>CM062820.1:678588511-679915560 GCA_031772625.1 Pinus tabuliformis
ATCCGATCCGGATGTGCTGCGGATCGTACGGCCGATCCGCCATATGAAATGCGTTTTGCCCATATGGTTCCGAATTGGCAGGAAGCGTATTTATCAGCCTTATCCATGTTTCGGTTTTTCTGAAACACGTTTCGGAGGGTGGATCACCCACGGATCCGTACAGATCGCGGATCGGGCTTTTTATTTGGGGGGGACGTTTCTTGCAACACTGATCCCAACGCAGTAGCAAGAGAAATGATGGACTTGATGGAGGCATACTTGGCAACTGGAGCAAAAGTCTCATCATAGTCTTCTCCCTCTTTCTGCGAGAATCCTCTAGCCACAAACCATGCCTTGTATTTGTCAATGCTACCGTCTGCAACATGCTTTATCTTGTAGATCCACTTAGAAGTCACCACTGAGTTCCCTTCAGGCCTTGGCATGATTTCTCAAACAATTTTTTTTATGATTGATTGATGCTCTTCATTCATTGCTTCCTTCCACACTTGCTGACTAGCTGCTTCTTTATATGTGGAAGGTTCTTCATCAATGAGTTTTGTCATGAGAGTTGCATAGTTGGAGAACCTCTTAAGCTTCTTTGTCTCTCGAGATGTGCCATTAGGAGTTGCATGTCCTTCTGCCTCTTCTAATGTGGATCTAAGCCATGTTGGTCTCTTCTTGATCTTTGGAACTATGACTAGTTTTGCTAGATCTTGAGGCCCTTTTGGCCTTCTGGTACATTCTGTAGAACTCAAATGTTCCTCTCCTGAGGTCTCCTGCTTTACCTCTTCCAAGGAATGTATGGAGACTTCCATAGACCTTCAATATTCCACTTTCTCATCGAAGGTGATATATTGGCTGGCCTCAATCCGTCATTGCTTTGGAATGTATATTTTGTAGGCTTTTGAAGATTCACTTTATCCAACAAATATGCCTTTCTTTCTTGAAGGCTCAAGCTTGTCCCTCTTATCCTTAAGAACATGAATATATACAGGACATCCAAAGATTCTCATGTTCTCGACCTCTAGTTTCGTTTTAGAGAAGGTTTATTTAGGAGTCATGTTAGTTTTTGTAGCATCGAAGGTGTTCTAGTCTTGAAACTTTGTGGAGAGGCTAAAACATAGGAGTTCTCCATAACCCAGAAATGGTTTTTGGAAATTACACTTAGAAGTGTCTCAATTAGATTATTAGCCTATTTTTAAATATTTCCTAATTCTAAACTTAGGAAAAAAGGGTAAATTAATCAATATTAATTGAGAAATGTGTGAATCATCTAGAAACTCACATGGATCGATCTAGAAATAATCTCAGCCATCGATTATGTTTTAATCTTGGCTGTTGCAGTCCCAATTGGATATTATAAGAGGAGGTCGATGGGTAGATGGAGAACACACACAAAGATCAATTTCCTTGGGCAGTTTGATCCTCTAGAGAGCAGCAACAGTTGTTGAAGGAGTTCGAGTTGGAGAAGGGAAGCAGAGACAGAGAGAGGTAGGGACAATGATCCAGAGGAAGTTTTTGAGATCCGGAGAGGAAACAACAAGTGGAAGAAGTAATCCACGCTAAAAAGAGACCTGTAGCTCTAATACCATGTTAGGCCAGGCATTGATAACTCCACTGCGAAAATTTCATCTTACTGCTGAAATCCTATTGCAACAACTGGTATTATTTCTTCTAATTGATAATTATTTTAAAAAATTATTTGCTACGACAAATATCGAAATAAACACACTACAACCTTCACAAACAAAACTACGGAAATAAAATAGCGTTGGAAATTGAGAAAATACTAACACACACACATCAAGTTTGACACCATCATTTTTGGACAAATGTCCCCGGAAAAACCCAACTTGGGAAAACCGGTGCAATAGTGAGGGTTTTTATTATTATGCAGCAGTGAAAATCTGAGTACAATCTGGATGCCTAAAACTAGCAATCCACAGCAAGAAAAACTTTGGGCAAAATTATTGAAGGGAATTACTCTTCCTCCAGAAGCAATCTCGGCACAACCTGCCTTCAGAAAACTCGGTCTCCTAGACCTTTTGCGTCAGCCTCTGCGCTGCACTATGCAGTATCTATGACGTCAAGCCTCCAACCAATCTTTGATGAAGCTGTTTTACTTACCACTGCTGAGTAAATTGTCTCTTCGGCACTCTGGAACCTCTGCGCAGCCTTTGGAACTAAGAACAAATTTTTCCGCAGCTAAATCGAACTGCCAATCTGAAGCAGTTGCGCAGTCCTCTGCACTGCCTCACTGGGAATAACTTGGCCCTCTTGTTGCTGCCTCTCCAGATCTGGAAAACTTCCTGCAGATCACTTTCCCTGCCCCTCACTATCTCTACTGCCTCACTAAAGCTCAAACTCTCCGACAACTGACTGTTGCTACTCTGGAAAATCGAATTTTCCAAGTGACTCCAGTTCCTTCTCCATCACCACATCGATCTCTTATAATCCACTGTTGGAGCACCAATGGCCAAGATTAAAACTTAATCAATGGCTAGGATCATCTCTGGATCAATCCATGTGAGTTTCTAGATGATTCTCACCTTATCTCAATTAATATTGATTAATTAACCATATTCCCTAAGTTTATACTTAAGAAATATTAAAAAAATGGTTAATAGTCTAATTGAGACACTTCTAGGCAGAATTTCCAGAAACGATTTATGGGGTTTGGAGATCTCATGTACTCTAGCCTCTCCACCAAATTTCATGGCTAGAACACATCTGATGCTACAAAAACTGACACTCCCTCTTAGCGAGGAATGTGTTATAGTGCTGAACTCCCTGCCATAATACCCTGTCTTTGTATCATCTCCTGTCACGCTGCTGATGTTTGGCTACTGTGACTGCTTGCCACTGCCCATCAACTACTGCGCAACTCTGATGCTACATCTGTGTTGTTGCTAACCCTGCTATACTACCGCCAACACTGCATCTACACTGCAACTCTGTTGTTGCTGCAACTGTAACATCTGCAACTGAAAAACATCCAAAATACTGAATCATCTGTGTTCAGTATAATGCATCTGTCACCCGAGTCTCTGGTTGCTACTAGCCTTTGCACTGTCTCTGAAGCATCTGCGTTGTTGCTAACTCTACACTGTGCCACTCTGCACTGCTGCCAACTTTGCATTGCGTTCTCTAGCATCTCACTACTACTAGTCTTTGCAACTGTCATTTTGGTACTAACTGCATCAACTGCCACTGATCTATCCTGCCACTAAAAACTATGGGCCCCCGTAGCCAGGTAGTGATCCATGAGGTAGATTCCTCAAGAACCTTGCCTAACCTCTGAAGCTCTCTTGGGCTACAACTCCAAGTCACCCCACCTCACTTCTGGAGGTATATGGGCAATCATAGTGAAGTCTTCCTCCAAGTTGGAGGACAACCTATCTATCTCAGCATGAGCTGCCACTTGATCCCGCTTCTCCTCTTTGTCCTTCTTCCTAATAGGACATTGGGCACTGTAGTGGCCAAATTCGCCACACCTGAAGCACTTGACCTTAGATAGGTCCTTCTTCTTCTTTCTATACTCTCCCTGCCCCTGACTAGTACCCTTAGATGCGAGGGCAACATTCTCCTCTTCCTTCACCATCTTTGATCCGCTGCTATTGCTACCACTGATGGAGCTCTTTAACAGAGCTCACTTCAATTCCTTCCGCTACAAATCGGCCCACATTTTGTCCCAGTTTGGTAACCTATCTTTGCCCAATATGCTTTGGACAAAAACTTGCCAATCCTCTGAGACACTATTGAGCACTAATCGCACTAGCTCTGATGGTTGAGGCACTACCCCAACAACTCACAGCTGTTCTTGGACCTCCTGAATCCTGGTGAGGAAGGGATCTATACCTTCCCCCTTCTGCATCCTGATGCATCTCAGCTTCTCTTCTAGGAACATCTTCCGCTGCTCGGAAGTACCCTGGTATAATGTGGAGAGATCATCCCACATCTTTTTGGTCGTTCCCTTGGCCGCTATATGTGAGACTATATTAAGTCCCGGACTCCATCCAGGATCAACCGCTTCGCCTGCGCCATCTCCTTCCTATATTCCTTCAACTGATTTGCATCCTAGGGAACTGCCACTACGTTATCAGTATAGGCTTTCAGGCCATATTAATCTAGAAGGAAGGACATCCTAGCCTTATAGATGACATAGTTGGAAGATCCATCCAACCTATCCTAGTCTCTAAGCCCTATAGTGGCTATCTCTGAAATTGTCGAAAACTCCCTCTTTCCCTATGCTCGGTTGTTGCGCTGCTATTCACACTCCCTTCTGGAATGCGCGACTCTGCTAACTGCCACTGCCAATCTGCAACTGGAAATTCAAACTTCCGAGACTCAGTTCCTTGAGTAAAATTTTCTCTCTGTTGTGTGTGCTTCTTTCTTCCACCTGATGTTGGTTTTGTTCTAGCGAACTATTACAAAACCTTTTGCGTCTAGCCAGAAATATGCCCAACGAAAAATCTGAGCTGCAGTCTATCCCTCTGACTAACGGAATCACTAACTCGAGCAACTCGATTTTTCTGCCAACCTGCAACTGAAAATCGAATTGCTGCTCCAGTAATTCGACCTGTCTTTCAAGGAACTGCACTACCTCTGAAAATTTCGGCCCGCTGCTCTTACTAAACAATGAAATTCCTTCTTTTGCTTCTGACCTCCCCGGCTAATCAGTTACACTCTGATACCATGAAAATTTCAACTCACTACTGAAATCCTATTGCAGCAATTGGTATTATTTCTTCTAATTGATAATTATTTTAACAATTTATTTGCTGCAACACATATCGAAATAAACACACCGTAACCTTCACAAATAAAACTGCGGAAATAAAAGTGTTGGAAACTAAGAAAATACTAGCACACACATCAAATTTGACACCATTATTTTTGGACAAATGTCCCCGGAAAAACCCAACTTGGGAAAACCGGTGCAACAGTGAGGGTTTTTATTATTATGCAACAGGGAAAATCTGAGTACAATCTGGATGCTTGAAACTGACAATCCACAACAAGAAAAATTCTGGGCAAAATAATTGAAGGGAATTACCCTTCCTCCACAAGCAATCTTGGCACAACCTGCCTTCAGAAAACTCGGCCGCCTGTGTTGAAGTTTCTAATTTTCCTTAGTTTAGAAACCCTTCATGCACTTTTTCTGATTTATTCCTACCTACTTGTTATTTTTCTTTAACAAGTTATTTACAAAGTAAATACTGAAAATAAACACCAGTGCATGCTCAACATATTACAGATCAACAACTAAAAGAAACAAGAACAAACACACCACATGACACCATTATTTTTGGACCAATGTCCCCGGAAAAACCCAATGTGGGAAAACCGGTGCAGCGATCTGAGGGTTTTCTTATTAAGCAATATCAGAGTACAATCTGGGTGCCGAAACTGGCCTACCCAACAGAGAATTTCCTTAGTAGCTATACCTCACAGTTTGAGAGAAATCCCCTGGTTGAAACCCCGGAAAACCCTTCCGGCAGCTCCTCAGTACAAAACTGCATTGCAGCCCCAGAGTCTGCCCAAATTGGACTGCGTCAGCCCCTCTCTGTCTCACGCTGGCCTTGCGTCAGCTCTAGGAGGCCCCACATAAGCTCTGGGAGCCTCTGCGTCAGCTGCGCTGGCCCCTCTGGTGCTCTGCGCAACACTTGGCTGCCTCTGCGTGGCCCTGCGTGAGCCCTTGCTGGCTCTGTGTCACCCTCCTTGGCTGCTGTGCTGCTCTCCTGACACAATCTCTGCCTTTTCTATTTCTCTGTACTCAATGCCCCTCAGCTGCTCTCCCGATCACTGATTCTATCTCTCTTAGCAAACCCCGCTCTAGAGAATAGAATGACTAATCGTCTGGTGTATTCTCCAAGTGACCCTCAAGCCTCCTCTTATACTTTTCCTGTTGACATCTCAACGACCGAGATTAAATCCCTAATCAACGGTGGCTTGATCCATGTCTTTTGGACCACTCTAACACAGATTCATATTAATATACATTAATATTTTATTTTCCCTATGTTTAGACTTAGGGACTTCATTAAAAATATTAATTATTTTAATATCTCTTGATCTGTTTAGAATCTGCCCAAACCCTTTCTGGGTATTGGAGATCTCATGTGCCCCAACCTCTCCACCAAATTTTGTGGCTAGAGCACATCCGATGCTATCCCAAATCAACACTCCCTCTTAGCGAGGACTGTGCTCTAACAATACTCCTCATTGAGTATTACTCTGAACATCCAGCATCGGTACCTGTGCTGATGCTAGGCCTTCTTGCCCAACATCCTCTGCACTGCTGCATCCTGTACTGTTGCCCATGGTTTTGCCACTGCCACTACTGCATCTGTACGACAACTCCCTTTGCATCTGTGCTGCTGCTGGTCCTTCCTTCCAGCACTGCATCTGCACTGCACCTCCTCCCATCATGTTGCATCGTGCTGCCCACTGCTGCATTGCAACTCAGTTACTGAGAAGTAAGTAACTGATCTCCCAACTGACCTCCCTGTTGGGCTAGAAACACCCACTGATGCTGAAGCTCCCTCTGCGGTTGACAAGTGCTCCCTCTCTCTGACCTCTACGCTATTGCAACAACTCCCTGAATCTCGCACCGTTGCACACCTCACTGTGCCTTCCTGCACTGGTGGAACACTCCTGTGCCTCTCGCATCGCTGCGGCCTGCTAGCTCTGCGTTGTCTCGGGACTCCTGCACTGTAGCTCTCTCTGCAGCTCCATCTGCTTCCGTTTCTACGCACTCAGCCAGTCTTGCTACTCCTCGTCGGGTCTCCCATAGCAAGGTCTAATCTAAGAGGCTGGGTACCTTGAGGATCCTGCTCCTCATCGCCTGTAGTCTCCCTGACTATAGCTCGATGTCTCCCCACTTCCGCTCAAGTGGTGCATGTGCACTCATGGCACAGTCATCGTCTGTCAAAACTTCCTTCTCTGCCCGTGTTGGCGCTGCCTTAGTCTCAGAAGACTCTCCCTTACTCTTCTTCCTTGGGCACTGGGTCGCATAATGACCCATCTCCCCACAGTGGAAGCACTTGATCTTGGAGAGATCTTTCTTCTTCCACTTCTCCTGCTTTCCCTCAGATGCTAGGGCCACATTCTCCTCCTCCTGCTGAACTTTGATCCCTTTGCTACTGCTACTTGTCTTTGACTGTCGTTTGATCTCTTCCTGGCGAAGAGCTGCCCACATCTCGTCCCAAGGTAGGAGAGTCCCTCTGCCCAGGATACTTTGGACAAACACTTCCCAATCTTCTGAGACAACATTTAGGGCTGTCCTCACCATAAGCTCCTGATCTGGTGTTGCTCCTATAGCAGTCCACTGGTCTCGAATCTCATTCAGTCCTTCGAGGAAGGTGTCAATCGATTGACCCTTCTTCATCTGATATGACCTCATCTGGTTCTCGAGCAACATTCTTCTCTGCACAGAAGTATGCTGGTACAAGTTCTTGAGAGCCTCCCACATCTCAACTGCCGTTTCCTTCTCGGCTATATGTGGTACCACATGATCCTTGACCCCGTCAAGGATAATGCACTTGGCCCTCGCCATCGCCTCTTCGTACTTGTCATTATCATTTGGGTCGACTGGGATAGCTATCGTCTTCAAGACGAAGTTCTTGACATGATTCCTGTCAGGCACTGATAAGATTTTGGCCTTCTAGATTGCGAAGCTCGATGCTCCGTCTAGTCTATCCTGGTATCTTACCCCGTGTAGTGCCATGACGCTCCTCTATTTTCCTCTTTGAAGTTCTCTGTTCGACGCCTCTGAGTCTCTAATTCCCGTTTGGAAGTTCTCTTCTGGACTCCCTCTGAGTCCTAATTTCCCTCCTGGAAATCCTTCTGTCGCTTGTCGAGATGCCCCCTACTCTGATCTTGTTGTGCAACTGTACTGCTGATCCAGGTTCCTTGGCTAGAAACCCTCGGTAACAACTCCTCTGGCCCTGCTCTGTCAGGTATTGTTTAGACTACAGTACCTCACCAACTCCACTCTGCAATATTTCTGCAGCCTTCTAGACTCCAGCAACTGCCTCTCCATGAATTGCGTCAGCCCTTCTTTGCCCCACGCTGGCTTTGCGTCACTCTAGATGGGTCTGCGTCAGCCCTGGGATGCCCTGCGTTAGCCCTCTGTCCCTCTGCGTCAGCAACACTGGCCTCTCTGAGGCTCTGCGCAGTTCCCGACTTCTTCTGCATGGCTCTGGCTGGCTCTGCGTCACACTTCCTTGGCCTTTGCACTGCTAGAAACAACTTTTGTCACCTCGGGACAATTGTTTACTGCTGCTATTGCTCGCTCGGCTGATGTCTTTTAGTCCACTTGTGATCTGCAACCACGCTCTGATACCATGTTGAAGTTTCTAATTTTCTTTAGTTTAGAAACCCTTCATGCACTTTTTCTGATTTATTCCTACCTACTTATTATTTTTCTTTAACAAGTTTTTTACAAAGTAAATACTGAAAATAAACACCAGCACATGTTCAACATATTACAGATCAGCAACTAAAAGAAACAAGAACAAACACACCACATGACACCATTATTTTTGGATCAATGTCCCCGGAAAAACCCAATGTGGGAAAGCCGGTGCAGCGATCTGAGGGTTTTCTTATTAAGTAATATCAAAGTACAATCTGGGTGCTGAAACTGGCCTACCTAACAGAGAATTTCCTTAGCAGCTTAGCAGCTATACCTCACAGTTTGAGAGAAATCTCCTGGCTGAAACCCCGGAAAACCCTTCCGGCAGCTCCTTAGCACAAAATTGCTCTGCAACCCCAGCGTCTGCCCAAACTGGACTGCGTCAACCCCTCTTTGTCTCACGTTGGCCCTGCTCAGCCCCAGGAGGCCATGCGTCAGCTCCGGGAGCCTCTGCGTCAGCTGCGCTGGCCCCTCTGGTGCTTTGTGTAGCACTTGGCTGGCTCTGCGTGGCCCTTGTTGGCTCTGCGTCACCCTCCTTGGTTGATGGGTTGCTCCCCCGGCACAATCTCTGCCTTCTCTGTTTCTCTGTACTCAACGCCCCTCCAGTGCTTCCCGATCACTGATTCTATCTCTCTTAGCAAACCCCGCTCTAGAGAATAGAATGACTGATCATTTGGTGTATTCTCCAAGTGACCCTTAAGCCTCCTCTTATACTTTTCCTGTTGACATCTCAATGATCGATATTAAATCCCTAATCAACGACTAAGATTAGATTTGGCTTGATCCATGTCTTTTGGACCGCTCTAACACAGATTCATATTAATATACATTAATATTTTATTTTCCTTGATTTTAGACTTAGGGACTTCATTAAAAATATTAATTATTTTAATATCTCCTGATCTGTTTAGAATATACCCAAACCCTTTTTGGGTATTGGAGATCTCATGTGCCCCAACCTCTCCACCAAATTTCGTGGTTAGATCACATCCGATGCTACCCTAAATCAACATCCTGGACCCTCTGCGTGAGCATTTGCGTTGCACTGCGCAGTCTTTGTGATGTCAAGCCTCCAACCAGTCCTTGATGAAGTAATTATGCCTGCCATTGCTGAGGAAATCGTCTCTCCGACACTGTGGAAACTCTACCCGACCTCTGGAGTTGAGAACGGATTTTTCCTCAGCTAAATCGAACTGCCAATCTGAAGTAACTGCGCAGTCCTCTACGCTGCCTCACTGGGAATAACTTGACCCTCTTGCTGTTGCCTAATTGTATCTAGAAAACTTCCTCCGGATCATTGTCCTTGCCCCTCACTATCTCTGCTGCCTCTCTGAAGCTCGAACTCTCCGTAAACTGACTGCTGCTACTCTAGAAAATCGAATTCTCCAAGTGACTTTGCTTCCTTCTCCATCACCACATTGATCTCCTCTTATAATCCACTATTAGGGCACCAATGACCAAGATTAAAACTTAATCAATGGCTAGGATCATCTCTGGATCAATCCATGTGAGTTTCTAGATGATTCTCACTTTATCTCAATTAATACTGATTAATTAACTATATTCCCTAAGTTTAGACTTAGGAAATATTTAATTGGGACACTTCTAGGTGGAATTTCCAGAAACGATTTCTGGGTTTTGAAGATTTCATGTATTCTAGCCTCTCCACCAAATTTCATGGCTAGAACACATCTGATGCTACTAAAATTTCATAACTGAAATATTATAACTATTTACAATAATCCCAATCCTTTCGAATTAGGTGTCAACATTGCTAAACCATGACAAAGATTTGGCAAAAAACACTTCTTCACCTCCATAGGTCGATCTAACCACTGGAAGGCTCATAGCCTCCCTTTGCAACCTGACATGACCTCCCTATAACTCGCACTCCTGCCTGCAACTGGTACTGGCGACTGGAAATGCACATAGTTCAACTGGAACTCAATTTGCTACAAGAAAATCATTCTTGCAATCCCTTCGTTTGCCCGCAACTCACACTTCCTCCAGATCTCGTCTCCGGCAATTAGAAATCGATCTGCTGCCCACTTCTGCGCATTGGCTAACTCACATGACCTCTCATGGCAATCTCGTACGACCTTTCTGTCTACAAAATAACTTTGAGAGAATTCCTCCTTCAGAGCTCGGAAACTAGAAGAATACTGATGAAAGAAAACTTTGGAAATATTTACTGCTTCAATTGCTGCTAAAACCCTCATTGGTATTAAACCCCGCGTTGTCACTATGCCCTCTTCACTGCAATGAATTGATCTCGAAGACTGCCCATCGATTTTCTTTATAATCTCTCGTTGAAAAATCAACGGCCAAGATCTATATCTGAAATGATCTAATCGATGGCTAAGATCACTTAGAAACTTTACTAGAAGTCTTTAGAGGAAAATCGACCATGTCTCATTTTTTACTAATTAATTAATCTATTTCCCTAAGTTAGTGTTAGGAAAATAATTAAAAGCTAATTAATTAATTTAATTATGACATTTTCACTTTATAAAATAAATTGGGCTTGGAGATATTTTCCGATCATGTGTTCCTAGCATCACTGACACCACTTGAGGCTAGAACACCTGTCCAAGCTACATCAACCAACACTCCCTCTTAGCGAGGAAGGTGTTCTATACTCGACACCATTGTGCTCCATGCTCACATCTGGAACATTTGTCACCTTTAGTACACATGTCCCATTTCACTATGCCACAACTCTCCCTGACTTATACTGCAAGCGATGAGTGCAAACTCATCCTCCATCCGTCTAGAAAGCTCATCTGTGACTGTTGTTGTTTGCTTCTCGCCCTTCTTGTTACCTTTCTTCTTATACAAGAAATTGCCATGGTAATGGCCAAACCCATGACATCCATAGCACTTGATCTTTGACATGTCCTTCTTCTTATCCTCCTTGGAGTTGGACCCCTTACTAGAACCCTTCTTTGCTTTGCCCTTTTTCATAAGAGCAACATTCTTGCTGTCATCTCCCTTCTACTCGGAACTGCTACTAGTACCACTGTTGCCTTTCATAAGGCTCAGTCGAAGCTCCTCTTGTGTCAAGTCATTCCACAAGCGTTCCCAACTAGGAAAATCAGATCTTCCACTGACCACTCGCATGAAAACATCCCACTTTTTCTGAAAACCATTTAGTGTTGTTCTCACAAGCTCTTCGTCCTCGACCTTCTCTCTAATGGCTGCTAGCTCATCTCTGACTGTCCTGACGTGGGTAAGATAACTAACAATGCTTTCTCCCTTATTTTATCTGGTGCTTCTTAGCTTCTCTCTTAGGATCATTTTTCAATTCATATTTTTGTCTTGGAAAAGTTTGTTCATAGCATCCCACATCTTCTTGGCTATATCTTTTTGAGCTAAATGTGGAACTATGTGGTCCTTTATCCCATCTAGATTAATACGCCTGGCCTTGGCATCATCTTTTTGGTACTCATGCAACATGGTAGGATTTGTCAGTGTTGAAAATATCGGTATCGGGAAAATATCGGCGAGGGTCCAGAAAATATTTTATCGGCAATATCGGCAAGCATAAAAAATGCATAATATATCCATTTTTATTTTTATTTTTATTTTATTTTTCCTTTTTTTTTTGGTCTTGTTTTTTAGATTTTTAAACATATAAAGCAATAACAACATGAAATAAACACATTGGCACATAAATATGAAGAAAGCACTGATATATATGATGTCAAATAGAAATGATACATCAAAGGCGATACCAAATCCTGTTGATCCCTGATAATTGTCCATTCAAGGACTCAAATGTGGAGAACCAATACAAAATAACATCACATATATAAAAGTATCTCATCATCATGAGTTATATGTAGCATAACAAATAAAACTAGCAGCTATCTATTTGAAATCACTGCCCTCTCCCCCTTTTACGGGAAAACATGATGGGCTGTTTGCCAGGCCTGCCCTTAGTAGTAGAAGGCCTTGACCCTGCCTCTGCACCTAATGTCAAATAATGAGTGCTAGGTATGGGGCTATGCTCTCCTATATTTATAGCAGATGGTGTTGATGCTGATGCTCCCGCAGTGTCCTGCTCCTCCTCCAAGTGCTGCTGCTCCTCCTCCGAGTGCTGCTGCTCCTCCGAGTCCTCCTCCTCTTGCTGCCCCTGTTCTAATGGATCATCTGCCACTGGCTCTAACCATGAAGGTGACTCCTCCAAGATGGGCTCCTCAGACTCCAACCTCCACTGAGACAATACATCAATATTGTCTAAGGAAATGGCATCTGGATCCATTGGTGATTCTATTTGCCTCACTCGAAGTCAGATGTTGTAATGCACATATACTAAATCATTGAGGTGTGCGAACTCCAACCTATAAGAGTGTCAAAAAAACTAATGAGTCTTGACACTTGAAAGTTGAAGGTCATAAATTAAAAATTAAAAATTACAATAAGTGTAATTGCTCCACTGAAGGCTGGAGCTCAAATTTATACTTGTTGCGCTTTTTTGCGTGTATTTTCTCAAATACATTCCAATTGCGCTCACACCCTGAAGAGCTACATGTTTGACTCAAGATTCATATGGCCAATTTTTGAAAATTTGATGCCCTTGCACCATAGCTTCGCCACCAAATTTCTAAAACAAAGTAATGAAATAAAAAATTCAAAAACTTAAAACATAATTAAACTTTCAAATAAAAGTTACATAATTGAATTTTAAAAAAATAGGATTATAAGTAAGGAAATTCTAAATTGAAATTCTAATTGCTAATGAGTGATGACTTGTCACTTACGTGGCATGAAGAGGGTCCTTTCCCTAATAGAATCATCAAAGCCAAATAGGCCAACACTAAGACTGTATCTCATGATTGATTTTGCTACGAAGCTCAGGATCAGGTACCATCCTCTGAATACAGGAATGGAGCCCTTCGATCACCTCGCCATCAAAATCAAAGCCGCATTTGTATGAAAATGCGGGGTTGAGGAAGAGTGTTGCTGCATGAATGGGTCGATGAAGCATCCCTGTCCACTGACTATCAATCACATCCCATAACATCATCTGCCTATTAAGGCCAACAGAACCCTTGTCTACATAATAAGAACGAATGGCCTCCTTGGCCCTATCCATGCCCTCATACAAATAAGCCATTGTAGGCTTCTCCCCAACCACCAATCTGAGAACCTTTACTATAGGTTCACTAACTGTGCATGCTTCTTCTACTTCATGCCAAAACATCTTAGAGTACACCATTTTTGCAATGGCCTTCCTGTCTTGTCTCCTGCTGTATCTACATTTACGCCAATCATCAGACACAAACATCAAAAGCATGGTTATAAATAACCTTGGGGACGCTCCTAGCCATATCAACCGCCTCCTTGATGAAGGAGAGTTTCCCATATCCTCAAGCAACAAATTGAGACAATGTGCTGCACATGGAGTCCAGAACAGTGTGGGATGCCTCTCCATAAGCATCTTGCCGGCAGACACATAATTAGCTGCGTTTTCTGTTATGACTTGCACCACATTTTGCACACCAATCTCCCGAATGAACCCATCTAACAACTCACATATCGTTGCTGCATCTTTGATATGTTTTGATGCATCCAATGATTTAATAAACATGGTACCTTTAGGACAATGTACCAAGAAATTTAGAAGGGTCCTACCTTTCCTATTTGTCCAACCATCAGACATCACTCTGCATCCAGTAACTTCCATGTCTTTTTCAACTCCGCCAATCTAGAGTTGATGTCCTGCTTTTCTTCTTGAAGAATTGGCCCTCGCAACTCCTCATATGTGGCACTTTTGTACCCTGGGCCCACAACAGCAATAGCATCACATATTGGCTGCGAAAATGGATTGGTTTTGGTGATGCTGAGAGGTAAGTCGCTCCATAAAATACACCTCCTCATGACTCTATCTGCTTCTTGCTTCTTTTTTTTAACAAGCGATTTTATGCCAGGTTGTGCTCCAGGTCCTATTCGCAGAACAAAAAATGATGACCTCGCACTAGCAGTAGCAGGTGATGATGTGCCAGTGCTAGCTGTGGAGCCCCTCCCACTACCCTCAACATCAAAATCAGGAGAAGATATCCCGAAATATCTACCTGCACGTTCAACTTTGTTTCTTTCTGCCTCTTCCTTCTTTCTGTCTCTTTCATCAATTACCTCAAGAGCTTTTTGTATAAGCTCCGGACTAGAAACTGTACAAATCCCAACATCATGTCCATTGAGTCTATCAAGATGGTATTTCAGTCGTGTAACCCCACCTGTCATCCTGGTCCCACAAAATTTGCATGTAAGATATGCACGATTTGTCCCACCATCAGGGTTCCCATACTCCCAAAATGGGTCCAAGGCTTTTGGCATATTTGTATTTTGTAGTGGGCTAACTCAAACCTAGGGCACCAAAAAAAAAATTGGAATTAGTAACTTAATAAGTAATAACCACATCATTTTACAAAACAATTTTTTTGCTACATTATTTGCAATTTTGCAATGTGAATTGAAAATTGAAAATTCAATGAAAAACTATAAATGACAATAAGAGGGTGTATTTGAAAGTTAAAAAAAAAATGCAGTTTGCTCTCGAATAGCATAGAAATTTTTAAGGGAAACACCAAGTAGATAATCATGGCTACATGAATAAACAACACTCACTTCGAAGGCATTACACAACATCCAATATTGAGCACATCATTTCATAAATTCATACATAGAAATAGGCAAACGGTAAACCTACCTCACTGTTCACATTGCACAATAAGAAACTAATTTCTAAGGTGAAGAAATTTTATAGAGATGAACCCCTAATATATAATAAAATTAGTAAATAGCCTCTGCAGCTATGAACTCAAAAAAAATGGAGTTTGCTCTCCAAATATGGAGAAAACTTGAAAAGTTAAAAACTGAAAGCCCTTGCATTTGCTCATGGGCATGAAAATCTTTTCAAATGGAAAAAAATTTCAAGCAAAATGATTGTAGGCAAATAGGAAAGCAAGAACAATCCTAAAACTAACAAAAAATTCATTAAAATCGGATTTTATTTGAACATACCTGTTAATGGAAGAAATGAAATTGTCTCATTGTTCTTGAAGCTTAGATCAATGAAATCTTTGTTGTTGGTGGCGATAATAGCTATGGAACGCTCAAACCCTCCTTAGTAGCAAGCACATAGCTCTCCCCTTCCTTCTCCAGCAATCAGAAATGAAAATGATTCATAAAAAACCAAAATCGGAATTTTATAACTCGCGCGGATTTTTTTTATTGTCTCCCGACGATAAATTGGATTGTCGCGCGATATTTTGCCGAAATATCGGCGATATTTCGGAAATATCGCGATACTTTCTCGGCGATATTTCGGCTCGTTGAAAATATCGCGATATTTACGAATATCGCCGATATTTCGGCGATATTATCAACACTGGGATCTGTTGGTACTGTTAGCGCTTGAAATTTCACCTCAGGCTGAGAAAGGTAAACTTCAAGGCAACATCAAACCACTTAGCCTCGTAGCTAGCCCTACGGGGCAGGAGAGGGCTCTCTCCGGTCTATCTCGGTAAAGATCTTCAACGGGCGAGATAACCAATAAGGAAACACTGATTTTAGGCTAGTAAACTGATAAAAGGTTTGATTTGGGATTTTTAGGGTTTTGGTGGAAAGTTGGGGAAAGGCAATTCTGGGTGCGGGGATTGGACACAGTTTTTGCAGGGGGTTCTTTGGGGCAAGGTAGGAGACTGTACTGATGCCTTTAAATTAAGTGAATGGATAGGAATGACCGGTGAGGGGCTAAAGAGAGCAAGAAACCTTCAAGAGTTCTCTTTAGACAGATGAAAACATAAATATTAAGCAAACTTAAAAGCAGAGCATGGCAATCATGAATTCTACTTTAACACTTCATTTGCCTAATTTGCAGAAGGAAAAGTAAGGAGATGATTCACATAACAAACTTACAAGTACAAAGAGAAACACACCATCAATACATGTAACCACAGGAATCCCAAAAAGGACTGCAAAACCCTGGTCTTTCTTCCTTTGCTAAAATTGCAGAGATACAATGAGTAGTACAATAGAAGCTTTCTCCCTCAAGAGTCCAACCTCTCCAACCTCTGAAAATGATTGAGAAAATACATAATATAGGCAAGCCAACCTCTTCCCTTGCCTCTAGGGGTCGAGCTCATCATCCTAGGAGCTATTTCAACCAATTCTAAACAAAGCACTATAATCTAGGCAGTCAAAACAACTAACCTCTATAAGCTAGGAAACCAATTCATTCATTAAATGTTTGCTATTTCATGAATGAATCTTCTAGAATAGGTAAATAAGTGTCATGTCAACATGAAAATACATTAATTACATCAAAGAGGGTGAAAAATCCCATCACAAGTCAAAACTGGTCAAAGCTGGGCGAATTCCTGAGCTGTAGATGAAAAATTGGCAAACTTTCCCAACAGGTCGCGCGCCTTTGGAGCTGCTTTTGAAGCACTTCCAGGTGTCCAAATGAGGCAAAAGTGGGCTTGTTGGAAAGGTCTGGATGTCTACTTTCCAACCCAAGTGGAATTTCTGAATTTGGTGGCCATTTGCCCCTCCAAAATTGCAATCTCCCAAGACTGCTTCCTGTGTGTCAAAAAGGTGGCAAAAAGTCATTTTTTGCATGTTTTTTGACCTTCTGGAGGCTCAAAACTTGGTGAAATTTCTTGGCAATTGCTAAGCAAGTGTATCTTTGCATGACAAATCCAAAAATGCTGAGTTTTCCCAAAAAGGAGTTGCAACCTGTTTTTTGCCATAAAAAATCACAAATGACAAAAAATGCTCAAAATTTTTAGAATTTTGTGCTGGAATTAAGTCATTTAGTATCATGCTCCTTCAATGAAGCCTCAGCCAAGATGTGGAGGGGATCGGGCCTTTTCCGTCGTTTTAGTGCTTTGGCCAACCGCCCTTGGATCACCTTCATTTTCGCCTTGCATACGTGCATTCGGGCCCAATAGTGGTTTTTCATGTTCCGGAGCAGGTCCTTATCTCTGTTGGCCTTGGCCAGCAGCCTCTCCAAATGAGCATTGACCTGGAGAAGCATAGCCTCTCGAGAGATAAAATCCTCCCATGGGATACCCTGCTGTTTTGACTGTTTAAATGCTGCTCCAAGGGGACAAAAACACAAGGGAGATGTTAGGGAGGGGGACTTTTGAAGGGATTTAGGGAAAATACATATGAAAGGGGAATTTAGGGAAGCAATTATGAAACATATACCATCACATAATCATATTTTGTAGGGGTTTCATAGGAGGTAGGGTTTAGGGACTTTGATATTTTTGGTAAGGAGATTAGGTGAAAATGACAAGGGAGATGGTTGGGATGTGGGGAAAAAATGGGAGTGAAAGGGATGACCTTGAGAGCAGCAAAACAAAACCCTAGCTTTACTTGCACTTTGACATTTTTAAACAAAATACACATGAACTTCTCCTTTCAAATTGATGGCATTAAAACACATTTTCATGCTCATGCAAGCTTTAGCAAGCAATAAACCTTGATGATTAGAGGCCTACCTGCAACCTTGAAGAGATTTGGGGTCAATTTGCAGTTTATAAGCAATTTTTTTGTGGATGATTTCCCAACAGGTCGCGCGCGCCCAACACGTCGCGCCAGTGTTTTTTCCCAACTGGTAAGACCCCTCTGACAGGTCGCGCTTTTGCAGGAGGCTTTTGGAGGCCTTCCCGGTGTCAGAATCGGGTGCAGGATAGCTCGTTGGAAAGGTCTTTGAGTCTACTTTCCAACCCAACTGGAATTTTTCAATTTGGAGTTCATTTGCCCTGTCAAAAATCAAATCTCCCAAGACTGGTAAAAAAGTGCCAAATGAGGCTGCCTCAAGGAAGAGTGCTGTTGCAGTCAACTTTTGAATGCCTTCCTCAACCCCAAATTGAGCTCATGATAGCTCATTGGAAAGCTCTTTGTGTCTAGTTATCATTTTACCCATCAAGCAAATCATTTGGCCAACCAAGCTAGGAGAAAACTTGATTTTCCCAAGGTCACTTCAGAGGTGTCTTTGATTCTCCTGAGGCAACGGTATTCTTGACATTTCTCTCAAACCATGACACCTGTGCAAAAAGTGAAGGAGGTTTTTCTTCTTTGGCATGTTGTGGACAAAAACCTCTCTCAGTTTCCCAAAATTCATCTTTGATTTCTCTAAAACATCTTTTGAGTGAAACTTATCCCGATGTGTGAAACAAGGGATTTTGTCGAAATGAAGCGAAATGAAGGGGATAAGGGGCTTCTAAATTCTTGGGGAAATTTTTGGAAGTAGGGAGGGATGTTAGGAAGCAGGGGAAAGTGGAATCTCAGAGATTGAGCGAGGGGAAGGGGTCGAAAAGGGAAAAACACAGGCCAAACCTAAAAAATTGCCAGGTTGTAGCAAGAAACTAGGGTTTGTGCAAAAATGAGGAATTTGGGGGATCTCAGTGATGGAAAATGTTTGATAAGGTACATGAAGGATAGGGGAAGGTGTATGAACATCTGGATACAAGTTTTGCTAATGATTTGACCATTCAAGAGAAATTAGCTTTCAAAACCCTAGGAGAGGGAAATGACCTTGCCTAGGCGCAACTGAAGCATGAACAAGATGTAAAATGACTCATTAGACATTGACATGATAGTGACAACCCTATGAATGATGATAGACTCAGCTGAATAATGACATGGACCGACATTTTGACAACTTTAGAAGGAGTTAAAGCAAACCCTAGACCTAATGCCTAGTGACCAAATTTTGCTTGAAAACTCTTTGAAATGACAAAATTTGACCTTGACACTCTGAGACCACTTTGTAAGAGCATATTTGATCACTGGAGGAAGGCTGGAAAGACTGACACTAACAGGTACAACAATATGTGCCATAGCAAACTCCTTCAGTCCGTGCTCTTCTATGATAAGAAGGCATCAGATTCTCTAGAAACAAAATTTCGATGCACCATCCAACCTATCTTGATCCCTCAATCCTGCTGAAACCATTATTGGAGCCCTCGAGAGATAATAAAAGAATACTCTTCTACCAGCTCACAAGCCTGGGAATCTCACGATCTCCCTCTAAAGTGATCATGGTTGCTACTGGGCATTTCACATTTTCTTTGTGAACTTGCACTTCCCACTGGCCCTCCCAAAAACTCGCACTGCCTCTGAGAAATCACTTTGACAAATTTTTCTGCCTCTAGCAACTATAGAACCCTGTTACCGCTTAATCTAGTAGGGTTCCTAGGAGGGGTTGCAAAGGGGTGACTACTAGACCAAGTGGCAACAATGGGACAAAGACCCACTGTCACCTCAGTCAATGTCGCCTGCTATTTATAGATTTTCACTGATGTGAGGAGTCCTAGTATAAGGGAAATCACTATGAGTGGTATATCAATGATCTATAGATAATGATTTGGAAAGCCTATTCAAAGGAGAGACTCGGATGATAGGGGTTGCTTGCTTTAAAAGCAAGATGTATGGCTCTCCAAGAAGGGCTAAGGGGGAACTCAGACCTAGGGTTGAGGAGTATTCCTTAATAATGGGATGACCTAGACCTAAGATTTCGTATAATAAAGGGTTCCTAAGGTGATCCTTGTGAAATTAGAGTAATAAAGAGTGTGGGACCACAAAAAAACCCAAGTGGACCCAAACAAGTTCAAGGGTTTAGGGTGACATTTCAAACAAAAGGTCTTGACCAAGTAAGGGGGGAGAAAAGAATAAAAAAGATTAGATTTGACTTGAATTTTCAAGGTAATAATCCTTGATGAAGCCACTAACCTATGAAACCTAGGACCAAGAACGGAGTTGGAGCTAGGGCTTGGTATAATTCCAATTCTAGCCACGAGAATTCTATCAAAATTTGTGAGGACCTAGAGGACACCCCAGCGCAGTTGTGCTCCAACTCGCTCACCAAATGGATGGCTGCAATGGATTTCGTGTGATTCCTAGGAGACACTAAAGTCAGGGCTTAGAAAAAGAGAGAGAGGGAGGTGAAAAGATGTTTGTTGAAGTGATCACCAAGGATTAAACCAATGCCTAGTCTATTGGGAGAATGGAGTCATTGAGATTTCAACCTTTGGAGTTTCTTTTACCCAATCAAGGAGTTCCCTAACGACTTTGCATAGCCCTAAAGGCAATAACTAGGTTACCAAATTAATTTATACTTTTTATGCTACAATTTGATGACTTATCAAGGTGATTATCAAGATAGTGTACCCCTAGGAACATTTATTCACCATACCCAATCTTGTATTTTTTTGATGTGGTTCATGGACACTGGGTGGTCGCTACATCCAAGAGAAAATCTAGGCAAATCAACCCGAAGGGATCTACTCGTCGGCTAAACAAGCAGCTCCTAACGGCAAGGGCATTGAGAAGATTTGACCTCGTGACCTCCCGATTGGTGACATTCTTAGCAATGGGAATTCTACCAACTGAGCTAACCCTTGGGGATTATACCCAATCATGTAACATATGCAATACCCTCACAAAATCAAGATTTGACAAATTCACACTTCATTATGGCAGAAACTTAGATTTCATGATTGAAAATTCCATACATTATACATGATCACATAAAGTAGAGATGTAGACCATGAGAAGCACTTACAAATATAGTGAGTATATCTAATCATAATGATCTGTTATTGAATGTTAGTTTTGCTGTGTTAATTTGAACTTTAGATTTATAAACAAATGCTTGTCAATTGCTTCATGTGCATAGGTTTCCTTATGGTGTTTGTGAATGTAAACAGGTAAATTTTATCAAGTTTTAAGTGAAATTCATGAGCAAAATAGCATGAAAAACAAGTGCTGAACAACAACAAGTAAATGTACAACAAATGATCAAAATGAACACTTAACATAGTGTTTTGATGAAGGAGTTCACCCCTCCTGGGCTACATCTCCTTGGTCCAACTTCCATGGTTTGGGCCTCTATATTAGCTCAATAATCACAAAAGTGTTGTTTACAATGCTCTACTACTCCTGAAACTTGCTTCAATGTGTTCAGAATGCTCAAATCAGCTAGGAACACCTTTTCCTGATCTCCATTTGGTCGAATTTTGCTCCAGTTATGACCAAAACTGTTTTCTCCTAGTAAACCTCCTCTAAAACTGGAGGAACTCTAGTTAGTCCTGCTAATTTTGGAGCTAGTGCCGAATTTGGTGGTACCGTTGAATTAAACTCCAGTTTAATTAACGCTAAGCATGATTAATTAACGGATAATGGTGGATTAGCGCAAATACCGCGCAGTTATGTCAAACAGTTAACATGCGGTTTTCGTGGAGCGGTCACATGCCATGGTTTAGTGGTGGTTAGGCGCATTATCCATGCGGTTTCCTGACCATTAGCCGACGGTTATGTTATGTGTATTCACATGAAGGGGGCTGGCCCGCGGGCTGGCTCCCTCCTAACCCCCAAACCGCAAACAGTTACACCATAACATTGTGTTGAATCCATTATATGTTAAGTCCTGTGGTGGTGGTATAATGGTAAACCTTGGAGTTTGTTGGGGCGAGGTCGTGGGTTCGACCTCGCCGACCTACCCATTATTTTGTCACACTGCGCCATTGACACTGGTCCTTTGGGGAGGGACATGTGGCGGCCTCTGGGCTTGCCACTTGTCGCCTCCTCATTGGTCCTCCATTAACCAATTGTTAAATTTTAGGTATGTTCTATGCTTAGAGCAAATTTACTTCAGTTTTCCATATTAGCTCAATGTCATTCCAGATTAGCAATCACATTTAGCATGATAGTAAAATGCAGATAGAACATAAATATAAATCGCAGAAAACAAGCCAAGACAAGAGGACACAAGATGTGGCGCCAGCCAGGGACAAACTCCAATGTGGGGAAACCCTTGATCAATTCTTCTTATGTTCTTCAATAGTTCAACAGAGAGAGAGATAGTACATATACATCAAAAGTCAACATTTTGACTTGACAAAATAAGAGCAGAGATCTTCACTAAGAAGATAACATGTGAGGTCGCTGATCTGAACAAAGGTGATTCCATCACCATGCTGTACCCATCACTGTGCTACACTTCATTACACCATGCTGCACCATTCATGATCACTATGCTGCACCCAACAGTGTGTTGCATTAACCATGCTGCATCCAACAGTGTGCTGCATTCATTGTCACCATGCTGCACCCAACAGTCAATGCATTCATTGTCCATGCTGCATCCATCCAAGCTGCACTCAACACCAAGCTGCACTCAACACTGTGCTGAGTGGTTGATCTAAACAAACTCCAAACAATCCTAAGACAACAGCCCTAAGGTAGTCTTATCTATCGTGCTGTGGCCTGCGGCCTAGCACATAGCAATGCTGAAGAGAGTGACTTCAAAACAACACCAATGCATGTGATACTATTTCTTCTCATTGCACACAAACCATGAAGGAGCACAGACACACACACACACACACACACACATATATATATATATATACCAAGGCTATTAACAGAGTTGTTGTGATATCATTGATATACATTGCATCCATATACAGTGAAATAATACAGTGTCATCATCCGAAGTCTTTTCTGCTACATCTAATTGATGTCGAGACAAGACAACACCTACAGGTATGCTGCCTATACATATGCTGTGGTTATCATAAGCCTTCTTTGCTCCATTCCTCTGAGAGTACCATCTAACCATTCCAAGAATGTATTGAGCCCTTTACTCCCTGCTGCGGCTAGGAGTCCTTTTTGAACAGCATATAGGTTGGCTGTAGATAACACCCTTCAGACAACGTGTAGGCTTCTTTTTGGCAGCATCTTGAGGTCTCTTCTTAGACCATCTTTTAGGGCACATGGACAGCGATAGAACTGCGTTAAGCCTTCACCTCCATGGCAGCGTTAGGTTCTTCTTTGAGCTGTATATATGTATCCTCTTTTCTGCTAATAGATCTTCTCATAAGCTTGCGGCTAGGGCACATTGTGACAGCAGATTTATGGCATCATAGATCAATGTCATAGGGTCTCTTCTTGCTGTGTAGGAAAGTCTCCTTTAGGACAGTGTTAAGCTTTTCCATGACAGCATAGGTGTTTCTCCATGATAACAATAAGGCTTCTTCCATGGCTGCATTAGGCTTTCTCCATTAGGGCAGCGTAGAGCCTACTCTCCCATGATTGCATTTAGATCTAGGTCATCTCTTCTTAGGGCAGCGTATTCTCTTAGGGTTTTTTTCCTTCCACCAAAACCCAAACGAATGGAGAGGAAGAGATCACAAGAAATGAGTGTCTAAATGACATGAAGGCCACCTCTATTTATACTAAAACGTTGAGGACAAGTGGGGGCAATTTGGTTGCTGGCCGACCTTGACGAATTGTCCCATTACACAAATAAATTCATATCTCCATGAATACATGTCGGAATCGGATGATCTTTAGATCAATCCTACACCTCTCGACGAGAGGAATCCAAGAAAAATATCAGTAGCCATGAATAAGTAGACACACATGGAGTTTGGCCCTAGTTGCCAATTTTAACACCAATCGAAACATGCCACGTCACCACATTTGATAACCAACCATAGGATGACACTTGTCAAACTTTGATTGAGCGTTGACCAACCTTTGACCCTGCCACGTCAGCAGTACGGAGGACTGCTGACTGTGTAGTGACTGCACATTTTTTGCAAATTTTTTTCTGTTTGGCAAAGCAGACAAAACTCATTATTTTCCTCATACAAACTCAGTTTTCAGTGAAATGAGTTGCGTTGGGATCGTTTTACCGAGACGGACGCAGTCGTTTAGGTTTCGAGCGATTCTGAGAACTTTGATTTTTGAGCTAAATACTGAGCACCTGATCAATCCTCCCCACTAGAAGCTTTTTGGACCCCAAAAGATACTATCAATTGTTCAGCAGTTGAGGGTACAACTCCCTCACCTTCTCGATCTGAAGCCATTTGGATTTAGAAGGCTTTTGTCCCTTGAGTCCCACTCTAAGGCAATGTTCCACCAAGTTTCAGGTACGAGGAAGCGAGGGAGCGGGGATACGCAGGAGCGACCTATGCAAAAGCTCCCCACCAATTTTTAGGAAACAAGGGGGGATGTCGAGGTCTTAAAAACTTATAAATATAAATCGATGAATCATATAACTGAAACAAATTTAAAACGAAAAACATGATCATTGATATCATTATCATATAACTTATAATCATACATCATACATGTAATTTTGTAACTGTACAATGTAACTACTAGTCTACTAACTTACTAACAATGCACAATGAAAATAAATTATAAAATTATAAATGTTTAAAGTTTTAAAGTTTAAACTTTAAACCATATTGATATTCCACTTCCAACTATGAACATTGAATATTGAATAATATAAAAGTCAAGTTTGATACATGAGCAACAACGTTCTGTTCAATGAAGGAGCAGACACGAGGTTGTTTGGCGATGGCGGCAGTGTTCAATTCAACGAAAGAGCAAACAGAAAATGAAATGTGAAATTAACAAAATGTAAACCCTTCACGGTCGACCAACAAATATTAAAAATTACGAATTTTTTCTAGGGAAACGACCCCTCAAGACCCCTTAAGACACCTTTCACCTAGGAAACGACCCCAAAAATGGAGGAAACGACCCCTTTCAAGTTTCCTCGCGTACCCTGTTTTTTGGGAGCGTGGGGAAACATCCCCCTCTCGTCCCCAAGTCCCTGGAGCGCGAGGGAGCTAGGAAACTCGAACCCCAGGTGGGGGGACGTGACCCCGTGGAACACTGCTCTAAGGTATTTGAAATTCCATCTCTTTGAAGTTTTGGTTCTTTTGTCAAGTATAAGATCTTGCTGTAGCTCATCAAGATATTCTGGCAAGAAATCATCTATTGATGGTAGTTGAACATACTCTCCTTGATCATCAATCAAAGGAGGCTCAAACAATCTCAAATTCTCAACATTAACAACAAAGTATATTTGCATATAAGGAGGCAAATCTAGCTTAAATGCATTGTTACCAATCTTTTCCAGAATTTTAAAAGGACCATAACGGATTGGCTTAAGCTTTTTACCTTCCCCTTGAAGTCTCTGTTTGCTAATATATAACCAAACTTCGTCTCCAACTTGAAATTTATGATCGACATAGTGTTTGTCATGCCTTGCCTTGTAGCTGCTCTGACTTCTTTCAAGTTGTTCCTACACTGTGTGATGTATCAACTGAATTTGCTCTATGAACTTCTTTGCCTTATCGATGTCGCTATGACCATTGATAGCGACATCTTTCTCAAAGATGAAGTCCAATGGCGATCTTGGCAAGTACCCAAAACATGCCTCAAATGGCGATGTATTTGTGGAAGAATGCTTTGCCCTGTTATATGCATGTTGTATGTAATGCAACTATTCATCCCACAACTTGGAATGTTTGCTGCAATATCCTCTAAGAAGATGAATGACTGTCTTGTTGACCACCTCAGTTTGTCCATCTGTTTGTGGATGAAAGGCTGTACTCTTCTTCAACTTAGTGTCTATCATGTCCCACAAATTTGACCAAAAATTTCCAACAAATCGAGAATCTCGATCACTTACAATGGAAGTAGGAAGACCAAAATGAATCCAAATATTTTGGAAGAAAAGATGAGCTGTTTGTTCAGCTGTAATTTTCTTTTTACATGGTGTTAGTATACACATTTTGTTGAACCTATCTACAACTACATACAAGTAATCATGACCTTTCCTTGACAATGGAAGACCTCCTACAAAATCCATTGAGATACTCTCCCATGGACGTGAAGGTACCGAAAGTAGAGTGTACAATCCTAGTTTCCTATTGCTAGGTTTACTTGTTGCACACAAAGAACATCCTCTAATGAAACGAGATACATTATCAAACATACGTGGCCAATAACAATACCTTTGGAGATTCGCTGTTGTCTTGCCTACACCAAAGTGTCCAACAATCAATGAAGTGTGCGCCTCCCTTATGATGTTGTTTCTTTCTCCCTGTGGAATACATAATTTGCCCAAGTGATACAACAAACTATTATGTACATGGTAATCAAACTATTATGCTCAATATAACTTTCATGCAAAACACAATTGTGCTTGAGTATAATAGATGAATTTACAATAGGCCTAGAAAGCATATCAACTACCTTATTGTAGATTCCCTTTTTGTACTTGATAACCAAATGAAACTGTTGTAGAAAACCCATCCATCTGAAGTGTCGTGATTGTTGCAACTTTGATTGTGACTGTAAGTATTGCAATGGTTGATGGTCGGTATGGATAATAGTCTCCTTCCCCATCAAGTAGTGTTTCCGTTTTTTGACACTTTGCACCAATGCGTAAAGTTCTTTGTCATAAGTGGGATAGTTAGTCACAACTCCATTAAAATTTTTAGAATGAAATGAAATGGGCTTACCATGCTGCATAAGAACTTCTCCCATGGCGTAATCACTAGCATCCGTTTGAATCTCAAATGGTTGTCTAAGATCCGAAAGAGCCAATACCGGTGCTGAACTGATCTTTTGCTTTAAAGCATCAAATGATTTCTGCTGTACATCTCCCCAATGGAAGACTTTCTTTACACTAGTCAATGCATATAGTGGAGCTGCAATGGAAGAAAAATTAGCAATAAATTTCCTCCAATTTTGTGCTGCCATAAGAAAGCTTCTTACCTCTGTAACTGTATTGAGCTTGGGCCAATTCAGAATGACCTCAACCTTAGAGGGGTCTATCTTCAACTCACGTCCTCCAACAATGTGTCCCAAGTACACTAAAGAAGTCTTGCCAAATTCACACTTTGACATCTTTAAAAACAACTGTTCTTTTCTCAAGACATCAAGTACTTTGTTTACATGCATGACTTGTTAATCTCTAGATTTGCTGAATATGAGAATATCATCTAAGTAAACAATGACAAAGTCATCTAGAAATGGTCTCAATACATCATTCATAACCCTCATGAAAGTAGCTGGAGCATTTGTAAGACCGAAAGGCATAACAAGCCACTCAAACAATCCTTGTTTAGTTTTAAATGCAATTTTCCAAATGTCCTCTTCAGCGATTCTAACTTGATGATAACCACATCATAAGTCTAACTTAGTGAAATACTTTTCATACCTCAATTGATCAAGCAAATCATCAATTCTTGGGAGTGGATAATGATTCTTTGCCGTGATTTTGTTCAGTGCATGGAAATCCACACAGATACTGTTAGGATATTCCGACACATAGGATATAGTTAAGTTCAACTTGGTCTAGTATAGAGTTAGGTTAGAGTTAGGTAAAGTGTGTTTCTTTACCGTTGTACATTTTGTAACTTACAATCCGACGGTCACGATATGTAGTGATCCGACGGTTCACTCTCACCTCGGTATTACCGACACTTGATCCGTGGCTTGACACCCGATTGGTCCATGAGTTCTATTTAAAGCGCATGGAGGGTCATTGTTCGGGTAATCCGTGCATGAGAGAAGCTTATGTAAATTTTCATTCTTTGATTAATAAATTGCCTGTAGTACCCACGTTGGGACAGGCCGTGGACTGTTTCCCTCCTTGCACTCTGAGGGTTTTAACCACGTCAAAAATACTGGTGTATTGATTTGAGATCTGGTTGTGAGCGGTGTCCTTTTGGTATTCTTTCTGTGGAACTTACCCTGTAAATTCCTACATGGTATCAGAGCTATTTGAGGGCCGCGTCCGTTGGTGATCCAAATCTGAAGCCGGTAGAACTGCATGCGGCTGTCGTTTTCTAGATCTGCTGTTTCTGACTGCTTTCGGGCCGAGAGGACTGCTCTGTTGCGTTCGGAGCATCTGTTCCAGTGAGGAACCCCTTTCGTTTCACGCGAAAAGGTTTCCGGTAGCCCTAGCTGCGTCATTTTTCAGATCGGGAGGTATACAGTGTTTTTTTTGCAGTTTACTGTTATTTTCTCTCTGCTTATTTCGGTCTCAGTTTATTTAGCCTTTTTTTTAACCGGATCTATACCTTTCATTTCTGCGTATGCTCTTTGCCCTGCGACTCTGTGCGATCTGGGCAAATCAGAAACAGAAAGGAAGGATTTTTCTCATGCGTATGCTCTTTTCCCTGCACCTTAGTGTGATCTCGGAAAATCAGAAACATTGAGAAAAATATTTAGTTTTTCGGCTAAAGCTAACTTTGAGATTTTTTTAAAATTTCTAGTTTTTTGGCTAAAGCTAACTTCGAGCCGCAAGGTTCGTTTTTCTTTGCATATTCGTGTTGGGTTTTGTGTTTTGTGTTTTGTAGGGAAAAAGAGCTTTCTCAAGGCAAGCACGCAAACCGAGGCCCCCCCCCCCCCCTCTCTCTCTAATTTTTTGTATAGATCAATTGGTTCAAAGCTATTTTAAGAGAGTAGAGGTCTTGGGTTCAAGTCTCCATTTTGTGGGGGCGGATTTTTTCATTCCCGCACATTCGCGCACTTTGCCGGCTACTTCAACAATTATTTTTCAAAAAGCCATAACTTCTTCATCCGGAAGCCTTTTTCAGAGCCGTTTTTTTTAAAACCGCCTATTTTTTCGAGATCTATCCATTGGAACACCTACTTTCAGCATCTTCAGCTTCAGTTTTTAAAAAAAAATGGAAAGCCCATGCCAAGTCATTCTTGACAGCACTAACTACTTCCAATGGGTAGCCTACATCGAAGATTTACTTAGAAGTAAAGGTCTCTTCAGAATAGCCACAGACCAAGAGAAGAAACCAAAAGATGAAGACAAGGCGGCAAAATGGGAAAATAGACAAGATCAAGCACGTGGTTTGATAGGGATGTCTATTTCTCCTGATCTTAGATTCCACATTGCGGAACTTGAGACTCCTCATGAAGCATTAGAAAAACTTGCTAAAGTTTTTGGGATTAAAAATGAAATTAGAGCCCATCAACTTGAAAATGAGCTGCTTACTTTGGATCCTAATAATTTTTCTTGCATTGAAGATTTCTTGTCCAAATTCAAGAACCTTAGATATCTCCTGGAAGGTGTTAAAGTTAAGAAAGACGATGGTAACCTTATTTATTCCATCCTTACTAAGTTGGGACCAGCCTACTCTGTATTTGTTTCCACTTTCCATTCTACAAGAGAAGCTTTCATTTGTCAAGGACAAGACTACAAGCCCCCTTCCTTTGACTCCTTTTGTGATTCCTTAATAAGAGAACAAGAAAAACTCTTACACCTTGGTCTTCTTAATCTTGGAAACTCTTCCACGAAAGCGTTAGCCGCCCAGCAGCAACCAAATTCAAAGAATCCTAAGAAGTCATATCCTCAAAAGAATGGTCCTAAACCATTTCAGCCTCAAAATGAAAGATCATTTCAGCAAAATGATAAGACCAATAAAAACAAATGGAAGAAGACTGATAGACATTGTAACTTTTGTAATCGAGATGGCCACTTAGAATCTAAATGCTTTAAGAAGATGGAAGCCTTGGAAGCCGCAATGAAGAAACATAACATCCATGTGGAGCCTACTTCAACTTCAACTTCCGGAATGGCACTTTCTGCATCTCATTGTCAATCATCTCAGTCTGGTTATGCATTAAATGTATCTTCTTCTTCTTCTCATTCTCATGAGTGGCTCATTGACTCTGGAGCCTCTTGTCACATGGCCAAAAACCAAGCCATGTTTTCTTCTTTAAATGATTGTAACACCAAAAATATATATATTGGTGATGATAGATCTCTTAATGTTGTAGGGACTGGAACTGTTCATCTAGACAATGGTCAGTTTAATGATGTATTATGTGTTCCAACCTTATCCTGCAACCTTCTATCTGTCTATCAGATAACTCATTCAGGTGAAGGTAAAATTGTTGAATTTTCACCTCATGATGTTGTAATCAAGGATCTAAAAGATCCTAAACAGATTCTAGCTACTGGTCTTGCTGATGATTCCAAAAGGTTGTATAAGTTTCACAACTTTGGGTCATCCAATCTTCCCTCAGTATTTGTTGCTCATAATGATGAAGTGAGCAAACTTTGGCATGAGCGATTTGGTCACTTAAACTATCGCTCCCTTCAGCATCTATGTAAAGAAAATATGGTGACAGGTCTTCCTATGGTATCTTGCAGAGATGGTGTTTGTTCCGGATGTGTACTCGGAAAACATCATCGGGACAGTTTTGACAAACGTGCCTCTTGGCACGCCTCAGCCCCTTTACAGCTTGTGCACAGTGATTTATGTGGTCCTCTTCCTGTTGCTTCATTCTCTGGCTGCAAGTACTTCTTAACTTTCATTGATGATTTCTCCAGACGCACTTGGGTATACTTCTTAAAACTCAAGAGCGAAGTATTTAACACTTTTTTGGCCTTCAAAGCATTTGTTGAAAAACAATCTGGACATCAAATTCTTAAGCTAAGAACTGATAATGGTGGAGAATATGTTAAAAACACATTCATCAACTTTTGCACCGAAAATGGAATTCAAATGCAACATACTGTTCCATACACTCCACAACAAAATGGTGTAGCTGAAAGGAAAAACCGCACCTTAAAGGAAATGGCTAATTGTATGCTGCAATCTAAAGGACTCAGTCTTAGTTTTTGGGCCGAAGCAATTAATTGTGCAAATTATATAATCAATCGCACTCCTACTAAGGTTCTAGAGAATATCACTCCAGAAGAAGCTTGGAGTTCCATTAAACCAGATGTAAGTCACTTTCGTGTGTTTGGAAGTGAAGCATGGGCCCATATTCCAGATGAAAAGCATAAAGCTTTAGAACCTAAAAGTGAGAAATGTACTTTTGTTGGATATTCTGAAGATGTAAAAGGTTATAGACTTATTCCATTTAAGTCCAAAAATGTTATCATTAGAAGAGATGTAAAATTTGATGAAAATAAATCGGCCTGCGAGCCTAGTCCGGCGGATGTGCCACCTCTTCCTATCTCTTCTATCTTTGAAAACATTTCTTCTTCAGATGATGAAAGCGAGGATGATAATCCTCCCCCACCTTCTCAGGATCCTCAACTTCCAAGATGGGTCCGTGCCACTCGGGATGCAGCAGGTGATCTTGCCGGTGATCCTACAGATCAGCGACGTACACGTTCTCAGTTTGAAAGAGCCTCTTCTTTACTGGCTCAAGCTCTAGTAAATCATGATCCTGACACTTTTGCAGAAGCTTCAGGCCATCCACATTGGGAAGCAGCTATGAATGAAGAATATCATTCATTGATGACAAATGATACATGGGATCTTGTTCCTCTACCAAAGGGACGCAAACTTGTTAGATGTAAATGGGTTTACAGAACCAAGTATGGACCAGATGGGAAAGTTGATAAACATAAAGCTCGTCTCGTTGCTAAGGGCTTTTCACAGGTTGAAGGCATTGACTACACTGAAACCTTTTCTCCTGTTGCCAAAATGAACTCCATCCGCCTTGTTCTTTCCCTTGCTGCCTCTTTAAAATGGGAAGTCCATCAGATGGATGTTAAATCTGCCTTCTTGCATGGGGACTTGCAGGAAGAAATCTATATGGAACAACCCATTGGCTTCATACAAACAGACTCCAGCCTTGTTTGTCGACTTAAGAAATCCCTTTATGGCCTCAAGCAAGCTCCTCGGGCTTGGTATGCCAAAATGGATAGCTTTCTTTTAGAATCTGGCTTTTCTAGGTGTCATTCTGACAATACTGTCTACACCAAGAAAGAGGGCAACTCTCTTATCATCCTTGTTCTTTATGTTGATGATCTTATTCTTACTGGTAGTGATCCCAACCTTATAAACCATGTGAAGTCCAGCCTTAAAAAGAAATTTGAAATGACAGACTTAGGACATTTACACTATTTTCTCGGTCTTCAAGTCTTGCAATCCCAAGAGGGTATTTTCCTTTCCCAGTCCAAGTATGCTTGTGATATTCTTCGTCATTTTCACATGGAAGACTGTAAGCCAGCCCCTTCTCCCTTTCAGTCTGGAGTCAAACTTTCAGTCTCTTGTACCTCTCCTGAAGTTGATGCTACCTTATACCGTCAACTTGTCGGAAAACTCCTGTATTTAACCCATACTCGTCCTGATCTTTCCTTTGCTGTTGGCCTTGTTGCGCGTTTTATGCAAAACCCCCGTGAAAGTCATTGGAAAGCAGCTAAAAGAATACTTCGTTATGTTCGAGGTACAGTACAGTTTGGGATTCATTACAGTGCCAAAGCAGCTCCTCTGTTAGCTGGTTTCACTGATTCTGATTGGGCTGGTGACCCTGATGATCGGAAGTCTACTGCCGGTTATGTCTTCACTCTTGGTTCAGGACCTATTACATGGGCTTGTAAGAAACAGGCTGCCATTTCTCTTTCGTCAGCAGAAGCAGAGTATCGTGGTGCCGTGGAAGCTAGTAAGGAAGCCTTGTGGCTTCGTCAGATCCTATCAGAGTTTGGCTTTGAGCAGCAGCATTCAACCACACTTTGGTGTGATAATCAAAGTGCCATTCAGCTATGCAAAGATCCAGTCCAGCATCAGCGCAGCAAACACATTGAACTACACATGCACTTCATCAGAAAGCTCATTCATGACCATGTTCTTGAAGTGCAATATTGTCCAACAGATGATCAGGTTGCAGACATCTTCACAAAGGCTCTCACAGAGGCGAAGTTCACTAAACTTCGATATATGCTTGGAGTTCAGGAAGTTGTCACTAAGGGGGGATAGGCTCTAGTGCCTCCTTCCTTCTCCTATTGTGTCATATTTGTAAATCCTTCAATCCTATCCCAAGTTGTTCTTAAGGGGGGATGTTAGGATATTCCGACACATAGGATATAGTTAAGTTCAACTTGGTCTAGTATAGAGTTAGGTTAGAGTTAGGTAAAGTGTGTTTCTTTACCGTTGTACATTTTGTAACTTACAATCCGACGGTTCACTCTCACCTCGGTATTACCGACACTTGATCCGTGGCTTGACACCCGATTGGTCCATGAGTTCTATTTAAAGCGCATGGAGGGTCATTGTTCGGGTAATCCGTGCATGAGAGAAGCTTATGTAAATTTTCATTCTTTGATTAATAAATTGCCTGTAGTACCCACGTTGGGACAGGCCGTGGACTGTTTCCCTCCTTGCACTCTGAGGGTTTTAACCACGTCAAAAATACTGGTGTATTGATTTGAGATCTGGTTGTGAGCGGTGTCCTTTTGGTATTCTTTCTGTGGAACTTACCCTGTAAATTCCTACAGATACGCCAAGTCCCGTCCTTCTTTGGAAAAAAGACAATAGATGAACCACATGGCGAAGTAGATGGGCATATGATACCTTTGTTAACAATTCTTGAATTCGCTTCTTGATTTCCATGCTCTCCATAATCAACATGCGATACATGCCAATGTTTGGAAGTGGAACATCCTGCTGCAGCTGTATCTCATGTTGAATTCCCCTCTTGGGAGGTAACCCCTTTGGTTCCTAAAATATCTCGCCATGCTTGCTTACCACATCAAACAAATCAGTTTTTAATTTGTCATCACAACCTTCAAAAGATTCATAATCAATATCATTCTTTTTCTTGATCACGAGAAGCACAAAATTTTTGCCTGCATTTACTAGTCTCTTCATCTGCCTTGCATTAACCAAAGAAATGTTCAACTTTTGCCATGGGCTCTCACAATATACTCCACCCCATCCTTGAGCAACAAATATTTGTTCTCATGGCGATAAAACACTGCTTTCCTATACAAATAATGACTACCCAAAATGATTCTTGAGATGTCAAGTGGAACTATATCTAACTCAACTTCATCAATGAACTTTTCAGTAATGGCAAACTTGAATAAGCATTTCCTTGTAACCTGTAAATTTGCATTATTGACTATCCAACCCAATGGATATGGCTTATGATGAGGTACAGTTTCAAGGTTAAGCTTTTTGACCAAGTCTTCTAAAATTAAGTTTGATTGTGACCCACTATCAAATAATGCATCAACCTTTGTATGATTTGAAATTACCCTTACATGGAACAACTCTATTCTTGATTCTTCATTTGGAGTGTTGTTTTGACTATGTGAGGAACTAGTGTTTGCAATAGCTTCTTTTCCTTTTGTGACCATGGCTAAAATCTTGGTCTCATCATGAGAATCTGATCCAAGATCATGTTGTGTGGTAGCGGTCGTCTTTTGTTTTCCCTTATTGTTTGTTTCTTAGGCCTTAGTTTGGGATGTTATTTCCAACAATGGGTTTCATCATGCCCAACTTTGGAACAATGTTGGCATACTGTTTTCTCCCCTTCTTTCTTCACACTTGCATTCTTCTTCCCTTTCCATTTTCCACCCTTCTCTTTCTCCTTACCCTTGAATGGCTTCTTCTTACGACCCTCTTCCTGAATGTTCTTTCCCCTTGCTTCAAGGTGCGTGGCTTGCACACATACCTCATCCAAATTGCTTGGATTGAACATCAGGATAATATGTTTTAAGTAGGAATGTAAACCCCCAATATATTTCAACAATGTATCTCAGGAATTCAAGTTTACTCTTGAGTCCCAACAACAAAGCCCTCTTTCTAAACTCCTGGGTATAGTCTTGAACTGTCTTGAGTTGCCTAAAATTTTGCCAACTCATAATGGCTTTTTGCATATAGGCTAAAGGATAAAACTGTGTTTTAATTGCAGAAACAAATTCAACCCAGGAAATGGATATCTTACCATGAATTCGCATTTCCTCTTGAGTCTTTGCTTCCCACCAGACTAATGCTACTCCTTATAGCCTCAATGAAGCCAACTGGATCTTTATGTCATCTTCTTGAAGGTTCTGAATTCTGCAATAAACCTCCAATTGTCAAATCCAATTGTCTAACCTTTCTGCATTCACCTCACCATTGTACATGGGAATTTCAAACTTAATGTCCAATTTGAGTAAGGGAGTTTTTTCCTTTGGGGTTTTTGAATGAGTATGAACAGTTTTTGTGGTGAAAGTGGAAGATGGTGCTATTTGAGATGTTGAGGATGATGAAGATGATGAGGAAGATGAAGATGGTGGAGATGGAGTTGGCTTTCCTCCATTACCCTTTGAATCCTTCTTTTTATCCTTTTTATCTCCGGAGCTTCCTTCTCCATGTGGAGGCTTAGAACTTTCTCCAGCCATTCTAGTATTCCTCTCTTCATAGAGGACTCTAACCATGTCAGTTAATTCATAGGAAGCTTTCTTGAATGCTTCCTCTTCTGAAAGGCCTTCAGTTTTTCTTGCTCCAGACATGATGGCTTTGGATTCAAGCTTAGCTTCTGGTACTGCTTGTACCTCCTCAATCTCAATTGAAGGTAAAACTTGAGGTGCTTCAAGTGCAGCTGGGATTGGAACTTTGGGTGGAGATTGTGGCCTTGTGGCTCTCCTTCTTTTGGGCATTACCTCAGGAGTTGCTACCAATAGTTTCCCTTCTCCTCTCTGCAACTTTAACCTTGTAAGCATCACAAATTTGCAACCATTAAAACCCTACTTGCACAAAACTCAAGCAATCAAGCAAATAACCTTTGCTCTGATACCAACTTGATCTGTTATTGAATGTTAGTTTTGTTGTGCTAATTTCAACTTCAGATTTATAAACAAATGCTTGTCAATTGCTTCATGTGCATAGGTTTCCTTATGGTGTTTGTGAATGTAAACATGTAAATTTTATCAAGTTTTAAGTGAAATTCATGAGCAAAATAGCATGAAAAACAAGTGCTAAACATCAAGAAGTAAATGTACAGTGAACCATCAAAATGAACACTTAACACAATTTTTTGATGAAGGAGTTCACCCCTCCTGGGCTACATCTCTTTGGTCCAGCGTCCATGGCTTGGGCCTCTGTATTAGCTCAATAATTGAAAAAATGCTGTTTACAATGCTCTACTGCTCCTGCAACCTACTTCAATGTGTTTAGAATGCTCCAATCAGTTAGGAATACATTTTCCTGATCTCCATTTGGTCGAATTTTGCTCCAGTTATGACCAAAACTATTTTCTCCTAGTAAGCCTCCTCTAAAACTGGAGGAATTCCAGTTAGTCCCGCTAATTTTGGAGTTAGTGCCGAATTTGGTGGCACCGCCGATTTTTCCGCCGAATTAAACTCCAGTTTAATTAACGCTAAGCACGATTAATTAACGGATAATGGTGGATTAACACAAATACTGCGCAGTTATGTCAAACAATTAACATGCGGTTTTCGTGGAGCGGTCACATGCCATGGTTTAGTGGTGGTTAGGCACATTATCTGCGTTTCCTGACCGTTAGTCGATGGTTATGTTATGTGTGTTCACATGGAGGAGGTTGGCTCGCGGGCTGGCTCCCTCCTGACGCCCAAACCGCAAACAGTTACACCATAACATTGTGTTGAATCTGTTATATGTTAAGTCTTGTGGTGGTGGTATAACTATAAATCTTGGAGTTTGTTGGGGCGAGGTCGCAGGTTCGACCCCGCCGACCTGCCCATTATTTTGTCACACTACGCCATTGACATCGGTCCTTTGGGGAGGGACACGTGGCGGCCTCCAGGCTTGCCACTTGTCCCCTCCTTATTGGTCCTCCATTAACCAATCAAAACATGCCACGTCACCACATCTGATAACCAACCACAGGATGTCACTTGTCGAAATCTGATTGAGTGTTGATTGACCTTTGACCCTGCCCAGTCACCTGCCACGTCAGTATTACAGACTGTTGAATGTGCAGTGACTGTACATTTTTTAGCAAAATATCTTTTGTTTGGCAATGCTGACAGAACTCATTATCTTCCTCATACGAACCCGATTTTCAGTGAAACGAGTTCCGTTGGGATTGTTTTACTGAGATGGACGCGATCGTTTAGGTTTCGAGCGATTATGAGAACTTTGATTTTTGAGCTAAATACTTGGCACCTGATCACATAAAAAAGAGTGAAAATCGAAGCTCCAAGACCAAGACAAGATTTCTGAATATCAAAATGCATCAAAGATCATCCAATTCGTCCGCCAATAGCTATAGCGAAATTCTCAAAAGGAGATAAATATCCAAACCTACGTGATGATCCAATGAAATGATCATCACATCAATATATATGATCCTCTAAGGGTTCAATTTTCCTAATTAGGCCTAATGGTACCCGTAATAATAAAATAATGTACAAAATAACACTTTTTGGTGACAAGCCCACCAAGATAGCTCCATGACATGAAAGTAAGCCTCTCAAGAGGGAAAAAATGATAGATACAATAGGTCGAAGGGCCATTGAAAGGCCTAGTGGAGTCGAATGTGTTCCAAGAGGAGTGAATGGGCTCCAAACATAGTGATAAAGGGGTGGCCCCTTGATCTCCAAGCAAATGTCCTGTGGTGCTCCCAAGTGGCTGTGGGGGCACAAAAACATCCTCATGGGTCTCCAAATGGATCGAGCAAGCCTGTATCCCATCTGCAAGGGTTGGAGCAATGATGAAACCCTGCCTTTGTCTCCCATGGTGAGACACAACTGTATCTGGGCTCTGGAACAACTGCCAAGAGTGTAGCCAACTAGGCAAGGTGTTCTAGGTGCATCATCATTGTCAAATAAATGGAACACGAGCGAGCAATGAGTGGAGTTGAAGGATCCCATGATGTGGCTATCTGCTCTCTGCTATGGTAGAGGCCTATGGCTCTCAACGCTCACCCTCTAAATGCCAATATGACCCTCTGGAGGGCTTGGACCCTGTATAAGGAGACTAAACCCCAAGATAAAGACCCACCTATTGTGAAAATTCCTATCCTTAAGGAACCCCTATTGCAACAAAACTAAATTTACTTCTACTTGATTTTAATATACATTATCAAGTTATTTTATGAAAATTATTGAAGTAAATTACTTCTGCAACCTACACCAATTTAATTTGATTACATGAAACAAGAAACTGAGCAAAGAACAAGATACATAGGACACAGTTATTTTTGGACAAAATAGTCCCCGGAAAAACCCAATGCAGAAAAACGGTGTAGCAGCTCCGAGGGTTTTATATTATTAAGCAGTAGTTCTGAATACAATGCTGGATACCCTCCCAACAATCTAGTGACAGAGAAAAAATATAATGGCAGAAAACTGAGTGAGATTACCTCACTTCACTCGGCAATTTTTCGCTGATTTGGCAGCAGAACTGGCTAACCCCGACTATCTCTGCGCTGGCCCTGGGTCAGCCTTACAGGCTCCGTGTTAGGTCTGCTCTATCTCTTCTGCCTCCTGGAACTTATGCGTCAACCTCTCCCGGCTGTTCTGGCAGTTTCGGATTTCTACGTGAAGGCAGCTTCTCCTCTGCACTAGCCATTCTGGCTCTCCGTCAGGCCTGCATGGGCCTAGACTGGCCCAACGTCAGTCCCTCTAGATGTTGCGCTGCCTCCACTAGAGGCTCTCCGCCTCTCTGCCCAGTATTCTCGAACTATCCTTGCCCCTCTGTTGCAGAATGATCACTCAGTTCGAATTTCTCGGCTTCCTAACCCCAAAAATCAAACTCTAGATCAATTCGTTCTCTCTGTGTGTTTTTCAATGAACCCCAAGCCTCCTTATACTTTTCTCGTTGAGACTTCAACCGCTGAGATTAAGTCTCTAATCAACGACTAAAGTTAAAAACTTGACTTGATCCACTTTCTAGAACATTCTCACCTATATTTTGATTAATACCCATTAATACTTCAATTTTCCTAAGTTTAGACATAGGAACTGTTAGACTCCGTCTTATGTCAATGTGAGATTGATTCTTCTTCAAAACCCTGTTTTGAAGAAGAAATCATTAAATGTGGTGTTTTAGAATATGTAATTTATTCTCCAGCTCTTCAACTGGCGGCGACTTCAAGCTCCTATCCCTGCAAAAGCACAAACAAAAGAAAACAAAACATCATCAACAATCATGTCCATTTGTTTGATCTGGTCTAGAAGCTGTCTTATTACAGTTGTCATTTGGTTATACAGCTCTCCATACATTTGGTTGCTCAGATCTGGTTACTTAGCCAAGGAATCGCTGGAATGAAAGGCATACTTTAATCTCTTGACAAGCATATGCCTGCGGGTTTGTTGCCTAGCCTTCAGCAATGTATATAAGGAGGTGGATTCCTCAAGGCAATCGAATCTGATTTTACACCAACATTCGTGGCTCCATGCACAGTTTTGCAATGGAATTGGCTTGCCATTGGCACTATATGCTTTGAGCTCAATCTCCCTCTATGCAAATCTCTGCCAATTGATTACAACAACACAGAAGGGCCAGTGCAGGGAAAGCTCAATGTTCATCTCGTTTCCCACACCCATGATGATCTGGGATGGCTCAAGACAGTTGACCAGTATTATGTGGGTTCTAACAATTCAATTCAGGTGTGTAAGAGCATTACGTACTATGTTGAGTGCCACTGTTCATGATGTTCTATATTACATGAGTCCTATTTACTGCCAAGATATCATTGATTCGGTATCCAATCAATTGAACAGTTTGTATTTGAAATTTCTCAAAAGGAATCCGGGTTAGGATGGGAATGGTTTCTATTCCTATGAAAAATGATACAAATTATTGGCCGTCACAAGCATCACTTCCAAGAATCATGCAAAAAGTGCTGATACATTTGGCTTACAACCATTAAAGAAAAAGTGTGCAAATGATGCCGGGAATGAATGTTCAAATTGTGGATTTATATCCCTTACTACTTCCTACTTCACTGCTCAAGGAGATAAGAGTCTGACAGTGGACTCTCTGAATAGATATAGCAATGGTGAAATTGGTTTGATGGTTGGGCTTAGCCCGGAAGGGCCTTGGACAAGTATACGTTCTGTCTTACCTATATCTACAATTCCAAAAGAGCTGAATGGAACTTTGGTGTTGAGTTCATTGATCCAAGAGAGCCCGTGATGATAGTGCCAGTTTTGAGAGCTGGTCTTGTATTGGTGGAGCATGCTGCATCTATTTTGCCTGCAACAAAAACATATCATGTTGGCTATTATAGAGATGAGAATACATTTCAACCAACCTTATATTTGAACAAACTGCCAGAAAGATTTCAGAGGGTTCTCGTGTGCTTGTAGCTGACCAATGCTTGCGACCGGTGGGACAATTGTTGCCACAATTGATCTACTGAAGGACAGGGGAATTGATCCCAAAGATATACGTGTGGTTTCGGCTGTGGCTGCTTCCCCTGCACTTCAAAAATTAAGTGATAAATTTCCTGGGCTTCATGTCTATACTGGAACTATTGATCTTGGTCTGGATGAAAACGGTTTTATTATTCCAGGTCTTGGGGACGCAGGAGACCGCAGTTATGGCACTTAAGATATTTTCATTTGGTTTTGATGCTTATTGGCGTGAAGGACAAAACCTTATTCCCAGTTTAACACCAAAATATGCAATATCTTAAAAACAAAAGGAGCAAAAATGCCTAAAACACCAATGAGTGTATCAAATCCTCTCCAGATTCCAGAATATGAAGTAAATCCAGCAGAGCTGTCATTTCCACAAGGTGCAGAGACATCAAAGGGTAGCTATCAATTAGCTAAGTGGAACGGGACGAGAGTTGCTGTAAAGATTCTTAACAAGGACTATTATTCTGACCCAGAAAGCATAAAACGTTTCAAGAATGAATTGACACTGCTACAAAAGGTTCGGCATCCTCATGTGGTTCAGTTTGTGGGTGCTGTCACACAAAATGTTCCTATGATGATCATTGCAGAGTATCTTCCAAACGGAGATTTGAGCAGTTACCTCCAAAAGAAAGAACGTTTACAACCTGCAAAGGCAGTGAGAATTGCTCTTGAGATTGCAAAAGGAATGAATTATCTTCACGAATCCAAACCGGAGGCAATCATCCATTGTAATTTGAAGCCAAGGTGCCAGAAATATTTTGCGTGATAGTGGGGGGCATTGGAAAGTGACAGATTTTGGATTGAGTCAATTGTTGAAGTTATCATCAGATAATGTTCGAGAATGGCATCGACGTCCCTTGGATGATACCTTAAGGTTATATATGGCGCCAGAGGTTTACAAAAATGAAGCATTTGATAGAAGTGTGGACGTTTTCTCGTTTGGTCTTATTCTTTATGAGATGATTGAAGGTATCCCACCTTTCCACCCGAAATCACCAGAAGAAGTCTCCAGACTGATGGCTTTGGAGGATAAGAGACCAGCATTCAAACTCAAGCCAAAGCATTATCCAAGTGATCTGAAAGAGTTGATTGAGGAATGTTGGGATAGAAACCCATGTGTCAGGCCAATCTTTTCTGCGATTATTGTGCGTCTAGACAGAATAAGGCCCTTATGTGTCAAACAGAGCTTGCTGGCATTGATCGCATAGTTTTAATCTGGGCTCTTAAGTTGCTAGAGCAACGTGGGAAAGCTGTGATTTTTAAAGGAACATCCACAGATGATGAAGAGAAATCTCGAGGAGAGCGAAAGGTTTGGGAAAATATCCAAAAAGGATTTGTCAACTAGAAAAATTTGGCGCACGTCCTTGACACCTGGCCTTCACTTCAGCCAAAAATAAACAAAGACACCTGTTACCAGATGAATAGGATTCGTTCTTATCTATGACCTCAGTTAGTCATACGATGGGGTCTGCGCTCCAATTGTTAGGCTTTTTGGTTAGAGATTTTCGAGGAGAAAATTGTTACATGTTCTATTTATGTAACTTCAGTTGAAACAGCGCCCCTGTTTTGGGTCGATCTGTTTCCTACAGATAGTATTTTTTTTATTGTAAATTCTGAGTGTAAGAAAAAAAGGGAGAGAGAGGGGAGAGTTCTGAGTGCTGGAGAATAGAGAGCTTACCATGTACAGTTTTTGGCAGAGAGTTTAATGAAAATACAGCTCTGACTTCTGAGATTCCTGTGGTATGATAATTTAGCATAAGTTTTTCTTGTGTTTCATATGTGATCTGTTATGTTTCATTTCACTTCATGATCATTTCTAATTGAACAAATGAAGTGTTAAGGTAGAATTCATCATTTGTATGCTCTGCCTTTAAGTTTGTTCAATATTCAATGTTTTCTTCTGTTTGACAAGGATTCATCTTCTATGCCCTTGTCAGCTCCTCAGCAGTCTTGCCATCTCATTTAATCTAAATTTGGTGTTAAATTTCTTGCCTACCTTGCCTCAGGAGATAATCTGTGTTTTGATTACATTTCTCTGTTCAAACTGTTACTTTGCCTATGCAGCCCAGAAAAACCCCTTCATTTTATTAAAAACCCCTTTATATCAATTTACTAGCCTAAAATCAGTTTCTTTTAAAGTCATCTCAGCCCCATTTAGAAAACTTTTTGCTGAGATAGACCGGAGAGAGCCCTCTCCTGCCCCGTAGGGCTAGCTACGAGGCTAAGTGGTTTGATGTTGCCTTGAGGTTTACCTTTCTCAGCCTGAGGTGAAATTTCAAGCGCTAACAGGAACCCTATTAAAAATATTAATTATTTTAATCAAATACAATCCAGGAGTAATTTCACCAAAAGATTTTTGGGTTCTTTAGAACTCATGTGCCTTAACCTCTCCACCAATTTTCATGGCTAGAGCACATCATATGCTACCAAAAACTAACACTCCCTCTTAGCGAGGAATGTGCTCTAGCAACAATGTCCAACTGCATGCTGCTCTATCTCTGAAACATCTCCTTTCCGCACTGTTGCTACCACCAACACTGTGCTGTTGCTGCTACTGTATTGTTGCCCATAACACTACCACTGCCACTGCTGCATCTGTACTACATCTCCTTTTGCATCTGCTGCTAATGTGAAAATTTCTGAATCTAACACATCAGAAACCCCTACTGCGTTTTCTGGTTTACTATCTCCTACTTGTTCTTTACATTAACAAGTTATTTACTTATATAAACATCGAAGTAAACACAAATGCAACCTTCACAAATATACAAATCAACAACTAAAATAAACTGAGACAACACAAGGGACATTGTCATTTTTGGACAATCGTCCCCAGAAAAACCCAATGCGGGAAAATCGGTGTAGCAAATATGAGGGTTTTATTATTATGTAGTTTTCTGAATACAACTAGGATGCTAGAAATGGCTCACCCTTTAGAGATTTTGCTTGGCAGAAGTACCTTGCTTTGGAGACAGACATTCCGGCTAATTCAACAATCGGATGATTGGCCCCACAGTGACTTCGACTGTTCCTGCATTAGCCTCTGCGTCTGCCTGCATCAGCTTCTTAGCATCCCGCGTCCTTTGTGCTGGCCCTCTAAGCCTTTGCATTAGCTCAGGCTGCCTTTGCGTTAGCCCAGGCTGCCTCTGCGTTAGCTTAGGCTGCCTCTGTGCTGTCTCTCCGACACTTTCTCTGCCTCTCTGCTATGTCTTCTCGACCTCCTACCGAACTACCCCTCCCTGCAACAGATCACTTGTTCGATTTCCTCAACAAACCTCGCCCCAGAAAATCGAACTGACTGATCAACTTGGTGTATCTCCAACTGACCCTTAAGCCTCCTCTTATACTTTTCCTGTTGATGAATCAACGACCGAGATTAAGTCCCTAATCAACGACTAAGATTAGATCTGGCTTGGTCCTCATTATTTAGAATTTTCTCACCCATTTTATATTAATACACATTAATATTTTAATTTTCCTAAGTTTAGACTTAGGAACCCCATTAAAAATCTTAATTATTTTAATATCTCTTCATCCTGGTGGAATTTCTCAAATGATTTCTGGGTCTTGGAGATCTCATGTGCCTTAGCCTCTCCACCAATTTTCACGGCTAGAGCACATCCGATGCTACCAAAAATCAACACTCCCTCTTAGCGAGGAATGCGCTCTAGTAACGCTTCACCATAGAAACATCACACTAATCTTCCGCATCGGTACCTGTGCTGATGCTTGGCCTGCTATCTCACATCCACTGCACTGCTGCCTATGACACTGCCACTGCTACGTTTGTACTGCAACTCGCTCTCAACATGCTGCATCATGCCGCCTATAACACTACCACTGCTAACTGCAGCACTGCAACTCAGTTACCGAGAAGTAAGTAACTGACTTCACCCAAACACTGACATCCCGGTCAGTCTGGAAGCCTCGTGATGCTGAAGCTGCCTTTGCTGCTAACACGTGCTCCCTCTGCTGCCACTAAGCTGCTGCAACCTCTTTTGTGCCTCTCGCACTGCTGCAACCTCTACTGTGTTGCTACAAAACTCTGCACTCTAGCCCTGCCTTGCTGCTTCACTACACTTTGCTCCACCGGACACTTGTCATCATGCTACTATCGTTGAGGGATCCTGTAGCCAGATGTGATCCAAGAGTTTGGGTACCTCAAGGATCTTGCCCCTTAGCATGTAGTCCTCTTGACGAAAGCTCGATGTCGTCCCACCTCTTCTCTAAAGGCGCATGAGCACTCATGACAATCGACATCAGTTTCGACATCCTTCTCTACCTTTGCTGGAGCTACCTTAGAGTCAGAAGCTTCTTCTTTGCCTTTCTTCCTGGGGCACTGAGATGAATAATGTCCCAACTCCCCGCAATTGAAGCACTTGACCTTGGAGATGTCCTTTTTCTTCCTCTTTTGAACCCCCTGTTGTCCCGTAGATGCTAGAGCCGTATTCTCCTCCTCTTTCTTGATTCGAAATCCCTTACTGCTACTCCCCTCCTTAGTCAACCTCCTGATCTCTTCCTGTCGAAGAGATGCCCACATCTCCTCCCAACTGGGGAGAGTCACTCTGCCCAAAATTCTTTGGACAAATGTCTCTCAGTTCTTAGACATTGCATTCAGAGCAGTCCTAACCATAAACTCTGGATCCGGTGTAGACCCCACGGAAGTAAGCTAGTCACGAATTCCTTGCAACCTGAGGAGAAAGTGATCTGTCTCCTCTCATTTCTGCATCTGATATGACCTCAGCTGATTTTCCAATAACATCTTCCGCTGCATGGAAGAGCCTTGGTATAAGGTGGTCAGCGTCTCCCACATCTCCCTTCCTGTGTTCTTCTCAGCAACATGTGGTATGACATGATCTTTGACCTCGTCTAGGATCATGCATTTCACCTTTGCCTCGGCCTCCTCATACTTCTCGTTAGTATTTGTGTCAATTGGGACAACTATGGTTTTCAAGGCATAGTCCTTGATGCAATGTTTATCCAGGATTTCCAAGATCTTGGCCTTCCAGATGACAAAATTGGAAGCCCCGTCCAATCTGTCTTGATCCCTCAATTTGTTCACTGCCATCTTTGCTCCTCTTCTAGACTCTCTCTGAGTCTCGACTTCCCTCCTGGAAATCGACCAACTTTCGAATCACTCCTCTCCAATCCTCCTTGCCACTGCAACTCGGATCTGGATTCCTTGGCTAGAAATCCATCGAGGTAGTGATTCCCTTTACCTTGGTTTCGTCTCCTTAGACATTGTTCTGTACAGACAGAAACAACGTCCCACCAACTTCTCAAATCACAATCTGCACAACTCTCTTAGCCTTGACAACTGAAGAATTTGAGCCCTTCAGGCTCTGCGCAATCACGGCTTGGGTTGAATCTGCTCCTTTTGGCCACAACGTTGATCCTTCTTGGCTGAGAAAGATGATGGACATTGCGTAGGCCTGATCTTCCACTCTTCGCCTCTGCGTTGGCCCCTCTCCTGGCTCGAAATGCTGACGTAGCTTGCAGGCTTTGCGTGAGCTTTTTCGTCACCCTCTCCTCTTGCCGCTTCAACTCTGGAACAACGCTGTCTCTCAGTACAACTTCTTTTGTTGCAGATTTTTCAGATTTCTCCTACTGGCGTCTTTAGCCCTCCTATGATCTGCAACTTGGCTCTGATACCATGTGAAAATTTCTGAATCTAACACATCAGAAACCCCTACTGCATTTTCTGGTTTACTATCTCCTACTTGTTCTTTACATTAACAAGTTATTTACTTATATAAACATCGAAGTAAACACAAATGAAACCTTCACAAATATACAGATCAACAACTGAAATAAACTGAGACAACATAAGGGGCATCGTTATTTTTGGACAATCGTCCCCAAATAAACCCAATGCGGGAAAACCGGTGCAACAGATATGAGGGTTTTATTATTATGCAGTTTTCTAAATACAACTAGGATGCCAAAAATGGCTCACCCTTCACAGATTTTCCTTGGTAGAAGTACCTTGCTCCGGAGACAGATATTCCGGCTAATTCAACAACCGGATGATTGGCCCCACAGTGACTTCGACTGTTCCTTAGCTGGATAGTGAAAGCTGCTCCAAGCTAACTTCCGGAACTGCGTCACCCTCCAAGGACTGCATCACCCTCTACGGCTCTGCGTCTGCCTCTCAGCTCTTAGTCTGCCCCACAGAAACACCACAACGCAGCTCCTTCAGCCCAGCGTCAGCTTTGCTAGCCTCTGCGTCTGCCTGCATCAGCTTCTCGACCTCCTGCGTCCTCTGTGCTGGCCCTCTAAGCCTCTGCGTCAGCTTTGGCTGCCTCCGCGTCAGCCCAGGCCGCCTCTGCGTTGTCTCTCCGACACTTTCTCTGCCCCTCTGCTATGTATTCTCGACCTCCTGCTGAACTGCCCCTCACTGCAACAGATCACTTGTTCGATTTCATCAGCAAACTTCGCCCCAAAAAATCAAACTGACTGATCAACTTGGTGTATCTCCAACTGACCCTCAAGCCTCCTATTATACTTTTCCTGTTGATGAATCAATGATCGAGATTAAGTCCCTAATCAACGACTAAGATTAGATTTCGTTTGATCCTCGTTATTTAGAACTTTTTCACCCATTTTATATATTTTTTTTTCTAGTTAAGACTAACCTAAGTACCCACGGGGGATTTGAACCAGTGACCTATCGCAAGGAGTGCCTTAACAACGCACCCATTCACCGTCAATCCAAAACCCCGTGGGCTTCACCCATTTTATATTAATACACATTAATATTTTAATTTTCCTAAGTTTAGACTTAGGAACCCCATATATTAATTATTTTAATATCTCTTCACCCTGGTGGAATTTCTCCAAACGATTTCTAGGTCTTGGAGATCTCATGTGCCTTAGTCTCTCCACCAATTTCCATGGCTAGAGCACATCTGATGCTACAAAAACTCAACAGCTAACACTGCCACTGCTAGCGCTGCATTGCGTCATTTTCCAATTGCTGCTACTCAACAACGGAAAAGCATCCAAAATTTCTGAACTAACTGTGTTCAACATCATACCATGTGAATGTTGGAATCTAACTGCTACTAGTCTCTGACCCTCTGAATCTTTTGTGTTGTTGCTGACTTCTGCACTGTGCTATCTGCACTGCAGCCAACCTTGCTCTGCACTGATCAGTCTTTGGTCTCAGGCTACTAGCCCGGCTCAGAACCGACTCGGCCGAGTTGGTTCGAGTCAAAGTCCTCATCGGGTCGACTTGGCCATCGACCGGTTGGGCCGGCGAAGTTATTATCGAGCCGGCCGAGTTGTCTAACAACTCAGCCGGCTCGGTGACAGCGGTCTGAAAACTAAAAAAAACAACGATTTTTTTTTACTTGCTTTTTGGGGACCCCAAATAGATTTCTAATTTGCCTACAGGTTATTTGGGGTCCATTCCCTTCTCCTAAACCCTATAAAATCCACCCAACCCCTCTCATTTCCTCACAACCATCTCATTGCATTTGAGTGAGAGTTTGTGAAGAGTTGTGGAGTTTGGGGCAAGCATTGTAGCAGGAGTGAGGAGCTTCTTGGGCAGCCATTTGGAGCAGCATTGAGGAGTTGGCTTGTTGGAGAAACCTGGAGGTAGTTTGTCCCTGGAGGTATTTTTTTCCCTTGTAAAAATAGTTTTTGCTTATTAATTTTTATGTGCAAATCTGGAAATTGAAAAGAGTTTTTTGTGAAAGAAATGGACATTGAAGCAATGCTATTTTTTTTGTTTTCATTTTCATATTTTTTGCTTTCATTTCCAAGTCAAAAAATGGCACCTAGAGTGAAAGATGTTGCTTGGGCATATGTTGAAATGGTTGATAGTCAAATGCATTGCAATTTTGCCATAGAAAAATTAAGGAAAGTCCTGGGGCCATTAATAAGCTGAAACAACACTTGGCGGGGATTAGAGGCCAAATTACTCCATGTGAATTAGATGAAATTGGGGAGATTAGGAAGGAATTGTTAGCCAACTTTGAGAAGTTTAAAGAAGAAAAGGCTAAGCAAAAAGAGTTAGAGGTTGAAATTGAGAGGAAGAGGAATATACAAAAAATGCTGGCTACCAACCCCCATTTTGATTTTGAGGGTTCTTCCTCTATCCCTTGTACTGATGCATCCAACCCCTTTTGATATGTTCCTCCCTCTTTGGAGTCTATTCAAGAAAAGGGTAAGGGTAAAATGAAAAAGAAGGGTGATATGAATATCAAAAGTTATTTCACTGTCACACCCTCTTCTCCATCAGATGCACATGGTCTTCAACCTAGTAGAACTTTGTAGCCCACTTTAGATGACCATTGGAAGAAAGAATTGAGGGAGACTGCTTGTGATTACATATGTAGATGGTGGTATGATGCTGATATCCCCTTCAATGCTTCCTGTTCACCATATTATGAGCCTATGTTTGATGCCATACATGCTGCTGGAAAAGGCTTCAAAGGCCCTACTATGCATGAGATAAGGGGGTATCGTTTGCAGAAGGAAATTGCCTCCTTTAATGAGTATTTGAAAGATTTCAAAAACTCATGGGCAAGAACAGGATGTACCATCATAAACTTTCTTATCTTCTGCCCACAAGAAACCGTGTTTCTAAAATCAGTTGATGCATCTGATAAGGTAAAAGATGGACAATTGTTGTTTCAGCTATTGGATGAGGTTGTTGAGGAGGTGGGGGTGGCTAATGTTGTTCAAGTCATCACAGATAATGCCTCTAACTATGTTTTTGTTGGTAAATTGTTAGAGGAAAAACACAAAACCATATTTTGGACCCCATGTGCTGCACATTGCGTAGACCTCATGCTTGAGGATATTGGCAAATTAGATTGGGTCAAAAACACTGTAGATCATGCCAAAAGCATAACAAAATTTATCTAGAATCATTCATGGATTTTGAGCCTGATGAGGAAACACACAGGGGGCAGGGATATTATTAGGCCTTCCATCACTAGATTTGCTACTCATTTTTTGACATTGCAATCTATGCTTTCACAACATAGAAACTTGCAAAAGATATTTTCTAGTGAAGAATGGAATCAAAGCCAGTGGTCTCACAAACAGGAAGGCAAGGAATTGAAAAATAAAGTTAATGAAGAAATATTTTGGAGAAAGGTAGCAGAGATTGTGAAGCTTGCTGAGCCACAGGTTAAGGTGTTGCAGTTGGTGGATGGGGAAAGATTAGCTATGGGCTTCATTTATGAGGCTATGGATCAAGCAAAGGAGCAAATAAAGAGGGCATACAAGGATAAAGTGGCTAAGTATGTGCCCATTTGGACAATCATTGATGAAAGATGGAACAATCAACTCCATCGCCCTATACATGTAGCTGGGTATTTTTTGAACCCACAGTATCATTATAAAGCTAAGAAGACAGGAACTTTGAAGGGGGAGGTTAGAGATGGATTGATTGACTGCATTGATCGCATGATCCCATTGGAGTGTGATCAGCTGGAGATAAACCTACAAGCCACAACCTTCAGCAATACCTCAGGTACCTTTGGGAAGAACCTAGCAAAGATTGCAAGGGAAGCAGATGGGCTAGGTAAACAAAAATTTCAATTTTCAAATTCTTAATACTTATTTTGTTAAATCGTTTATAATTTGAAAGTTGGATATAATTTGTAATTTTGTTGAGCTAAATCATTATACTCCTATGTTTTTTGCAGCAAAATGGTGGGAGGATTTTGGTAGCCATTGTCTTGAATTGCAGAAGTTTGCATTTTGTATTTTGAGTCAAACTTGCAGTGAAACTGGGTGTGAGTGCAATTGGTCTATCTTTGAGATGATTCACACGAAGAAGAGAAACCATTTGGATCAAAAACTATTAAATGATCTAGTCTATGTCCAATACAACCTCCAACTCAGATGCAACCAATTGCTGAACAAAACAATTGATTCAGATCCCATTGTGTTGGAAGACATTGATCCAACATCAGATTGGGTAGTGGAGAGTCATCCAACAAAGTTTGATTCTGATGAGGATCTTGATTTTGATTTACAGGTGGAGGCATTACTTGAACATTGTAATATCCCTTACCAAGAATATTCCTCAAACACAAGCAAGACTCCAACAAGAGATGCACTGGGAGGGCATTTACCAGATATATCGCCTCTGAAAAGAGGACGAGATCTGGAGGCTACCTGGCCCTTTTCAGACTCTGTCTAAGAGTATACGAGAAACACACAAGTGGTATAATAGCCGAGAATGCTCAAAGAGATACAAACAACAATGATGCAAGATATAACAATATAACCATAAGCAGATATTCAAAAAATGCAGAGAGAATATTGAGCCATTTTATTACACTAAGTAATAGAATGAGTATAGGAGGTGATTAGGAAGATGGCACCTTGTTAAGTTATGGTATGTTCTATGCTTATAACAGTTTATTTCTTTTTCTTATTATATTCCACAGATTAGCAATCACATATACATAAAGTAAAGTGCAGATAGAACATTAAACGATCGACAGAAAACAAACCAAGACAAGAGACACAAGATGTGGTGGCTAGCCAGGGACAAACCCCACAATGTGTGGGGAAACCCTTTGATCAAATCTTCTTTTATCTTCAATAATTCAGCAGAGAGAAATAGTACAATAAATCTGATTCATATCAGCAGTAGCAAACCCTAGATCAGCAGCATCAGCATTAGCGGCTTCATTATCAAACTAGGGCAGACCATATCTCACAAACCGACCGTCGGATTGACTTCATTCCACCACCAAAAGTTTCGGCTTCCAGAGGAGGTTCAAATGAACCTACAACGCAGTTCAGATGAGGAGATCTTCTAGGCCACGCAAGTCAATCTTTACTTCTGCAGTTGCAGCTTCAGTTTCAGCAGTTTCCGGCTTCAAACTAGGGCAGTCGATATCTTGCAAACCGTTCGTCGGATTGACTTCATTCCACCACCAAAAGTTGCGGCTTTCAAAGGAGGTTCAGATGAACCTACAACGCAGTTCCAAAGAAGAGATCTTCTAGGCCACGCAAGTCAATCTTTACTTCTGCAGTTGCAGTTTCAGTTTCAGCAGTTTCCGGCTTCAAACTAGGGCAATCGATATCTTGCAAACCGTTCGTCGGATTGACTTCATTCCACCACCAAAAGTTGCGGCTTTCAAAGGAGGTTCAGATGAACCTACAGTGCAGTTCCAAAGAGGAGATCTTCTAGGCCACGCAAGTCAATCTTTACTTCTGCAGTCGCAGCTTCAGTTTCAACAGTTTCCGGCTTCAAACTAGGGCAGTCGATATCTTGCAAACTGTTCGTCGGATTGACTTCATTCCACCACCAAAAGTTGCGGCTTTCAAAGGAGGTTCAGATGAACCTACAATGCAGTTCCAAAGAGGAGATCTTCTAGGCCACGCAAGTCAATCTTTACTTCTGCAGTTGCAGCTTCAAATTCAACAGCTTCCGGCTTCACATGTGTGAGAGAGAGAGACCCATTTCAGCGTAGTAGAGAAGAGACTCATATCTGCGCAGTAGAGAGAGAGAGAGAGATGTGATGAGATGAGTGAGTCCAAATGAGGAAAAGTCCTCTTATATTTATACACAACGTTGGTGGGTGAATAGATGCGACTGTTGCGCTTCTGAGCCTACATGAGTTGTAGGTCGGCTTGATAATAATTCCATAATCAAAATAAATTCATATCTCTATGAATACTTATCGGAATTGGATGGTCTTTATATCAATCCTACACCTCTCGACGAGAGGAGTCTAACAAAAATATTATTAGCCATGAATAAGATGACCCACATGAAGTTTTGCCCTGGTTGCCAATTTTAACACTCCCTCTCAACCATGGAGAACTTCATCTGCAATTTGTCTATCGGTCGTTACTATTCATCCATCAAAAGCACTGCCTTGTACAGCCTGACCCTTGCCCTGCTCTGCTCTATTTTGCCTGTTCTGCTTTGTCTTGTTCTGCCCTGCACTGATCTGTACTGTTTTGTTCTGTTCTGCTCTGCTCTTGCATTTTTCTGTTCTACTCTGCTTTTGTCCGAATTATGAAGAAGAAGAAATGATCGAGGATGTATCATACTGACTCAAAGTCAGTCTCAGAGTATGTACCACTAGTCCCAGACCAGTCTCAACCAACCCAAAGTCAGCGTCATAGTGAGTACAACTCCAATGGTCCCAGACCAATATCATCCTCCACTGACTCAAAGTCAGTCTCAGAGTATGTACCACTGATCCCAGACCAGTCTCAACCGACCCGAAGTCAGCGTCATAGTATGGTACAACTCCTACCACTGGTCCCAGACCAGTATCATTGATCCCAGATCAATGGAGGTCATCCTAGCGTAGGGAGTACGATAGTTACAACGATGCGTCCATCGGTACTACTATGGTCCCTAACTTCATTTCCTTGCTCATTGATCAGATGAGAGGTACTTCCCATGAGTCCCAGACTGCATGGGTAGGATGCCTCGACAGGAGAACTAATCAATCCTGTCCTCACAGGAGAACACATCAATCCTGCTACAATTGCCATGGAGAACACATCAATCCAGGCCTCACAGGAGAACACATCAATCCTGCTACAATTTCCATGGAGAACACATCAATCCAGGACTCACAGGAGAACACATCAATCCTGCTACAATTGCCATGGAGAACACATCAATCCTGCTACAATTGCCGTGGAGAACACATCAATCCAGGCTGCCATGGAGAACACATCAATCCAGGCCTCACAGGAGAACTAATCATCCTGCTACACAGGAGAGCGAATCATCCTGTTCCACAAGAGAGCAAATCATCTTGTCCCACAAGAGAGTGAATCATCTTGTTCCAGTGTGCACCACCAGGGGAGGGTGAGTCACCCTGTGGTGATATGTTGCTCCAGTAGGAACCGCAAACCCTCAGAGCTCCCAGAGCTCAATGTATGCAACATGCAGGACCCTTGTACAAGGGTTTCTTGCCGACTCCAAGTCGTTTGGGAAAATCACAGATTAGATCTTTTGTCGGGGCTTTGACAAGGTTTATCAACCTATACATCATCTTAATGTGATGGAGCTTCCTTGCTCATCGACTTACCATATCCCAGATGATGTCTATCTGCTGGAGCAATTGACGAATATGGGATTCCTCAACAATTGAATCCCACCTCTGGTTGTTACAGAGAATCACAGTGGTATCCAATGTAAATCCAAACAGCTCACTGAAGAGCTTTCGCAACTAGACTGCCTCACACAAGGTTATGCTAGCAACAATATATCCTGCTTCGGCGGTGCTCAAAGCCACCGACTTCTGCTTCCTGCTCATCCAGGATATCGAAGCAGATCCCAAGGTGAAATAGTACCCGGAAGTGCTCTTACGGTCCACCACACTGCCTGCCCAATCAGCATCAGTATATCCAAGTAGTCTCACATCTTCGGCAGTGTATCTTAATCCATGAGAGATTGTGTCCTGAAGACATCAGAAGATTCCTGGCATCAATCCAGTGAGGCTCAACCAAATATGAGCTCACAATGCTAACTGCAAAACATATGTTCGGACGGAGGTTCACCAAGAACATCAATGCGAATGAGTTTTTGAAACTTAGAGGCATTTCCCAAGTCTGGTCCGACATCACTACCATATAACTTCTAAAAGTTAAGATCCTCGAGGTAGTCACAGGCTTGCAGTCCATCATACCGAATCTTTCCAATATATTTACCACATAGTTTCCTTGAGATAGGAAAATTTCCCTTGGCTTCTGCCACACTTCAAGTCCTTGGTCCTTCATTTCAAATTTAGAAGCCAACTCCCTCTTACATTTGTGAACGAGAGGGTCTGCACCTGTTAGAAAGAGGTCATCCACATACAACACCAGTATGAGAGGTTTGTCATCTTCAACCTTAAAGTAAAGGTTAGGATCGGCTTCACTCCTAGTGAATCCTAGCTTCATCAAGTAGCTATCGATCCTCTCATATCATGCTTGAGGTGCTTGCTTCAGCCCATAGAGAGCCTTCTTCAACCTGCATACATGAGATTTTCAATCATAAATCTCAAATCCTTCAAGTTGCTCCACATAGACCTCTTCTTTGATAGAACCATGCAAGAACGCAGTCTTGACATCCATCTGATGTAGGTTCCATCCTGGTGAAGCCACAAGGGCTATGATCAAGCGGATGGTCGTATATCTGGCAACAGGTGCAAATATCATAGTCTATACATTCCTTCTGGGATAAGCCACAAGCAACAAAATGAACCTTATACTTTTCCATACTTCCATTTGCTGCATGTTTTATCTTGTAAAGCCATTTGGAAGTAACAACAGTCTTGTCCTGGGGTCTGGGAACTACTTCCCAAACATCATTCTTTATGATAGACTCATATTCTTCGGTCATAGCATCCTTCCATACTTGATGCTTGACGGCATCTGAGAATGACGAAGGCTCATTTTGTGTGATCGTGCTCATGATGGTCAGGTATCCTTGATACCTATTAGGTTTCTTACTTTCACGAAAGGTTCCTCGGGGTGCAGCGTGTCCTTCAGCATCATCAAGTATCCCCCTAAGCCATGAAGGCCTCTTCTTAGAAGAGGAAGGCTCATGTGGATGAGGATCAATCGGATCCATGGGTTCTTCTACATCAGGCATTAATTCATCACCCTTTTCTTTCGGTTCCCTGGTGTCAGCTTCTTGAGAGCTCCTCAAAGTCGGAAGATTGTTCACCTTGCAGTGAAATTTTCTTCAGGAGTCTTGGAACCCAATGCTTGATGAGGGCATATACGACGGTGTTTGTAATTTCAGCCCATAGTCGAAAGTCTTTGATCATGTAGCATGGCTGAGACAACTTTCACAATCGTATGGTTCTTCCTTCCCGCCACACCATTCTGCTCAGAAGTATGTGGTGTAGTAGTCTCCCTCTTAATGCCAGCCTCAGATATGCCTGAGTGAACCAACTGTCATATATCGAAGGTCTTGCTTTGGCTTGAGGGGAATGGTCCCCTTTTGAGCTTTCCTTCGGCACATCCCGGACATACACCTTCTTTCTCTACTTGGAATTCGGGCATCCCTGTTACCATCTGTCTTACATCGGGTAGAGCTTTGTAATGAAGGTGGGAAAACCTCCGATGCCAAAGTTCGGACTAAAGAGTTGTGTCACAAGACATGACACCTAGTGGACTTCCATCGACCTGATATAATGAATCAACACTAAACCCAAGAGTAAAGGCATCTTTAACATTATTTTTCCATATACATACCTTGCCATTGCTGAAGGTTACCTTATAGCCTCTGTCTTCCATTGCCAAGATGGACACCAGGTTCCTTTTGAGGTCAGGAGCATTTAATACATCCTAGAATTTCTAGCCTTCTTGAATGCTTGTCCTCTTCCTTGATTCCCAGCTCTCCTCTTACCTTTGCTGTTGAATTTGTCATTCCTTTGATTGCCATCAGAGGGATTTCGAGTTGCACCACTGCATACTGTACCATGCTTTTCTAATCATGATTATCATCATGCTGCCCATGTCCATGATTTTATCCATCATAATGCTGCTCAAACTAGTGTGCATCATCATCATGCTATCCTATATGTCCATGATCTCATTCATCATGATGCTCATGATCTCATACATGGTGACTTGCTTTATCGCAAATGTAACATCGCCATTTTCTTCTAGCCTTAGGTCTAGCCTTTCCTTTGATTTAGTCCCGGAATTATTTCTTTTCTTTGCATGAGAAGAAAAGGCAGCAGGAGGACCTTTAGGCATGGGCATTTCTTGCACTTCTTCCCTTGTTTCTTCGTGAATGCATCTAGCCATTAATTCCTCGAAACCAGGAATTACATTATAGTTAAAAAGAGTAGTCCTGAACACATACCATTCAAATGGCAATCCTCCAAGAGTTGTGAGTGCCATTTCTCTGTCAGTAATAGTTTCCCCAATAGATAGGAGATTGTTCTTGATCTCGGTGATTCTTAAGGAGTATGCTTGCATACTTTCATCTTTACCCTTCTTGATTTCCCTCGGCTTATTTCTAAGAAACAAAACTTGATTTGCATCATTAACTTTAAATAAACTCACCAGTCTGTCGTAGATTTCCTTGGAGGTGTCTAGATCAGAGATGTAGGCCACCAAGCGCTAGTCGATAGAGTCCCGGATGATCTTCTTTGTTTTCACTTCTCCATTTTTTCATTTGTTCCAGGCAGCAGCAGATGCATTTGATGAAGGCTCAACAATATTGCCTCTTACATGGTCCAACACTCCTTGATCTTCAAGGGTTAGATCGATAGACATCTTCCATCCGTGATAGTCAGCTTTCTCATGGAGCTTGTCTTCGGCAGGAAAGAGTGTTGAGGACCCCATAGTTCTTTTAGGATAGCCTTGCCAATCTTCTCTTCAATGATTGCTCTTGCTCTTGCTCGGGCTTTGTCTTCACCTCAGCTCTGATACCATGTTAAAGTTATGGTATGTTCTATGCTTATAACAGTTTACTTCTTTTTCTTATTATATTCCACAGATTAGCAATCACATATACATAAAGTAAAGTGCAGATAGAACATTAAACGATCGACAGAAAACAAGCCAAGACAAGAGACACAAGATGTGGCGGCTAGCCAGGGACAAACCCCACAATGTGTGGGGAAACCCTTTGATCAAATCTTCTTTTATCTTCAATAATTCAGCAGAGAGAAATAGTACAATAAATCTGATTCATATCAGCAGTAGCAAACCCTAGATCAGCAGCATCAGCATTAGCGGCTTCATTATCAAACTAGGGCAGACCATATCTCACAAACCGACCGTCGGATTGACTTCATTCCACCACCAAAAGTTTTGGCTTCCAGAGGAGGTTCAGATGAACCTACAACGCAGTTCAGATGAGGAGATCTTCTAGGCCACGCAAGTCAATCTTTACTTCTGCAGTTGCAGCTTCAGTTTCAGCAGTTTCCGGCTTCAAACTAGGGCAGTCGATATCTTGCAAACCGTTCGTCGGATTGACTTCATCCCACCACCAAAAGTTGCGGATTTCAAAGGAGGTTCAGATGAACTTACAGCGCAGTTCCAAAGAGGAGATCTTCTACGCCATGCAAGTCAATCTTTACTTCTGCAGTTGCAGCTTCAGTTTCAGCAGTTTCCGGCTTCAAACTAGGGCAGTCGATATCTTGCAAATCCGATCGTTCGTCGGATTGACTTCATTCCACCACCAAAAGTTGCGGCTTTCAAAGGAGGTTCAGATGAACCTACAACGCAGTTCCAAAGAGGAGATCTTCTAGGCCACGCAAGTCAATCTTTACTTCTGCAGTTGCAGCTTCAGTTTCAACAGTTTCCGGCTTCAAACTAGGGCAATCGATATCTTGCAAACCGTTCGTCGGATTGACTTCATTCCACCACCAAAAGTTGCGGCTTTCAAAGGAGGTTCAGATGAACCTACAACGCAGTTCCAAAGAGGAGATATTCTAGGCCACGCAAGTCAATCTTTACTTCTGCAGTTGCAGCTTCAAATTCAACAGCTTCCGGCTTCACATGTGTGAGAGAGAGAGACCCATTTCAGCGTAGTAGAGAAGAGACTCATATCTGCGCAGTAGAGAGAGAGAGAGATGTGATGAGATGAGTGAGTCCAAATGAGGAAAAGTCCTCTTATATTTATACACAACGTTGGTGGGTGAATAGATGCGACTGTTGGGCTTCTGAGCCTACATGAGTTGTAGGTCGGCTTGATAATAATTCCATAATCAAAATAAATGCATATCTCCATGAATACTTATCGGAATTGGATGATCTTTATACCAATCCTACACCTCTCGACGAGAGGAGTCTAATAAAAATATTATTAGCCATGAATAAGATGACCCACATGATGTTTTGCCCTGGTTGCCAATTTTAACACACCTCGACTTGCACCAGGCAAGAGAAGAAATACACTTAGAATAGCAAACGAATGGCCCCTCTCTGAACTGCGTCCAAGCTGTTGGAGAACTGCCGTGCTGCTAGAAATCAAATGAGGATTTGGGGCTGCTCCCTCCTCAGAAAAAGCTGAAACTCTGGAATCGGACTCTACTCAAGAAACCCAGGAAAGCCCAGAAAGCATTTCTGAAATGGCTGACCCCCGAAAATCACCCCCTTGGGGTTCTGCGTAGTCCCTCAATGCTCTGCGCTGCCACTGAATGAAACCCTCCAGAAAACTACCTGAAACCCCTGCCAAAACTCTCCAATATGCAAGCGCTGATCCCCTGCTCTACCTCTCAGCACAAATCCTCAACCCAGACTCCTGCCAGAAAGAACTATGTCCTACTGTCAGTGCCGTGCAGTCCTCCAAAACGCTAATGAAACTACTGCTGAAATGCTGATGAAACTATTGCTGGAATGCCAATGGAAATACCTTGCCCGAGCAGGCACTCGAAGTCCCTTGGGGCTAAGGGTGAGATCTCTGAACGAAGACACTCAATGCACTAAACAGTGTTGTAGACTAGCTAAACAACCAACGTGCTCTAAGTCGAAATGACTATCACAAATGCTCATAACAGGAATGATCAAAATGAGGGCTTCTCTCTCTTTTATAGCCTTTGCCTCTTTTAATCCCAAGGCTCACCTCCTCCTGCGTGATTCCCCTCTTGCCATGTGTTTCTTCCCTCCTGTGCAGTTCCTCCATGTGTCTGCGTGGGCTCCATTTCTGCGTCCCCCTTTAGCCCCCTTGGCTCCCCTTTAAGTCACAACGTTGTGTTACTAGGAAGTGACTTTTTATTCTAAAAGTGAGTTATGTCCCCCTTCCTCGCCTTTTTATTTCTAAATAACTATAGAAGGCAAAAATTGAACAAAATCGAATATTCCAATTAACCATGGCTAATTAGGAATATTACAGTCTCCCCCTACAAAATGTTGCTGTCCTCAAGCAACTGAAGTGATGGATGTTGTAAGATCTTCTCACTCTCCCAAGTGGCATCCTCATCCGGCAAATTCTTCCACATCACCAAGAATTCCCAGACCCTCCTGCTCCGCAGCTGCCTCTCCCTGGTATCAATGATAGCTTCTGGCTGCAGTACCAAATGCCCCTCATCATCCATGGGTGGTAGCTCATCTGTCACTGTCACTTGCTGCCCCAATGCCTTCTTCAGGCATGATACATGAAAAATGTTATGAATCTTGCTGCCTTGGGGTAGCTCCAACTCATATGCAACCTGTCCAATCCTGCATATCACCCTGTATGGCCCATAAAAGCGGGGCTTGAGCTTCTCAGCCCCCTTCTGTTTCAGTGACAACTGTCGGTATGGTTGTAATCGTAGGTAGACCATGTCCCCTTCCTCGAACTGTCTCTCCACCCGACCCCTGTCGGCATACAGTTTCTGCTGGTTCTGCGCTGTAGCCATGTTATCCTTGAGAGCTCAGAGGATATCCTGACTCTCTTGGATCCAAATCTTGGCTCTAGGAGCCCTGCTATCACCAAACATCACGTCAACAAAATATAAAGGATGATACCCATATAAGGCATAGAATGGTGACATACCAATGGACATGTGATGTGAAGTATTGTAGCAGTACTCCCCCAAATGCAGTCACTTCAGCCATGTTCGCTGTTGCCCACTGACATAGTTACGCAAGTAGACCTCCAGCCACTTGTTAACTATCTCTGTTTGCCCATTCGTCTGTGGGTGATAACTGGTACTCGGTGTCAACTATGTCCCCACCAACCGGAAAAGCTCCTGCCAAAACCCGCCCATGAAACAACTGTCCCTATCACTAACGATGGTCTTAGGAAGACCATGTATCCTGAAGATCTCCCTGAGGAACAGCTCGACCACCTGTGTCGCTGTATAGTGTGCGGATATGGCAAAAAAATGTGCGTACTTCGTCAGTTGATCAACGACGACAAAGATACAATCCTTGCCCTGTACCATGGGAAACCCTGTGATGAAGTCCATCGAAATACTCTCCCATTTTCCCTCCGGAATGGGAAGAGGTTGCAATAAACCCGTGGGATGGCTCATCTCTCCCTTGTTCCTCTAGCAAACATCGCACTCCTGGATGTGCTGGAGTACGTCCTCCTTGAGGCCCTTCCATGAGAACCTCTCTCTAATGGTCCTGTAGGTTTTGGTAAACCCTTGATGTCCTGCCAAAGGTGAATCATGTGATGCTTGGAGTAGCTTCTTATTGAGCTGAGACCCCTCAGTCAAGAAGATCCGGTCCCTGTAATAAATGATCTCATCGACCACCCTGTACCTATCATCTGACACCTGCCCATCCAGAACCTCGCATGCAAACCTGTCCTTGGAGTACTCTACTAAGAGTTGAGCCCTCCAATTTGTATCCAAGCTCATAAGAGACAACGTGGCTGGTCTACGTGAAAGGGCACCTGCTACCACGTTGTTTTTACCATTGACATACTCAATGTCAAAGTCATATGCTTGGATCTTACTGATCCACTTTTGCTGCCTCTCCTGTAGCTGCTTCTGCTCCAAAAAGAACTCGAGGTTGTTGTTGTCAGTCCTTACCCTGAACTTGTTACCCACCAAATACTACCGGTACTTAGCCAATGCATGGATGATGGCCAGCATCTCCTTGTCATATATGGAATACAACCTCTCATTTGGAAGGAGCTTCCGGCTCTCAAAGGCTATAGGGTGACCTCCCTGCATCAATACTGCGCTGATCCTCTCTCTCGACGCATCACACTCCAAAACAAATGGCTGCGTAAAATGTGGCAATGCAATCACTGGGCAGCTGCTCATAACCTCCTTGAGCCTGTCAAAGGCTCGCTACGCTGTATCCGACCAACTGAATGCCCCCTTCCTGGTCAAATCTGTCAAGGGTGCAGCGAGTTGTGAGAAACCTTTGACGAACTTCCGGTAGTAAGTACAAATGCCAATGAATCCTCGAAGTTCCATCATGTTTCTCGTCTCCGGCCATTCTCTGATGGCCCTGATCTTCTCCTCGTGGACCCTCACTCCATCCACCCCTATGATGTGTCCCAGATACAACATCTCCGTCAACCCAAACTCACACTTGGAGAGTTTGGCATAGAACTGCTGCTCCTGTAAGATACGCAATACTGTCTCAATGTGCTGGAGATGCTCCTCCCAAGTCCTGCTGTAAATGAGAATATCATCGAAGAATACCAACACAAACTTCCTCAAGTGACTACGGAAGATGTGATTCATGCAGGACTGAAATGTAGCTGGGGCGTTGGTTAGCCCAAAAGGCATCACCAAGAACTCAAAGTGCCCATAGTGACACCTGAAGGCGGTCTTGGGAATGTCCTGCTCCCTCACACGAATCTGATGGTACCCAAATCTCAAATCAATCTTTGAGAAGAAACGTGCCCCTCTCAACTCGTCCATCAACTCATCGATCCTGGGTATGGGGTACCTGTTCTTCAGGGTCTTCTTGTTCAGGGCCCTGTAGTCAATGCACATCCTCAATGTACTGTCCTTCTTCTTCACCAACACCACAGAAGAAGCAAAAGGACTCGTGCTCGGTCGGATGTGCCCAAGAGCCAGCAACTCTTGGATAGCCCGCTCAATCTCATCTCGATAGGCCTTGGGGTGCCTATAGGGGGTGGTAATCACGGCCTGTATGCCCTGCTTAAGCTCGATGGTGTGCTCAAACCCCCGATCTGGTGGTTGTCCTGATGGAATCTCCCCAAACACTATGGCATACCGATCAAGGATAGACTGTATCTTTGGATGTATCGTCTGCCCTGTAGTCCCTGCCTCTGATGCACGCAGCTCCATTGCCCACTCTATGTCTCACTTTCGGAAGACTGCCTCCATCTGATGAGCCAAAACAGTCTAAGGCGGATATGTACGCTGTCCCCGTGTCTTCTCATGCCTCCCTGTATTCTCATCATCCCACTCCATCTCTAGGGTCTTCCAATCTGTCGTGACCTTCCCTAGAGTGATAAGCCACTGAACACCCAGTATCATGTTGGTGTCCGGAATATCAACCACGAAAAAGTGGTCAGTCAATGTGTAGGTTCCCATCGTCACTGAAAGCTCTGGAACATAACGAGCACACGTCATGGTCTGATCTCCTGGGACCAAGACTAAAAACCCATCAAAGCTCTCTGTCTGTATACCTCTCCGCTCAACCATTTGTGCATCGATGAAGTTGTGGGTCGCCCCACTGTCAACCAAAACTGATACTCGCTGGCCACGTACTGTCCCTCGTACGCGTAGTGTCAGATACTTGGGAATTCCTCGCAACGCTGCAAGGGCCCCTGCGGTGGGTGCAAAAGATGCACCACCTGCTGCTGGCAGTGGAGGTGGCAAAGGTCCCTGTACGACATGGCTATCTCCTGCTTCCACATCATCCTTGTCATCCTCTTCTCCACTGCTCTCGGAGAAGACCTCAATAAAATGTGCTTTACCAGCAGCACATCTATGTCCCAGTGCCCACGGCTCCTGGCATGTGAAGCACAACCGCTTCTTCTTTAGCTCCCTCCTGACATCGTCATCAATCTGTACTCCTCCTGGATTCCCCTTTGGAGGTGGAATCCTCACATCCTTCCCCTTAGACTGGAAAGTCTATCTCTGTGGGTAAGGTGTCCGGGTCCTGGGGAAGACATCCTATAAGTCCCAGGTCCTGCTGATAGCGTCCTGGAGTGTGGCTGGTCTAGTGGATTGGACTAGACCCCGAAGTGGCTCTGCTAATCCCTCAACATACATAGAGAGCCTCTATGCCGTGGATAGGTCTGGCACCATCACGGAGACCCTCAAGAAATCTGCAATGTAGGTCTCTGGGCTACCTGTTTGTTTGAGCTTCGTCAAATCAACAAAATGCTGCTATGGATCCCTCCGATCAAATCGTTCCATCAATCTCCTGGTAAACTCAGCATATTCGTCACTGTGGAGTGCCCGAGTGTGACTATCCCATGAAACCACCAATCCCGGGCCTTACCATCCAAGTGCAATGTTGCCACCTTGATGGTCTCTGTCTTCGACATCTGGTTAAGCTGAAAATAAATGTCCAGCTTCTCCACCCAAGACTTTGCCGAACTGTCTGATGACCCATCAAACGTAGGCAAGTGGAATCTACTCGCTGCACAGCGGGTGTCACCATCATGGTAATGCCGGTACCCTCTGTGATGGTCGCGGGGTGTACTATCCCATTGGAGCTGAAAAAAATCTCTGAATGAGAGGGCTTCCCTGAACTCGTGCCCATAGGCCTGGTACTCTGCAAAATAATTGCCCATATGTCTGGGCTCTGCCTCCTGCTGGGCTACGGCCCCCATGTCTGCTCCTAAGAAAGTGGGCATGGTAGAGCGTGTAGGGGCATGTGAGGCCACTTGCTGCGCAGTATCACGCTGCTCTGGCAAATGGTGGGATGCACCCGATCCCTCACCAACCTGGAAAATTTGTGGGCTCTCATGCTATCTGGCCTCTACTGCCGTGAATTTCTGCCCCATCTACCATAGGCTCCTCCTGTTCTGCCTCCACCATTGGAACACAGTCTTCCTCTTCGTAAGTGTTCTCCAACCTACGCCCAGTGTCTCTGTATCTCCGACCTCTGTAATAGATATAGGGTTTTTCCCCCGGTGTCATAGATTGCTAGCTCCATAGGCTGAGCCAGATCTATGCTCTGATACCACTGTAATATCTCTTACCAGGAATATTCCTCAAACACAAGCAAAACTCCAACCAGAGATGGATTGGGAGGGCATTTACCAGATATGTCGCCTCTGAAAAGAGGACGAGATTCGAAGGCTACCTAGCCCTTTCCAGACTCTGTCTAAGAGTATGCGAGAAACACACAAGTGGTATAATCGCTGAGAATGCTCAAAGAGATACAAACAACAATGATGCAACATATAACAATATGACTATAAGCAGATACTCAAGAAATGCAGAGAGAATGCTGAGCCATTTTATTCAACTGAGTAATAGAATGAGTACAGGAGGTGATCAGGAATATGGCACCTCGACTTGCACCAGGCAAGTGAAGAAATACACTCAGAATAGCAAAGGAATGGCCCCTCTCTGAACTACGTCCAAGCTGCTAGAGAACTGCCGTGCTGCTAGAAATCAAATGAGGATTTGGGGTTGCTCCCCTCCTCAGAAAAGGCTGAAACTCTGGAATTGGACTCTACTCAATAAACCTAGAAAATCCCAGAAAGTTTTTCTAAAATGGCCGACCCCTGAAAATCACCCCCTTGGGGTTCTGCGTAGTCCCTCAATGCTCTGCGCTGCCACTAAATGAAACCCTCCAGAAAACTGCCTAAAACCCCTGCCAAAACTCTCGAATATGCAAGAGCTGATCCCATGCTCTACCTCTCAGCAAAAATCCTCCAACAAACACTCAACCCAGACTCCTGCCAGAAAGAACTGCGTCCTCCTCTCAGTGCTGCGCAGTCCTCCAAAACGCTGATGAAACTGCTGTTGAAATACTGATGAAACTATTGATGGAATGCCAATGGAAATACCTTGCCCGAGCAGGCACTCGAAGCCCCCCGGGGCTAAGGGTGAGATCTTCGAACGGAGACACTCAATGCACTAAACAGTGCTGCAGACTAGCTAAACAGCCAACGTGCTCTAAGTCGAAATGACTATCACAAATGCTCATAATAGGAATGATTAAAATGAGGGGACTCCTCTCTTTTTTATAGCCTTTGCCTCTCTTAAGCCCAAGGCTCACCTCCTCCTGCGTGATTCCCCTCTTGCCACGTGTTTCTTCCCTCCTGCGCAATTCCTCCATGTGTCTGCATGGGCTCCATTTCTGTGTTCCCCTTTGGCCCCCTTGGCTCCCCTTTAAGTCACAACGTTGTGCTACTAGGAAGTGACTTTTTATTCTAAAAGTGAGTTAAGCCCCCCATCCTCACCTTTTTATTTCTAAATAACTATAGAAGGCAAAAATTGAACAAAATCGAATATTCCAATTAGCCATGGCTAATTAGGAATATTACAAACATAATGTTCAGTTGAATGCAGATCTTGATCCACTTGTACCAGCCTCAGGGCCAGCCCCAAGTCCTCCAATTGCAGGCGCTTTCTTTGCTCAGCCATGACAACAACACATATCTCGTCTATCTCAGCTTGCAGTTGCTACACAACCTGCTAGTGCTACCACTTCTACAGTTGCAGTTGGAGATGATGATGAGGAGGAGCCATTGGCTAGCATGTCTGACTATCATCTAGAGGTTGAGCCAGATGATCTTGGCTCCTCTAGCAGTAGGCAGTAGTATTGGTCACAGTTTACTTTTGTTGTAGAGGCCATTTCTAGCCTCCTTGGTTATGTGTTTTTGTTTTGATCTCTATATCATCATCATGTATGTATTGGACTGTGCACTGGGTGCCATTTTGGTATCATGTGTTGTTTTCTATCTATATTCTAATGTTGTGTGTTTGGAAACATGAATGAAAATCTTTAAAATTATGTTTTTTTATTAAAAAAATAAATATTTAATGTATTTTTTACAACGACCAAGTCATTGAAATCGAGCCGGCCGAGTCGATGCCGAGTCGGAGTCGGAGTTTTAAAACATCAAACAACCCACTGTATCATCTGACACTAAGTCCATCTCGCTACTGCTGAATCTCAGGCTCCCGTAGCAAGGAATTGATCCAAGAGGTGGGTTGCTCAAGGACCCTGCCCACATGTAGTCTTCCCGACTACAGTTCAATATCGCCCCCTTTCCCTCCAGGAGATGCGTGGGCACCCATGGCAAACTCATCTTCGTCAATTTTTGCTAGAGCAGCCTTAGGATCATGTTTCTCATCTTTATCTTTTTGCTTCAAAGGACACTGGGATGCAAAGTGGCCCATCTCGCCACATCTGAAACATTTCACCTTCGAAATTTCCTCCTTTCGCTTTTGCTTCTGCTGTCCCTTTGATGCTAGAGCTGCGTTCTCCTCCTCCTCCTTGGTCTTCGTGCCACTCCCATTGCTGCTATTGAGGTTGACTTTAACCAGATCCCTCCTTAATTCTTTCCATTGAAGGGCTACCCACATCTCTTCCCATGAAGGTAGTCTTTCCTTGGTGGTTTATTATCTCCTACTTGTTATTTACATTCACAAGTTATTTAATAATATAAACATCAAAATAAACACAATTGCAACATTCACAGACATACAGATAAGCAACTGAAATAAACTTAAACAACACAAGGGACACCGTTATTATTGGACAATCATCCCCGGAAAACCCAATGCGGCAAAAATTGGTGCAACATATATGAGGGTTTTATTATTAAGCAAATTTCTGGATACAACTAGAGTGCCAGATATGGCTCACCCTTCAGAGAATTTCCTTAGTAGTAGTACCTCTCTCCAAAGACAGATATTCCGGCAAATCAGCAACCGAATGAACAAGCCCACAGTGACTCCGACTGTTCCTTGTGCTGGACAAGCGAAAGCTACTCCAAGCACTCCTCTAGAACTGAGTCACCCTCTCTCAGCTAATTAGCTCTCAGTCTGCCCCTCAGACTTCCTCAGCGCAGCGTCTTCAGCGTGTATAGCCCTCTGTGCTGTGTGCGTCAGCCTTTGCGGATTTCTGCATCAGCTTCTGTGTCCTTTGCGTCTGCCTCTGCAGCTTCTGCATCCTCTATGCTGGTCTCCTTAGCCTTTGCGTTAGCCCTCCTAGGCTCTGCATTGCCTCTTCCGACACTTTTGCTACTTCTCTGATATGTATTCTTCAGCCTCTTGTTGAACTGCCCCTTGCTGCAACTGATCACTCACTCGATTTCCTTAGCAAACCGTGCTCCATAAAATCGAATTCTTGATCTCTCTTGGTGTGTCTCCAACTGACCCTCAAGCTTCCTCTTATACTTTTCCTGTTGACGATTCAACGGTCGAGATTAAGTACCTAATCAACGAGTAAGATTAGATCTGGCTCGATCCTCGTTATTTAGAACTTTCTCACCCATATTATATTAATACACATTAATATTTTAATTTTCCTAAGTTTAGACTTAGGAACCCCTTTAAAAATATTAATTATTTTAATATCTCTTCATCTAGGTGGAATTTCTCCAAACGGTTTTTGGATCTTGGAGATCTCGTGTGCCTTAGCCTTTCCACCAATTTTCATGGCTAGATCACATCTGATGCTACCAAAAATCAACACTCCCTCTTAGCGAGGAATTGCTCTAGTAATGCCTCACCATAGAAGCATCACACTGATCCTCCGTATCGGTACCTGTGTTGATGCTTAGCCTGCTGCCTCACATCCACTGCACTGCTGCTTCCTGTACTGTTGCCCATGACACTGCCACTGCCACTGCCACATTTGTACTGCAACTCCCTCTCAACATGCTGCCTCATGCTTCCCATAACACTTCCCCTGCGAACTGCTACACTGTAGCTCAGTTACCGAGAAGTAACTGACTTCACCCAATCACTGACATCCTGATCAGTCTGGAAGCCTCGTGATGCTGAAACTACCTTTGCTGCTATCCTGTGCTCTCCCTCTGCTGCCACTGCGTTGCTGCAAATTGCTCTGTGCCTCTCGCACTGCTACAACATCCACTGCACTGCTACAGACTTCTGCACTCTAGCACTGCCTTATCGCTCCAACACACCTTGCTCCACCCGACACCTGTCATCATGCTACTGTCATTAAGGGCTCTCGTAGCCATATGTGATCCAAGAGTTTGGGCACCTCAAGGATCCTGCCCCTGCATGTAGTCCTCTCGACTACAATTCGATGTCACCCCACCGCTTCTCTAGAGTTGCATGAGCACTCATGGCACAATCGTCATCGGTCTCGACATCCTTCTCCGCCTTTGTTGTCGTTGTCTTGGAGTCAAAAGCTTCTCCCTTGCTTTTCTTCCTGGGGCACTGAGATGCATAATGTCCCAGCTCCCCACAATTGAAGCACTTTACCTTGGAGATATCCCTCTTCTTCCTCTTCTGTAGTCCCTGTTGTCCCACAGATGCAAGGGCTACATCCTCCTCTTCCTCCTCCTTGCTCTGAATTCCCTTGCTGCTACTTTTCGTCTTGGTCAATCTCTTGAGCTCTTCTCGTCGAAGAGCTGCCCACATCTCCTCCCAATTTTGGAGAGTTGCTTTGCCCAAAATCTTTGGACAAATGTCTCCCACTCCTCGGAGACTGCATTCAGGGCAGTCCTGACTAAGAACTCTGGATCTGGAGTAGACCCTACGAAGTAAGCTCGTCACGAATCCCTTGCAACTTGAGAAGGAAGGGATCTATCTTCTCTCCCTTTTGCGTCTAATATGACCTCTGTTGATTCTTTAATAACATCTTCCGCTGCATGGAAGATCCCTGGTATAAGGAGGTCAGGGTGTCCCACATCTCCTTTGCTGTGTTCTTCTCAGCAATATGTGGTCTTACATGATCTTTGACCCCGTTTAAGATCATGCACTTCGCCATTGCCTGGGCCTCCTCATACTTCTCATTCTCAGCTGGGTCAACTGGGATAGCCACTACTTTCAAGGCATAGTCCTTGATGCGATGTCTATCTAGGACTGCCAGGATCTTGGCCTTCCAGATGACAAAATTGGAAGCTTCGTCCAATCTGCCTTGATCCCTCAGTCTGTTCACTGCCATCTCTACTCTTCTCTGTTAGACTCCCTCTGAGTCCTGATTTCCCTCCTGGAAATTCTCCTGCCAATTGTCGATCCACTCCTCTCCAATCCTCCTTTGCTGCTGCAACTCGGATCTGGATTTCTTGGTTAGAAATCCGTCGAGGTAGTGCTTCCCTCTACCTTGGTTCCGTCTCCTTGGACATTGTTTCGCACTGATAGAAACAGTGTCCCACCAGCTCTTCAAATCACAATCTGCACAACTCCCTTAGCCCTGACAACTGAAGAATCTGAGCCCTTCTGGCTCTGCACAATCACAGTGAGAGCTGGATCAACTCCTCCTGGCCTTAGCGTCAATCCTTCTTGGCTGAGAAAGATGATTGGACACTGTGTAGGCCTGATCTGCCTCCTTCTGTCTTTGCGCTGGCCCTTCCCTTGGCTCGAAACACTGACGCAGGCTCTGTGCGAGCCTTTACGTCACCCTCTAAGCACTGCGTCACTTCTTCTCTTGTTGCTTCAGCTCTGGAACAACGTTGTCTCTCGGTACAGCTGCTTCTGCTGCAAATTTTTAGATTTCTTCTGCTGGTGTCTTCAGTCCTCCTGTGATTTGTAATTGCTCTGATACCATGAGAAAATTTCTGAATCTAACACATCAGAAACCCCTACTGCTATTATCTCCTACTTGTTATTTACATTAACAAGTTATTTAATAATATAAACATCGAAATAAACACAATTGTAGCCTTCAGAAACATACATATCAACAACTGAAATAAACTGAGAGAACACAAGTGACACCGTTATTTTTGGACAATCATCCCTGGAAAAATCCAATGTAGGGAAAACAGGTGCAACATATATGAGGGTTTTATTATTAAGCAGATTTCTGAATACAACCAGGGTGCCAGATATGGCTCACCCTTCAGAGAATTTCCTTGGTAATAGTACCTCTCTCCGGAGATAGATATTTCGGCAAATCAGTAACTGGATGAACAAGCACACAGTGACTCTTACTGTTCCTTGTGCTGGACAACGAAAGCTGCTCCAAGCACTCCTCTGGAACTGCGTCACCCTCTCTCTGCTAATCTTCTCCCAGTCTACCCCACATACTTCCTTAGCGTAGCCTCTTCAGTCCAGCGTTAGCATCTACAGCCCTCTGCGCTATCTGTGTCAGCTTCTGCGTCCTCTGCGTCTGCCTCTGCAGCTTCTGCGTCCTCTGCGCTCCTAGGCTCTGTGCTGTCTCTTCCGACACTTTTGTTGCCTCTCTGATATGTATTATTCAACCTCTTGTTGAACTGCCCCTCGTTGCAACTGATCACTCACTCGATTTCTTCAGCAAAGCCTGCTCCAGAAAATCGAATTCTTGATCTCTCTTGGTGTGTCTCCAACTCACCCTCAAGCCTCCTCTTATACTTTTTCTAACGGATTCAACGACCAACATTAAGTCCCTAATCAACGACTAAGATTAGATATGGCTTGATTCTTATTATTTAGAACTTTCTCACCCATATTATATTAATACACGTTAATATTTTAATTTTCTTAAGTTTACACTTAGAAACCCCATTAAAAATATTAATTATTTTAATATCTCTTCATCCTGGTGGAATTTCTCCAAACGATTTCTGGGTCTTGGAGATCTCATGTGCCTTAGCCTCTCCACCAATTTTCATGGCTAGAGCACATTCGATGCTACCAAAAGTCATCCCAATATACTTTGGATGAAGACTTGCCAAGTTGCCATTCATCCGAGACTCCATTCAGGATCGTCCTTACATCGCGGTAGACTGAGGAGTAGACCCCACTGCAGCAAGCTGGGCTTTGGTGTGCTGAAGACGTTGAAGATAGGAGTTAACCCCTTCTCCCTTTTGCATCAATGTTCGTTGCAACTATTGTTCTAAGTACATCTTCCACTGTTCGGAAGATCCTTCGATGCTACCAAAAGTCATCCCAATATACTTTGGATGAAGACTTGCCAAGTTGCCATTCATCCAAGACTCCATTCAGGGTCGTCCTTACATCGCGGTAGACTGAGTAGACCCCACTGCAACAAGCTGGGCTTTGGTGTGCTGAAGACGTCGAAGATAGGAGTTAACCCCTTCTTCCTTTTGCATCAATGTTCGTTGCAACTATTGTTCTAAGTACATCTTCCACTGTTCGGAATATCCTTCATATAGTGAAGACAAAGCTTCCTACATTTCTCGGGCTGTATCTTTGCCCTTCAAGTGTGAGACCACACGATCTCGAACTCCATTGAGTATGAACCTCTTCCCCTTTCCCTGTTCGGCCTTGTACTTCTTCTTCTGATCATTGTCTGTGGGAACAACCACAACACTCTTAACATAAGCTTCAAGATCGTACTCCTCCAGAACAACTAAGATTTTGGTCTTCCATATGACATAGTTGGAAGATCCTTCCAACCTGTCTTGATCTCTGAGCCCATGTGATGCCATCTCACCCAAACTATTGAATTGACTCCTCTAGTCACTGCTTAGCACCGGTCTGCTGCTTGACAAGTGAAAAATTCGAACTTTTGGTGAGAAAAGTTCTTTGAGGAGAAAATTCGCCTTCTGTGTCTTCGCTCTTTTTCGATGGATTTCTGCCCCGGCAGAAGCTGCGCCCTTCAAGCACTGCACGAGGCTCTGTGTCACTCCCTTTGCCTCTGCAAGCTCACGAACAGGAAATCGTACCTTTGTCGACTCTCTTATCGACAAGGACTGCACAATCCCTTCAAGGGGATTCAAATTGCTACCAAATGCAGCTATTGGCATCTTTGCTCAGCGCTGGATCTGCTCTTCCTGTTTCAAAATCAATGCTCTGATACCGTGTGAAAATTCCTATCCTCAAGGAACCCCTACTGTGGCAAAACTGAATTTACGTCTCCTACTTGATTTTAATATACATTGTCAAGTTATTTTTTGAAAATACTGAAGTAAATTACATCTGTAGCCTACACCAATTTAATTTGATTACATGAAACAAGAAATTGAGCAAAGAACAAGATACATAGGATACAGTGATTTTTGGACAACATAGTCCCCGAAAAAACCCAATGCGGGAAATCTGGTGCAGTAGCTCTGAGGGTTTTATATTATTAAGCAGTAGTTCTGAATACAATGCTAGATGCCCTCCCGACAATCCAGTGACAGAGAAAAAATATACTGGCGGAAAACTGAATGAGATTACTTCACTTCACCCAGCAGTTTCTGGCTGATCCGGCAGCAGAACTAGCTAACCCCGACTATCTCTACGCTGGCCCTGCGTAGGCCCTGCGTCAGCCTTACAGGCTCTACGTCAGCTCTGCGCTAGCCCTTCTGGCTCTGTGTTAGGCTTGCGGGGGCCCATACTGGCCCAACGTCAATCCCTCTAGATGTTGCGCTGCCTCCACTAGTGGCTCTTCGCCTCTCTACCTAGTATTCCTGAACTATCCCTGCCTCTCTGCTGCAGAATGATCACTCAGTTCGAATTTCTCAGCTTCCTAGCCCCAGAAATCGAACTCTAGATCAATTCGTCCTCTCCATGTGTGTTTTTAAATGAACCTCAAGCCTCCTTCTTATACTTTTCTCGTTGAGACTTCAACGACCGAGATTAAGTCTCTAATCAACGACTAGATTTAAAACTTGACTTGATCTGCTTTCTAGAACATTCTCACCCATATTTTGATTAATAACCATTAATACTTTAATTTTTCTAAGTTTAGACTTAGAAACTCCATTAAAAATATTAATTATTTTAATAAAATACAATCCGGGTGGAATTTCACCAAACGATTTTTGGGTTTTTTAGAACTCGTGCCTTAGCCTCTCCACCAATTTTCATGGGTAGAGCATATCCGATGCTACCAAAAACTAACACCTGCAATCCTGTATAAGATCGAATGTGTCTTGTCACCTTCCAGTACAACAAATCATCAGTGTAATTGAGTAAAAGAGATTACAAATCATGGAACTAAGTGGAAACTTCATAGTGGCATGCTCTCCCATAATGGGCTTTAGAACGTACAAGTGTCTCCAAGTTCAAGGAGGTTAATCAAGGACCCTATTAGGTGGTTTCAACTTCTAAGGGAGTGACAGGTCCATGGTACATCCCTCAAGTGGCAGGTGTCATGTGACATGATGATGGAATGGGGGCATCAGGGGAAGGCTCCAAGCCACATGCCACGGTATAAGGGTAGTTATGATAAGGGAAGCCCACACTTGGGTAAATAGATGTAGGAGGGAGAAATTGTGGTACATGAGTTACCCCGACCTTTGTTTTTCCAACCTTCTTCATATGCCTTTTGCCTTTTATTGATTTTTCCCTTATAATTGCTTGGGGCTCCAGGGAATGAGAGCATGATGTGTACGATATAGCAGTGAATACCCCCTTTAGGTTGGGCAATTCATCGCCCACCAGGGATAGGGACAATCATGGGTTCCTTAATGATGTAAGGGGCCAATATAGGGAGTCCTCGAAACCATGTTGATGGCCATTATGATAGGGGTAGAGCTCATGATGGCTTTTGCCCACGTGCTAAATTTGTATGTCTTGATCATCTTTTGCATTTTATGGTACTTTTCTTATTGAGAGTGGCCAAATTATGTTTTTAACTTTATTTTCCGTTGCGACAACCTCTAGGGCATCGTTTCAGGCTTGACCCAAAGTGTGGACAAGTGGAGGGGGAGGCTAACTCCTTGTGGTGGGAAATGTGTGAAAAGGGGTTAAGATGAGTGAAGGGGGAGTGATGCATGTGGTGTCAGGAAGTAGGACCACGCAACCAAAATCGAGATTTCCCATGTAATGGCACTCCTGAGGCTAGTAGCTAATAAAGGAGATTCCACGGGACTAGGATATAAGGTTAACTACCGAATTGGACAAGGAGACAAGAGCACAAACCAAGCCCATTTTTTCTGTCGAACCCCCCCACTAATTCATGCCCAAAAGTGTCCATGATAAGTAAGCAAAAATACCCAACCACATAATGAAAGCCATATCTTTGTTGGAAATAATACTGAGAGGGGGGGTGAATAAGTATTATCAAACAATTTTCAATATATCTTCTAGATTATACTTTAAGTTATTCTTCAGATATTGATCATTAGTTTGTATGTCAGTACCATATAATAATGAGCAAGAATAGGAAAAACAGATAATCACACCAAAGAACACTAGATATAAGGTGGAAACCCAATGTGGGTGAAAACCACCTACTGCAATATGTCTCTATCTTCTTTCAATTAGAAATTTCTTTTACAATGATTTTGTACTGGTGCAGTCCTTTACCAGTACGCAGGCTGCAACCTGCAGAGAGCTACAACCCTCTCTCGTTTTCCAGTCTCTCCTAGAAGGGAGCTACAACCCCCTACTTCTTTTCTTCCAAGGACCACTTTTCATAAATTTTCAAACTGGATCCATGAACATCAAATAATCATCAAGTACATGTGAATCACCCAATCAACTTTTTCAATCAACCAATGAATCAACCAATAACTTCTCAGAATGCAGTAACCAGATCAGCAATACCAGTAATCTAAACCCAGAACTCTTCAGCAATAGATAAAAGACAGCCAACAAATGTTTCAAGAAAGGTCTGCAACTTCACCAATAGAGGCCTGTGAATATCTGCAACTCTTCTGTGTCTAAACTGCGCAGATCCGCACCTAGTCCTTCTTTTGCTCTACATACCTCCGCACCTACTCCTTCTGCTACCCTGCGTACCTCTGCTCAGATCCGCACCTGCATTGTCTGCCTGACAGCGTACCTCCGCACCTGGTCCTTCTGTTCCCCTGCGTACCTCCGCACTGTGCCTTCTTCTGCGCTGCGTACTTCGCACCTGCGCCTTTTGCTGCGCTGCGGATCCCCGCACCTGCGCCTTTTGCTGCGCTGCGGATCCCCGCACCTGCGCCTTCTGCTGCGCTGCGGACCCCCGCACCTGTGCTGTGGATCGCTTGCGGACCTCTGAATAGAGCCAAATTAACAGTCCTCCAATGTGCCACAGACAGTCAGATCCACAGATCTGATCATGCGCTCGAGAGATCACGACCTATCAATAGATTTGCCTTAAAATTCACCTTGATTTAGATCTAACTTTTAAAACCGATCACCCAAAATTTCAGATCTTAAGATATTCAATCTTCACCAGTGTCTAGCCAAGTGATCTCCTTTCCTTTTTATAGGCAAGCCCTTATTCACACCATGGGACAAAACCATCGAAAATCAATACAAGGGATCCAAACCGGGGTTCAATACTTTAGATCCTATACTACGGACCAAAACCATAGGATCATGATTGATGGGCTAAATACCAAGGGCCAAACATAAGAAACCCCACGTTTGCGCGCTTCACTGCATTGGAGTGAGTGAACTGGGGTCCGCACCTTCTGAACGGAGCACCTGTGGATATGTCTGCACTTCTTGGTCGGCGTACCTGCGGGTCCGCAGCTTCTCTTAGGATCACCTGCGGGTATCTCATTTTCTATGATTTTGAGAGCCTGAACAGAGATCTGCCACTTGAGTGAGTTGCCATCAAGTACAACACCTGTGCCATAGCGCCAAACCTGAATCCAAACCGGGGTTCAATACTTTAGATCCTATACCACGGACCAAAACCATAGGATCATGATCGACGGGCTAAATACCAAGGGCCAAACATAAGAAACCCCGCGTGTGCGCGCTTCTTTGCATTGGAGTGAGTGAACTGGGGTCCGCACCTTCTGAACGGAGCACCTGCGGATATGTCCGCACTTCTTGGTCGGCGTACCTGCGGGTCCGCAGCTTCTCTTAGGATCACTTGCGGGTATCTCATTTTCTATGATTTTGAGAGCTTGAACAGAGATCTGCCACTTGAGTGAGTTGCCATCAAGTACAACACCTGTGCCATAACGCCAAACCTGAATCATAATGCCAACAATCTTCAGGGTTGGAAAGCCCACCCTCAAACATACGATCATGACAGATGGGCGAGGAATCATAATGGTTCGCTCAGGTGTGGAGATGGTGGCACATCGAGCTATCTGGTGGCTGTAAGGGGCTGCTGGATGAGGACCATCTAGGAGGAAAATTTCTCCTATGGGTGTCTGTGAAAATTCCTAAACCAGAATCCCTACTGCAGCAACTGATGATATTACTCCTATTTGTTAAATTCCTTTAAACAAATTACTTGCAGTCTCCTATGACAAATATCGTAATACATACACTGCGGCCCTCACTTAATTAATTTATATTCGGAAACAAGAGACTGAGCAAGAAAGAAAATACAACACAAATGACACCATTATTTTTGGACAAATGTCCTCGGGAAAAACTAATGCGGGAAAACGAGTGCAACAACGCTGAGGGTTTATTATTATTAAGTAGTAGCAAATTCTTAATACATCTATGAATACCTCAAGGGTTATTTAGTTACAGAGAGAGAAATACTGGTAGAAAGATTTATGAGATTACCTCGCACAATCACTGAGAAAAATCCCTGCTGATCCAGCCATTGGATGAGGTGTCTCTGGCAAGCCCTACACTGCCTCTACGCAGTCCTCATGTAGTCCCTGCGTCAACCCTTTTAGACACTGCGTCACCCAGTCAACTGATCGATTTGCTGCGCGGAGTCTCTGCTCTCAGCCTCCCAGTCTCACACCCTGGCTTTCGGCTTCTGAAACTGACTCTGCCCAACAAAATCTCGGACTCTCTCTCACCCTTTGTGCTGCCTCTGCGTGGCCCTTCGTGGCCTTGCGTCAGCCTCTGTGTGAGAGCTACTGGATCACTCTCTGCCTCTCTCTGCTGATGATTCTCCGGCTGAGAAAATCTCTCTCTCCGGATGCTATCCCTGCCCCTCAACTGCAAGAAATCTCCTCGATCAGAACTTCCTCCTGAGAACTTCTCACTTCATAAATTCGATCTCTTGATCTCTCGGTGTGTTTTCCAAATGACCCTCAAGCTCCCTTAAATAATCTTCTCGTTGACATTCAACGTCCCAGATTAGAAGCTAATCAATGGCTAATATCATTTTAGCTTGATTCTTGCTTTCTTCTAGAAGTTACACCCATAATTAGATTAATACCCATTAATATTTTTAATTTCTTAAGTTTAGGATTAGGGTCCCATTAAAAAATATTAATTATTTTAATAAAATTGTTTCTAGGTGGAATTTCCTAAAACACTTTCTGGATTCTTTGGAATAGATGTGCCCAAGCCTCCCTGCAAAATTTGAGGCCTAGAGCACATTTGATGTTACCCCAAATCAACACTCCCTCTTAGCGAGGAATGTGCTCTAGCAATATATGCTGCTGCATACTGCTCTGACTCTGAAGCATCGTCCTCTGTGCTGCTAAATTTTGACATGATGTCCACCGACCACTGCGTCGCTGCTGTAAGTGTACTGCCGCTAACATTGCCACTGTCAACACTCCATCTGTACTACAACTCCCTCTTAAGTGCTGCATCTGTGCTGCTGCTAGCACTGCCACTGCTAACTGCTACTGCACTGCAAATTGTTGCTGCTACTTCACCAACAATGGAAAAACATCCAAAATTACTAAACTAACTGTGCTTAGTATGATACCACGTGAATGCTGGAATTGATTGCTGCTAGTCTCTACGCCGAACCTCTGAATTTATTGCGCTGCTGCTGACCTCTGCTCTGTGCCATATGCACTGCTGCCAACTCTGCGCTGCTCAAACTCTGGTGCTCCTAGCTACTGCAACTGTTTCCTCGACACTTGACACCATCCAACACTAGTCCATCCTGCTACTCCTTATCTGGGCTCCTTTAGCAAGGTATTGATCCGAGAGGTGGACTCCTCAAGGATCTTGCCCATCTGTACCTCTTTCGAACTACAACTCCAAATCAGCCCACCTCCCTCTTGGAGGTATCTCGACTATCATGGCGAACTCCTCCTCTTCGATCTTCGCGGGCGCAACCTTCGGATCGTGTCTCTCATCCTTGTCCTTCTTCTTGAGAGGACACTGAGTAGCATAGTGACCCCATCTCACCACACCTGAAAGACTTGATCTTGGAGACGTCTTTCTTACGTCTCTGCTGCTTTTGTTGTCCCTTCGATGCAAGGGTTGCATTATCCTCCTCCTCCTTGGGTTTTGACCCACTGCTGCTGCTACCGTCAAGTTTGACCTTGACTAAGTCTCTTCTCAACTCCTCTTGTTTTAGAGTTGCCCACATCTCATCCCACTTCGACAATGCTGCTCTGCCTAGGATACTCTAGACAAAGACTTGCCACTCATCTGAGACAAAATTGAGGGCCGGTCTAACCAACTCTGAATCCTGAGATGTATACCCCGAAACAGACAACTCATCGCGAGTTTCCTTCAGCTTTGTGAGGAATGGATCCACACGCTCCCCCTTTTACATCTTGAGTAGATCTCAAGTTCTGCTACAAGTACATCGTCCGCTGCTTGGAAGATCCCTGATATAATGTGGCCAAGGCATCCCACATCTGTTTAGCAATCCTTTTGCTAGCAACGTGACACACCATGTGATCCTTGACTCCATCCAGGATCATCCTCTTGGCCTTCGCCATCTCTGCCTCGTACTTTTTCAGTGGATCTGGATCTGCTGGTTCAGCGACCACACTGTCGACATATGTCTTGAGGGCATGCTCATCTAGAAGGAATGGCATTCTAACTTTCCAGATGACGTAGTTAGATGCTCCGTCCAACTTGCCCTGATCCCTCAAGCCACTGGTTGCCATTTCTGCCAAAAATAGAAAGTTGAATGACCTCCTCTCTCTTTTGTGTTGCTGCTGGGCTAGCCTACGCACTCCCTGTTGGAGCTAGTAAAGTTGCTGCCCCTCTCTGCTGCTCAACTCTAGAGAATTCGAATTCCTTCGCTGGGAATTCTCTGAGGAAGAAATTCTCTTCACCATGCTTCTTCTCTTCCTTCTGACAATCTTCTACCCAGCAAACTGCTTGTAGAAAAATATGCGTCCTACTAGCTCTCCTCACGCTAAGGCTTTAGCGCTGCTCCCTCTGCCCTAGCAAAAATTCAAATTGGAAGTCCTTCTCTCTGTCGACTCTCTCGGAGAGAGACTGCCTCGAAATTTCTTCCCTCTAGCTAAGAACTACGCAAACCCTCTAGGTTTTTGAGCTGCTGCCTCCTGTAACTTTTAGATGTCCCTCTTCTGCTGAGCGCTGGATCTACTGGGTCTGCTCTTCTTGCTTCACCTACAACTTTGATACCATGTGAAAATTGCTAAATCAGAATCCCTACTGCAGCAACTGATGATATTACTCCTATTTGTTAAATTCCTTTAAACAAATTACTTGTAGTTTCCTACGACATATATCGTAATACATACACTGCAGCTTTCATTTAATTAATTTATATGCGGAAACAAGAGACTGAGCAAGAAAGAAAATACAACACAAATGACACCGTTATTTTTGGACAAATGTCCCCAGAAAAACCCAATGCAGGAACACTGGTGCAACAACTCTGAGGGTTTATTATTATTAAGCAGTAGCAAATTCTGAATACATCTTTGAATACCTCAAGGGTTATTCAGTTACAGAGAGAGAAATATTGGCAGAAAGATTTGTGAGATTACCTTACACAATCACTGAGAAAAATCCCTACTGATCCGGTCATTGGATGTGCCTCTGGGAGGCCCTACGCTACCTCTGTGTAGTCCTCACGCAGTCCTTGCATCAACCCTTATAGACACTTCGTCACCCAGTCAGCTGATCGATTTGCTTCTTGGAGTCTCTACTCTTAGCCTCCCAGTCTCACACCCCGGCTCCCGGCTTCTGAAACTGACTCTGCTTAGCAAAATCTTGGACTCTCTCTCACCCTTTGTGTTGCCTTTGCGTGGCCCTTCGTGGCCCCGCGTCAGCCTCTGCGTGAGAGCTGCTAGATCACTCTCTGCCTCTCTCTGCTAATGATTCTCTGGCTGAGAAAATCTCTCTCTCCGGATGCTATCCCTGCCCCTCAACTGCAAGAAATCTCCTCGATCAGAACTTCCTCCTGAGAACTTTTCACTTCAGAAATTCGATCTCTTGATCTTTTGTTGTGTTTTCCAAATGATCCTCAAGTTCCCTTAAATAATATTCTTGTCGACATTCAATGGCTCAGATTAAAAGTTAATCAATGGCTAAGATCATTTTAGCTTGATCCTTGTCTTCTTCTAGAAGTTACACCCATAATTAGATTAATACCCATTAATATTTTTAGTTTCCTAAGTTTAGACTTAGTGTCCTGTTGACCCTGCTATTTACACCTACCTGCAAGTTAGTGAGAAAAGGCTTCAACCCCACAAGGTGTGGTTGGTGGCAGGGAACTAAGAGAAGGGGCTGTCACACTAAATCTCCTCTCTCTCCGTTTAAGAAAGCTATCTCCTAGGTTAACTATGGGGGGTGGTCCCTAATTTGAAAAACTAAGATAAAAGAAATGTGAGGTTCTAGGAGAGATGTTAAAGTGGAAGTGGATTACTTTCAAGAATTATGAGCAAAATATGATATGAGCAATAAAAATCATTAACATATTAAAATCGTAAACCAGTGCTTTAAGATAAATTGCTCAGCAGGAATGAAAGATATATTTGCTCTAAACAAAAGTAAAATGCTTAAAAAATGAAAGCAAAACAATCCTGAAATGGAGACAAAGATGTTAGCACGATAATCGATACAAGATATAAAATGTTTTTAAAATATAATCAATGCCTAAGTCAAAGCATATAGAGATATCTTGCAAAAGGAAAATCAATTAGTGTTCTACTTACAAAAAGAAAATGAAACAATGCTTGCCAACATAAAATATTCAATATTGACAAGTAAAATGGACAATTGCAAGTGAAATCATAAGATGTATTAGCATGAGATGCACCTATACTAGATTTGAATACAATTAGTCTTGGTTATTTTTAATCTAAAATGTTTAATTAAATGAGAAGTCCTCCTCTTGAGCTCTTACCAAAGGGTAAAAATTGGGGTGACTGTAAGAAAGAGGGGCCGAGGGCATGGAGGTGTCATTAACGATACCCGTCCCCCAAGTCTTACGACCCAGCGTGTGCCTTCGTTCTTACAAGGGGACAAACCACCTTCATAACTGTAGGGTCACAACACTTGTACCTTACTCGTACCAGATGGAAGAACTTTCCAAGAAAGTCTTTTTCCTTATACTTTCTATCAACCAAGCTTATGCTTGGAGGTTAATTTTAGTGAGGCTTGGGGCCTGACTTGGAGCCTTGTTATATTAAAATGCCTAGATGAAATGCATGAGTGAGTGCTACTGCTTCCAATAAACTATTGATATTAGTGCTCAAAATAACAGATAATGCTCAATTAAACAATACCAATATCTTTCAATGAAAAGGGAAAGTGAAACAATTAGCTCAATGTAGCTCCACATGTTCCAAATATGTTGCTTTGCAAGTAAATGAAATCAATGCCAAATTGCTTCAATGGAGTGACACAAGAAAGACCCAACAATAATGATAATGCCACATAATATAAATTGACAATGATAAAGCAATGTGCTCAAGAGACATGTGAAACCAAAGTAGATGGATAAATTAAACTAGTTTAAGCTTGCCCAGTAAATATAAAATACTTTCTTGCATCAAAAGAAAAATTGCATATGTTGTAGTAGATTGCCCAATACAAGTATTCAAGAAATATAAATGGAAAACATAAACCAATCTCAAATGTGTGCTAAAATGAGAATGGATGTGAATGTTATGTTAAGAAACTAATCATGCACGAATGAACTTAGCAATGAGATTAACAAATAAAATTGGAGTAATTAAACTAAGAGGTTGGTCCACCCACAAGCAATGATCCTCCCTATAAATGGGGAGAAATGATACCATGGGAAAAATCCCAAGCTCCCTCACAAGAAAAAATAATCTTTTTATTAGAGATTGGTTACAAAGAGAGAAAATAAAAGCTTTTTGAGAAGACTTCCCAAGGAAACCAAATGGGTCTTTTACAACATGCCACTTCCAAGGGCTAGATCTCTTCAAGTAACAACTATAGGAATGTCTTTGACAAAATGTGAAAATACAGGAAACAAATTTGCAGCAATCAAATCAGCCACAAAGAGAGTTGTATTCAGCGCTGAGGAGAGAGGCTAAGCCACTTCTAGCCCACAACCTAGTGAGAGAAGGATGTTGCCCTCAAAGTAGAACTCGGCCTTTCGAGAAATGATGCCTCAAATTCTCACAACCTCTGTGAATTTTCGTGTCAAATCTACTCAAAAGGGGTTGCAAAACAAATCCAAAATGAGTGGAAAGATAACATGAAAGAGTTGAAATGATAATCTACAATTAGTGTACAAGAACTAGAACAAAACAATGCAAGTAAAACTCTATAATTGTCTAGTTAAAACCATGCTCTAGGTAGCAAATAAAATCCTTGAAAGCACAAGATATTGATCAAGAAAAATATTGAATAAAAGTTAATGTGATCTTAGTAGGCTAGAGGAAAGGAAACTCCCTCTTTCAAAATTGTTTGATGAGATCCTTGAGGCAAACCGATTGGGTCCTTCTATTTTCGATCTTGGGAGTTAGTTCGTTTATTGGAGAGTTACCCCACGCCCAAGTAAACCCTTCAACCAAATCTAAAGATCTCTACACACTTGGAAAAAGACGTCAACAATCATAAAAGGATTAGATTATACAATGGAGGAGAAGATTAGAGATTTCACCAAAAATCTTCTAGTGCTTTTTTTCCTAGAGTATTTCTTCAACCCAAAAACCAGACAAGATAGCTTGCATATGTTAATCCAAACAAGTGGCAAAATGATAATTAGCATAATACAACATACATGTCGAATGTAAAACACAACAATTGAAATAAATCACCTCAAGCAATGGAAGGAGAACACCAACACAATAGTACCCATAGTCTTTTTATTATATGAAAATGAATACAAAATCCAGTAGAGTCTCCGTAAGCCCAATAGCTCGTTGTAAAGATCAATATGAGAGCTAAAGGCTCATTTAAATAGAACTATGGGAGCCAATCCCAATGTAGAAGTGATTAAACAAGTGGCATGAGGTGACAATCCCCAAGATAAATTCGAATTTGTTGAATGGAGCTCCAATGCCAAGTGTAAAAATCGAATTCTGGCAAGTGGACATCATTTTCTTCTTCCCTTATGTGCCCACTTCGAATTTTATGATGGAATGACAAAGTGTATATGGGTGGTAACCCATGTGGGGACAATTTCCCACAAAAATCTCTACCAAATATTTTCTTAAATCCTCGCAAATGTGCACTAACTTCACAAATTCGAATTTCCAAGTACGCAACTTTCTCATTTAATGCCAGAAATTCGATTTTATTTGAGCACACGTCATTTCCTTTATTTTAGGAGTCCACATAACTTTGGGACTTTACTTTAACTACCCCATAATTTTCCACCTCATTTCCACAACATTTAGCATGTGTGGATATTTATTTTTTTTCATTTATTTAATCTTTGGCATAATTAATTGCTAGATTTCCCACTAAACTTAGGAAAAGTGGGTTTTGAGGGTTAAAAACACATTTTTAACCTCTCAAAGTGTGTCATAATAGAAAGTTGAGGGCGAGAGGTGCAAATTTCGTTACTCATACTCCATACAACTTCTCTAGACATCACTTATTACATTACAAATACAATTTTATTAGCAATTTCCGCAGTGTGGAAAATCTAAAAATTTTAAAAATGACTACCTAGACTTAACCAAATTTCACGAAATTTTTTGTGTGATTTAGTATGGTAATATACACTGACTTTAGACACTAATATGTGTTAGGAGCTCAACCTTCAAACCGTCACCCCGACGTTGGGGTAAAAAGTGAGTGAAAAAACTCAAAAAAATATCTGCCTCTGAAAAAAAAGGGATAATTAACGATAAAAAAACACTCCAAGATGTACTCTTTTGTTGATCAATTCCCAACATCCTAGGTCTGTTACAGACTAAAAAACTCATCATTACTAGTATCACTTATTACAATTCCCCGCAGGGTGTGGAATTTGGGTACAAGAAAGATGATGAGAAGATAGAAGTAGAGTTAAAAAACTCTGTTGACTGATGATATCTGATGGTACACGTGTCTTTTGGATCATCCTTTGGCATGGAGTCTTCATATAATCATCAGGTGCCACTCCGGTGGTCAATAGGCCCATTAAAAAATATTAATTATTTTAATAAAATTGTTTCTAGGTGGAATTTCCCAAAACACTTTCTGGGTTCTTTGGAATACATGTGCCCAAGCCTCCCTGAAAAATTTGAGGCCTAGAGCACATTTGATGCTACCCCAAATCAACAGTGTCACCCACAGGTGGTGGGTAACAAAACCCACTCGCACTGCCTCCAAAAAATCAATCTTGCAACTGATAAACAAAACTGTGACTCCGACGACACACACTGGTAAACTGGAAATTCAACCTTCCTCTTGTAGAAAATAACACTGGTAAAATCCCTCCAAGAAATTCTGGAAATCGATTTGGTTATTAAACCCTTGGCTTCCTCTTCCAAACCCCTATGTTGATCTACTCCATAAAATTGTGCTCTTCAGATCTGCTATGATACCATGTGAAAATTTTGGCTGCAGTTAATCTGGTTACTATTCTCCTATCTTTAAACAAATTATATGTCCCAACAAATTATTTACTGCAAATAACGAATAAAACACAACTGCAAATTTCACCAATAAATAAACTGTGGAAACTCTGATAGAAAACCAATCACAAAATGGACAAAATGTCTTTGGAAAAACCCCAAAGTGAAAACGAGTTCTTCATATCTGAGGGTTTTATTATTTTTGCTAAAGCAAGTGTGGATCCTTCTATTTCATTAAGCCGAAAAATAGTGTACAATTTTTACAAACGTCCACCCGATGTCAAGGAATCAGAAAAAATTTGAGCCCAAGCCACCAAGGGCAAAACCTCATAGCCTTACAAAGAAAAGCCCAAACTCAAGGAAAACAAACAAAAATACCACCTGGCCCTTGGAAAACCCGCGAACTTTCCCGCTTCATAACTCCCTGAAAAGCCCGAACCATTTGAGCCGTCCGATGCTGCCCATAGATCAACGACTGAGGAGGATATCGCACAGCCAAAAAGACCGAAGTTTAACGGTCCTGCCCCACCAAGCTGCACGATCAAACTCAACCGTTGATCCCCTTCGACTAAATCCAACGGATGAGATTGATATCGCATCGGACAAGATAGTCAGACATTAGTGTGCGATGAAGGGCAGTTTATGGATCCATCTCCCTGCCACGTGTTGGAGGCTGAATGGAATCGCTGCGAAATCGCCAAAACCGTTTCCCACTTGAAAGCGGTGCGATCAGCCGAAAACCGCTTGGGAGGCGGTTTTACATGTCGAGACCCCAAATTCTGAAAAATCCGGTTGCCGGAAAAAATAGGGTTCTTCCCTCGCCTATTAATCTTCTTCGCCTGGACCTGGAACCCTGTAAAGATAAGAGGTTTTCCACTGGACAAAGACCTGTGATATTCGTTTCTCCCCCCGATGAACAGAGATCTTCATCTCGCTAACTCCAGGATTTTGAGCGACTAGACGTGGTCTTCTCCCCGCCAAAGAATAGTTTACCAGATAATGGAGACTCATTCAGAGGATAAATCAAATCGAGCTAGCCTCCATGGCTTTGTGTCTAAACACTTCCCTATCTTCTTCCGCTTGCTCGCAACATAGAGCTCTCAGTCTGCTTGGATGCAACTCCTGCCACTTCATCGAAACCTTATCATCTGTACAGCTGACCCCCTGGTTGGCAAGAAGATCCGCCAGCTTATTTGCCTTTCTGCGAACATGGTGGAAACTGACAGTGCGAAGGCTATGAAGATGGCTCTGAATTCTCTGGAAAACCCGAATTAATTTCCAATGCTTAGAGACTTTCTCCGGCGTTGTTCCATTATTTATTTTTTGCACTGAGTTGATGATTAACTCAGAATCCGCCTCTATCATAACATTGAAACAATTATCTTGACTCAGAAAATCCAAGCATTGCTCCATAGCCATTAGTTCAACCATGTTGTTGGTGGCAGTACCTAGGTGGCAATGGAAGATGAATATTATACTTCCCTCTGCATTTATGAGGACACCTCCATACCCAGCTATCCTGGGTTCCCTTTTGAAGCCCCACCAATGTTATACTTTAAATAGCCTTCCGGGGGAGGATGCCAGAAATCCTTCTCCATATCCATAGCTATAACCTTCCTCTCTAGGCCTAAAGGAGTGAGCCCCTGCATCCCTAGCTGCTTGAGAATTTTTAAATCTACATCTGAGGGAGGATTTTTAGGGTTGTTACGAATTGTGGTTCCCACTGTCTCCTTGAGCTGTTTCAGGATTATCTCAACCAGGCGGTGTGGGGGATTCTTTTCATCCTTAAATATTCTTTTGTTCCTCTCTTTCCAGACGTTCCAAATAATGAAGCTTGGTGTAAGAACCCACGCTGAGTTGAGAATTTCATAATCCAAATTTTTTTTTCTCCAATTATTGAGGGTACTAATGATGCTCCCTCTGTCTCTATCTGATTGCTGAAAGATTGTAGCAAATATGTCCCATAACCAGGAAGTGAAAATGCAGCTGTTGAGTAAATGTTCCATAGTTTCCTCTTGAGCCTCATAGAGCTGGCATCTTGAAGGCCCCAGAACACCCCTCTTTCTGATGTTGTCCCAAGTCAGGATTTTCTTGTGGTATACCAACCACATGAAGAGTTTGATTTTCATCCATCCCTGGTGCCTCCAAAGGTTTTGCCAAATTTTGTCCGGAACCTGGGGATCCAGCTCAAGGAGAATGCCTTTTGCTTCCTTAAGATTAAAGGTACCCTCTTTGTTATTGCCCCATCTTAGTTGGTCTTGCCCCCCTGTAACTAAGATCTTCCTTTGTTCCACTATTTTCCTGAGCTCCTCTGCTTTTGTTTTCAAGAGATTGTTATCTCTGCAATCAATGTTTCTCTAGATTCTCCACTTATCCGTATGATGAGAATGATTCCAGAAGTCCTTCACCTTAATTAATCCTTGGGAATCTGTCTCCTGCTTAAGATCGAGGAAGTCTTCTTTTAACAGAATTGATTCTTGTTGCCACTTATCTTCCCAGAAAAGAGCCAGATCTCCTTCTCTGATTTCCCAGAAGCTATTTTCTTGTACTAGTCTCCTATTCTCCCAGGCTTTGTTCTAGAGATAAGAGCTCTTTATATTTCCTGACATTCTTATGAGATCACTGGTTTGCCATGAGCTAGCATATTTTTCTTTCCAAATATTTGCCCATTGAGTCTCTGGATGCTGAACCCAATGCCACCATAGTTTGGCCCCTAAAACTTTGCTGAGTATCTCCTGATCATCCAAACCTAGCCCTCCATGGTTCTTGGGCTTACAAATTTTTTCCCAAGACACTAAGGCCCATTTCTTTCTGGTCTCCTCCTTGCCCCAAAGGAAGTTTCTTTGAATATTTCTGAATTGCTGAAGGACTCCTTTTGGAGCTAGGAGGGCTGATAGCATAAAAATAGGGATTGCTTGCAGAACAACTTTTGTAAGAACTAACCTACTAGCCAGATTTAAAGATCTGATGGTCCATTTACTGACTTTACCCTGCAACTCATTGATCAAGGGTTCCCAGATACGTTTGAGCATCGGTTTAGCAGTTAGAGGAACTCCCAAATATTTTGAAGGAAGGGAATCCCTTTGAAAGCCTAGAATTTTGGAAATGTTTTTCTGAATAGCAATATTGGTATTGAAGAAAAAGATTTTTGATTTGGAGAGATTAACTTCCATACCTGAAGCCAAGGCAAAGAGATTCAAATTTTTTTTGTAGGTTGAAGCTTCTTTGACTGTGGGGATTCCCTGTAACATGGTATCATCTACAAATTGTTGGTGAGTTAGGGTGTGCCCATTTTCAGTTAGTTGCAGACCTTTAATCTTTCCTGTTACTTTTGCCTGCTTTATAGCCCGACCCAATCCTTCCATCATGATGATAAAAAGAAAGGGAGAGAGCAAGTTTGAGGCCTCTTGAAGGACTGAAAATCTCTGAGGGAGAGCCATTAACTAATATAGAAAAATTGGAGGAGGTCACCAGTGCCATTACCCATCTGACCCAATTATGATCAAATCCAAAAGCAATAAGCATTTTCTTGATATAGGCCTAGTTTACCTTGTCATAAGCTTTGGCTATATCCAATTGCATGATCATGCCCGCCTGCCTCTTGCTAGTTAGTGAGTGAACCACCTCTTGAGCTTGAATGATGTTGTCAAGAATTTGTCTGCCTTCCACATAACCTGATTGTTCCCCTGAAACAAGAACCGGAAGTAAAGGTTTGAGTCTGTTAGCCACAACCTTGGATATAATCTTATAGACCACATTGCATAGGGCTATGGGTCTATATTTATCCGGTGTATGAGCAATGTCCTATTTGGGGATCAGGGCGATGAAGGATGTATTGAGCGCTTTCAGAATGGTTTTGTTTAACCTGGAGTCCTCCACAACATTCAAAATATCTTGTTTAACAATATTCCAGCAAGCTTTGAAAAAGTCCACATTAAAACCATCCGGGCCTGGTGCTTTTCCATTCTGCATTTCTTTGAGGACTTCACTAAGCTCCTCTTCCATTACTGGTCTATTAAGGTTGAAATTATCCTCTCTGGACACCAGTTTCGGTATATTACTAGTTACCTCCCTGATGAATTGCTCTCTATCCAAATTGTTCTCCCGAGTTATACCTTGGAAGTGATGGACTAACACAACTTCTATAGCTTCATGGGAGATATGAAGCTCCCCCTCCTCATTCTTGATCGAAGAGATTCTATTGTGAGTTCTATTGGCCATGGTGGCTCTGTGAAAAAACTTAGTGTTACGCTCTCCTTCTTTGAGCCATTGAACTCTAGACTTTTGTCTCCAAAATATTTCCTCTTGTTTACATAGATTCTCCCATTCTTGATGATGTTTATCCACTTGATCACTTATGGCTTTATCAAAGCCTTCCGTGATCAGAGCTTGGTTGAGAACCTACATTTTGTTTTCAACAGCTTTTTTCTCCTCAAAAATATTGCCAAAATCCTTCTTGTTCCATTCTTTAAGCCGGAGCTTGATGTGCTTTAGTCTTTTATGAAGAAGGTACATTCTTGTCCGCTGAATCGACAAATATTTTGACCACCATTTTTGAATGTTGTTGATGAAGTCTGGGTGTGACAACCAGATATTTTCAAATCTGAAAGGTTTGTTCTTGGGAGTACCAATACCCTTAATCTCCAATTGAATCGGCCAGTGGTCTAAGCCTCCAAAGGGAAGAACTCTCGCTATTACCTCGTTATCTGTCAGCATAAGATTCTCAGAGATGAGGAATCTGTCTAACTTTGAGGCACCACAGGAATCTCCACCTCTTTTGTTATTCCAAGTAAAGAGGCCAGAATTCCAATTAGTGTCAACAAGATTCATATTGTCTGAAAAGGTTTGGAATGCTAAAGAGTCTTTACTTAGAGCTCTTGTTCCTCCTTTTTTCTCTGAAAGAGATTTGATCATGTTGAAGTCCCCTCCCATGATCCAGGGTATATCTGCATATCTGTCCCTGAGATCCACTAGGGAATCTAGAAACCTGAGTTTGTCATCTATTCTCTGAGGACCATAAACGTTTGTGACCAGAAAGGTGTCCCTTTCTCCTACCGGTTGAATAACAACCGATAAATAATTTCTGGAAGCCTCAGCATCCAAAATGCCTATTTTTGGGGGTTCCATAGAGTGAGTATGCCCCCTGCTGTATTCTCTGCTTTGACTTCAAAAAACTCAAATCTGCTAAGCCATTTGCTATGAATTTGTCTTAATTTTTGAATGGAACATTTTGTTTCTTGGATGAAAATTATATCCAACGTTTCTTGTTTCATTCTGTTACTAAGCATTCTCTGCTTTCTCTTACTCCCTAGACCTCTAATATTCCAAGATGTAAACTTCATTATTAAATATTTGTGAAGGAGTAGTTGGCTAGATCTTTCATCTTACCTGAATCAATCATTAGCTTTCCACACTCCATCAAGAGTTCATTTTGCTTTTTTCTACTTCTTTTCTTGCCTGTGTTTCTAGTGGCTAGTCCCAGAGTGGTTTTCATCGTTTTCACACCTCTGTTGTCCTGCTTATCGATGGTTTTTCCTCTTTCTAACGCTTTAGCCTGCTTTTTCCATAAAAACAACTGTTGTATTCTGTTGAGCTCTTCTTGCGCTAACGAATCCACTCCACCTGTGGTTCCCTGAATCAAGAACCCTTCTAGATCTAGGTTTTCTTTGTCAAAAATTTCCTGTAGTTCATGGTCCTCCAGGTCCATCTCATTCTGGGTCATTTCCTGATCCATCTCCAGTTCTGCATCACTCATTATAGCTTCTTTCTGATAATCAATATTTTGTGTTTGTTCCCGGTTTTCTTCCTTCTCCTTTTCCACAGTACTTCCTTCCATTGCTTGATCTCCTTTTGTAATCTCTTCCTCTTCCTCAAGCACTTGGAATTTGTTCTGACTAAACTGTTTTCCTTTGTCTTGATGTTGTTTCAGTCCTCTTTTACCTCCTTTACCTCGATTGACCACTTTCTGGAAGCTGTCTGTTTCCTTCATTGTATTAGTTTTGCTCTTGTTTACTTCTTTACTGAGCGGACAGTCTCTGAAAAGGTGTCCATGTTCATGACATCTTCGACATCTGAACGGAATGTGCTCATAGTCTACTGTTTGCACCCATTCTTCATCAAAAACTTCCAAGATCACCTCATCCGGTAGAGCTCCTGATAGATCCATTTCCACACATATTTTGGCAAAGGAAGTATATTTTCCCCTTCTAGTGGCTTCAAAGGCTTTAACATAGCGACCTAATTTATTGCCTATGGCGGCTAACGATTCATTTTGCCAGTAATCAAGAGGTAGAGAATAGAGCCTTACCCAGACCGGTACTGAAGTGAAAGTTTCCCTTTCTGGAACAAAATTCATCATCCATGGCCTCATGTAGAGTCCCGCTGCAGCATAGAAGTAAGGCCCTCCTTCAAATACTCTGTCCTTGTCTTCAATATTCGTGAACACCACCGTAAAGAATCCCTTAGACCCAAGATGTAGTTCTATGCTCCCTTTAGGTTTCCAGTGGTATTTAATCCACGACTGTAAAGCTTTTTCAGTGGGCCATACTCCCATGAACTTACAGATGATGGCATAAGTTAGCATGTGATCCCTGTGTGCTCGCAGAGCCGGATCATTTAAAATGACCTTGGGATTTATCTCTGCTTTGGGTCTGCAGGGTCCCTTTTGTTTTTTGTCTTTAGTTCCCTGTTTTTTGTCTTTTGCCTCCTTGTTTTTTGTGCCATTCTTTTCCTTATTTATGGCTTCTCTTGTCTCCTCTTCCATGTTTCTTTTCCTTTCCTCCCCAGTTCCTCTAACATTTTCTAGAGGTTTCTTGCCTCTACTAGCTATGACCTCCTTATAGGAGGGAGTGGAGCTCCCTCCTCTGCGGCCCTCCATAAGGTTCATCGACTGCAACTATCTGCAACCCTCGCTGTTCGTCTTCCGAATTGTAATCTGAGGGTTTTATTATTAATCTTCGGCAAATTCTGCAATTGATACATATTACAATTGCTTGCCAAACCACAACAAAGCTCCGACAAAAAACACTTCTTCACCTCCACAGGTTGATCTGACCACTGAAGGCCCACGACCTCCCTCTGCAACCTACTAGGCTTCCCTGGAACTCGCACCCCTGCTTGCAACTTGCATTGGCAACTGGAACTCGATATACTACAAGAAAATCGTTCTTGCAACCCCTTCGTCCACTTGCAACTCACACTTCATCCAAATCTCGTCTTCGACAACTGGAAATTGATTTGCTGCCCAGGTCTGCCCACTTGCTAAGTCGCACGACCTCTTCTGGCAATCTCGTACAACCTCTCTTGGCAATCTCGTATGGATTCTCTGCCTACAAAATCACTATGGGAGAATTCCTCCTCCGGATCTCAGAAACTAGAAGAATATCGATGAAAGAAAACTCCGGAAATATTTACTAGTTCAATTGCTGCTGAAACCCTCACTTGTGTCAAACCTCACACTGTCATTGTGCCCTTTTCAATGCAATGAACTGATCTCCAAGACTACCCATCGATTTCCTTTATAACCTCTAGTTGAGAAATCAACGGCCAAGATCTAGATCTGAAATGATCTAATCGATGGCTAAGATCACTTAGAAACTTTACTAGAAGTGTCTAGAGGAAAATCGACCATGTCTCAATTATCACTAATTAATGAATCTATTTCCCTAAGTTAGAGTTAGGAAAATAATTAAAAACTGATTAATTAATTTAATTAAGACATTTTCACTCTATAAAATGAACTGGGCTTGGAGATATTTTCTGTTCGTGTTCCTAGTCTCACTAACACCACTTGAGGCTAGAACACTTGTCTGACCTACATCAACCAACAGAGTACTAGGGTATTCATGGGGAAAAAGTATTTTGAAACTTTCAAATATAGTCCAATCTTATCCTATTTGTTAAGAGCAGTAGAGATGTGCTTTTTCAATAAAATTGATGGCAATTTCCAACCAACAAATAGTGGCTTCTGTGCACTGTGGACAAGGGAGAAAGGCGACACTTTGTCAGTGTTATTCTTAACCATTGATGCACAGGTGCAGCTGGGTCAGTGTGCAGAATTTACAAAATTGCAGTCAGGTTAAATTCTTTGGGAGGGATAAAGGCACCCCAACGTGTGCGATTTTGGGGTGGGTATGGGGTCAGTTACGCAAGGAAATAAGAATCCATGCATCTCTGCTTTTAGCTTAATCTGAAGAAGTCAGCTTGCTGCAGATAAAATTACTAAATAAAGCCTAGTGCTTAGTGTCATTCATCATTTAATATTATGTGTGCATAGTAATTAAATTTGTTTGCAAAAAAATAGTTTAGTGTAGTGGCTTGTAAGTGGCATGACATATAGGAAATTGGGCAGTTTGTAACGGGGAAGAAGGCAAAATGAATTGATCAAAGCTAGACTTTCACGTAGCATAACTTTTCGGTGAATTCAATAGGAAACTAGAAATAATAGCAGTAAATGGATATCAACCTTGTTGTGATCCATTAATCTATTGATTGTGTTCCCAAGTTAGCATATAGGACAAGTTGTTACTGATTAGCATAGGAATCTGGTCCATGTTGGCTTTGTAGTAGGCAAGAAAACTTGTAGCAGTAGGCAGTGATAACTTGGTATTAAATTGTTTTCATAACCTGGCATAATGCTGGGAGACAATAACTGATATTTCTGTTTGATTACCTTCTAACATTCATTAAACTGGTATTGTCTTTGATAGGCGGCTGCGGCTAGAGGCCCTCAGGACCAGAATACAAGGTTGGAGAATATGTGTTGGAGAATCTGGCATTTGGCACGCAAGAAGAAGCAGGTAAAATAAGTAATCCATATGGCCTGTTTCTATTGATCTTTTGACTCCTAGACTTTTATACCATCATTTGTTGCTAAGGAAGAGCACTGGTTGTAAATCTTGGATAATTTTCAGTTGTTTATTTACAAAAATTGGCTGTTGCATTTGATGATATTATGTGTTGCACTTGCTCTTAAGCATTAAGTGGATGCTGATTATCCTTGTTGAGAGTCAATGCTGATTTTGGCATTTTTTTAATGAATTGTATTTAGCTTGATCATCAGAAAGTACATTTCATTCTACCCTCCTTCCCTTCCTCTTCTACAGAAGACATCAGCAGCACCGAGATGTGTTGAGGCGCCCTCCCAGTTTTCCCTCATGCATGAAGTCCCTTTTCTGGACCCTAGGATTGTATATTGTCATTAGTGAGATGATTCTTGTATTGGCATTATGGTTTTATATGTTTAGGATTTAGAACTTAGATCTGCTTTCATCTTACTTTTATAGGAGTTGCCCTTTCACTCCCACTTTGTATTGACATGGATGTACTTTGTGGTCCCGTTGACCCTTTTATGGTCATTTGTTAGACCTTAATAAACTTGTCCACATATGGGTCAATCACAATGGGAAGGGAAGCGTGGTAAGATGGGATATTCAATTCAGGTCTCAAGTTTTTGCATGAGAATGATAAACTATGTGCAGTGTTCATAACCACTAGGAAGTACATTAGTCAATAAAGTACATTTTAGTACATAGTTTATAATTATTATGTCAGAATTAACTTAAGTCACTTTTGATTAGGTTTTAGTTAAGGTGGAATGTGGAGAGTCACCTCGGGAGATAAAGAGGCACCTTAGCTTCTACTTTCGTTTATGTATTGTTTAATTTGTTTTTGAAAAATAATGCAAGTTATTTGAATTCTCTCTCTTCTATTGTTTGTACACCTTGTTTCCGTCTATTATTATATGCATTTAGAACATGGTATTGTAGCCTAAGGTTGTTAATTTCCGTTAAACCTAGCATCCAGTAAATCATTAACCTAGTAGATTGGAGATCTACTGAATAATTTACATAGTTGAGATCTTAACATTCAGCGGAAGCAAAATAAAATAACCAATCTCATAAAAATAACACAGATTTTTCTCAATCAAAGTTTTTCATTAACAATTCAAACTTACTTGGGTTCTTGTCCTGGGATAATGGCCCAACTAAGAAATTACTTACAACCCTGGATCTGATCCGGTTGATCAGCCCTCTAATCCGGATCTCCTTGATGCCCTTCCTCGGACCCAACACTCTCATTGAGAAGACTCTTTCAATCTTGTGTTGTTGTGTTGTGTATTTTTGTTATCTCCCTAGCCTTGCTTTTATAACTTTACATTGAACTAAATGCGTAACCTTAATCTCCAAAGTGATTAACCATTGAGATTAGATCTTGCCTCACTTGAGATCAACAATTGAAATTTAAACAAAATCACCAAAGTAATTTACTTTACTTTTCCTATGTTTCATTAGCTCAACTAGCCAATATAATAATATGTGCTCTTTCCTAAGTTAGACTTAGGCTAAGTTACTTAGCATCTTGCTCACACTGTGCTCTAAGGAGATTTTGGGTGATTTCTACACGCCTAGACAAATGAGCCTGTGCAAAAGTACTTTCCTGAGGTACAAATTTCAACACTCCCTCTTAGCAAGGAGGCACTTCTGCCACTTGGAACTGATTATGATCTTACACTTGCATCCATTGCCATGGCTGCTCCTTTTGAATTGGAAGACTTCTTTGCCATCATCCTCGAAGACCTGCTCTTTGTGAAGTTGTTCCTAGAACTTTCCTGCTCCTAGACATCCTGTAAGGTCATCTCATACTAAGAGACCTTCTTGACAAAGTTGGAGAAATCTATTGACTGCCCCTCCCCTCTTGAATGCCATGTTCATTTTCAAGTGATCATCGCAAGTGGGTAATCCATTAGCCTATTTGATTCTCGTGGGCTATGATTAAGTAAAAGGGAGTTAAAAGGGAGTTAATTTAATTAGTTAATGTCATCTTAAAAGTGATAGTGAGTTATTAGGGATTATTAAGTGACTTCTGATAAAACTTATAAAGTCATTTTATTAATAAAAAGTGACCCATGGTATTGGGATGGGGAAAATTATAAAAAGAAAGATGAGAGTTCATTTAGGGACATGATTGGTTATTGATTTTTGATAATTGTTTTGGGAGCTCTAGTAGCTTAAATGTGTAAGGGGAAACCCTTTTAGAGATCCTAGTTTTAGTGTTGGAACTATATACCCTAGTTGGTGGTGATTAGTTTCGGTGGTGAAACATCCACCCTAGCTAGTCAATAGGGAGAGCCACTTCAGGTTCATCATTCACGCTTAGTGAGGAAGGACGAGATTTTGGAGCATTTTGTTTGAACGGTGAAGCAACACACATTTGTAGACAAGGAAGTCCATCCAGAGGAGGTTTTTGAAGAGGACCAAATTACTCCAACTTATTTATTTCTCAGGTTTCCTTTCAAAATAAATTTGACGTAATTTCCCTCTTAGAATTATAAGTAAGTAGCTGGGGTTTGCAGTGGGAATTGTCTACAAGATTTGTGGCTTTTGGCTTTATAATTTATTTAAATTTGTTAAATTCTCGGCAAAAACTATTGCATCCTTTTTTTTGGAGAAAATTCATAGAATGTTTTTGGGAATTTTATTAAATAAATAAAGGGAATATTATAGTGGTATAATAGTTGGTTTTTCTTGTTAGTTTTTGAGTAGTTCAGACAGGTGTTCTAGTCTCTATGGTGTCTAAGAGGCTAAGAAACGTAGGAGGATAATTATCTCCAAGACCCAGAAAAAGTTTCCAAAGAAAATGCCTTAATTATATTAATTAGCCAATTATTAAATATTTTCCTAACTTCGGAAAACTGGTTAATTAAATTAGATTAATTGAGGTAAATTGATTTTGCTCTAGAGACTTCTCGAAAAGTCATTTGATGGTGTCAAGATGATCATAGCCATTGATTTTGATTAGATCATGGTCGTTGATTCATCAACGAGAGATTATAAGAGAAAATCAATGTGTCAATTGGAGACATCACAAGGAGTTCAAATCACCCAGTCGCAGAGATAGCAAGGGTGCAGTTTGAGCGAGGGAGACACCGACAGAGGGGTTTCAATAGAGAAGATTTATGGAGGAATTTTTCTGAGTGATTTCTAGTTTTCAGAGAGGAAGGAAGTTTGGATTATTCTGCAGTGAGGCCGAATTATTTTGTAGTGAGGCCGTGCTAGCCAGCGTGCATAGTTGGGTAGAAGTTTGATTTCCAGTTGTCAGATATAGGTATCAGAGGAGGTGCGAGTTGCTCATTCGAGTTGCAGGAGGCAGAGATCATCGCTTAAACTAATTTCCGAAGACAGTGCGAGTTCTAGAGAGGGTCGGACACATTTCCATATTTTGCGAGTGCGAGTTGTAAGCAGGAGGTGTGATTTGAAGGTAGGAGGCTGTGTGATTTTGCAGAAGGGAAAATTGTGTTTCCAGATCGATTTTGCCAGTAGAGAATAATTTGCGAAGCTTTTCCAGTGAGAGGCAAGTAAATTGTAATTCTCATTTTGCTAAATAATAATAAAACCCTCATCCAATGAACTGGTTTTCCCCACATTTGGGTTTTTTCTAGGGACAATTTGTCCAAAAATACTGGTGTCAATTATTTGTGTGTGTGCATTATTTCTCAGTTCCTGTAATAATTTGTGAAAATTGCAGTAGTGATTTTTATCATTATTTTTCGTAATTAAATTTCTGAAGACAAATAATCTCCAGTAGATAGAAGATTAAATTCTAGTTGTTGCAATTAAGGAAATTTCACATTCTTGCCATCCTGAAGGGTTTTATTTGATAAATTTTGCAACATGAATTATTTCTCTTAGTGGAAAGGGTGAATGCATAACTTTTCCGCATTTTTGAATACTTTAACAGAAACCTCACAAAGGTGATAGAGCAAGTTGGAGCATGGGCATTATCATAGGTGGTGAGGGAAAAAGGAATTTCATATTTGTAGATGGAGGAGTTGTGGGCGATAAAATGTGAGCCTCACTAGCACAACTATTGAACAAAATCATAACATCCATGCTGTAGATGAAAGGGACATAATGATTGAAGATGAAGACATTGATCAAATCCTCCAAGACGAATTGGGAGAAGACGTAACTATGGAAGAGGAGCTAGATGCAAATAGAACACCTTTGCGCCCACATGCCAATTTAATGCAACTTGGAGAAATTGATAGCAAAATGGCATCCAAATCGTATGATGTCACTTATTGGAGTCATGATGTCGCCTAAGAGTTGTTCAATATGAGGAAAATCTCGCAAAAATATATAGTTCAGTTTATTGGGGTTTGTACAAAGCCACCAAATCCCTTGTCACTTGTTCATGATCATAAGTTGAAGCATGATCTCTCTTCTCAAGGCATATTGGTGATATTTTAGATTTACTCTATGAGCCCTGGGAGGTCAATGATGAGGAAATATGTGCGTTTTCCACCTTTCAAGCTTATTAGAATCCGTGTTGAAAATATCGGTATCGGGAAAATATCGGCGAGGGTCCAGAAAATATCTTATCGGCAATATTGGCGAAAATATCGACAAGCATAAAAAATGCATAATATATTCATTTTTTTTTTGGTTGTTGTTCAGATTTTTAAACATATAAAGCAATAACAACATGAAATAAACACATTGGCACATAAATATGAAGAAAGCACTGATATATATGATGTCAAATAGAAATGATACATCAAAGGCGATACCAAATCCTGTTGATCCCTGATAATTGTCCATTCAAGGACTCAAATGTGGAGAACCAATACCAAATAACATCACATATATAAAAGTATCTCATCATCATGAGTTATATGTAGCATAACAAATAAAACTAGCAGCTATCTATTTGAAATCACTGCCCTCTCCCCCTTTTACGGGAAAACATGATGGGCTGTTTTCCTGGCCTGCCCCTAGTAGCAATGTTTTAAAACTCCGACTCCGACTCCGACTCGGCCGAGGATCGACTCCGACTCCGACTCCGAAACGGTAATGACTCGGCCGACTCGATTTCAATGACTCGGTCGTTGTAAAAAATACATTAAATATTTATTTTTTTTATTAAAAAACATAATTTTAAATATTCTAAACATAATTTTAAAGATTTTCATTCATGTTTCCAAACACACAACATTATAATATAGATGGAAGACAACATATGATCAAAGTAGGCTCATGAACCAATCCATTATATCAAAATGGTACCCAATGGCAATACAATTACATAGTCAACTGTCATACATGATCAAAGACTCAAAACAAAATACAAATAACCAAGGAGGCTAGAAATGGCCTCTACAACAAAAGTAAACTGTGATGGTGACCAGACTCCAATACTAGTACTACTGTAGCACTGCTAGCAGCTACACTACTACTAGCTAGTAGCTACTGCCAAAGGAGCCTAGATCATCTCGACCAATCTCTGGATCATCATCATCAGAACAGTGAAAAAAAAGTACAGTAGCTCTAGGTGTCAAGGTAAGGGTTTCAATTTGTATTCCTTTGTGTGTTCCAATGGAATTTGTTTGGGTAATTCTTTGAGTATAATTTCAGAACTTTATTGTATTTTTGATCCGCTGGTGTTGTTTTACCTTGAGTCTAGACTCTAGGGTTATTTTATCCTTAAGATCTGTTCTCTTCCTTTTTCCCTTGTGATTCGGTTGGGATTCCTTTTCAATTGCACACCCAGAATTTTATTACAGACCTGCTCCAAAGAACTCGACATCCACTAACAATGAACTACAGGACTTATGCTTGACTGTGGATAATCATTTGCACTGAAGACTCAAGTAAAGTGTTTAGGGCTCGGACATGTGTAGTAGGGCTTGAGGAAAAGTTATATTAACTGCAGATTTTAGGCCTTATAACCAGCAGCATAGTACTGTTTAGGTCCTTTTTGCATTAATTTGTTTTGTAACTTTGAGTCTCTTAGGTATTCTGTTGAGTGCAAGAGTAGGCTCTCATCCAGGGCATCGTTTGACATTTCAATTGTAATTTGGACGATACCTTATTGCATAAACGAAACTTCTGCAAGACATTGACATCCGATTGTCAATATATGTTGTTGACTCTCACTATAAGACAGTGGCAGTGATCACTTTGTCTATCAGTGAGTAACTTCAAGAAATAAATGCACCACGCCAATCATTGATTTCAAATTTCGTTGTGATTTGGTACAAAGGTATGTTGTGGATCATATGCACTAAGCCAATCATTGGTTTCTAGTTTTGTTGCGATGATTGATATTCTCTTAAGGCCTCAGAACAATGCAGTTTCTCATCAACAACTTGATTCAACACTTGATCTCTTGACTTGGTTGTTTACATAGTATACACAGCCTACATAACAATATACATATTAAACATAGCAGTAATCTATACATAATAGTTGACACAGTATATACTATATATATAATCTATACATATGCATGACAATAATGCACACTATAACGATATAGCAGAGCTCTAGTAAGACAGTGGTTGGTATAACAGTTTGAGATCCAAAACAAACATTAAACAATTTAAAAATCCCAAAAAAATCAATTTTTAAATGCTGTTTACGTGTGGAGGGCCGTCCCTTTATGACTCCTCGGCCAACCGGACCGTTTCCAAGGCCGGGTCACTCCCAACAACATCAACTCGGATCAACTCGGCCGTTTCGGTTTCGAAACGGCCGGTTTTTAAAACAATGCCTAGTAGTAGAAGGCCCTGACCCTGCCTCTGCACCTAATGTCAAATAATGAATGCTAGGTATGGGGCTATGCTCTCCTATATCTATAGCAGATGGTGTTGATGTTGATGCTCCCGCAGTGTCCTCCTCCTCCTCCTGCCTCTTCTCCGAGTGCTGCTGCTCCTCCTCCAAGTCCTTCTCCTCTTGTTGCCACTGTTCTAATGGATCATCTGCCACTGGCTCTAACCATGAAGGTGACTCCTCCAAGATGGGCTCCTCAGGCTCCACCCTCCACTGAGAAAATACATCAATATTGTCTAAGGAAATGGCATCTGGATCCATTGGTGATTCTATTTGCCTCACTCGAAGTCGAATGTTGTAATGCACATATACTAAATCATTGAGGCGTGCGAACTCCAACCTGTAAGAGTGTCAAAAAAACTAATGAGTCTTGACTCTTGACTCTTGAGTCTTGACACTTGAAAGTTGAAGGTCATAAATTAAAAATTAAAAATTACAATAAGTGTAATTGCTCAACTGAAGGCTGGAGCTCAAAGTTATACCTGTTGTGCTTTTTTGCGTGTATTTTCTCAAATGCACTCCAATTGCGCTCACACCCTGAAGAGCTACATGTTTGATTCAAGATTCGTATGGCCCATTTCTGCAAATTTGGTGCCTTTGCACCATAGCTTCGCCACCAAATATCTACAACAAAATAATGAAATAAAAAATTCAAAAACTTAAAACGTAATTCAAATTTCAAATAAAAGTTACATAATTGAATTTAAAAAAAATAGAATTATAAGTAAGGAAATTCTAAATTGAAAATTTTAATTTCTAATGAGTGATGACTTGTCACTTACGTGGCATGAAGAGGGTCCTTTCCCTAATAGCATCATCAAAGCCAAATAGGCCAACACAATCCCGATAAGGCTGTATCTTGCAGTTGATTTTGCTACGAAGCTCAAGATTAGGTACCATCCTCTGAATACAGGAATGGAGCCCTTCCATCACCTCGCCATCAAAATCAAAGCCTCATTTGTATGAAAATGCGGGGTTGAGGAAGAGTGTTGCTGCATGAATGGGTCGATGAAGCATCCCTGTCCACCAACTATCAATCACATCCCATAACATCATCTGCATATTAAGGCCAACAGAACCCTTGTCTACATAATAAGAACGAATGGCCTCCTTGGCCCTGTCCATGCCCTCATATAAATAAGCCATTGCAGGCTTCTCCCCATCCACCAATCTGAGAACCTTTACTATAGGTTCACTAACTGCGCATGCTTCTTCTACTCCATGCCAAAACATCTCAGAGTACACCATTTTTGCAATGGCTTTCCCGTCTTGTCTCCTGTTGTATCTACAATTACGCCAATCATCAGACACAAACATTTGCTTCAACTCGAACTGACATCAAAGCAAAGATTGAAGAGTAATAAAGTTTGTGGCAAAACGTGTGATCGCAGGACGCCGCAACTCTTTTTTTCTAGTGAACCTCCTCATGAGGCTAAGAACAAAAGCATGGTTATAAATAACCTTGGGGACGCTCCTAGCCATATCAACCGCCTCCTTGATGAAGGAGAGTTTCCTCATATCCTCAAGCAACAAATCGAGACAATGTGCTGCACACAGAGTCCAGAACAATGTGGGATGCCTCTCCATAAGCATCTTGTCGGTAGACACATAATTAGCTGCATTGTCTGTTATGACTTGCACCACATTTTGCACACCAATCTCTCGAATGAACCCATCTAACAACTCACATATTGTTGCTGCATCTTTGATATGTTCTGATGCATCCAACGATTTAATAAACATGGTACCTTTAGGACAATGTACCAAGAAATTTAGAAGGGTCCTACCCTTCCTATCTGTCTAACCATCAGACATCACTGTGCATCCAGTAACTTCCCATGTCTTTTTCAACTCCGCCAATCTAGAGTTGATGTCCTGCTTTTCTGCCTGAAGAATTGGCCCCTGCAACTCCTCGTATGTGGCACTTTTGTACCCTGGGCCCACAATAGCAATAGAATCACACATTGGCTGGTGATGCTGAGAGGTAAGTCGCTCCAGAAAATACACCTCCCCATGACTCTATTTGCTTCTTGCTTCTCCTTATTTTTAGCAAGCGATTTTATGCCAAGTTGTGCTCCAGGTCCTATTCGTGGAACAAAAAATGATGACCTCGCACTAGCAGTAGCAGGTGATGATGTGCCAGTGCCAGCTGTGGAGCCCCTCCCACTACCCTCAACATCAAAATTAGGAGAAGATATCCCGAAAGATCTACTTGCACGTTCAACTTTGTTTCTTTCTACCCTTCCTTCTTTTTGTCTTTTTCATCAATTGCCTCAAGAGCTTTTTGTATAAGCTCTGGGCTAGAAACTGTACAAATCCCAACATCATGTCCACTGAGTCTAGGAAGATGGTATTTCAGTCGTGTAACCCCACCTGTCATCTTGGTCCCACACAATTTGCGTGTAAGATATGCACGATTTGTCCCACCATCAGCGTTTCCATACTCCCAAAATGGGTCCAAGGCTTTTGGCATATTTGTATTTTGTAGTGGGCTAACTCAAACCTAGGGCACCAAAAAAAAAATGGAATTAGTAACTTAATAAGTAATAACGCATCATTTTACAAAACAGTTTTTTTGCTACATTATTTGCAATTTTGCAATGTGAATTGAAAATTGAAAATTCAATGAAAAACCATAAATGACAATAAGAGGGTGTATTTGAAAGTTTAAAAAAAAATGCAGTTTGCTCTCGAATATCAGAGAAATTTTTTAGGGAAACACCAAGTAGATAATCATGGCTACATGAATAAACAACACTGTCAATAAGAGGAGGAATACGTTTCACTTCGAAGGCATTACACAACATCCAATATTGAGCACATAATTTCATAAATTCATACATAGAAATAGGCAAATGGTAAACCTACCTCACTGTTTACATTGCACAATAAGAAACTAATTTCTAAGGTGAGGAAATTTTATAGAGATGAACCCCTAATATATAATAAAATTAGTAAATAGCCTTTGCAGCTATGAACTAAAAAAAATGGAGTTTGCTCTCCAAATATGGAGAAAACTGGAAAAGTTAAAAAGTTAAAACCCTTGCATTTGCTCATGGGCATGAAAATATTTTCAAATGGAAAAAAAAATCAAGCAAAATGATTGTAGGCAAATAGGCAAGCAAGAACAATCCTAAAACTAACAAAAAATTCATTAAAATCGGGGTTTATTTGAACATACTTGTTAATGGAAGAAATGAAATTGTCTCACTGTTCTTGAAGGTTAGATCAATGAAATCTTCGTTGTTGGTGGTGATAATAGCTATGGAATGCTCAAACCCTCCTTGGCAGCAAGCACATAGCTCTCCCCTTCCTTCTCCAGCAATCAGAAATGAAAATGATTCATAAAAAACCAAAATCGGAATTTTATAACCCGCGCGGATTTTTCTTACTGTCTCCCGGCGATAAATTGGATCGTTGTGCGATATTTTGCCGAAATATCAGCGATATTTCGGAAATATCGCGATATTTTCAGGAGCCGAAAATATCACGATATTTTCTCGACGATATTTCGGCTCGCCGAAAATATCGCGATATTTACGAATATCGCCAATATTTTAGCGATATTATCAACACTGATTAGAATAAGTTCCTTAACATGCCATATGATTCGACGACTCCCCTTCTACCTCTTAAAGGGATTGTTGCAGGTTAGATGATCCGAACATGGAGGATGAATCTGAAAAGGCCAACAATGCACTTTTGGCAAGTGCATGGTCACGTGGTTGGAGCAATGTTGACAAGGATCTAACAACATGAATGGACCTTCGCTTGACTATGCAGTAAATCGTCAGAAAGTAGATAGTGCAACTTCTTTGTTGTCACCTCATTTGCATTTTGGGGAGTTGAGCATTAGAAATGTGTTACACCTTGTTTGCATCAGACAATTTTTGTGGGCTAATGAGGGAAATACTTCAGTAGAACAAAGTGTGAATCTGTTCTTTAAGTCAATTGGTCTCTGGGAATATTCAAGATCTTTGAGTTTCAATTTTCACTGCAGCCATGAGAGGTCACTTCTTTTACATCTTAATTATTTTATGTGGAGTTTTGATAGGGTTTACTTTATCTTGGAGGCAAGGTAGGATTAGCTATCTACTAGTTGATGCTGGGATTCGGGAACTTTTGGTCAATAGGATGGGTGTGTGATCAAATTCGAGTGGTGGTCTCTATTTTCTTTGTTAAGGTTCTCCAACTTCCATGGAGGTGGGGTATGAAATATTTCTGGGACATGCTCCTCGTTGTTGATCTAAAGTGTGATGCTTTGATGGCAGTAAATTCATGGTTTCTTGCCAGATGGTTATGAGATGGATCAAATATCTAATCCTAAGCTTGAAGGCTACAAATTTGATCTAGTAAGAGAATTTGTCTGTTGTTGGCTTCCACATTCAGTTATATTTCCCATTGAGTGGATACATCACCCATGGGATGCACCAAAAGATGTTCTTTAGTCTGTTGGAGTTGAGTTGGATTCCAACTATCCCCTACCCATTATAGAGATATTGACAGCTAAAGAGCGCTTGCAAGATGCCCTTTCAAAAATGAGCAACGTGTAGCAGTTGCTAGAGCTTCTTGGGAAAAAGTCATAGAAGAAGGCTTGGGAGAATCATTGGAAAATGCAAGTGCCTCATTGTCAAAACATATGGATGTTGATAGAGAGCCAGTTAGAAACAACATAGGTTTTGCAACAAGGTCACAAGATGACCAATTGGTGCCCCTCATAGTCAGGGAAATTCTGTGGATCGACGACTATGAGGTCACGTTAATTGAGGCCAAGCACTGCTCTGAATAGTCTAGATTTTATTCAAGGTTTGTACTAAAGATGGCGAAATCGAGAGGTATGTTCAAGGAGCTTGGGGTTAATTTTGCAGCATTTTTTGAGCACCAGAGGTGGAGTTTCTTGCAGTTCCTTTCCAGCCAGCAGTGCAGTTTTTTGGGCAACACGGAGCCATAGAGGAACAGTGATTTCTAGCATTTGAGATCATTGTATTATCACCTGGGTTTTGTCACGCTTGCCATTGAGGCAAGCCCAGGTGCATTCCTCCATACTATTGTACTTGCTCCATTGATTAATAAAATGACTTAGATGGTCCTTACTTCTGGAGTTTTTATGAACAATTTCTGATTGTTTAAAATTTGTGTGTTGTAAATCGTTTTACTTTGAATATCACTGATTATTTTAGTTTGGAACATTACAGTGGTATCAGAGCTTAGATTCCGGCTCAGCTGTGGGGAAACTTTCCTATGAGTGAGGAGGACTGACAAAATATTACTTATAAGAGGCAAAGGTACCAGAGCAGGGAGAGGGAGTTGGAGATTACTCCAGACACAGAGGATCGTGGGAAGGCAGTGGTAGCAGAAGATATGGGGGAGCCCAAGACCAGGGAAGAAGTTGCCTTCGACAATCTCTTGAAGGCCTTGAGCGATTTGGCAAAGGGGCAAAAGGATATGTTGGACGAGATCAGGATGCCGAATCAGGAGCAGAGCACTCACCAAGAGTTTATATTTGGGGAGATTTTAGGGGCCTCTCAACAGCTCGATCACCTTTCACCTACTGCGCAGCGGCCATCCTCGAGTGAGCCAACTCGAGCCACTTTACCTTCTTTTCTACCTTTGGCACAGGGTGAAACATGTGGAGGAGAGGATCCATCATTAATGGGAGAGCATTTCAGGAGTGGCAGTCCATGGGAGCGGATTTCAGAGAGGTTCTATCTTTCAGAGATTATTTCCAGCTCAAACAGAATGAGAAGGGGAAGGGCTATGGAGGCCATGGTATGCAGAATTATGAGCTACACCACACCATTGGGAAGATGTATTTTCCCACCTATGATGGCACTACCAAGTGCACAGATTGTGCTTGGGTGGACAAGTTGGACACATACTTCCAGCTCAACAGGATGATGAAGGTAGAAGCCATCAAGATGGCCACATTGCATTTGGAGGGGGAGGCAAACGATTAGTGGTTTCATGGCTTGCCCACTTTGGGGCATGCCAGCTTGACGTCTTATGAGGACTTCACACGAAGAGTAGTGGAGCGTTTTGATTGGAGAGATCCAAAGGCTCACTTCAGGGGGTTGACCTAGCTCAGGCAGACAGGACATCCAGAGCATTCTATTTCAGAGTTCCTGAGGGTCTCAGTCATGGTGCTAGATCTGTGAGATGCTAGGAGAGTATACACATTTATGGAGGGATTGACAGAGCCACTATGGGGATTGGTGAAGTCACGCAGACCATCTACTCTTCTGGAGGCAGTGACTTGTACGAGAGATTTGCAGGGGGCCATCCCCAAGACCTGGGCACCCTTTCCTCCACGCACTCCCTACCCATAGAAGGGAAGTGACACTAGAGCGCCCACAATGCAGAGAGCAGCCCAAGGGCGGGGACAGTTGGATGATGAGACCAGGAGGGACCTCAAGAGGAGGAAGTTATGTTTTACATGTCGAGAGCCATGGGCACCAGGCCATCGGTGCACAACGGGCAAGGCTCATTACATCGAGGTCTTCTCAGATAGCGATTAAGAGGATGAGGTGGAGTTGGAGCTTGGTGGGGGAGACAGCGAGGATCCAACAGAGAGGGGACCACCACCACCACCACCACATGGGGGAGCATCTTTTGCTCCAGCTGGGGGAGTCCTAACTTCTTTGTGCGGGATTCCCAAATTTTTGACCATGAGGATTAGAGGTATGGTGCAGGGGTAGCGTGTCTCAGTTTAGTAGACAGTGGGGTTACCCACAATTTTATCGATGCTCGGATGGTCCACAAGAGGGGCATCACCACTGCAGAGTTTGAGGGGTGTTCAGTTCTAGTACCATGAGACAGGACTATGCAGTGCACTTGATATGTTCCCTCTTTGATAGTGACCACGGGGAACTATTCGATGATAGACCACTTTTTCGCAGTGGATGTACTAGACACCAATGTGGTGATGGGTGTCCAATGGTTGTATTCCCTTGGCCAAGTTACCATTGATTGGAAGCAGCTAGTAATGGAGTTCACTAGGTTGGATAGTAAGTAGGTGGTTCTTCGGGGTATGCATTTGTATCCTCCACAAACAGTTTCGGCCCACAGGATGGAGGCTGATTTGAGGCATGGAGACATAACATGGGCAGTAGAGCTAAGGATTTCAAAAGCTGGGGGAAGGCCAAGCCACCACATCTAGACATACAAGCGATATTAGATAGATGTCCGATAGGCTTTGGAGACATACCATTGGGTCAACCACTTGACAGGGGGTTTGAGCACACTATAGAGCTAGAGCCTGGTGTGCAAGCAGTCATTACTACACCCTATAGGCATCCTAAAGCCTATAAGGATGAGATTGAGATGGCCATTAGGGAGCTACTGGCATTGGGCCACATCATACCGAGTTCTAGTCCATTCTCTTCTTCAGTTGTGCTAGTGAAGAAGAAGGATGGGACTCTCCGCATGTGCATTGACTACAGGGCCCTCAACAAGAAGACACTGAAGAACAGGTCCTCCATTCCGCATATTGATGAGTTGATGGACGAACTTAGAGGATCCAAGTTCTTCTCTAAGATAGATTTGCGGTTTGGGTATCATTAGATTCAAGTGAGGGAGTAGGACATCCCGAGATGACCTTTAGATGTCATTATGGGCATTTTGAGTTCTTGGTCATGCCTTTTGGGTTGACCAACGCATCGACTACTTTCCAGTCGTGCATGAAGCATGTGTGCAGAGGCCAACTGAGGAGGTTTGTACTAGTATTCTTTGATGACATCTTGATCTACAATAGGATGTGGGAGGATCACTTGCAACACCTAGAGACAGTATTACGTATCTTGGAGGAGCAGCAGTTCTATGCCAAGATGTCCAAGTGCGAGTTTGGGCTGATAGAGATGCTGTACTTGGGGCACATCATAGGCGCAGATGGGGTCAAGGTGCACGAGGAGAAGATTCGAGCCATACGTGATTGGCCAGAGCCTCGAGATGTGACAGCACTGAGAGGATTTTTGGGCATTTGTACTTATTATTGTAAGTTCGTAAAGGGCTTCTCACAGTTGGCAACACCCCTTACTAATCTAACTGAGAAGGGGGCTTTTGCATGGACAGATGGAGTTCAAGCAGCATTTCATCGCCTCGAGGAGGTGATGAGTTGTTCCCGAGTATTGACACTTCCAGATTTTACATAGCCTGTCACATTGGAGTGCAATGCATCGGGTGTGGGGATAGGGGCAGTCTTGTCCCAAGGAGGGCACCCCATTGCTTTTGAGAGCCGAAAGATCCTACCACATGAGATGTCGTATTCCATATATGACAAGGAGATGTTGGCCATAATGCATGCATTGGCCAAGTTTAGACAGTACTTGGTGGGGAACCGATTTTGGGTGAAGATGGATCACAATAGTCTTTGCCACTTCATGGGGCAGCAAGGCCTCAATGATAGGCAACAGAGGTGGGTCAGCAAGGTGCAGGCCTATGATTTTGATATTGAGTATGTGTGGGGGAAGCACAATGTGGTGGCGGATGCACTATCCAGGAGACCAGCAAGACTTTCACTCATGAGCATTTGCCATGATTGGAAGGCACAACTATTAGTAGAGTACTCCAAGGATAATCGGGCATGCGAGATCTTGGAGGTAAGCTATATAGATGAGTGCTACAGGGTGATGGATGAGGTTATATTTTACAAAGGGGGCATATTCTTGGTTTTAGGGTCCCAGTTGAGGGAGCGCATCCTTCGTACAACTCATGATTCTCCTTTGTCTGGATACCGGGGGTTCAGGAAGACCTATATGGCAGTGAGAGAGTGCTTCACCTGGAAGGGCCTCAAAGGGGACGTGTTGAGGCACGTGTAGGAGTGTCAAGCTTGTCAGAAGAACAAAGGAGGGTTGAACCATCTGGCAGGACTATTGCAGCCTCTTCCCATCCCTGAAGGGAAATGGGAGAGTATCTCCATGGACTTCATCACCGGACTTTGCTCGGTACAAGGGAAGGATTGTATTTTTTTGTGGTGCCATCTGACCAAGTTTGCACATTTCTTTGCCATTTCGACATGATATTCAACTTCACGGGTGGCAAAGTTGTTCTTTAGCGAGGTCTTTTGCCTGCACAGATTCCCTAAGACTATAGTCAATGACCGAGATAGTCGGTCCATGGGGGTGTTTTGGCAGGAGCTTTTCAAGCTATTTAGCATCGAGCTCACCTCGAGCACTAGTTATCATCCACAGATCGACGAATAGACAGAGAGGGTGAACCAATGGTTAGAGGGCTATCTCAGGAACTATGTGACAGGCTAAGTCACATGACACGAGGACACAAGACACGAAGGACACGTAAATACGAGTATTCAATACGAAACGCAGCGACCTGGAAATAGGACACGAGGGACACGTTTTATATATATATATATATATATATATATATATATATATATACTGAAATATAGTTTTTAATCCATATTAAATTGCACACTGCAACTTATCTAATCAAATTAAAATATAATTACTTCAAAGTTCATATTTCATTTAAAAAAAATAAATAGAATCATAATTTACTATTTAGAAATTAGAATGTGATATGCTTGTTCTTGATTCTTGAATATTCAATGTTCATTGAGGAAGATTTGATGAATCTAGGAGAACTGGGAAGATGACTGCCGCCTTCAATGCCACTTTTATAGCCCTAATCTTAAATCTGATGATCCTTCTTCCTTTGAGGAATTAAGGTCCATTTATTTTTGTAATAGTATTTATAAGACTATGAAAGAGACAATTTTCTATGGTCTGGAGGCATGGGAATGGGTGAAGAATTCGCCATCTATATGGCAAGAAATCCTTCGAGCGCAATAAATTGAAGGTTATACAACTTGCAATTATAGTTCAATACTTCTGTCAAAGAAGGTATATGTCATTGATGCCACTACATATTTATTGTTCACTCATGCTTTGCGTCTGCTGATGCATTTCAAATATCTCGATCATCACATTTATCCTTGCCCAGTCTCTTCAAAGTAATTGTTATTGATTTTCTCGATAACTTCAATCACATTGTAAGCTTAAACTTTAAAGTTATGCACAATTAGTGAATGCATTCAAAATATGAATCTCACATGTATGGTGGGAGCTACATAGTGCTGAAAGAACAGTTAGACAAATGTAATAAAAAGAAGACAAAAAAAAAAGTTAATGGAACATCAGAACTTAGATTATCCCTTCAGAGTAAAGAGATTCAAAATATAGTCATAAACATGCCTCTAAACACGGTTGAATTGGAAACATAACAGGTGAGTACACAAGTAGAAATTTGTTTTACTCTAATTATAGGTGAGAAAGTCAAGAAGCTTGCATTTTATGATATTATAATCATACATTACTCGCAAAATAAAATTACCATAGAAGTTCCCAGATCTTAAAAGATGACAAGATGGGCAACTACTTGAATTCACACTTTGTACACATTGCAAGCATTAGGAAAGAATTATTCTTCTGTCCATTCTAAGATGTATTTTGTTTTACGACCGAGCAATTACAAAGTTATAATTACAAACCACATTTATGAATTGCCCATCTCGAAGAATAGTCTGATAGACTGACACAAGTTTTCGAAGCGCATTTCTTTAAGGCTTAAATGTCTTTTAGTGATAGCACATTCAATCCATTAGAAATAATAATCATTCACATTCACCAAAAAGATAGAGAAATAACTGAACCATCTAGAGTGATATCAAGCTACCTAAAAGAAAACCTGTGTGAGAGCCAGCATTGCTTCTAAAGCAACTAACACAATTTCTGTAAGCAAACACGTCACGATGAATATACAGCGATGGACCACGGTTTACCTGAATGTTGCAGCCTTCCAAGTTGCCAAACCTCACACACGCTGCGACCAAACAGCTCTACGAGTCCATGGAGATGACTCGGTCCACACTTAGCTCCACACTCGGCTCCACACGACGAATATACAGCGACGAAGAGCGACGATTGAGGAAAACGGCAGAGTAAAATAGGAAAAGAACCCCGAAAAAATAATTGCGTGGGCTTTAAACTAGTGATTTTGTGGGGTACGTATTCAACCAGAGAAAAAACGTTAGGGCAACGTATTCTAGACACCGAATACTCGTTTTCCAGGACTAGGACACGACTAAAATCCCCGAATATGTTTTACGTTTTATAGGACACGATAAAAAATGTTTTCGACATGTTTTAGGGCCGTTTTCGTGTCCGGCACGTTAAATACGGGACACGGGACCTTGGAGGACGTGTCCTGTGACTTAGATGACAGGGTAGCAGAGGGCTTGGATTCGATGGATGCATTTGGGAGAGTATTGTTACAACATGACACATCACATGTCCATTGGTATGACTCCTTTACATGCTTTATATGGTTATGATGCTTTTTCTTTTGCTGACATGGTTTTTGGAGATAGCAAGGCCCCAAAGGCCAAAGATTGGATCCTAGAGAGCCAAGATATCCTCAAGGGTCTCAAGGATAACTTGTAGACAACTCAGAATCAACAGAAGATGTATGCTGACAAGCATCGAATGGAGAGGCATTTCGAGGAAGGGGGCTTGGTGTACCTTCGATTGTAGCCATACCGACAGTCCACGCTGAAGCAGAAGGGGACCGAGAAGCTACAATTGATAATTTTTGGGCCTTACAGGGTGATCTTACAAGTTGGAGAGGTAGCTTACGAGTTGGAGCTACCACTAGGGAGCAGGATCCATAATATTTTTCATGTTTCATGCCTCAATTGGGTGTTGGGGAAACATGTTACAACAGTTGTGGAGTTTCCTCCATTTGATGATGAGGGACACCTGATTTTAGAAACGGAGGCCATCTTGGAGACCAGGGAAAGGAAGCTCAGAAGCAGGATCATCAGAGAATACTTGGTGCGTTGGAAGAGCTTACCAGATGAGGATGCTACTTGGGAGGGTGAGCACATACTTGAGCATCCGACATTGAAGTTGCTTGAGGACAATCAACACTTGGGACGGGAGGACTGTCATGTCCCTTCCTAAATTAATTTGGAACATGATTAATTATTACATTATGGGGCCAATTTTGGAGATGATGGGGCCCATTCGATTTTATTAGAAGGTTAGAGTTAGTAGAAATTATTTTGATGTGGTTAAGTTCTATGTGGTTAAGTTCTACGTGGAGGCCACCCACACTAGGAGAATACGCATTCCCTAGCTCGAATTACATGGAGGGGAAGTCTATGGTTAAGTGAGGGACCAACGATGGAGGGAAAATGTAGGGAAAAGTGCTCCACGAAATCTATATAAGGAAGGCAACTCTCCTCATTTCATCATCTTTGGCATATAGAATTTCTCTTTGGTTGCTCAAGCTTCTTAGCCAAGTCACTTGCTGTAAGAGTTCTTCAAGCGGAGAGCTCACCCTTTATTCGGGGGACTTCGAGTGCCACCCTAGAGAGGTTCATCTTCAGTCTTTCGAAGGAGGTTTTTGTTGTGATTTCCAACAATTGCATCCATCATCTCCAGGTGGTGCATATTTCCGGAGGATGCAGTGAAGGGAGGCCGAGTTGTGATTGTGGCATATTTCTGAGGAGGTTTGGCCAGGAGAAATTCCGGACAAAAGGCATAGGTGTTGGGCTGCCATTTTGGTGAGTCTTGGAGCTGGAGGAGAGAGCTCCCATCCAGTGTGACTTTCGCACTTCTTGGGTGAGCGTAGAGGCAGAGTATTGTGCACATGTGGGAGGTGAAGCTTCAGTTATTGGGGCTTGTCTTTGTTGGGAGAGTTGGGGAAACACTTGTAGAGGAGATTGCTACTTTTCCAAAGCCTTAGAGAAGGATTTTGTTGGCATCTTTGCAGGTCATATTCTTGAGCAGTCTTGGAGGGCATAGGGCCTCTTGGTGGTTGATTTTGGGAGGTTGGATTCTGACCAAACCCTTTCTGTGATTTTGTGGGTTTTGGTCAAGGAGCTTGGGGTTAATTTTGCAGCATTTTTTGAGCACCGGAGGTGGAGTTTCTTGCAGTTCCTTTCTAGCCAACAGTGTAGTTTTTTGGGCAGCGTAGAGCCATAGAGGAGCAGTCATTTCCAACATTTGAGATCATTGTATTATCACTTGGGTTATGTCACGCTTGCCATTGAGGCAAGCCCAAGTGCATTCCTCCATACTATTGTATTGCTCTATTGATTAATAAAATGACTTAGATGGTCTTGCTTTTGGAGTTTTTATGAGCAATTGGTGATTGTTTAAAATTTTTGTGTTGTAAATTGTTTTTGCTTTGCATATCATTGTTTATTTAAGTTTGGAACATTACACTTAGAGGCCTCCGCAAACATCATGCCACTAAAAGTCATGAAGCAATTGGGTCTTAACATCACTCGGCCATATAAAAAGGTGTGTGGTTTTAACTCCAAACTTGTAGAAGTAGAGGGCCTCATAAAGGATCTTAATGTTTCTTTGGCTATGAACCTCGATATATCATTGCTTATGGACGTTGTAGTCATAGATATCCCTGATGTATGGGGGATGTTGCTATCAAGGAAGTGGGGAGCCACCATTGGGGGTCATCTCCAAATGGACTTGTCATATGCCACTATCCCGCAATCTGATGTGGTCAAGCCGGGACCGATCCCATACTATAAGACACATGAGATTGAGAAGCCTTCTCCTATTCTCCCTTCACAAGAAGTTTGTATTCTCAAGCGACCAAATCACAAAGCAAACAAAAAGTGGAAGCCTAAAAGGGAATACAAGGTTGGGGATGTGGTCTTGGTAGATAAAAATCCAATGCCCGTCAAGATTCATGGGAATGTTGAGGAGAATTATTATTACATTGCTAAACTCAACGATGAACTTTGGCCGCAACTGGTCAAGTTAACTCGTATCACCTCTTTCCTTGATACTTGACATTGTATTATATGCATGTTAGAGTAGGATGCATGCTGATTTTCTCATTAGAATTAACATCATATGACATTTCTCATGGTAGTTTAGCTACATTTAGATTAAATTTTCATATTTTTACTTCCCTATTGATTTTACGACCTTATACTAAGCATGGGTGATCATAAGACACCACAATACATGCTGCCTCGTGTGCTTGGTCTTTGATATGTGCAGGTAACAGGTCTATGGTTCCAAGAGATTGTTGGTGTTCTCATGACTTGTCGTTCGAGTAGCTAGGCGAACTTTTTGGAGAGCTCATGTCTCAGTTGGAGCCAGATGTTACCTACCACCTGTGGGTAGTATGCACAGGGGAAAATTTTTCTCCTAGATGGTCCTCAGCCAGTAGCCAACAACCCTTTGCAGACCCCAGATAGCTCTATGTGCCATTTTCTCTGCTACCTGACCTAGCCATGTGGTCTCTCGCCCATCGGTTATGAATGTATGTTTGAAGGTGGGTCTCCCGACCTCAAAGGTATGGGCATGAATTAGTGGGGGGATTCCGTGGAAAGAGTAGGTTAGGTTTGTATTCTTGTCTCCACTGCCTAATTTTGTGGTTACCCTTGTATCCTAGTCCCGTGGGATCTCCTTTACTTACAATTTGACTTTGGGTTTGGCACTATATGGGAAATCCTGGTTTTGGTTGCGTGGTCCCGCTTCCCAATACCACCTACATCCCTCCCGTTCCACTCATTTTATCACCATTCATCTATTTTCCCATCCGGGTCTACATGTATCCACTGGGTCCACATAGAGTTAGCCTCCTCCTCCCCTTGTCCACACCTTGGGTCGGGGTTGGAACGATGCCCCGAAGGTTGATGCAGCTAAAAAAAACATAATTTGGCCACTCTCAACAAGAAATGTACCACAAAATGCAAAAGATGGTTGGAACATACAAATTTATCATGTGGTCAAAGCCAAACATGAGTTCTACCCCTTATCCATGGCCATCACCCTAGTTCCTATGGGCCCTAGATGAGCCCCCTCTATCATTAAGGAACCCATGATTGTTCAAACCCCTGGTGGGCGATGAACTGCCCCACCTTAAGGGGGTATCCACTTCTACATATTATACATAATGTTCTCGTCCCTTGGAGCCCCGAGCAGTTATGAAGAAAAATCAATAAAAGGCAAAAGGCATATTGTTAAGTTATGGTATGTTCTATGCTTATAACAGTTTACTTCTTTTTCTTATTATATTCCACCGATTAGCAATCACATGTACATAAAGTAAAGTGCATATAGAACATTAAACGATCGACAGAAAACAAGCCAAGACAAGAGACACAAGATGTGGCGGCTAGCCAGGGACAAACCCCACAATGTGTGGGGAAACCCTTTGATCAAATCTTCTTTTATCTTCAATAATTCAGCAGCGAGAAATAGTACAATAAATCTGATTCATATCAGCAGTAGCAAACCCTAGATCAGTAGCATCAACATTAGCGGCTTCATTATCAAACTAGGGCAGACCATATCTCACAAACCGACAGTCAGATTGACTTCATTCCATCACCAAAAGTTTCGGCTTCCAGAGGAGGTTCAGATGAACCTACAACGCAGTTCAGATGAGGAGATCTTCTAGGCCACGCAAGTCAATCTTTACTTCTGCAGTTGCAGCTTCAGTTTCAGCAGTTTGCGGCTTCAAACTAGGGCAGTCGATATCTTGCAAACCGTTCGTCGGATTGACTTCATTCCACCACCAAAAGTTGCGGCTTTCAAAGGAGGTTCAGATGAACCTACAACGCAGTTCCAAAGAGGAGATCTTCTAGGCCACGCAAGTCAATCTTTACTTCTGCAGTTGCAGCTTCAGTTTCAGCAGTTTCTGGCTTCAAACTAGGGCAGTCGATATCTTGCAAACCGTTCGTCGGATTGACTTCATTCCACCACCAAAAGTTGCGGCTTTCAAAGGAGGTTCAGATGAACCTACAGCACAGTTCCAAAGAGGAGATCTTCTAGGCCACGCAAGTCAATCTTTACTTCTGCAGTTGCAGCTTCAAATTCAACAGCTTCTGGCTTCACATGTGTGAGAGAGAGAGACCCATTTCAGCGCAGTAGATAAGAGACTCATATCCGCGCAGTAGAGAGAGAGAGATGTGATGAGATGAGTGAGACTAAATGAGGAAAAGTCCTCTTATATTTATACACAACGTTGGTGGGTGAATAGATGTGACTGTTGGGCTTCTGAGCCTACATGAGTTGTAGGTCGGCTTGATAATAATTCCATAATCAAAATAAATTCATATCTCCATGAATACTTATCAGAATTGGATGATCTTTATATCAATCCTACACCTCTCGACGAGAGGAATCTAATAAAAATATTATTAGCCATGAATAAGATGACCCACATGAAGTTTTGCCCTAGTTGCCAATTTTAACACATATGAAGAAGGGTGGAAAAACAAAGGCCGGGGTAACCCATGTCCCATGATTTTCTCCCTCCTACACTCGCGTACCCAGGTGTGGGCTTCCCTTATTATAGCTACCCATGAACCTTAACATGTGGTCTGGATGATTCCCTTGATCCTCACTCCATTCCATTATTTTATCATTTGCGACCTACCACTTAAAGGATGTACCACAGACATGCCACCCCCTTTAGAGGTTGAAACCAACTAATAGGGTCCTGGGTTAACCCCTTATTGAGCTTGGAGACACTTGTACATGCCAAAGTCGACTGTGGAAAGGCATGCCACGATGAAGTGCCCCATTGATCCCATGACTTGTAGGCTTTATTACTTGAGTATTCTAATGACTTGTTTTATCATAGGGCAAGGGGACGCATTGGATCTTATACATGATTGAAGGTGGGTCTACATTTGGGGCTTGGTCTCCCTATACGGGATCCTAGCCTCGAGAGGGCCACATTGGCATTTGTAGGGTGAGTGTTGAGAGCCATGGACCTCCACCATAGTAGATATTACTTCATGGATCCCCAACACCAATCATTGATTTCTCGTGTTCCACCTTTTTGGATGAGGATGATGCACCTGGTCCACCATGCCTAGCCGACTCCACACATGCTCCATACACTTGACAGATGTTCCAGTGTCTAGAGGATGTCTCCCGCTACAGAGGGAAGGCTTACATCGCCATCCTAGCCCTTTTCAGATTGTCTACAGGCATTTTCAATGCACTTGGAGACCCATGAGGATGTCCTTGTGCCCCCACACCCACTTGGGAGCACCACAAGTTCTTGCTTGGAAAACAAGGGGCCAATTCCTTTTCCACTATGTTGGGAGTCCATTTCTACATCATGGCACTCCTTGGACTTCATTAGGCCTCCTCAAAGGCCCAACGTCTCACTTTATTGATCATTTGGCTGTCTTGAGAGGCTTATTCATGTATTATTGAACTATTTGGTGAGTTTGTCACCAAAACTATTGTTATTATGCACATTAATTTATTTTAGGGGCTCCTTTAGGCCAATTTAGCTAAATCGAATTCATTAGAGAGTGTATAAATAGAAGTGAGATGATTCATTTTGATCATCATCACTTGGATTGCGTTATCTTCTCTTGTGGGATTTTCACTATCCTTCTTGGATGATGAGTTTGGATGAATGGATGAATTTTGATGTTTGGATCTCTTTCATTTTGTCTTAAAGCTTCACTATTGGCATATGTTGATGATTGAATATACTCTTTCTTACATGTAAGTACTCTTTTAATGCTATACTTGTTATTTTCTTTTGTCACATGCATGTTGCTGGTTTTTTTCGCTATACTAGGCTGAAATTTACTGCTTTTCTAATGCGAAATTGTGGAAATTTGATCTTTTATAGCATTGCATCATGTCATGGGCCATGTATGAATGAGTGAATATTCCTAGAGATATTTTGTGTCAAAATTTTATCTTGATAAGTCATCAAATATTGCAAATCGAAGTATAAAGACTTTGAAGCAACTGTTCTCATGCCCTAATGCCATGCAAAGTTGTTTTTAAGGCCTCCTTGACTAAGTCTCCCAAATATTAAAATCTCCTTGACTCCATCTCTCCCAAAGGACAAGGCACTAATCCTCCATAGGTGATCACTCAAAAGCATATTTTTCTCACCTCTCTCTTCCTTTCTAGGCCTAGCCTCCATAGGTGACCTAGGGCATCGATTTTCTCACGATTTGTTATGAAACCAGCTCACGAAAAGATAGAAAAGATAGATCAACGCGTTAGAGTTCAGCCTCTTCGAGGGGGCAACCTCCGTTACATTACATAGATGAACAATTCTTGGATGCTACAAATGACAAGACCTCCTTTCTATATATAAAACTCTAAGGGGCCATAATATAATCAAAGCCGACATAACAATAATAATGTAAGGGCACAATAATAACAATATGGGGACTACATGGGCACGATAAGGGGGTTGTATTAATAACAATAAGGGGTTACACTAGTAGTATAGGGACCTAACATGTCCCTCTCCTTCAAAAAGTGTTGTCCTCAACGCTTGAGTAGTTCTTGATGCTTCTGTATAAAATTCTTGTCCTCCCATGTGGAATCTTCAGTGGGTAAGTTCTTCCACTTGATGAGATACTCTGAAATTGATCGATTTTGTAGTTGTCGGGTTCTTGTTTTTGTGACTGCTTTAGGTTCCAATATGATTTTTCCTTCCTCGTCAAGTTCTGGCAATATTGTTTGAACTGGGATCTTCTGCAACTTTTGAATGAGTGGCCACACTTCTTCTTCCTTCTTCCATTCATCCCTTGCTTCGTTTATCCAATCTGGTTGGATAATAGAAATAACACAAAACAATGCTTCCACATCCTCATCCTTTCTTGAGAGTGCATCCGCAACAACATTTCGCTTCCCTTTTTTGTAGATGATTTCAAAGTCATAACCCATCATATTTGTGACCTATTTTTTCTGTTCTTCTAAAGATAATCTTTGTTCTAAAAGGTATTTAAGAATATCATGATCCATTTTTACCTTGAAGTGTCTTCCCATTAGGTAAGGTCGCCATTTATTAAGTGCACATAGTATTGCCAACATTCCCTTCTCATAAATAGCTTGCTTGAGATGTAGCCGTAAAAATACCCAATCGCCTACATCAAAACTTATTTGACTGCGATGTTGATCTGCCTGTTGTTTCATTCGATTTTGCACCAAAGTGGCATTATCCTTTAAAAGTTGGAAAACTTGTTGTTGATGCTCCATGTGATCTTTCACTGCTCGAATCTTTTTCTTCTTGATATGTCCTTCTATCTTGAGAGTTTGAGGAGTGGTAATTTCTTCCAATGCATTACAAGATATGGTCGGATTCATTTCTTGATGCTCGATGTGATCTTTCACTTCTTGAACATTTTTATTCTTGATATGTCCTTCTATCTTGATAGTTTGTGGAGTGGTAATTCCGGCCAATGCATTACAAGATATGGTCGGATTCATTTCTTCTTTCTCGATGTGATCTTCCACTTCTTGAACCTTTTTCTTCTTGATATGTCCTTCTATCTTGAGAGTTTGAGGAGTGGTAATTCTTGCCAATGCTTTACAAGATATGGTCGGATTCATTTCATCTTTCTTTGTGGTTGGTTCCTGATGTATATCCTCTTCGTTTGACGTTTCTTGATCCTTTTCTTCCTACTCTTCACAATCAATGTAAAATAATTTCTTCTCAGCACACTTATGACCTTTAATGTATTTGTTATCACAATTGTAACAAAGCCCTTTTGCTCTTTTTTCTTCCAATTGTTGTGGTGTCAACCTTGTAGGTTCTGGAAGGCTAGGAGAAACAACACTTCCATCTTTATAGTTGTGAGGGGTAGACTTCCTTGTTTCCATAATTTTGCTTTCCACTTTTCTTGCCAACCTGAATGCATTCTCCAATGAATTAGGTTCCCAAAGACGAACCTCATGTTGAATGTTATCCTTTAAAGTCCCTATGGAGACATCAATCCTCTGCTTCTCTGGAATATCATTTTTCCTTATATTCAATTTTTTGAGAGTCCTCAATGTGCTCTGCCATTGAACACTTCGTATCCGCATAATGTGCTATCGTTTCCTCCATGAAAATTGACCACGTAACAAGTGGTTTATGAGAACAAATCCCTTTATACCATAAAAAATAATCCGGTTCTAAATATGAAGATGTAATACGTACCTTTTGTAACAGTTGCACCTCATCCTTGCCGCCAAACTTCCTCATATCGCCTTTTCTTGATTTTAGGAGCTCGATCTTGAAACGACTGTAACTCTGTAATTTCGGATCTTCCAGTTCTGAAATTGCGGCCTGCAGTAGCCCTCTGCGTCCTCTTTCCAATGCCACCAGTCTGATCGAAATTGGATTATCCAAGAAAGACTTATGCACAATATCCCAAGATGACTTGATTATATACCTTTTCATAAGAGCGCACTTGTATGAAGTGCCACGTGTCACTGTTTCGACCTTAGGATCTGAAACAGATACGCAGAAAACTACAGTCCATCCTCTTTCTGTAACTTACGAAATTTCAATCTGATGCTCAGAGAGATAGTTATGGCGATTTTCCCCAGGTCACTTGTTTGGGATGTAATTCGGGAGCCTGTAGAAACCCTAAATGTCTTGGACTGTATCTCTGAAAATATAGCAAAACAAGATTTGAAATTCGGGGCTGAGCTTCCCCACAATTTATTCTCAAATGGGTTTTAATTTCAGAGTCTGAACCTTCGTAGAAAACATTATAGCCAACATTCCACGATGACCTGTTTGAGATGAAATTCTGGAGCTTGCAAAAATCCTAACTTCCTCAGATCATATCTCCGAAAATATAGTGAGATAAGATTTGAAATTCAGACTCGAGGTTCAGACCGATTTCTTCTCAAATTGGTTTTTGTTTGAGCTTCTGAAACTTTGTAGCGAAAATACCACGATGACCTGTTTGGAGTAGCGAAACCCTAGAATCCAAAGCTCTGATACCAAGTGTTATGAAACCAACTCACAAAAAGATAGAAAAGATAGATCAACGCCTTAGAATTCAGCCTCTTCGAGGGGGCAATCTCCTTCACATTATACAAATGAACAATTCTTGGATGCTACAAATGACAAGACCTCCTTTCTATATATAGGAGTCTAAGGGGTCATAATATAATCAAAGCCGACATAACAATAATAATGTAAGGGCACAATAAGAACAATGGTGGGCTTCTATGGGGCACAATAATAACAATATGGGGATTACATGGGCACAATAAGGGGGTTGTACTAATAACAATAAGGGGTTACACTAGTAGTATAGGGACCTAACACGATTCAACCATCCAAAAAGTTCGATCTCTTTACCACTACTGCGCTATTGTGTCTTCTAGAGGCCCTCCAAATCTGAAGCAATTCAGACGGCGAGATCTTGAAATATTTCAAGCCCTAGCTCCGAGATTGATTCTTGCCCTTGGTTAGTGTTCTCATTGGGATCATTGCATCAAAATTACCAAAAATTTCTCCTTGGTTCGCTTCTTCCCCCTCCATTAGGTCAAGCACAACCCTGGTTGATAAATTCCATCCCTTGACCTAATTTTGGGTCCACTTGGTTCTGTGTGGTCCCACAACCTATTGAAGTTAATTTCACAAAGACCACTTGGAAACCAAGTTTTCACAAGGCTTTCTAGGACTATATATCTTCCTTACAAGTCTTATACTCAAACCCTAGCTCTTGAAATTCCCTTGGCCCTTCCTAGGGAGCCTTATACTTTGTTTCTCAAGCAAACAAATCATACAATTGAGTCTTTCTTGTGAATAGGCCTTAGGAATCACTCCTCATCCTTTCATTGACTCATTCATCTAGTAATTTCCTTTATACCGAGTCTCCTCCTATCAATGAAAGTCCGTAAAGAGCAGATAGCCTTAACTAAGGTGATAGTGGGCTATCACTCCATTGTTGCCCTTGACCTAGCAGCTGCCCTTTAGGATCCCCTCCCTGGACCCTTGCTAGTTTGAACGGTAACATTTTGGCGCTATTTCCGGGGAGGAATCAAGTCTACCTCCCTAGTGAATCATTGAGGAATTGATTCATTGAAGACACTTCTAATATTCGTCTGGCGACTCCATTCATTGTCCAAACCCCTAGTTTACTTGAAGGTGACAACATTCCTCCTTTAACTAGGGCCATTGCAAGAAGGGGAGAATGAACTCCATCCCCTGTTAGAACTGCGCTTCTCCTAGAATTTGAGAAGGTTAGTGATCCTACCCCAAAGATGGTGTTTAGTGATTTAATTGATCTTAAATTACTTACACGAATTATCAACCAGGGTTGGTAAACTGATGAAGTGTAAGTGCACTGTATGTGCAGAAGTCTTTGGTTATTCACACAAATTCTAAATTAAATTGAGTTATCGAAATATAAATTCTAAATTAAATTAAGTTATTGGAATGCACATGAGCAAATTAGTTATTGCTAGAAAATAAAATTGTCTCTACAATGATGATCACACTGCATTCAAACAAAACTACTTCTACTTATAAGATTCCATACTTTACTTTAAAATTGAAATCTCACACTTGCATAATTGTAAATCATCTCAAACTTTACATAAATGAAAATCAATCCATACTTTGCTTAATTGAAATTCACACTCTGTTGCATGAATGAAAACTGCTCTCACTTAAGAAATCTCGTGTTTAAAGAAAATCACACATCTGCATGAATAAGAATCACACTAACATTAAAAATGAAATGAAACAAACTTCTGCTTAAAACACTCTCAGACTTACTTGAATTAAATATCACACATGCTTGAATTTAACAACTAATTCTGCAAATAAATATACTGTCTAAGATGAAACTAGATCACTGCTGCTAAGCTTTGTCCATTTGCATTCAAAATCTGAACAATAAGAATGATTAGCACAATGATTTTAACTTAACTCTGAAATAAAATTGAAAACATAAATACTCGATTGAATAAATAGAAATCTACGAGAATATAAGGCTAATAACTAACTGGTAATACAAAACATGAATCCTTATTGTTTCGAGGGGTCCCTCCACGAGAAGTAGGCAGTAGCTACATTAGTGATCAAACACTTTAACCACGCATTGAGAAAATGAAACTATTCTTTTTAAAAACAGAGTATCAAATAACAAAGCTCAAGTCTCATTGTCACGTTCACTATCACTGTTTTCACTTCTACCGAGAGGCATATTTATAGAGCTCGTGGCAGTGAATTGTTCAGAGCTATACGCCTAATTCCTATCAACAAAAACCAAATTTAACTTGAAAAGGTAATATTGCATAATTCATTCATGATTTGCTATTATCAAAGCAAATCATGAGGCACAGATCTCGTTCTTGCTTGCCTGTTGTTGATTACTGAGGTTGACTTTGCCTTTCACCGCATTGCTAGGCCCTGTTTCCATCGATCTAGTTCATGCAAAGAGGAGGAAATCGTTGAGTGCATCAATTGCTACTTATCCATATATTTTGTTTCCTAGTTGGCACCTTGGAACCTGTCATACCACGGACTTGAAGATGAAGTAATGACAATGAGCCTTTGTTCATCTTTGTAATGACAATGAGTCTCTCCTTTTGAAATAGCACCGAACTAAAGTCGTCCGAACTTTGCACATTGTGATATCCGAACTTATCTCTGTAAAGACCCCGAAATAAATGTCTCTGAAATCATATCCGAACTTCTCTATTGTGATATTAATGCGAAGACCCTGTGCATATATATATATATATATAGTGGTTGTCCTATATAATTGAGCTGACATGAGCATTCAAACAGTTGTGTTTATATTGGTCGACGTGTGATCACTTTATGAAAGTCGACTTGATGGAGATTATGTCAAGGAAATTTCGATGGATGGAGGAGTCTTCACAAATTGATTTTGACAATAACCTAAAGCATACAATGGAGGCTTGACCTATACATTTGACCCAAGTATGAAATCGATGCTTTAATAAGTCAATTCAATAATAATAAAATTATTTTATCTTTTCTTTTGACAAAATATATTCAAGTACAATTTATGAAGACCGAACCTCGTTACATTTTCCAACACAACCTCTTAACTAGGGAGGTATTCATATTTACATATAATCAAAGAGGTACATGGAAGATCTCAAATCACATCATCTATGAAGAAGTTTAGGCACCGCAATGCCATGGACTAGATTCCTGACCAGGGCAATCTATCCATTGGTCTCTCAACAATTTAGGCACTGCAATGCCACGGACTAGATTCCTGACTAGGGAAATCTATCCGGGTGGGACTAAGATGGACTCAAGCTTTCAGTCTCTTTAGGTACCATCAGGCTTACTTGCTAACCATCAACCCAGAGATCTAGGTGCGTGTCGGAGCTCAATGACTAGTGCCACCCTTCCAAATTTGGGCCCTGGACATCAACACAAAGTGTTGCCAGATGTCCTCCCAGACAATGCTTCACTCACAAAGCATCAACACCTCTTGATCCTGCAGATCAAGAACAACAAATCTCTCTCGATCAAACTGATCGATAACCAACATGCTATCAAAACTTTTGAGATATTTACTTGTATGAACACAACTGCAATCAATTATATACTTTCAAATGTACATAATCGAACACAAACCTCCGGGGTCTTCCAAACAACTTGATGTTGCTTCTCAACTTTTCATAGTACGACTATCAACCGAATCTTTGATAGAAGATTCCTCAATCATGCACTTTCCTTTTCCTACTTCATATGTAGCAACATATTCTTCAATCGGATCTTGCTTTCCTTGTTTCAGCGGTACCTCAAAATGCATTCTCCAATTCCCTTCTCTTACTCATGGCCTTCACTAAACTTACGGATGTTATTCCTGGTCTAGTGCATGACACATGAAGTAGAAAACCATATCTATCACTCCCTCTTAATCATAGAGTATCTAATCATTTCTGTACATCCTCTTATCCTAGGGAGATTCCTTTCATTCAAGCTCCCTCTTATCTTAGGGAGATTTCATTTAGGTTCCCTCTTCACTTAGGGAGTTCTACTTCTTCTTTACCTCATCGAAGAATCTTTCATGGGTTCTATTGTCACATAGAGTGTCTAGGCACCACAACAACGGTTCAGATCGGGGGTTGTCACTCTGATCCCCAATCTCTCCGTTTAAGTTGTCTCCCTACAGCAGGCTAAGGGGGGTAGACCTTATGGAAAAATGGAATGAAGATGAACTAATTGGGAACCAACCAGTTCAGGGAGACACAGTGAAGCGACTAAGTACTTGATTAAGATTTAGCAAGATTTATAGGATTTGATTAGATTTTAAACGATTGATACTAGTGCCTTATGGAGTCAATGATCTTGCTAGGAAAATTAAGACCAAGTAATCGATTAGCAACTGCTGCTTAGATGAATGACTATCTTATATGAAATGCAAATCCTAAAGCTAATGTGAGATGCAAGAACCTTGATTAATTTTAGTTAAATTCTTACTTAAATGTGAATCTTTCGTTCCTTTCTGTGTTGAGCCTGTTTTTGTATTAATTGGCAGAGAGAAGACAAGGCGAAGCACACTAAGGTGTGATTAACGATACCTCTCCTGAAAATCTAACATACCCGGTGCCTCCGGCGCTGCGGAGCGCTGTGGCTCTGACGACTGTAAGGTCACCATTTTAAGTACTATTAAAAGCAGGGTTCTCAAGCAAAGATGGATGGATATCTATGTCTCTATTGACCAAGCTTATGCTTAGAAGTAAATTTTATATGCAAAGCTAACTTATATGCAAATGCACCAGAAGATGAGACGAAATTAGACTCGAGGATTAGAAAACACTTGTGTCGCAGAAGCACACAATCACCAAAAATAAATGGTCACTTTATGGATGAAGACTTAAAAGTAAAATCTTGAAAGTATTACAATTAAACCACAAGCTTATTTCAAATCTTTCTGATACGATTATAGCTCAAAGAGAACGAAAATTTCCTTGCAATTTAATATCAATGTCAATAGATGTTCACAAATACTCAGCTTAGGAAACAAAGATATGTTATCTATTATAATTCCAGGACAAAGCACTTTAACAATCACTTGAAAATATTCGCAATATATCTAACATGTAACACACATCAAATAATTCAAGCAATGACGATCAATTTCAATAGATGCAAGATATTCTAGTAGTTAAATTTCCAGAGATCCAAATATTTTAAACAACCATGAAATTTAAATGCTGATCAATTCCAATCCTAGAATTAAAATGATTTATGCTTAGTGACTCAAATCTAGGAATATTTACCACTTTCCTATAGTTAATCTCTAGATACAAAAAATTTAAGTATGTTTAACTATAGAGAAATGAAAAATGTTACATACCACAAAAGTTCTCTTTCAGATTTTACCCTTAGCACAAAAAGACACCAAGAAGGAATTTTAAAATTTGACGATTTAATTAGTCCTTAGGATTTTTTTTTTCGATGTGCTAAGTTTTATGAAGCAAGATTAATGTGGTAAATAAAAAATGTGACCAAAATAAATCAAAAGATTTAATAATTTTCTTTGTAATTTTTTATGGGCTAGAGGCCACATAAAAAAATAAAATCTTTAAATGCGAAAAATGGCTTTTGATTTAATTTTTTTTAGGATATCTCAAAGTCACATAAAAAAATAAAATAAAAATGAAGCCCCTTCCATTTTTTATTTTTATTTTTTTTAATTTTTGGGGTTTTTTGAAATGTTTAGAATATTTTTTTAGAATTTTTTAGAATTTTTTAGATTTTTATATTTTTTTTTATATTTTTAAATTATTTATTTATTTTTATTTTTTATTTTATTTATTTATTTATTATTATTTTTTTTAGATTTTTTATATCTTAAATCAAAATCATAAAAAAAAACTAAATGAAATTAAATAAAAAAATAAAAATAAAAACGAATGCAAAAACAAAAACAAAAAAATCGAAAGTTGAAAAATTAAATCTAAAGCTTTATTTGACAAAATAAAAAAAAGAAATAAAAACCTAAACTAAATGAAATCAAAATAAATTAAACGTACACAAAACAAAGGGTAAGTCGACTATCGCTTTGCAGGTTTGACGGGGGTAAGGAAAGGAGCAAGTCTGCGAGGGGATGGAGCTAGGATGCATGATGGGGCTTGATGGACAGCGGGTTAGAGATCATGTAGCGATGGTGAAATGGGCAATAGACAACACAGGAATAGGCTGCGGAAATAGAGAAATTCACGTAGGTTTTCGCAGTGGACAACTCGACAGTGGCGAGGATGGCAAATGCAGAGCTAATGGAGCAATGTTACTTGGGAGCGGGAGCGAAAACAGGAGCGGGAGCGACATTTTCAGAAGCTCCCGGTTTGGGAGCGAATCCCGGAGCGTTTTTTATATAATATATATATTTTTTATATTTTGATACATATATGTCAACAAAAACATGTAGAATAATGAACTAGATATAAAAAACAAAAAAAACATAGATTGAACCATATAACAACAATCATCTAGAAGTTATAATCTTCATCAACCACGTCCACAAGTTAGTAACATAGTAACATACAACATATTGAGTCTCATGATTCATCAATCTTAAAGTTTCATGCTTTCAAAATTCAATATATAACATTTATCATCATTGATCACCAAAGTTGTACTTGTAAGCTAAGTGTAACCATTACAACAAATAATATCTAGCATGAAATGAAATGTTATAAAATGAAATGAAATGAAACAACTTTCAACTTCCATGAAGCATCATATTCATAATTCATTACTAATGAGTTATAATTGCCAACTTCAAACTTAAATTGTCATATATTGTTTAAAAAAAATATCATAATAAATATGAAAGAGTCAATAGTTATAAAAGCTAGTAGAAACTAGAAAAGAGAAGTAAATCTATTATCTATTTCTTATGCTTGGGCCTCTTGCCACCACGAGAAATGTCTAATTTTTTAGTCTTGTTGGAAAATCAGGATCTTTGTCATTAATATCACCCTCTAAGCATTATTATCCAGAGGTATCTTTGTCATTACCTCTGTATCTGTATTGGGATCTTTGTCATTAATATCACCCTCTAAGCATTAACATAAGATAGAAAAAGCATAGCATGTCAAGTCAAGATTTTGTTTGAGTGATGCATACATTTTTAGGAGGCTCATGATAGAGGAGTTCGATAACCAATGTCACTAACATCAAGGTACATAGAGGGATTGGTGCTCTTGATTAAATACGAGTTCCATACCCTAATACATGACAAAATTCAATGGAAACATTGCAATCCCCCAATCCTGAAATCCTGAAAAACTGATAAGTCTGCTGGATTTTGAATGAAATCTAAAATTCTACTTTCTCCATATGAAATCCAATGAGGCCGAAACCACTCTCAAACATCCTGAGTCATTTCATGGTAATGTTAAAAATTTAAGTAAAAGGATGAAAATGAGGATTAAGGAAAATGCCACTTTTACTTTAAGAATTTAACATTACCATGAATAGCATATTAATTCTAGGGCCTAGACTTGATCATTAAGCTGCCCCACTCAAAAATTATTTGTTTCTTTAAAAAAAAATGCATTTCGAACATTGCTACGAAAAACAAAATTGCAAAAAAGGCAAAACGCTCCCGAAAAGGCAGGGAGCGAAATTTTTTTTAGGGAGCGCGCTCCCGACCGGCTCCTGAGTCGCTCCAGCATGGAGCGCGGATTGGGAGCGGGATCGAGGGGGGGAGCGCCCCCCCGCAACATAGTAATGGAGCGTGTTGTGGAGCTGGACAGAGCTAGAAACAGCGGATAGGGAAAGAGAGCTGATGGATGAGGAAGGGAACCACGCGAAGGGTGAGAGAGATCTGTTCGACGGATCTGTTGCAGATTGGAAAAGGCTGCGTGGACAGATAGTGAGGTTGCTCGACAACTAAGGCGTGTGATGAACGAGCAACAAGAAGTGTGATGATTATGCAGCAAGGACGAGTAAACAATTTCGAAATCTCTGAGAGACCTAAAAAAGTCCAGTAAGAGCAAAATGATTTCGATTTTTTCCTTTTGGAAAACCCCAAGCAGCAAACAAATCTAAAAACCTCAGGAAGCGGAGAAACTATAGCCCAAACTCAAGACAAACCCAGAAAAACGAATTTCACACTTGTGCTCCAGATTTATCAATGAAACCCTTGTAAGATTGTTTCTAGATTTAAAATATTTTAAAACCCTTGGATTGCAAAAATAATGCCCCCGCAAACGCTGTTTTTGAGGCCAGATCTTACCCTCTAGGGCCTAGATCTGGCTTCAAATCAAATTTGACTTTCAGATCTGCAACCTGTACCTAAAAACACAAACACCCAGAACCCAGATATACAAAAATAAATAAAACCCCAGAAACCCAAGTCAGAAAAACCAAAAAATTTACAGATCTATGCACAGGAATAGCAAATCTACCAGATCTGGTGAGTGTGAGTCCAACTCCGCTCCCAAATCTGATAATCTAAGGCTCTTAACAGCAAGATTTATCAATTTAGCATAGAAAAAATTAAATTTTTAAATTTAAAAGGAGGTGCTTAGCCCGATACCCTTCACGCATCACAAATAAATTTTTTTATGATAAGCCCGAAATCAAATTACGCTGGTCTTTTTAGAAAATACGAATTGGGAGTTGGCTGGTCCAACTGAAAACTTCCCCAAATGCTCGATGATCTAAAAAATCAAGAATTTCCTGCAAAACTCAATCCAACCATTAAAATAGAGCGAGAAAATAATAATAAAATTCCAGATAAATAGAGATATCTGCTATTACATTCAAAATTTAGATCATCACTTAAACCTCAGCGATTGAGTAAGATCCCTGTATTCAAATCACTCTTCAGAAAGCTATCATCAATGGTTAAAAAGAAATCTATGCATGAAAATGACACATCTTATAGTATTTCCATGAAGAGTAACACCAACAAAATTTAACCCCAAAGTCTTTCTTTATTGTTCATAAAAAGATTACAAGAGAGCTTTTCACTTAGCGCACGACTCAAAGATCGGATGGATCAACTGACAAATGACCTCCTATTTAAAGATAAATCTTCCAACGGTTAGTTCGAGTGATCCTTGTCAAAGCAATTTCGACTGTCGATGAGAATTAAAATTTCTTTTAATCTCATCTGTCGAAATATTAAATTCTTGAGGAAATTCGAATTTTTCAATTAAATGCATTTTAATTAACTCAAAAATAAAAATTTTGAGTTAATTTCCTCAATAATTTGACTTTGACTTAACCCCCGGGACTAAAGGCTTAAAATTTAGCAAAATAATTAATTTACCTTAATCCTGGGATCTTTTAAAATTTGAATTTTAAGGACCAACAAATTTTGCTTTTGGAAAATTTAAATTTACTTAGGACCTAGAATTAATTAAATTTCTGGCTTAGGATTTTAATTAATCTTTGGCCAGAAAATTTAATTAATTAACCTATGAGGAGATAAATTATTTTTCCAACTCTCAAGACACTTTATATCATAATTTTCATATCTTTTACATCATAATGGGGAAAATGCATCTGAAATAGACCCTCACAGACTACCCATTTCTGCGACACAAATATAATCCAACAGACCAAGCAATTTGTAATAAAATAACCTAACCAAATAGTTAGGATTATTCCCAAATTACTTTTACATAGACTCGATCTATAACACTAGGATTCGCCTAAGATCCCAGTGACAAAATACATTCCGGCTCTGGGGTAAGACTGAAGGAAAATTCTGCCGACCATTCGAGAATAGATCGGTGAGACAAAAAACCTCCCAGAATGTAGATTGTCACCAGAAAAGTAGGTTTACCTAGGCAATTACATACATGACACACATCTGCTGAGATTATTTACATCATATACATGCAGAATGGATTTACATTATAACATGACAATCAGGTTGATGATGATATGTAAGGACCCATCTTAAATTAATGGGGACATAGAGATATTAGCATGCATACGAGACATACGTATGATAGCTACATATGCATGCATCGCCTGCACTGCACTAGTATATATTAGTTAATATTGAAAAACCGTCCGTATTTAAGTAACAAATTAACTATTAAAATGAATACCCAACTTACAAGAATATAGTAGGGTATATGATATAAGTACCACCACTATAATACATATATATAACTCTACTATATAAAATTAAAGATAAATGCAGCATAGTGAATTCACAACGAAGGAAGTATGTACCCTACTACATACAAAGGAACTATAAAGTATAATGTACAAAAGAGTTATGATATACATATTATTCTACAAAAGAAACAACATATTCTATAAAGTCAAAGGAAAGTATATATATATATATATATATATATATATAAATAGTGAATATAATAAAGAGAAGAATATATAAAACCATAATACTATGAAAATAATTCGATTTAAACAAAAGTGAAACATAACATTATGATAAAGGAGATATTGTATAAATAAGAGTGCATGGTCAGCAAATTGGAAGGGGAGAAGGCGGTGACCGCTTCTACAACTTATGAACTTATCAAATTAAAACAATAAAGAAAGGGGAAGCGGTGGAGGAGTCTCTGGGGGGGCATAAAAGGAGGAAGGGTACTATAGAAAAGAGGGACATTCTTTGATACAGAGGAAGGCAGAGGAGGAACTAAAAAGAGAAAGACACAGAGAATAATGGAGCTTGTGCAGTTGTTTTTGAGACTTTTGGGCATGAAGGCCAAATACTTCGAATTTAAAGTATTTTGGGGCTGGGTGGTGAGACTTTTCCTAGCTTGGCTGGGAGGTTTTTGGTCTTTTGGTAACGGGAGTGGGAAATGGAGCAATCAGAAACATCTTCAGCCAGGTAGGTACTCAACATTAGGTAGGTACTCAACAACAAATTGATAAATTCTTATACTTGGAATAGTTATATCTTGTTGACAATTTCAGGGCTTTACATGATAGCTGGACGAGATGGACACATCGATTAGGCGCTATCCCTTTTGCGAAAAAAGGGGGTGTACTACTATGGGTCATTGACACGTAGTGGTCAACAGGCTCCAACCATCTCATCGGAGTTATCATTACCATCACTATTCACATCATGCTTATCACATCTACGAACATCTTTACCATCTTGAAGATTGTGTACCTACACAACTTAGATAGCAAGTACAACTAAATCTATAGAAACATGAGGTTAGCCATATTAAAGTCTTATAATAACGGAAGCATTTACAAACATAATCAACAAGAGACTATACATCAATATTTCAATTTCTTGCCCAGGTTTTGTTACAAACCCTAAATCACATCCACACCTCATCAAAATATCAAGCTCATCGTATCCAGGGTTTCAATATTCTTTTAATGACATGACACAATCTTTTATATAGAAAACCCTAGAAACAAATCAGATTAATGCATCTAACAATTTTCAAATTCCATATGCTATACTTCTTACTAAGATTTCATGTAAACCCTAGATTTTATACACGAGCTTCAACAATCAATCATAGCTTAATCAACATTATGACTAGCATCTAGTAGGGTTTGATGTAAACCCTAGATTTCCATCTACAAATTCTCAGCAATCACTATATAGATTCATAAAATCCAGACAGTTATACGTACAAGAGAATTTAACTACTACTAGGGTTTAACTGCTAAACCCTCGAATTTCCAAATAAAATCATTCTAGATCATCAAACTTTGAATAGGGCTTGTTTCCAGACCCTAGGACTCATGACCATTAACGATTAAATCAACACATATATCTAGGAATATATCATAAGCACATCATATGTTAGGCAATATTAATATGTTTGACATATACTGACCTAGAATAGGCTAGGCTTTCAACCAAATGGACACATACCTAAGGTTTCATTCCTAGGACTCTAAATACATAACAAGGGTTTTTCTTATAGACCCAACCAAATCCTAAGGACCTAGGGTTTCAGTAAACCCTACTATATATCAAAATTTCAAAGATTCGGGATTTCAGACAATCGGCATTCAACCCTAACAAGTTAGGGTTTTCATGATCATTCCAAAACCCGAAACATGACATCATCAATATATCAAACATAATAGCAATTCCTTTAGAGTCTAGACTCCATCAGTAACCCTAAGTAGATTAGTGTTTCATTCATTTTCAACATACCATTAGGTTAGGATTTTCTAGAGAACCTGTCTAGGGTTTTATAAGAACAATTAATGATGTAAGGAGGGTAGATTTATCAAGTGATGAATCACCCAACACAAGAATCATTATGATTCGAGACAACTAGACATAATGATGTTAGTAATTTGATGCAAATTACAAAAATAAGATGAACTTACTTTTAAGAGAATTTTGTAAGGTGTATAGTTTAAGACATACCTGGAGATGTTTCTTAAGAGTCCTTGGAAGGATTCTTTGAAGTGTCTTCTTTGCACTAAGCCATGATCTTTTATAGTTGTAGTACATACTTACAAGCACAACATGTGATACCAAGAATCATGATTTAATTTCTAAAGTTAGATTTCCTACATAGCCATGGAGGATGGAATTCTATGAATAATTATTTCTTTTTTTAGCTTGGAATCCTAGATTACTTGTAAATCCTAGAGGGAGAGGATTAAGGTTTATCTAGAGAGTACACTCTTAATCCTAGACTAGTTATAAACAGGGATTATATGAACCATTAGAGATAATAGGAATCTAAAAGCTTATACATATACATACCTGTTTGTGAAAATTGCTAGATCTAACAATTTCAGGAATGCTATTGCAACAAACCAAATCTACTTCACCTAGATTGTAAATTACATTACAAACTTATTTCAGATTTCTTCTTGAAACATTGAAGTAAATTACTGAAGCAACCTACACCATATTAAATATGATTTTGAAACATAGAAACTGTGCAAGGAAATACAAACACATAGGACACCATTATTTTTGGACAAATGTACCTGGAAAAATCCAATTTGGGTAAACCGGTGCAGCAGTGAGGGTTTTATTTTATTATGCAATAATGGAATTTGAGTGCATCTATGCATGCCCAACTGGCAATCCAAACGACAAGAAAATCTGGTAGAGATATTCCGTAAGCAACCTCGGCACTCGTGTTGCCTGCACTCGCATTCCTGCACTTGCGCGTACCTACACTTGCACGTTCCTGCACTCGCACGTTCCTGCACTCGTGCGTTCCTGCACTCGCACGTTCCTACACTCGCGTGTTTCTGCACTGGGAAGAACTCAACCTCTTGCTACTGCCTCTCCGGATCTGGAAATCTTCCTCCGGATCATTGTCCCTGCCCCTCTATTGCAAAAGATCTCTTCGATTAGAATTTCCTCCTGAGAACTTCTCACTTCAGAAATTCGATCTCTTGATCTCTCGGTGTATTTTCCAAATGACCCTCAAGCCCCTTCTTATATCTTCCTGTTGGACAACCAACAGCCTAGATTAACTCCTAATCAAAGGCTCATATCATTTTGACTTGATCTCCATCTTTATTTAGAAGATTCACCCACAATTAGATTAATACCCATTAATATTTTAATTTTCGTAAGTTTAGACTTAGGAACTCCATTAAAAATATTAATTATTTCAATATAATCGTCTTTAGGTGGAATTCCCAAAACGGTTTCTGGGTTCTTTGGAATGCATGTGCCCAAGCCTCCCTGCAAAATTTGAGGCTTAGAGCACATTCGATGCTACCCCAAATCAACACTCCCTCTTAGCGAGGAATGTGCTCTAGCAATATACTGCTACTGCATACTGCTCTGACTCTGAAGCATCGTCCTCTACGTTGTTGATGTCTGACATGCTGTCCACCAACTACTATGCTGCTGCTGCTAGCACTGCCACTGCTAACATTGCATCGGAGAGAAGCAATTGAAAACACCCAAAAATGGATAACTTTCCCGTGGATACACCTCGATGCTGAAAGCTTGATTGCTGCTAGTCCCACACTGTCTTTTGAAGCCACTGCACTGTTGAAGCTCTGCACTGTGCCTCCATGCACTGCTGACTCTATGCTCTGCTCTGTTCAATTTTGGGCGCTGCTAACTACTGCATCTGTCGCTCCAATACTCCATGCCACCAACTGAAAACTCCTCCATTCTGCTACTACTGATCATGGGCTCCCGTAGCAAGGTGATGATCCAAGAGGTGGGCTCCTCAAGGATCCTGCCCATCTGTAGCTCTATCGAACTACAATTCTATATTAGCTCACCTCCCTCTTGGAGGTATCTTGGCTGTCATGGCGAACTCCTCCTCCTGTTCGATCTTTTCGGCTGCAACCTTAGGATCGTGCTTTTCATGCTTGTCCTTTTTCTTCAAGGGACACTGGGATGCATAGTGGCCCATCTCGCCACATCTGAATCACTTCACTTTCGAGACATCCTTTTGTCTCTGTTGCCCCTGCTACACCTTTGATGCAAGGGCTGCGTTATCCTCCTCCTCTACTCTGGGCTTTGACCCATTGTTGCTGCTGCTTCCGTCAAGTTTGACCTTGACCAGGTCTCTCCGTAGCTCTTCTTGTTTTAGAGTTGCCCACATCTCATCCCAATTTGGCAATGTTGCTTTGCCCAAGATGCTTTGGACAAAAACTTGCCATTCATCCGAGACCAAATTTAGAGCCATTCTCACTAACTCCGAATCTCGAGGTGTATGCCCCGCAACCAACAACTCATTATGGGTCTCCTTCAACTTCGTGAGGAATGGATCCACACGTTCTCCCTTCTGCATTTACGCAGATCTCAACTTTTGTTCCAAGTACATCTTCCGCTGCTCGGAATATCCTTGATACAATGTGGCCAAGGCATCCCACATCTCCTTAACAACCCCTCTGCTAGCAACGTGACACACCACATGATTCTTGACTCCATCCAGGATCATCCTCTTGGCCTTTGCCATCTCAGCTCTATACTTCTTTAGCGGATCTGCATCTATAGGAATAACTACCACACTATTAACATACGTCTTGAGGGCATGCTCATCTAGAAGGAAGGTCATTCTAGCCTTCCAGATGACGTAGGTTGAAGCTCCGTCCAACCTGTCCTCATCCCTCAAGCCACTGGTTTCGATATCCTCCGAAAGCTGTCGAACAATTCCCTCTTTCTTCTTATTGCGTAGCTTCTAGGCTGGCTTACGTGCTCCCTGATGGAGCTGGTAAGTCTGCTGCTCCTTTTTTGCTCAGCAAATGAGAAATATTGATTTCCTCGGCAAGAAATCACTGAGGAAGTATTCCCTCACTATGCAATCTGCTTCCTTCTTCCGACAACTTTTCTGCCCAACACTCATGTTGCAGAAAACTGCATCCCTCTAGCTCTGTGCTGATGCTTTGCGTGGTTCCCTCTTCCTTGGCAAATTCTCGATCCAACAATCTTACCTCTCTGTCAGCTCACTTAGAGAGAGACACCCACAAAAATATAGCCCTCCTGGCTAGAACTGCGTAATCCCTCGAGGGATTCAAACTACTGCTTGCTGCAACTAGTTGGCCCTTGCTTCAGTGCTAGATCTGCTCTTCCTGTTTCACATCAACAACTCTGATACCATGTGAAAATTCCTAGATCTAACAATATTAGGAATCCTACTACAACCAACTGAATCTACTTCGCTTAGATGTAAATTAAATTACAAACTTATTTCAGATTTCTTCTTGAAACATTGAAGTAAATTACTGAAGCAACCTACACCAAATTAAATATGATTCTGAAACATAGAAACTGAGCAAGGAAATACAAACACATAGGATAGTTATTTGTGGACAAATTTCCCCGGAAAAACCCAACTTGGGAAAGCCGATGTAGCAGTGAGGGTTTTATTTTATTATGCAGTAGCGAAATTTGAGTACATCTAGGATGCCCAACTGGCAATCCAAACAACAAGAAAATCTGGTAGAGATATTCCTTAAGCAACACCGACACTTGTGTTGCCTGCACTCACATTCCTTCACTTGCGCGTTCTTGCACTCGCGTTCCTGCACTCATGTTCCTGCACTCGCGCATTCTCGCACTCACGAGTTCCTGCACTCACGTGTTCTTGCACTCACGCGTTCCTGTACTCCCGAATTCCTGTACTCACGTGTTCTTGCACTTGCGCGTTCTTGCATTCGCGAGTTCCTGCACTGGGAATAACTTAGCCGCTTACTACTACCTCTCCGGATCTGGAAAATCTTCCTACAGATGATTGTCCCTGTCCCTCTACTGCAAAAGATCTCTTCAATCATAGTTTCCTCTTGAGAACTTCTCACTTCATAAATTCGATCTCTTGATCTCTCGGTGTATTTTCCAAATGACCCTCATGCCCCTTCTTATATCTTCCTATTGGATAACCAACGACCTAGATTAACTCCTAATCAATGGCTCAGATCATTTTGAATTGATCTCCATCTTTATCTAGAAGATTCACCCACAATTAGATTAATACTCATTAATATTTTAATTTTCCTAAGTTTAGACATAGGAACTCCATTAAAAATATTAATTATTTTAATATAATCGTCTTTGGGTGGAATTTTCCAAAACAGTTTCTCAGTTCTTTGGAATGCATGTGCCCAAGCCTCCCTGTAAAATTTGAGGCTTAGAGCACATCTGATGCTACCCCAAATCAACAATGTTTATTTAGCTTTGAAGAGCATCTTATAAAGTGACAATACTTGCTTGATTTCTTTTTCCGTAAGGCAGACTTCAGATAGTCTTTGTCATGTCCCTGTTGACCACTACGTGTCAACAATCCATAGTAGTACACCCCCTTTTTTGCAAAAGGGATAGCGCTTAACCGATGTGTTCGTGCCGTACAACTATCATCATCAGTTTCACTTCCCAGATGTTATGTAAACCCGTTCTGCATGTGTATAATGTAAATAATCTCAGCAGATTTGTGTCGTGTATGTAATTGCCTAGGTAAACCTACTTTTCTGGTGATGATCTATATTCCGAGAGGCTTTTTGTCTCACCGATCCATTCTCGGATGGTCGACAGAGTTTTCCTTTAGTCTTACCCCAAAGCCAAAATGGATTTTGTCACTGGCATCTTAGGCGAGTCCTAGTGTTCTAGATCGAGTCTGTGTAAAAGTGATTTGGGAATAATCCTAACTATTTGGTTAGGTTATTTTATTATAAATTGCTTGGTCTCCTGGGTTATATTTGTGTCGCAAAAATGAATAGTCTGTGAGGGTATTTTACAAACGGGTTTCTCCCCTTGAGATGTACAAAATATGAAAATCATGATGTAAAGTGTCTTGAGGGTTAGAAAAATAATTTATCTCATAAGTTAATTAATTAAATTTTCTGGCAAAAAATTAATTAAAATCCTAAGCTAGAAATTTAATTAATTTTATGTCCTAGGTAAATTTAAATTTTCCAAAGGCAAAATTCATTGGTCCATAAAATTTAAATTTTAAGAGGTCGTGGGACTAAGGTAAATTAATTATTTTGATAAATTTTAAGCCTTTGATACTTGGGGTTGAGTCAAAGTCAAAATTTTGAGGAAATTAATTTAAAAATCTAATTTTTGAATGAATTAAAATGCATTTAATTGAAAAAATCGAATTTCCCCAAATTGTTAAATATTTCGACGAATGAGATTAAAATGAATTTTAATCTTCATCAACGATCGAGATTTCTTTGACAAGGATCACTCGAATTAGACGTTGGATGATTTATCTTTAAATAGGAAGTCATTCGTCAGTCAATTCATCCAACCTTTCAGTCGTGTGCTAAGCGAAAAGCTCGTGTAATCTTTTTCTGAATAATAAAGAAAGACTTTGGGGTTAATTTTTGCTGGTGCTACTCTTCATGGAAATACTGTAAGATGTGTCGTTTTCATGTGTAATTTTTTTTTTTAGCCACTGATGATAGCTTCTGAAGAGTGATTTGAGTACAAGTATCTTGCTCAGTCGCTGGGGTTTAAGTGATAATTTAAATTTTGAATGTAATAGCAGGTATCTTTATTTATTTGAATTTTATTATCATTTTCTTGCTCTATTTTGATGGCTGGATTGAGTTTTGTAGGAAAATCTTGATTTTTAGATCATCAGGTGTTCGGGGAAGTTTTCAGCAGGGCCAGCGAACTCTTGATCCGTGTTTTCTAAAGAGCCCAGCTTAATTTGATCCTGAGCTTATCATAAGATTTTTATTGGTGACACGTGAAGGGTTTTGAGCTAAATACCTCTTTTAAAATTTAATTTTTTATTTGCTAAATTGATGAATCTCGTTGTTGAGAGCCTTAGATTATCAGATCTGGGAGCGGAGTTGGACTCACACTCCCTAGATTTGATAGATCTGCCATTCCTGTGCATAGATCTGTAAATTTTGTTGGGTTTTTTGACTTGGGTTTCTGGGGTTTTATTTATTTTTAATATATCTGGGTTATGGGTATTTTTGTTTTCAAGTACAGGTTGCAAATCTGAAGGTGAAGTTTGATTCGAAGTCAAATCTAGGCCCTGGAGGGGAAGATCGGGCCTCAAAATCATTTTTGCAGGAATATTATGCAGCCTTTTGCAGTCCAAAGGTTTTAAAATTTTTTAAATCTGGAAATAATTTTACAGGGGTTTCACTGATAAATTTGAAGCATAAAAATACATTGCTGTGAAATTCGTTTTTCTGGGTTTATCTTGGGTTTTGGGCTACTGTTTTTTTGTTGCCTGGGGTTTTTTAAACAAAAAATTTCGAATTTGTTTTTACTGTCTACATCTTGGGGTTTTCTGGAAATTTCAGATTTTTTTAATCCTTTGCCCAAACCCTCCTCTCTGCTGCTCAACTTTGCATCCTCCTCTGCGTGCTTGAAAACTTTCGTTGCCTCTTCAAAATTGTAACCCTCTATACTCACCCTCCTCTTCTTCTGTGTATTTCCTTCTCCCTTCCACGCCAACCTGCAACAGCGCCTCCCTCTGTGCGTTCTGCCTGCAAGCCCTCGAACCGTGCCTTCGCTGTCCTCCCACACTATTCTGTAGCTGCCTCTTCGAATCCCCTTACTGCTCCTTCCATCCCACAGTTCCAAACAGGCTTTAGCTTGCCCTCCTCTCCGTCTGCGCAAGTCCTCATTCGCTCTGCCGTCCCTACAACAGTTCTGCACGTCCAAACTTGCAAGCTCCCTTCCTCGCTGCTCCTCGTTGCTCCTCGCTCGAGCTCTGTTTGTTGCCCGTCGAGCAGATCTCATCTCCTCGTTGTCGAGCCCTGCACAACACACACAAAGCAAGCCTTTCGACCTTTTCTTTCACTTGTGTATTATGTGTGCGTATGAATTAGGTTAGGTTTGATTTTTATTGTTTTAGTGTATGCGTTAGGGTTTATTTGGCTTCTTTTTTTCTCTTTTTTTTTCAATTTAAATTTTTGTTTCATTCTCCATTCTTTTGATTAAATTTTTATTTCATAAAAGATAAAAATATAAAACATTTAGAAAAAATTAAGAAAGCCTTTTTTTTAATCTTTGTGACATTTGATTTTTTTTTGCATTTTTCGATTTTTTTATTTTTACAAAATTAAAAATCATTAAAATTTCTAAAAAAAAAAAAAAAACTGTGACTTTTTGATTGAGAATAAAATAAACTAAAAAGGGATTTGCGCTTTCCCATTTAATATTTTAATGTGGCTTATGGCCCATTAAAATTTTAATTTTTAACCCTTTGATTCATTTTAACTCTGCCGCATTAAAATATTTTGATTTCTTCATTTGCCACATTCGACTAATTGCCTAAGGAATAATTAAAATACTAATTTAAAGTTCCTTGGTGTTATTTGGTGATTAGATGAATTTTTGTGATTTCTCTATTGTGAAAGTGCAATAAATGTTTAAAAAATCATATTGACTGTTGGAGAAAGATTATTTTTCTAGATTATCCTGTATGCTAAAGTTTTGGGCATTTTACAATTAATTATTCATGATCGTCACTTTGCCACATTTATAAGTTTTCTCTGGATAACTTGTTTTACGTAGTCTGTGGTTAATTCAAATATTAAAGGCACTGGTCTGTAGTCATTTATATCTTTTGATTGTGTCTTAATTTAATCTATCTATCTTAATTGATCGAGACTTGCTTTAAATTTATCAAGTTGTTCATCCTTAAAATCTCCTAGAGCCCGTGTTCCACAGGCTACCCTCATCCATTTACCTTAGGGATTACCTCCCTTGACTTGTCTAGGAGAGAGTCTAAATGGAGTGAGTAAGGATTAGAGTTGTACCCCTTACTCTGAGCATTGTTGCAATGCCTAGACAATTTGTGCAACAACATTTTTTGGCATTGTTGCCGGGGATAGTTTTTCTGTTTTTAGTTCTCATGACATTTTTTTAATCATCTAATATTTCATCATTTCTTATCCTATCAGTACAACATTTCCTGGCGTCATTTGATCTTTTCATCGCCTTATCTTTCGTCATTTCATTAATCGTTTCATCTGCACTTTTAGCACTTGGACATTTCGGTTCGTTTCTTGTTTGGGCAACGACTCCACTTATTTATCCATTATTTCTCATACAATAAGCCCTCTCTTATATCCAACTGTTTTTACCTTTTGGATCTTAGAGCTAGATTCATGTTCAAGTGGCGACTCGAGTTCTTTCATTTCTTACAAGAATTTCTACTATAAGCTCGCTTCTCGTGGATCTCTTGATTTTCTTGAGCAGGGGTCTCTCTCTAGCATCCATTTGGTCCCTCCTTATCCCTTGAAGCAAGTCATCATTGATGACTTGTTTGCCCTGTGTCATTTTACTAAATTTCTCCATGATATGCTGGAAGAGGCCATTCATAAATTACCTTTGTTCTCGGGTGGTGATTCAGCCACTGCTAGAAAGCATCTATCCAGGGTTACTCATATGATAATCTGATTGTCTTTCTTCCCAATATAAACATGAAGATGTCAAGATGCGCCTATTTGCCTTTTCTTTAGAGGGTAATTATTTGAATTGGTTTCATAATTGTCCTGAAGATTCTTTTGCTTCTTTACAAGACATCATCAATGCTTTTAAAGATAGATATGGAGATCAAAGAGGCTCACCTTGTGCCCCTAATACTATACAACATGATGAAAGTGATCTTGTAAAGGATCCAACTGTCAATGAAAGGTTTCAAGACAATTCTCCTTATCAAAATGTGCCATCTACTTGTACCATTGCAAGACGAATCTATGATAGTGGAAAAACAGGAACAAGTTGTCAAATCAGTGTTGACAATGAAAGGGAAAATGAAAAGCATCTAATAGAAGAACTAAAGCAGTTGGTTAAAGGCATGCAGTTCAATCAAACACAGCTGGTAAAAAATATGGAGCTTAGTCAACAAAAATTGATAGCTGATTACGCCAAGGATATGAGAACTTTGTACACTCAACTAGAAAAACGTGATGACGAGATGGATCATGAAAATTAAACACTTCGATCACATAGCCACCGTAGTAGAAAAGTGTGCTCAGAATATGAAGGCTATGAGGATCGACATGCAAAGTCATCATGAGAAAGAAATGAGTATTATTCAAGTAAACCATAACACAATGATGGAGGCCATGAAAGCAGGTCATGATAAAGAAAGAACCTCCATGCAAAACTATTTACTTGTCATGAGAGAAAGACATGCTAAGGAAATGGAAACCATGAAAGCTAATCATGACAAAGAAATGAGCTCTATGCAAGATTGCTTGATGACTATAAAAGCAGATAATGAAAAAGTAATAAAAGATATGGAAGCTGATCAGATATATCTTCAGAATAAGTTATTGACCATGGAGGAAAACCATGCCAAGGAAGTCAGTGCTATGAAGGTTGAACACTCTAACCAAATGGATGCCATAACAATACAGGTACAAAAATTTCAGCATCGGTCAAAGGATGAAAGAAACAAGGAAACATCAACAGATCATAAGCCTCTCTGTCTGCTGCAGCAAGATCCATCAGGTCATTTGTTCCATTGAAAAGTGGCTAATTGAAGGTGACCTGAATAAAATGGAAATTAATAAGAATCAGGTTGATGCTCACATGGTTAATCCACCAGTCATAACAGATCAAGTTCATAAAGAAGCGCAGATCACAAAAGTTTTGAACATTCCAAGTTTTCCTTATGAGAGTTTTTCGGACCAAGAAGGAAGTTGTATGTCGACCGTATCATCATCAACATCACAGCCTACCACAAAGAGAATACGCAAGAGAAATAGAATGAGAAAGCGGTTTGATCCATTTGATGGCCGCGAGCAACTTGTTTTCCGGATTGGAAAAATTCCTACTGTGTGTAGGATTGGACATGGCACATTTGAGAAAAAACCAACAAATTTACCTGAAAGCAAGCAAATGCTCAACATGCACTATATTGAATGCATCTAATGCCATGGGGCATCCTTTGTATTGTATTCCTAACCCTACACCCTTTTACTTGAGTATTTTATTTTGCAGGTAGATGTTTTTCATGTTATTAGGATAGTTAATAAATGAAGAGCTTATATCTTTCCTGTGCTTAACGTTATATGATGATTTTTTGGATGGACCCTACTTATGTTATGTGGATGCAAATTTTGGATTCTCACATTCCTCCAGTGCAGCAACGTGCCCCCAAGTAGAGCCAGATGTCGACCACTACGTGTCAACGACCCATAGTAGTACATCATTTTTTTTTGCAAAAGGGATAGCGCCTGACCGATGTGCTCGTGCCGTACAACTATCATCATCAGTTTCACTTCTAAGATGTTATGTAAACCTTTTCTGCATGTGTATAATGTAAATAATCTCAACAGATCCGTGTCGTGTATGTAATTGCCTAGGTAAACTTACTTTTCTGGTGACGATCTACATTTCGGGAGATTTTTTGTTTTACCGATCCATTCTCGGATGGTAGACAGAGTTTTCCTTCAGTCTTACCCCAAAGCCAGAATGGATTTTATCACTGGGATCTTAGGCGAGTCCTAGTGTTCTAGATCGAGTCTATGTAAAAGTGATTTGGGAATAATCCTAACTATTTGGTTAGGTTATTTTATTACAAATTGCTTGGTCTGCTCGATTATATTTGCGTCGTAGAAATGGGTAGTTTGTGAGGGTCTTTTACAAATGGGTTTTCCCCCTTGAGATGTTCAAAATATGAAAGTTATGATGTAAAGTGACTTGAGAGTTGGAAAAATAATTTATCCCCTCATAGTTTAATTAATTAAATTTTCCGGCAAAAAATTAATTAAAATCCTAAGCCTGAAATTTAATTAATTCTAGGTCCTAGGTAAATTTAAAATTTTCAAAGGCAAAATTCATCGGGTTTTAAGATTTAAATTTTAAGAGGTCCTGGGACTAAGGTAAATTAATTATTTTGATAAAATCTAAGCCTTTGATCCTTGAGGTTAAGTCGAAGTCAAAATTTTGAGGAAATTAATTCCAAAATTAATGCATTTAATTGAAAATTTCGAATTTCCCCAAATAGTTAAGTATTTCGACGGATGAGATTAAAAGGAATTTTAATCTTCATCAACGGTGAAGATTGCTTTGACAAGGATTTTTGGAACTAGTCGTTGGAGGATTTATTTTTATATAGGAGTCATTTGTCAGTCAATTCATCCGACCTTTAAGTCGTGTGCTAAGCGAAAAGCTTTTGTGTAATCTTTTTCTGAATAATAAAGAAAGACTTTGGGGTTAATTTTCGTAGTGCTACTCTTCATGGAAATACTGTAAGATGTGTCGTTTTCACGAGTAATTTTTTTTTTTAGCCATTGATGATAGCTTCTGAAGAGTGATTTGAGTACATGTATCTTACTCAGTTGCTAGGGGTTTAAGTGATAATTTATATTTTGAATGTAATAGCAGGTATCTTTATTTATCTGAATTTTATTATCATTTTCTTGCTCTATTTTGATGGCTGAATTGAGTTTTGTAGGAAAATCTTGATTTTTAGATCATCAGGCGTTCGTGGAAGTTTTCAGTTGGACCAACGAACTCTCGATTTGTGTTTTCTGAAGAGACGAACTTAATTTGATCCTGGGCTAATGATAAGATTTTTATTGGTGATGCATGAAGGGTTTGAGCTAAGCACTTCATTTAAAATTTAAAAATTTAATTTTTTATAAGTGAAATTGATGAATCTGGCTTTTGAGAGCCTTAGATTACAGATCTGGGAGCGAAGTTGGGCTCATACTCCCTAGATCTGATAGATCTGCCATTCTTGTGCATAGATCTGTAATTTTTTTTGGGTTTTCCGACTTGGGTTTCTGGGGTTTTATTTATTTTTTGTATATCTGGGTTATGGGTATTTTTGTTTTCAGGTGCAGGTTGCAGATCTGAAGGTGAAGTTTGATTCGAAGCCAGATCTAGGCCCTGGAGGGAAAGATCTGGCATCAAAATCATTTTTTGCAGGAATATTATCCAGACTTTTGCAGTCCAAGGGTTTTAAGATTTTTTAAATTTGGAAATAGTTTTACAGGGGTTTCATTGATAAATATGAAACATAAAAGTACATTGGTGTGAAATTCGTTTTTCTAGGTTTATCTTGAGTTTGGGGCTACAGTTTCTTTGCTGCCTGGGTTTATCTTGAGTTTGGGGCTACAGTTTCTTTGCTACCTGGGTTTTCTAAACAGAAAATTTCGAATTTGTTTTTACTGTCTACATCTTGGAGTTTTTTGGAAATTGCAGATTTATTTATCTTTTGCCCAAACCCTCATCTCTGCTGCCCGACTTTGCATCCTCGTCTGCGCGCTTGCAAACTTTCGCTGCCTCTTCAAAATCGTAACCCTCTATACTTGCCCTCCTCTTTGTCCGCGTATTTCCTTCTCCCTTCCACGCCAACCTACAACAGCTCCTCCCTCCGCGCGATCTGCTTGCAAGCCCTCGAACCTTGCCTTCGTTGTCCTCCCACATTGTTCTGTAGCTGCCTCTTCGAATCCCCATGCTGCTCCGTCCATCCCACGGTTCCAAACGGGCTCTAGCTCGTCCTCCTCTCCGTCTGCGTAAGTCCTCATTTTCTCTGTCGTCCCTGTAATAGATCCATACGTCCAAACCTTCAAGCTCCCTTCCTCGTTGCTCCTCACTCGAGCTCTGTCTGCTACCCGTCAAGCAGATCTCATCTCCCCGCTGTCGAGCCCTGCACAACACGCACAAAGCAAGCCTTTTGACCTTTTCTTTCACTTGTGTATTATGTATGCATATGAATTAGGTTAGGTTTGATTTTTATTGTTTTAGTGTATGCGTTAGGGTTTATTTGGTTTCTCTCATTTTTTTAAATTTTGTTTCAATTTACATTTTTGTTTGATTTTCCATTCTTTTGATTAAATTTTTATTTCATAAAAAATAAAAATCTAAACCATTTAGATTTTTTTTTTTCTTTTTGTTTAATTTTTTTTTAATCTTTGTGACATTTACTTTTTTATTTTTACAGAATTAAAAATCATAACAATTTCTAAAATTTCTAAAATAAAAATCCAAGAAAAAAATTTAAAATTTTTGTGACTTTGGGATTGAGAATAAAATAAACTAAAAAGGGATTTGCGCTTTCACATTTAATATTTTAATGTGGCCTATTGCCCATTAAAATTTTAAGTTTTAACCCTTTGATTCATTTTAGTTCCATCGCATTAAAATATTTTGATTTCTTCATTTGCCACATTCGACTAATTGCCCAAGGAATAATTAAAATACTAATTTAAAGCTTCTTGATGTTATTTGGTGATTAGATGCATTTTTGTGATTTCTCTATTGTCAAGGTGCGATAAATGTTTAAAAAATCATATTGATTGTTGGAGAAAAATTATTTTGCTAGATTATCCTGTATACTAAAGTTTTGGGCATTTTACAATTAATTATTCATGATCGTCACTCTGCCACATTTATAAGTTTTCTCTGGATAACTTCTTTTACTTAGTCTATGGTTAATTCAAATATTAAAGGCACTGGTCTGTAGTCATTTATATCTTGTGATTGTGTCTTATTTTAATTTATCTATCTTAATTGATCGAGACTTGCTTTAAATTCATCAAGTTGTTCATCCTTAAAATCTCCTAGAGCCCGTGTTTCACAGGCTACCCTCATCCATTTACCTTAGGGACTACCTCCCTTGACTTGTCTAGGAGAGAGTCTAAACGGAGTGAGTACGGATTAGAGTGACAACCCTTACTTTGAGTGTTGTCGCGGTGCCTAGACACTTTGTGCAACAACATTTTTTGGCGTCGTTCCCGGGGATAGAGTTTTTCCGTCCTGGGTTCTCACGACATTTTCCTAATCATCTAATCTTTCATCATTTCTTATCCTATCAGTACAACGTTTCTTGGTGTCATTTGATCTTTTCATCGCCTTATCTTTTGTCATCTCGTTAATCGTTTCATCTGCAGTTTTAGCACTTGGACATTTCGGTTCGTTTCTTGTTTGGGTGGCGACTCCACTTATTCATCCATTATTTCTCAGACAAGAAGCCCTCCTTTGTATCCAACTGTTTTTACCTTTTGGATCTTAGAGCTAGATTCATGTTCAAGTGGCAACTCCAGTTCTTTCATTTCTTACAAGAATTTTTACTAGAATCTCGCTTCTTGTGGATCTCTTGATTTTGTTGAGCAGGGGTCTCTCTCTATCATCCATTTGGTCCCTCCTTATTCCTTTAAGCAAGTATTCATGGATGACTTGTTTGCCCCGTGTCATTTTACTAACCTTCTCCATGATATGCTGGAAGAGGCCATTCATAAATTACCTTTGTTCTCAGGTGGTGATTTAGCCGCTACTAGAAAGCATCTATCGAGGGTTACTCATATAATAATCAGATATTGTCTTTCTTCCCAATATAAACATGAAGATGTCAAGATGCGTCTATTTGTCTTTTGTTTAGAGGGTGATGCTTTGAATTGGTTTCATAATTGTCCTGAAGATTCTTTCGCTTCTTTACAATACATCATCAATGCTTTTAAAGATAGATACAAAGATCAAGGAGGCTCGCCTTGTGCCCCTAATACTATGCAACAGGATGAAAGTGATCTCGTAAAGGATCCAACTGTCAATGAATGATTTCAAGACAATTCTCCATATCAAAATGTGCCATCCACTTGTACCATTGCAAGACGAATCCATGATAGTGGAAAAACAGGAACAAGTTGTCAAATCAATGTTGACAATGAAAGGGAAAATGACAAGCATCTAATAAAGGAACTAAAGCAGTTGGTTAAAGGCATGCAGTTCAATCAAACACAGCGGGCAAAAAATATCGAGCTTAGTCAACAAAAATTGATAGCTGATTACGCCAAGGATATGAGAACTTTGTACACTCAACTAGAAAAACGTGATGAGGAGATGGAAATCATGAAATTTAAACACTCCGATCACGTAGCCACCGTAGTAGAAAAGTGTGCTCAGAATATGAAGGCTATGACGACCGACATGCATAGTCATCATGAGAAAGAAATGAGTACTATTCAAGTAAATCATAACACAATGATGGAGGCCATGGAAGCAAGTCATGTCAAAGAAAGGACTTGCATGCAAAACTATTTACTTGTCATGAGAGAAAAACATGCTAAGGAAATGGAAACCATGAAAGCTAATAATGACATAGAAATGAGATCTATGCAAAATTGCTTGTTGACCATAAAAGCAGATAATGACAAAGTAATAAAAGATATGGAAGCTCGTCAGATATGTCTTCAGAATAAGTTATTGACCATGGAGGAAAACCATGCCAAGGAAGTTAGTGCTATGAAGGTTAAACATTCTAACCAGATGGATGCCATAACAATACAGGTACAAAAATTTCAACATCGGTCAGAGGATGAAAGAAACAAGGAAACATCAACAGATCATAAGCCTTCCTGTTTGCTGCAGCAAGATCCATTTTATTATGAGGAGATTATTTGTTCCATTGAAAAGTGGCTAATTGAAGGTGACGCAGATAAAATGGAAATTAATAAGAATTAGGTTGATGCTCACATGGTTAATCCACCAGTCATAACAGATCAAGTTCATAAAGAAGTGTAGATCACAGAAGTTTTGAACATTCCAAGTTTTCCGTATGAGCGTTTTTTGGATCAAGAAGGAAGTTGTACATCGACTGCATCATCATCAACATCACAACCCGCCACAAAGAAAAGACACAAGAGAAAGAGAATGAGAAAGCGGTTTGATCCATCTGATGGCCACGAGCAACTTGATTTCCAGATAGGAAAGAATCCTACTATGTGCAGGATTGGACATGGCACATCAGAGAGACAACCAACAGATTTACCTGAAAGCAGACAAATGCTCAACATGCACTACATTGAACGCATTTGATGCCATGGGGCATCCTTTGTATTGTATTCTTAACCCTACACCCTTTTATTTCAGTGCTTTATTTTGCAGGTAGATGTTTTTCATGTTATTAGGATAGTTAATAAATGAAGAGCTTATATCTTTCCTGTGCTTAACGTTATATGATGATTTTTTGGATGGACGCTATTTATGTTATATGGCGTGTTGCGTGGATGCAGATTCTGGATTCTCAAATTCCTCTGGTGCAACAACGTGTCCCCAAGTAGAGCCTGATGTTGACCACTACGTGTCAACAACCCATAGCAGTACACCCCCTTTTTTTGTAAATGGGATAGCGCCTGATCCATGTGTTCGTTCTGTACAACTATCATCATCAGCTTCAATTCCAAGATGTCATGTAAACCCTTTCTGCATATGTATAATGTAAATAATCTCAGCGTATTCGTGTCGTGTATGTAATTGCCTAGGTAAACCTACTTTTTTGGTGATGATCTACATTCGGGGAGGTTTTTTGTCTCGCTGATCCATTCTCCGATGGTCGACAAAGTTTTCCTTCAGTCTTACCCCAAAGCCAGAATGGATTTTGTCATTGGGATCTTAGTAGGCGAGTCCTAGTGTTCTAGATCGAGTCTATGTAAAAGTGATTTGGGAATAATCCTAACTATTTGGTTAGGTTATTTTATTACAAATTGCATGGTCCGTTGGATTATATTTGTGTCACAGAAATGGGTAGTCTGTGAAGGTCTTTTACAATTGGGTTTTGCCTCTTGAGATATACAAAATATGAAAATCATGATGTAAAGTGTCTTGAGGGTTGGAAAAATAATTTATTTCCTCATAGGTTAATTAATTAAATTTCTGACCAAAAATTAATTAAAATCTTAAGCCAGAAATTTAATTAATTCTAGGTCTTAGGTAAATTCAAATTTTCCAAAGGAAAAATTCGTCGGTCTTTAAAATTTAAATTTTAAAAGGTCTTGGGACTAATGTAAATTAATTATTTTGATAAATTTTAAGCTTTTGATCCCTGGAGTTAAGTCAAAGTCAAAATTTTGAGGAAATTAATTCAAAATTTAAAATTTTGAATTAATTAAAATGCATTTAATTGAAAAATTCGAATTTCTCCAAATAGTTAAATATTTTGACAGATGAGATTAAAAAGAATTTTAATCTTCATCAACGTTCGAAATTGCTTTGACAATGATCACTCAAACTGGCCGTTGGAGGATTTATCTTTAAATAGGAAGTCATTCGTCAGTCAATTCATCTGACTTTTAAGTCGTGTGCTAAGTGAAAAACTCGTGTATTCTTTTTCTGAATAATAAAGAAAGACTTTGGGGTTAATTTTCGTCAGTGTTACTCTTCATGGAAATAATATAAGATGTGTCGTTTTCATGTGTAATTTTTTTTAGCCATTGATGATAGCTTCTGAAGAGTGATTTGACTACAGGTATCTTGCTAAATCACTGGGGTTTAAGTGATAATTTAAATTTTGAATGTAATAGCAGGTATCTCTATTTATCTAAATTTATTATCATTTTCTCGCTCTATTTTGATGGTTGGATTGAGTTTTGCAGGAAAATCTTGATTTTTAGATCACCGGACATTCAGTGAAGTTTTCAGTTGAACCAGCCAACTCCTGATCCGTGTTTTCTGAATAGCCTAGCTTAATTTGATCCCGCGCTTATCATAAGATTTTTATTGGTGATTCATGAAGGGTTTTGAGCTATAAGCACCTCCTTTAAAATTTAAAAATTTAATTTTTTATTTGCAAAATTGATGAATGCTGTTGAGAGCCTTAGATTATCAGATTTGGGAACGGAGTTGGAGTCACACTCCCCAGATCTGATATATCTGCCATTCCTGTGCATAGATTTGTAAATTTTTTTGGGTTTTCTGACTTGAGTTTCTGGGGTTTTATTTATTTTTTTCTATATCTGGGTTATGGGTATTTTTGTTTTCAGGGACAGGTTGCAGATCTGAAGGTGAATTTTGATTTGAAGCCAGATCTAGGCCCTGGAGGGTAAGATCTGGCCTCAAAATCAATTTTGCAGGAATATTATCTAGCCTTTTGCAGTGCAAGGGTTTTAAAATTTTTTAAATCTGGAAATAATTTTATAGGAGTTTCACTGATAAATATGAAGCATAAAAATACATTGGTGTGAAATTCATTTTTCTAGGTTTATCTTGAGTTTTGGGCTACAGTTTCTTTGTTGCCTAGGGTTTTCTAAACTTAAAATTTCGAATTTGTTTTTACTGTCTACATCTTGGGGTTTTCTGGAAATTTCAGATTTCTTTATCCTTTGCCTAAACCCTCCTCTTTGCTGCCCGAGTTTGCATCCTCCTCTGCGTGCTTGCAAACTTTCGCTGTCTCTTCAAAATCGTAACCCTCTATACTTGCCGTCCTCTTCGTTTGCGTATTTCCTTCTCCCTTCCACGGCAACTTGCAACAACTCCTCCCTCCGCGCATTCTGCTTGCAAGCCCTCGAACCTTCCCTTCGTTGTCCTCCCACACTGTTCTGTAGTGGCCTCTTCGAATCCCCTCGCTGCTCCGTCCATCCCACGGTTCCAAGCCGGCTCTAGCTCACCCTCTTCTCTATCTGCGCAAGTCCTCATTCCTCCGCCGTCCCTGCAACAGATGCGCACGTCCAAACCTGCAAGCTCCCTTCCTCGCTGCCCCTTGCTCGAGCTCTGTCTGCTGCCCTTCGAGCAGATCTCATCTCCCCACCGTCGAGCCCTGCACAACACACACAAAGCAAGGCTTTCAACCTTTTTTTTCACTTGTGTATTATGTATGCTTATGAATTAGGTTTGATTTTTATTGTTTTAGTGTATCCGTTAGGGTTTATTTGGCTTCTCCCTTTTTTTTGCAATTTAAATTTTTTTTTGATTGTCCTTTCTTTTGATTAAATTTTTATATCAGAAAAAATAAAAATCTAAAACATTTAGAAAAAATAAAAAAAGCCTTTTTTTTTAATCTTTGTGACAATTGATTTTTTTTCATATTTTGATTTTTTATTTTTACAAAATTAAAAATCATAAAAAAAAAATTGTCTTTCGGATTGGGAATGAAATACACTGAAAAGGGATTTGCGCTTTCACATTTAATATTTTAATGTGGCGTATGGCCCATTAATATTTTAATTTTTAACCCTTTGTTTCATTTTAATTCCGTCGCATTAAAAGATTTTGATTCTTCATTTGCCACATTCGACTAATTGCCCAAGGAATAATTAAAATACTAATTTAAAGTTTGTTGGTGTTATTTGGTGATTAGATGCATTTTTGTGATTTTTCTATTGTCAAGGTGCGATAAATGTTTAAAAAATCATATTGACTGTTGGAGAAAGATTATTTTGCTAGATTATCCTGTATGCTATAGTTTTCGGCATTTTACAATTAATTATTCATGATCGTCACTTTGCCACATTTATAAGTTTTCTCTGGATAACTTGTTTTACTTAGTCTATGGTTAATTCAAATATTAAAGGCATTGGTCCGTAGTCATTTATATCTTGTGATTGTGTCTTATTTTAATCTAACTATCTGAATTTACCGAGACTTGCTTTAAATTCATCAAATTGTTCATCCTTAAAATCTCCTAGAGCCCGTGTTCCACAAGCTACCCTCATCGATTTACCTTAGGGACTACCCCCCTTGACTTGTCTAAGAGAAAGTCTAGATGGAGTGAGTACGGATTAGAGTGATAGTCCTTACTCTAAGCGTTGTCACGGTGCATAGACACTTTGTGCGACAACAGTCCTCATTTTTATTTTTCTCCATAGCACAGCTAGGTTGGATTTCCAGGGTAGGGGATGGCCAAGTTAGTAGAGCAGGTTTATGTCATCAGGGGTCCTGATGGAGTTTTGAGGAGTTTTTATGGGGTCCGATGGAATTTGCTTGGCATATTCATCATTATGAGAAGTTCCGCACATCTTGTTTTTGGTTCCGTGACTTTTTGATAATTCCCATAAAATGAGGTTATTATTGGGCATAACTTAATTAATTATGCTCAAGGTGGCATTCGGAGGAGATTAATTGATGGAACACCTCAGTGTAATAGCTCGTTGGAACTAGAACGAGAAGATCTACAGGATGGGATGCTGAGAAGTGACTTCTAGTGGCCGTAGAGAGTATGGTGGGCGATTTACTATTTTCCTTAGTTAAAAATTGCTTTAATTAGTCATTTAATTAAAGAAAAATAATTAATTGGAGAAAATGGGCCAAAAGTGACTTAAGTGAATAAAATAAAATTAAAAGGTCACTTAAGATAAATTCAATCGAGGAGCTTTTAGAATAATAATAAAATAATAAAGTAAGATGCTTTTAGAGGATTGGAGATCTATCCATCAGATCTATAAAAGAGGAGGAGGAGGTCATTTGGAGATCGGGGATTTGTGTATTGTTTTGTGGAGAGGTTTGAGAACTAGGTTCTTTACTTCAGCAGTAGCCCCAGGACAGAAAATGGTCGAGTACCCATCTCCCGTTGGTGGATTCATTCAGAATCCACTGCTGTAGTGATTGATTTTTTGTTTCAGTTTGGAGGTTGACGTCAACATTATTACATATCTTGGAGGGTCGTTCCTAGCTATTGTAGTGGCATATATATTTCTATATAATAAAGCTGGATTTTTTTGCTGCATTTCTCATTGTTCCTCATGTTGTGATCTTTTAATGAGATTTTTGTACATTTTATGGGTTTACTGTTTTCCGGTGTCTTGGTTTTACATGGCAATCTTCTGTTAACTGAATGGTAAATTTTTGTGAAGAGTTTGTTCCAAATTTATTTCATTTGGGACATTATAGTGGTATCAAAGCCTTGGTCTTGGCTCAGCTTGAGGGTTGGCTTAGCTTGCGGGTTTTTCATTTCTTGGTTGCAACTATTATGGTTTGAGGGGTTGAGATTATCTGAGGTGCCAAATCTAATATTATTTTTCAAAAATTGTGTAGCTGTTGAGTTCCTTCTTCATTCTCTTGGGTCGAGTTGTCTTTGATTTGTTACAGAAAGTGTTGAGTTCTATTGTGGCCAAAATCTATCTTACTTGGACATTGATTCATGCCAAATTCCTGAGGGCCAAATTTTTCAATTGAAGAAACGATTGTGCCAATCATTTTTTATGAAGGTCATATCATACTATAGCATATTTTTTTAGAGCGGGGCTCGATTATTTTGTGAAGCCAAATGCTTTGCCATCATTTCGAAATTTTGTAAGGGGTTGTGAACTTCAACTGATGGAAGGCCGATTTCTCTTGTTAACCTGGGTGGAAGCCGTGGCATAAAAGGGGTGACGAATATTGACAAGGGGTCGAGGGCCCATCTTACAGGTGGCTAAGGCGCTTTAATCTATGGCGCTCTTGATGAGCTCATAAGCTAAAGGCTAAATCGCGAAAAATTCCGTGGGTTGTGTCGAGCCGTGAGCTGTCCATAGATTGGGCAGGGTTGATTCCACCCTTGATAGCAATCAATCAAGATTTTTCGGGTGATAAATTGATTCACCAAGGCACCGTCAAGAGCTAAACTGTGTCGACCTGCGAGTAGCATTAATTTTCCTATAATGGCGGAGAGCAGAATTGCAAGAAAATTGTGGGAGGCTGGACTGTTATGTAACAACTGCAGGCGCTAGGAATCGAAGGTAGTAAGAACGGGCCCTCACATGATTCTAATCGGGTCGATTTGGTGTGGCCAATTCCTGTGGACTGAGCCTATGTGATTAATGCATAACTGAACTCCATGCATCTGTACCCATAATAGAGCCGGTGTATGTAAGCATGGCTGCCATAAAACAAACAAGTCAAGGGATCAAGATTGAACTGTGACCGGACGACAATTTCTAAAGAATGTGCATCAATTGCCCATCGTGTGATCCGACAGTCATGAACAACTAGAACATTGTGCGGTTGTTACAAAAACGATGGCACATCCACTGTAAAGTATGCGTGTGAGTGGAAGGTGGTGCATATGATAATTACGTGGGCCAGATTATTGAAGGGGATGAATTATTTTGGAAGGGCCGATTCATTTTGTAAAAGCCATCCAATTTTATCGAAGGATTGAATTCATCTGAGGACAATGGCCGAATTTAGTGTTGGATCACTGAGCGATCACGTTATTGCTTCAAGTTGGTGTCTTCAGCACGTAATTTATTATGGCCGCATAGCTATCTTCGGGGCAGAGGAACCGCTTTAGAATTTTCCAGTGCAATACAGTTTGTAGAGTTCATCACTGAACAAAGTCGAATTTTTGAAGGAGGGACCAAGTGGACCTTGTCTAGAGAATTTGAATGCTTGGAGCCATTGTTTAATTTAACAGAATATAGTAGTGAAGACAATATCGCTGAAATATCTCCGATATTCGCAAATATCGCAATATTTTCGGGGAGACACGATATCACCGAGGAAATATCGCGATATTTTGTCTCCCCGAAAATATCGCGCTACGACTTAAAAAACCACCGAGCGGGTGAAAAAATGCGATGTCGCGGCTAGGAAAGGCCAAAATCATTTTTTTCCTCATTCTTGTTTTTTGATTGTTGGAGAGGGGAGATCATTGTGCTTGCTTTCAAGGAGGATTTGAGGGTTGAATAGCCATTATCGCCACCAACAACGAATATTTTGTTGATCAAAGATTGAAGAACAATGAGACAATCTTCATTTCTTCCATTAACAGGTATGTTCTAATAAACTCCTATGTTAATGATTTATTTGATAGATTTAGGGTTATTCTTGCTTGCATATTTGCCTACAAACATTTTGCTTGTTTTTTTTCCATTTGCTATGATTTTCATGCCCATGAACAAATGCAAGGGTTTTTTCCATATTTGGACAACAAAATCCATTTTTTTAAACTTTCAAATGCACCCTCTTATTGTCATTTATTATTTTTCATTGAATTCACAGTGCAAATAATTTAGGAAAAAAATTATTTTGTAAAATGAGGTCGTTATTACTTATTAATTCCATTTTTTTTGTTTGGTGCCTTAGGTTTGAGTTAGCTCACTAGAAAATTCAAATATCCCAAAAGCCTTGGACCCATTTTGGGAGTATGGGAGCTTGATGGTGGGACAAATCGGGCATATCTATCATGCAAATTGTGTATGACCAGGATGATAAGAGGGGTTACGTGATTGAAATAACATCTGGATAGACTCACTGGACATGATGTTGGGATTTGTATAGTTTCTAGTTCGGAGCTTATACAAAAATCTCTTGAAGCAATTGATGAAAAAGACAGAAAGAAGGAAGAGGCAGAAAGAAACAACGCTGAATGTGTAGGTAGATCGTTCGGGATATCTTTTTCTGATTTTGATGTTGAGGGTGGTGGCAGGGGCTCCACAGCATCACCTGCTATTGCTAGTGCGAAGTCATCATTTTTTGTTCCACGAACAGGACATGGAGCACAACCTGGCATAAAATCAATTGTTAAAAAAAAGGAGAAGCAAGAAGCAGATAGAGTCATGGGTAGGTGTCTTTTCTGGAGCGACTTACTTCTTAGCATCACCAAAACCAATCCATTTTGGCAGCCAATGTGTGATGCTATTGCTGTTGTGGGCCCAGGGTACAAAAGTGCTACATATGAGGAGTTGCGAGGCCATTTCTTCAACCAAAAAAGCAGGACATCAACTCTAGATTGGCGGAGTTGAAAAAAACATGGGAAGTTTTTGGATGCACAGTGATGTCTGATGGATGGAAGATAGAAAGGGTAGGATCTTTCTAAATTTCTTGGTACATTTTCCTAAAGGTACCATGTTTATTTAATCAATGGATGCATCAACACATATCAAAGATGCAACAACGATATATGAATTGTTAGATGGGTTCATTCTGGAGATTGGTGTGTAGAATGTGGTGCAAGTCATAACAGACAATGCAACTAATTATGTGTCTGTCGGCAAGATGCTTATGGAGAGGCATCACACATTGTTCTGGACTCCGTGTGCAACACATTGTATCAATTTGCTTCTTGAGGATATGGGGAAACTCTTCTTCATCAAGGTGGCGGTTGATATGGCTAGGAGTGTCCTCAAGTTGATTTATAACCATGCTTTTGTTCTTAGCCTCATGAGGAGGTTCACTAGAAATAAGGAGTTGCGGCGTCCTGCAATCACACGTTTTGCCACAAACTTTATTACTCTTCAGTCTTTGCTTCGATGCCAGTTCGAGTTGAAGCAAATGTTTGTTTCTGATGAGTGGCGTGATTGTAGATACAGCAGGAGACAGGATGGGAGAGCCATTGCAAAAATGGTGTACTCTGACATGTTTTGGCAGGGAGTAGAAGAAGCATGCTCAGTTAATGAACCTATAGGAAAGGTTAAGAGATTGGTAGATGGGGAGAAGCTTGCAATGGCTTATTTGTATGAGGTCATGGATAGGGCCAAGGAGGTCATTCGTTTTTATTATGCAGACAAGGGTTCTGCTGGCCTTGATAGGCATATGATATTATAGGATGTGATTGATAGTCGGTGGACAAGGATGCTTCATCGACCCATTCATGCAGCAACACTCTTCCTTAACCCCACATTTTCATACAAATGCGGCTTTGATTTTGAGGTGAGGTGATGGAAGGGCTCCATTCCTATATTCATAGGATGGTACCTGATCTTGAGCTTCATAGCAAAATCAATCGCGAGATACAGTTTTATCGGGATTTTGTTAGCCTATTTGGCTTTGATGACGCTATTAGGGAAATGACCCTTTTCATTCCACGTAAGTGACAAGTCATCATTCATTAGAAATTATAATTTTCAATTTAGAATTTCCTTATAATTATAGATTTTTAAAATTCAAGTATGTAACTTTTATTTGAAAGTTTAATTATGTTTTAAGTTTTTGAATTTTTTATTTCTTTATTTTGTTGTAGATATTTGGTGGTGAAGCTATGGTGCAAGGGTACCAAATTTGCAGAAATTGGCCATAAGAATATTGAGTCAAACATGTAGCTCTTTAGGATGTGAGTGCAATCGCAGTGTATTTGAGAAAATACATGCAAAAAAGCGCAATAGGTATAACTTTGAGCTCCAGCCTTCAGTTGAGCAATTACACTTATTGTAATTTAAATTTTTTAATTTATGACCTTCAAGTGTCAAGAGTCAAGAGTCAAGACTCATTAGTTTTTTTGACACTCGTACAGGTTGGAGTTCGCACGCCTCAATGATTTAGTGTATGTGCATTACAGTATCCGACTTTGAGTGAAGCAAATAGAAGCACCAATGGATCCAAATGGGAGGGTGGAGTCTGAGGAGCCCATCTTGGAGGAGTCACCTTCATGGTTAGAGCCAAATGATCCATTAGAATAGGGGCAGCAAGAGGAGGACTCGAGGGAGGAGCAACACGAGGAGGAGCAGGAGTCAGTGGAGGAGGAGGACACTGTGGGAGCATCAACATCAACACCATCTGCTATAGATATAGGAGAGCACAACTCCATACCTAGCACTCATTATTTGACATTAGGTGCAGGGGCAGGGCTAGGGCCTTCTACTACTAGGGGCAGGCCTGGCAAACAACCCATCATGTTTTCCCATAAAACGGGGAGAGGGCAGTGATTTTAGATAGATAGCTGCTAGTTTTATTTGTTTTGCTACATATAACTCATGATGATGAGATACTTTTATGTGAAAATTCTATCACTGCAACATTTGATTTACTTTTCCTACTTATTTTTCAATAAGTTATTTATGAGATTCCTTCAATAAACATTAAAATAAATTCTGCTACACATATCACACCGTAATACAGAAACAAACACATGTACACGAATCAACACATTAACACAGATATTTTCGACAACAGTCCCCTGAAAAATCCAATGTGGGAAAACCGGTGCAGCAAGGGAGGATTTTATTATTCAGCAATTCTTCAGTACAACAGGGTGCCAAACTGGCTTACCCACAGAGAGAAAAAAAATCTCCAGCACTTTTCCCAGTCCTATCATCAACTTGGCTGACCTCTACGTGGCTCACAGACACTCTGTGTCAGCCCCTGCTTGATTGCGTCAGCCCTAGGCCTCTCTGCGTCACCCACACAGGCCCTCTAGTGACTGCGCAGTCTCCTGCTGCCTCTGTGTCTGCTTGAAATGCCCTGCGTCTGCCTCTCCTGCCTCAGTGCTGGTCTCCAGTGCCTGATCTCGTCTCTTTGTTCTGTACTTGATGCCTCCTGACTGCTCACCAGACCACTAGTTCGAATTTCTCAGCTAACCCCGCTCCAGAAATTGAACTCACTGGTTTCCCTCTGTGTCTCCTCCAAGTGACCCTCAAGCCTCCTCTTATACTATTCTCGTTGACAAATCAACGATCGAGATTAAGTCCCTAATCAACGGCTAATATTAACTCTGGCTTGATCCATGACTTTTGGATCCTTCTAACACAGTGTTATATTAATTCATATTAATATTTTATTTTCCCTAAGTTTAGATTTAGGGACTCCATTAAAAATATTAATTATTTTAATATCTCCCAAATTGTTTAGAATTTGCCCAAACCATTTCTAGGTATTGGAGATCTCATGTGCTTTAGCCTCTCTACCAATTTTCGTGGCTAAAGCACATCCGATGCTACCCCAAATCAACATTTTATATATGTGATGCTATTTTGTATTGGTTCTCCACATTTGAGTCCTTGATTGGACAATTATCAGGGATCAACAGGATTTGGTATCAACTTTGATGTATCATTTCTATTTGACATCATATATATCAGTGCTTTATTCATATTTATGTGCCAATGTGTTTATTTCATGTTGTTATTGCTTTATATGTTTAAAAATCTGAAAAAAATGAATATATTAAGCATTTTTTATGCTTGCCGATATTTGTCGATATTTCCGATAAGATGTTTTCTGGACCCTCGCCGATATTTTTTCGATATCGATATTATCAACATCGGAATAGAGTTTCTTCAAGCCTGCAGCCATCGATTTGAAAAGGCCGAGTTGCAATTACCTGTAGCAGCGAATGATCAGTGAGTGGTTTGTTTTCAGAAGAGAACCGAATCTTCACTCATTGCTGTCAAGAAGAAAGAACATATTCCTTCAGCGCAGAGGCTAAGCTCTATCCCTCTTACTCAGACCGGTCCACACCTTAAAGACCGAAATTTTCACTGCAAGGAGGCCGAAGCTTTCACTGCTGTGCATGTATCAGTCCTGTAAATACCCATCTTTGAGCTACGTTGAAGACGAGGAGAGGTGAAACGTATCTGCTAGGTTTCAATTTAGCTCTATTTATGAAATTTTCTTTTTCTTTTTGAAGGAAGTTTGTCCTTAAACTGCTTTAAGAAATTAAATTTAGTAGAAGTCACAACAATAACTATCACATTTGAGAGCATTGAACCTGTAAGGGGTGTTAGTGAGAGTCTGGCCACTAAAGCCCATTTGTGCAAAGGTGTCTTTGCTATGTATTTACTCCTGTAGGAGGATTGAATGCTATCATAGTGCTGAGTTTGTCTCTACAGTCTGCCATATTTTAAGCCTTGGCTAAGGGATTACCAAGTTTTGTTGATGGATTGAGTGATGATATAGCTTTGATGCCATGTGAGAAGTATGTATGTCAAGTCATTTGATCATATTTTTGTTGTGCTACTAGTTTAGCCTTGTAGGAGTCAATTTGATGTACTTACCATCATTGAACAACTGGACATGGATCAAACCTTTATACATTCCCTTAATAAACTAGCAGCAGAAATCTGCAGACCCTTCTCAAAGGGACTTTATGCCAGTCTTCAGAAAGAACAACCAAGAGATGTGCAAAAGGGGCATGAAATAGGACACAAGATTTATTCTCTTGGGACAGATTTGAAGCACATGAGGGTCACATGGAAAGTTCTATTCAAACTTGATAAACTAGATGCCCTCCTTTCCAAAGTGAACCAGTTAGAAGGGAAGAAACTAATTTGGGCTCTAAAACCAGCTATGCTTCCTCTCATACAACACAAGTTCTTGTAGGAACCTTGTAAAGGGGTTAGAATTCCAGTTGCCTCTTTTCTTAGTAGCATCATGACGCTGACTGCCCCTATAGCTCCTTACAATGATGATGTTATGAGGAGAGTCTTTGAGCTGATGGTAGAAACTTTGCGAGATTTGGATAGCAATGAGGGTCCTACATTTGGGAAGAAGCTTCAGGTTCTGAAAATTATGGCCATGACTAGGACATATGAAATCATGTTTGATCTAGAATGTGATGGTTTTATCCTGCAAATGTTCTAATGCTTCTTTAGCATTAGGAAATATCATCCTGAAACAATCATGGTACACATGCAGTCCATTTTGTCATCGTGTATGAGAGGTCGTGATGCCATTTGTCAGGAGTTGCAGTCTCGATTGCTGTCCGTTAGGAGGAGAGAACGGTTGGTCTCAGTTACTGCTTATGAACTCGCTGAGAGTTTGGTTGAGTAGAACATTGGGCTGTTAAGGAGACAGTTGCCCACGGAGGAGATGCTCAGGTTTGGGACCTTGGGGACTTTGCTGCATTTGAAAGGGACCTCGGGGACCTGGCCACTCATTCTTGAGTGACACTGAGGAGATGATAGAGGTAGAGCAGATGGAGATTCCTTTTGACCATCAGGGTGAGGATTCTTCTTTGGATGAGCCCATGGAGGGGCACGAGTCATGTAGAGTTGTTGAAAACAGGCTAGATTTATGTTCTAGTGTGTATTGTAAGCAGTTAGTGGACCCTATGGGAGACATTCGGGATGATGGGTCACCAGTGATGATTCAGCAGGAGCAACATATGGCGGAGCATGAGTCAACTTAGGAGGATGATATGCACATTATGCATGATGAGCCTGTGGGGAGAGCCAGTTGGTGGTTCATGTTGGATGAACAACCATTCTTGGGGCCAGCCATTGATGAGGAGCAGGCATATGTATGGACAACTAACATGGTGATAGTATTTGCAGACACATGTCTTCAGGAGATGTTGGAGTATGATAGGGTAGTTTTTCAAGAGATTGGTGGATTGGAGGAGCGTGGAGTTTGCTATCAATTGAGGGCGGTGGCAGTGCATCCATCTTTGGGTCTACCCATTGATGAGGTGCAAACAGATGTAGTAGCAGCTAACAAAGCTGCAACATTCTCAGGCAACAACCCTCTCCAGGAGTTCATAGATAGGGCTTACAACACTGTTTTCCCACGTTTTCCCATTAGAGGGAGAGAGGTAGGATTTCTTGGACATGTTTTGATTGACCAGGTAGAACATCAGGGGTTGAGCGTGGACCAGTATCATCATAGTTGATGTATTCCTTGCACGGGTGTCCATGCATTAGATTGGCGAGAGATCATGAGCTGGTACCCTATTGATGGAGTATCATTTTTAGTCAGAGGCATTGTATTGCAGGAGCCCTTAGAGGTGAGGGATATTACATGCTTTAGTTGGAAGCAGGATGTAGGTTGGCCACTCATCAGTATTTCAGCACAACATTGGCATGATGAGATTGCCCTTGATTTATGCCAAGGGTTGGTCTGGAGAGAGGTGATGAGTTGGTACGCGGTGGATGGAGCAACATTCATGGTTGGAGTAATAGCACAACAGGAGCCTTGGAACCTTGATACTTGTTCTTGTTGGCATTGGGATGGAGGAGGATTTGTTGATGATAGGTTCAACCAAAGATTGGTCTGGGATCCGGGCATTGAGGGGCCCGTTCATGGTGGGTTGACACAAGAGCAAGGCATCACCCAATGGTTCGTATGGGTTCCGGGCATTGGGTCTCAGTTGCATTGGGCCACCAGATTGGTCCATAGATTTGGATTGCTTGAGGGCGAGCAAGCTTGGGGCAGGAGGACTGTAATGTCCCCATTTTATTTTTCTCCATAGCATAGCGAGGGTGGATTTCTAGGGTAGGGGATGGCCAGGTCAATGGAGTAGGTTTATGTCATCAGGGGTCCTGATGGAGTTTTGAGGAGTTTTTATGGGGTCCGATGAAATTTGCTTGGCATATTCATCATCATGAGCAGTTCTGCACATTTTGTTTTTGGTTTCATGACTTTATGATAATTCCCGTAAAATGGGGTTATTATTAGGCATAACTTAATTAATTATGCTCGAGGTGGCGATCTGAGGAGATTAATTGATGGAACACCTCAGTGTAATAGCTCGTTGGAACCAGAACGTGAAGATCTATAGGATGGGGTGTTGAGAAGTGACTTCTAGTGGTCGAAGGGAGTATGGTGGGCAATTTACCATTTTCCCTATAGTTAAAAATGACTTTAATTAGTCATTTAATTAAGGAAAAATAATTAATTGGAGAAAATGGGCCAAAAGTGACTTAAGTGAAATAAAATAAAAATAAAAGGTCACTTAAGATAAATTCAATGGAGGAGATTCTAGAATAATAATAAAATAATAAAATAAGATGCTTCTAGAGGTTTGGAGATCTATCCATAAGATCTATAAAAGAGGAGGAGGAGGTCATTTGGAGATCGAGGATTTGTATATTGTTTTGTGGAGAGGTTTGAGAACTAGGTTCTTTACTTCAGCAGTAGCCCCAGGATGGAAACCCTTGGGTGATTTAGTGAGATTGGGTGAATAACCATCTCCCCTTGGTGGATTAATTCAAAATCCATAGGTGTAGTGATTGATTTCTTGTTTCAATTTGGAGGCCAACATCAGCATTATTACATATCTTGGAGGGTCGTTCCCTGCTATTGTAGTGGCATATATATTTCTATAAAATAAAGTTGGATTTTGTTGCTGCATTTCTCATTGTTCCTCATGTTGTGAGCTTTTAATGAGATTTTGTTCAATTTATGGGTTTATTATTTTTCCGATGTCTTAGTTTTACATGGCAATCTTTTGTTAAGTGTGGTAAATTTTTGTGAAGGGTTTGTTGCAAATTTATTTCATTTGGGACATTACAATCTTCAAATAAATGCTTTTGCTTTAACAAATCCTCCTGTCGTTGCCTTCGAATGAATCACTAGTGTTATTTGGTTAGGGCTACCATAATATTAGAGTATGTTGAAGAGGCTTTCAGACTTGTGATAACTCAGTCCATTGTTTCTTCAACAAGTGGAAGAATGTATTTTTTCGACCTTCCACATATCAATGACCATAGCACTGTTTCCTTGTATCAGTGGAGCCTAAATTTTTCTTTATGACATGACTGTGACTAACACCGAACTACAATTTTAACACTGAGGTTGATCTAAATTTTTCTCCTTGTAGAACGCCAAAACCCTATCATATGATTTCACCGAAACCTTCTATGTATTTTGAGTAAAGTTACATTTTCTGAAACTGATCCGAAATCTTCTATGTTGAACTGTGATTTCATCGATGCTCATACTACTGCAAATTGATCTGAATTGTCACCTTGAGGAATACTGGAATCCTCCTTCTTCAAGGTGTTTTCAATATGGTGAATGAACTAGCTCATTGTAATTTTCTATAAAAGATACCTCCTGTGGATCTTGAACTTGATCTTCAATGCAAATAGATCCTTTCACTGAGAATACTTCAAAGTGATCTTCAAACTGCCTTTGACCTTGACCATAGCTCTAAAACCATGTTCGAGAAATCAATATGATGGAAGTTAAACGATTTCTCTTATTATGAGATTATCTTCTAATGGTTTATTATTATCATTCTTTCATTCAATTTATCTTTTCATATCATCAAGACTAATGCCAAGCAACAAATAGAAGAGAACACAAGATGTAGGCACTCTGCCAGGGCAAAACCCCACTCTAGGAGAAAACCCAGTCAAAATTCTTCCGTCAGTAGATTCAAGATGAGATGACCAAGACCCTTACAACTCAAACTCAAGACTACCTTCATCCATCAAGTCAACCTTGTCATGCTTCAGTTCCATCGCTCTTGTAGCAGTCAGTATTCATCACACTTGTATTTGAAGATCTCACCTTTGCAGCCAATCCGAGCTCCTTCATCCATTATGATAGCATCATTATAATAGCACCGAGATATTGTGAAAGCACCACTGAAATTCCACCAAACTAAAGTCACTGTAGTAACACCGAGATGAGGTCACTGTGGTTATGTGAGAGCACCGAATTGAAGTCACTGTAATAGTCACTGTCATTGTGGTCATGTGAGAGCACCAAGTTAAGGTCACTGTGATAGCACTGAATCTTATATTCACTGTAATGTGAGTTCATCTCTGTAATGACAACAAACCTCGCCTTTTGATATAACACTGAACTGAAGTCATCCAAACTGTGCACACTCTGATATTTGACCTTATCATTGTAAAGACCCTGGAATATATGTCTCTGAAATCATATCCAAACTTCTCTGTGGTGATATTAATGAGAAGACCTTGTGCATATATATATAGTGGTTCTCCAATATAATTGAGCCGACATGAGCATTTGAACAATTCTATTTATATTGGATGACATGTGATCACTTTATGAAAGCTGACTTGATGGAGATTATTTCAAGGAGACCTCGATGGATGGAGGAGTCTTCAAAAATTGATTTTGACAATAACCTAAATCCTACAATGGAGGCTTGACCTATACATTTGATCCAAGCATGAAACCCATGCTTTAATAAGTTAATTCAATAATAATAAAAATTCTTTTTGCTTTTTTTTTGACAAAATATATTCAAGTACAATTTATGAAGTTCGAACCTAGTTACATTTTCCAACACTCCCTCTTAACTACGGAGTGTAGGAATTTACAGGGTAAGTTCCTCAGACAGAACACCAAAGGGCACCGCTCACAAACAGATCGCAGATCAATACACCAGTACTTTTGACGTGGTTAAAACCCTCAAAGAGGGAAACAGTCCACGGCCTGAGCCAACGCGACCACTTTAGGCAATTTATTAATAAAAGAATGAAAATTTACATAAGCTTCTCTCATGAACGGTTAACCTACAAATGACCCTCCATGCTCTTTAAATAGAGATCATGGACCAATTGGGTGTTAAGCCACGGATCAAGTGTCGGTAATACCAAGGAGAGAATGAACCGTCGGATCACTACATATCGTGACCGTCGGATTGTAAGTTACAAAATGTACATAGTAAAGAAACACACTTTACCTAACTCTATACTAGACCAAGTTGTACTTAACTATTTCCTATGTGTCGGAATATCCTAACACCCCCCCTTAAGAACAACTTGGGATAGGATTGAAGGATTTACAAATATGACACAATAGGAGAAGGAAGGAGGCACTAGAGCCTATCCCCCCTTAGTGACAACTTCCTGAACTCCAACCATAAATCGAAGTTTAGTGAACTTCGCCTCTGTGAGAGCCTTTGTAAAGATGTCTGCAACTTGATCATCTGTTGAACAATATTGCACTTCAAGAACATGGTCATGAATGAGCTTTCCGATGAAGTGCATGTGCAGTTCAATGTGTTTGCTGCGCTGATGTTGGACTGGATCTTTGCATAGTTGAATGGCACTTTGATTATCACACCTAAGTGTAGTGAGATGCTGCTGCTGAAAGCCAAACTTTGACAGGATCTGACGAAGCCACAAGGCTTCCTTACTAGCTTCTACGGCACCACGATACTCTGCTTCTGCTGAAGAAAGAGAAATGGCACCTTGTTTCTTGCAAGCCCATGTAATAGGTCTTGAACCAAGAGTGAACACATAACCTGCAGTAGACTTCCGATCATCAGGGTCACCAACCCAATTGGAATCAGTGAAACCAACCAATAGAGGAGATGCTTCGGCACTGTAATGAATCCCAAACTGAACTGTACCTCGAACATAACGAAGTATTCTTTTAGTTGCTTTCCAATGACTTTCACGTGGGTTTTGCATAAACCGAGCAACAAGGCCAACAGCAAAGGAAAGGTCAGGACGAGTATGGGTTAGATACAAAAGTTTTCCTACAAGTTGACGGTATAAGGTAGCATCAACTTCAGGAGAAGTACAAGTGACTGAAAGTTTGACTCCAGACTGAAAGGGAGAAGGGGCTGGCTTACAGTCTTCCATGTGAAAATGGCGTAGAATATCACAGGCATACTTGGATTGGGAAAGAGAAATACCTTCCTTGGATTGCAAGACTTGAAGACCAAGAAAATAATGTAAGTGTCCTAAGTCTATCATTTCAAACTTCCTTTTAAGGCTAGACTTCACATGGTTTATAAGGTTGGGATCACTACCAGTCAGGATAAGATCATCAACATAAAGAACAAGAATGATAAGAGACTTGCCCACTTTCTTGGTGTAGACAGTATTGTCAGAATGACACCTAGAAAAGCCATTTTCTAAAAGAAAGTTATCCATTTTGGCATACCAAGCTCGAGGAGCTTGCTTGAGACCATAAAGGGATTTCTTAAGCCGACATACAAGGCTGGAGTCTGTTTGTATAAAGCCAATAGGTTGTTCCATATAGATTTCTTCATGCAAGTCCCCATGCAAGAAGGCGGATTTAACATCCATCTGATGGACTTCCCATTTGAAAGAGGCAGCAAGGGAAAGAACAAGGGGGATATAGTTCATTTTGGCAACAGGGGAGAAGGTTTCAGTATAGTCAATGCCTTCAACTTGTGAAAAACCCTTAGCAACAAGACGAGCTTTATGTTTATCAACTTTCCCATCTGGTCCATACTTGGTTCTGTAAACCCATTTGCATCTAACAAGTTTTCGTCCCTTTGGTAGAGGAACAAGATCCCATGTATCATTTGCCAATAATGAATGATATTCTTCATTCATAGCTGCTTCCCAATCTGGATGGCCTGAAGCTTCTGCAAAGGTGTCAGGATCATAATTCACTGAAGCTTGAGCTAGTAAAGAAGAGGCTCTCTCGAACTGAGAATGTGTACGTCGCTGATCTGTAGGATCACCGGCAAGATCACCTGCTGCATCCCGAGTAGCACAGACCCATTTTGGAAGCTGAGGAGCTGAAGGAGGATCCTGAGAAGGTGGGGGAGGATTTTCATCCTCGCTTTGATCATCTGAAGAAGAAATATTTTCAAAAGTAGAAGAGATAGGGAGAGGTGGCACATCCGCCGAACTACGCTCGCAGGCCAATATATTTTCAGCAAACTTTACATCTCTTCTAATGATAACATTTTTGGACTTAAGTGGAATAAGTCTATATCCTTTGACATCTTCAGAATATCCAACAAAAATACATTTTTCACTCTTAGGTTCTAAAGCTTTATGTTTCTCATTTGGAATATGGGCCCATGCTTCACTTCCAAAAACATGAAAGTGATTTACATCTGGTTTGATTGAGCTCCATGCTTTTTCTGGATTGATATTCTTTAAAACCTTAGTAGGAGTGTGATTTATTATGTAATTTGCACAGTTAATTGTTTCTACCCAATAATTAAGACTAAGTCCTTTAGATTGAAGCATACAATTAGCCATTTCCTTTAAGGTGCGATTCTTCCTTTCAGCTACACCATTTTGTTGTGGAGTATATGGAACAGTATGTTGCATTTGAATTCCATTTTCAGTGCAAAAGTTGATGAATGTGTTTTTAACATATTCTCCGCCATTATCAGATCTTAGCTTAAGAATTTGATGTCCAGATTGTTTTTCAACAAAGGCCTTAAAGGCCAAGAACATGTTAAATACTTCACTCTTGAGTTTTAAGAAGTATACCCAAGTGCGTCTGGAGAAATCATCAATGAAAGTTAAGAAATACTTGTAGCCAGAGAATGAAGCAACTGGAAGTGGACCACATAAATCACTATGCACGAGCTGTAAAGGGGCTAAGGCGTGCCAAGAGGCATGTTTTTCAAAACTGTCCTGATGATGTTTTCCGAGTACACATCCAGAACAAACACCATCTCTGCAAGATACCATTGGAAGACCTGTCACCATATTTTCTTTACATAGATTCTGAAGAGAGCGATAGTTTAAGTGACCAAATCGCTCATGCCAAAGTTTGCTCACTTCATCATTATGAGCAACAAATACTGAGGGAAGATTTGATGACCCAAAGTTGTGAAACTTATACAACCTTGTAGAATCATCAACAATGGCAGTAGCTAAAATCTGTATAGGATCTCTTAGGTCTGTAATTACAACATCGTGAGGTGAAAATTCAACGATTTTACCTTCACCTGAATGGGTTATTTGATATACAGATAGAAGGTTGCAGGATAAGGTTCGAACACAATACATCATTAAACTGACCATTGTCTAGATGAACAGTTCCAGTCCCTACAACACTAAGAGATCTATCATCACCAACATATATATTTTTGGTGTTACAATCATTTAAAAAAGAAAACATGGCTTTGTTTTTGGCCATGTGATAAGAAGCTCCAGAATCAATGAGCCACTCATGAGAATGAGAAGAAGAAGATACATTTAGTGCATAGCCAGACCGAGATGCTTGACAACCACATGCAGAAAGTGCCATTCCTGAAGATGAAGTTGAAGTTGAAGATTGCTCCAAATGGATGTTATGCTTCTTCATTGCTGCTTCGAAGGCTTCTATCTTCTTAAAGCATTTGGATTCTAAGTGGCCATCTCGATTACAAAAGTTGCAATGTCTATCAGTCTTCTTCCATTTGTTTTTATTTGTCTTATCATTTTGTTGAAATGATTTTTCATTTTGAGGCGGAAATTGCTTAGGACGCTTGTTTGGTTTAGGAACATTCCTTTTAGGATACGACTTCTTAGGATTCTTTGAATTTGGTTGCTGCTGGGCGGCTAACGCTTTCTTAGAAGAGTTTCCGAGATGAAGAAGACAAAGGTGTAAGAGTTTTTCTTGTTCTCTTATTAAAGAATCACAAACGGAATCAAAGGAAGGGGACTTGTAGGCTTGTCCTTGAGAAATGAAGGCTTCTCTTGTAGAATGGAAGGTGGAAACAAACACAGAATAGGCTGGTCCCAACTTAGTAAGAATGAAGTAGATAAGGCTACTATCTTCTTTCTTAACCTTAACACGTTCCAAGAGAAGTCTAAGGGTCTTGAACTTGGACAAAAAATCTTCAATGCAAGAAAAATTATTGGGGTCCAATGTAAGCAATTCATTTTCAAGTTGATGGGCTTTAAGTTCATTTTTAATTCCAAAGACTTTAGTAATCTGTTTCATTGCTTCATCAGGAGTATCAAGTTCTGTAATATGGAATCTAAGATCTGGAGAAATAGACATCCCTATCAACCCACGTGCTTGGTCTTGCCTATTTTCCCATTTAGCTGCCTTGTCTTCATTTTTCGGTTTGGTCTCTTGGCCTGTGGCTATTCTATAAAGACCTTTACTTCTAAGTAAATCCACAATGTAGGACCACCATTGGAAGTAGTTGGTGCTGTCAAGAATAACTTGGCATGGACTTTCCATTTTAAAAAAACTGAAGCTATAGATGCTGAAACTAAGTGTTTCAATGGAAAGATCTCGAAAAATTAGGTTGTTTAAAAAAAAACGGTTCTGAAAACGGCTTCTGGATGAAGAAGTTATGGCTTTTTGAAGAAAATTTGATGAAGTCGCCGACGAAGTGCGGAAATGAAAAAATCCGCCCTCACAAAATGGAGACTTGAACCCAAGACCTCTACTCTCATATATTAGCTTTGCACCAAGAGAGCTATACAAAAAGTTTGAGAGAGAGAGAGAGGGGGGGGGTTGATGCTTTGGTTTGCATGCTTGCTTTGAGAAAGCTCTTTTTCCCTACAAAACAAAAAACACAAAACCCAACACGGACATACAAAAAAACGAACCTTGCGGCTCGAAGTTAGTTTTAGCCGGAACTAAATATTTTCTTCAATGTTTCTGATTTTCTGAGATCACACTAAGGCGCAGCGGAAAAGAGCATACGCCTGAGAAAAATCATTCCTTTCTGTTTCTGATTTGCCCAGATCGCATAGAGTCGCAGAGCAAAGAGCATACGCAGAAATGAAAGGTATAGATCCGGTAATAAAAAAGGCTAAATAAATCGAAAACCGAAATAAACAGAGAGAAAATAACTGTAAACTACAAATAAACACTGTATACCTCCAGATCTTAACAATGACGCAGCTAGGGCTACCGGAAACCTTTTCGCGTGAAACGAAAGGGGTTCCTCATTGGAACAGATGCTCCCAACACAACAGAGCAGTCCTCTCGGCCCGAAAGCAGTCAGAAACAGTAGATCTAGGAAACGGTAGTCGGATGCAGTTTTACCGACTTCAGATTTGGATCACCAACGGACGTGGCCCTCAAATAGCTCTGATACCATGTAGGAATTTACAGAGTAAGTTCCTCAGACAGAACACCAAAGGACACCGCTCACAAACAGATCGCATATCAATACACCAGTACTTTTGATGTGGTTAAAACCCTCAAAGAGGGAAACAGTCCACGGCCTGAGCCAACGTGGCCACTTCAGGCAATTTATTAATAAAAGAATAAAAATTTACATAAGCTTCTCTCATGAACGGTTAACCTGCAAATGACCCTCCATGCTCTTTAAATAAAGATCATGGACCAATCGGGTGTTAAGCCACGGATCAAGTGTTGGTAATACCGAGGAGAGAATGAACCGTCGGATCACTACATATGGTGTGATCTAGACTTTAAACAGGAACGCAACAAATTACAGAGATAACCATAAACACAGATATGCAGCGGAAATAATACTTCATTTCATTAATGTAAAATACTGAAATATGCTTACAAACAGTAATGGAAATAAACTAGCTAGGGCGATGGTAGCTTATCTCTGAGAAGAGATGTGGTGGCTACATGGCTCTAAACTGTGTTACAATGAGGCTCGAAGGCCTATGTATTGTTGAGAAACAATGGAAAACCCTTAACATTCCAAAACCTAACCCTAGAAGATGAAATGCCAAACTATGGGCCTCGTTTGGGTAAATTGGTACACCAATTTCCTGGGGTCGTAACTTTGGCATACGATCTCCGTTTGACGTGTACAATAGCTCGTTAGAAAGATCTATCCGAACACTACCACTTTGAGAGGCAACATCGGTCCATGGACCCGTGTTGCCCCAGATTTCCCAAAAACGTCGTTTAGGGCCTCAAAACGGCTCTGGAAGTTCAGGACCCGAAAAACTGCTAAAAATAGTAAGTTGCGCTACAATTAAGGAAACTGAAAATGCTGAGAGAAACAATGGTGGGGGTCCAGATGGACTTGGCAGGTGGCCACCAATATCCACCTAGATCATTCCTCCCCCCTTAGGAAGCAATGGTCCCCATTGCGTTGAGTTCCTCCATGAGATGAGGAAACTTTTGCTGAACTTGTTCCCTGGTGAGCCACTTGCCTTAGTAAAGGAGTTGGCCTGCTTTGACAACTCGATACAGTTGGATATTCTGTTGGCGAGTGTTCTTGATCTGTGTGTCCATAATCCGATCAGTTGCAGCTTGTTCCATGCAATCTGGATTTAATTCTGTAGGTGTGAGCTGTTCTGCAATGTCGGATGTGTCTAGCAATGGTGGAAAGTATGGCCGAAGGTGGTCCACATTGAACACTGGGTGCAGGCCAAGGAATGGGGGGATGCTGAGCTCAAATGCATTGTCTCCCACAGCCTTAGTAATGGTGTAAGGACCATATCGGAGTGGTCTCAGTTTCCGATAGGCTCCAGTAAGGCGTTCCTTTTGCAAATGCAACCAGACTTTGTCGCCCACCTGAAACTTGTGTGGCACCCGATGTTGATCATGTCGCTGCTTGTACTTGGCATTTGATTTCTCCAGAATGTCATGGACCTACTGGCGAATATGTTGGATGCGCTCAATGAAGCTGGTGGCCTTATCTGTTTCGGACTGGACATGAGCTGAATTTATGTGAGTAGTTGCAAGTGGCATGGCCACATCAATGGGGCATAGTGGCTGGAATCCCAAACCCACCTGAAAAGGGCTATGGCCAGTGGAGCTGTGAAGAGCTCGGTTGTAGCTGTGCTGAACATAGGGGAGGCTCTCGTCCCATGTGCGTGGATGCTTTGAGTTATACATGTGCAGAATGTGCACAATCATCCTATTGACAACCTCTGTCTGGCCATCAGTTTGAGGATGGAAGGCTGTGGACTTCGTGAGTTTGGTGTCCAGCATTGACCAGAGACTGGACCAAAATGTGCTGAGGAACCGACTGTCCCGATCTGAGATGATAGACTGTGGGATCCCAAAGTGCACCCATACTCGTTCAAAGAAGTGTTTAGCAGTGGCTTCTGCTGTGATATTCTTCTTGCAGGCCGCCATAATGGCCATCTTCGAGAACCTGTCGACGACCACAAAAACACAGTCATTTCCATGCTTAGTGGAAGGAAGGCCTGACATGTAATCCATGGAGATGGATTCCCAAGGTCGACTAGGGGTAGGCAATGGGGTATAGAGGCCGTGCTTCTTGATGGTCGGTTTGGCAATGGCACAGGCAGTACATGATCTGATGTACTTCCGAACATCCTGTCGAAGATTCGGCCAATAGAAATAATTTTGCAGTACTGCCACTGTTTTCTCGACCCCGAAATGCCCAGCAGCCTGACTGTAGTGTGCTTCCCAAATCATCTTGGCACACTCGCTTGAAGGAACACAAAGGTGACCCAGGTGGCATAACAGGGCATCCTGGAGGTGAAAATCTGGAACATGCCGACCCTCCAAGAGTGTCTGGTATGTGTGGCTGAATTCTGGGTCGCTTTTGTAGAGAAGTGGCCAATCAGAAGTTTCGTGCCCACAAGAGTTGAGCACAGTGGTTAACGCCATGATCGGTGGTCGACTGAGGCAATCTGCAACATTATTGGTGCTACCTTTCTTATACTTGATATTCAAGTGGATTTGTTGCAGGTATGTAGACCACTTCTGATGGCGATCATTCTGCAATTTCCCTTAGGTCTGTATGAACTGCAGGGGTCGGTGGTCTGTGTGGATGACCGTTTCCTTCCCCAAAATGTAATGCTTCTATTGTCGGCAGGCCTGCACAATGGAATACATCTCTTTATCATAAGTGGGGTACTTCCAGACTGTGTCTGAAAGTGTTTCACTGTGATATGCCACTGGATGTCCATGTTGAGTAAGGACTGCCCCAATAGCATAGTCAAAGGCATCTGTCTCGACTTCAAATGGTTGTTGTAAATCTGGTAACGCGAGCACTGGTGTCGTGCAGAGGCGATCCTTCAACTCTATGAATGTCTTCTATTGAGATTCAGACCAAAAGAATTTTGCTTTCGCTCCTCCCTTGGTGACTTGACTCAAGGGCCAAGTAATATGAGAAAACCCCAGCACAAACCTGCGGTAGAAGTTGGCAAGACCGAGAAAGCTGCGGAGCTCTGTTAGAGTGGTTGGAGATGGCCAATCCCGAATGACTTGGATCTTGGCTGGATCCACATGCACCCCCTGTTCATCAATGATGTATCCCAGATACTGAACCTGGGTCATGCCAAAAGTGCATTTCTCCAAATTGGCACATAGCTTGTGTTGCCGCAGTGTTTGGAGAACCTGTCGGATGTGGTGGAGGTGCTCTTCCCAACTCTGGCTGAAGATCAGAATGTCATCCAAGTATATTACTATAAATGAGTTGGTGAATGGCCGCAAGATGTCATCCATTAGCCTCATGAAGGTTGCAGGAGCATTCGTCAATCCGAAAGGCATAACCAACCATTCGAAAAGGCCCTCCTTGGATTTGAAGGCAGTCTTCCACACATCAGAGGGTTCGATTGGTACTTGGTGATATCCTGACTTCAGATCGATCTTGCTGAAATATTTCGCCCCCTTTAGTTGGTCTAGGAGGTCATCAATCCGCGAGATCGGGTACCTATTACGGACAGTGATCTTGTTCAGCGCCCGATAGTCAATACAGAGTCTCCACGTCCCATCCTTCTTCTGTACCAACACGATCGGGCTCCCACAAGGCGATGAACTCGGACAGATGTGACCTTTCTGTAGGAGCTCCTGAATCTGCCTCTTGATTTCATCGTTCTCCAGAACAGAGCGCCGATAAATTGGTCCATTGGGTAGCAGTGCACCTGGGGTCAGATCGATGGAGTGCTTGACCTGACAGTGCAGAGGAACCCCTGCGGGGGAGGTGAAGATGTCCTCGTACTCCTCCACGACCTTGTCCATCTGTAGTTTTCGTGCAGAGGGGCCCTGTCTGGAGGCCACGACCACTGTCTTCTTCTTTCCTTGAGGACGTATCATCAGGAAAACAAATTTCCCGGTTTTGGAAATGAGCTTACTGCATTGTTTTGCAGTAACCAAATAGATGGCAGTAGGTGGTGCTACCTCTGGTATCCTGTACAACTTATTTCCCAATGTAATAATAACAACACGGGGCCTTGATTCATACACAACATGTCGCTTCCACAAGTATGGTTGTCCTAATAATACATCACAAACTTCAAGGGGAGCAATGTCACACAATACCTCATCCGTGAAGGGCTTGATGTTGTATGGAAGGCGACACTGCTGGCTCACGCGAAGATCTCGTCCTTGGTGAAGCCACCCGATGGTGTACGGTTGTGGATGTGCTGTGGTTGGTAAGCCCAACCGCTTCACGACCTCTGCCGAAATGAGGTTCTTTTGGCTCCCGCTATCAACAATGAACTGTAGCGAGGAGCCCTTTACCCACATCTGGGAGTGGAAGAGACGCTCCTCTTCTGGATCTTCGGGTTCATTTCTCTGGATCTTGGCGGTAGCAATAGTGGCGTTGGGATCCGCATCAATGATCTGCTTCCTTTTGTCATTCCCCTTGTCGGGTTCTGACTCAGAGTCGGAACATGCATCTGATTTTGAAACCTTTAGCTCAGCCACCAGTGACTGCTTGGCCCGACACTCACTTGTTGTGTGAGTGGAGCTCTTATGGAACTCACACCATTTTCCCGTGTCCTTTTTCGGCTTCGCGGCGCTGTTCTTTGCTTGCAGCTTCGGCGGGTTGTCTTGGGCTGCCCCGCCTTGGCTTTGTCCTTTGTTCTGTGGTTTAGGGGCACCTTTCCCCTGCTTTGGATTCGCAGATCCAAAGTCTCGCTTCTTCTGTTTAAACTTCTGCTCGACCTTGACTGCATATCGGTATGTTGTGCCGAGCGAGGAGATGTTCAGGAATTGTATTTCTTCCTGGATGTACTTGTGGAGGCAGCCACGGTATTTGAGTATCAAATGCTGCTCCGAATCCTTGGTACCCAACTTTGTGCGAAGGGTATGGAAAATATTGGTGAACTCGGCACGTCTTGGTCCCTTCCCTGCCGCAGCGTGGTCCACTTTATGTATTCATCCTCATAGCTCCCAACAGGGTAGTACTGCTCCTTGATGGCATCCCGGAATGAATTCCAGGTGGGTGCGACTGAAAATAGTGAGCTAGTACTTTCATCCTTCTGCTCGCAGTAGGTTTCCCACTAGTCCTTGACGTGGGGGGCTGCTTTGAGAAGAGCGAAAACAATCTTTTCCCAACTCGAAAATTCATGAATAGAAAAATAACCCTCTAGCAGATTTTACCATTTATCTACGGCATCTGCGTCTATCTGACCCTCGAATATGGGGATTTCAAAATTAACTTGTACCTTAAAGGGCGTGGCGTTTGCAGAGTAGCTGCTGGAAGCCGATGCGTCGCTTCTGGGTAGCCGCTGAAGGATCTGGGCAAAGCTGTCCATCATCGCGTTCCGTTGTTGCTCGAGGGCTTCTTCGAGCAAGATTTTGATAGGATCTCCTGCCCCCTCATGTTTCTTCTCATCCGCCATGGGAGGCCGTCGGGATTTGCGAGGCTGGTCTTGCAAAGGTTCGACCAGTTCAAGCCCTAACTCCTTATATCCCGACCTTGTTGGGGACATGCAAAGAAAAACAGAGAAAAAGCAGACTGCTCTGATACCACTGATCCAGACTTTAAACAGGAATGCAACAAATTACAGAGATAACCATAAACACAGATATGCAGCGGAAATAATACTTCATTTCATTAATGTAAAATACTGAAATATGCTTACAAACAGTAATGGAAATAAACTAGCTAGGGCGATGGTAGCTTATCTCTAAGAAGAGATGTGGTGGCTACATGCCTTTGAACTGTGTTACAATGAGGCTCGAAGCCCTATTCATTGTTGAGAAACAATGGAAAACCCTTAACATTCCAAAACCTAACCCTAGAAGATGAAACACCAAACTGTGGGCCCCGTTTGGGTAAATTGGTACACCAACTTCCTGGGGTCGTAATTTTTGCATACGATCTCCGTTTGACGCGTACAATAGCTCGTTAGAAAGATCTATCGAGCACTACCACTTTGAGAAGCAACATCGGTCCATGGACCCATGTTGCCCTAGATTTCCCAAAAAAACGTCGTTTAGGGCCTCAAAACGGCTCCGGAAGTTCAGGACTCGAAAAACTGCTAAAAATAGTAAGTTGTGCTACAATTAAGGAAACTGAAAATGCTAAGAGAAACAATGGTGGGGGTCCAGGTGGACTTCGCAGGTGGCCACCAATATCCACCTGGATCATCGTGACCGTCGGATTGTAAGTTACAAAATGTACATAGTAAAGAAACACACTTTACCTAACTCTATACCTAACTCTATACTAGACAAGTTGTACTTAACTATTTCCTATGTGTCGGAATATCCTAACAGGGAGGTATTCATATTTACATATAATTAAAGAGGTACATGGAAGATCTCAAAACACATCATCTATGGAAAATTTTAGGCACCACAATGCCATGGACTAGATTCCTGACCAGGGCAATCTATACATTGGTCTCTCGACAATTTAGGCACTACAATGCCACGTATTATATTCCTTACCAGGGCAATCTATCCGGGTGGGACTAAGATGGACTCAAGCTTTCATCCTCTCTAGGTACCATCAGGATTACTTGCTAACCATCAACCCATAGATCCAAGTGCGTATCAGAGCTCAATGACCAATGCCACCCTTCCAACTTTAGGACCTAGACGTTAACAGAAAGTGTCAGCCAGATGTCCTCCCAGGAAATGCTTCACTCACAAAGCCTCAACACCCATTGATCCCACAGATCAAGAACAACAATCTCTCCCAATCAAACTGATCGCTAACCAACATGCTATCAAAACCTTCAAGAGATTTACCTGTACAAACATAACCCCAGTTAATAATATACTTGCAAATGTGCATAATCAAGTACAAACCTTCAGGGTCTTCCAGACAACTTGATGTTGCTTCTCAACTTTTCATAGTAGGACTATCAACCGAATCTTTGACAGAAGATTCCTCAATCATGCACTTTCCTTTTCCTACTTCATGTGCAAGAACATATTCTTCAGTCGGATCCTACTTTCCTTCTTTCAGTAGTACCTCAAAATGCATTCTCCAATTTCCTTATCTTACTCATGGCCTTCACTAAACTTACGACTGTTAGTCTTGGTCTAGTGCATGACACGTGAAGTAGAGAACCACATTTGTCACTCCCTCTTAATCAGAGAGGATCTAATCATTTCTGTACATCCTCTTATCCTAGGGAGATTCCTTTCATTCAAGCTCCCTCTTACCCTAGGGAGATTTCATTCAGGCTCCCTCTTAACTTAGGGAGTTCTACTTCTTCTTTACGTCATTAGAGAATCTTTCGTGGCTTCCAACCATCTCATCAGAGTTATTATTACCATCACTATTCACGTCATGCTTATCACATCTACGAATATCTTCACGAGCTTGAAGATTGCATACCTGCACAACTTAGATAGCAAGTACAACCAAATCTATAGAAGCATGAGATTCGCCATATCAAAATCTTATCATAACAGAAGCATTTACAAACATAATCAGTAAGAGGCTATACTTCAATACTTCGATTTCTTGCCCAGGTTTTGTTACAAACCCTAAATCACATCCATAGCTCATCAAGATATCAAGCTCATCATATCTAGGGTTTCAATATTCTTTTAATGACATGACCCAATATTTTATATAGAAAACCCTAGAAACAAATCAGATTAATGCATCTCACAATTTTCAAATTCCACAGGTTAGACTTCCTACTATGATTTCATGTAAACCCTAGAATTTTTACATGAGCTTCAACAATCAATCACAGCTTAATCAACATCATGACTAGCATTTACTAGGGTTTGATGTAAACCCTAGATTTCCATCTACAAATTCTCAACAATCACTATATAGATTCATAAACTCCAAATGGTTATACACACGAGAATTTAACTACTACTAGGGTTTACTTGCTAAACCCTAGATTTTCCAAACAACATCATCCTAGATAATCAAGCTTTGACTACGGCTTGTTTCCAAACCCTAGGACTCATGTCCATTAACAATTAGGCCAACACATATATCTAGGAATATATGATAAGCACATCATATGTCAGGCAATATTAATATGTTAGACATATACCAACCTAGAACATGCTAGGGTTTCAACCAAATGGAGACATACCTAGGGTTTCATTCCTAAGACTCTAAATACATAACAAGGGTTTTGCTTATAGACACAACCAAACCCTAAGAACCTAAGGTTTCAACAAACCCTACTATATATCAAAATTTCAAAGGTTTGGGTCCTGGAATTTCAGACAATCATCATTCAACCCTAACAAGTTAGGGTTTTCATGATCATACCAAAACCCGAAACTTGACATCATCAATATATCATAATAGCAATTTCTTTAGACTCCATCAATAACCCTAAGTAGATTAGGGTTTCATTCATTTTCAACATACCCTTAGGTTAGGGTTTTCTAGAGAACTTGTCTAGAGTTCTATAAGAACAATTAAGGATGTAAGGAGGGTAGATTTATCAAGTGATGAATTACCCAAAACAAGAATCATTATGATTCGAGACAACTAGACATAACGATGTTAGTAATGTGATGCAAATTACAAAAATAAGATGAACTCACTTTTAAGAGAATTTTGTAAGGTGTATAGTTTAAGACATCGCCGGAGATGTTCCTTGACAGACCTTGGAAGGATTCCTTGAAGTGTCTTCTTTGTCCTAAGCCATGATCTTTTATACCTATAGTACATACTTACAAGCACAACGTGTGATACCAAGAATCATGATTTAATTTCTAAAGTTAGATTTCCTACATAGCCATGGAGAATGGAATTCTATGAATAGTTATTTCTTCTTTTAGCTTGGAATCCTAGATTACTTGTAAATCCTAGAGGGAGAGGATTAAGGTTTATCAAGAGAGTACACTCTTAATCCTAGAATAATTATAAATAGGGATTATATGAACCATTAGAGATAATAGGAATCTAAAAGCTTATACATATACATACCATATAAAGTGACAATACTTTATTTCTTTTTCCGTAGGCCAAACTTCGGATAGTCTTCAAATAAATGCTTTTGATTTAGCAAATCCTCCTTTCATTGCCTTCAAATGCATGACTAGTGTTATTTAGTTAGGGTTACTATAATCTTAGAGTATGTTGAAGAGGCTTTTAGACTTGTGATAACTCAGTCTATTGTTTCTTCAACGAGTGGAAGAATGTATTGTTTCGACCTTGCACATATCAATGACCATAGCATTGTTTCCTTATATCAGTGCTTCAACCATACTGAGGCCGAATTTTTCTTATGACATGACTATAACTAACATCGAACTACAATTTTAACACTGAAGTTGATCCAAAATTTTCTCCTTGCAGAATGCCAAAACCCTGTCATATGATTTCACCGAAACCTTCTATGTATTTTGAGTGAAGTTACATTTTTTGAAACTGATTTGAAATATTCTATATTGAACTATGATTTCACCCATCCTCATACTACTACAAATTGATCCGAACTTCTCACCTTAAGGAATACTGGAATCCTCCTTCTTCTTCAAGGTGTTTTTATATGGTGAATGAACTAGCTCACTACAATTTGCTATCCAAGATACCTCAAAATATTAGCCCAGAAACATCCTTGGGATCTTGAACTTGATCTTCAATGCAAACTGATCCTTTCACTGAGAATACTTCAAAGTGATCTTCAAACTGCCTTTGACCTTGACCATAGCTCTGAAACCATGTTAGAAAAATCCATAGGATGGCAGTTAAACAATTTTTCTTATGATGACATTATCTTGTGATGGTTTATTATTATTATTCTTTCATTAAATTTATCTTTTCATATCATCAAGACTAATGCCAAGTAACAAATAGAAGAGAACACAAGATGTAGGCACCTTGCCAGGGAAAAACCCCACTCTAGGGGATAACCTAGTCAAAATTCTGTGAAAAATCCTACACTGTAGGAACCCCTACTGCAGCTAATCTAAATCTACTTCACCTACTTGATTATTAAATTACATTCATCAAGTTATTCTTTAGAATACTGAAACAAATTACTTTTGCAGCCTACACTAATTAAATATTTGATCTCATGAAACAAAAAACAAAGCAAAGAACAAGATACATAGGACACACTTATTTTTGGACACAATAGTCCCCGGGAAAACCCAATACGGTAAAACCGGTGCAACAGTTCTGAGAGTTTTATTATTATGCAGGAGAAATATCTGAATACAAATCTAGGATGCTCATCTAGCAATCCTTTACAGAGAAAATACTGGCAGAAAATCTGAGTGAGTTTTACCTCACTTCCAGTGGCAGAATTCTGGCTAATCCGACACAAGACTAGCTAACCTCGGCTATTTCTGTGTCACCTCTTCTGCCCTCTATGTCAGCTTTCCCAGCTGTTCCGGCTGTTCTCGACAGTTTCGGTTGTTCCCTGAAGTTCCGACTTATGCCCTCTGTGTAAGCTTTTTCGACAGTTTTGGTTGTTCCTGACAGTTTCGGCTTCTGCCCTCTGCGTCAGCTTTCCCGACGGTTCCGGAAATTCCAGCTTCTGTGTAACAGGCAACTTTTCTGCTCTGCTAGCTCTCTTTGCCTCTCTGTCTGTATTCTCTGGAAAGTCCTCCTCCCGGATTCTCACTGCCCCTTTGTTGCAGAATGATCACTTAATTCGAAATCCTTAGCAAACCTTGCCCTAGGAATCAAATTCTTGATCAATTCGTTCTCTCCGTGTGTGTTTCCAAATGAACCCCAAGCCTCCATTTTATACTTTTCCTGTTGAGTCTTCAACGACCGAGATTAAGTCTCTAATCAACGGCTAAGATTAAAACATGACTTGATCCGCCTTCTAGATCATTCTCACCCATATTTTGATTAATACCCATTAATATTTTAATTTTCCTAAGTTTAGACTTAGGAACCCCATTAAAAATATTAATTATTTTAATAAAATACAATCCGGGCGGAATTTCACCAAACGGTTTCTAGGTTTTTTAGAACTCATGTGCCCTAGCCTCTCCACCAATTTTTTAGGCTAGAGCACTTCTGATGCTACCAAAAACTAACACTCCCTCTTAGCGAGGAAAGTTCTCTAGCAACAATGCCCAACTACATGCTGCTCTGCTTCTGAAGCATCTCCCTTTCCGCACTGTTGCTTCCACCAACATTGTGCTACTGTTGCTAATGTACTGCTACCCATGACATTGCCACTACGATTTCTGCATCTGTACTACAACTCCCTCTCAAACGTTGCATCTACTATGTTGCTAGCACTACCACTGCTAACACTGCATTCGTACTGCAACTCAGTTGTTGAGAGAAGCAACTGAAAAAAATCCAAAATTAGCTGAACTTAACGGTGTTCAGCATAATACAATGAATGTCGGAATCTGGCTGTTGCTAACCCTCTGAATCTTCTGCGCTGCTGCTAACCTCTGCACTGTGCCATCTGCACTGCTGTCAACCTTGCTCTGCGCTGATTAGTTTTTGGTTTCAAGCCACTGCATCTGTCCTCCAAACACTCCACTGCATCATTTGACACTAAGTCCTTCTCGCTACTGTTGAATCTTGGTCTCCCGTATCAAGGAACTGATCCAAGAGGTTGACTCCTCAAGGATCCTACTCGCATGTAGTCCTCTGGACTACAACTCAATATTGCCCCATCTCCCTCCTGGAGATGCGTGGGTGCTCATGGCAAAACTCATCCTCGTCAATCTTTGCTGAAGTAGCCTTAGGATCATGTTTCGCATCTTTGTCCTTTTTCTTCAAAGGACACTGGGATGCATAGTGGCCCATCTCACCACAACTGAAACATTTCACCTTCGAAATGTCCTTATTTCGCTTTGGATTTTGCTGTCCCTTTGATGCTAGCATTGCATTCTCCTCCTCCTCCTCCGTCTTTGTGACACTCCCACTGCTGTCACTGAGGTTGACCTTCACTAATTCCCTCCTTAACTGCTCCTGTTGAAGAGTCGTGCACATCTCCTCCCATGAAGGTAGTTTTTCTCTGCCCAATATGCTTTGGACGAAAACTTGTCATTCATCTGAGACTCCATTTAGGGCTATCCTCACCATCGTGGTTGGTTGAGGAGTGGACCCCACTGCAGCACGCTGGTCTCTAGTGTCTTGAAGACGTTGAAGATAAAGGTTCACCCCTTCTCCTTTCTGCATCAAAGTTCGTTGCAACTTCTGCTCCAAATACATCTTCCGTTGCTGTATACTTGCCCTGCAAGTGTGAGACCACATGATCTCGAACTCTGTAATATTCCTAATTAGCCATGGCTAATTGGAATATTCGATTTTGCTCAATTTTGCCTTCTATAGCTATTTATAAATAAAAAGGTGAAGAGAGGGGGACATACTCACTTCATGAATAAAGACACTCCCTAGTAGCACAACGTTGTAACTTAAAGGGTGAGCCAAGGGGGGCCAAAGAACCACGTAGAGGAGGGGCCCACGTAGACACTTGGAGTGACTGCGCAGATGGTGAGAAACACGTGGCAAGAGGAAAGCTACGTTGGAGGAGGTGAGCCTTGGGATTGAGAGAGGCCAATGCTATAAAGGAGAGAGGAGCCTCCTCATTTTGGCATTGGATTATGAGCATTTGAGCTAGTCACTTCGACTTAGAGCACGCTTGCTGTTTAGCTAGTCTGCAACACTGTTTAGTGCATTGAGTGTCTCCGTTCGGAGATCTCACCCTTAGTCCCGAGGGACTTCGAGTGCCTGCTTGGGCAAGGTATTTCCATCAATATTTTTGGAGTAGTTTCATCAGCATTTTGGCAGGGAGATTGAGCATCTTAGATGACTGTGTAGTCTTGAGAGGGATGACGCAGTTCTTTCTGGCAGGAGTTCTCGATTGAGGTTTTGCAGGGGGATTTGTGCTGGGAGGTTGAGCAGGGGATCAACGCTTGCATATTGGAGGATTTTTGCTGAGTTTCAGGCAAAGTTGTGGTGGGTTTATTTCAGTAGCAGCGCAGAGCCCTAAGGGATTGCGTGGGTCCTCAAGGGGGTGATTTTCAGTGGTCGGCCATTTCAGAAAATCTTTCTGGGTTTTTCTGGATTTCTTGAGTAGAGTCCGATTCTAGAGTTTCAACATTTTCTGAGGAGGGGAACAACCCCAAATCCTCATTTGATTTCTAGCAGCAGCAGCAGCACAACAGTTCTCCGACAGCTTGGACGCAGTTCAGAGAGAGGCCATTCCTTTGCTATTCTGAGTGTATTTCTTCACTTGCCTTGTGCAAGTCGAGGTGCCATCTTTTTGATCACCTCCTGTACTCATTCTATTACTCAGTATAATAAAATGGCTTAGCATTTCTCTCTGCATTTCTTGAGTATCTGCTTATGGTTATATTGTTATATGTTGCACCATTGTTATTTTTATCTCTTTGAGCTTCCCGACTACTATACCACTTGTGTGTTTTCTCCTATACTCTTAGACAGAGTCTGGAAAGGGCCAGGTAGTCTCCAGATCTCGTCCTCTTTTCAGAGGCTACATATCTGGTAAATGCCCTCCCAGTCTATCTCTGGTTGGAGTTTGCTTGTGTTTGAGGAATATTCCTGATAAGGGATATTACAGTGGTATCAGAGCATAGATCTGGCTCAGCCTGTGGAGCTAGCAATTTGACACCGGGGGAAAAGCCCTACATCTGTTACAGAGGTAGGAGATACAGAGACGCTAGGCGTAGGTTGGAGAACACCTACGAAGAGGGAGACTGTGTTCCGGTGGTGGACACAGGACAGGAGGAGCCTGTGGTGGACGCAGAGCAGGAGAATCCGATGGCAGATGATGGCGGGAAGAGATTTGCGGACATGCTCTTCAAATCAGTATAGGATCTGTTGAGGCAGATTGAGGTGATGGGGTAGAGATTCACGACAGTAGAGGCTAGACAGCGTGAGAGCCCACGGGTTTTCCAGTTTGGTGAGGGATCGGGTGCATCACACCATTTGCCAGAGCAGCGTGATACTACTCAGCAGGTGGCATCACATGCCCCTACACGCTCTACCATACCCACTTTCTTAGGAGCAGACACAGGGGCTGGAGCCCAGTAGGAGGCAGAGCCCGGTCATATGGGCGATTATTTTGCAGAATACTAGGCCTATGTGCGGGAGTTCAGGGAGGCTCTCTCATTCAGAGACTTTGTTCAGCTCCAACAGGATAGTAGACCCCGCGACCATCACAGAGGGTACCGACATTATCATGATGGTGACACCCACTGTGCAGCTAGTAGATTCCACTTGCCTACGTTTGATGGTTCATCAAACAGTTCGGCAAAGTCTTGGGTGGAGAAGCTGGACATTTACTTCCAGCTTAACCAGATGTCGGAGACAGAGGCCATCAAGGTGGCGACATTACATTTGGATGGTGAGGCCCAGGATTGGTGGTTCCATGGGATGGTTACACTCGGGCATTCCACAGTGACAACGTATGCTGAGTTCACCAGGAGATTGATGGAGAGGTTTGACCGGAGGGATCTGGAACAACACTTTGTTGAGCTGACGAGGCTCAAACAGACAGGGAGCCCAGAGACCTACATTGCGGACTTTTTGAGGGTTTCAGTGATGGTGACAGATCTATTTGCGGCATAGAGGATCTACATGTATGTTGAGGGGTTAGCAGAGCCACTTCAGGGTCTAGGAAGGTCCGCTAGACCAACCACCCTTCAAGATGCTATTAGTAGGACTCGGGACTTATAGGATGTCGTACCCAGGACTCGGAAACCTTACCCCCAGCGGCAGGCTTTTCAGCCTAAGGGGAAGGATGTGAGGATTCCACCTTCGAAGGGGAATCCAGGACGAGTACAGATTGATGATGATGCCAGGAGGGAGTTGAAGAAGAAGCAGTTGTGCTTCACTTGCCAGGAGCCGTGGGCACCAGGACATAGATGTGCTGCTGGCAAAGCACATTTTATTGAGGTCTTCTCTGAGAGTAGCGGGGAAGAAGATGAGGAGGATGATGTGGAGGCAGGAGATAGTCATGCCATGCAGGGTCCGTTGCCGCCTCCACCAGCAGCAGCGGGTGGTGCAGCTTTTGCACCTACCGGAGGAGCCCTTGCAGCATTGCGAGGAGTTCCCAAGTATTTGACGCTGCACGTATAGGGGACAGTACGTGGCCAGTGAGTATTGGTTTTGGTTGATAGTGGGGCCACCCACAACTTCATTGATGCACAGATGGTTGAGCGGAGAGGTATATTGATAGAGAGCTTCGATGGATTTTCAGTTTTGGTCCCAGGAGATCAGACCATGGTGTGTGCTCGTTATGTTCTAGAGTTATCAATGACAATGGGCACCTACACACTGACTGACCACTTCTTCGTGGTTAATATTCCGGACACCAACATAGTACTAGGTGTTCAGTGGCTCATCACTCTAGGGAAGGTCACTACAGATTGGAAGGCCCTAGAGATGGAGTGGGATGATGAGAAGACAGGGAGGCATGAGAAGATACGGGGACAGCACACATACCCGCCTCAGACTGTTTCAGCTCATCGGATGGAGGCAGTCTTCGGAAGGGAGACATAGAGTGGGCAGTGGAGCTGCGTGCATCGGAGGCAGGGACTACAGGGCAGACGATGCACCCAGAGATACAGTCCATCCTTGACCGGTATGCCATAGTATTTGGGGAGATTCCGCCAGGACAACCATCGGACTAGGGGTTTGAGCACACCATTGAGCTTGAGCAGGGCATACATGCAGTGATTACTACCCCCTATAGGCATCTCCAGGCCTACTGGGATGAGATTAAGCGGGCCATTCTCGAGTTGCTGGCACTTGGGCACATTCGGCCAAGCACGAGTCCTTTTGCTTCTTCCGTGGTGTTAGTGAAGAAGAAGGACGACACATTGAGGATGTGCATTGACTACAGGGCCCTGAACAAGAAGACCCTGAAGAACAGGAACCCCATACCCAGGACCGATGAGTTGAGAGGAGCCCGGTTCTTCTCAAATATTAATTTGAGATTTGGGTACCATCAGATTCGCGTGAGGGAATAGGGCATTCCCAAGACCGCCTTCAGGTGTCACTATGGGCACTTTGAGTTTTTGGTGATGCCCTTCGAGCTAACCAACGCCCCACCTACATTCCAGTCTTGCATGAATCACATCTTCCGCAGTCACTTGAGGAAGTTTGTGTTGGTATTCTTTGATGATATACTCATCTACAATAGGACTTGGGAGGAGCATCTTCAACACATTGAGACAGTATTAAGCATCTTGGAGGAGCAGCAGTTCTATGCCAAGCTCTCCAAATGTGAGTTTGGGTTGACGGAGATGTTATACTTGGGACACATCATAGGAGTGAATGGAGTGAGGGTCCACGAGGAGAAGATCAGGGCCATCAGGGATTGGTCGGAGTCGAGAAACGTGACGGAACTTCGAGGATTCATTGGCATTTGTACTTACTACCGGAAGTTCGTCAAGGGTTTCTCACAACTTGCTGCACCCTTGACAGATTTGACGAGGAAGGGGGCATTCAGTTGGTCGGATACAGCGCAGCGAGCCTTTGACAGGCTCAAGGAGGTTATGAGTAGCTGCCCAGTGCTTGCGTTGCCAGATTTTACAGCAGCCATTTGCTTTGGAGTGTGATGCGTCGGGAGAGGGGATCGACGCCCTATTGATGCAGGGAGGTCATCCTATAGCCTTTGAGAGTTGGAAGCTCCTTCCGTAGGAGAGGTTGTATTCTATATACGACAAGGAGATGCTGGCCATCATGCATGCATTGGCTTAGTACTGGCAGTATTTGGTGGGTAACAGGTTCAGGGTGAGGACTGATCACAACAGCCTCAAGTTCTTTTTGGAGCAGAAGCAGCTACAGGAGAGGCAGTAGAAGTGGATTGGCAAGATCCAAGCATATGACTTTGACATTGAGTATGTCAAGGGTAAGAGCATTGTGGTAGCAGATGCCCTTTCACGTAGGCCAGCTACGTTGGCTCTTATGAGCTTGGACGCAGACTGGAGGGCTTGACTCTTAGTAGAGTACTCCAAGGACAGATTTGCATGTGAGGTTCTGGATGGGCAGGTGGCGGATGACAGGTACAGGGTGGTCGATGAGATCATCTACTACAAGGACTGGATCTTCTTGACTGAGGGGTCTCAGCTCAAGAAGAAGATACTTCAGGCGTCACATGATTCACCATTGGCAGGTCATCAGGGGTTTACCAAAACCTACAGGGCCATTAGAGAGAGGTTCTTATGGAAGGGCCTCAAGGAGGATGTACTCCAGCATGTCCGGGAGTGTGATGTTTGCCAGAGGAACAAGGGGAAGGTGAGCCATCCCGCAAGATTATTGCAGCCTCTTCCCATTCCGGAGGGGAAATGGGAGAGTATTTCGATGGACTTCATCACAGGGTTGCCCATGGTACAGGGCAAGGATTGTATCTTTGTTGTCATTGATCGACTAACGAAGTACGCACATTTTTTTGCCATATCCGCACACTACACAGCAGCACAGGTGGCCGAGCTGTTCTTCAAAGAGGTTTTTAGGCTACATAGTCTTCCTAAGATCATCACCAGTGATAGAGACAACCGTTTCATGGGCGGGGTTTGGCAAGAGCTTTTCCGGTTGGTGGGGACGGAGTTGACACCGAGTACCAGTTATCACCCACAGACGGACAGGTAGACAGAGATAGTTAACAAGTCGCTGGAGTGCTACTTGCGTAACTATGTCAGTGGGCAGCAACGAGCATGGCTGAAGTGGCTGCATCTGGGGGAGTACTTCTACAACACTACTCATCACTTGTCCATAAGTATGTCACCATTTTATGCTTTGTATGGGTATCATCCTTTATCTTTTGCTGACGTGATGTTTGGTGCTAGCAAGGCTCCGAGAGCCAAGATTTGGATCCATGAGAGTCGGGATATTTCTCTGAGCTCTCAAGGATAATATGGCTACAACGCAGAACTAGCAGAAGCTGTATGCTGACAGGGGTCAGGTGGAGAGACAGTTTGAGGTAGGGGACCTGCTCTACCTACGATTACAGCCATACCAACAGTCGTCACTGAAGCAAAAGGGGGCTGAGAAGCTCAAGCCCCGCTTTTATGGGCCATACAGGGTGATATGCAGGATTGGACAGGTTGCATATGAGTTGGCGCTGCCCCAAGGCAACGAGATTCATAACATTTTTAATGTATCATGCCTGAAGAAGGCATTGGGGCAACATGTGATAGTGACAGATGAGCTACCACCCATGGATGATGAGGGGCATTTGGTGTTGTAGCCAGAGGCTATTATTGATACCGAGAGGCGGTTGCGGAGCAGGATAGTCCGGGAATTCTTGGTGAGGTGGAAGAATTTATCGGATGAGGATGCCACTTGGGAGAGTGAGAAGATCTTACAGCATTCATCACTTCAGTTGCTTGAGGACAAGCAACATTTTGCCAGGGGAGATTGTAATATTCTTAATTAGCCATGGCTAATTGGAATATTCGATTTTGCTCAATTTTGCCTTTATAGCTATTTATAAATAAAAAGGTGAGGAGAGGGGGACATACTCACTTCATGAATAAATACACTCCCTAGTAGCACAATGTTGTAACTTAAAGGGTGAACTAAGGGGGGTCAAAGAACCACATAGAGGAGGGGCCCACGTAGACACTTGGAGTGAGTGCGCAGATGGTGAGAAACACGTGGCAAGAGGAAAGCTACGTTGGAAGAGGTGAGCCTTGGGATTGAGAGAGGCCAATGCTATAAAGGAGAGAGGAGCCTACTCATTTTGGCATTGGATTATGAGCATTTGAGCTAGTCACTTCGACTTAGAGCACGTTGGCTGTTTAGCTAGTCCACAACACTATTTAGTGCATTGAGTGTCTCCGTTTGGAGATCTCACCCTTAGCCCCGGGGGACTTCGAGTGCTTGCTCGGGCAAGGTATTTCCATCAGTATTTTTGCAGTAGTTTCATCAGCATTTTTGCAAGAAGATTGAGCATCTTAGATGACTGCGCAGTCTTGAGAGGGATGACACAGTTCTTTCTGGCAGGAATTCTGGATTGAGGTTTTGCAGGGGGATTTGTGCTGGGAGGTTGAGCAGGGGATCAGCCCTTGCATATTGGACGATTTTTGTTGAGTTTCAGGCAGAGTTGTGGTGGGTTTATTTCAGTAGCAGCGCAGAGCCCTGAGGGACTGTGTGGGTCCTCAAGGGGGCGATTTTCGGTGGTTGGCCATTTCAAAAAAGCTTTCTGGGTTTTTCTTTTCTTGAGTAGAGTCCGATTTCAGAGTTTCAACATTTTCTGAGGGGAACAACCCCAAATCCTCATTCGATTTCTAGCAGCAGCAGTAGCACGGCAGTTCTCCGGCAGCTTGGACGCAGTTCAAAGAGAGGCCATTCCTTTGCTATTCTGAGTGTATTTCTTCACTTGCCTTGGGCAAGTCGAGGTGCCATCTTTTTGATCACCTCCTGTACTCATTCTATTACTTAGTATAATAAAATGGCTTAGCATTTCTCTCTGCATTTCTTGAGTATCTGCTTATGGTTATATTGTTATATGTTGCACCATTGTTATTTTTATCTCTTTGAGCTTCCTGGCTACTATACCACTTGTGTGTTTTCTCCTATACTCTTAGATAGAGTCTGGAAAGGGCCAGGTAGCCTCCAGATCTCGTCCTCTTTTCAGAGGCAACATATCTGGTAAATGCCCTCCCAGTCCATCTCTGGTTGGAGTTTGCTTGTGTTTGAGGAATATTCTTGATAAGGGATATTACAAACCCCATCGAGAATCAACCTCTTTGCCTTCACCTGCTGGACCTTGTATTTCTTCTTTTGATCATTGTCAGTAGGAACAACAACAAAACTTTTGACGTAGGCCTCGAGGTCATATTCCTCTAGAACATCTAAGATTCTGGTCTTCCATATGACATAGTTGGAGGCTCTGTCCAACCTGTCCTGATCTCTGAGCCCATGCGATGCCGTCTTAGCAAGTGAAAAATTTGAACTTTCTGGCGGAAAGTTCTCTGAGGAGAAAATTCCCCTACTATGTGTCTTCGTTCTTTTCCAACGGATTTCTACCCCGACAGAAACTGCGACCTTCAAGCACTGCGCTGAGGCTCTGTGTCACTCCCTCTGCCTATGCAAACCCACGAACTGGAAATCGTACCTCTCTGCCATCTCACTAAGAAAGAGATTTCCTCGGATCTGCGTCCCAGCAAAGGACTGCGCAATAAAGGGATTCACGTTGCTGCCAAGTGCAACTTTTGGCCTCACTACTCAACACTAGATCTGTTCTTCTTGTTTGAAAATCAATGCTCTGATACCATGTGAAAATTCCTAGACTATAGGAACCGCTACTGCAGCAAATCTGAATCTACTTCACCTACTTGACTTTTAAATTATATTCATCAAGTTATTCTTCTGAATACTAAAGCAAATTACTTCTGCAACCTACACTAATTAAATATTTGATCTCATGAGACAGAAAACAGAGCAAAGAACAAGATACGTAGGACACATTTATCTTTGGACATAATATTCCCCAGAAAAACCCAATATGGGAAAACCGGTGCAGCAGTTCTGAGGGTTTTATTATTATGCAGGAGAAATATCTAGATACAAATCTTGGATGCTCATCCAACAATCCTTTACAGAGAAGACATTGGCGGAAAATCTGAGTGAGTTTTACCTCACTTCACCTGGCATAATTCCGGCTGATCCAACACAAGACTGGCTAACACCGGCTATTTTTGTGTCACCTCTTCTGCCCTCTGCGTCAGCTTTCCCGGTTGTTCTAGCAGTTCTTGACAATTCCAACTGTTCCCGACAGTTCCTGCTTCTGCCCTTTGTGTTAGCTTTCCCTGTTGTTCTGACAGTTTTGACTATACCCACAGTTTTGGCTTATGCCCTCTATGTCATCTTTCCCGACTATTTCGTCAGTTCCCAACAATTCCGGCTGTTCCCGGTAGTTTCAGCTTCTGTGTGACAGGCAACTTTTTTGCTCTGTTCGCTCTCTCTGCCTCTTTGTTTGTATTCTCCAGAAAGTCCTTCTCCTGGATTTTCATTGCCCCTCTGTTGCAGAATGATCACTTAATTCGAAATCCTTAGCAAACCATTCCCTAGGAATCGAATTCTTGATCAATTCGTTCTCTCCGTGTGTGTTTCCAAATGAACTCCAAGCGTCCATTTTATACTTTTCCCGTTGAGTCTTCAACGGACGAAATTAAGTCTCTAATCAATGGCTAAGATTAAAACATGACTTGAGCCGCCTTCTAGATCATTCTCACCCATATTTTGATTAATACACATTAATATTTTAATTTTCCTAAGTTTAGACTTAGGAACCCCATTTGAAATATTAATTATTTTAATAAAATACAATTTGGGTGGAGTTTCACCAAACAGTTTCTGGGTTCTTTAGAATTCACGTGCCTTAGCATCTCCACCAATTTTCAAGGCTAGAGCACTTCCGATGCTACCAAAAACTAACAAATTCTTCTTTCAGTAGGTTCAAAATGAGATGACCAAGACCCTTACAACTCAGACTCAAGACTACCTCCATCCATGAAGTCAACCTTGTCATGCTTCAGTTCCATTGCTCCTGTAGTAGTCAGTCTTCTTCACACTTGTCTTTGAAGAGATCAGCTCTGCAACCAATCCCTCCTTCAACCATTGTGATAGAATCGTTATAATAGCACCGAGATACTGTGAAAGCACCACTGTAATTGCACCAAACTGAAGTCATTGTAATAGCATCGAGATGAGGTCACTGTGGTTATGTGAGAGCACCGAATTGAAGTCACTGTAATAGCACTGAGATGATGTCACTGTGGTCATGTGAGAGCACCGAGTGAAGGTCATTGTGATAGCACTGAATCCTGTAGTCATTGTAATGCGAGTTCATCTCTGTAATGACAATGAGCCTCTCTTTCTGAAATAGCACTGAACTAAAGTCATCCGAACTGTGCACATTGTGATATCCAAACTTATCACTGTGAAGACCCTGAAATATATGTTTGTGAAATCATATCCGAACTTCTCTGTGGTGATATTAATGCGAAAACCCTGTGCATATATATATATATATATATAGCTCTAAAACCGGATTCGTTGTTTGAGGACCACGTGTTCGAATCTGGCGAATCGGATTCAATTCGCCCTAAATTGTGTCCGAATTTCGTGACACGTCGTGTCCAAATGGGACACGATCGAATCCAGATCGTGTCCTGTTCGGACACAATGTGTCACGAAATCCAAACACGAATCCAGAAAATCGGGACCCTTGCGGCCATAAAAGGGCGAAAATGCTTATGTTTTTTAATCATTTTGTGTCATTCCTTTTGCAAGAAGTGAGTTGTTGGTTTGCTGTTAGGAGTTTGGAGAAAGGAGCCAAGTGTTTGGAGCGTTTTCAAGGAGATTCAAGCAACAGGTAAGTGCATTTATTCTCTATTTTTTTGCATTTGTATTACAACAGTTTGTATATGCATTTCTTTTACAAATTTGTGCATGTTTTGTTTATTTTTTTACAGTATTCATGCCTCAATCAAGGGCAGCAGGTAGGGGGCAAAGGAAGGGGAAGAATGTCCCCATTGGAGATGCCCCTCCTACCCCAATATCATCAGAGTCTGCTGCAAGTAATGTTGAGGGAAGACTTCCTCCTAAAGGTAACATTGAGTAATATTCTTTGTGGAAATATGTCACAAGAGAGGATGGGCCAAGCAGGAAGGGGAAGGGAGGAGGCAATGTGAATTGGAGATGCAACGTTTGCCACAATACTTTCACAAGCACATATTTTCGTGTGAAAGGTCATTTGTTGGCTTTACCAGGTTGTGGAGTTGGAGCTTGTACAACTATTTCTTTACAAAAGAGGAAAGAAATGGAAAAAGAGTTCACTGTTGGTATGGAAAATGTGGCTGCAAAATAAATAAAAAAACAAGAATGATGACCCCCTTCCATTTTTGAGGAAAGGCACAACCAAATTTCCATTTGAGAGTTCTGTTGGGGGACAAGTAGCAAAACGAAAGACAATTTCACTTGGTCCAATGGGAAATATTTTTCAAAAAGAGAAATAGGAAGAGCTTGATCTCACCATTGCCTTTTTTTTCTATCAAAACTTCATATCCTTTAATGTTGCACGCTTATCTCTATTTATTGAGATGTGTCGAGCTCTAACTCACGGGTCTCCATCATGGTATGTGCCTCCTGGTTCAGAGAAGCTTAGAACCACATTGTTGACGAAGGCAAAAAAAGAGGTGCAAAAAATGCTTGAGCCTGTTAAAGCATCATGGCCAACATCTGGGGTTAGCATTGTTTTTGATGGTTGGATGGATCTAGCACGACACCCACTCATCAACTTCATGGTGTCTTCCTTGAATGGTCCAGTTTTCTGGAAGCAGTGGATACACTTGGAGAATACAAGGATGCACAATATATGGGTGAGTTGTTTATTAAAGTTATTGAAGATGTAGGTGTTGATTCTTGTGTGCAAATCATTATAGATAATGTACCTGTTTGCAAGGTTGTTGGCATGATTGTGGAAGCTACATATCCACAAGTGTTTTGGACATCTTGCATTGTCCATTCATTGAACTTAGCACTGAAATCCATTGCTTCTGATGTGCTTTGGATTGGTAACATTATTGAGGATGCACGGCATCTCTGTAACTTTGTGCAAAATCATACAAATGCCCTCACTATCTACAAGGAGTACAATCTATCATTGTTGAAGATTGCTAATACACGGTTTGCCTCTTCATTCATCATGTTGAAGGGGCCATGGTTATTTCAGAGTTTTGGTCTTTTTGGAGAAAGACAGATCAACTAGCCTCTAAAAGAGTGAAGGACACAGTGCTAGATGATGTTTGGTGGGAGAGGGTAGATCTAATTATTCAGATCATGGACCCTGTCATTTCTTTGCTTCAATTTGCAGATACAGACAAACCCATTCTAGGAGAGGTTTATGAGGGATGGGATTCCATGATTGAGTCCATGAGGAGCTTTATTCTATAGAGTGAGTGCCCCGAGTATGAGACATCACCAGAGGCCTTATGTGGTACTATACAGGATATTTTTGTCAGCGGATGGGACAAGAATTGCACACCTTTACATTGTTTGGCTCACTCATTGAACCCAAAATACTACAGCCATGAGTGGTTGAATGGTGGACCTTCCCGCAGTTTCCCTTCTCACATGGATGGTGACATCTCACATGGGAGGAAAGATGCATTCAGGCGGGTTTTTTAGGATAGGGCATTTCTTGATGAGGTGGAGGATGCCTTTGCAGAGTGTTCCACAGGCACTGGTCGATTTGCAGGATATGATGTGATTAGAGACAGGGGGCTAAGAAGCCCTATTCTTGGTGGGCAAATCATGGGGCAACAAGCCCTCCTCTACAACAGTTAGCCATGAGGCTCCTCTCTCAGGTGACTTCATCCTCTTGTTGTGAGAGGAATTGGAGCACATATGGAATTTGTATAGTGTTAAGAAGAGCAGGCTTGAGCAGTGCGGGGCAGAGACAATGGTGTATGTGCACACCAACCTTCGTCTTATTTACTAGCAGAGGGAAGAGTGGTTGAAAGGAAAGACAAAGATGTGGGATGTCTTTCCTGATGATATGGGTCTAGACAAAATTGTGGAGTTGGCATTGGCCAACATGGATCTCAATGATCCAGTGCTAGAGCCTGTTAGATTTGATGATGGTGATACTATAGAGGGGTCATCCTCCACACCAGCAAATGCAGAGACGACTATGGATACATGGGAGGAGGAGGATGCAGAGGGGAGCAGTGGTGACCATGATGATGAGGACAGCGATGCTGATTCTGATGATGACTATGAGGATTGATGACTCATGAGTCATGGGCTACCTACTGCCTTGAGGCTTGTATACCTGCAGTTGTTTTGTAATTTCTATTTCTATTTGCCATTGGCATTGCACTACCTATGTAACACATATTGATTTTGATGACCTAATGAGAAAACTACAGCTCTCAGTGTCTTTATCTTACTATCTTGTCTTTCTCTTATTGGATCATCAATGAATTGAATATGTATTATGATTTATGATTTATGAATTTAGAATTTATGATTCATTGATTTATCATTTATGTGACATCACTGACATGTACTTGAATTTTGTATGTACTATGCATGCTATAATGTTACTAACTTACTTTGTAAATAGTAAAACTTACATCTAGATGAAGATCTATGTTTGAAATCAATGAATTTTTATCATTAATGAGAATTTGTGTAAGAAATATCTAATTTTTAATATATATATAAAATAAAATAATATATAATGTATCCTAACGTGTCCTGTTCTGGGGGGTCAACATGTCCGAATCCGACACTCGAATACCTGTATCCGACGAATCCCGAATCCCCTTATCCAACGAATCCCGAATCCCCGTGTCAAGTTACTTAGATATATAGTGGTTGTCCGATATAATTGAGCCAACATGAGCATTCGAACAGTTGTGTTTATATTGGCCAACATGTGATCAATTTATGAAAGCCGACTTGATGGAGATTCTGTGAAGGAGACTTCGATGGATGGAGGAGTCTTCACAAATTGATTTTGACAATAACCTAAAGCCTACAATGGAGGCTTGACCTATACATTTGACTCAAGCATGAGACCCATGTTTTAATATGTCAATTCAATAATAATAAAAATATTTTTGCTTTTCTTCTGACAAAATATTTTCAAGTACAATTTATGAAGACCGAACCTAGTTACATTTTCCAACACTCCAACCTTGGTCAATACTATGGGTCATCAAATGATCATGTATTTTCTCTTTCTTTTTAATTTAATTATTCATTTCACTTTTTGATGTTGCTTTTCCTGTGCAAGTGGAATTGAACAATTAAAACAATCTTTCCGGAAAGGGACATTACATTTTTACACCTAATAATTATGGTCCTATGATTTACAAAGTTTAGCATTATTTATCTCTGTTTATCACACTTTCATCAGCATAGTGTAGTGAAACCTTCTTTGCTGCTCATCTCTCTTGCATAAGCCATGGACTCTACTTTCCTTACATCTGATGTTTGGAATCTTAACAGAATATTATCGAATGCTTGAGAACCACTTTGCAGTGGTATATCCCCACAGGCTAGAGTTGTAAACCGATGATATGATGTGACTTGTTATGAAATTGACATTTTGAATGTTGTTAAATGTTAAGATCTTTACAAATGAGAATGCCACTTGTGAGAGGAAGGCCATGAATAGGAATGCCAATTATGAAAGATACAACTCACTACGTTTTCATATAGCTGTTGAGGTATCCATTTCATAGATACATACCAGTTGAAAGGATAAAGAGTGTTCTCCCAAAAGATGCAAGTCAGCCAGAAGAGAACAAGAGAGAAATAAGGCCTAGAATAATTTAATATCAAAATTGTGAATTATTTCAAATGGAGGCCTCTTATATTCTTTGATTCAGTCTTCTACAAGGAATGCAAATATCTCTTGAACGTGAAGCCTCTTATTTGATACACATCTTACTTCCATGCAAATGCAGAGGCAGGTTTAGGATCCTTATTTTTGTATCTCTTGATTTGAACTAAAGACTGCAACTTAGTCAATAACTTGATTTCCGAGTCCTAAAATTTTGTGGCTTGAGGCATACAATGGTTCAGACAACACACTCTAAAAGGAAAAATGATAATTTTATCTGATCTTTCGTTTTGTATGAATTGACATCAAAGTCAATGCAATTTGTATCAGGAATCACTGTCCAACTTAGCAGGAAGGACAGCTTGAAATTTGTGGGCTATATTTATGATTCTATATTCCAGTCTGCCTGCTTTCCTACTACATGTTGCTCACAGAAACTACAGGTGCTTTCAGTATGCATCTAGTGATGCTTGTTCTGTTTGCTTAACTGCTTGAATTATCCATTACTTGGTTTCTGCAGTAATTAGTCTTCTCGTTCACTTCTATACAACTTGAAATTTGAATGAGTTTTTGGCAGCTTGTTTCTGTTCAAATTTCCTGAAGTTGTAAATGCATCTGGAATTGGGTGTACGCAGCAAAATTCTGGAAATTATATGCTTAGCAGTGGTATTTTTGTAGTTGTTTAGGCACTTAATAAGTCCATTCTCTTCCTTACCTAGACTCTATATTGATTGATGTCTGAATTCTAGCATGTTAATGCTGATGCATTTCTTTATGATAAAGCTATTCTTGTTGTCTGTCAATGATAAGACCTGAAATGCTTTTGATCATTGTATGCTGCAGATTGAGTGTGAGGAAACCCAGCACTTTGCTAAACACCTTCAGCATGATCAAGGTTGCAAATATGCAACAGACAATATATCAGAAGACTTATCAGAGGGAGAGAAAAGTGACATTGTTAATGATATGTATACCCATGGTGATGGTCAAAGGAAAAGTAAATTATCAAGGATTAGCTCTGTAGATGTGATTGAGGCATGGGCTAAACAGGAAAAGGAGAAAAAGTTGTATATTGTTTTGATTAGGTATATCTTTGAACTTTTCCTTTGGATTACAGTAATGTGCCACAAAATAGGCTGAAGATCGTGAATGAAGTATTTACTATGTTACGCCCTTATATAGAGAGAGACTAAATTTAAAATGGGTATGCAAGAAAAAATCATCATGAATAGTATTTTGGCATTTGCATATTTTCCTTCCCTTTACCCCTCATTCCACAAAAAAATTAAAGAAATAGAGAAGAAAATAAATAGGTAGTGTTGTACACATGTTTTGTGTTATATTCCAAACTTCTACTAGCACCAGTTTATGATAAATCTGCTTATCAACCCTATGCCTTGGTTGTAGGATCTATTTCATAAGTACTCTATGTGAGAACTAATTGACTTGCATAAATTAAGACATCATTATATCAACCTGGAGTTTGTAAACTGATGAAGTACACTTGCTATATGTGAAGGAATTAGCTTAGAAAGTTCCTAAGGTGTCACTTAATGAATAATAACCTTACCTAAAAATGAAAGTTAAATTAATCAATGAATAATACAAGTTCCAAATAAGCTTAAAAATGAAGTTCAAATTAATAACTATGATCAAGGAAGTACGAGTGCTAATCAAAAGCTTAACTTATGAATGAAATTCAAACTAACATCTATAATCAAAGAAGTATGAATGCTAACTACGTCACCGATCAAAGAAAGTATGAATACTAATCAAGTCAATGCAGTGGAAAACTAGAAATTCTAACTCGACATCGTAAGCAAAATGAAAACTATCTTTACTCAAACTATTACAATAAAATTCTAAACTAGCAATGTAACTTTCAAAGAAAAACAAGAACTAATCCTTCTAATCTAAGGTTACCAAAGCTTCCATAGGTAGAAATCAGGTTGTGAGATTTCATGCCTCAAGTGGCTCTTGTTACTGCTCAAATTAGCATGGTACCTAAGAGGGGGATCTCTAAAGGGCAAATGCTAGGTCAAGGGCAACAAATGGATACTTAGCCCACTATCACCTCAACTAAGGCTCCCATCTATTTACAGACTTTCACCGATGGGAGGAGACCCAGTATGTATGGAGTCACCGATGAAGGATAAATCAATGGATATGGGTTACTCAAATAAACTCTTTTCCAGAAGAGTTTGAAGGATGGAGCTTGCTTGCTTTCTAAGCAAGGTACTATGTATTCTAGGGAAAGGAAGAGAGGTTTTGAGGGTTAGGTTTATGGGATAAGACTTGTGAAGGATTTCTCCAATTCCTAAAATCTTTGTTTAGAATTGGTATCCTGGATGGTTTTTGAAATATTATCTTTCAAAGGAATGGGACCACACGGGGCCAAGTGGATCCAGTCTAGGGTATGAGGAAAGTATGTAGCAACCAATGATATTTTTACTCTAGACAAGGTGGGGGAAAGGATCAAAGAAAGGATTTCACTTGAAGATGTTGTTTTGAACCTATGAGGTACTAGCCTTGGGGATGGCAGGGAAAGTTTTGATCCTGGAGCTAGGGCTTGGATTTTCTCCCAATTCCACTATCAGAATGGCTTCAAAATTGGAGAAGAGCTTGAGGAAAGGGCAGCGAAAGAGGCCCTAGAAGATCAAACATTTTTGGTGGCTAGCTTGTTGGGAAATCGATGCCCTAGGTACCCCAACTTGGCTAGAACCGGAAGGAGGTGAAAGAATATGATTTTTAGTGACCACCCTTGGTAGATTAGTGCCTTAATCTTTGGGAGAATGGAGTCTGTTGTCACACAGAATGTCTAGGCACCACGACAATGGCTCAGATCAGGGGCTGTCACCTTGATCCCTAATCTCTCCGTTTAAGCTGTCTCCCTACAGCAGGCTAAGGGGGGTAGACCCTATGGAAAAATGGAATGAAGAAGAACTAGTTGGGAACCAACCAGTTCGGGAGACACAGTGAAGCAATCAAGTACTTGATTAAGATTTAGCAAGACTTATAGGATTTGATTAGATTTTAAGCAATTGATGCCAGTGCCTTATGGAGTCAACTATCTTGCTAGGAAATTTAGGACCAAGTAATTGATTTGCAACTGCTGCTTGGATGAATGACTATCTTATATGAAGTGCAGATCCTAAAGCTAATATGAGATGCAAGAATCTTGGTTAATTTTAGTTAAATGCCTATCTAAGTTTTAACCCTTCGATCCTTTCTATATTGAGCCTGATTTCGTAGTAATTGGCAGAAAGAAGATAAGGTGAAGCACACTAAGGTGTGATTAATGATACCTTTTCTGAAAATCTAACATACCCGGTGCCTCCGACACTGCAGAGAGCTGTGGCTCTGACGACTGCAAGGTCACCATTTTAAGTACTATTAAAAGCAGGCTTCTCAAGCAAAGATGGATGGATACCTATCTCTCTATCGACCAAGCTTATGCTTGGAAGTAAATTTTATTTATGCAAAACTAACTTATATGCAAATGCACTAGATGATGAGAAGAAGTTAGACCCGATGATTAGAAACACTTGTGTCGCGAAAGCCCTTAATCACCAAAATGAAATGCTCGCTTTATTGGATGAAGACTTAAAAATAAACCCTTGAAAATATTACAATTAAACCACAAGTTTATTTCAAATATTTTTTGATACAATTATAGCTCAAAGAGAACAAAAACTTCTTTGCAATCAATGCCAATAGATTCTCAAAAAATACTTAGTTTATGAAACAAAAGATAAGCATTTTATCACAATTCTATGACATAGTACTTAATTTTTAGAAATTAGTTTTTAGGACAGCAGTAAGAAAAACTTTATGACAACAATAATATGACAATGAAAACAGTAAGTTATTAATGATATCTTTATGCCAAAAATTTACTAAAAAGTTTCCAAACTTGTCCATATGAATTATCAAAAAAAATTTATGCCTGTTATGATGTGATTTCCAGAATTATATCAGATCTGATATATTTATTACAACGAACAATTAAAACATGAAATAAGTTTAATGATGAATGCCCTACTCAAGAAATTAATTCATTAATGTATTAGACAACTTAGGAACTGATTTTAGGCTAACCCACATGAAATTTTTCCACTGTTATATTTCAGACTTCAAAAACAGAATTATTCAGAGATAATAGTCACCCAAAATGTAGATCTAGGCCAATTTTTTGATACACATCAAACATAAATGAGTTATTAATGTATTTAGCAATTTTTTTAGTTAATTTCAAACCACTTGTATGTATTTTTCACCACTATTAGAAAGGTATATGATTGCTGTACCAAACAGTGAGGAAAAAAATTGGTTTAGAGATCAAACCCTTAGGCCCTAGGCCTTGAATATCACTTGCCCAAGTTGCCAAAAAAATTTCAATACCTGAAACATATTTTTTTTGCAAAAACCCACCAATGATTAGCTTCAGAAAATCAAATATTCAAATCAGCAATGGAGCAAGGGGAATCTAGGGACAATGAGGGCTAGCACTAGGCCCAATAGAACTAGTGTTGGGCTATGAGAAGGCAGATCTGGGCTTAGGAGCCCCAAAACTTGAAACCTTTGTTCTGGAAAAATTATTTTGCTTCAGATCTTCAGATTTATTGCAAAATCTTTGATGCCTGGCCCTGCAAACAAATTTGGGACAAGATATTGTCCTCCAGGGCCTAGATATGTTTCAAAACCCCCAGATCTGCTTGAAAAAATCTCAGATCTGAAGATTTACTTGGCTGATCTCTCAAATCTATTCTTGCAAACAATCTTTGAGTCAGATCTTGCCCTCCAAGGTTTAGATTTAGCTCAGATCTGAAAATTTTCTTGGCTGATTTCTCAGATCTATTCCTGCACAAGTGAAAAGAGAAAAACCCAATACCCAATATGTACAAAAATAGAGAAAATTCAAAAAACTGAAGTGTTAAAGTTCAAAATTATGTTACAAAATTTCAGATCTACACAAGTAAATAACAAATCTATACAAATAATTTACAGATCTATACAAATAATTTATAGATCTATCAGATCTAAGGAGTATGAGTCCAACTCCGCTTCCAGATATGATAATCTAAAGTTCTCAATAGCCAGATCTATCAAAATTTCCACAAAATATTTAAAAGATTTTGAAGTTTAGAGAGGTACTAGCCCAAAAAGACCTTGCAGAAAAAAAAAAAAAATATCGTTAGATAAATCCTGAGGCTTATATGAAGTAGGCTCTTCAGAAAATATGTGTTGAAAGTTGGCTGGTCCAATCGAGGACTATCCCCAAATGCTTAATGAGAACCTGAGAGATCTTCTGCAAACACTAGATCAACCATCAAATCAAGTAGAAAAATAGAACAACAATAAAATTATGAAGAAATAGAGATACTTGCTACTTCAATCAAACTTAAAAGTGTTACCCTAGATCCAACAAACTGAATAAGATACCTATATTCAGACTATTCTAAGAGAGCTATTGATTGATAGTTTTCACATAATATTAAGCAAAAATTAAAGCAATGTTACCATAAATTCATGAAGAGGAACACTACAACACGTTGAAACCCCAAAGACTTTTGCATTTATTCCATAAAAGTTTACAAGAGCTTCAAGAGCTAGTACACAATCAAAAGATTGGATGATTTGACTGACAAATGACTTCCTATTTAAAGATAAATCCTCCAACGGCTAGTTCGAGTGATCATTGTCAAAGCAATCTCGACCATTGATGAGGATCAAAATTTCTTTTAATCTCATCCGTGGAAATTTTAAATTCTTGAGGAAATTCGAATTTTTCAATTAAATGCATTTTAATTAATTCAAAAATTAAAATTTTGAATTAATTTTCTCAAAATTTTGAGTTTGACTTAACTCTAGGGACCGAAGGCTTAAAATTTAGCAAAATAATTAATTTACCTTAGTCCCAAGACCTTCAAAAATTTGAATTTTTAAGGATTGACGAATTTTGCCTTTGGAGAATTTAAATTTATCTAGGACGTAGAAATAAGTAAATTTCTGGCTTATGATTTTAATTAAATTTTGGCAGAAAATTTAATTAATTAACCTATGAGGGGATAAATTTATTTTCCAACTTTCAAGACACTTTACATCATTATTTTCATATTTTTTATATCTCAAGGGGGAAAACCCATTTGTATAAGACCCTCACAGACTACCCATTTCTGCGACATAAATATAATCCAACAGACCAAACAATTTGTAATAAAATAACCTAACCAAATAGTCAGGATATTCTCAAATCACTTTTACATAGACTCGATCTAGAACGTTAGGACTCGCCTAAGATCCCAGTGAAAAAATCCATTCCGGCTTTGGGGTAAGGCTGAAGGAAAACCCTGCCGACCATTCGAGAATGGATCGATGAGACAAAAAACCTCTCGGAATGTAGATCATCACTAGAAAATTAGGCTTATCTAGGCAATTACATACACGACACGGAATCACTGAGATTATTTACATTATACACATGCAAAATGGGTTTACATTATAACACGATAATCAGGGTGATGATGATAGCTAAATGACAGACACGTCGATTAGGCGCTATCCTTTTTGCGAAAAAAGGGGGTGTATTGCTATGGGTCGTTGACACGTAGTGGTCAACAGAGTCTATGATGAATATGAGTAGGATTTCTCGGTTCCCAGTCAAGACGGCCGCAAGATCACTTTGCTAGCCTTTCTAGGTCAAGAAGAAGCAACCTTGCAGCTTTTATAATTCGATGTGCAAAAGGAATGGCTTATCTAGGTCAACTTCATTAATAGAATTACCCCTAGGAGATTTCTCTCATATTACATTGCCCATAGATTGAGAGATGCTATAATAGAGACAAATTCCACTATTTTAAGCAGTAAATGCATGCAACAATTAGCCCTAGAACAACAAAATCCCCAATCCAACGTATATGACAAAAGTAAACAAGAACAACATTAAAAAACATGTACTTACATGTAACAGAGTATATCCAACCATTCAAAATTGACAAGAGGGAAGCTCGAAGAGAACATAGACCCAAATCCAGACATCAAAGTTCATCCAAAAAACTCCAATTCATCCTCTAGAAAAAGTGCGAAAATCTCAAGAGAGATAAGAGATCCAAACCAAAGTGATGATGAGAAAATGAACTCATCTCACTTGTATTTATACACAACTTAGGAGTTCGAATTAGCCTCCTTGGCCTACATAAGCCCAAAAATAAAATAATGTTATAATAATTCAACTTTTGGTGACAAGCCCACCAAACTAACTCATAAATGAAAAAGTAAGCCTCTCAAGAGGTCAAATAATAATCTATGCATGTTGTAGGGCCCTCTAAGAGACCTAATGAGGTCCATGGGTGCCACAATGAAGAATATGACTCTCAAAAGCAGTGGACAAGGGGTTGGCCCCTTGTAATAACCTGTGGTGCTCCAAATGACATGTGGGGGCACACAAGTGTCCTCATGGGTCTCCAAACAAATCAAAGATGCCTGTAGATCGCCTACAAGTGCTACGATGATGTTGTAGGTGGTGCCAATCATCGTGCAAGTCCTGGATCATCTGCCAAGTGTATGGTGTAAGAATCATAGTAGAGGAAAAGACACCATAACCAAAGGTCCTGAAAGGTCAACCCTTCTAATTTGAACCCGGTAAGGCGTTCCAGGAATGTGTAAGCAGAGATCTGGGGCCAACTGGGCATGATGGATCAGAGGCATACTCCTCTGTTGAAGTTTCGAAGTTTATTTAGTTTAGAAACCTTTCATGCACTTCTTCTGATTTATTCCTACCTACTTGTTATTTTTTTTTTAACAAGTTATTTACAAAGTAAATACTGAAAATAAACACCAGTGCATGCTCAACATATTACAGATCAACAACTAAAAGAAACAAGAACAAACACACCACATGACACCATTATTTTTGGATCAATCTCCTCGAAAAAACCCAATGCGGGAAAATCGGTGCAACTATCAGAGGGTTTTCTTATTAAGCAATATCAGAGTACAATCTGGGTGCTGAAACTGGCCTACCCAACAGAGTATTTCCTTAGCAGCTATACCTCATAGTTTGAGAGAAATGTCCTGGCTGAAACCCTGGAAAATCCTTCCGGCAGCTCCGCAACACAAAACTGCTTTGCAACCCCAGCGTCTACCCAATCTGGATTGCGTCAGCCCCTCTCTGTCTCACGCTGGCCCTGCGTTAGCCTTTCTTGGCCTACATCAGCCTAGGAGGCCTTGCGTTAGCTTTCTGGGCCTCTGTCTCAGACACGTTGGCATCTCTAGTGCCCTGCACAACACTTGGTTGCTTCTGCGTGGCCCTGCGTGAGCCCTCGCTGGCTCTGCGTGACTCTCCTTGGCTGTTGCGTTGCTCTCCTGACACAATCTCTGCCTTCTCTGTTTCTCTGTACTAAATGCCCCTCAGTTGCTCTCCTGACCAGTTGATAATATCGCCGAAATATTGGCGATATTCGTAAATATCGTGATATTTTCTGCGAGCGCGGAGAAAGTATTGCGATATTTTCGGCTCCCAAAAATATTGCGATATTTCTGAAATATCGTTGATATTTCGGCAAAATATCGCACGATGATCGACGATATTCGTAAATATCGTTATATTTTCGGCGAGTCGAAATATCGCCGAGAAAGTATTGCGATATTTTCGGCTCCCGAAAATATTGCGATATTTCCGAAATATCGCTGATATTTCGGCAAAATATCACACGACGATCCAATTTATCGCCGGGAGACGGTAAAAAAAATCCGTGCGGGTTATAAAATTCCGATTTTGGTTTTTTATGAATCATTTTCATTTCTGATTGCTGGAGAAGGAAGGGGAGAGCTATGTGCTTGCTGCCAAGGAGGGTTTGAGTGTTCCATAGCTATTATCGCCACCAACAACGAAGATTTCATTGATCTAAGCTTCAAGAACAGTGAGATAATTTCATTTCTTCCATTAACAGGTATGTTCAAATAAACCTTGATTTAATGAATTTTTTGTTAGTTTTAGGATTGTTCTTGCTTGCCTAATCATTTTGCTTGATTTTTTTTTCCATTTGAAAAGATTTTCATGCCCATGAGCAAATGCAAGGGTTTTAAGTTTTTAACTTTTCAAGTTTTCTCCATATTTGGGGAGAAAACTCCATTTTTTTTGAGTTCATAGCTGCAGAGGCTATTTACTAATTTTATTATATATTAGGGGTTCATCTCTATAAAATTTCTTCACCTTAGAAATTAGTTTCTTATTGTGCAATGTGAACAGTGAGGTAGGTTTACCGTTTGCCTATTTCTATGTATGAATTGATGAAATGATGTGCTCAATATTGGATGTTGTGTAATGCCTTCAAAGTGAAACGTATTCCTCTTATTGACAATGTTGTTTATTCATGTAGCCATGATTACCTACTTGGTGTTTCCCTTAAAAATTTCTCTGATATTCAAGAGCAAACTGCATTTTTTTTTAAACTTTAAAATACACACTCTTCTTGTCATTTATGGTTTTTCATTGAATTTTCAATTTTCAATTCACATTGCAAAATTGCAAATAATGTAGCAAAAAAACTGTTTTGTAAAATGATGTGGTTATTACTTATTAAGTTACTAATTCCATTTTTTTTTGTGCCCTAGCTTTGAGTTAGCCCACTACAAAATACAAATATGCCAAAAGCCTTGGACCCATTTTGGGAGTATGGGAACCCTAATGGTGGGACAAATCGTGCATATCTTACATGCAAATTGTGTGGGACTAGGATGACAGGTGGGGTTACACGACTGAAATACCATCTTCCTAGACTCAGTGGACATGATGTTGGGATTTGTACAGTTTCTAGTCTGGAGCTTATACAAAAAGCTCTTGAGGCAATTGATGAAAAAGATAGAAGGAAGAGGCAGAAAGAAACAAAGTTGAACGTGCAGGTAGATCTTTCGGGATATCTTCCCCTGATTTTGATGTTGAGGGTAGTGGGAGGGGCTCCACAACTGGCACTGGCACATCATCACCTGCTACTGCTAGTGTGAGGTCATCATTTTTTGTTCCACGAACAGGACCTGGAGCACAACCTGGCATAAAATCGCTTGTTAAAAAAAAGGAGAAGCAAGAAGCAGATAGAGTCATGGGGAGGTGTATTTTCTGGAGCGACTTACCTCTCAGCATCACCAAAACCAATCCATTTTGGCAGCCAATGTGTGATGCTATTGCTGTTGTGGGCCCGGGGTACAAAAGTGCCACATATGAGGAGTTGTGGGGGCCAATTCTTCAAGCAGAAAAGCAGGACATCAACTCTAAATTAGCGGAGTTGAAAAAGACATGGGAAGTTACTGGATGCACAGTGATGTCTGATGGTTGGACAGATAGGAAGGGTAAGACCCTTCTAAATTTCTTGGTACATTGTCCTAAAGGTACCATGTTTATTAAATCGTTGGATGCATTAGAACATGTCAAAGATGCAGCAACGATATGTGAGTTGTTAGATGGGTTCATTCGGGAGATTGGTGTGCAAAATGTGATGCAAGTCATAACAAACAATGCAGCTAATTATGTGTCTGTCAGCGAGATGCTTATGGAGAGGCATCCCACATTGTTCTAGACTCCATGTGCAACACATTGTCTCGATTTGTTGCTTGAGGATATGGGGAAACTCTCCTTCATCAAGGAGGCGGTTGATATGGCTAGGAGCGTCCCCAAGGTTATTTATAACCATGCTTTTGTTCTTAGCCTCATGAGGAGGTTCACTAGAAACAAGGAGTTGCGGCGTCTTGCGATCACACGTTTTGGCACAAACTTTATTACTCTTCAATCTTTTCTTCGATGACAGTTCGAGTTGAAGCAAATGTTTGTGTCTGATGATTGGCGTAATTGTAGATACAACAGGAGACAGGACGGGAAAGCCATTGCAAAAATGGTGTACTCTGAGATGTTTTAGCATGGAGTAGAAGAAGCATGTGCAGTTAGTGAACCTAGAGTAAAGGTTCTCAGATTGTTGGATGGGGAGAAGCCTGCAATGGCTTATTTGTATGAGGGCATGGATAGGGCCAAGGAGGCCATTCGTTCTTATTATGTAGACAAGGGTTCTGTTGGCCTTAATAGGCAAATGATGTTATGGGATGTGATTGATAGTCAGTGGACAGGGATGACCCATTCATGCAGCAACACTCTTCCTCAACCTCGCATTTTCATACAAATGCGGCTTTGATTTTGATGGTGAGGTGATGGAAGGGCTCCATAACTGTATTCAGAGGATGGTAGCTGATCTTGAGTTTCGTAGCAAAATCAATCGCGAGATACAGTCTTATCGGGATTGTGTTGGCCTATTTGGCTTTGATGATGCTATTAGGGAAAGGACCCTCTTCATGCCACGTAGGTGACAAGTCATCACTCATTAGAAATTAGAATTTTCAGTTTAAAATTTCCTTACTTGTAATTCTATTTTTAAAAATTCAATTATGTAACTTTTATTTAAAAGTTTAATTATGTTTTAAGTTTTTGAATTTTTTATTTCATTATTTTGTTGTAGATATTTGGTGGCGAAGCTATGGTGCAAGGGAACCAAATTTGCAGAAATTGGCCATACGAATCTTGATTCAAACATGCAGCTCTTGAGGGTGTGAGCGCAATTGGAGTGTATTTGAGAAAATACATGCAAAAAAGCGCAACAGGTATAACTTTGAGCTCCAGCCTTCAGTTGAGCAATTACACTTATTGTAATTTTTAATTTTTAATTTATGACCTTCAACTTTCAAGTGTCAAGACTTAAGAGTCAAGAGTCAAGACTCATTAGTTTTTTGACACTCTTACAAGTTGGAGTTCGCACGCCTGAATGATTTAGTATCTGTGCATTACAACATCCGACTTCGAGTGAGGCAAATAGAATCACCAATGGATCCAGATGCCATTTCCTTAGACAATATTGATGTATTGTCTCAGTGGAGGGTGGAGTCTGAAGAGCCCATCTTGGAGGAGTCACCTTCATGGTTAGAGCCAGTGGCAGATGATCCATTAGAACAGGGGCAACAAGAGGAGGACTCGGAGGAGCAAAAACACTCGGAGGAGGAGCAGGAGGAGGAGGAGGACATTGCGGGAGCATCAACATCAACACCATCTGCTATATATATTGGAGAGCATAGCCCCATACTTAGCACTCATTATTTGACATTAGGTGCAGAGGCAGGGTCAGGGCCTTCTATTATTAGGGGCAGGCTTGGCAAACAGTCCATCATGTTTTCCCGTAAAAGGGGGAGAGGGCAGTGATTTCAGATAGATAGCTGCTAGTTTTATTTGTTATGCTACATATAACTCATGATGATGAGATACTTTTATATATGTGATATTATTTTGTATTGGTTCTCCACATTTGAGTCCTTGAATGGACAATTATCATGGATCAGCAGGATTTGGTATCGCTTTTGATGTATCATTTCTATTTGACATCATATTTATTAGTGCTTTCTTCATATTTATGTGCCAATGTGTTTATTTCATGTTGTTATTGCTTTATATGTTTAAAAATATGAAAAAAAATGAATATATTATGCATTTTTTATGCTTGCCGATATTTTCGCCGATATTGCCGATAAGATATTTTCTGGACCCTCGCTGATATTTTCCCGATATCGATATTTTCAACACTGCTCCCGATCACTGATTCTATCTCTCTTTGCAAACCCCGCTCTAGAGAATAGAATGACTGATCACTCTAGTGTGTTCTCCAAGTGACCCTTAAGCCTCCTCTTATACTTTTCCTGTTGACATTTCAACAGCCGAGATTAAGTCCCTAATCAATGGCTAAGATTAGGTCCGGCTTGATCCATGTCTTTTGGACCATTCTAACACAGATTCATATTAATACACATTAATATTTTATTTTCCCTAAGTTTAGACTTAGGGACTCCATTAAAAATATTAATTATTTTAATATCTCCTGATCTGTTTAGAATCTGCCCAAACCCTTTCTGGGTATTGGAGATCTCATGTGCCTCAACCTCTCCACCAAATTTCGTGGCTAGAGAACATCCGATGCTACCCCAAATCAACACTCGCTATTAGCGAGGACTGTGCTCTAGCAATACTCTTCACTGAGTATTACTATGATCATCCGGCATCGGTACCTGTGCTAATGCTAGGCCTTCCTGCCCAACATCCTCTGCACTGCTGCATCCTGTACTGCTGCCCATGGTTTTGCAACTGCCACTGCTGCATCTGTACAACAGCTCCCTCTGCATCTGTGTTGTTGCTGGTCCTTTCTCCCAGCACTGCACCTCCTCTCATCATGCTGCATCGTGCTGCCCACTGCTGCACTGCAACTCAGTTACTGGGAAGTAAGTAATTGATCTCCCAATCTGACCTCCTTGTTGGGCTAGAGACGCCCATTGATGCTGAAGCTCCCTCTGCCGCTGACAAGTGCTCCCTCTCTGACCTCTGCGTTGCTGCAATAACTCTCTGCTTCTCACACCGTTGCACACCTCTCTGTGCCATCTTGCACTAGTGCAACACACTCCTGTGCCTTTCACACTGCTACAGCCTGCTAGCCTTGCACTGTCTCGAGATTCTTGCACTGTAGCTCTCTCTGCCGCTCCAGCTGCATCCGTCTCTACGCACTCAGCCAGTCCTGCTACTCCTCGTCGGGGCTCTCGTAGCAAGGTCTAATCCAAGAGGCTGGGTACGTCAAGGATCCTACCCCTCATTGCCTGTAGTCCGCTTGACAACAACTTGATGTCTCCCCACTTCCGCTCAAGTGGCGTGTGTGCACTCATGGCACAGTCATCATCTATCAAACCTTCCTTCTCTGCTCGTGCTAGCGCTACCTTAGTCTCGGAAGACTTTCCCTTACTCTTCTTCCTTGGGCACTGGGTCGCATAATGACCCATTTCCCCATAGTGGAAGCACTTGATCTTGGAGAGATCTTTCTTCTTCCGCTTCTCCTGCTTTCCCTCTGATGCTAGGGCCACATCCTCCTCCTCCTGCTTGACCTTGATCCCTTTGCTACTGCTACCTGTCCTCGACTGCCATCTGATTTCTTCCTGGCAAAGAGCTGCCCACATCTTGTCCCAAGGTGGGAGAGTCCCTCTGCCCAGGATACTCTGGACAAACACTTCCCAATCTTCTGAGACAACATTTCCGGTTGTCCTCACCACAAGCTCCTGACCCAGTGTTGCTCCTATAACAGTCAACTCGTCTCGGATCTCATTCAGTCCTCCGAGGAGGGTGTCAATCGATTGATCCTTCTTCATCTGATACGACCTCATTTGGTTCTCGAGTTGCATTTTTCTCTGCACAGAAGTATGCTGGTACAGGTTCTTGAGAGCCTCCCACATCTCAACTGTCCTTTCCTTCTCAGCTATATGCTAAGTCACCAGGTTCGAATTCGAGTTCGAGTTCGAGGACCTTGAAATTCGAATAAAGTTCGGCAACTCAAATTTTGTCGATAAAATTCGACATATAGAAATTCGAAAAAAAAAATGTATATTAAAGATAGAGGGCCGATTTATACACTTATAAAGACTATCTTATTGTTAGAAATTATATTAATAATGGAGTCAAAGCATAATTCGATGAAAAGCTTGAAATGTATAGGAAAAATCAGCAAGTTATGTAGCACATGAAAATTTCTAATGAGTCAACCATATTGACAAAGAAATAATGAAAATTTCTAAAAGATACCATTTGATCACCAACCAAAATATGATGTACCATGTAACCATCAAAGCGAATAGAATAGTACTGAGTAAACAGTCATCAAATAAGAGTGAACAGCTTCCACATTAGATAAAAAGAGAGTTTAAACTTTAAACTTTAAAGTAGCAGCTAGCTTGGCAGTTTTAGGCTCTAGCAAATTGTTCATGCAAAAACTAAACTAGAACTCTAAAACAGGAACACAAGTTTTATTCTTGACGTTCCTGTTGCCCACTTGTTATATCAAAAAGTTCTATGTCATCAAGAGCAGTATGAGATATGGATCCGCTAGATGCTTCAGCACCAGATTCATCAGCGAATTCCCTGTCACTATCAATGTACAAATCAACATCACCCATTGTTGCATTTGGAACAGGATCGATCCACGGAGTAGAAGAATTGGATGACTCTTTAGCCACATTCTTCAATGCCAACTGCAAATTACTACGAACATAAACAAGATCTTCTAATTTTTGAGATGACAGTCTATTTCTTTTTTTGGAATGAATGTGGTCAAAGGAACTCCAATTCCTTTCACATGCTGATGCACTTGCTCCTTGGCTTAAGATACGCATTGCAAAATTTTGCAATTCTGGTGCCCCTGAACCATACCATTCCCACCATAGTGTTGGATCACTTTTGCTCCTATCATACTTTGCTGATACTGTTCCAAATAATCCTTCTTCTAACCTGTATGCATTCAAGTTGAGAGTCTCAATCAGTTCATATACAACAAGATTCATATAATTGCAAGACATTAACAACAAGATTCATATAATTGCATGCAAAGGAATATAATTCAATAGACATTTACCTGTATGCTCTCAACTGACTTCTGATCAAACCTGCAATCTCTAGATCTGGATTTAGCTTCTCAATAGATTGGATAAGTCCATTCATGATTTCTTCGTCCCTATGTCTTGGCAACCCAAACAATCTAGGGTCCAAATAGCATGCTGCTGCGTGTAATGGACTATGCATCATCTTCCATCTATGATCAATTAAATCCCATATCTCCTTGTAATCAGCTTCCACATTATCAAAAGCAGTTGCAATGGCCTCTTTGCAACGATCAAGGCTTTCATAAACAAAACCCATACAAGGTTTGTCACCATCAACCATGCGGAGCACATTAACAATTGGGCCACAAATTTTTAAAACCTTGTTTGCATTTTCCCAAAAGCCATTACTGAGCACTATTTGTTCAACATTTTTCCCCTTAGTTTCTTTTGAGAGAGTAGATCTCTCCCACTCAGTGCTGCAAAAAACAGCTCTTAGGCTCGCTTTTTCCTCAACAACTCTTTTCAGAGTAATATAAAAAGTGGCAAACCTTGTATCACAAGGCCTCAACAACTCTTTTGATGCATTCTTCCTGTATATGCTCAAAGTGAGACGATGGTTGATGATGAAGTTTGAAATTGATTTGGCTCTTCGGATTGTTTCATTGACCCAAGGAAATTTGGCTAAGTCATGCAACATTAAATCCAAGCAATGAGCTGCACAAGGGGTCCAATAAATCTGCCCATATTTTTCCATAATCAGCTTCCCTGCACCAACACAATTTGATGCATTATCTGTAACAACATGGACAACATTTTCCACCCCAACTTCTTGAATCGCTTCATCCAAAATTCCAAAAATGAATTCTGATGTCTTCACTTGATCCATTGCATTCACTGCCTTCAAGAAAACTACCCCTTGAGGACAATAAACAAGCACATTGATCAATGGGCGATGACACAAATCTGACCAACCATCACTCAAAATTGTGCATCCTGTAAGCTTCCAAGACTCTTTAATATCGGCCAACTTTTCTGTCACTCTGTCTTTCGCTCTCTTTAGCAAAGTTGTCCTTAAAGCTTCAGATCCAGGAGGAACATAGCCCTTCCCAAAATCAATGGCCTTTTTAATTACATTTTTAAAAAATGGACTCCTCGCCACATTAAAGGGAATTGCACATGCATAAAAATACTCAGCAACAACGTCATCAACTTCCTGTTTCTCAACAGGTTTCCAGAATTGATTTAATGTTTTCGGCACACCTGTTTTTGCTTGAGGAGCTGTAGAACTAGATCCACCAATGTTTGAAACTGAATTAATGGTGGAGGAAGACATGGCAATCTCCCTCTCAATTCGCTGCCTCTTATTCACCTTTTTCTGCCTTTGCATCTGTGAACTGGAATGGTCTTTATCCACTTTGGCTTTTTGTTCATCAGTGATCTTAGTGCAGGCTTCAACACCACCTCCACTTCCATTGGTAATACCGAGAAGGTGATCCACTGCTCTAGTCAAAGTGCCCTTGAAATTATGTCCACACAGCTGACATGAAAGATTAGAACCATCTTTTTGGATAAAAGTCCAAGCTACAGCAGTTGACTTTGGGGGTGCCATTGGAATTTAGAAGTCTGAAATGTCTGACACTTCAATGTCTGAAATGCCTGCAATTCGTGTTGAAATTACATTTTCGTTAGTCATCTTCAACACAGTCAAATCAGGCTTCAGCCTTCAACACAGTGAGAAGTTAGAACATAATTACAGTGGCTGATATCATTATAATTTATTACAGAACAGTGGCTTGACATAAAATTACAGAGGTTTGATCTTGTTATGACTGTTGAAATAACAATGAAAGACACTACCTTTCTGTTCAGCTTGTTTCTGGCTTACCTTTCTGTATAGAATACATTGCAATTCCATTATGATTGGTCTAATACCAACGAAAGAGACTATCTTTCTGTTCAACTTGTTTCAAATGGTTTTACATGGTATATTATCTTTCAATGTTTGATCAAACAAAGAATCATGGTATGTGAAAATTTCGAGTTTAGTATCTTTTACATGGTATTCTAGACCAGAATATTTTTCTGTTGAAGTTTTGGTGGAGAGATCTACCAGTTTCTTAACATCTGTGGTATTAAAATCAATATAATTTACAAGATCTACAAGTTTTATTCTAGAGACATTGCTGGCAGTATTTTTGCAATTCAGGTGTGTTGAGAATTTTGTTTGATGAGCTTTTGATACTTCAGAAATCTGTACAGTCCCAGTCTCAGGCTTCAGCATATGTGTAAATTGTAATGAAGATCTCTCAGTAATAGAGTAATAGAGTCTTAGGGTATATAAACTTCTCTAAAACTAAGTAGTCATTCCTAAATGGAAAGGGGTTCTTTATCCAATAAATAAAAAAGGATGTGTACAGTGTACACCATACACTAATTTCCAATTTTCCCCTATAGATCAAATCTGGGAATAATCGTTCCCCGTGGATAAAATCTGAGTGTAATCTGGAATGCCCAGTGATAATGTCTATTGAGTGAATAGAATGAGCCTGATTTAATACTGTTCTAGTGGGTGTATCTATTTTATTAAGGTAAAAGCATGAGCTTGAATAATAATGTTCTAATGGGTATATCTATTTCTTCAAAGCTCCCGAATGATGCTGTTCCAGTGGGTAATGGGTATACCGTATATCTATTTCATCAAAGCTATTTAGGATGCTGTTCCAGTGGGTATATGTATTTCATCAAAGCTATTTAGGATGCTGTTCCAGTGGGTATATGTGTGATGATTGATCTGTCCAACGTTAAGGATGTAGGCTACAAGTTACTAAACTTACTGACGAACTGCTGCATAGTCATTCAAGGAAAGTTCCAAAAGATCATTCATTAAAAGAATGATATGCTCTGGTGGACAGATGCTGCTATCAATGCGAAACCGATGGTAACTTGACTGTGATGCTATCATGTAACACTAAGGATGCTGGTAACTTGACTAGTCTGTGATGCTATCATGTAACACTAAGGATTCACGAAGTTACGATTTACGATTGACGTTCCATTAATAACTATAGTCTATGACGGAATTTGGAAACCGAAAAACTTACAAGTTACAGCGTCTGCGGGCCTGCGGCGGCAATGAAACCCTAGCCCGAGCCCGTCAAGGTGTCGTGTTACAGTGTAGTCTCTGTCTCTGTCTCTGTCGTGCGGCGGCAATGAAAACAACAATGAAACCTAAGCTAAAGCCTAAAACAGCAAGTTAGCAACACGCATACCCGAAAAAACGAATTTGAACGCATATAAACGAATTTAATCGATTTTAATGTCGAATTTATTCGACAAAAATTCGAATACGCTATTAAATTCGAATACGCCATTAAATACGCCGAACTGAAACGAATAAATTCGAATGACCATTAAATACGCCGAATTTCGAATTTTTTCGATTAAATACGCCGAATCCGGTGACTAAGGCTATATGTGGTACCACATGATCCTTGATCCCGTGAAGGATAATGCACTTGGCCCTCGCCATCGCCTGTTCGTACTTTTCGTTATCATTGGGGTCAACTGGGATAGCTATAACCTTCAAGGCGAAGTTCTTGACACAATTCCTGTCAAGCACTGATAAGAATTTGGCCTTCCAGATTGCGAAGTTCGATGCTCCGTCCAGTCTATCCTAGTCTCTTACCCCATGTAGTGCCATGACGCTCTTCTACTTCCCTCCTGGAAGTTCTCCTTTCTACTCCTTTGAGTATCTACTTCCCGTCTGGAAGTTCTCCTATGGACTCCCTCTGAGTCTTGAATTCCCTCCTGGAAATCCTTCTGTTGCTTGTCGAGATGCCCCCTACTCTGATCGTCTTGTGCAACTGCACTACTTATCCAGGTTCCTCGGCTTGAAACCCTCAATAACTCCTCTAGCCTTGCTCTGTCAGGCACTGTTCTGACTACAGTACCTCACCAGCTCCACTCTGCAATATTTCTGCAGCCTTCTAGACTCCAACAACTGCCTCTCTGTGAACTGTGTTAGCCCCTCTCTGCCTCACGCTGGCTCTGCGTCACCCCAGATGGGTTTGCGTTAGCCCTGGGATGCCCTGCGTCAGCCCTCTGGCTCTCTGCGTCAACAACGCTGGCCTCTCTGAGGCTCTGCGCAGCTCTCGACTTCTTCTGCGTGGCTCTCGCTGGCTCTGCGTCACACTTCTTGGCTTTTGCGCTGCTAGAAATAGCTTCTGTCACCTCGGGACAACTGTTTTTTGCTGCTATTGCTCCGCTCGGCTGATGTCTTTTAGTCCTCCTGTGATCTGCAATCACGCTCTGATACCATGTTGAAGTTTCTAAGTTTACTTAGTTTAGAAACCCTTCATGCACTTCTTTTGATTTATTCCTACCTACTTGTTATTTTTCTTTAACAAGTTATTTACAAAGTAAATACTGAAAATAAACACCAGTGCATGCTCAACATATTATAGATCAACAATTAAAAGAAACAAGAACAAACACACCACATGACACCATTATTTTTGGACCAATGTCCTCGGAAAAACACAATGCGGGAAAACGGTGCAGCTATCTAAGGGTTTTCTTATTAAGCAATATCAGAATACAATCTGGGTGTCGAAATTGGCCTACCCAACGGAGAATTTCCTTAGCAGTTATACCTCACAGTTTGAGAGAAATCTCCTGGCTGAAACCCCGGAAAATCCTTTCGGCAGCTCCTCAGCACAAAACTGCTTTGCAACCCCAGCATCTGCCCAATCTGGAGTCTGGACTGCATCAGCCCCTTTCTGTCTCACACTGGCCTTGCGTCAGCCCCAGGAGGCCTTGCATCAGCTTTCTGGGCCTCTGCTTCAGACACACTGGCCTCTTTGGTGCTCTGCGCAGCACTTGGCTGCCTTTGCATGGCCCTGCGTCACTCTCCTTGGTTGCTGCGCTGCTCTCCGGCAAAATCTCTGCCTTCTTGGTTTCTCTGTACTCAATGCCGCTCAGCTGCTCTCCCGATCATTGATTCTATCTCTCTTAGAAAACCCCGCTCTAGAAAATAGAATCACTAATCACTCTGGTGTGTTCTCCAAGTGACCCTCAAGCCTCTTCTTATACTTTTCCTGTTGACATATCAATAGCCGAGATTAAGTCCCTAATCAACGGCTAAGATTAGATCTGGCTTGATCCATGTCTTTTGGACCATTCTAACACAGATTCATATTAATACACATTAATATTTCATTTTCCCTAAGTTTAGACTTAGGGACTCCATTAAAATTATTAATTATTTTAATATCTCCTGATCTGTTTAGAATCTGCCCAAACCCTTGCTGGGTAGTGGAGATCTCATGTGCCTCAACCTCTCCACCAAATTTCGTGGCTAGAGCACATCTGATGCTACCCCAAATCAACGTCCTCGTCCAATAAGTGAACCACGAGCAATCTCTGAATGGCTATGGGGATCCATGGAGTGCAATCTGCTGCTATGGAGGCCCACGACTCTCAACGCTCACCCTACATGTGCCAATGTAGCCCTCTGGAGGATCAGGACCCCATATAGGGAGACCAAACCCAAGATGGAAACCATCTGTAATCTTGCATAAGATCCAATGCGTCCCTTAGCCTTCTAGCACACGAGTCGTTAGAGAAATCGAGTAAATGAGCTTATCTAATCATGGATCACAGGTGGGGATTTCATAATGGCCCGCCCTTCCATAATGGGCTTTAGGATGTGCCAATGTCTCCTAAATTCCAAATGGGGTTAACCAATAATCCCATTAGGTGGTTTCTACTTCTAAAGGGGATAATATAGTCAAGGTACATCCTTCAAAAGGTGGTGGCATGTGACAAATAAGTGAATGAAGTAGGGAATGAGAAGGGGCAGCTCTAGGTCACATGCTGGGGTACAAGGGTAGCTAATAAGAGGGGAAGTCCACACTTGGGTTTATAATGTGTAGAAAGGAGCAATCATGTTACATAAGGTGCCCCCACCTTGATTTTTCCACCCTTCTTTTATGCCTTTTTCCTTTTTATGATTTTATTTGATTAAGGGGCTCAAGTCGTTAGAAACTTAGAGCATGATGTATAAGATATAGCAGTGAATTCCCCCTTTTAAGGTAGGGTGCTTCATCGCACACCAGGGGTTGGGAAAATCATGTGAAAAAAATTCCTAGACTCTAGGAACCCCTACTGCAACAATTCTGAATCTACTTCACCTACTTGATTTTTAACATACATTAACCAAGTTATTATTTTGAATATTGAAGCAAATTACTTTTGTCGCCTACAATTAATTAAATATTTGATCTCATGAAACAGAAAACATAACAAAGAACAAGCTACATAGGAGACACTTATTTTTCAACACAACAGTCCCCGTAAAACCCAATGCAGGAAAACCGGTGCAGCATCTTTGAGGGTTTATTATTATGCAGGAGAAATATCTGAATGCAAATCTAGGATGCTCATTTAGCAATCCTTTATAGTGAAAAAAACTAGCAGAAAATCTGAGTGAGTTTACGACAGTTTCGGCTGTTCCTGACAGTTTCGGCTGTTCCCGACAGTTCTGGTTGTTCCCGGCAGTTTCGGCTTTTACCCTCTGCGTCAACTTTCCCTACTGTTTCGATAGTTCTTGGCAGTTCTGGCTGTTCCCGGAAGTTTTGGCTTCTTCCCTCTTCCTCAACATTCCCGGCTGTTTCGACAGTTCCCGACAGTTTTAGCTATTTTCGGCAGTTTCGGCTTATACTCTCTATGTCAGCTTTCTCGACTGTTCTTGGCAGTTTCGGCTGTTCTCGGTAGTTTCGGCTTCTGCCCTCTACGTCAGCAGTTCCGGCTGTTTCGGCAATTCTCCACAGTTCCGATTGTTCCTGGTAGTTTTGGCTTCTGCATGTCAGGCAACTTTTCTGCTCTGTTGGCTCTCTCCACCTCTCTGTCTGTATTCTCCGGAAAGTCCTTTTCCCGGATTCTCACTGCCCCTCTGCTGCAGAATGAGCACTTAGTTCGAATTTCTCATCTTTCTAGCCCCAGAAATCAAACTCTAGATCAATTATCTCTTTCTCTGCGTTTCCGATTGAACCCAAAGCCTCCATTTTATACTTTTCCTATTGAGTCTTCAACGACCAAGATTAAGTCTCTAATCAACGGCTAAGATTAAAACATGGCTTCATCTGCTTTCTAGATCATTCTCACCCCTATTTCGCTTGATACCCATTAATATTTTAATTTCCCTAAGTTTAGACTTAGGAACCCCATTAAAAATATTAATTATTTTAATAAAAACAATCTTGGTGGAATTTCACCAAACTATTTCTGGGTTCTTAGAACTCATGTGCCCTAGCCTCTCGACCAATTTTCAAGGCTAGATCACTTTCGGTGTTACCAGAAACAAACACTCCCTCTTAGCGAGGAAAGTGCTCTAGCAACAATGTCCACCTGCATGCTGCCTTGTGTCTGAAGCACCTTCTTTTTGCACTGCTACTACCACCAACACTGTGCTCCTGCTACTACTGTACTGCTGCCCATGACACTGCCACTGCTGCATTTGTACTACAACTCCCTCTCAAACACTACATCTGCTATGTTGCTAGCACTGCCACTGCTAACATTGCATTCGTACTGCAACTCAGTTGCTGAGAGAAGCAACTGAAAAACATCCAAAACTTAACATAATACAATGACCGTTGGAATTTGACTACTACTAATTCTGATCCTCCGAATCTTCTGCGTTGCTGCTAACCTCTACACTGTGCCATCTGGACTGCTGCCAACCTTGCTCCGCGCTAATCAGTCTCTAGTCTCCAGCTACTGTATCTGTCTCTCCAAACACTCCATTGCATTATCTGACACTAAGTCCATCTCGCTACTACTAATCTTGGGCTCCCGTAGCAAGGAATTGATCCAAGAGGTGGACTCCTTAAGGATCCTGTCCACATGTAGTCCTCCCGACTACAGCTCAATTTCGCCACATCTCCCTCCTGGAGATGCGTGGGCACTCATGGCATACTCTTCCTCGTCATTCTTCACGACTACAACATTATGATCATGCTTCTCGTCCTTATCCTTTTGCTTCAAAGGACACTGAGAGGCAAAGTGACTGAACTCGCCACATCTGAAACATTTCACCTTTGAAATGTCCTTCTTTTGCTTCTGCTTCTGCTGTCGCTTCGATGCAAGAGCTGCGTTTTCCTCGTCCTCCTTCGTCTTTGAGCCACTCCCACTGCTGCCATTGAGGTTGACCTTCACTAGGCCCCTCCTTAACTCCTCCTGTTAAAGAGACGCCCACATATCCTCCCATGGAGAGGTAGTTTTTCTCTGCCCAATATGCTTTGGACGAAAACTCGCCATTCATTTGAGACTCCATTCAGGGCTATTCTCACCATCGTAGTTGGCTGAGGAGTGGACCCCACTGCAGCAAGCTAGTCTCTAGTGTCCTAAAGACGCTGAAGATAGAGGTTCGCCCCTTCTCCTTTCTGCATCAAAGTCCGCTGCAACTTCTGCTCCAAATACATCTTCCGTGGTTCAAAAGAGCCTTCATACAGAGAAGACAAGGCTTCCCACATCTCTCGGGTTGTATCCTTCCCCTGCAAGTGTGAGAGCACATGATCTCAAACTCCATCGAGAATGAGCCTCTTTTCTTTACCCTTCTCGATCTTGTACTTCTTCTTTTGATCGTTGTCAGTAGGAACAATTACAACACTTTTGACGTAGGCTTCGAGATCATATTCTTCCAGAACAGCTAAGATTCTGGTCTTCCATATGACATAGTTGGAGGCTCCGTCCAACCTGTCCTGATCTCTGAGCCCATGTGATGCCATCTCACCCAACTGTCGAATTGACTCCTCTAGTCACTACTTAGCACTGCTCAACTGCTCAGCAAGTGAGAAATTCGAACTTTCTAGCGGAAAGTTCTCTAAGGAGAAAATTCCCCTTCTATGTGTCTTCGTTCTTTTCCAGTGGATTTTTGCCCCGGTAGAAATTGCGCCCTTCAAGCACTGCATCACTCCCTCTGCGTCTGCAAACTCATGAACTAGAAATCCTACCTCTCTGTCGTCTCATTCAGAGAGAGATTTCCATGAGAAGTAAACCCAATACTCAATTACCAAATGACAGGGCATACCTTTAGATTCGAGAGGCCCACCTTCAAACATATGATCAATACAGGTGGATGAGGGACCACATGGTTGGCTTAGGTGGTAGAGAAATGGCACAACGAGCTAGCAGGAAGGTGCAAGGGTTTGCAGGCTGTTGGTTGATGTCCATCATGGAAGAAAATTTATCCCGGGGATATCACCCACGAAGTGGTGGGTAACAAGGCCCACCCAATCTTTGATGAGGGAGCTCGAATTAGATGAGGGGAAATGTAGGAGAGTGAAGTGGAGTGGTAAGAGATCACTCTCCATCTCACTCAAGTAAGCCCTAATGCAATCTCAAGTGAACTCATGATATCTCCTTGAAGCTCGAGTTGACTTCCTCAAATCGTGGATCTTGTCATTGGAACTCGCTGTCTTCTCCACAAAAAAGCTGATTTGCTTGATTTGTGGCTTATGTGAAGTCCACGTCACTTGGTAACTCAACTTTGACCTTTAGATGAATTTCCACCTCATTTCCACATCATTTGAGCATGTGTGGATATTTATTTTTTAACATTTATTTAATTGTTGGGCTAATTTATTGCCACATTTTCCACAAAACTTAGGAAAAGTACATTTTGAGGGTCTAGAACCTATTTTTTACCCCTCAAAGTGTGTTATAGTAGAAATTTGAGGGTGAGAGGTGTAATTTTGAGCACACATACCCCATACAACTTCTCTAGACATCACTTATTACATCATACATTCATATTTTATTCAAATTTCCAACTTTCAGGAAATTTAAATTTTTTTAAAAATGACCCATAGACCTAATTAAAGGGATGAGCATCCTAGACTTGTATTCAGATATTTCTCCTGCATAGTAATAAACCCTCAAAACTACTGCACCAGTTTTCCCGCATTGGGTTTTTTGCAGGGACTATTGTGTCCAAAAATAAGTGTGTCCTATGTATCTTGTTCTTTACTCTGTTTTCCATTTCATGAGATCAAATATTTAAATTAGTGTAGGTTGCAGAAGTAATTTGCTTAAGTATTTAGAAGAATAACTTGATGAATGTAATTTAAAAATCAAGTAGGTGAAGTAGATTTAGATTTGCTGCAGTAGGGGTTCCTTCGGTCCAGGAATTTTCACTTTCTCCCCTTGATCTCTTTTGGATGTTAACCTTGGATCTTAGTCCTGTGGGACCTCCTTTATCTACCATTTGGTTCTAGGGGGTACTACTTGGGAAAACCCGACTTTGGGTGTGTGGTCCCGCTCCTTTATCCACATATATTACTCCCTTTCCACTCACTATACCCCCATTCATCATTTCTCCCACTTGGGTCCAATTTCCATTCTTGTTCCACATAGGGTCAACCTCCCTATCCACTCACCCCGACCTTGGGCCAGGCCTAGAATGATGCGCCGGAGGTTGAAGTAGCTAAAAGAAAAAGAAAAAAACATAATTGGCCACATTTAATAGAAAATTGTACCACAAAATGCAAAAGATGGTCGGGGCAAAAATAATTAGCACGTGGGAAAAAACCAATACATGAGTTCTACCCCAATCTATGGTCATCACCCTGGTTCCATAGGCCCTAGATGAGCCTCAATTATCATTCAGGATCCCATGCTTGTCCCAACCCCTGGAGGGCAATGAACCGCCCTACCTAAAAGGGGGTAATGACTACTATATCTTACACATCATGCTCTTGTCCTTTGAGCCCTTAGCAGTTAATGAAAGAAAATTCATAAAAGGCAAAAGACATATAAAGAAGGGTGGAAAAATCAAGGCCGGGGCACCTCATGTACCACGATTTCTCCCTCCTACACATTACATACATAGGTGTGGGCTTCTCCTTATCCAACTACCCCTATGCCCCAATATGTGGCCCAGGGTTGCCCCTTTCATTCCCTATTCCATTCCACTTATTTATCACTAGCCACCCCCATTAGAGGGATGTTCCTTGGACATGCTATCCCGTTTAAGGGCTGAAACCACCTAATAAGGTACTTGGTTAACTCCCTTTGGAGCTTGGAGACACTAGCACATGAAAAAGCCCACTACGGAAGGGCATGCCATTATGAAGTGCCCACTTTGTTATCCATGATTTGTAAACTCTTTTACCCAATTATTTTAATAACTGGTTGTACTAGAAGCCTAGGGGACGCATTGGATCTTATGCAGGACTACAAGTGGTTTCCATTTGCGTTTGGTCTCCCTATACGGGATCCTAACCCCCAGAGGTCTACATTGGCACATATAGGGTGTGCATAGAGAGCCATTGGCCTCAACAACAACAGACAACACTCCACGGATCTTCATCGATGCTTAGAGACTACTAGCGATCCACTTTTGGGATGGTGGTAATATGCTTGGTACATTATCCCAGCAGGCCCCCACAGGAGCCCCACACTCTTGGAAGGTGTCCTAGGACTTGTACAATATCATGGTAACATTCATTCCACCACTCGGACCCTTGCAGAGGATCTACAAGCATCTCCGATTCATATGGAGACCCATGGGGTCATTTATGTGCCTTTAGAACCATTGGGAGCCCCACAGGTCTACTACTTGGAGAACAAGGGGCCAGCCCCTTGTCCATCATATTCCGAGGAATTTATTCCTCAGTATGGCACTTTAGGACATTATTAGGCCTTTGGAGGGCCCCACGACATGTACATATTATTATTTGGCCTTTTGTGAGGCGCTTTTTTACACTTGTGAGTTAGTTTGGTTGGCTTGTCATCAATAGGAGTTTTATTTGCACATTATTTTATCATTAGGGGCTAATGTAGGCCCATAGGCTAATTCGAACTCGTTAGGAGGCTATATATTGATGTTAGATACATTTATTTAGATCATCACTTGACTTGGGATCTCTCTAATCATAGGGAACTTCACATTGTTTTCCTTGGAAGATATGTTTTGGAAATGGATGAATTTTGACGTATGGATTTGGGCTATTTTTCTTGTCTTGGAGCTTTGTCATGCAAACGAATTGCTGGTTGGATATATTCTATAATGTTGTAAGTAAATGTTGACATTGTTATTCTTGTTGCTGCATACTGCTAAAATTAGGCCTAGTTGCTGCATAATTGAAATGTGGAACTAAGCATGTTTTAGCTAATTTAATGTATGGGCCAATGTTATATGAATGAAATGTCCTAGAGATTATTTGTCTCAATAAGCTTGCATTATTTGCTTTGAAGTATAAATGCTTGTTGGTCACTTCTCTTTTCTTTGTCAACATTGGATGAAGTTGACTTTCCAAGCTTCTTTGATCAAGAAACCAAGTTCTTACTCATCATCATCCTTGAATCCATATCCCCAAGTAAATTAAGCACTGATCCTTGAAAAAGGGTGATCATTTTAACCCTCTTTTTACCCTTTCCCCCCCTTTTCCCTAGGTCTAGCCCCATTAGGTCACCTAGGGCATTAATTCTCGAGAATTGACCTAAGGAAAAATTTCAATCTACTACAGGCTACTGTGTGAGTGGGTCCCCTCCCTCTCTAAATTTGAGGCAATTCTAAGAGTGGAATCTCCAAGAATCCCAAGCCCTAGCTTTAGGATCCAATTTTGCCTAGGAATCCACAAGGCTAGACCTCAACAGGATCAATTCAAACTTTTGAAGTAAATATTCTTGTTTTGTCCTTTCTTTTCACCTTGTCCAGGATAGGAGCATCATTGGTTGCTACATTCCATCTCCAAACCTGGATTGGGTCCACTTGGTCTCCTGTGGTCTCACTTCTCAATAAAGATTATTTGTCAATGACCATTTGGGAATCCAAGTTTCCCAAGGATTATAGGGATTGATGACCTCGTCTATAAGCCTATTCCTTCTCCCTCAACCCTCCAATCCCCACCCTTACCCCTAGAGGACCAAGTCCCTTGCTTAAAGAGCAAGCAAGTTACATTTTTCCCTCCATCCTTGGGAAATGGTGTCTGGGGTCAGTTTCCACCTATCCATTGACATATACTTTACAAGTGATCCCTACAGTACTGTGACTCCTCCCATCGGTGAAAGTCTATAAAGAGCAAGGAGACTCAGCTGCGGTGATATTGGGCTAAGCCTCCACCGTTGCCCTTAACCTAGCAGTTGTCCTCTTAGAAACCCATTTTAGGTCCCCTGCTGGTTTGAGTGGTAACATGCCTCTAAGGAAGAAATCAAGTCGCCACGTGGGAAATTTGAATTTGCATGAAGAAGCATTGAGATTGTCACCTATTTGTCTTGGGATTGTCACCATTTGCCTTGGGATTGGCTCCCAAGCTTCTATATAATAGAGCTATAGGCTCTCACACAGGTAATGCTTGTTATGAGCTATTGTGCTTGGGAAAGCTCTGATCTTATGTACACTTGTTCTCAATTGCAATAAAAGACTTTGTTGTTCATTCATGAGTGTTGTTCCATTGGAGTTTGATGATTGACTCACTATTGGTATAACTTCCTTTGCTCGTGCTTTTGATTTATGTTATTTCCATATGGTCTTGTAGATTTGTTAATGTAAAGCTATCTTGCATTGACAATTGATTTAAGAGTATGCTCTAAGTATAAAAATCTCTAGCTATTTTCCAATAAATTTCTAGAGTTTTCTTATCATTGCTTATTTGTTAGATCTATATGGAACTAATTTTTGATTGAATTTTTGTAGAGAAAATTCTTGTTGGATCAAATATCTAGTGTGAGGGTAAGTCTTTGGAGAGACCAACCCACTCTTGACACATTCTCCAAGGAGCTCTCATTGGTTTTTTGAATTCCATAGTTCATCTTACGAAGTGGATTTTGTAGAGATTTTCTTTGACATAGCTTGTATACAAGCAAATACTTCATAATTTAAATCTCTTTAATTTTTTTTTCATTGATTTATTTAGCTATTTAAGAGCATTTCCCAAACCACGAAAGTGATGGGGTTCACTCCCATCACTTGATTTGGTTTTATATGTTATTTTGTATCATACTTACATGCTCTTTTTACACTAATTTTGTCTTAGTTTTGCAACCCATAGTTGGAGTTTTGACACAAGTGCCTTGAGGAAAGACTATTGAAAACTCTAACCACCTCTCTTGTAGGACCTCTCAAGTATTCAATATCTATTCCAAGGAGGCCATAGACACTAGAAGGAGATGCAAAGAAGGCTAGGGCATAGGCCTTTGTGGAGATTTTAATTTCTGATTTTAGAAAAACTTCTTTCGCCTTTGAGGTTGCTATTGTTTGGAGGGATATATCGAACTATTTCCTTAGCTATTTCCAACTCTCAATCTTGTACAAATTCCCATCACCTTTTGGGCATCCCTCTAAGATGTTTTAACTCCATTGTAATATGATAATAAAAAGTCTCTTTTTCTTGTGGAAGCTTGGGTTTTTGCCCAAGACATCTTTTCTTCTTATTTAGAAGGAGGATTTTGTGTGGGTGGGTTAATTTTGCATTTCATCTTTTCTAACTTTCCTTTTTAGCTCATTTTGCATGCTTTAAAATTAACACAACCTCACCATCACATTTCGATCTCTAAGTTAGATCTTGCTACAAGTTCATTTGATGTTTTGCATTTCATTTTGCTTTGAAGTACAAGTTGATATCTTGCTTTAGAGCAACTCACTTCTTACATGCAAGTATTTGGAGTTATGTGGCAAGTTTAATTTAGTTGCTTAACAATTTGCTTTCTTTGGGATACAATTGCCTCACTATAGGCTCATTTGTTATTTTGCTCACTTATTTTCCAAGCATACTTTACAAGCAAGCATTTCATTTTTTTTTAGCTTCATCTCATTTTCAATTGCTATAAGTTTATGGTTTGTGGCATTTACTTGGAGCAATTTACAATTCCATTTATTTATGAAGCTTATGTTTATATGTCTTGTACAAGTTTGAGAGAAATTTTTCAAGTTGTATCATTGTGAGCACTTTCATTTACTTGAGGCAATTTCCTTTTGCAAAGCATCAATACACTTACTTGCATCACTTTAATTCACCTTCAAGCTAATTTCCTTTTCCAATTGAAGTTACATTTGCAATTTACTTTGAGCATTATTTCATTTCCATTATTTTGAAGCATTGCAAATATCTCTTGGGAAAACTTACTTGCATTACATTTAGGCATTTTTAGCATAGTTTTCATTTTAACTCAATTAACCTCCAAGCATAAGCTTGGTTGATAGACATCATAGGGAAAATACTTTCTTGGAAAATTCTTCCAACTGATACGAAGTAAGGTAAAGAGTGTGTGACCCTGTAGTTATGAAGGTGGCTTGTCCCCTTGTAGGAATGAACGCACATGTTGGCTCATAAGACTAAGGGGAAGGGTATCATTAATGACACCATCGTGGCCTCAACCCCTCTTTCTTATAGTCACCCCAATTTTTACTGTGAAAATTCTATCACTGCAGCAACTGATTTACTTTTCCTACTTATTTCATCATAAGTTATTCATGAAATTACTTCAACAAACATTAAAATAAATATTGCTGCAGAGATCACATCGTAATACAGTAAAAACAAAAATATGCACACATTGACACAGTTATTTTGGACTAATGTCCCCGGAAAAACCCAATGTGGGAAAACCGATGCAGCAAGGGAGGATTTTATTATTCAGCAATTTTCTTGTACAACAGGGTGTCAAACTGGCTTACCTACAGATAGACAAACTTGCAGCACTTTCCTAAACCCAACGTAGGCCCTACTGACCTTTGCTACAACTTCAAACCCTTTGTGTTAACCTACTGAGGCTCTGCGCAACCTCTCTGGGATTTTGCGTCACTCCTGCAGCCTCTGCGTGGATGAAGTAGGCCCTTTTGACTCTGCGCAGCCTTTGTTGCCTCTGTGTGGCTTCCTCTAGCTCTGCGTCTACCTCTTTTGCATTGATCTCCCGTCTCCCTGTTCCATACTTGCTGCCTCTTGATTGCTCTCCAGACCACTGGTTCAATTTCTCAACAAATCTCGCTCCAGAAATTGAACTCACTGGTCTCCTTCAGTGTATTCTCCAAGTGCCCCTCAAGCCTCCTCTTATACTTTTTCTGTTGACATCTCAACGACTGAGATTAAGTCCCTAATCAACGGCTAAAATTAGATCTGGATTGATCCATGTCTTTTGGACCATTCTAACACAGATTCATATTAATACACATTAATATTTTATTTTCCCTAAGTTTAAACTTAGGGACTCCATTAAAAGTATTAATCATTTTAATATCTCCTGATCTGTTTAGAATCTGCCCAAACCCTTCCTGGGTATTGGAGATCTCATGTGCCAACCTCTCCACCAAATTTCGTGGCTAGAGCACATTCGATGCTACCCCAAATCAACACTCCCTCTTAGCGATGACTGTGCTCTAGCAATACTCCTCACGGAGTATTACTCTGATCATTCGGCATTGGTACCTCTGTTGATGGTAGGCCTACCTGCTCAACATCCTATGCACTGCTGCATCCTGTACTGTTGCCCATTGTTCTGCCATTGCCACTGCTGCATCTGTACGACAGCTCCCTTTGCATCCGTGCTGCTACTAGTCCTTTCTCCCAACACTGCATCTGCACTGCAACTCCCTCTTCATTCGTGCTGCTAACACACTACTTCTGAAAGGGGTTCTTTACCATCCCCATCTTTTCCCTGAAGTAGTCAAATTTTGACTTTCTAAGGGCCTTGGTGAGGATATCTGCCACTTGTTCCCCTGTAGGAGTGTAGCTCAACTGTACAGCTCCACGTTGGACACAATCTCTGACAAAGTGACACTGGATATCAATATGCTTTGACCTATCATGAAATACTGGATTCTCAGAGAGTTTGATGCAACTCTGATTATCACACATGATCCTGGTCGCCTCCATATTTCTTCTAAATAGGTTTACCAACAGTTTTCTAAGCCATATGGCCTCACACGAAGTTGTGCTTGCTGCCATATATTCTACCTCAGACGAGCTCAGAGCCACAGACTTATGTTTCCTACTACACCAAGAGGTTATTCCTAATCCAATGTTGAAATAGTACCCAGAGGTACTTTTCTGATCCACTGAACTTCCTGCCCAATCTGCATCAGTAAATCCACTCAACCTGATATCCTTCCCCTTGTTGTACAAGAGCCCATAATCAACTGTTCCCTGTAAATACCTGAGAACGTGCTTGGCTGCTGCCCAGTGAGCCCTCTTTGGTTCCACCATGAACTGACTGAGGGTGTTGACAGCATAGCAAATATCTGGCATAGTATTGACTAGATACATCAGGGACCCTGTGAGCTGTCGGTATTGGGTGGGATCGACATCCTTGTCTTCTAATGCATCAATCTTCTTCCAGTTGGTGATCATTGGCGTAGCCATAGGTCTACAATCTCTCATCCCAAACCTTTTCAGAATTTCTATAGCATACCTTCCCTGCCCAAGGAAGATTTCTCCTTTTTGCTACCAAACTTCCAACCTTAGAAAATAGTGCATTTGTCCCAGATCCTTCATATCGAACTCTGTGGCTAGATCCTTCTTGCAGTCTTCAATGAGTTTGGATGATCCTGTCAGGAAGATATCATCACATATAATAATAAGATAAGTGGCTCACTCTCTACGACCAGATAGTAGAGATTTGGATCCACGTCACTCTTGACAAACCACATCTTCTGCAAGTAGCCATCTATTTGACCATACCATGCCCTTGGTGCTTGCTTTAGCCCATACAAGGCTTTCTTCAGTCTGCGTACATGAGACTTCTTCTCATGAGTTTCAAAGCCCTCTGGTTGTTCAATGTATACTTCTTCTTCTATTACCCCGTTCAGAAATGTCGTCTTGACATCCATTTGATGGATCTCCCATCTCATCTGGGCTGCAAGAGATATCACGGTCCTAATAGATGTATACCTGGCTACCGGGGCAAAGGTTTCCTCATAGTCAATCCCTTCTTTTTGAGCATACCCCTTAGCCACAAACCTGGCCTTATATTTTTCAATACTACCGTCTGCAGCATATTTGATCTTGTAGATCCATCTTAAACCTACCACAGATCTGTCTTGAGGCCTTGACACCACCTCCCAGACATCGTTTACCATTATGGAGTTATACTCCACCATTGCATCTAGCTAGACCTGATGTTGAGCTACCTCCTTGAAGCTGACAGGCTCTCCATCCTGAGCTACTAACACCTGATACCTGTCTGGCTGTTTTCTCTCCTTTTTACTGTTCCTTGGCTCTCTGATGAAGTTCTTTGCATCACGCAGAATTTGACAAAGTTCCCTACTAGTTCTTCCTCTGCCAACAGGTGCTTCTGTTTGCTCCTCTTCCTCATCCTGAGAATCTTCCTGATTTGAGGAAGGGTTCTTCACTTTCGTTGGTTAAAGAGGCATGACCAACGGATCCTCTTTCAACTGTTCCTTGGAAGGCATTTCGCGAGATCTTTTGAAAGCTCTGTCCTCTATGAACTTTACATCTCGTCGTACTACTACCTTCCTGCTCCCTGGAAGATAGATCCTGTATGCCTTAGCGTTCTCGCTATATCCTGCCAGATACCCCTTTTCTATAGTCTGATCCAGCTTCTTCCTCTTTTCTTCGGGTATGCGACAATATGCCAAACTCCCAAATATCTTGAAATGACTGACTTCAGGTGTCTTCCCAGTGAAGACTTTCTCTGGAGTAATCTTGCCCAATGCCCAATGAGGAGTCTTCTTCTGAACGTAGACAGTTGTGTTGTATGCTTCTGCCCACAGGAATTTTGGCATATCCTGATCATACAACATGGCCCTAGCTGCTTCTACAATAGTCCTGTTTTTCCTTTTGCCACCCCATTCTGCTTCGGATTGTAGGGAGCTGTCCACTCTCTTCTGATGCCCTCCTTAGCACAAAAATCAGTGAAGTTCTTATCGACATATTCTCCACCATTATCTGAGCGCAAGACTTTTATTTTATTACTTGTTAGATTCTCCACTAGAGCCTTGAACTCCTTGAATCGACGTAAATCCTCATCCTTGGTTTTCAAGAAATAGATCCAAGTTTTCCTCGAGTGGTCATCAATGAAAGTAAGGAAATACTCGGCACCGCTGAGAGCTTTGACGGACATAGGTCCGCAGATATCTGAGTGTATCAATCCTAGTACACTCTTGGCCCTATGGTTGCTCCTAGAAAATGCCACCTTGGCATACTTTCCTAGAGCGCATCCTTTGCATACATTGTCTCGTTCTGTACTCAGATCCGGAACTCCTGTTATAGTGCTCCTGAGAATTCTCAGAGCTCCATGGTGCAAGTGACCCATCCTTTTGTGCCATAGTTCGTTCAAGTCTTTGTCCCCATGACTGCCTATTAGTGCCATTGGAGATTCTAGTTGTAATCTGTACAACCGATTACTTTTGATCCCGATCCGCACTTTCTTTTTCCAGCTTGTGTGTTTTACGTATACCTTTTCCTTGATGAAGTAGACATCATAGCCCTTGCCTTGTAGTTGTGACATGGAAAGTAAGTTCATCCCTAATCCTGGCACATGTAGCATATTTGTGGCACGAAACCATTCTCCTGATTCTGTCTGAAAAACTATGGTACCCTTTCCTACTCAAGTACACTTTGCCTTGTTCCCCATGGTGATCTAAAAGTTCATCTTCTCTTCTCGATATTCTGAGAAACACTCCCTGATTCCTGTCATATGTCACGAGGCTCCACTGTCTATATACCATACTTTTGATGATGCAGCACTAGTCATGCACGCCACTTCTTCTTCCAACCTGGAGGCCAACATAGAGAAATCGAAATCTCTCTCTTGTGCAATCTTCTGAAAATTTGCGTGAGTCCCCTGAGGTGGATGCCTCTACATCGTGGTCTGGACCCATAACTGATTTTCCCTTTTCGTCTCTGATTAGATGCTCTGATACCATGTGAAAATTCTATCACTGCAACAACTGATTTGCTTTTCCTACTTATTTCATCATAAGTTATTCATGAAATTACTTCAACAAACATTAAAATAAATACTGCTGCAGATATCACATTGTAATACATAAAAAACAAAAATATGCACACATTGACAAGTTATTTTGGACTAATGTCTCCGGAAAAACCCAATGTGGGAAAACCGTTGCAGCAAGGGAAGATTTTATTATTCAACAATTTTCTTGTACAACAGGGTGCCAAACTGGCTTACCCACAGATAGACAAACTTGCAGCACTTTCCTAAACCAAGCTTAGGCCCTACTGACCTCTGCTACAGCTTGAAACCCTCTACGTCAGCCTATTGAGGCTCTGCGCAGCCTCTTTGGGCTTCTGCGTCACTCCTGCAGCTTCTGCGTGGATGACGCAAACCCTTCTGACTCTGCGTAGTCTCTGCTGCCTCTGCGTGGTTTCCCCTAGCTCTGCGTCTGCCTCTTCTGCGCTGATCTCCCATCTCTCTGTTCCGTACTTGCTGCCTCTTGACTGCTCTCCAGACTATTGGTTCAATTTCTCAGCAAACGCTGCTCTAGAAATTGAATTGATTGGTCTCTCTCAGTGTGTTCTCCAGGTGCCTCTCAAGCCTCCTCTTATACTTTTTCTGTTGACATCTCAACGGCCAAGATTAAGTCCCTAATCAATGGCTAAGATTAGATCTCACTTGATCCATGTCTTTTGGTCCATTCTAACATAGATTCATATTAATACACATTAATATTTTATTTTCCCTAAGTTTAGACTTAGGGACTCCATTAAAAATATTAATTATTTTAATATCTCCTGATCTGTTTAGAATCTGCCCAAACTCTTTCTGGGTATTGGAGATCTCATGTGCCCCAACCCCTCCACCAAATTTCGTGGCTAGAGCACATCCGATGCTACCCCAAATCAACATTTACCCTTTGGTAAGAGTTCAAGAGGAAGATCTCTTACATAGAATAGGAATTTAGTTTAAAATTAACCAAGATAATTGCATCTAACCTTAATTAAGCACATTTCATATTAATTCACTTTACTTTTCAAGCTATTTTACTTGCAATTTATTATATGCTTGTCATGATGAAAATGCCTTGAATTGATTATCTTGTAATATCTCATTAGGCAAGTACCATATCTTTCATTTTGCAAGTGAAGTTTTAGCTTGTTTCATTTGCAAGTTATTTTATATTGCTTCTTTACATGCTTTAGAATTCTGAATGGTTATATTTTGAAAGCATTTCTTTGAGAGCAATTTTAAATCTTGCAAGTGATATCATCTTTTTTTAACATCTATTTGATTGACAGGGTTACCTGTATTTCACTTTGAAACATTTCATTTCTAGAGCAAGTGTTATTTACTTTGAAGCAATATTGAAGGCACTGGTTTTATATGGTCATCTTAGATTTATGTGTTCATGGTTATTGAGAATATATTTCATTTCATATTGCTTATCATACTTGTTGAACTTGCTCATAATTTTAAGGTAATCCAATTGACTTTAACATCTCCTAGAAACCTCACATCACTTTTAACTTAGTTTTTCATTAGGGACCACCCTCTTTAGCTTGCCTAGGAGAGAGCTTAAATGGGGAGAGTTGGGAATAGGTGACAACCCCATCTATTGATTTTGCCACCAACCACACCTTGTGGGGTTAAGGGATTTTCTCACTAACTTAGGTGTGTGTGCAAGGCGGAAACAACAAACTCAACGACCAATCCTTTATGAAATAACTATAGCCTTGATTTGGCATTCAACAAATTCAACCCTTGGATTAGTCGAATTTGTGCCTAGTTACGCAATTTGGATGAGGTGCGAATTTTCCCTTGGTGTGTGATTTTCTCAACTACCACAATGTTGAGTGTTGCGTTGAATGGCCCCTTTTGTTTGAGCTTTTGCAGATCGAAGAGGAAACCAACCGTGTCTTGAACCCAAGGTACAAAGCCTACATGTTGGTTTTGCCCAGGATTATCTACAAATATCTAAATGAAGGACGATTTACAATATTAACTTCTTTGCTGTAAAAACTGATAAAAAATGAATTTGCAACATTTAAATTTACTAAGTTACCAAAACTAAAACAAAATTGTGTAAATACTTTTTTATGGGTAAAGAAATTGTGTTATAATGCAAGAAGGAAGGCCCCTTACCTTTGAAAGAAACCAACTTAAAGGAAAGAATTTAGTCAAACCCATTTATGAAAGGGAAATGTTAGCAATGCTACATGTAGTTAAGAAATGTTGCCTTTTGTTGGAAATGTGACTAGGTTCGGTCTTCATAATTATCTATGTACTTGTATCAATTTGTAAAAAGTAAAAAGAAGAAAATTAATTTTTAGTCAAAGCATGTTCTTCATGCTTGTAGGGTTATTTGAGTCAGAGAATTTATTGTTGAGTCAAAAGAATGTATTTGAGTCAAAGTCCCATTTGGACTTCTTGGAAGAAAAAGAAGAAAAAATTGTTTTGAGTCAAAAAGAGTCAAAAAATAAATTTTGTCTTCCACAAGAGAAACTCGGCCTAGAAGAGGCACCTATTCGACCACTTGGGAAGTGTATAAATACAAGGGAAGTTCAACCTCGTTTGGCATCCATCATCACTTCAATTGTTGTGCAAGAAGAAGAGGAATTTCAGCGAAAAGTCAAGGGAAAGAGAGAGCACGAAGTCAGAAAAAAGGAACCGAAATTTTCTGCCATCTTCTGTTCACACGTGCGAGTTTCTCTACAGTTGTTATAGGGCCGAGATTTCAGGGAGGCCGAAATTTTAGGGATTGGCCAAAATTCAGATGTTTGACCAGTGTTTACTTTGACCTGCAAGAAGAAGGATTGAAGGAGGGCTAACTTGGGACATTTGTGGAGATTTTGGTCTTGGTCTTGGGTCTTGGATATCTCACTTTGATCTGATTCTATAAGAAGAGGAATTTTCTAGATTTTCCCCTTGTGGGGTTTTAGCCCTGGCTTGGAGAGCCTACATCTTTGTGTTCTTTTGTCTTTTTGTGATCTTCATGTTTCATGTATTTTGGTAATTGCTTGATGAAGAAGAACATAAACTTAATAAAAATCCAACAAACACTCACAAGTAATTATCATGAAAGAGAAATCAACCCTAATCTACAAGCTTACTGATTTCTCAACATTAAGAAATGTTGCCCTTACCCAGTGTTACTTGGGAGCGGGAGCAACATTTTGAAAAGCTCCCGGTTTGGGAGCGAATCTCGGAGCAATTTATATATATATATATATATATATCTATATCTATATCTATATATATATATATATATATATATATATATATATATATATTATATTTTTTATATTTTGATACATATATGTCAACAAAAACATGTAGAATGATGAATTAGATATAAAAAACATAAAAAAACATAGATTGATCATTGAACCATTAACCATATAACATCAATCATCTAAAAGTTATAATCTTCATCAACCACGTCCACAAGTTAGTAACATACAACATATTGAGTCTCGTGAATCATGATTCATCAATCTTAAAGTCTCAACTTCAAGCTTTCAAAATTGAAAATTAAATATATAACATTTATCATCATTGATCACCAAAGTTGTACTTGTAAGCTAAGTTTAAAGTTTAAACTTTAACCATTATAAGAAATAATATCTAACATGAAATGAAATGTTATAAAATGAATTATGAAATGAAATGAAACAACTTTCACGAAGCATCATATTCATAATTCAGAATCATTACCAATGAGTTATAATTGCCAACTTCAAACTTCAAACTTAAATTGTCACAGTCATATATTGTTTACAAAAAATATCATTATGATATGAAAGAGTCAAGACTCAACAGTTATGAAAACTAATAGAAACTAGAAAAGACAAGTAAACTGTAAATCTATTATCTACTACTACATGTGGCCCTTGCCACGAGAAGTGTCTAATGTATGAGCAGGTCGTGGTGGTCTTCTAGGAGTCTCCCGCACAGACCGACGACCAGAACCAGAAGGCACATGCCCTCCACATGAGGGTGTAGATGGAGGCGGCGACAGCAAAGGAACAGGCCTCGGAACTCGAGCATTGCTACTGGATGGTGGAGGTGGCATGGTTGTTGCTTCATCTTCCTTTCTTGTAAGTTCCGCTTCCAGTTCTTCAAGATGCATAGTGCCATCCTCCAAATTATCATTCTCTGGGTGGTTGTCCCAAATTTATACGTTGGATCCTCATAAGCCCGATCACAGTAATGACTCAACAACCTCAAGTTGTAGTGCACATAAACCAAGCTTTTTGCCTAGTTTTCATTGAGTCTGTTTCTTTTCACATTATGTGTGAAGCTATAGGTGCTCCAACACCTCTCTACAAAAGAAGTATTTACAACTTGTGAGAGAACTTTTTTTGCCAATTTGGGCAAAAGTCCATGGCCGCCATATGATTCCCACCATGTGAGAGCATCAAATTTGTCTCTATCTTCCATTGCATGAAAGGTACCAAACAAACTAGTGCAACTGAAGTATCTGCCTATTTCAAAACGCACACTAGCACATTCCTCCCTGTCAGGTATCAACTTTTCTAATGCTTGCAAATATCCTGTAGATACCTCTTCATCTATATGGGGTTTGGCCCTAACCCCACCCCCTAGTGCAGGTTGGCCCAACCAAGATGTAGAGTAGTATTTTGGCGTAAGGATATATGCCAAGCAATGTAGTGGAACATTAAGTTTATCCCACCGTATACACACACAATCGTGAATCAGTTTGTACAAGTTGGGATGATTGTTATGAACAATATCTTTTATTTGCCCCAACATGGTATCCATCTGCTCATACACCTCGCCAATCATTGGTTTATCTGTATTTGCAAACCGAATCATGTAATAAATGGGCTTGGTGAAATCCAATACTTGCCTCACACGTGCCGAAAACATACCATGAAGAGTGGCCTCCTCCACTTGTTCAAAACCTTGCCTGTCAGCTGCATTTGTAGCCTTTCCTTTAATACCTGCCAGTGTGGACTTGATACCATGCTAGCCAATGACTCTCTTATCTTCAAAAGGCGCCTGAAGGTGAGGTAATAGATACCAAATCTAGTCCTCGCAATCTTCAACAACTCCAATCTTGAGTGACTGTGGAAAAGGCCATGGGTATTGCTATGATTTGTAATAAATTTTATCATTTGTTTGCCTTTCTTATACAAATCACCAATCCATTTGTTTTGTTCATTTTTGTTCTTAACAATATCATGCATCAAAAGGTTCATTGTGTGAACCAAACACCCAGACCAAAATATGTTGGGGTATTTCTCTTCAATAATTGCTCCCGCTGCCTTACAATTAGGAGCATTATCAGTGATGACTTGGATGACATTTTATGGCCCAATACGGTCAATTGTTTCAAGTAATGGTTATGCAATGTTGATGGCGGTCTTGAACTTGTCTGAGTAATCATATGCTGAAAGAAAGATGGCACCACTAACAGACATAGCAAGAACATTTATCAATGGCTTGCCTTTTACATTTGTCCATCCATCAGATACAATGGACACCCCATGGTCAGTCCAAGAACTTGTCATCCTATTCAAAGAATGTGATATTTTTTCTTTTTCCTGATCAAGTCCAATGGTTCTTGCCTTGTCATACCCAGGGCTCTTGTATCCTTTAGGGGCATAATTTATGGCAGAAACCATTTCGTGCCAATAAGGTGAGCGAAGAACATTGAATGGTATCCCACATGCATAGAGAAACCTGTAAACTTTTGAATCCACATCATTCGTACACCCTTCGTCAAGGAAATCTAATATGGTTCTACACCTTAAACCTGGTGACCCTGTGCCTCCATATCCACTGCCTTGGGAGGATGCTGAAGGAGTTCTTTGTGCATGTGATTGTGAGCTTGGTTCAAAGAAACCCTTTGATTTTTTAGATTTGTATTGGGCTTCCTCCTCTTCCCTTATGTATTTGGCTCTATCTACTGCTAACACACCTGTATAAGTTTTGATTCCTATTTGTTTATCTCCATCCCATGCCATTTTCCCGCAGAGGTGTTTTCTGGCACGGGTGTATGAACCTGTGTAATTATTGTTGCAATGGGAGCAATGAAATTTAGTGGTTCCACCCCCTTTCCCTGCTTTAGGCCTGTTAACATATTTCCACAATGGGGTTTGGTCTAGTTTAGTTTTTTGAGCTGACTCATGTTCACTCTCCTTCAGCTCCTCACCGGGGTTTTCATCAAATACACTGTGTCCCCCTTCTTCATCCCCTTCTTCATTTTCAATTTCAACCCTCCTTTTTCTACTTTCTAGCACCATAATAACCAAAAAAGGAACCAAGAAGAAGAAAATGCCAAGAAATATAACCATGATGTTTGAAATTTGAAGTTTTGAATCTGCAAAATTTAAAAAAATGGAATGGGAAATAGAGAAAAATTTATTTATTTATTTAGGAATAAACATTAAAAAAATTGCTAGACACTCTATTCAATATTGTAGAGCCTACCTCTTTGGCGTCCAATCTCCCCTTGCTCCTTGCTTTCTCTTGCTCTCTCACTCTCTTGCTCGTTGCTCCTTGCTCTCTCCTTGCTCCTCACTCTCACCCTCTCTAATCTCAATCTCACTCACTCTCACAATGATGAAATGAAATGAGGGAGGGTCTATTTAACCCTCCCTCCCTCCCTTCCTCACAAATTTTCCACAATTTTTTTTTTTTTTTTCTTTTTTTTTAATTTTTATTACGCCAAATTTTATTTTTATTTTTTAATTTTATTTAATTTTTATTTTTTTCCGCGCGTTTTGCTCCCGTCGGTTGCTCACATCGCTCCGGGAGCGACGTTCCCTGCTTCGCTCCGGAAATAGGCAGGGAGCACAATTTTTTTTACGGGAGCACGCTTTCGACCCGCTCCTGAGTCGCTCCCGCCCGGATCGCGGATTGGGAGCGGGATCGGGGGGGGGGGGGGGGCTCCCCCGCAACATTGCCCTCACCTAAAATGAAGATGCTTTAAGGTAGAAATAGATCTTGATACTCTAAAATAATTCTTGTAACAACGATTATCTTCAGCAAAGTGACAAAAATGGGCTACAAAGATGCTACGTTATGACTTTAAAATTATATACAATAAAGGAAAACAAAATGTGGTGGTTGATGCATTTTCAAGGAAACAAGAAGATGCAAAGGGCTTACTTTGTGCAATTTTGCACTTTGTAATATGATTTGGTGAAAAATTAAGGATAAAATGGAAGGAAGACCAAAAGGTATGGAAGATCATACAATAACTACAACAAGATTTGACTACATTAGATAAATTTGTGTGGAAGAACAATTCATAGTGGTATCAACATTCACTGTATTTATATAAAGAATTCACAACTCAAACAAAGGGTCCTTTTGGAATTGCATAGTTGTCCTATAGGCTAAGTAACCTGACACGGGGATTCGGGATTCGTAGGATACAGGGATTCGAGTGTCGGATTCAGACACGTTGACCCCCGGGAACAGGACACATAGGATTTGTTATATATTATTTTATTAAATACATATATATATATCTTAAAAATTAGATATTTCTTACACAAATTCTCATTAATGATACAAATTCATTGATTTCAAACATAGATCTTCATCTAGATGTTAGTTTTATGGTTTACAAAATAAGTTGGTAACATTATAGCATGCATAGTACATACACAATTCAAATACATGTCACGTAAATCATAAATTCTAAATTCATAAATGATAAATCATAATACATATTCAATTCATCAATGATCCAATAGGAGAAAGACAAGATAGTGAGATAAAGACATTGACAGCTGTAGTTTTCTCATTAAGTCATCAAATCAAAATGTGTTACATAGGTAGTGCAATGCCAATGGCAACTATAAATAGAAAATATAAAACAACTACAGGTATACAAGCCTCAAGGCAGTGGGTAGCCCATGACTCATGAGTCATCAATCCTCATAGTCATCATCAGAATCAGCATCAATGTCCTCATCATCATGGTCACCACTGCTCTCCTCTGCATCCTCCTCCTCCCCTGTATCCATAGTCGCCTCTGCATCTACTAGTGTGGAGGATGACCCCTCTACAATATCACCATCATCAAATCTAACAGGCTTTAGCACTGGATCATTGAGATCCATGGTGGTCGATGCCAACTCAACACTGTTGTCCAGACCCATATCATCAGGAAAGACATCCCACATCTTTGTCTTTCCCTTCAACCACTCTTCCCTCTGCCTGTAAATAAGACGAAGGTTGGTGTGCACATATACCATTGTCTCTGCCGTGGACTGCTCAAGCCTTCTCTTCTTCACACTATACAAATTCCCATATGTGCTCCAATTCCTCTCGCAACAAGAGGATGAAGTCACTTGAGAGAGGAGCGTCATGGATAACTGTTGTAGAGGAGGGCTTGTTGCCCTATGATTTGCCCACCAAGAATAGGGCTTCTTAGCCCCCTTGTCTTTAATCACATCATATCCTGCAAATCGACTAGTGCCACTGGAAAACTCTGCAAAGGCATCCTCCACCTCATCAAGCAATGTTTTATCCTAAAAAACCCGCATGAATGCATCTTTCCTCTCCCGTGAGATTTCACCATCCATGTGAGGAGGGAATTTGTGGGAAGGTCCACCATTCAGCCACTCATGGCTGTCGTATTTTGGGTTCAATGAGTGAGCCAAAAAATGTAAAGGTGTGCAATTCTTGTCCCATCTGCTGACAAGAATATCCTGTATAGTACCACATAAGGCCTTTGGTGATGTCTCATACTCGGGGCACTCACTCTGTAGAATAATGCTCCTCACAGACTCAATCATGGAATCCCATCTCTCATAAACCTCTCCTAGGATGGGTTTGTCTATATCTGCAAATCGAAGCAAAGAAATGATAGGGTCCATGATTTGAATAATTAGATCTACCCTCTTCCACCAAGCATCATCTGGCATTGTGTCCTTCACTCTTTTAGAGGCTACTTGATCTGTCTTTCTCCAAAAAGACCAAAACTCAGAAATAACCATGGCTCCAAGAGTGGTCTTGACCTCCCTCAACCTCTTCAACATGATGAATGAAGAGGCAAACCATGTATCAACAATCTTCAAAAATGATAGATTGTTGTACTCCTTGTAGATAGTGAGGGCATTTGTATGATTTTGCACAAAGTTACGGATATGTCGTGCATCCTCAATAATGTTACCAATCCAAAGCACATCAGAAGCAATGGATTTCAGTGCTAAGTTCAATGAATAGACAATGCAAGGTGTCCAAAACACTTGTGGATATTTAGCTTCCACAATCATGCCAACAGCCTTGCAAATAGGTGCATTATCTGTGATGATTTGCACACAAGAATCAACACCTACATCTTCAATAACTTTAATAAACAATTCACCTATAAATTGTGCATCCTTGTATTCTCCAAGTGTATCCACTGCTTTCAAGAACACTGGACCATTCAAGGAAGACACCATGAAGTTGATGAATGGGTGTCGTGCTGGATCTGTCCATCCATCAGAAACAATGCTAACCCCAGATGTTGGCCATGATGCTTTAATAGGCTCAAGCATTTTTTGCACCTCTTTTTTTGCCTTCATCAACAATGTAGTTCTAAGCTTCTCTGAACCAGGAAGCACATACCATGATGGAGACCCATGAGTTAGAGCTCGGCACATCTCAATAAATAGAGGTGAGTGTGCAACATTAAAGGATATGAAGTTTTGATAGAAAAAGAAGGCAATGGTGAGATCAAGCTCTTCCCGTTTCTCTTTTTGAAAAATCTTGTCCACTGGACCAAGTGAAATTGCCTTTCTTTTTGTTGCTTGTCCCCCAATAGAACTCTCAAATGGAAATTTGGTGGTGCCTTTCCTCAAAAATGGAAGGGGGTCATCATTCTTGGTTTTTCTTGATTTTGCAGCCACATTTGCCATACCAACAGTGAACTCTTTTTCCATTTCTTTCCTCTTTTGTAAAGGAACAACTGTACAAGCTCCAACTCCACAACCTGGTAAAGCCAACAAATGGCCTTTCACACGAAAATATGTGCTTGTGAAAGTATTGTGGCAAAAGTTGCATCTCCAATGCACATTGCCTCCTCCCTTCCCCTTGGTGCTTGGCCCATCCTCTCTTGTGACATATTTCCACAAGGGATATTTCTCAATGTTACCTTTAGGAGGAAGTCTTCCCTCAACATTACTTGCAGCAGACTCTGATGATATTGGGGGAGGAGGAGCATCTTCAATGGGGACATTCTTCCTCTTCTTTTGCCCCCTACCTGCTGCCCTTCATTGAGCCATGAATACTGTCACAAAATAAACAAAACATGCACAAATTTGTAAAATAAATGCATCTACAAACTATTGTAATACAAATGCAAAAAAATAGAGATGAAATGCACTTACCTGGTGCTTGAATCTCGTTGCCGAGTGCTCCAAACCCTTGGCTCCTTGCTCCAAACTTCTAACAACAAACCCACAACTCACTGTTAGCAATAGGAATGAGAGAAAATGGTAAATAAAAATACGAATGCGCTATTTTTAAGGGCCTGCGGGTTCCTTTTCGCTGGATTCGAATCCGGTTTTCGGGACATGTAGTGTCATAACAGGACACGACCCGGATTTGAGCATGTCTCGTTAGGACACGACCTGTCCTGAATTTAGGATTCGAATTAGGGCAAATCGTGTCCGATTCGTAGGATTCAGACACTTGAGGAAAATCCAACGAATCCGATTTCATAGCCTATAGGAGGACATTTAGGGTTCCTAAAAGGTTAGCATAGGATGAGGGAAGATGTTGGGAAGATATTTGAAATGATGTTCAAAAAATTATGGCTAAAGGTTTGGTTTTCTAATAGAATAAGGGAGAGACAATCAAGACCTCAGGTCTTCTACAACCATTAGCAATAGCAAGTGAGTGTTGGGATAAGGTCTTAATGGATTTTATTACATGTCTACCAAAGTTTAGAGGAAAGAATGTCATCATGGTAGTGGTGGATCAAATTACAAAGTAAGCCCATTTTGGCTCGCTTTCTCATCCTCTTAAATCAAGGATAGTAGCTGCATCATTCATGGAAACACTTCAGAAGTTACATGGAATCTCCAAGATTATTGTAAGCAATAGAGATCTAATTTTCACTGGCAATTTTTGGACTAAATTATTTTCTTGTTAGGGTAATGATCCATAGTTTTCAAAATCGGCTAGTTTGAACCAAAAACTAGTCAAATCGGCTGGTTAATTAGCCCTGGCCATCAAACCGGTTGAAAACCCCGGTTTTCTGAGCAACACATCGGTTTTTTGGTATGACTGGCCATAAACTAGTTGGTTTTCTCGTAAACTGGTCGATTTATTGCCAGGTCAGCTACGGAACCCACATAATGCAGTTTTGTGAGTTTTGATGTCTTTTTGAGGGAAATTTGGGGTTGTTTCCCTCCAAAAACAACCCCTCTAAGAACATCATGCCTCCCCTCTCATTTGCCTCACACATTTAACCCTAGCAACACTAACAATCAATGGTAATGTTAAATTCTTAAAGTAAAAGTGACATTTCCTTTATTTTTCATTTTCATTTTCATCCTTTTACTTTAATTTTTAACATTACCATGAAACAACTTAGGATGTTTGAGAGTGGTTTCGACCTCATTGGATTTCATATGGAGAAACTAGAATTTTAGAGTTCACTCAAAATTCAGCGGACATAATGGTTTTCAGGATTTTTTCATGGTTTGGGGGTTTGCAATGTTTCCATTTGATTCTATCATGCATGAGGGTATGAGATTGGCGTTTGATCAAGAGCATGAAGCCCTTTAAGAACCTTGATGTTGGTGGCATTGGTTTTTGAACTTTGTTGATGTTGGTGGTATTGATTGTTGAACTCCTCTACCATGACTTTAACAAGAATGTACTCTTCACTCAAAGGAAAATAATTGGTTAGGGATGCTAAGCTTTTTCTACCACATTATAAGGCTGAGGAGATGAACCCTTCACTGAAACCAAAATCACTGGTTAGGCATGTTAAAAATTTTCAATTTCTATCATATTATAAGGTTCAACAATCCAATTCTGAAGACTTTGAGCGAGATGATGTTTATGTATCTCTTGCTGATGATCCCATTTTTAGTAGCGCTGAATCAATGATGAGTTTCATGAGTGATCATGTTGATCAGTGATTTGTAGTTTTGATGTTTATTTCTATTGCTACTACTACCACTGCTGCTAAGGTTGTAGAGGATTTTTAGGAGTCCTCAAACATTGAGCCAAATTATTTATGGAGCTCATGTTGATGATCCCTTGTCTAGCAGTGGTGATGAGTTTGATCATGATGAGGAGTGATCATGCTGATCACTGATATGTAGACTTGTAGTAGGCCAGTGACCCCATAGCTTATAACATTGTTTTTGGATTCTAGAGGCCATTTAGAGGTTCATTGATTATGTATTATGTTGCTGATATGTATTGTACTTGGTGCCAATTTGATATATTCACTTTTACCTGGTATATAGATGAACAAACTTTGCATATTTTATCTCTATTAGTTTGGAATCATGGTTTTAAATCTTAAAAATAGATTTTTTTCATTAAAAACTAATTATTTCATGTATTTTTTTAAAGGCTGGTTAATTGAGATCTGACTAGTTCCGATTTGAAACCTGGTTTGATAGGTGGACCGGTCTGGGCACTGGTTCCGGTTTTTAAAACTACCTGGTACTCCGCTCTTACCATTCTCAGACTCAATCCAATGTTTGGAAGGGTATCTTCATTGCTTTATATCTAATAAACAAACACAATTGTTCAAGTGGTCGCACTTGGTAGAATGGTAGTACAACATGTCCTTTCATACTCATGAAAAATGTCCCCATTTATGGAATTTTATGGCTATCATCCTCAATCCATCACACCGCCCTTCAGATGGAAAGCAAAGGTTCAAGCAATGGACGATCGCATAGAGCACCAAGAAGAGGTTTCCAGGGCTTGAAGGGCAACATGGTTATAACACAAAATAAAATGAAACGACAAATAGATCAACATTGTATTGAAAGGGAATTTGAAGTGGGGGATTGGGTATTTTGTGGCTACAACCATACAATCAAATGGCCCTCAAGCTACAAAAGAGGGACAATAAATTAGCAGCCAAGTGCTATCAATAAGGTGTCGATAACTTACAAATTGGATTTGCTTCCATCTTCACGTGTACATCTTGTCTTCCATGTTTCTTTATCAAAGAAGATAATTGCAACAAGATCCTAGTTTGGACTATTTTACCAGAGATTAATAGAGGGGGAGGGGGAATTATACTAGAACTAGAAACAATTCTTGAAACACAGATCAATCAATTATTGAGTACATCATCAAGTGGAAGAACCTACTAGTAGAAGAGGTGATATGGGAAAATGAGCTCTTCTTTCAAAAACATGCATAGCGAATTGAGTATTGTAGGCAACACTTGTTTGAAGGGGAGGGACTGTTAAGCCCTGGATATTGAGTAATTACATTTCTATTAGTGAAATTCCTATACAAGCCCCTTCATTCTAATCTCTAAATAGGGAATCCTAAAGAAGAGAAACAAAAGCTATGATGAGGGATGCCTCTCATCGTGAGAGGTAAGCCGTAGAGAATACAATAAAAGATAATTTCATTATAGGTCAAAAATAGTAAATATACTAGACTTTATCTTTAGTCACTGAGGCCTTTTTATTGTATTTGTACCCCTTGACTTCTATATGTACCAAGGAGACCTAGTTTTATGCTATTTTGCCGTTTGGGGTATAACATAAAACACTTGTCGCAAAGATGCAGTTAATGATTGACTCATTTGTGAGTATTGTGTTGTTGCTTTTGGAGGCTCTCTGCTGACCTAATATTGACAGAGATGTGAGCACTGTTATTTCTTTTGAAGGTTCTCTGCTGTCCATGTTAGGTTTATATTTCTCTTCTTTTCTTCTATTGTTGTTAATATTTGTAATAGATATCTTTCCAGGAGAATTCATTGTCCTTATGAGAGATGTTACTGAAGATGCCAAACCAGTGGTAACAATGTGTTAGCATATGCGAGTCCACTACACAGTGTTGTCTGCAACACTTTTAATTGCATTAGATGAGAGAGTTGTTGAGTAGATTTCCATAGTAATAGCTCTGATGGAAAACACCTGTCTAGGATGTGATATAGGTTTTATGTAACAGTTGCCATTCTTCTGAAATTTGTCACGCTTAATTTAATTAACAAATTTTAGATAATGACTTTGATCTGGAATGAAATTTTTTCCCTAAGTTCCCGTTTTCTGACACATTTAACCCTTTTGACTTGCAAATAGAGATGAAAGCACTCAGATATGATATGTTTGTAATGAAGTATAATTTTCAGCAACATGGTTAGTATCATATCTGATCATACAAGTACAAAATTAGCTCTTGAAACAAAGGAATTATTTTCTCAACATGGAAACCATGTACAGCTTTTAGGCTAGGTTCCTTGGGACATTAATGGGGCCACGTAGGGGATTTCTCAGCAATTTTCTTCTTATAATGTCAAGGAATACTGTTGAGATTTTGCAGCTTGCATGGTCTAGTACGAGGTTACAATATGGAGCTTGGACGTGATTCAGACACTGGTGGGCAGGTAGAGTACCCTAAATTTAAGCCTCTGCTCTTTGCAGTTGTAGCTTTTATTTCAAAGGAAGATACATTTATACTCTTGGATATTGATTTTCTTTGGAATTCCTGAAATAGCTTCAAAGATGTCAATCTTCTTGGACCTTCTAATATTAATTGAAATGTATTTTGGAAGGTACATATTTATTTAAAATCTTAAATATTTTACTTATTTAATTTATTAAACAGGTAAAATATGTTGTAGAGCTTGCAAGGGCATTAGCTCTTATGCCAGAAGTTTATCGAGTTGATCTATTTACAAGACAAATTTGTTCCCCAGAGGTAGACTCAAGCTATGGTGAAAGATCAGAGATGCTGACCTTAGGAACAAATGATGGTTATGTACAAGGGGCAGAAAATAGTGGGGCTTATATTGTTCGTATTCCATTTGGTCCCAATGATGAATATATTTGCAAGGAATTGCTCTGGCCACATATACAAGAATTTGTAGACGGTGCTTTAAGTCATGTGTTAATTATGTGCAAGATTCTTGGTGAAGAAATTGGTGGTGGCCAACCTGTTTGGCCTTATGTTATTCATGGGCACTATGCAGATGCAGGAGATGCTGCTTCTCTTTTGTCTGGGGCTTTAAATGTTCCAATGGTCTTTACTGGACACTCCTTGGGAAGAAACAAGCTTGAACAACTTTTGAAGCAAGGCAGGCAATCTATAGATGAAATAAATGCAACATATAAAATAATGCGTCGTATAGAGGCAGAGGAACTATCCTTGGATGCTTCTGAATTGATCATTACAAGTACAAGGCAGGAGATTGAAGAGCAATGGGGCTTATATGATGGCTTTGATGTCAAACTGGATCGTGTTCTTCGCACAAGGGCTAAGAGAAATGTAAGCAGACATGGTCGATACATGCCCCGCATGGTGGTAAGCTCTAAATGTTATTTTTTGCTTTTGTCCTTATCATACCTGTGTTAATTATATGAAAAAATGTCCCTTTTATGTTAAGTATACAATGTACATGCTTCTGAATCTAAGGTCGTGGTTTCATTTATTGTGTAGGTAATACCTCCAGGAATGGAGTTCAATGTGGTTGAGCATGAGAACTTTGATACTGATGGTGACATTGATGTGAATGGGGATGCATCAGCTCCACCAGATCCTCCTATTTGGGCTGAGGTTTGGACTGTGTTTGACCTAGCTCTTTGGATGAAATGAAGTCCAATTATGATCAAATGTGTCAAGTATTTTTACACTGGTTAGCTATTCTTGAGTAAATCTACTTTATAAATTAACTTTTGTACTTATTTGTAGGTCCTTTCCACAGCCTGACTATTTAATTGTAATTTTCTTTGGACAGATAATGCGTTTCTTTACAAACCCCCGAAAGCCTATGATTCTTGCACTGGCCCGACCTGATCCAAAAAAGAACATGACTACTCTTGTGAAAGCTTTTGGGGAGTCCCGCCCTTTGCGGGAGCTTGCAAATCTGGTGAGTTTTATGATGTTATTGTGTTCTTCCTAAAATGCAGTTTCACATTTAATGATGACATCTGATCCTTGCTTTAAAGTCTGGACTCTTGTACCTTTGTCTCAGTTGAGTTACTTTATAGTTTGCATCATATTTCTAGGTGAGACTTTGTCACTTCTCAAATCAGTTTGGATTCTTAAGAAACTGATTAGAGGGCCATTTTACTATTTCCAATTAGTCCATTTTTATAGTAATTAATGAATGTTAGTTTGTCATGCAGACTTTAATAATGGGAAATCGAGATGATATAGATGGGATGTCTAGCGGCAATGCGGCTGTGCTCACTACAATACTCAAACTCATAGACAAATATGATCTGTATGGTCAGGTAGCGTATCCCAAACATCACAAGCAATCTGATGTTCCTGACATCTACCGTCTTGCAACAAAAACCAAGGTATGCAACTTGCATCTGATTTCAGACATGGCATAGTGCTTACTGCAGTCAGTTGCAGAGATAAAGTAGAAAAGGAACCAAATATTTTCCCAGTAAAAATATACGTTGATTATATTCACTCTGTAAATCCTGCAGCTGCTATTGGTTCAATGTTTATGTAATATACCCAATAACTAATTTTGCTAAGTACGTACAAAACTTTTGCAATTTTGGTGATGGTAAAATTTTTGGGCATAAAACTTAGGAAAAATGGATGAAGAGACATCAATTTAATTGAGAGAAGGGAGGCTACAAAATATTAGAAAGAAGGGAGAAATTAATTGGATGGTGGAATGTGGGGGCTGCCTCAAGGAGGGAATTCGCACTCCCTTGAGGAAATTCGATGTGGAGGGAAGAGAGAAGAAAGGATGGTAGAATGGGAGGGCCCACAAGGAGAGAGAAGGGAAGCAGGGATAAATAGAAGAGAGGGGCTCCATTATGGGCCCTGGGGTCTTTTTTCCATTTGGAAAACTGAATTGGTGTTTGCTTGAGCTGTTTAGCCAACTCAACTTGTGCTGCTCAGCACAAGGGAATTTCAGGGCGGCAATTATTAAAGTAAAAGGATGAAAATTGGGTGATCTTAACATGATCATAACTCAACTTCCGCTTAACCAAATTGGGCGATATTTAGGTCGATTTTGGTCCTCTTGAAAAGAGGAATCTAATGCAATCATCATCTCAGTCATTTGAGCTATCCAAGGTGGAATTTGACTGTAGTTGCAAAAATTAAAAGGAGTTCGACAACCAATGTCACTAACATCAAGGTACATAGAGGGCTTGGTGCTCTTTGTTAAATACAAGTCCCATACCCTAGTACATGACAAAATCCAATGGAAACATTGCAATCCTCCCAATCCTTAAATCTTGAAAAATTGACAAGTCTGCTGGATTTCGAGTGAGATCTAAAATTCTACTTTCTCCATATGAAATCCAATGAGATCGGAACCACTCTCAAACATCCCGAGCCATTTCATGGTAATGTTAAAAACTTAAGTAAAAGGATGAAAATGAATGATAAAGGAGAATGTCAAATAAATTAAACTAACATGTAATACATAATATGGGCCAAGGACATTTATATATAAATACTAATTCTAAAAATAAACCAAACGCACATGTCAACCTACCAATACCATAAGCAAGTTTCATAACACGTTAACAAAAGGATATGAGGTGTCACCATATATGATAGCGACAGATTCAGTTGGTAAAGAAGCATTGACTGCCAAGGAGGGAATATAGAGAGGCAGAAGGGGGCACGAAGATGGGGGGAAGAAAATTCTTTTGGAGAGGGAGTTTTGTTTTGGTCTTTTTCAGACAGAGGAGGAATACGAGGAAATTCAAAGACAGAGAGGACGACTAAGCCCTGATTGTGTTAGGATATTCCGACACATAGGAAATAGTTAAGTACAACTTGGTCTAGTGTAGAGTTAGGTAAAGTGTGTTTCTTTACTGTTGTACATTTTGTAACTTACAATCCGACGGTCACGATATGTAGTGATCCGACGGTTCATTCTCTCCTCGGTATTACCGACACTTGATCCGTGGCTTGACACCCGATTGGTCCATGAATTCTATTTAAAGCGCATGGAGGGTCATTTGTAGGGTAATCCGTGCATGAGAGAAACATATGTAAATTTTCATTCTTTTATTAATAAATTGCCTGAAGTGGCCGCGTTGGCTCAGGCTGTGGACTGTTTCCCTCTTTGAGGGTTTTAACCACGTCAAAATACTGGTGTATTGATCTGCGATCTGGTTGTGGGCGGTGTCCTTTTGCATGAACCGAGCAACAAGGCCAACAGCAAAGGAAAGGTCAGGACGAGTATGAGTTAGATACAAGAGTTTTCCTACAAGTTGACGGTATAATGTAGCATCAACTTTAGGAGAAGTACAAGTGACTGAAAGTTTGACTCCAGACTGAAAGGGAGAAGGGGCTGGCTTACAATCTTCCATGTGAAAATGACGTAGAATATCACAAGCATACTTGGACTGGGAAAGGGAAATACCCTCCTTGGATTGCAAGACTTGAAGACCGAGAAAATAGTGTAAGTGTCCTAAGTCTGTCATTTCAAATTTCCTTTTAAGGCTAGACTTCACATGGTTTATAAGGTTGGGATCACTACCAGTAAGGATAAGATCATCAACATAAAGAACAAGGATGATAAGAGAGTTGCCCACTTTCTTGGTGTAGACAGTATTGTCAGAATGACACCTAGAAAAGCCAGATTCTAAAAGAAAGCTATCCATTTTGGCATACCAAGCCCGAGGAGCTTGCTTGAGACCATAAAGGGATTTCTTAAGTCGACATACAAGGCTGGAGTCTGTTTTGTATGAAGCCAATGGGTTGTTCCATATAGATTTCTTCATGCAAGTCCCCATGCAAGAAGGCAGATTTAACATCCATCTGATGGACTTCCCATTTGAAAGAGGCAGCAAGGGAAAGAACAAGGTGGATAGAGTTCATTTTGGCAACAGGGGAGAAGGTTTCGGTGTAGTCAATGCCTTCAACCTGTGAAAAACCTTTAGCAACAAGACGAGCTTTATGTTTATCAACTTTCCCATCTGGTCCATACTTGGTTCTGTAAACCCATTTGCATCTGACAAGTTTTCGTCCCTTTGGTAGAGGAACAAGATCCCATGTATCATTTGCCAATAATGAATGATATTCTTCATTCATAGCTGCTTCCCAATGTGGATGGCCTGAAGCCTCTGCAAAGGTCCAGTCCAACATCAGCGCAACAAACACATTGAACTGCACATGCACTTCATCAGAAAGCTCATTCACGACCATGTTCTTGAAGTGCAATATTGTACAACAGATGATCAAGTTGCAGACATCTTCACAAAGGCTCTCACAGAGGCGAAGTTCACTAAACTTCGATTTATGGTTAGAGTTCAGGAAGTTGTCACTAAGGGGGGATAGGCTCTAGTGCCTCCTTCCTTCTCCTATTGTGTCATATTTGTAAATTCTTCAATCCTATCCCAAGTTGTTCTTAAGGGGGGATGTTAGGATATTCCGACACATAGGAAATAGTTAAGTACAACTTGGTCTAGTGTAGAGTTAGGTATAGAGTTAGGTAAAGTGTGTTTCTTTACCGTTGTACATTTTGTAACTTACAATCCGACGGTCACGATATGTAGTGATCCGACGGTTCATTCTCTCCTCGGTATTACCGACACTTGATCCGTGGCTTGACACCCGATTGGTCCATGAATTCTATTTAAAGCGCATGGAGGGTCATTTGTAGGGTAATCCGTGCATGAGAGAAACATATGTAAATTTTCATTCTTTTATTAATAAATTGCCTGAAGTGGCCGCGTTGGCTCAGGCCGTGGACTGTTTCCCTCTTTGAGGGTTTTAACCACGTCAAAATACTGGTGTATTGATCTGCGATCTAGTTGTGAGCGGTGTCCTTTTGGTGTTCTGTCTAAGGAACTTACCCTGTAAATTCCTACAGATTGTTCTTGGAGATTTGGGCACGGGGGTCGTAATCCCTCCATTTTGAAGTCTTTTGGGTATGGGAATCAGATAGGTTAATCCCAGATAGGCTGGGAGGAAAAGGGGTCGTTTGGTAGTAGGAGCGGGAGCAACAATAGATTAGGAACACCTCCAAATGAAATTTTCAGGTAAGTACTTGCAGACTATTTGTTAAAATTTAAGATTGTCGGGTTAATTCATAAATTTAGGGCAAAAAAATTCATTTCTAGTTAAAATGAAAATTAGGGCTTGTTTATATTGATCAATCTGAGTTCTCTGTTTAAATCCGAGAAGTAGGATTGTTTTGAATTGTTAAATTCTAGTTTCTCTTGTAAATTTGTGAAATTATATGTAATGACCCATTGAATTACAAGGAACATAGGAATATTAGCATGCGTATGAAGCATGCATATGATAGCTACATATGCATGCATCACATGCACTGTGTTACCCACCATTTTGTGGGTGATATCCCTAGATTTTTTTCTAGAAGATGGTCCTTAGCCGGTAGCCAACAATCCCTTGCAGCCACCAACTAGATCATTGTGCCACTTCTTCGCCACTTGAGCCAACCATGTGGTCCCTCACCCATCTGTCATGATTGTATGTTTGAAGGTGGGCCTCCCAAACCTAGAGGTATGTATTGTCATTTGGTAATTGAGTATTGTAGTTTACTTATCATGGAAACTTTTGGGCATGGATTAATGGAGGGATTCGATGGAAAGAGTGGGCTAGGTCTGTGCTCTTGTCCCCTAGACCTCTTTTGGATGCTAACCTTGGACCCTAGTGCTGTGGGATCTTTTTTATTGATCTTTCAGCTTTAGGGATGGTACTTCATGGGAAACCCTGATTTTGATTGCGTTGTCACTTCATCTAAGTGACTTTTAGTTTAATTTAGTTTTTCTTAAGTCACTTTTGGCCTTTTTCCTTTAATTAATCATTTCCCCCTTATTTTATTTAATTAAATGTCTAATTAAAGTCACTTTTAATTCAAGAAAATGGTAAATCGTCCACTATACTTTCTTTGGTGGTTGGAAGTCACTTCTCATCATCCCATCCTATAGATCTCATTCCGGTTCCAATGTGCTATTACACTAAGGTGTTCCATCAAAATTTTCCTTTCAGAATGCCAACTTAAGTATAATTAATTAAGTTAGGCTTAATAATAACCCTGTTTTACGGGAATTATCGGAATGCAGTGGAACTAAAAGCAAGTTGTGCGGAACTAACCCTGATGATGGAATATGCCAAGCAAATGTCGTTGGACCTGATAAGACTCCTCAAAACCCCTTTGGGGCCTCTGATGACGTAATCCTACTTCTGAGCCCTGGCCATCACGTACCTTGGAAATCCATCCTGGCTATACATAGATGAAATTGAAAATGGGGACATTAGACTTCACTTATGACATCTTTATCCAACATCCTGTTGGAAGGGAGTCATAGGTTCAGAAAAAATAACTACAACACATCGAAGCAGTGGATGCTAGCCATTTATGAGTACAAGTGCCTAGAAAATATTGTCCTTGGTAAAGTTACCTGACCTGTAGTTGCATGTTAGGACAAGGATGTTAGTTTTTGTAGCATCGGATGTGTTCTGGCCTTGAAAATTTGTGGAGAGGCTAGAAAGTATGAGATTTCCAAAACCCAGAAATCGTTTCTGGAAATTCTATCTAGAGACGACTTAATTAAAATAATTAATCATTTTTTAATGTTTCCTAAGTCTAAACTTAGGAAATATGATTAATTGAAGGGTATTAATTAATTCATGGTGAGAATCTTCTAGAAGAAGACATAGATCGAGTTCTAGTTAATCTTCGCCATCGATTATGTTTTAATCTTGGCCGTTGATGTCTTAACAAGAGATTATAAGAAGAAACTCGATGGGACTTGGATAATACACACCACCAGCTACTCAGTTACCCAGGGAGATCGATTTTCTCATTGGTTGAATTTCAGCAGAGGAGATAGAGTGAGAGGGTGAGTTGTAGGGGAGAGAGAGAGGGTATCAGCAGTGATCCGAGAAGTGCAGAACGAGTTCCGAAATAGATAGGAGGAGGAGATGCAGAGACCTAGCGTATGGACAGAGGGTTCATCTCGGGGTCAAGGAGTCGCTGTGGAGAGTGAGAAATTTGTCACTAAATTTCTCTCAGTATTTTTCCTCTGTTCTGATGTCCAAATTCTTGTACTTGAATTTCTACTGAAGAATTAATAAAGAAACCCTCATCTGTTACACCGATTTTCCCAAGTTGGGTTTTTTCAGGGACAATTGTCCAAAAATAATTGTGTCAATATTTTTATTTGTGTGCTATAATTTCTCTAATTTTCCAACATTTATTTTCTGCAGTATTTGTTTTGTGAAGGCTACATCATATATATTTCAATATTTGCCGTAGGAAATTGCAAATAGTTTGTTTAATTAATTTAAAAAAATAGAAGAAATATGATCAATTGCTGCAGTAGGATTCTGAGTTTCGGAATTTTCACATGGTATCAAAGCACAACTTGGAAGCTAGAGAGCTTAGTGGCAGAAGAGAAGAGGAATTTTGAAGCTCTGCGTAGGTAGCAGTTGGAAACCCTCAGAGGCAGTGCAGTTCCTTTTGCCAAGAAGGTTGTTTTTTGAGGAAAAATTTATTTCTTTGAGAGAGTAGACAGAGAATAAATTTTCTAGATCAAAGATTACTAGAGACAGAGGGAGCAGCAACGTTTTCCTTGAAGTGTAGATCGTCAGCTGGGATGCAGTTATTTTGCAACAGTTTGCTAGTATAGAATAACGTCAGGAAGGAAAGGATAAATAACACATGGACAAAATCAACTGCGAGGAAGCCACAAAATTATCTTCCAGGTTGGAAGATGAGTTCGCATGCTTGTTAGGTTCAACATCATCTAGTGTTTGGTATATTGATAGTGGAGCTTCAACTCATATGACAGGAGTTAGAGAATATTTCTCTAGCTATCAGGAGGAGCAGATGGACTTCCAAATCACTATGGGTAACAAAACTAAATGTACTCCGGTAGGGAGAGGCACCATAGAATTTTAGATAGAAACAGGAACCAACACCAATGCTACTAATGTATTGCATGTGCCAAGATTGGGTATGAACCTAATTTCAGTGTCCCAGTTACAGGACAAGGGGTACGATGTACACTTCGTGGGGAAGAAAGTGTATGTCAAACACTCTAGCTGGAAGAAGGTGAGACAGATTGGAGCTCAGAGCAATAGGTTATACAGGTTGCAACTCGATTCTCCAATGGCACTGATAGGCAGTGATAATAGCAGTGGGAAGGAGCTAAATGAACTATGGCACAGGAGGATGGGACATTTACACCATGGAGCACTTAGGATGCTCAGAGAAATTGTAACAGGAGTTCCAGTTCTTAGCATAGAGCACGATGATGTGTGTAGAGGATGCATACTTGGGAAGTACGCAAAGGCAACATTTCCTAGAAGTGACAACAGAGCAAATGGCGTGTTGGGATTGATACATTCAGATATTTGTGGTCCTATGTCCACTAGAGCTCTTAGCGGTGGCAGTGGCGGTGGTGAATTTTTTGTCACCTTTATTGATGATCATTCTAGGGAGACTTGGATCTATTTCTTAAAAACCAAAGATGAGGTCTTTGATCGGTTCAGAGAGTTCAAGGCTCTCGTAGAGAATGCGATAGGGAAAAAGATCAAGGTGCTACATTTAGATAATGGTGGAGAATACACAAATAAAGACTTCACAGACTTTTGCGTAAAGGAAGGCATCAAAAGAGAATGGACAGCTCCATATAATCCTCAGTAGAATGGAGTAGCGGAGCAAAAGAACAAAACTATAGTTGGGGTTACAAAGGCTATGATGTATGACCAGGATTTTCCTAGATTCTTATGGGCAGAGGCATTTAACACAACGATGTACATTCAAAACATAACACCTCATAGAGCATTGGGGAAGAAAATGCCAGAGGGGGTCTTCACGGGAAAGAAGTCCAAAGTCATTTGAGGATATTCAAGAGTGTGGCTTATTGTCACATACCAGATGAAAAGCATAGTAAATTGGATCAGACTGCAGAGAAGGGGTTCCTCGTAGGGTTTGACGAGATCTGAAAGGCATACTGGATCTACATTCCTGGCAGCATGAAGATTGTAGTGAGGCGAGATGTAAAGTTCATGGAAGACAAAGCTTTTAGAAGATCTCGAGAAATTCCTACAGGTGATCGGTCAATAGAAGTTTCATTAGTCCAACGACAACGACAACAAGTAGGGCAAGCAAGAGAACAGTCACAGGGATAGAGTACGGTGACCAGTACTAGTATCTCCTCAGGGGTAGGAGATCTAGGGAGTTCTCAGCATACGGAGCAACAAGTACAGGAGGAGGAACTGATTAAACCTCCCACCACCAGTGGTAAAGCCAGTAGGGAAGTGCGTCAGACCTTGAGGGACACAGAGGAGTTTGTCTGAGCTCCTAGGACAAACAAGAGACATCGCAGGCAGCCTGATGGATATCAAGCCTTGGTAGCTCAGGTTACAAAACCCTCCAGCTTTTAGGAAGCTACACAACATTAGGTGTGGGTGGATGCCAAGGTAGAAGAATACAGTTCTATCATGACAAATGATGTTTGGGAGGTAGTGCCTAGATTAGAAGGCAAATTAGTTGTAGGTTCCAAATGGATCTATAAGAAAAAGTACGCTGCAGATCGTAGTGTAGAGAAGTACAAGGCTAGATTCGTGGCAAAGGGGTATGCGCAAAAGGAAGGGATAGACTATGAGGAGACCTTCGCCCCAGTTTCCATATATATCTCTATCCCTAGTAGTGCAGTTAGGATGGGAGATTCACTAGATGGACGTCAAGACAACATTCTTGAACGCGGTGGTAGAAGAAGAGGTGTATATAGACCAGCCTGCAGGCTTCGAAACTCATGAGAAGCACACTCATATATACAGGTTGAAGAAAGCCCTATATGGGCCCAAACAAGCACCAGGGTGTGGTATGGTCGGATTGACAGTTATTTGTAGTAGTTGGGATTCATCAAGAGTGATGCAGATCCCAATATCTACTATTTGATGGTGGAGAGTGAGCCTCTCATTTTGGTTTTGTATGTAGATGACCTATTTCTGATAGGATCTTCAAGGCTCATAAATGACTGCATAAGGAACCTTGAAGCAGAATTTGACATGAAGGATATGGGGTTGATGCACTATTTTCTAGGATTAGAAGTATGGCAAAAGAATGGGAAGATTTTCCTTGGGCAAGGGAGACATGCTACAGATATTCTGAAGAGGTTCAGAATGCAGGATTCCCGGCCCATGACGACGCTCATGATCACCAATTGGAAGAAGATAGATGCATTAAGGGACAAGGAAGTCAACCCCACCTTATAGAGACAACTCATTGGGTTGCTCATGTATCTATTTAACACTAGACCAAACATTTGTTTCGCTATAAATACCCTTAGTCAGTTCATGGTAGAATCGAAAAGGGTACATTGGGCAACAACTAGACACATTCTTAGATATGTGCATGGAACAGTCGGATTTGGGTTGAAATACACTCGAGGAGATGACGTTAGATTATGTGCATTCACAGATGCAGATTGGGCAGGTAGTTCAGTGGATAGGAAAAGTACCTCCAGGTACTACTTCAGTGTTGGATCAGGGATGGTCTCTTGGTGTAGTAGAAAGCAAAAGTCAATAGCATTAAGCTCAACAGAAGTTGAATATATGGTAGCCAACACAACTACATGTGAAGCTATATGGCTTAGGAAGCTGCTCGTGAGTTTGTTCAGGAAGAAGATGGGAGTGACCAGTGTTTACTGTGATAATCAAAGTTTCATAAAACTCTCTGAGAATCCATATTTCGTGATAGGTCGAAGCACATCGATATCAGATGTCATTTCATCAGAGATTGTGTTCAGCGTGGGGCAGTCTAGCTGCAGTATGTTCCCACAGGAGATCAGGTAGCAGACATACTCACGAAAGCTCTAGGGAGAGCTAAGTTCATCCAGTTTAGGGAACATATGGGCATGGTGGAGAACCTATTTCAGTAGTAGAAACAAATGGATTCTCAGTTGCAACAGTAGTAGATGAGAGAGAGTTGTAGTGCAGATGCAGTAGTTGGCAGCCGTACAATAGGGTCAACAGCAACACAGATGCAACGCATATCAGAGTTGCACAATAATTGATGGGAAAAGCAACTAGACATCAACAACGTGACAGGAGGTGGTGCAGAGACAGGGTGTTGCTTCAGTAGGTTGCAGTGCTAGAACACATTCCTCGCTAAGAGGGAGTGTTAGTTTTTGTAGCATCAGATGTGTTCTAGCCTTGAAAATTTGTGGAGAGGCTAGAATACATGAGATCTCCAAAACCCAGAAATCGTTTTTGGAAATTCCACCTAGAGATGACTTAATTAAAATAATTAATCATTTTTTAATGTTTCCTAAGTCTAAACTTAGGAAATATGATTAATTAAAGGGTATTAATTAAGTCATGGTGAGAATCTTCTAGAAAAAGACATGGATCGAGTTCTAGTTAATCTTAGCCATCGATTATGTTTTAATCTTGGCCATTGATGTCTCAATGAGAGATTATAAGAAGAAACTCGATGGGGCTTGGAGAATACACACCAACAGCTACTCAGTTGCCTAGGAAGATTGATTTTCTCAGTGGCTAAAGTTCAGTAGAGGAGATAGAGCTAGAGGGTGAGTTGCAGGGGAGAGAGAGAGGGTATCAGTAGTGATCTGGGAAGTGCAGAACGAGTTTCGAAAGAGACAGGAGGAGGAGAGACACAGTCCACTAGAGCTCTGCGCAATGGGTGATGCAGAAACCTAGCGTATGTTCAGAGGGTTCATCTCGGGGTTAGGGAGTCACTGTGGAGAGTGAGAAATTTGTCACTAAATTTCTCTCAGTATTTTTCCTCCGTTCTGATGTCCGAATTCTTGTACTTGAATTTCTGTCGAAGAATTAATAAAGAAACCCTCATCTGCTGCACCGATAATAACCCATGGTAATAGCCCATGATAATAAAAGGAAGAATGGAGCTCACTCGTGGGCATGAATTGGTTATTTCATTTGATAATTGGTCTGTGAGTTCTTGGAGCATTGTGTAAGGGTATGAAACCCTCATGGAGATTAGTTTTGGTGGTGAAACTATGCACCCTAGCAAATCAAGATTGTTTTGGTGGTGAAACTATTCACCCTAGCCAGTAAAAAAGGAGGGATCATCCAGATTCTTGATAGGTGGTCAAATGAAGAAGTTCATTTGCAGGATATAATGGAAGTTGAATGAGAAGTGCTTCATCATTGTAGTTGTAGCAACTCTATTTTATTAAGGCTGAATTTTATTCGTAAAAATTGAGTTCGATCATTTGGAAGGGGACATTACATTGACATGGGCTGGACTAGCCTGTACATAGGTGACCACCCCTACAAATGCAGGCTCCCATAAAACCAGGAATCTTCATGAGAAGCCCACCAAGGTTCTTTAATCAGATTAGGGAAGAGATTGCCTAGGTGAAGCTTTCAAGGGATGGAACATGGTCCAACCAAAACAAAATGGATACAGTTTCACATTGACAAGACACAAGTCTGGGATACCTAATGTAGAGCCTCACATGGTTTTACATGGTCTTAACTTGTGACCTTGGGTTTACAATGGTGGTGAATGCTGCATTGAAAAATCTATGTACCCCCACTTACAAAGGGGTAATAGCCTTCAAGACTGTTTAGGGGATAAGCCATGGACAAAAAATAATAAGGTTAGTGGTATTCAATAGGATTTTTCTCAGAACATTTTCAGTATAACATTGGTGAGTGCTGCACTCAAAAATCTATGTACCCCCACTTACAAAGTGGTAATAGCCTCCAAGACTGTCTAGGGGAGAAGCCATGGACAAAAATATGAAGGTTAGTGGGATTCAGTAGGATTTTTCTCAGAAAATTTTCAGTAAAACTCTGGGCAAGGAGAAAAAATTTACCATCGGTGGGGATTGTGTAGGCTTGAGGCAATCAGAACAAATTTCACAAAAAGGGCTTTTGGAAAGGGTTTTGGACAGGGAGGAAGTTACATAACCCACCATGAATAGGAAATGAGAGTGCCATACTAAGAATTTTGCACAGGGGGGCCGAAAGCTAAAAGTTTTGGAGGTTGCAGTCCCAAGGGGAAAAGAGAACCAGTTGAGCTAGCACTTAGGGCTAATTTCTATATGAAAGACATGTCACTATTCATACTATTTTATTATTGTGTTAAAAAGAGATGATTTCATAGATCAGTTTCGCTGGATTTGCACAAGGTAGTTTCATCTCTTGTTGAGTTGTGTTCCTCATAAGGCCCAGATTTTATGTACTGATGACATTGAAGGAGATAACATGCCGATTATGTAGGGACATGACCTGATCAACGTTCAAAGTTTAGTGGAATAGTTTAATCTGTTATTGTCTTTTACTTCCTAATTCTTCTCTTATTGATAGTATGCCACATGATCTCATGTGCTAACTTCATTCCATCTTTAAACTGTGCATGTACATTATTTAAGATTTGTTTGTAGAAATTTCCACTGTAGCCAGTTTCTAGTGCCTTGCATGGAAATCATTTTTGTTATTTTTATGTTTATGTGAATTATTTCAACAGCCGGTATTTTATTTTTTTAGCATTAATTGCAGGGCGTTTTTATTAATCCGGCACTGGTTGAACCTTTTGGACTTACGTTGATAGAGGTATTCTTCTCTTGTAGTTTGATTAGGAAGAGCATTTAAGCAGTGAAAGTTTTTCATATTATGCATCCATAGTACATACAGGAAAATTGATCTATTATTCTGTTGCAGGCTGCAGCCCATGGATTACCTATAGTTGCAACAAAGAATGGAGGCCCAGTTGACATACATAGGGTATCTTGAGTTGTAAAAAAGATACTAGAAATATCAGTTTCCATTTCAATTCATGTACTGTTTAAGTGTCACTGGTCTTGATATTATTAGAGGCTCTAGTAAAATCAAGTCTTTTGGTGCGTCTCTTTTATTTTATGCACATTTAGATATTTATCAAATTCAATGCAGGTGCTAGATAATGGCCTTTTAGTAGATCCACATGATCAGAAATCAATTGCAGAGGCCTTACTAAGGCTTCTTGCAGATAAACAGCTTTGGTTGAAATGCAGGCAAAATGGGTTGAAAAATGTTCATCTTTTCTCGTGGCCTGAACACTGTAAAACATACTTATCTCGAATAGCCCTTTGCAGAATAAGGCATCCTCAATGGCAAGATATTGATGATATTGATGAGAGTGTAGATTCACAAGGTGACTCTTTGAGGGACATTCAGGATATTAAATTAAACTTTTCCTTGGATGGTGAACAAGGCGAGGAAGGTGGATCTCTTGATATAGCTCCTGATGTGGAAGAGGGGCTAGCTATTAGTGAATATACATCTGGTAACACTTCTGTGGCCTGTGAAGAAATACACAGATCTACTGTAATACACAGAGAGTTAGGAGATCCAAGTGAAAAGGGTGATCAGAATGACAATTCAAATAGATTTCCTGTTCTGGGGAGAAGAAGTCGCCTCTTTGTTATTGCTGTGGATTATTACAATTCAGAAGACAAGGGCACTGGTCTTCTGGGCATTGTAAAAGGGGTTATTGAAGCTTCGCGCCTAATTTCTATGTCAGGAACAATTGGGTTTATACTATCAACAGCATTGACTATTTTTGAAACACTGTCCCTGTTAGCTTCTGGGAACATGAATCTAGGTGATTTTGATGCTTTTATTTGTAGCAGTGGCAGTGAAATATACTATACAGGATCTTCAAATGCAGATGACATCATCACTTCTGGACACCCAGCTTGTACAATTGATCTGGATTATGTTTCCCACATTGATTACCGATGGGGTGGTGAAGGGCTCAGGAAAACGATGGTTCGATGGGCTGAATCAGTTGTTAAGAAGGGAGAAAAGGCAGAGTGTGTTGTTCTTGAAGATAAACAACGGTGTAATGAACATTGCTTGTCATTTCAAATCAAAGACCCAACTGTTGTAAGTTTGAGAACTTCGTACCATTATGGTGCTTCTGTTTATGATGTTCTAGTTACATGTTGAAAAGAACATGACATTCTTTTCTGACTGGTAAATTGTGTTTCAAATCTTACTATAGTGTAGAAGCACTATTATGCTTAACATATTTTCATTTATTTTGTTGGCCAGTCACTTCTTATTCTGTGTAGGATTCCGGACAGGATGATGGGTGTCAAAATTCCATCTCATGAAGATAAAAATAGTTCTTCCATCAAGGAAGAACATATTTCTGCCTCAAGCTTTCTGCTAAATATCCTGTTCATCTAAATCAGTCTATTGTTATGCAGGTTCCTACAGTGGATAAGCTACGAAAGCAGTTAAGAATGCAAGGTCTCAGATGTCATGTGATATACTGTCACAAGGGCTCGAAATTACATGTCATTCCATTATTAGCTTCACGATCACAAGCCCTCAGGTATTAATTTTCAAAACTTTCTTATGTGAATAGCACCTGTATTCTGCATGTATATAGGCATTTGTGCTGAAATGCATGCAGGAGTAACTGCCTAATCTTGGAAAACACACACTTTGTTATAGTGTATGCATCTATATTTATTCATTTTGTGGAACTCCTTGTTCTTGAGACGAATGCATTGGGTTGTCTGAAGTCTTTGAATTTGATCTTCTCAATTGTTGACAAGATGATATGTGCTTTTAATGACTAGATTCAAAGTTATTTGGGAATTGTTTTTAATAGGTAGGAAAAGATATCTGCAAGCTTCTTCTGTGCATGCAATTGTTGGCAAGGATGACAGCTTGGATGTAGAAAATTTCCTTAGACTGTTGATTAATTAGGTCAGTGAAAATGATGTACTAATGCTTTTATCATTCCATCTCATACATGCCCAAGATGAAAATTACAAGAGCTTTTACACTTTGAATGCATTTTAAAATAATGTCATGCCGGTATGGAATAATCCACAAAAGTATTGATATTCTTTATAGAGCATATTTTTGGAGCAAAGTAGAACATAAAAATCTAGACAGTAAAAAGTAGTGTTTATATTTCAGGTATTTGTGTACATTATTAACTAAGTCACCTGACATGGGGACATGGGACATGCAAATTCGAGTGTCCAACACAAGGCACATAGACCCCCCGGAACAGGACACATTATATATATATATAATACTAAATAGATATTTCAATTATTTCATATTACACAAATTCTCATTCATGATACAAATTCAGACATAGATTTAGATTATCTAAGTTGTAACTTGTAATATTATGCATACAAATACAATCATCATAGATTCATCAATGATCCAATAGGAGAAAGACACGAAACTGCAGTTTTCTCATTAAGTCTCTTTCTAAATTTATTCTACCCTCAACATTTGAAGCTACCATTGCAGCCCCACATCCAACAGAGGAAACACTTGCAGAACCTGATGAAACTAGAATAGGAGGGGCATCACCAATGGGGACATTCCTCCCCTTCTTTTGTCCCTTCCCTACTGCCTTTGATTGAGGCATGAATGCCATAAAAAAAAAGAAGAAAAAATGCACTAGCATGTAAACAAAATGGACAGGCAAACTGCTGTAGCAAAAATGGAAAAAAGTGCAAGCAAAATGCACTTACCGGTTACTTCAATCACCTCCAAAATGCTCCTAAACCCTTTTCTACTCGCTCACACACACCCACAGCAAGAGAGAGACACAAGAATGAAGCAAAAGCGGCCCAGATCGGGCTTTTAAAGATCAGCAACACACTTTTCTAGAGGGACACGTGTCCTGAAATCGGGACATGTTAGCTTGGCAAATCTGATTCGCATGCCTAGCGAATCCCACGTGGTTGGACATGCTCGAGCCACAAATCAGACACATGTTCCTTGGGAGTCATGTTCAACACATTGGATTTGGGACATGAGGGGGTGGAGGACGAATCTGGTTTTTTAGATTATTAACAAAATATATACAATGTGAGCTTAGTTGATCTGTAAAATGTCATGTGTATTCCACTAGATAGTTTGTCAGAATACTGAAATCTAATAAAAATAGACTGAAATCTGAAATTTATACTAATAAGAGTGAATTTTCCTTGGATTTTTTGATTTATTAATTTTGTCTTTCTGCTTATGCTTGCAATAAATAAAATGTGGGAAATAGAAACAGTGAAAAACAAATCCACACCAAAAACCATGAACACCAAGATATGGTTTGGGAAACTTTTTTGGGAGAAAAGCTAGTTGGAAGTTGAGGTTGCTTTGTTCTGTTTTTGTTTAGAATGGAAAGGATGCATATTCAAAGGAGCAGGCACTCTCTATGGAGTTGCCTGCGACCTATGGCTCATGGGTTTTTATATAACATAATTCTCCCCTATTTAACATGTAGCTACTTTGTTTGTTTATTGAACAAAATACAAGCAAAATAGAATGGACCCCTTTTCCTCCTAGTAGCCCAGTTATAACATAGCCCGATAGCCAACTAGGGGTTAAATTTGACCCATTTAGCCTTCAACATGAGTTACAATTCGACCCTTCTAGAGTATTCTTCATTATCCCCACATGGCTAGCTCGTTTTCCTTGAGTAAAGGGGGCTAACATGGCATCCTCTCAAATTATGGTGGTCAATTACGGTATGTCAAATTCTGGGAAGCATAAATCTTGCACCCAAACTCAGATTGATGTATTTCTTTGACAGTTGGAATAGTCTTTGTGTATAGAATAGTTTCAGCGGGTTTGAAGCTTAAACTACAAAGTTTCTTATGGAAATTTGCCAAACTAGGTCTCACTGCTAAAACTGCTCTTGTAAGTTGATTTCTCTTATTTTTCCACCCTGAAAGCATTGAGATGGATAACAAACATTATAATGATCCAATCTGGATAATATCTCCCATTTGGGAGGATTTTGGGTTGGTAATATCCCTTAGTATTATTTGACTAAAATATTAGGGAATTTGCTTCAGGAAATTACACCATGAAATTATGAATTTGTTTTGCAAGGACACCATAAAAATTGCACAATTTTACACAAAAGAACTTACCAGCATATTAAATAAAATTTGCAATGTAAAAATCTAGAAATTAGATGAAATGTTGCAGCTCTAGCAATATTTTATTAATGGGATTCTCAGGAGGAAATTTACATAAATTCGTGAGATAGAACTTGGCGAATAAACCCTGAAAATGCTTGCCTTCGAACTTCTTGATAATTCGTGTGAAAAATCGGTGATCTGATTCCTACTGTAGAAACTAATTAAATTTCTCCTATTTGTTAATTTCTGAATCAAGTTATTTACAGTGTTACAAAGTAAACATCAAAATAAAATTTGTTGCAACCTTCACAACATAAAGTACTGCAGAAACAAAATACTACACAGGAGAGAAATAAACACACACACAAATACACCATTGTTTTTGGACAAATGTCCTCGAAAAAACCCAATGTGGGAAAATCGGTGCAACAACTAAGGATTTTAATTATTATGCAGTAGTTTTTGAGTATAAATATTTAGATGCCCAAAATGGCATTCTGATACAGAGAATAATCTGGCAAAGAGGTAGTGAGAAATATTCTCATACTGTCACTGGCGATCCGAATTTGATCCAAGCTTTGGATGACTAGCCCCACACTGCCTCTGCGCTGTCACTGTGTCACAACCTCTAGGAACTGCGTCACCCTTCTTGCTTATCATTTTGATGACTGGAACTCGACTCTCTGGCTCTCCGGTCTCACACATCGGCTTTCGGCACTAGATCTCGACTGCTCCTAGCAAAATTACGGACTCCCTTTGAAGCACTGCATTGCCTCTGCGTGGCACTGCGCTGCCTCTTTGAACCTCTCGTTGCCTTCTCTGTCTTGCACTCTCTGGAATTGGAAAAATTTCCTCCGATCTACTATCCCTACCCCTCACTACAAGAATATCACTTGATCTCTCTCCGGCAACTCAGCGCTGCTACTCTTAAGAAATTCAATCTCTATATCTCACTATCTCAGTGTGTTCTCCAAGTGCCCATCAAGCTCCTTCTTATAATCTCTCGTTGGAGCACCAACAACCAAGATTAAAACATAATCAAGGGCTAAGATTAACTGAGAGTTGATCCTCGTCTTTATCTAGAAGATTCACACCAGATTTAATTAATACCTTTTAATTAATCACATTTCCTAAGTTTAGACTTAGGAATACATTAAAAATGATTAATTATTTTAATTAAACCATCTCTAGGTGGAATTTTCCCAAATGATTTCTGGGTCTTGGAGAATGCATGTGTCTTAGCCTCTTTGCAAAATCTCGAGGCTAGAGCACATCCGATGCTACAAAAATCAACAATTCGTCTCTTCAACCGAATAATTTGGCCTGCTTGCAAGTGGCAATTCAACCCTCCTTGTTGATGCAAATTTGGCCCTCTAATTAAGACAATTAAGACCTTCTTGGAGACCAATAATCTTGACCTTTGGACTTGGGTAGCTTGGATCCTCTATCGATGGAAAAAAGTTCGACCCTTAGAGAAGAACAATTCACCATCCACAAATTATCTCGACCTTGGCAATTTGTCGTCTAACCTGCTCAAGAAATTCGACCTCCTCTGACTGGCAAATCAACCCTGGTAATTCTTCAATAATTTGGCTTCTAGAGACAATAAATTTTCCCTCGGTAAGAGCTACAATTCAACCTCCCTGTATTGATTAATTCGACCTCTCTAAGAAGATCAATGCGCTCCTCAAGGGTTTGTGGATTCAACCTTTTGAATATGGCAATTTTGGTTCCTCCACAAATAAGTGGCTCACTCTCTGGAGAAGAAACAATAAATGAACCCTTGCTATCACAGTCGAATTCAACCTTAAGAAAAAAAACACAACTTGGCCTCCAACAATTGAAATCGATCTCTATTTCACAGTAATTGTGGCCTCCTGATGGAGCCACTCGATCTGCCTACAAAAATCACAAATGATTAGCTAGGGTGGCTTTACAACCACCAAAACCAACTACCACTAGCTAGGGTGTATATTTCAACATCGTGTTAGTTTTTGTAGCATCAGATGTGTTCTAGTTACGAAATTTGGTGGAGAAGCTAGAATACATGTATTCTCCAAAACCCAGAAATCGTTTGTGGAAATTCTACCTAGAGATGAATTGATTAAAATAATTAATCATTTTTTTAATGTTTCCTAAGTCTAAACTTAAGAACTCTGATTAATTAAAGGGTATTAATTAAGTCATGGTGAGAATCTTTTAGAATAAGACATGGATTGAGTTCTAGTTAATCTTAGCCATTGATTATGTTTTAATCTTGGCCGTTGATGTCTCAACGAGAGATTATAAGAAGAAATTTGGTGGGGGTTGGAGAATACACTTGAGCCACAAACAATAGGGGGAAATCACAAGGGTTTTTCCCTCACTTAGTAAGTTGCTCAAGCTCCTTGACAATTCACAAAATAATTTCTTCACATATCTCCCCTTGAGCTTCCTCTATTTTATAATATTTTCTAGCTCCAAAAACCATGGGTGGTAAGCAAAAACCATTGGTCACTTCACTTTGTAAAGTGACTTTTACCACCTTTATTTAATTATTTATTAATTTATTCTGTTGACCCCCTTTCTCCTGTCAATGGCCCATGGGATTAAGTTAGGATATGACTCAAAACCTCTCATGCTCCTATGGATTGGAAAGGGACATTAGAGTCTTCTCTTCTCGAATTGGATTGTCCTCAAGCAACTGCATGCTAGCGTGTTGAACACCTATTCACCTTCCCATGTAGCATATTCCATTGACAAGCCCTTCCATTGAATTAAATACTCTAGGATGACTCTATCCCTCAACTTCCTTTCCCTCATGTCCATGACCTCCTTTGGAATGAGAACCAATTGCCTTTCCTTGTCAAGTAGAGGAAGCTTTGGTGTGGCCTTAACCTGTTGTCCAGGCACCTTTTTAAGGTAAGATACATGGAAAAGATTTTGAGCCTTTCTTTCTTCTAACAATTGTAATTGATAATCAACCTCCCCAATCTTCCTAATCACTTTGTAAGGTCTATAGAATTGTGGCTTTAATTTCTTAGAGCCACTTTTCTTCAAGGATGATTGCCTATATGGTTGAAGTCTTAGGAAAACAAGATCCCCTCCTGGAAGCTGCGCTTCACCTTATGAGGATCTGCATACTTCTAGTGATTTTGGGTTGCCTATAGGTTCTTCTTGAGTATTCCAAAAATATCCTGACTCTCCTACAACCAATCCCTAGCCATTGTTGCCTTGCTATCTACTAGTGCCATCTCAATGAATGTGGGAGCATCATATCCATACAATGCTCTGAACTTTGAAGGGAGTCACCCCAATAGACATATGGTAGGTGGTGTTATAGTAGTACTCACCCAAGTGAAATCACCTAATCCAAGTTTTCTGTTACCCGACCACATAGTTCCTCTAATATCTTTCCACACACGTGTTGACAATTTCTCTTTGGCCGTCTATCTGCAATTGATAACTAGTACTCGAGGTCAGCTCCGTGCTGGCTAATTTAAATAGTTGTTTCCAAAATGCAGAGGCATCTGCGATCTCTATCACTGACAATGTGTTTAGGTACCCTGTGCAATTTGAAGACCACTTTAAGAATGTCTCTACCACCTTTGCTGCTGAGTAGTCTAAAGATATGGCCATGAAATGGGAAAATTTGTTAACTTATCCACCAGCATGAAGATATAATCTTTCCCTTGCACCTTTGGAAGATCTATGATGAAATCAAAATGCTTTTCCATTCTTGATCCGAGATCGATAGTGGCTGTAGTAATCCCCTTGGATGGATCTGCTCTATTTTATTCTGCTAGAAAATGGCAGATTCTACTATGTCTCCAAACATCCCCCTTGAGGCCCTTCCACACAAATCTCTCTCGTTCTTGCTTATTTGTTTGAAGAATCCTTGGTGTTTGGCTAGGGGTGAGTCATGGATGGCTCTCATGATCCTCTCCTTAAGTTTGTGAAATTTTAAGACTATTGCAGTTAACTGGTTATTATTCACCTATCGATTGATTATTTGTCTTTTGCAATTAATTGTGGCAAATATTGAATAAAACACTACCGCAACTTCACAAAAAAATAAATGAATTAGAGTAACTGAAAAAATATTGCACACACACAAATAATGAAGACCAATATTTTTGGACAAACGTCCCTGGAAAAACCCTAGTGTGGGGAAAACCATTTCTGTAGATGAGTAATTTTATTAATTCTTTAGCAAAATCATGATGGAGAAATTACAATCATTTGTTGTAAATTAGCAAACCTTTGGAAAATTAATCTAGTCACTTTTGCAAGTCGATCTACCCTCTTAGAAGCAATTTGGCCTCCTTTGATCAATTTGTGTTAGTTTCTGTAGCATCGGATGTGTTCTAGCCATGAAATTTGGTGGAGAGGCTAGAATGCATGAGATCTCCAAAACCCAGAAATTGTTTTGGAAATTCCACCTAGAGATGACGTAATTAGATTATTAGCCTATTTTTTTAATGTTTCCTAAGCCTAATCTTAGGAAAACTAGTTAATTAATCATAATTAATCAAGTCAAGGTGAGAATTCCCTAAAAACTCACACTGATTGATCTAGAAATGATCTGAGCCATCGATTAAGATTTAATCTTGGTCATTGGAATCCCAACTGGAAGATATACAGAGGAATCAATGTGGTTTTGGAGAACACAATTCTTCAATTGATTTCCTTGGCAGATCGATTTCTAGAGAGCAACAACAGTTGTTGGAGAGCTAGAGATCGAAGCAAAGACAATGAGGGTCAGAGACCTTGGGGTTGGAGGAAGTTTTCTAGATCCAGGGAGTGCATTTGCAAAGATTTCTTTAGGAGGTTGTGCAGAGCCTCAAGAAAGTTGTTCAATTTGCTAAGAGGGGAAGACGTCTTCAGTTCCAGAGGCTGGGAAGGAGTCCCAGAGTGTTGGAGAAGAATTTTCCCATTTAGTAGATGGTAGGACGACTTGAATAGAAGTCAATTCGGGCAGCATGCAGAGTAGGCAACTTCAGAGTGACATAGAGCCTGCGCAAGCTCAATTGGATGACTTGCTTTTCCGTGGCAGTCTAATGCTGGAATTGCCCGAAGTGAGGGTAATTTCCCTCTAGTATTTTTCCCAGTATTTTCTCTGCACGATTGCTAGATTTCGACATCCAGATTATTGTACTTAGAATTTCTCACTGCTGCATAATAATAAAACCCTTAACTGTTGCACTAGTTTCCCAAGTTGGGTTTTTCTTGGGACATTTGTCCAAAAATAATCCTGTCATTTTTATTGTATGTGTGTGTTAGAATTTTCTCAGATTCCAACATTATTTTTCTTTCGCAGTATCTGTTTGTGAAAATCACAGTGTGAATTATTTGGTATTTGTCGTAGCAAACTGCAAATAAATTGTTAAATAAATTAATAATTAGGAAAATAATTTCCAGTTGATGTGATAGATTGAAATTTTCACATGGTATCAGAGCGTGATTGACCAACCGGGAAGCTCAGAAGCAGAAGAAGAAAATTTTGCTGTTCAGAGGGAGCAGCTGGCCGAAATTTTCTAGTGCTGCGTAGTGCCTAACCAAGCGGTGCAAATTGCTGGGCAAGGGTTCGATTTTCAGTTGCGGGGTTGCAGAGAATTAGATTTTCCTAGAATAGTGATTCCAGTAGGCAGAGGGAGCAACAACAACTCACATTTTTGCTGAGTAGATTCCTTGGTTGGTCACAAAGGGTTTTGTAGCAGTTGCTAGAGCAGAATCCATGCCGGGTGGAAGAGAAGCACACACAACAGAGGGAAAATTTCTCTTAGGCGATCTTGATTTTTAGAGATATAATTCTTTTCCAGTTGTAGATTGGCAGTACAAATGAGAAAATATTCTCACTCTAGAAAGGAGTGCGAGTAGCAGATCCAACAGCGAGAAAGAGGGATATTTTCTCTAGATATTTGCGTTTCGCAGCTTTGCAGAGATGGTCGTATGAGATTGCTAGAGAAGGCCATATGAGTTTGTCAGATTGCAGATTTGGATATCAGATTGACTTCCAGTTGTTGGAGGCAGGTGCTGGAGGAGGTGCGAGTTGTCTAGTGCTAACTGCAAAGTGAAGAAGGGTCCCAACCAGGGAAGAGGCTCGAAAGGAGATAATGGGCTACCAGATCCAGGTGGAGGAGTATGAGACTCCAATGTGCCAGATGGGTAGGATCCAACACAGTTGTAACAAGGAGATCATTCAGATTAGTTCTGGATTGTTGCAGCGAGATCATCACCTTTGCCACAGGAGCCCACAACATGATAGTAGTAGGTTCAGTGTTAGCAGACGCAATCTATCATTAGACAGTTGCAAGGCTAGTTGCAGTCAGTAGTCAGGAGATAGTTGCAGAACTAGTTGTAGTGACACAGGCAGTGTGAATTGCCCAGTTGCAGTATGCAGGTGCAGTTCCAGCCAGAAGATTCCCAGCGCAGAGCTACGCAGTCCAGTTTCCAGTACAGGAGGACAGTGCAAGTTGCCAGGAGGGAGCAGAGAGATTTCCCATAGGGAGATTGAGACTCAGAGGGAGTCTAGTTTCAGAGGGAGCATCCCTATGGAAGCTAGTACTTCAGGATCTGGGGAGATCAGACTCATTATTGCAGTAGTTGCAGCAACAGTGCAGAGATAGCAACAGAGCAGTAGCAACGATAGTATGAGTAGATCAGAGCTATAGAAATTGGGCAGGGTCCTTGAGGAGTCCACCTCATAGATCATTACTTGGCTACAGGGGCACACAATATTTAGTAGCAAGATGGATTAGTGGCAATTGATGCAGTCAGTACCAGAGTGACAATTGTAAACTAGTAGTAGTCAGATGCTTAGGAGCGTAGTGTAGTGTTAATAGCAAAGCATGTGGCTCGGTGCAGAGTTGGCAACAATGCAAAGTCTTCAGTGACAGTGCAGATGCTAGTAGCAGTCAGAGACTCAAGAGACAGATGCATCATACTGGACATAGATGATTCAATATTTTAGATGCTTCTCAATTGCAATAGTTGCAGTTGCAGCAACAACAGATGAGAGGTAGTTGCAGTGCAGATGGAGAGTTGGAAATAGTATGGCAGTGTCAGCAACAACATAGATGCAACATCAGAGTTGCGCAATGGATGGTGGTAAGTATGGCTAGACATTAGCAACGTGACAGGAGGTGATATAGAGATATAGGGTGTTGTGGCAAGATGTGCAACACTAGAGAGAACATAGTCCTCGCTAAGACAAAGTGTTAGTTTCTGTAGCAACAGATGTGTTCTAGCCACAAAATTTGGTGGAAAGGCTAGAATGCATGAGATCTCCAAAACCCAAAAATCGTTTTCGGAAATTCAACCTAGAGTTTGTGTAATGAGATTATTAGCCTATTTTTTTTAATGTTTCCTAAGGATAAACTTAGGAAGACTAGTTAATTATTCAGAATTAATTAAGTCAAGGTGAGAATTCTCTAGAAACTTACGTGGATCGATCCATAAATGATTTGAGCCATCGATTAAGATTTAATCTTGGTTGTTGGAGTCCCAACAGGAAGATATAAGGAGGGATCGATGTGGTGATGGAGAACACACTTCTTCAGTTCGATTTCCTTTGCAAATCGATTTCGAGAGAGCAACAACAGTTGCTGGAGAGCCAGAGATCGAAGCAGGGATATTGAGGGCAGAGACAGTGAGGCTGAAAGAAGTTTTCCAGATCTAGCGTGTGCATTTGCAGAGTGGCAAAGATTTCTCTAGGAGGTTGCGCAGAGCCTCAAGAAGGCAGTTCGATTTGCTAAGAGGGGAAGACTTCTTCAGTTCCGGAGACCAGGAAGGAGTCCCAAAGTGCTGGAGAAGAATTTGCCCAACCAGCAGCTGGTAGGACGGCTTGAATAGCAGTCAGTTCGGGCAGCACACAGAGCAAGCAGCTTCAGAGTGACGCAGAGCCTGCGTAGGCCCAGTTCGATGACTTGCTTTTTAGAGGCAGTCCAGTGCTGGTATTGCCCGGAGTGAGGGTAATTTCCCTCTAGTATTTTCTTTGCAGGATTGCCGGATTTTGACATCTAGATTATTGTACTCAAAATTTCTCACTGCTGCATAATAATAAAACACTCAACTGCTTCACCGGTTTTCCCAAGTTGGGCTTTTCTGGGAACATTTGTCCAAAAATAATAGTGTCATTTTTATTGTGTGTGCATGCTAGAATTTTCTCAGATTCCAACGCTATTTTTCTTCCGCAGTATTTATTTGTGAAATCACAGTGAATTATTTAGTATTTGTCGTAGAAAACTGCAAATAAATTGTTAAATAAATTAACAAGTAGGAAAATAATTTCTAGTTGTTGTTATAGATTGAAATTTTCACAATTTGGCCTCCCTCTAGCTCTTGTACTAGTCACACGTGTGGCCCTGGCTCAAGCCCTTCTCTAGCAAACTCGCACTGCTGAGAAAATGAACTTGGCCTCCACTGGATTTCGATCTCAACTGGAAAATTCGACTTTCCTTTGAAAATCGATCACTTTGGAAATCTATCTCCTTGCTTCGACAATTCATCCTCTCTAGAGCAATTCACACTCCTCTCTAAAGCAACTCACACAACTAGAAAATCAACCTCTCTACAGAAAAATTGATCTGCTAATAACTAAAAAATCGTTGTGATAAATCTCCCCAGACAATCCTGTCTCCAAACAATGCTTATCCCGATCTGTTGATGCCCCTACGCTGCCTCTGTGACCTTGCTATCATTGCAATTCTGTGTCTTGATCTGTTCTCCAAATGCCCATCAATTTCTTCTTATAGTTTCTCGTTGATGAATTAACAACCATGATCTAATCTCAATCGATGGCTAAGATCATCTTGACCCCATCAAATGACTTTTCTAGAAGTCACTAGAGGAAAATTGATTTACCTCAATTAATTATGATTAATTAAGCCATTTCCCTAAGATAGACTTAGGAAAATTAATAAACTGGCTAATTGATTCTAATCAAGGCCTTTTCCTTAGAAACCTTTTTTGGGTATTGGAGAAAATGTGTTCCTTAGCCTCATAGACACCATTTGAGACTAGAACATCTGTCCGAGCTACATAAACTAATAGAGTTGTGGCTCAAGGACCAAGAATATCCTCAGTGTTGAGAAATATAGGGGGCAACAAGAGTAGGTGTTTCTCTTACTTTGATAACTACTTGTGATGTATTTTTACACTACTTGATTAACTTCTTTCCTTTATTATTATTAATGTTTTCTATCATCAGAGAACTACCAAATCATAAAGAACAATTGGACAATATGACACAAGACATAGGCGATCATCTAGGGCCAAAACCTCTCCAACTGAGAGGAAAACCCACTAGAATCCTTCTCTTCTTATAGAACTTCAATTGACGAATTCCAAGACCTATGACTCTTGACCAAGACCCTCCAAGACCAAGTCATCCTTCCTTCTTGATGAGATTTATTTCCAGCAACAAACTTTGACCTTCCAACAACTTCTCTAACAACTTCGACCCTAGCAACAATTTTTGCAACTTCGACCTAGCAGCTTTATCAACTTCGATGTAGTAGCTTCACAACTTCTACCTTGATGCAGCTTCAGCAACTTCCACCTAGCAACTTCACAACTTCGACCTTGATGCAGCTTCAAAATTTCGTCTAGCCCAGAAACTGTAGAAACCCTAACGAGAGAGAGAGAGGCCCAAAAACTTCGATCTTGATCTTCTTCTTCTTCTTCTTCGTCCTTTTCCAACTTCTATCTTGTGGAGACCTAACTTGCTTGAGTAAGTGTGCAAATGAGGTCGAATTACTTCTTATTTATAGGCTTGCGAGGGGTACGAATTGCTATCTTGAGGCCAACTTGTCCCTTCATGTAGGTCGACTAGATCTTTGTGCCATGATAAGGTCTTGGAGGGTCTTTTGACTCATTAAATTTTCCTTTACAATATGTAACATGCCCAAATGGGTCTTCAATACATGACAATGACTTAGTTGAATTTATGACAAACCTAGAAGCACTCAATGGGTGCTTGACCTAAAAATAAATTTCCCTTTAGCATAAACCCATACCTCAAAAACACAAATAATAAATTTATTTTTCTCTTTTCATTAAATACATAAAATCATGATTACATATGCCATTATGAAGACTGAACCTAGTTGCATATTTCAACACTCCCTCTTAACTAGGGAGGTATTCATAATCCATACAAGGTACTTGGACATTCTCAATCTGAAAAATTCTCATATGAAGAGTCGGATTGGTAACCCATATGTATAACATCATATCATCCAACATTGTCACATTGCAAGGCCTTGACTAACAACTCTATCTCTCCACAAGATCAGAGCACAATTTTGGTGAGACCAATGATTTATAGGCACCCTCATCATTGTCTCTCTCGGAACATACCCCAAAAATCAAATCTTCCTTTGATCTCTCAATTCTTCTAAGTTGTGGGCAAAATATCCCCCCAATTGCCAAAATTACAAAAACAGAAATTCTTCTTAACAGAATTAAATAATTTGGGTACATTACAGTCCTCCCCACCAAAAATTGCTTGTCCTCAAGCAATGCCTGAAACAAGCACCCTCTCGATCAGTTGACCCAAACAATCAATGCACCCAATACCGGGGTCCCAAATGTACCACCCAACCATCCCCAATCTTTGCCCTGTCCTACCAGGGTCCTAAGCCATCCTACTCAACATGAGGCATCCCTTGCTCCACTCGTTTTCCAGCTCAACATAGGTAACAGACGCCCTCTGAAGACCGCTACTAAGTAGAGTATCATGGTGGTATAAAATCTTTTCCATCTCCTCGTGAAACCGCTCTACTGAATAGTCCTTCTCATTCACCTTAGGAGTAGATTGCTGAAGTTGCAATCCAACCTCTGTGGGGTTGAGTCCTCGTCCGCATGAGCCTCCCCTGATGCCCTCTGGTTGATTTCCCTACCACACTATGGAAATCCCCCACACCATCAACGAATCACTGAAACCTGATGGAAGATCTAGATGACCCTCCCCCTGTAGAAACCAGCTCATGCTTATGGGTAGTCGAACCGCTAAGTACTGTGACACTAGGGTCCCATGCCCATCGCAACAAGAAACTGTCCTACTGAGCTCATTACACTCTGGTCATCAATGACTGCTTAGCATGATCGTACTAGAGCGTCCTCCCCCATAACTCTTGACCATAATATATGCGATGGTCGAGGCTAGTCCCAACCTGCCAAAGCGACTCAACAGTGCCAGCACCTAAAACCCCATGGTTGGCCCCAATTCTAAGCAACAATCTGCCTCGGCATATGGTGAGGGATTTGGTGATCCACAATGTTTCCGCCTGAGAATGAATCTGATCACTTGTTATCCTGACCCTGCTCGCTGAGAAGTGGAGTATCCCACCACCCTATTGGATCCATGGATCCCATAACCATGCTGGAGGTCCATAACTCCCAATCCTCATTGCCTGCCACTGTGATATGTTGCTAGCTGTTGGGACCTCTCTATGCCTCGTCTCCAACTCCTGCATGTATCCAATAGGTAGGCAATGAGCATCAAGAACTTGTGTCGCGAATGACCAATTGCTTTGCACCTGCCAAATCACACAGCACGATCTGCTATCCCAACTCCTAATGATGTGCCCGGGTATTGTCTTAAGCCTAGGCATCATCCTGCCAACAAGGACTACCATCCCCCGGACCTCATGCTCACCTAACGCCTCAAGTTGCCCAGCTGAGAGGGCACCATGCATCTCCCTCTTAGTGACCTCCCGAAGTGTGAGCCCAGGGGTGGAACATATGTTACCTTGACAATAAACTGCGCCATCCCTAAACCTATATCCGTCATGTAATGATCATAAATAGGAATACAAGTGATATAAAGCAAATAATCTGTGTAGCAGAATATAAAAACGAAATACACATTAAACACCCATGGAAATGCTGCAAATAAGGAACTGCTGAGCCATTTTATTACTTTTCTAAAGGCAAAATACAATGGATAATAAGATGGTGCACCTAGGCTTGTCTCAATGGACAAGCATGACCAAACCCAGGTGAGAAAATGGCTGAACTGAAGGTTGTCCAACTGCTGCACCAATCTACACTGTGCTGCCCAAAAAACTGCCTTTCTGCTAAAGTTCGAATGGCTGAAAGGTCCACTTCCTATGCCCAGAAAATTATATGCTTTTAACCCTGAACTCCTTGGCCTAAACCTAGAAAAACCCACGAAGGATTTTGGCTGGTTTAGACTTCTGGGATTCAACCCCCTTGGAGGCCAACTTCAGTTGCAACTGCAAAAGTCGGCCTGCTGGAATCTGCCTGTAAATACTCCTAGAAATGGTTCTAAAGTGCTGGGATGACCTTTGCTATCAGTGCCTTGAATTCCTGGCTGGGCTTCCGGCCTATGGCATCTGCTCCTTAGCTCCACAAAAGTGATGGACTGGCCCTTTGCGCTGTCCCCAAGCCTAGCAATTCGAACTGCTGGGATGCTAGCTCCGCTGGCTCGAAAACTCACTAGAAATGTTGGCCTTTTGTTGCTCTCCCAATCCTCTGACTCTCCCAGCAAATGCTTGATCACTAATAGCTCCAAACTCCCCTGCATATTCTCCAGCTAGCCAAAAATACACACTTCCTGTTATGGCTGAATGGTAGTGCTGTAGCACACTCCCGGAACTCCTGAAATACTTATGGAACTGCCTCTCTAGGGTGGGCACGGAAGGTCCCCCGAAGTGGAGGTTGAATCTCCCGCTTGAGAGATTTGTGGCTAAACAGTTGGTTGACTCAGCTAAACAGTAGAGCGAACAGTCAAGTAAATTTTTTTGCAATATGTTAGAATGAATCCAAAATGAGAGATGCTTCCTCTTTATAACTCCCCTTGGCCTCCCTTACCTCATGTGGGCCCCTCCATCCACCAATTCGACTTCCCTCCAAGCCATTTGAATGGCCCACAGTCTGAATTCTCATGTGGGTGGCCCCCACATTCCACTAACAACCAAATAAAGTCGAATTACCTCCTAAGTCCCTAAGTTGAAAATGACAGGTTCTCTTCCTTAGCCAAAATTGTGCAAAATTGTGTAGCAACCTTGTTACAAATGTACTTGAGAAGGGACATGACAATCCTCCCCTCCCAAATGTTGCTTGCCCTCAAGCAACCTTAAAGCTGGGTGCTCCCAGATGTGCTCAGCCTCCCAGGGGGCATCCTCATCTGGCAAGTTCTTCTAATGCACCAAGAAATCCCTGATGGTCCCGCTCCTTAGTTTCCTTTCCCTGCTCTCCAAGATGGACTAAGGTTCCAAAACCAAGTGGCCCTCATCATCCAGTGGGAGTAAATCAGCTGTTGCTGTCACCTGTTGTCCCAACACCTTTTTAAGGCATGAGACATGAAAGACATTGTGGATCCTGCTCCCTTGAGGTAGCCCTAGCTCATATGCCACCTCTCCAACTCGCCTAATGACCAGATAGGGCCCATAGAAGCGTGGTTGTATCTTCTCGGCCCCCTTCTGCTTCAGCGTGGACTACCTATAAGAGTGTAGCCGAAGGTATACCAAGTCCCCCTCCTCAAAATGCCTCTCCATCCTGTGCCGGTCTGTGTATACCTTCTGCTGATTTTGGGTTGTCACCAAGTTATTCTTGAGAGCCTTGAGGATGTCTTGGCTCTCTTGGACCTAGTCTTTGGCCCTTGGGGCCTGAGTGTCTCCAAAAACAATGTCACCAAAAGATAAATGCATCATATCCATATAAAGCACGGAAAGGAGTCATACCAATGGACATGTGGTGGGTGATGTTGTAGTAGTACTCGCCCAGATGCAACCACCGAATCCAAGTCCTCTGCTGACCGGTCACATAGTTCCTCAGGTACCCCTCTAGCCACTGATTAATCCTCTCGGTCTGGCCATCTGTCTGAGGATGTTAGTTGGTGCTAGGAGTGAGCTCGGTCCAGGCCAATCTGAAAAGTCCCTGCCAGAAGCCTCCCATGAACTTATTGCCCTTGTCACTTGCAATGTTCTTGGGGAGCCCATGCAACTCGAAAATCTCTCGAAAGAACAGTTCTGCAACCTATGCTGTCATGTCTCTGGTGGGGATGGCGAAGAAGTGGGCATATTTGGTCAATCTGTCGACCACTACGTAGATGTAGTCCTTCCCCTGCACTGTGGGGAGCCCTGTGATGAAATCCATAGAGATACTTTCCCATTTCCCCTCGGGGATGGGAAGTGGTTGTAGCAATCCTGTAGGGTGGATCAGCTCCCCCTTGTTCCTCTGACATGCCTCACACTCCCGTACGTGCTTCAGCATGTCCCCCTTGAGGCCCTTCCACGTGAATCTCTCCCTAACTGCCATATATGTTTTCCGGAACCCCTGGTGCCTGGATAATGGTGAGTCATGTGCTGCCTGGAGCACCCTCTCTCTCAATTGTGAGTTGGGTACTAAGAAAATGCACCCCTTGTAATAGATGACCTCATCCATCACTCGGTAACGCTCATCTGCATGGGTACCCTCCAATACCTCGCATGCCCTCCTGTCCTTGGAGTACTCCACCAATAGCTGAGCTTTCCAATCATGGTAGATGCTCATGAGGGATAACCCCTAGCTCATAGGCCACCTCTCCAACTCGCCTAATGACCATGTAGGGCCCATAGAAGTGTTGTTGTAGCTTCTCGGCCCGCTTTTGCTTCAGCGTGGACTACCTATAAGAGTGTAGCCGAAGGTATACCAAGTCCCCCTCTTCGAAATGCCTCTCCATCCTGTGCCGGTTTGTGTATACCTTCTGTTGATTTTGGGTTGTCACCAAGTTATCCTTGAGAGCCTTGAGGATGTCTTGGCTCTCTTGGACCTAGTCTTTGGCCTTTGGGGCTCGACTGTCTCCAAAAACAATGTCAGCAAAAGATAATGCATCATATCCATATAAAGCACGGAAAGGAGTCATACCAATGGACATGTGGTGGGTGGTGTTGTAGCAGTACTCGCCCAGATGCAACCACCGAATCCAAGCCCTCTGCTGACCGGTCACGTAGTTCCTCAGGTACCCCTCCAGCCACTGATTAATCCTCTCGTTCTAGTCATCTGTCTGAGGATGTTAGTTGGTGCTAGGAGTGAGCTCGGTCCAGACCAATTTGAAAAGTTCCTGCCAAAAACCTCCCATGAACCTTTTGTCCCTGTCACTCACAATGTTCTTGGGGAGCCCATGCAACTTGAAAATCTCCTGAAAGAACAGTTCTACAACCTGTGTTGTCATGTCTCTGGTGAGGATGGCGAATAAGTGGGCATATTTAGTCAATCTGTCGACCACTACATAGATGTAGTGCTTCCCCTGCACTGTGGGGAGCCCTGTGATAAAATCCATAGAGATACTTTCCCATTTCCCCTCGGGGATGGGAAGTGGTTGTAGCAATCCTGCAGGGTGGATCAGCTCCCCTTTGTTCCTCTGGCATGCCTCACACTCCCATACGTGCTTCAGCATGTCCCCGTTGAGGCCCTTCCATGTGAATCTCTCCTTGACTGCCATATATGTTTTCCGGAACCCCTGGTGCCCAAATAACGACGAGTCTTATGCTGCCTGGAGCACCTTCTCTCTCAATTGTGAGTTGGGTACTAAGAAAATGCACCCCTTGTAATAGATGACCTCATCCATCACTCGGTAACGCTCATCTACATGGGTACCCTCCAATACCTCGCATGCCCTCCTGTCCTTAGAGTACTCCACCAATAGCTGAGCTTTCCAATCATGGCAGATGCTCATGAGGGATAACCCAGTTGGTCTTCGAGATAGAGCATTGGTCACCACATTGTGCTTTCTTCGCACATACTCTATGTCGAAGTCATAGGCCTGCACCTTGCTGACCCATCTCTGTTGCCTGCCATTGAGGCCCTGTTGCCCCATGAAGTGACGAAGACTGTTGTGACCAGTCTTCACTCGAAACCTGTTGCCCACATACTATCGAAATTTGGCCAATACATGCATGATGGCAAGCATCTCTTTGTCATATATGGAATATGACAACTCATGTGGTAGGAGCTTCTAACTCTCGAAAGAAATGGGATGCCCCTTCCTGTGACAATACTGCTTCGACTCCCACCCCGGATGGATCACACTCCACAGTGAAGTGCTGGGAAAAATCCGAAAGTGCCAAGACCAGGCAACTTCTCATCACCTCCTTGAGGCAGTCGAATCGGTCAAGGATGTTGCCAGCTGTGAGAATCCCTTGACAAACTTCGTGTAGTAGGTGCAAATGCCTAAGAAGCCCCTCAACACAGTCACATCTCGGGGTACTGGCTAATCCTAGATGGCCCATATCTTCTCCTTATGGACCTTCACCCCATCAACGCCAATGATATGCCTTAGGTAGAGCATCTCTGTTAAACCAAACTCGCACTTGGATAGCTTGGCATAAAATTGCTGCTCCTCCAAAATGCGTAGTACCTCCTCCAAGTGTTGGAGGTGCTCCTCCCATGTCCCGCTGTAAATCAGAATGTCATCGAAGAAAACTAGCACGAACCTCCTCAACTATCCTTGGAAGACATGGTTCATGCATGACTGGAAGGTGGCTGGAGCATTGGTCAGTCCAAATGGCATGACTAGGAACTCAAAGTGCCCATAGTGGCACCGAAAAGCTGTCTTAGGGATATCCTGATCCCTCACCCTGATCTGGCGGTACCCTGAACACAGATCGATCTTAGAGAAGTACTTGGCTCCTCTGAGCTCATCCATCAGCTCATCTATGCGGAGAATGGGGTACCGATTCTTCAGTGTCTTCCGGTTGAGGGCTCGGTAGTAAATGCACATACGAAGGGTTCCATCCTTCTTCTTCACTAGTACTACTAAAGAAGTGAAGGGATTGGAACTTGGCCTGATATGGCTCAATGCTAACAACTCCTGAATGGCCTTCTCTATCTCATCCTTATAGGCTTGGGATGCCTATAAGGGTTGGTGAACACTGCCTGCACACCTGACTCCAACTCAATAGTGTGCTCAAATCCCTTGTTTGGTGGCTGCCTTGGTGGAATGTCCCTAAACACCGTTGCGTATCTATCCAGCAAAGCCTGTGTCTGGTGGTGGTGGCTGAGCCTGTCCCTCAGCCTCTGAAATCCTCAACTCTACTGCCCATGCAATGTCCCCATGTCGCAGATCTGCCTCCATCTTGTGGGTCGAGACTGTTTAAGGTGGATAAGACTGCATGCCTTTCAAAACTACCAATTTGCCATCCGACCCAATGAACTCCATCTCTGGCTTCCTCCAATCTGTCGTGACTCGCCCAAGGGAATACAACCACTGGACACACATAACCACATGGTGTCTGGCACATCGACCACAAAGAAATGGTCTAACATCGAGTAGTTCCCCATAACTACTGTCAAGGAAGGCACATATCGAGTGCACTGTGTGGTACGGTCACCTGGTATTATGACTGAAAAGCCCTCGAACTCAGTCATGGTGAGGCCCCTTTGAACCAATTGGGCATCTATGAAATTGTGGGTAGCCCCACTGTCAACTAGGATTGACACCCTCTGCCCCTATATAGTGCCTCTGATCCTCAGTGTAAAAAATTTGGGAATCCTGCATAAGGAAGCAAGGACTTCCCTGGCTGGGGCAATGGATGCCCCACCCTGTGGAGGTGGTGGTGGTGGCCCTCTATCTGCCGGACTCTCACCATCTGCCACACCACAATCCTGCTCCACCTCATCCTCCTGGTCACTGTCAGAAAAAACCTCAATATAGTGTGCTTTACCGGCAGTGCACCGATGGCCTGGTGCCCAGGACTGGCTTCATGTGAAGCACAACTTTCTCCTCTTGAGGTCCTTTCGTGTCTCATCATCTAGCTGCCCCCTCGCCTGTGTGGTCCTCTGAGATGGAGGTCTAGTCTCATGCCCCTTTTGTGGAAAAGGGACCCGTGTAGGAAAATGTGCTCTAGTCTTGGGGATGGCCCCATGTAGATCTCTGGTGCACAAAACCACTTCCTGCAGCATGGAGGGTCTGCGTGACTTCACCAGTCTACACAAGGGCTCAAGTAAGCCATCAATGAAGGTGTACACCCTCCTAGCCTATGATAGATCCGGGACCATCACTGATACTTGCAGAAACTCTAAGATGTACTGCTTCGAGTTGCTTGTTTGGCGCAGTTGGGTCAGCTCTCTGAAATGGGCCTTTGGATGTCTCTGGTCAAAACGCACCACCACCCTCCTGGTGAAGTCCTCATAAGAAGCCACATTGGCATGCCCTAGGGTGGTCAAGCCATGAAACCACCAGGCATGGGCTTCCCTCTCCATATGCAGCGTGGCCATCTTGGTGGCTTCCTGTTTTGTCACCTGGTTGAGTTGGAACTTGGAAGCATGTGTCCATCTTCTCAACCCAAGCCCTAGCCGTGCACTTGGTAGTGCCATCGAAAGTAGGGAAGTACATCCTCCCTATGGTCCTCTGCAACTCGTAGTTCTGGATTCCCTATCCTCCATAACACTTGTTCTTCTCATTTAGCTTGAGCTTGCAAAAATCTCTGAAAGGGAGGGCTTCCTTAAAGTCTGCATCCATAGACTGCCACTCTTTGAAATAGTCCCCCACCTGAATGGGGTCTTCACCCCTTGCAGGCTCGATTTGTGCCACTGATACAAAAGAATGCAGTGTAGCACGAGTTGACCCACTGGCTGATGGGTGTTGTGTTGCTGGTGAGGGATGATCGAATGGCTGAGAGGCCCCAGAAGTTTCCCCAAACAGAAATCCTCTAGGAGTGGTTCTCTCTTTGTTTTGCGACTTGATCTCTTCCAGCATATCTTTGTGACCCTTGGCTAAGTCATTCAGGGCACTCAGGAGGTTGTTGAAAGCCATCTCTTCCCTGCTCTTGGTTTCCACCATGTCCGCCACTTCTACTACTGCTTTCCCTCTGTCCTCCGTGTCTGGAGTAATCTCCAACTCTCTTTCTCTGCTCTGGAACCGCTGCCTTCGGTAGGTGATGTTCTGCTGGTCCCCTTCTCTCATAGGAGACAATCCCGATAGCGAAGCCAAGGACTAGGTTCTGATACCACTATAATGATCCTGTTGACCCTGTTGCGTACACCTACCTACAAGTCAGTGAGAAAAGCCTTCAACTCCACAAGGTGTGGCTGGTGGCAGGGAACTCAAAGAAGGGGCTGTCACACTAATCCCAACTCTCTTCATTTGAGCTATCTCCTAAGTTAGATAAGGAGGGTGGTCCCTAATGAAACGTTAATTTAAAAAGGATGCGAGTTTCTAGGAGAATTGTTAGAGTTAAATAGATTATCTCTTTAAGGTTTATAAGCAAAAAATTGATATGAACAATAACCATCATAAGATAAGCATGAAATACATAAACAACCAGTGCCTTCCAAGTATTTGCTCTTTAAGAAATGAAATTGTATTTTGCTTAAAATGAAGTGAAATGCTTTCAAATGGAAAGCCAAAATAACCCTGAAGAGTGAAACACTAAATTGTTAGCACAAGATATTATAAATGCTTTCAAGATGGATAAGTCTGCAAATCAAAGCATGGAAACTATCTTGTTGAAAAGGATACAAAAATAACTCAAATGTTATACCAAGATGACAACAAAGTATGTTACAAAAATAATCTACAAGAGGCTAGGCCAAAGAGTATGAGTAAACTCTCCTCTTTGACTAGACATGACTTAGCTCTTTGATATATTAAATATTGATAAATGAAATACAATACGTAAAAAATAAAATTTTCCAAGTTTGATATTTTGATGCAAGAAATAAAGCTTTAAGAAACTTGAAAGAATCGCTGCAAGGCACAAATAAGATATAGATGAGACTTTGGAATTCAAAACATGTGGGTTCTCCTTGAATATTTTTCAAGAATGGGTTGATTCCTTTGAGAATTTCACCTCACGCTTGAAAAGCTTGACCAAATAATGATTCATCTACAAAACTTCACCACAAATCATTAAATCGATATGAAATTAAATAAGTGCAATGGAAAGAATTCTTAGAGATACATTTATTATCCACTAGAAGATTTATTTTCCTGAAGCAAATAAATAATTCTTATGCTAATATGAGATAGTTGCATACTAACATAACTGGAAACAAGCATGAAAGAAACAATGACACGAGGAAATAAATAAAAGCATAACAACAAATCAAGAATTTACCACACATGCAAGGAGAATAACACCATCACGTTTTACCCCAAACGCTATTGTATTATATTCCAAGTAGTGAATACAATCTCACAGAGTCTCCTCAAGCACAATAGTTTGTATTACATGATACAATCGAGAACCCATGGCTCTATTATATAGAGAGTTGGAAGAAAATCCCTATGAAGAATGACAATGACAAATGGCATTGGAGCCAATCCCAATGTAGAAGTGATTAAACAAGTTGCATGAGGTGACTATCCCAAAGAGAAATTCGAATCTGTTGAATGGAGCTCCAATGCCAAGTGTAAATATTGAATTCTGGCAAGTGGACATCATTTTCTTCTTCCCTTATGTGCCAAATTCGAATTTTATGATAGAATGACAAGTGTATATGGGTGGTAACCCATGTGGGGACAATTTTCCACAAAAATCTCCACCAAATATTCTCCCAAATCCTCCCAAATGTGCATTAACTTCACAAATTCGAATTTCCAAGTAAGCAATTTTCTCCTTTAATGCCAGAAATTCGATTTTATTTGAGCGCATGTCCTTTCCTTGATTTTAGGAGTCCACATCACCTTGAGACTTCACTTTAACTCCCCCATAATTTTCCACCTCATTTCCACAACATTTAACATTTGTGGATATTTATTTTTCTCCATTTATTTAATTTCTGACTTAATCAATTGCCAGATTTCCCACTAAACCTAGGAAAAGTGGGGTTTGAGGGTTCAAAGCACATTTTTAACCCATCAAAGTGTGTCATAGTAAAAAGTTGAAGGTGAGAGGTGTAATTTTGATTACTCATACCCCATACAACTTCTGTAGACTACACTTATTACAATTTAAATACAATTTTATTTGCAATCTTTGACCTGCGGGAAATCTAAAAAATTTAAAAATGACTACCTAGACCTAACCACATTCCATAAAAAAATTGTGTGATCTAGTTTAGTAATATACATCGACTCTAGACACTAAGATGTGTTAGGGGTTCAACCTTCAAACCGTCACCTCAGCTTTGGGGTAAAATGTGAGTGAAAAAACCTAGAAAATTATCCGCCTCTGAAAAAGAAGGGATAATTAACCAGATAAAAAAAACACTCCAAGGTGTACTCGTTCGCTGATTATTCTAACATCCTAGGCCTGTTACAGACTCAAAACTCATCATTACTAGTATCACTTACTACAATTCCCCGTAGGGTGTGGAATTTGGGTATAAGAAAGATGATGAGAAGATAGAAGTAAAGTTAAAAAACTTTGTTGACTGATGATATCTGATGGTACGAGTGTTCTCTAGATCATCCTTGGGCATGGAGTCTTCATATAATCATCAGGTGCCACTCCAGTGGTCAACATTTGGCTCCATATGGGGATGCATGCTAGATACAAAATGATAGTATGCAAGAACCTAGAATCTGCATCCACTAACAAAAGACATATATCAACAGTGTCCATTCTAAATATCATCAAATGAAATCAAGTACAGAAATGAAGAAATGGAAATATATTCTAAGAGCATAAATGACAATTTATTCATGAAAAAACTAATTAAACAAAAATGACACGAGATAAGGTTAGAAATATGATACAGAAATATGTCCCATGGCATCAGATGTCTTCAATGAAGTTCGTGCTGAGAACCTGCTTACTTTCGGGCAGATCCATGGGTGGTTTTTCTGATGTGCCCTGTTCAATTTTGAATATCTTAGGACTTTGATCAATCCCAACACTGTGTTGTACATGGCCATCAAATTTACTAAATCCTCACTGCTTTTTTATTTTCTTCTTAATAGATTGTGATGTTGATGTTGAGGTGATCAACGTAGACCTTTCTGTCTAATTTTGAAGATGCTTTGATAGAAAATTCGAAGTATCCAAGACATCTTTGACTTGCTTCTGCTTGTGGTCTGACATGGGTGATGGATCAATCTCATAAGTATGACCCTGATTCTCCTCATTTTCCTTGCTATCCAAGTCTCCATCAATTAGCCATTTTTCAATGGAGTAAATGACCTCCTCATAATGAGATGAAGATTGCTTCAGTGGATCGAGAGGCTTATGATTTGTTTCTTTGTTCTCTTCCCATTCGTCATTTAACCTAAGTTGGAATTTTTGTACCTGTAATCTTTCCATTTCATCCAACCTATTCTAAAAAGTGACTTGATTAGCCTTCATAACACTTATTTCCTTGTCATGATTTGTTTCCATGGTGTTGATTAATTGTACTTGTTTTTCTTCCATGGCGAGCAACCTATTTTGAATAGAGGTCATTTGATTAAAATGATTGATTTCCATGGCTTTTATTGCTTGTGCATGATTTTCCTCCATGGCCTTAATGAGTTGAGCTTGGTTGAGCTGCATATCCTTAATCATTCGATTCAACCCCTTGATGAGATCCTTATCATTCTCATTTGCTTGAGTTTTGATCTTTCTTTCATCTCCATATTTTTCTTCAAAGGCATCAATGATTGGTTCTAAACAATCAAAATTGTTAGCAAGTCTATGAACCAATCCATAGCATCACCATCTAATGAAAAGATGAAAACTCTCATTTTAACGTTCTCATGCTTAAAATTCCTAAGGTAAGTTTCAGTACTGATGGCATTGTTACCTAGAAAACTAGGCAACCCTTCAATAGCCTCAATGACTTCATCCGGAATGAAATTCGAATAGCCTGAAATGTTAGTAAAATCACAAGGGGCAAACAAATCATTCATGATGTCATGCTCACTTGACCCTGAAAGAGCAAATGGATACCAGAGAGAGGCTCCTGTCCAAGATTAGCAAGAAATCTACAAGAAGCAAGCTTCAAGCAGAAATCCTTGTAGAAAATGAAATAAGTGGAGTCGCCACTTGAACAGGAATTTAACTCTAAAATCCAACATGCAAAAACCAAAAGTTAGTCGATTTCCCAGGTACAAGAAGACTTGTCCCCGACAATGGCGCCAAAGATGTTGACCCTGCCGCCTACACCTACCTACAAGTTAGTGAGAAAAGCCTTCAACCCCACAAGGTGTGGTTGGTGGCAGGGAACTCAAAGAAGGGGCTATCACACTAATCCTGACTCTCTCCGTTTGTGCTATCTCCTAAGTTAGCTAAGGGGGGTGGTCCCTAATGAAAAGTTAATTTAAAAAGGATGTGAGTTTCTAGGAGAATTGTTCGAGTTAAATAGATTATCTCTTTAAGATTTATAAGCAAAAAATTGATATGAGCAACAACCATCATAAGATAAGCATGAAATACATAAACAACCAGTGCCTTCCAAGTATTTGCTCTCTAAGAAATGAAATTGTATTTTGCTTAAAATGAAGTGAAATGCTTTCAAATGGAAAGCCAAAATAACTCTGAAAAGTGAAACACTAAATTGTTAGCATAAGATATTATAAATGCTTCCAGATGAATAAATCTACAAATCAAAGCATGGAAACTATCTTGCCCAAAAGGATACAAAAATAACTCAAATGTTAGACAAGATGACAACAAAGTATGTTACAAAAATAATCTACAAGGGGCTAGGCCAAATAATATGAGCAAACTCTCCTCTTTGACTAGCCATGACTTAGCTCTTTGAAATAGCCAGATATTGATAAATGAAGTACAATACGTAAAAAATAAACTTTTCCAAGTTTGATATTTTGATGCAAGAAATCAAAGTTTTAAGAAACTTGAAAGAATCCATGCAAGACACAAATAAGATATAGATGAGACTTTGGAATTCAAAACATGCGGGTTTTCCTTGAATATTTTTCAAGAATGGGTTGATTCTTTCGAGAATTTCCCCTCACGCTTGAAAAGATTGACCAAATAATGATTCATCTACAAAACTTCACCACAAATCATTAAATCGACATGAAATTAAATAAGTGCAATGGAAAGAATTCTTAGAAATACATCTATTATCCACTAGAAGATTTATTTTCCTAAAGCAAATAATTAATTCTTATGCTAATATGAGATAGTTGCATACTAACATAACTTGAAACAAGCATGAAAGAAATAATGACATGAGGAAATAAATAGAAGCATAACAACAAGTCAAGAATTTACCACACATGTAAGGAGAAAAATACCATCACGCTTTACCCCAAAGATTGTTGTATTATATTGCAAGTAGTGAATACAATCCCGCAGAGTCTCCTCAAGCTCAATAGCTTGTATTACGTGATACAAATCAGAGCCCATGGCTCTATTATATAGAGAGTTGAGAGCAAATCCCAATGAAGAATGACAATGACAAATGGAATTGGAGCCAATCCCAATGTAGAAGTGATTAAACAAGTGGCATGAGGTGACAATCCCAAAGAGAAATTCGAATTTGTTGAATGGAGCTCTAATGCCAAATGTAAATATCGAATTCTGGCAAGTGGACATCATTTTCTTCTTCCCTTATGTGCCAAATTCGAATTTTATGATAGAATGACAAGTGTATATGGGTGGTAACCCATGTGGGGACAATTTTCGACAAAAATCTCCACTAAATATTCTCCCAAATCCTCCCAAATGTGCATTAACTTCACAAATTCGAATTCCCAAGTAAGCAGCTTTCTCCTTTAATGCTAGAAATTCGATTTTATTTGAGCACATGTTCTTTCCTTGATTTTAGGAGTCCACATCACCTTGGGACTTTACTTTAACTCCCCTATAATTTTCCACCTCATTTCCACAACATTTAGCATGTGTGGATATTTATTTTTCTCCATTTATTTAATTTCTAACTTAATTAATTGTCAGATTTCCCACTAAACCTAGGAAAAGTGGGTTTTGAGGGTTCAAAACACATTTTTTACCCATCAAAGTGTGGCAGAGTAGAAGGTTGAGGGTGAGGTGTAATTTTGATTACTTATACCCCATACAACTTCTTTAGACTACACTTATTACAATTTAAATACAATTTTATTTGCAAAATTTGACCTGCGAGAAATCTAAAAAATTAAAAAATGACTACCTAGACCTAACCAATGTTGAAATTTGGTACCGGAGGACAGGTGGTTCCCTTAGGCTTTGATCTTTGGCCTAGGGAAAAGTGTCCAAAATAACTTAATTTTTCTCCTAAAGTGACTTTATAATTTTATAAAGTTAAATCTAATTTAAAAGTGACTTTAAGTGATAAAGTTACTAAGTCTAATTTTAAAATAAATGAAAAATTAGAAAGGAAAAGTGACTTTGGAAATAAATGACTAAGTGGGTCTTTATTAAAGTGGGGTGAATTAAAAAATAGAAAGTGAGATTTAAATGAGCATTTAATCTCAGCCATTGATCTAAATCTATTTCAGCCATTGGATTTAGAGATCACCCAAAAGTCACTTGGATCACCCAAAAGTCACCTGGAGTTATATTAAAGGAGGAAAATGAGGAAAAGGTCATTCATTCTTTCATGAGCAGATTGGGAGAAGGAGAGCAAGAGAGCAAGAGAGATTTCTGAGCAGGGAGGAGAAGGAGACAGCAGCTTGGCACACATTCCAAGGCAGCAGTTGAGCAGATTTGTACGGCTGATTCAGCACATAGTGAAAGACAGATTTTTGCACAAAAATCGAGGAGCAGTTTGCTGATTTTTCTGCACACAAAACGGAGGCCGTACAGCATTTATTGCTGTCCTGTTTGCTGTAATTTCCAGATTGCTGTGAGGCACGGGAAAGGAGATAAGTTGTAAATTTGCTTGCTGATTTTTTGCTGAATAATTCTCACTGTGAAAAGACAATTTTCAGAAATAAAGAAGAGCTCTCAAACTGGTTTTCCCCAAGAGTTGTAGGGAGTTTTTCCAAGGTCAAGTTGACCAAAAATATCAGTGTTTTAATGTGTTTTAATGGCTGTTTTTGATTGCTGATTTTTTAATTCTGCAATTTCCAGCATTCTGAAAAATTTCCAGAATTTGTGTTTTCAGCAATATTTATTTTTTTCATTCTCTTAAATGTATGGTTATGGGAATGGGCTTTTAACTACATGAGAGAAATAAGGAGAAACTGAAAACCAGGGTGTATCAGAGTTTGAGTGCTGAAGGGCAGTTTGGGACAGCAAAAAGAAAAATTACAGTTGCTGATTTTTCACTCAGAAAATTCCAGCAAGCTGATTTTTTCATAAACCGCAGTTTTATCTTTACTACAGCAGTGCTATTTTTCAGTTTTAGGACAGCAGGATGTCATTGGGATTGAGGGTGGAGGATAGGCTGGATGGGCATATAAATTACAACGTTTGGAAGGAGAGAATGTAGAGTATCTTTGAGGAGGCAGAAGTCTGGGATATCATGGTGCATACCACACAGAACCCTGTTGTTGTGCCCACTGATGTTACTCAGTTGGTTGAGTATAAAAAGAAGAACAATAAGGGTAAGAGGTTGATTCTAGACGGAATCAAAGACCATTGCATTCCTCATGTGAGAGGAAAGAGCAATGCCCATGAGATGTGGACAGCATTGTCCAATCTCTACCAGAGTACCAATGAGAACCGGAAGATGGTCCTGAAGGAGAAGCTGAAGAACATTAAGATGGGGAATGATAGTGCAGTTGGATATCTCACAAAGATTACCAATGTGAGAGATGAGTTGGCAGCGATTGGAGAGGCCATTCCATCCACTGAGTTGGTGCGTATTGCAGTGAATGGCCTCCCCCGTTCATGGTTGAACTTTGCTGATGGGGTTTGTGCACGTGAGACCCTTCCCACATGGGAGAGGTTTTGGGATGATTGTATTCAGACAGAGATCAGGAAAGGACAGCTTGGGGCAGCCAAGCCAGTTGAGCAAGATGAGGACGTAGCACTGGTGGCAGGAGGCAAGAAAGGCAAAGGGAAGAAGCAGGCTTCCACAAGCAGTGGTGGAGGCAAAGGCAAAGGTAAAGGTAAACAGGGGAACACACAGAAGGACTATTCCAAGGTGAAGTGTTGGAATTGTCAAAAGATGGGACACTATGCAGTTGTGTGTCCGGAGAAGAAGAAGAAGAAGGGGAAGAACCAGGACGTGGCAGCTTCAGCAGAGATTGAGGACTTTGCAGGTCGTTTTGACCGGGAGTTTGCGTTCACTACGTGTGAGTCCTCTAGTGCAGGATCACCTGCCACACAGGTTCAGAGGGAGCATGCTTTTCCCTCGATTAGCGGAGCATCTTCAGGTATCTGGTATGTGGACAGTGGGGCTTCACGTCACATGACAGGAGTCCGTGAGTACTTCTCAGAGCTTTCAGAGAGTGGCACTGATATCGAGGTAGTACTCGGTGATGACAGAGTTGTTAGAGCAGTCGGGGTGGGGACAGTGACATTTCAGAGGGAGTCCAAACCTCCCTTGAAGGTGTCAGAGGTTCTTTATGTGCCAGGGATGAGGAAGAACCTCATATCCGTCTCAGCTTTGGAGGACAGAGGATATGAGGTACTGTCAGGGGAGGATAGGTGTTGATGTATCCCAGGGACACTCCAGCTGATTCAGCTAGAGTGATAGGTGTACGCCATGCAAAGGTGTACAAGTTTGCATTCCAACCCCTTTTGGCATTGAGCAGTAGTACCGACAGCAGAGCTAGCAGTTCTGAGCTGTGTGAGATTTGGCACCGCAGGATGGGACATATGTATCATGGAGCCTTGTGGACATTGCGGGAGATCACTACAGGTGTGCCAGATTTCAGTACTGATCACTTTGATACTTGCAGAGGTTGTGCGATGGGCAAGTTTGCCAAATCCCCTTTTCCCAGCAGTGACAGCAGAGCGACGGGGATACTTGATTTGATTCATTCCGATGTGAGCGGTCGGATGTCTCATGTTTCCTTGAGTGGATATGAGTACTATGTTTTATTCATTGATGATCACTCCAGGAGGACCTGGATTTATTTTTTGAAGACCAAGAGTGAGGTCTTCAAGCGGTTTCAGGAGTTCAGAGCTCTTGTGGAGACTCAGACAGGTCGAAAGATCAAGTCCTTGAGGTCGGACAATGGAGGAGAGTACACCCTTGGAGAGTTTGTTGACTATTGTGCGGAGGCAGGCATTAGGAGGGAGTTCACTGTTCCTTACAACCCCCAGCAGAACGGGGTTGCAGAGAGGAAGAACAAATCCATCATAGGGGCTGCCAAAGCCATGTTACATGATCAGGGGTTGCCATTGTTCTTGTGGGCAGAGGCCTGCAACACAGCTGTTTACTTGCAGAACAGGAGTCCGCATCGTGCCTTGGGGCACATGACTCTGGAGGAGGCTTTCTCTGGGAAGAAGCCTGATCTTGGTCATCTTCATATCTTTGGATGCATTACATACTCCTATATACCCAAGGAGAAGAGGACCAAACTAGAGCCCACCGCAGAGAAGGGTATCTTTGTGGGCTACAGTAAGACCTCAAAGGCCTTTCGGATTTACATCCCTGCACAGAGGAGAGTTGTTGTCAGACGGTATGTGAAGTTCGAGGAGGACAGGGCCTTTAGGAGGTCACGGGAGTTAGAGTATTTGGATCAGCCAGACCCTCAGCAGCAGTTGAGTCAGTCGCACGGATCCAGTGGGCAGGGATCAGGAGGATCAGGAGGTACATCTATGAGGATGTCAGGTCTGTCAGTGAGCAGTGGCTCATCGAGCCAGAGGGGTGGTGCTCCGGGCAGCATGCAGAGCAGTTCACAGAGCAGTTCACTAGGGAGTCCACTGATGGACAGTTCACACGGTACCTCAGCTTCTACAGGTTCAGGTGCAGGCAGGAGGACAGCAGACAGACAGTCAGGAGTTCAGGCTACTGATGGTGATGAGGAGGAGGAGTTTCATTCTCCTATGGGAGAAGCATGCTCAGGGAAGAGGAAGCCCAAGTGGCTTCAGGACACCTTGAGATATGCCACATCTGTTGCTGAGCCGAAGAGGCCGGTCAGAGAGAGTAGACCACCTGAGAGGTTTTGTAGTTATATGGCGATGGTTACCAGCATCCTTGACTCTGAGCCTTCTAGCTATGAGGAGGCAGCTAGCCAGCAGGTCTGGAGAGAGGCCATGCAGGAGGAGTATTCTTCTATCATGAAGAATGATGTTTGGGAGGTGGTGTCGAGGCCTGAGGGCAAATCCGTGGTTACTTCCAGATGGCTTTACAAGGTAAAGCATGCTGCAGATGGCAGCATTGAGAAATTCAAAGCAAGGTTTGTGGCTAGAGGGTTCTCCCAGGTAGAGGGAGTTGATTATGAGGAGACCTTCGCTCCCGTGGCTCGATATACTTCGATCCGCTCCATTATATTGATAGGAGCAGAGATGGGTTGGAAGATCCACCAGATGGATGTGAAGACCGCATTTCTCAATGGCTTCATACAGGAGGAGGTATACATTGAGCAGCCACAGGGCTTTGAGGTGCATGGGAAGGAGTCCCATGTGTGCAGATTGAAGAAGGCCCTTTATGGCCTGAAGCAAGCTCCCAGAGCTTGGTACTCCAGGATAGATGCATACTTGCAGGGGATGGGTTTCACAAAGAGTGAGGCAGATCCGAACCTTTACTTTATTGTGATTGGTGAGGAGCCCCTCATTCTGGTGCTATATGTGGATGACTTGATCATTACAGGTGCAGAGAGACTCATAGAGCACTGCAAGAGAGATCTTGCGGCAGAGTTTGAGATGAAGGACATCGGTTTGATGCATTACTTTTTGGGTTTGGAGGTGTGGCAGGAGGAGGGGCATTTCTTCCTGGGGCAGGGCAAGTATATTGTGGACATCCTTAGCAGATTCCACATGGAGGATTGTAGACCCATGTCGACACCGATGATCACCAACTGGAAGAAGCTTCATGCTTCGGATTCCGAGTTGGTGGATCCCACATTGTACAGGCAGCTGATTGGTTCCTTGATGTATTTGGTCAACACTAGACCAGATATCTGTTTTGCAGTCAACACGATGAGTCAGTTTATGTGTGAGCCTAGGAAGGTTCACTGAGTGGCTGCAAAACACATTTTGCGGTACTTGCAGGGGACAGTGGATTATGGTCTGGACTACAGGCAGGGAGATGGAGTGAGATTGGCAGGATACACTGATTCTGATTGGGCAGGTTGTGCTTCTGATAGGAAGAGCACTTCAGGGTGCTGTTTTGGGTTGGGTTCAGCAGTAGTGTCATGGTTCAGCCGGAAGCAGCAGTCAGTAGCACTGAGTTCAGCGGAAGCAGAGTATATGGCAGCCAGTCTAGCTAGTTGTGAGGCTATCTGGCTTCGCAAGATGTTGTTTGGCTTATTTGGTCAGCCGTTGAGACCTTCAGTGATTTACTGTGATAATCAGAGTTGCATTAAACTCACGGAGAATCCAGTATTTCATGACAGGTCAAAGCATATCGGGATCAGATATCATTTCATCAGAGACTATGTTCAAAAGGGAGTTGTGAAACTTGAGTATATTTCCACTGATGAGCAGGTTGCAGATATCCTTACCAAAGCCTTACCACAAGGCAAGCATGTCTACTTCAGAGACAAGATGGGTGTGGTGAGGAACACCTTCCTCAGTAAGAGGGAGTGTTGAAATTTGGTACCGGAGGACAGGTGGTTCCCTTGGGCTTTGATCTTTGGCCTAGGGAAAAGTGTCCAAAAGAATTTAATTTTTCTCCTAAAGTGACTTTATAATTTTATAAAGTTAAATCTAATTTAAAAGTGACTTTAAGTGATAAAGTTACTAAGTCTAATTTTAAAGTAAATGAAAAATTAGAAAGGAAAAGTGACTTTGGAAATAAATGACTAAGTGGGTCTTTATTAAAGTGGGGTGAATTAAAAAATAGAAAGTGAGATTTAAATGAGCATTTAATCTCAGCCATTGATCTAAATCTATTTCAGCCATTGGATTTAGAGATCACCCAAAAGTCACTTGGATCACCCAAAAGTCACTTGGAGTTATATTAAAGGAGGAAAAGGTCATTCATTCTTTCATGAGCAGATTGGGAGAAGGAGAGCAAGAGAGCAAGAGAGATTTCTGAGCAGGGAGGAGAAGGAGACAACAGCTTGGCACACATTCCAAGGCAGCAGTTGAGCAGATTTGTACAGCTGATTCAGCACATAGTGAAAGGCAGATTTTTGCACAAAAATCGAGGAGCAGTTTGCTGATTTTTCTGCACACAAAACGGAGGCCGTACAACATTTATTGCTGTCCTGTTTGCTGTAATTTCCAGATTGCTGTGAGGCACGGGAAAGGAGATAAGTTGTAAATTTGCTTGCTGATTTTTTGCCGAATAATTCTCACTGTAAAAAGGCAATTTTCAGAAATAAAGAAGAGCTCTCAAACTGGTTTTCCCCAAGAGTTGTAGGGGGTTTTTCCAGGGTCAAGTTGACCAAAAATATCAGTGTTTTAATGTGTTTTAATGGCTGTTTTTGATTGCTGATTTTTTAATTCTGTAATTTCTAGCATTCTGAAAAATTTTCAGAATTTGTGTTTTTAGCAATATTTATTTTTTTCAGTCTGTTAAATGTATGGTTATGGGAATGGGCATTTAACTACATGGGAGAAATAAGGAGAAACTGAAAACCGGGGTGGGAAAACAGAGATTTTTACAACCAAATTCCACGAATTCTTTTGTGTGATCTAGTATGGTAATATACATCGACTCTAGACACTAAGATGTGTTAGGGGCTCAACCTTCAAACCGTCACCCCTGCTTTGGGGTAAAACGTGAATGAAAAAACCTAGAAAATTATCCACCTCTAAAAAAGAAGGGATAATTGACCAGATAAAAAAAACACTCCAACGTGTACTCGTTCGCTGATCGAGTCCCAACATCCTAGGCCTATTACAAAACTCAAAACTCATCATTACTAGTATCACTTATTACAATTTCTCGTAGGGTGTGGAATCTGGGTATAAGAAAGATGATTTTGACTGATGATATTTGATGGTACAAGTGTTTTTTGGATCATCCTTGGGCACAGAGTCTTCATATAATCATCAAGTGCCACTCCGTGGTCAACAGATCCTAAATAGGAATACAAGTGATGTAAAGCAAATAATCTATGCAGCAGAATATAAAAACAAAATACACATTAAACACACATGGAAATGCTGTAAATAAGGAATTGTTGAGCCATTTTATTACTTTTCTGAAGGAAAAATACAATGGATAATAAGATGGTGCACCTGGGCTTGTCTTAATGGACAAGCATGACCAAACCCAGGTGATAAAATGGCTGAACTGAAGCTGTCCAATTGCTACACCAATCTGCTATGCGCTGCGTGGAAAGCTGCCTTTCTGCTAAAGTTTGAATGGCTGAAAGGTCCACTTCCTATGCCTAGAAAATTATATGCTTTTAACCCCAGACTCCTTGGCCTAAACCCAGAAAAACCCACGAAGGATTTTGGCTGGTTTAGACTTCTGGGATTCTACCCCCTTGGAGGCCAACTTCAACTTCAACTGCAAAACTTGGCTTGCTGGAATCTGCCTGTAAATCCTCCTGGAAATCGTCCCAAAGTGCTGGGTTGACCTCTACTATCAATCCCCTAACTTCCCGGATGGGCTCCCAGCCTATGATTCCTGCTCCTTAGCTCCACGAAAGTGCTGGACTGGCCCTCTGCGCTGTCCGCAAGCCCAACAATTCGAACTACTGAGATGCTAGCTCCGCTGGCTCGAAAACTCACTAGAAATGCTGGCCATTTGCTGCTCTCCCAATCCTTTGACTCTCCCGGCAGATGCTTGATCACTGATAGCTTCAAACTCCCTCGCGTATTCTCTAGCTAGCCAGAAATACACACTTCTTGTTATGGCTGAATGGTAGTGCTGTAACATAGTCCCGGAACTCCTGAAATACTTATGGAACTGCCTCTCAAGGGCGGGCACAGAAGGTCCCCCGAAGTAAAGGTTGAATCTCCCACTTGAGAGATTCGTGGCTAAACAACCGGTTGACTTAGCTAAACAACAGAGCGAATAGTCAAGTTAATTTGTTTGCAAGATGTTAGAATGAATCCTAAATGAGAGTTGTTTCCTCCTTATAACTCCTTGGGCCTCCCTTGCCTCATGTGGGCCCCTCCATCCACCAATTCGACTGCCCTCCAAGCCTTTTGAATAACCCAGTTCGAATTCTCCTGTGGGTGGCCCCCACATTCCACTAACAACCAAATAAAGTTGAATTGCCTCTTAAGTCCCTAAGTCCAAAATGATGGGTTCTCTTCTTTAGCCAAAATTTTGCAAAATTGTGTAGCAACACCCTGTTACAAATGTACTTGAGAAGGGACATGACACGTCAACTCGTGCACCTACCAAGTGTCTCAACTAGAGAGTCTCCTCCTTGCCCATGAGACGCGATGTCTCATCCAACTGCGTAGGGTGAGCCTCCCATGTCCCGCTTCCTAAGCGGAGAGCATCAAGGAGCAACAACCAAATGGTCTGTGGCTATAAGCAACACTGGAGGATGATGGGTGGGTGGGTCCCCAATGGTATGGTCAAGAGTATGCCAAGATGCTAAAGAGTAATCCTACTGACGTCCCTCTCTTTGCCTCAGACCTACTCATAACCCAATCGAAGACCTGTCTTCGCTAAACATGGTGTCCCCTGATGCTCAACAACGTCCTCATCAATCCTGGGGGAGCTTTACCTAATGGTACACCCGATGTCTCGGTCCATAAGCTTCCTTGGAAGCAACGTTCCAAGAGCCCGCCGAGCCACATCTTATGCCACTGCATACCACCAATTACCCCCGTACTCCTTAGTATGCCACTGTACGCTATGACTTGTCCCTGTACATCACTGGATTATCATGTCTGTTGTTGTATCACGCCGTACGTCCCTCTCTCCGCCCCAGACCTACTGATAACCCAATCGAAGACCTTTCTTTGCTAAACATGGTGTCCCTAGATGCTCAACAACGTCCTCATCGATCCTGGGGGACTTCACCTAATGGTACACCTGATGTCCCAGTTCATAAGCTTCCTTGGAAGCAATGTTCCAAGAGCCCGCCGAGCCGCATCATATGCCGCTGCATACCACCAAGTATCCCCGTACTCCTCGACATGCTACTGTATGCTGCGACCTGTACCTGTACACCACTGGATTATCTTGTCTGCCGATGTATCACCTTGTACCATCGATTGTCCCATATGCACCAATGCATCTGTCACTCCACTAAGAAACCCAATGTGGTGTGAGTCGCTACCCCCACTCCATGGCGTAAATCCATTTGCTGTGGCACGTTGTCATGCACCTCTGTGCTCACCTGCAACCCACTGCTCAACATTGTATGCTCCTATCCGCCATTGGATGCCATGCTCTAAAGATGAGATAGTAGGCATTGGCCCACACCCTACTAGTATCGCCACCTCCTCTGTCGCATCACCACTCCCTTTGATGCATGGGCGTCACCTCCAATTCCTCAGTGCGATATGAGAGGTTGTCATGTCCCTTCTCAAAAACATTAGCAACAGGGTGCAACTACACATTTTGGCACATTTTTGACTTAGGAAGAGGGCCCCACACTTCGACTCAGGGACTTTGGGGCTAATTCGACTTTATTTAGCAGCTAGTGGAATGTGGGGGCCACCCACATGAGGAATTCCAACTAGCCATTTGATATGCTTGGAGGGAAATCAAATGGGTGGAGGTCCACATGAGGCTAAGGAGGCCCAAGGAGATATAAGGAGAGATCAATTCTCATTTTGGATCATCTTTGACATTTGCATACAAACACACATATGTTCACTCTGGTGCTTAGTGAGTCTATCGGTTGTTTAGCCACAAGTCTTTCATGCGAGAGAGTCAACCTCTACTTCGGGGGGACTATTCGTGCCCGCCCTAGGGAGGTTGTTCTATAGGAGTTTTCAGGAGTTCTGGGGCAGCAACACACATCAATAACCAACGCAGAGAGGGGAGTGCGTATTTCTGGGCAGCCAGGAATCACGCAGAGGGAGTTTGAGACCAGCAGGGATCTCATTGCTTGTCGGGAGGTCAAGGAGCTGAGGTAGCAACATTGGGTAGGCATTTTTGTTGGAGCTTTCAGCTAGCTGAGCCAACAGACCAGTAATTCACATTTTTGGGCAGAGGGACAACGAAGAGGCCACTCAACAGAATTTCGTGGTGTTTGGGAGCGGCTGATCAGGGCCAAAAATTCATCCAGGATGTTAGGAGTTGGATAGCAGGGGTGAACCCAATGTTTTGGAGCAGTTTGCAAAGGGATTTGTAGGCAGTTTCCAGTAGGTCGAATTTGGCAGTCATAGTTGGGGTGAGTGTTGCGAACATCTCGATAACATCTCGATTTTATCTTGAAATCACGGTTTTTTGGCCTAGCCGATGTTTGCTAGTTTTTTAAAGATATTTTTATGGTATCTTAATTTTCTCGATTTTTACCAAAATTTTCCTGATTTTTACGATTTTTTGGATTTTCAGACCCTTTTCGATTTTATCTCGATGTCGATGTTGGCAACATTGGCTGGGGTGAGGCTCCAAGGGGGTCGAAAAATAGAAGTCAAAGCCAACCAAATTCCCTTTTGGGTTTTGGCCAAGGAATCTAGGGTTAAAAGCATATAAGTTTCTGGGTGGTTTTAGTGCACTTTCCAACCATTCGAAATTCAGCAGTGCAACAGCTTTCTGGGCAGTGCAGTGCAGATTGGTGCAGCAGTTGGGCAGCCTTATGCTCAACGATTTTCCTACCTGGTTTTGGTCCTGCTTGTCCGTTGAGACAAGCCCAGGTGCACCATTCCACTATCTATTGTATTTGGCTTGCAGAAATATAATAAAATGGCTCAAAAGTTCTTCATTTGCAGTTTTTCTATGGGTGCTTGATGAATGTTTCGTTTTTGTATTTTTCTATGTAGAATATTTGTTGTTAGCACTTGTATTTCCTATTTAGGTTCATTACAGTGGTATCAGAGCCTAGTTCTTGGCTCAGATGTGGGGATTGTCTCCTATGAGAGAAGGGGACCAACAGAACATCACCTACCATAGACAGAGGTACAGGAGCAGAGAAAGGGAGTTAGAGATTACTCCAGACACGGAGGACAGGGGGAAAGCAATAGCAGAAGAGGAGGAAATGACAGAGCCCAAGAGTAGGGAGGAGATGGCTTTCGACAGCCTCCTAAGGGCCTTGAGTGACTTGGCCAAGGGGCAGAAAGACATGTTGGAGGAGATTAAGTCACAAATAGAGAGAGGACCACGCTTAGAGGGTTTCTATGTGGGGAAACTTTTGGGGCCTCTCAGCCATTCGATCATCCTCACTAGCAGCGCAACGCCCTTCAGTTAGTGTGCGACTCGGGTTGCACTACCTTCCTTCGTGCTAGTGGCACAAATCGAGCCTGCAAGGGAGGAAGACCCTCCTCAAATGGGAGATTACTTCAGAGAGTGACAGTCTATGGATGAAGACTTCAAAGAAGCCCTCTCCTTCAGAGATTACTGCAAGCTCAAGCAAAGTGAGAAGAACAAGGGGTACGGAGGACAAGGGATCTAAAACTATGAGTTGCAGAGAACCATAGGGAGGATGTATTTCCATACTTTTGACGGCGCTGCCAAGTGCACAGCCAGGGCTTGGGTTGAGAAGATGGACACATACTTCCAACTCAATCGGATGACAGAGCAGGAAGCCATTAAGATGGCCACGTTGCACATGGAAGGGGAAGCCCATGATTGGTGGTTTCATGGCTTGACCACCCTAGGGCATGCCCACATAGTTTCTTATGAGGACTTCACCAGGAGGGTGGTGGAGCAATTTGATCAGAGGAATCCAAAGGCTCATTTCAGAGAGCTAACCCAATTGTGCTAAACAGGCAACCCGAAGCAATACTTTTCAGATTTTCTACGGGTGTTAGTGATGGTCCTGGATCGATCCAAAGCAAGGAGGGTGTACACCTTCATTGAGGGCTTACTTGAGCCACTGCGTGGACTGGTGAAGTCATGCAGACCTTCCACACTGCAGGAAGCAGTCTTGTGTGCCATAGATTTGCAGGGGTCCATCCCCAAGACTAGAGCACCGTTTCTTGCATGGACCCCTTTTCCACAGAAGGGGCATGAGACTAGACCTCCACCTCAGAGGACCACATAGGGGAGGGGGCAGCTAGATGAGGAGATACGAAAGGACCTCCAGAGGAGGAAGCTATGGAGGAAGCTATGCTTCACATGCAGAGAGCCTTGGGCACCAGGTCATCGATGCACTGCTGGGAGAGCACACTACATTGAGGTTTTTTCTGATAGTGACCAGGAGGACGAGGTGGAGTAGGATGACGATGGGGCAGATGGCGGGAGTTCGACAGACAGAGGGCCACCACCACCACCTCCACAGGGTGGGGCATCCCTTGCCCCATCAGGGGGAGTTCTCACTTCCTTATGCAGTATTCCCAAATTTTTGACACTGAGGATCAGAGGCACTTTATAGGGATAGAGGGTGTCAGTGCTGGTGGACAGTGGGGCTGCCTATAATTTCATAGATGCCCAGTTGGTCCAGAGGAGGGGCCTCACCACAACAGAGTTTGAGGGCTTCTCAGTCCTAGTACTAGGTGACCGTACCATCCAGTGCACTAGATATGTGCCCTCTTTGACAGTAGTTATGGGGAACTACTCGATGACAAACCATTTCTTTGTGGTCGATGTGCCAGATTGTACTCAGATTATTTCACTGCTGCTTAATAATAAAACCCTTATTTGTTGGATCGGTTTTCCCAAGTTGGGATTTTTCGAGGACTTTTGTCTAAAAATAATTGTGTTAATTTTATGTGTGTGTGCTAGTATTTCTTCTAGCATTTATTCTTCCGCAATTTTATTTGTGTAGGTTGCAGTGTGATTTATTCAATATTTGTTGTAGCAAACAGTAAATAAATTGTTAAATTAAATTAATAATTAGGAGAATACTTTTCAGTTGCTGCAATAGGATTCCAGTTTTGGAATTTTCACATGGTATGAGATCGCAGTTGATCAGCGAGAGAGCTCAGAAGCGACAAGAAGGAATTTCATTGCTAAGTGTGGGCAGTAGGCCGAAATTCCCAAGGGCAGCGCAATATTTTTCCAAGAGGTCAAGGTTCTTGAGGAAGACCGATTTTTTTGAGAGGGGCATAAATATTCGATCCTTCGAGATCGATTGATTTTGGAAGCAGAGGGAGCAACTCAAATTTTTCGTTGAGCAGATCTCTAGCTAGATGCAAATACTTTTGCAGTAGTTTGCTAGAGTAGAGCCAGTGTCGGGTTGGAAGAGAGAAGAGCATGCACAGAGGAAAATCTTTCCTTAGGGAACTTCTAGTCTCAAGAAGTTCGATTTTCCTTGCAGATTAGCAGTAGTTGTGAGCAAATCTTCTCACTCCAAAAGGGAGTGTGAGTAGCAGAGCAGCAACCGAGCAAAAGGAAAGAGGAAATTTTCGACAGTTCGTTGAGATGGCCATTGCAGGGCTTCTTGACCAAGATAGGTTGGATGGGGCTTCCAAGTATGTCATCTGGAAGACAAGGATGTCCTTCTAGATGAGTTTGGCCTGCAGACATATATTGATGCAGTGGTAGTAGTTCCCCAGGACATAGACAACTGAAGGAGTACAGAAAGGAGATGGCACGGGCGAAACAATTGATCCTAGATGGAGTCCGGGATCATGTTGTTTCACACATAGCTGGCAAAGATACTTGCCAAGAGATGTGGGATGCTCTCTCTACGTTGTACCAGGGTACTTCCAAGCAGCGGAAGCTGTACCTAGAGGAGAAGTTGAGGTGTGTCAAGATGCAAAAGGGGGAAGGCATAGACCCCTTCCTCACCAGGATTCAGGAGATCTGGGACTAGCTTGCAGTTGTTGGGGTAGCGCCTCAACCCATAGAGCTAGTACGATTGGCACTCAACAGTGTCTTCGAGGAGTGGCAGGTATTCGTCCAAATTATTTTGGGCATAGATATCTTGCCAAGGTGGGACATGATGTGGGCCCACTTGCAACAGGAGGAATTGAGGCGAGCTCTATTAGAGAACTCCATCAGTGGCAACAGCAGTAGATTGAAGCAGGTGAAGGAGGAGGAGAATGTGGCCCTCACGCCAAAGGGTCACAATCAGGGACAAGGGGAGCAGAGGTGGGGTGAGTTGGTGTTGAAGCCCCAGAGCGCTACAAATGGGCATGATCCTTGAGGAGTCCACCTCATGGACCAATACCTTGCTATGTGGGCCCACAGTATTCAGTAGCAGGGTGGATTAGTGACAGTTGATGTAGTCAGATGCTAGAGTGACAATTGCAGAGACTAGTCGCCGTCAAATACTGGGGAGCGCAATGCAGAGTTGGCAGTAGTGCAGTTGGCACAGTGCAGAGTCAATAGCAACACAGATTCTTCAGTGACAGTGCAGATACTAGCAACATTCAGACACTCGGGTGATAGATGCATCATAGTGGTCACAATTGATTTAGTATTTTGGATGCTTTTCAGTTGCAGATGTTGCAGTTGCAGAAGCAACAGTTGAGAGGGAGTTGTAGTGCAGATGCAGTGTTGGCAGCAGTATGGCAGTGTTAGCAGCAGCACAAATGCAACATATATCAGAGTTGCGCAATGGTTGGTGGGCAGTATAGCCAAACATCAACAGCGTGGCAGGAGATGATGCAGAGACTGGGCGCTGCTACAAGGGGTGCAATAGCACTAGAACACATTCCTTGCTAAGAGGGAGTGTTATTTTTGTAGCATCAGATGTGTTCTAGCCTTGAAATTTTGTGGAGGCAAGAATATAAGAGATTTTCAAATCCTAGAAATTGTTTCTGGAAATTCCGCTTAGAAATGCCTTAATTAGATTATTAACTAGTTTTTAAATATTTAGGGAATATGGTTAATTAATCATTATTAATTATGTCAAGGCGTGAATGATCTAGAAACTCACATAGATCGACTCCAAGATGATCCTTTCCATCGATTATGTTTTAATCTTGGTCATTGGTGCTCTAACAATGGATTATAAGAGGAGGTCAATGTGGTGATGGAGAAGGCACTTGGGAGGTTCAATATCATGAGCAGATCGATTTCGAGAGTAGCAACAGTTAGTTGTTGGAGAGAGCTTGAGATCGAAGCAGTGAGAGAGGGGCAGAGACAGTGAAGCCGAAGGAAGGTTTCCAGATCCAGTGAGTGCATTTGCAGAGAGGCAAGAGAGCCATAGAGAGGCTGACGCTAGGGCAGCGTAGTAGCCTCTAGAGGCAAAGTCGATTTGTTGAGAGAGATTGACATTTTCAGTTCCAAAGGCCGAGAAAGAGTCCCAAAATGTTGGAGAAGCGCCTTTCTAGTCAACAAAAGGCAAAACGACTTCATTAGAGTCCAGTACGAGGCTAGACGTCCAGTGAGCTACGCAGAGCAGCACATAGGTTGACACAGAGGCTCCGAGAGCTGAAATTTTGAAGGCAATTTGTGCCAAGAGATTGCCTGTGGGGTGAGGAAAATTCCTCTCCAAATTTTTGCTAGTATTTCTCTTGGTTGCTAGTGCTCCAACAGTGGATTAAAAGAGGAGGTCGATGTGGTGATGGAGAAGACACTTCAGAGTTTCGATTTCATGAGCAGATCAATTTCCAGAGTAGCAGTGGTCAGTTGCCGGAGAGAGAGCCTGTGATAGAAATAGTGAAAGAGGGGTAGAGACAGTGAAGCCAGAGGAAGGTTTCCAGATCCAATGAGTGCATTTGCAGAGAGGCAAGAGAGCCACAGAGAGGCTAACATTGGGGTAGCATAGTAGCCTCTAGAGGCAAAGTTGATTTGGTGAGAGAGATTGACTTTTTCAGTTCCTGAGGTTGGGAAAGAGTCCGAGAGTGCCGGAGAAGCGTCTTTCCAGTCAATAGAAGGCAGAACGACTTCATCAGATTCCAGTTCGAGGCTAGACGTTCAGCCAACAACGAAGAGCAGTGCATAGGTTGATGCAGAGGCTTAGAGTGCCGAAATTTTGGAGGCAAGTTGTGCCAGGAGATTGCCTGTGGGGTGAGGAAAATTCCTCTCCAGATTTTTGCCAGTATTTCTCTATAGGATTGCCAATATTCAGCATCCAGATTGTACTTAGATTATTTCACTATTTCTTAATAATAAAACTCTCAGCTATTGCACAGGTTTTTCCAAGTTGGGTTTTTCTCGGGACTTTTTTCCAAAAATAATTGTGTTAATTTTTTGTGTGTGTACTAGTATTTCTTCCAACGTTTATTCTTCCGCATATTTATTTGTGTAGGTTGCAATGTGATTTATTCACTATTTGTTGTAGCAAACAGGAAATAAATTGTTAAATTAAATTAATAATTAGGAGAATAATTTCCAGTTGCTGCAATATGATTCCGGTTTTGGAATTTTCACAATCCCATCTGCAACCATCATAACAAGACAACCCAAGGAATTTGTCCATAAACTGGTTGGCCACTGGTGCTGACCAAAACTCCCTTAGCGAATGTGTGCGCTCAATCGTTGGGTCAACTACACCACTAAGGTCGTAGTCAACTGGCATATCCGTGAAATGATAAGTAGTCCCACCTAGATCCCAATGCTAGTCTGGGCTTCCGGTATCCCCAATGCTTGAAAGCTCTTGTTGAGCTTCACGTCGGTCCACTACCATCTCTACAGCCTACTCCACCGGGTACCAACTCAGAATCTCTCACCATCCAACCCCAAGAGAGGGCTATAATGTACGAACTCCCGTACATAGGACAAGCCCTCCATCCTGCGAATGTTGTACCCTGTGCAGCTCATGTCGCCTCATCTCATCAGCCTGGTCAACACACAAAATATGTCAAGGTGACTTTGCCTCTCCCTCTCCAATGTGCAAAGGAAACTTACTAGCGCTAGAAGCGCCATCTATGTATGTTTGAAGAGGGTTGCTCTGATGCTCTAATGTGCACTCTAGCTAGACCATTAGGGAATCCAATCATTCCCTAACGTGAGTTAGTTTGGCTGCGGACTCAGGACAAACCACTCTCATGACGACCAAATCTTTGTTATGTTGTAGAATAGCCTCTCGCATTGTCGTGGCTCTCTCTCAATGCTAGAAGGCCAGCCTAGAATTGATGAAATTGACGTGGCCATCTATCACCTGTAAACTCGGTCACAACTCTGGATACCTCAGCAATTGTTGGCATCTCATCCATGGGTGGCACGTCAATAGATGGCTCTATGGGTGTAGGCTCTATCCTCTCCACCAAGGTGTCAACTAGGGCTATCAAAGAGGTCTCTAACAATGGTGACTCCTACGCCATATCGGGTATATTGATGTGCTCTTCACCATCCTATGGGCCCTCAGCATCATGCTCAACCTCCTCCTCAGGGTCCTGATATCTAAAGCCAAGACTCCACCAGTAAAATCGCCCCCTATTCTCACTCTCTAACTATCCCTATCCTGCCTGCTCCTTTTCAAGAGATCTGGTGCCCTGGTTCTGTCGACTTTCCCCACATGATGTAAATGGTTGCACCCCCACAACCTGTGCACCTCTAGTGTCTTTGTTGTAAGGGTGAGGATGGGTTTGTTCTGTCACCCTCTTCAACTGGGCCAACCTCTCATCATCCCAACGGATTCCACCCCAGAATTTTTGCATACTGAATTTCCCTTGAGCAATGGGTTTGTCCATTGTTTCACCCGTCAATGTGCATTCATACCTAAGTCTCCTATGTTCTTGTTGGCTACACCCAGTTGGGCCAAGATCAAGGCTCTGATACCATTGTAATGTTCCTAATGGAATTATGCAATGAATTACTAAAGAATGAACTAGAAAACGACCAAAAATCTTTACACACAAGGTACCAAAACACCCAATACAAGTGTTAGAACCACAACTGAGCCATTTTATTAAAAATTTGGAAAAAATGGGAGTACAATAACAAGGAACAAGGGCACCTGGGCTTGCATAAGAAATTTGAAGCAAACCCAAGGTGAGAAAGATGCCCCAATGAGTAGAAACTTCAACCCTCAAACCGTCCTTGCGCTTCCTAGAAATTGTGCCACTGCTACTATCTGAAAATGGTTCGAATCCCTTGCTAGAATGCCCGAATTGGCTTGAAATTGTTGTTGTATCTCCCTCTTAATTTTTCCCACCGGACCCAGAAAGGAATTGGTCCCAATCCTTCCCACCAAAAAACCCACAAATTGGAGTGAATCACCATCAGTTGCGGGTTGCAAAGAGACACTTGTTTGAGCCTGCTACAGTGCTCAAAAAATTCGGCCAAATTAATCTTGGTTTCTCCTCAACAAACCCAAAAAAACCCAGAAAGGTTAGGCCTAATTCCAACCTTCGAAAATCACCCCCAATTTGTGTGAGCACCCACTATAGCTGGGTAATCTGTACTACCTAAAAAATAGTTGCCAAACCCCTCCAAAATTAGATGAGAATACCTCCAAGAATTATCCTTATACCCCCTTGTAAATCTTCAGCCCCCACAACCAACATGCTCCTCTAATGACTGCGTAGGCCCAACCAAACCACTTCTACACTGGCCCAGGAAGAAGAATTTCAGCTTGTATGTAATCCACTCAGCCAACCCTTCAAACCACTGCAAAATTGTTGCTAGGTGCCAAGAGAATATGCCTCTAAATTCCCGGAACCCACGCTGTCATGAAGCTCACTCCCCACAAGAGTGTGTGGTCCCTTACTACGCCCAACCTACTCCTTAATAGCTCAAATTTCCCTGTGAAATCCCTCTGGAACAACTCCAAGAATGTAGCAAAGCTCCCCTAGGGTGGCACTCGAAGTCCACCAAAGTAGGAGTTGAGATCTCCCCTCGAAAATCTCGTGTGCTAAACAACACTCTGTTGACCCAACTAAACAGCTTGAGCAAACAATGGTTCAGATATCAAATGAGCAAAAGATACCAATTGTTGCTCTCACCCTTCTATTGATAATTGTTGCCTCACCTTTCCTTGATGGTCCCTCCAAATATTTCGACCTCCCTTCACAAATATCGATTTTTCCTCCAAGGAGTGCGTATTCATTGAGGGGTGGACCCCATATTCCACCAGTTCCACAAATTTTCCCCTTTTTTCTAAAGTGGGGCCTTCTCTTTACCCAAAAATCAAAATTTCCTTTGATTTCTCTGTTCTCCTAAGTTGTGGGCCAAAATATCCCCCCCAATTGCCAAAATTACAAAAACGGAAATTCTTCTTAACAAAATTAATTAATTTGGGGACATTACACTGGAAAATACATCTTGTCTGGAAATTCAATGTAGCAGCCCTCCAATCACTCCAAAAATGTTGAATTCTACTCCCTAGATGACTTCCTCAAATTCCCGGCACAATCCATCTCCCCAACTCCTTTCCTCAACCTCTCGCATGTGCCCATAATTTGGCTCCCGTGCAGGCCCTAGCTGTGAGGAAATCGACCTACCTCAATGTAGCAATCTTGTTGGAATTTCTAAGTCTATCCGTTAGAAATTCTTCCTGTACTATTTGATTTATTTCTTCCTACTTGTTTAGTTACTTAACAAGTTATTTACCATGTAAATACTGAAAATAAATACAAGTACAGTGTCCACTGTCAACACATAGAGATCATAAACTAAAAGAAACAAGCACACAAGTGACACCGTTGTTTTTGGACTAATGTCCCTTAAAAGCCCAATGCGGGAAAACTGGTGCAACTATTCAGAGGGTTTTATTATTAAGCAGTTTCATAATACAATCTGGGTGCCAGAAATTGCTCACCCAACAGTGAATGCCCTCGGCAGTAGTAGCTCTTAGTCAGAGACAGATATTCCGGCTAAATCACCGGATGAACGATCCCACAGTAACAATACAACTTGTGCTGCTCTGCGTCACCTTGATAGGAACTACGTAACCCTATCCAGCTCTCCAACTCCAATCTGCCCCATGAATTCTCCCAGCGCTGCCTCTAGGGTCTGCATCAGCCTCTTTGGCCTAGCATCAGCCTATCTGGCCCAGCATCAGCCTCTCGAGGCTTTGCATCAACCTCTGGAGATTCTGCGTCTCACACGCTGGCCCTCCTCAGGCTCTGCACAACTCTTGGCTGGCTCTGCGTCAACCCTCTCCCAGCTTCTGTGTTGATGCTTTTGGTACTAACTTTGCCTCTCTGCTATGTATTCACTGCCGCTCAGTTGCAACTCTGATCACTCACTCAATTTCCTCAATTTCTGGGGTAAAAAACAGTCACACGTGCGAGAAATAGAAGTATCCTTACGGTCATCACAACAACAAGATAACAGTGATGAATATCACATTGTTTGGGCTAGTAACCTAGGCCTATAAGGCGTCCTACTCAAGCGAAGGAGAAAGGAGCCAAAGCATAGAAGAAACCTCCCACACGTGCGAGAAGTTAGGAAATTGAGGAAATTGTGTGAGTGATTAGAGTTGCAGCTGAGGGGCAGTGAATACATGGCAGAGAGGGAGAGTTAGTACCATAAGCATCAGCGCAGAAGCCAGGAGAGGGTCGACACAGAGCCATCTAGAGGCCACGCAGAGGTAGCCAGGAGCTACGCAAAGCCTGAGGAGGGCTAGCGTGTGAGACGCAGAGGCTCCAGAGGCTAACGCAGAGCCCCGAGAGGCTGATGCTGGGCGAGATAGGCTGACGTCGGGCAAACATTAGGCCAGAGAGGCTGACGCAAGCCCTAGAGGCAGCGTTGGGAGAGTTCGTGGAGCAGATTGGAGCTAAAGAGCTAGATATGGTGATGCAGTTCCTATCAGGGTGACGTAGAGCAGCAGAAGTTTTATTGTTACTGTGGGATTGTTCATCCGGTGATTTAGCCGAAATATCTGTCTCCAACTGAGAGGTACTACTGCTGAGGTCATTCTCTATTGGGTGAGCCATTTTTCGCACCCAGATTGTATTTTGAAACTGCTTAATAATAAAACCCTCTGAATAGCTGCACCAATTTTCCCGCATTGGGTTTTTCCCGGGACATTAGTCCAAAGACAATGGTGTCACTTGTGTGCTTGTTTATTTCAGTTTATGATCTGCATGTGTCGATATTGTACTTGTATTTATTTTCAGTATTTACATGGTAAATAACTTGTTAAGTAATTGAACAAGTAGGAAGAAATAAATCAAATAGTACAGGAAGAATTTCTAATAGATAGATAGAGAAATTACAATATAGTATCAGAGCGTGGTTGTAGATCACAGGATAATTGAAGGCATGAGCCGAGCATAATAGCAGCAACAGAAAACAACGGTCTCGAGTGATAGAAGCTGTTCCTAGCAGAAAGCAACAAGGAAGGGGTGACGCAGAGAACCTACATCATCAGTTCGAGCCAGGAGGAGGATCAACGCTGAGGCAGAGTGGAGCAGACCTAACCTACGCAGTGCCCGGTCATCTTTTTCAGTCAGGAAGGATCAACGCTGTGGCCAGGAGGTGCAGATTATGTCGGTGCCGAGATTGTGCAGAGCCTAGAGGCTCTAACCTTTAGACTGCTAGGGCATAGGAGGCTACGGGTAAGTTGTGGAGCGACGCTGGTGGGGTACTGTGCTCAGAACAATACCTAACAGGGCAAGTCCAAGGAGGAGGGAGTTGCTGTCGAGGATTTCTAGCCAAGAAATCCGGATCAGTGGTGTAGCTACACAAACAATCGAAGTGGGGCATGTCAACATTGGTAGAGGGATTTCCAGAAGGGAAATTGAGGCTCAGAGGGAGTCAAACCGAGAACTTCCAGACAGGAAGTAGAGAGACTTGAAAGAGTCGAAAGAGGAGCGACGAAATGGGAGTGAATGGGCTAAGAGATCAGGATAGACTGCATAGAGCTTCAAACTTCGTAGTTTGGAAGGCTAGGATCTTGTCCATGCTAGATAGGTATTGCATAAAACACTTCGCCTTGAAAACGATAACGGTCCCGATTGACCTAGATGAAAATGACAAGTACGAGGAGGCAATGGCTAGGGCAAAGTGCATCATCCTTGATGGTGTCAAGGATAATGTGGTGCCACACATTGCCAAGAAGGAGACGACAAATGAGATGTGGGAGGCCGCCTTGAAGAAATTGTACCAGCATACTGTGCAGAGGAGGATGTTACTTGAAAATCAATTGCAGTCATATCAGATGCAGAAGGGAGAGCAGATAGAACTTTTCCTTGGTGGATTAAAGGAGATCCGTGATCAGCTAACTTCCATAGGGGCCACACCGAATCAGGAACTGATGGTGAGGACCGCATTGAACGCAGTCTCAGAGGATTGGGAGGTATTTGTCCAGAGCATACTGGGCAGGACGAGCCTTCCAGATTGGGAGGAACTGTGGGCGGCTCTTCATCAAGAAGAGATCAAACAGGTGTCCAAGGCGGGGAGTAGCGGAAAAGGGGTCAAAATCAAGGAGGAAGAAGAAGATGCGGCTCTCGCATCTGCGGGAAAGCAGGAGAAAAGAAAGAAGGACCTCTCCAAGGTCAAGTGCTTCCATTGTGGGGAACTGGGTCACTATGCGAACCAGTGTCCTAGGAAGAAGAGCAAGGGAGAGGCTTTTGAGACCAAGGTTGCGCCGGCTAAGGCAGAGAAGGAAGTGGAGATTGATGACGACTGTGCCATGAGTGCTCATGCACCTCGAGAGAAGAGGTGGGGAGACATCGAGTTGTAGTCAGACGGACTACAGGCGATGAGGGGCAGAATCCTCGAGGTACCCAACCTCTTGGATTATACCTTGCTACGAGAGCCCCAAAGAGGAGTAGTAGGACTGGTAGATGTCGGTAGAGACGGATGCGGATGAAGTGACAGAGGGTGCTACAGTGCAGGAGTCCCGAGACAGCGTGAGGCAGCAGTCCGAGATGCATGGAGTTGTTGCAGCAGCGCTAAGGTCAGTAGAGGGAGCACTTGTCAACGACAGAGGGAGCTTCAACATCGGGAGTGTTTCTAGCTTGACAGAGATGTCAAAATTGGGAGGATCAGTTACTTCTCGGTAACTGAGTTGCAGTGCAGCAATGGCAGTGGCAAGGCCATGGGCAGTAGCATGGATGTAGAGGGAGCTGTCGTACGGATGCAGCAGTGGTAGTGGCAGGGCCATGGGTAGCAGTACATGATGCAGTAGTGCAGAGGATGTTGAGCGGGGAGGCCTAGCATCAGCATAGGGACTGATGTTGGATGATCAGGGTGATACTCAGTGAGGAGTATTGCTAGAGCACATTCCTCACTAAGAGGGAGTGTTGATTTGGGGTAGTATCAGATGTGCTCTAGCCACGAAAATTGGTGGAGAGGCTATAGCACATGAGATCTCCAAGACCCATAAATGGTTTGGGCAGAATCTAACCAGTTTGTGAGATATTAAAATAATTAATATTTTTAATAGAGTTCCTAAGTCTAAACTTAGGAAAAATAAAATATTAATGTGAATTAATATAAAACTGAGTTAGAATGGTCTAAAAGTCATTGATCAAGCCAAATCTAATCTTAACCGTTGATTAGAGATTTAGTCTCGGCGGTTGATGGACCAACGACAAAAGTATAAAAGGAGGCTTTAGGGTTAGTTGGAGAACACACCGAGAGTGATCAAGAACTCGATTTTCTAGGGCAGGGTTTGCCGAGGAAATTGAGTGAGTGATCAGAGTTGCAGTTGAGGGGCAGTGAATACATAGCAGAGAGGCAGAGTTAGTATGAGAATCATCAGTGCAGAATCCGGGAGAGGGTCGACGTAGAGCCAACTAGAGGCCACACAAAGGCAGCCAGGAGTTGCGTAGAGCATGAGGAGGGCTAGCGTGTGAGACGCAGAGGCTCCAGAGTCTAACGCAGAGCCCCAAGAGGTTGATGTTGGGCCAGATAGGCTGACGTTGGACTGACGTTGGGCCAGAGAGGCTGATGCAGACCTAGAGGCAGCGCTGGGAGAATTCGTGGGGCAAATTGGAGTTGGAGAGCTGGATAGGGTGATGCAATTCCTATCAGGGTGACGCAGAGCAGCAAAAACTGTATTGTTACTGTGGGATTGTTCATTCGGTGATTTAGCCAGAATATATGTCTCCGACTAAGAGGTACTACTGCCGAGGGCATTCTCTATTGGGTGAGCCATTTCTGGCACCCAGATTGTATTCTGAAACTTCTTAATAATAAAACCCTCTAAATAGCTGTGCCGGTTTTCTTGCATTGGGTTTTTCTGAGGACATTAGTCCAAAAACAACGATGTCACTTGTGTGCTTGTTTCTTTCAGTTTATGATTTGTATGTGTTGATATTGTGCTTGTATTTATTTTCAGTATTTACATGGTAAATAACTTTTTAAGTAACTGAACAAGTAGGAAGAAATAAATCAGATAGTACAGGAAGAATTTCTAAGGGATAGACTTAGAAATTCCAACATGGTATCGGAGCGTGGTTGCAGATCACAGGATAACTGAAGGCATGAGCTGAGCAGAACAACAGCAACGGAAAATGGCTGTCCTGAGTGACAGAAGTTGTTCTTAGCAGAAAGCAGCAAGGAAGGGGTGATGCAGAGAACTTGTGTCATCAGTTCGAGCCAGGAGGAGGATCAATGCTGAGGCAGAGTGGAGCAGACCTGACCTACGCAGTGCTCGGTCATCTTTCTTAGTCAGGAAGGACCAACGCTGTGGCCAGGAAGTGCAGATTGTGTCGGTGCCGGGATTGCGCAAAGCCTAGAGGCTCTAACCTTTAGACTGTTGGGGCATAGGAGGCTGTGGGTAAGTTGCGGAGCAAAGATGGTGGGGTATTGTGGTCAGAACAATACCTAACAGGGCAAGACCAAGGAGGAGGGAGTTGCTGTCGAGGATTTCTAGCCAAGAAATCCGGATCAGTGGTGCAACTGCACAAACGATCGGAGTGGGGCATCTTGACATTGGCAGAGGGATTTCCATAAGGGAAATCGAGGCTCAGAGGGAGTCAAACCGAGAACTTCCAGACGGGAAGTAGAGAGACTTGAAAGAGTTGAAAGAGGAGCAGTGAAATGGTAGTGAATGGGCTAAGAGATCAGGATAGACTGGACGGAGCTTCAAACTTTGTAGTCTGGAAGGCCAGGATCTTGTCCATTCTAGACAGGTATCGCATCAAACACTTCACCTTGAAAATGATAGTGATCCCGGATGACCCAGCTGAAAATGACAAGTACGAGGAGGCAATGGCTAGGGCAAAGTGCATCATCCTTGATGGTGTCAAGGATCATGTGGCGCCACACATTGGCAAGAAGGAGACGACAAATGAGATGTGGGAGGCCCTGAAGAAATTGTACCAGCATACTTCTGTGCAGAGGAGGATGTTACTTGAAAATTAGTTGTGGTCATATCAGATGCAGAAGGGAGAGCAGATAGAACTCTTCCTCGGTGGATTGAAGGAGATCCATGATCAGCTAACTTCCATAGGGCTACACTGGATCAGGAACTAATGGTGAGGACCACATTGAATGCAGTCTCAGAGGATTGGGAGGTATTTATCCAGAGCATACTGGGCAGGGCGAGCCTTCCAGATTGGTAGGAACTGTGGGCGACTCTTCGTCAGGAAGAGATCGGATGGGTGTCCAAGGCGGGGAGTAGCGAAAAAAGGGGTCAGAATCAAGAAGGAAGAAGAAGATGTGGCCCTCACATCTGTGCAAAAACAAGAGAAAAGAAAGAAGAAGGACCTCTCCAAGGTCAAGTGCTTCCATTGTGGGGAATTGGATCACTATGTGAACCAGTGTCCTAGGAAGAAGAGCAAGGGAGAGGCTTCTGAGACCAAGGCTGCGCTGGCTAAGGCGGAGAAGGAAGTGGAGACTGATGACTATTGTGCCATGAGTGCTCATACACCTCGAGAGAAGAGGTGGGGAGACATTGCGCTGTAGTTAGATGGACTATAGGCGATGAGGGGCAGGATCCTCGAGGTACCCAACCTCTTGGATTATACCTTGCTATGGGAGCCCCGAAGAGGAGTAGCAGGACTGATAGATGTCGGTAGAGATGGATGCGGATGAAGCGACAGAGGGTGCTACAGTGCAGGAGTCCCGGGACAGTGTGAGGCAACAGTGCAAGATGCATGGAGTTGTTGCAGCAGAACAGAGGTCAGTAGAGGGAGCACTTGTTAGCGACAGACGGAGCTTCAACATTGGGAGTGTTTGTAGCCTGACAGGGATGTCAGAATTGGGAGGACCAGTTACTTACTTCTCAGTAATTGAGTTGCAGTGCAGCAGTGGCAGTGGCAGGGCCATGGGTGTACATGATGCAGTAGTGCAGAGGATGTCATCAGCACAGGGACTGATGTTGGATGATCAGGGTGATACTTAGTGAGGAGTATTACTAGAGCACATTCCTCGCTAAAAGGGAGTGTTGGTTTGGGTTAGCATCGAATGTGCTCTAGCCACGAAAATTGGTGGAGAGGCTATAGCACATGAGATCTCCAAGACCTAGAAATGGTTTGGGCAGAATCTAACCAGTTTGGGAGATATTAAAATAATTAATATTTTTAATGGAGTTCCTAAATCTAAACTTTGGAAAAATAAAATATTAATGTGAATTAATATAAATTTGAGTTAGAATGGTCCAAAAGTCATGGATCAAGCCAAATCTAATATTAGCCGTTGATTAGAGATTTAATCTCGTCCGTTGATGGACGAACGAGAAAAATATAAGAGGAGTCTTGAAGGTCAGTTGGAGAACACATCGAGAGACATCAAGAACTCGATTTTCTAGGGCAGGGTTCGCTGAGGAAATTGATTGAGTGAGCAGAGTTGCAGCTGAGGGGCAGTGAATACATAGCGGAGAGGCAGAGTTAGTACCAAAGTATCAGTGCAAAAGCCAAGAGAGGGTCGACGCAGAGCGAGCTAAAGGCCATGCAGAGGTAGCTAGGAGCTGCGTAGAAGCTGAGGAGGGCCAGCGTGTGAGACACAGAGGCTCTAGAGGCTGACGCAGAGTCTCGAGGTTGACGTTGGGTTGACGCTGGGCCAGAGAGGCTGACACAGACCCTAGAGGCAGCATTGGGAGAATTCATGGGGCAAATTGGAGCTGGAGAGTTGGATAAGGTGACACAGTTCCCATCAGGGTGATGCAGAGCAGCAGAAGTTGTATTGTTATTGTGGGATCGTTCATTTGGTGATTTAGCCAGAATATCTGTCTTCGACCAAGAGGTACTACTGCCGAGGGAATTCTCTGTTGGGTGAGCCATTTCTAGTCCCCAGATTGTATTCTGAAACTGCTTAATAATAAAACCCTCTGAATAGCTGCATCGGTTTTCGCGCATTGGGTTTTTTCGGGGACATTATTCCGAAAACAATGGTGTCACTTGTGTGCTTGTTTCTTTCAATTTATGATCTGTATGTGTTGATACTGTACTTGTATTTATTTTCAGTATTTACATGGTAGATAACTTTTTAAGTAACTGAACAAGTAGGAAGAAATAAATCAGATAGTACAGGAAGAATTTCTAACAGATAGACTTAGAAATTCCAACAGTATATGCCTCTTTGGGACATTGTTGATGCACATTGGGATAGGCAATTGTATTCCCCCTTACATGATGCTAGGTACTTCTTAAACCCACAATATTTTTATGATAAGAGCAAATTTAATGAGGATGGGGAGGTTGGCAGAGGACTTATGACATGCATGGAAAGGTGCTTCCCTGATCCAGAATTTCAAAGTCGTGTCTTTTCCCAACTACAAGATTATAGGGTGCCATCTAAATTGTTTGCCTATACCAGTGCTATACGAGAAAGGTCTAAGATGTTGCCAGGTACCCTTTGAGGCTTGAAGGCTTCATCAATTCATTAAATTTGTTTAAAATTTATTTTGTATGTTAAATGTTTTATTAAATTTTGTTGTCTTTTTAAGTTTTTACTATTTAGTATTTAGTACTTCTACTCACAAACCCTTGCCACTTGCTAGGTCTTTGGTGGCAAAACTTTGGTAGTGATATGCCAAATTTGAAGATATTTGCCATTCGAATCTTAAACCAAGCATGTAGTGCTTCAGGTTGTGAGCGCAACTGGAGCATGTTTGAGAAAATACATTCTAAGAAGCGCAACCGATTGACACAAAAATGCTTAAATGACCTTGTATTTGTCCATTACAATCTACGACTTCGCAACAAGCAAATACTAGGTGAGAGCTTGAATTTGAAGGTTTCATAATCTAATTCGTACTTTAAAGTTCAAAGTCAAAATTTAATTCACATTTCAATGTCTCATGATAATGACAGGTTGGGATCATTCACCAATCGACCTTGAAGAGCTAGATTTGCAAACTACAAATGCTGCAGAATGGGTCCAATTAGAGGAGGCTCCTCTTTTAAGCCTACATGACTTGGAGAACTTTGAGAGTCAAGCAAGCGAAGGGGTGGGAGGAATCGCTTCTAGTTATCACTCTTAAAGAGTCTTAGACTCTTAGTTATTTTTTTCTGATTAGTATGCAGTTTTTTTGTAAATTTTTAGAAGCATATGCTTCTGGTTCTATGTAGTCATTGGTTAGGAGTCAAGACTTAGTACTTTGGATCATGTTTGGACTCATAACATATATGAGATACTTATTCATTCTTGATATTTTGGACATCTATTGATATTATGCATTGTTTGGACACGGCTTTACCGAATATTAATAAAAAATGTTTTTTTTTAATTCAATATGTGTATATTTTTATTTATTGAATGCACTGACTTTTTGCCGATTTTTTCCTCATCTGATTAAAACTCTTTGCTTTTTTGCCTCGCTGATTTATTTCTGATTCTGAGTCTGGTAACATTGATTAATACATTGAATTCTCTGTATTTTACCCTACTTGTATGTTGATTCTTCGCAGTTTCTACTTTTCTCCATTTTGTATCTCTTTTGTACGATGATAGGGGAAACAATTAATCAAATTCTTATGAAACCATTTTATTTTATCATGGGAAGAATCTCTGAATACTAGTTCTATCCCTTATGTAATTTTGTGAATTCTTAGATGATTTCGTCCTTGGGTTAATATTACTGGCTGAAGGGGAGAGGGGGTAATTTTATTTCAAGTTCAATGATCAGCTGTAAATACTGCTTGTTTTTTGTAATTTGGAGGCTTTCTTTCCAGTTGACTTTATGCTTGGTACCATTTACTTACTTAATGGACATAGGTATTAGGATTCTCTCAATCTCAATAATGCACCATCACAGATTGCTGATCCTGTTGTTTGATAGTCAATTTATTTGACTGCCTGCTACCATGAACAGCTTACCCTAATCTTTATGCAATATAGATGCCAAGGACGGACCTAGTGCTTTTGTATGATATAGTCTACAGCCTAAACAAAATAATGTGGAAAAATGAAGATTTAATCCAATTTGACTATTGCAGGTATTTATTTACACGTTGGGGCATGGAGGTTACCAATATGTTTGTGTTCATTGGAGAAACTGGCGACACTGATTATGAAGAACTACTTGGAGGTTTACACAAAACCGTCATATTGAAGGGTACAGTTGATAACGGTTGTGAAAACCTTCTTCGTAGCAACAGTAGCTATGTAAAAGAAGACGTTGTGCCACTTAACAGCCAGAACATTGTGATGGCTGAGGAAGGCTACAGTGTTGAGGATCTACAAGTGGCATTAAAGAAACTAGAACTGGCTGCTGTGTAAGCTTTTGATATTCAGGGAAAATTACAAGCATGATCCCTTTTCCTTTTTATTCCTTTCCTTTCTGCTTATGTGTATATGTAGATATATGTTTATCTTTCCATCTCATTAACTAATGCACACTTGACCTCTGCAAAGAAAATGTTTTCGAGCGGAGCCTCTGACATAGTGTGCATCTGAGGCTTGCCACGTTGCTGTCTAAAACAAAGAATATGACAGTTCGACATTTTTGATCAAGTAATCTCTTTGTCAATAATGGGTGAATAGATCAACTCCAGGAAACTTTGGAAGGGTCTCAGATGTTAAGATATTTGCTTGTATGTTAACTTCCACATTTAGGTTACCAAGACTTCCATATCTGTGTTCAGTAGTCAGGTGTGAAGCTTCCATATACCATCTAGTTGTTTAGAATAAATGCTGATGAAAATCTTGTTCTTGCACAAAATAAATTAAAGGTTCTGTTAATGCCATACAAATTTGGATTCACTATTAATCAGATACTAGTTTATAGCATATCAGTAGAGTGTATCACCAGATAGGATATGTGAATTTAATTTCATTAGTAAAATAAGTCCATTAGGATGTTATACATGGAGGGCCACAAGAGAAACAATGGTTGTAGCCACAACTTTATAACTGGTCCTTCAGAACATATAGTGCATAATCATCTGATAAGAGTGTCCAGATATTTCTTGCTGAAGTTACGTCAATCAATTATAGGATACATGAACTCTGATATGAGTCTCACTCATTTCCAATCCTTTGCTTCTAAAACCATTTTCTATATTTTCACGTCACTTCCTTTTGCTTCCTTTTATTGCCAATTTCTGCAATTTATACTTCTGGTGTAGTCATTGAAGCAATTAGACACGGTTGACTGGCAACAATTTACGATTCTGAATACCTGAATTTATAGGGTTCAGACTTTTTACAATTTTGGCCTTTGTAACCCATGATTGCTGACAAGATGGTGCAAATGCACTTATACTTTTAACCTTAGCCGTACCAGATGTTTCTATAAATTTTCTAGATTCATGTCCTTATTAGGCTATTATTACTTGAGTTTTAGGATTTGTAATGTTGGCATGGTTAGGATGGACTTTCAAGGTTGGAGGCAGACAGGTCACAAGTGCAGGTTTACGTCATCAGTGGGCCCAGGGGCTTTTGGAGATGTTTCATGGGGTTTTGAGGAGTTTGTATGGGATCCCATGGCATTCGCTTGGCATGTTCCGTTGCATTTTGACAACTTTCAAAAAATAGGGTTACTATTGGGCCTAACTTAATTAATTACGCTTAAGGTGGTGTTTCGAGAGGAATACTTGATGGAACACCTTAGTGTAATAGCTCGTTGGAACCAGAACGAGAAGATTTACCGGATGGGATGATTAGAACTGATTTTCAGTGACATGAGGAGACATGGTGGTCAATTTACCATTTTTCCACATTAAAAAGAATATTTTAATTGAAACAAAAGAGAGAAATGAGCTCAATGATTGAAATAATAATAAAATAGGAGGTTCTAGAGGGGTCCATCAGATTTATAAAAATGAGGAGGCCATTGGAGGGGCATCTTGGATTTGATATTTCTTCTTGTATGAGAGGTTGAGAACCTAGTTCTCTACTTCATTGGTAGCCCGAGGACGGAAACCCTAGAGTGATTTAGTGAGATTGGGTGAGTACCCTTCTCCCCTTGGTGAATTCATCTAGAATTCATAGCAGAGCTCAACAGCGACATTTCAGTTCAGTTTTGGAGGGCCAGCACAACATTGGAGCAGATTTTTGAGTCCAGTTTTCCATCTCAGCTATTTTATTGTATGAGCATGTAAACCCAAATTTCTATTATAATATAAGTTGAAATTATTTATGCTTATTGTGTTATTGAATTGCATGCACTCTATTTGTTCTATTTTACATAGCAATCTTTTGTTAATTGAATGGTTATTTTAAGGAGAAATTTTGGTTGAACTAGATTTTTGCAAAATTAGCAAAATATGCCGTTTGGGATATTACAGTGGTATTAGAGCTGGTTTTCCTTCCAGCCTAAGGGTTTGTTGAGATTGATTTGATTCCGAGCTAAGTTGGTGAGGGCAAAATTCTAGGGTTTTTTCCGAACCAGAAATATTCCACTCATTATTGCTCTTGCAACAAATTATATTTTGTGACAATTGGCAAAGGGTCAAGAACCAATTGTTAATGCCAATATCTTTTCTAACTAGTGTGAGTATTTTCACTGAGACAAAAATGTGTTTCCCCTATACGTGATCAGTTCCCAGTGAAAAATGTGTTGAACAGGGCGTGATCTGGGTCATGGAGATTTCTTTTGGCCAAGGTTCAAATCCCATTAACCTAATCGTTGTTTCGATTCCTATACAATGTAAACACAACAAATGACAGAGCATGATCTGAGTAAGGAACATGCAACTGCCCAGTCCTTGCGTTTTGAATATTCCTATGCATGCATGCTTACAGAGGTGCGATTGGGTCAGATTTGCTTAAGTGCGCATGATGAGCCCATCGTATACACTTGGAATAGTATACACATCATGTGTTTAGTGCACAAATTACCAATGTAAGAAATAACATTGCGCTGAAGAAGGTCTGACTTGATCCCATTCGCATACTGGTAGCGTTTATACACCGGAGTCTGGTTCGTGGATGTGTAATTTAGTGAATAAACGTGAGAATGTGCGATCACTTATGGGCATATTCAGCCTGAATGTGGCACGATTGTGCAACAAGCACTATGAAGGAGTGTCGTGTAAAGATTACACGAGGTAATGCACAGGAGTTGTCCCGTCGGCTACTACGCAAGCTGCAACAAATTAGGAGGCAGATCAGATCGACGAAAGTAGGAACGGTGGACGACAACTGAGATTGGATCACAGGGTACCCAATACAATTGGCTAACAAAGTCAACCGTTGGCGTCAAAGCAGGAAACGAGTGGCAAAAACAAATTGGGTGCATAGTGTGATAACAGTGAGTCGATTTTCTCGAGTTATCTACGAATATGTTAAACACACATGGGTAGTAAGAACAATATGAAAGATAAATCATGCAGTACAATTTTTATTAACAAGAGATATACATTTATAGTACATTATGTGACCGTTGGGTTTCACATCCCAAGGTCTCTTGGACTCCTTTTGTCCATTCGGCTTCCACACTAACCCATTGAGGATTAGGTGTCCAACATTCCCCCCCTTAATCCGAAGGGTTATGTATGAGTCCAAGAAGAGAGCTGTAATACAAAATGTGCAAAAATGCATGGCAGCACTAGGCTGAATGTGCTCTCTGAAATGTTGGTATAAAGGGCGGTGGTTTAAGGATGACCACCAACACTGGAACGCTTAGTGCAGTTCCCGGAACTCTTCCAAAACTGGCAAGAAGCTGAAGTCTTCTGCTAGAGGAAGTGCTCCTATTGTTTTGAAGAGGGAAACCTTCAACCATGAAAGGGAGGTCTCACCCCGCATAAAAGGGAAAACTTCAACCTGAAAAGGGAAGTCTCAACCTGTGATGGTTTAAGGATGACCAACAACTCTGGAATGCTTAATGCAATTCCTGGAACTCTTCCAAAACTGGCAAGAAGCTGGAGTCTTCTGCTAGAGGAAGTGTTCTCAATTGTGTTCCTGGAATTCTTCCAAAACTGGCAAGAAGCTGAAGTCTTCTGCTAGAGGAAGTGTCCCAGATTGCCAACTGAAGGCATGTTCAGGGGCATCTTTGTCTCTGGCTACAACTCTGAAACTGGTGTGGCAGGTTGTGGCTCAGACTCGCTTGATGTGGCTTTGAAGCTTGTAGATGACCATCATTTCCCCCCCTGTCAGATACAAGGTGAGATGATGGAGAAAACTCAACTGCAAGATTGTTCAATATTCTGGAACAAGTTCTAACATGTGTTTGGAATATCTTCTTGGTTGTTGATGCCCATTGCCAAGAAGCGATCCATCCAAGATGAATCTTTGTTCTTGCAGGACGTTTGTTTCTGAAGCATCTGTGTGAAGAATGACTGGTTTTATGACAGTGCTTACATGGATGAAGATCAAAACAGTGATCTTTCGAATGGCCAACTCCGTCACAGTGTTGGCATTTCACAATCTGTTGTTGTTGTTGTTGTGGTGGAAGAGGAGTAGAATCTGGAACAGCTAGAGGTGAACTGTCATGAGGAGCAGGTGAACTGTCATGAATAAGTCCAGCACTCTGAAACTGAATGGGCTTTGAGTAGTCTGGAATATGAAAGGACAAGTCCTTGTCATATCCAAGACCAGTTTTGTGCTTGTTGTGGACAAGTTGTTCCCAAGGTCTGATGATAAGCTTGGGAAGTGCAAACTGAGTTTCTACATCTGCATGCACAATTGTTGCTTTATTTGAATGAATTGTAATATTATTGACTTGCTGCTGATAGGTGGTTGTCTCAATGTTCTGAACAAAAACAGGTTCAAAATGATGTCTATTTTGATGTGGCTCTTCTTGCTGTAGCTGTGATTCAAGCTGCAAAAAATCGATCTTTTCTTGTACATCTTGTAAACAACTATGAATATCGGTGAGAAAATCCTTGCTGATTTTGACTGTATTATCCATAGTAGAGAGTATTAGATTGTCGACTAACTCTAATATTGCACCAATTGGAGCCATTTTTAACCTCAAAAAATAGTAAAACAATGAGGAAAAGATGGACACCAATTGCTCTTTTATATAAACTTATGGCAACAACTTCAAATCAATCAGCTTGCAATAGATTCAACACACAAAGAATGGTGATATCCGAAAACAGACTCCTCATTCAAAAATGAATTTTCTTCAATTCACCTGAGAATTTAACTTCCAACAAAGCTACAAGCAATTTAGGCCTCAAAGAGATATTTTCCTGTACCAGCCTTGAATCCAAGGGAACTTGTCCTAGCAACAACTTCAATCGAGTTCAATAACAATCTCTGATATGAACAACCTTTAAGAAAATACACCAATTCGATCTACAAAGGATAGTCTTGGCTTGAAACAATTTCCACTGAACTCCTAAATAATGCCAAATTGCTGCAACTTTAAAGAATATAAACAGTCCCAATTCTTATGAACATTGAACTCTGTCATTCCCAAAAAACCCCAGCATAATCACTTTCAAAGCAGAAATGATGGCTATCAAAAGGCAAAACCCTTGTGGATTATCTTCCTTTCGAATGCAAGTATCGAAATTAATAAAATAATTATTTGAAGTACCTACATCAACACTCCTTCAGATATATCCAAGTCAGGAGATAAACGAACTGCTGAAGATTCACACACCTTGCTCAACTGGTTGGAAAGATTCCCTCAATATAAAAAATTTACGATATTCCTTTAAGTTTATTGTCTCAAGCATCAAAATTATGAATACTTCCTTTATTCATACCCATGTCTTAATTCCCTCATTCTTTAATCACCAACATTCACATGTGTTTATACACATCATCCCAAATTACAATCTGCATTTCTAATCCCCGTTTACATGCTTTCATATCAAATAAACATCATTCAATCCAAAGTCCAATCTTGTACATGCGCCTTTTAAGATCAGATTTCATTTCACAATCAAATTTCAACCAAACAAATGCCCTATGCGTTAAGACTGAGTCTGGCAATTTAATACGATCATTTACATGCATTATAACTTTATGCAACCACCATCATATCTTACCCGTTTGAATCAATCTCTGGACTGCGCCTTCTGGCTCATTATTTCTGCACCAAATATTAAAAATGCGCCTTTTCCCAATCTGCTTATCAAGCTCATAAAATCAAATGCCCATGCTTATTATACTATCCAACCATGTGAATGTTTTTAAATCAACATTTTATCCTCCAAACTCAACACAAATTGAATCGATTCAAGACTCTGGAAAACGCAGATCAGTTTAAAACACTGATTGATTTCAACCAGACTCTGATTAAAATAGAATACCAACACAATAAACTTACCTCTCCTTATTCAAACTCGCAACACGCATTATCAATTCAGCATTCAACGCTATCATACATTGAATTCTCCAGCGCTTTCGCTTTTGAAGAAAATCGGTATGTTAATTAGGGTAGCAATGTTTGACCATTCCAATGACTCAGCGATGAAAAGCAAACAACATGTAAGCGACGGTTCAATGCACATAAGAGTTGTACACAACCATACATTCAACACAGTCCTTGAATTTTTATTTTTTTTCGATGTATACCACGGCCAGTCAAAGTCTCAACGCGTAAGAGCGGCAGAAAATTCAACACAACCATGAACACAGGGCAAGAAAGTACAGATACACAGGTTTTTATATGACCGCATTAGGATTAACAAATATATTAATGAATGTAGGATTCACACCGCTACTCTAGATTATACCGACGCTTCAATTTGTCAAAATTACATTGCGTTGCTTCATTGTTTTGGAAAATCTCCAACTTTCGCATCGTCTGATGACATCTTTGACGTCGTTGGTTTTCACGTAGATCTTGCACTCAAACTTTGAAAGCGCGCCTCAGATTTGATAGCAATGTTCTGCCTCGAAACCATGAGCAGACACTTTGTTGACGAGAGTCCAAATTACGATTGCCTCAATTCTCTGTCGATACAATTAAAAAGCCTCACAGAGCTAGAAATAATTTATCGTAGTTCTCGCTCATCTATGATTAAAAGCCATCGATAGTCATATCTAGGATGGCCTTATCAGTGCCCTCCGTGCCCTTCGCGGCCTCCGAGGTCTCAATCCACAGAGTCCCCACTGCGTTTGATAGTATTTCAAAATTCAAGGGAGATTTTACAAACAATGTGAGATACCATGTGGTTCCCAACAGCAGGTTGTTGATGGCCGATCTTACGCGTCTTCCGGCGGGTACAAGACTCCCGACTCTCCTCCACGGCCAATCACTGGTTGTGACCGACGACAAACCCTTCTCCGTGAATCATGTGGGATTAAAGATTCCGGATGCTTTTACAAACAGATGGATAGCAGTTCACGAGATTGTTCGGCCCTTCCTGATCTCCTCACATCATCATCATCAGAAGCAAGGGAATTCTTTCTGGTTCTTCTGATCATCGACTTCTTGATATTCTAATCGACGAGAATTTATCTCCAAGAAGGAAGCAGTAAATGCCTATGTATACTATTCTGCATCAAGAAGCGCCACCAAGCTTGTTGTAAGCCCAAATGAAAAGAAGCCTTTGGCACGCGAAGGCCAAACGAAAAGAAGCGGATCAACGGCACATCTCATGTCAGTCATACAAAATCTTGGAAAGAGCAGTTGCATTTCAAGGTTGAACCCTTTATGGTGCCCATCATGGTGTGTCGAGCAAAGATAGAACAGACTTGGCCTCAGCTACATACAAAGTGTCCAACAAGAAATCAAGCAACAGAGCGTCCAGCTTTCAAACAAATGAAACCGAAACAAGAAATGTCCAACGTTCAAACTAGGTCAGGATGACCAGCATGCTAGCGCAAATGTTTCAAACCAGGTCAGGACAGCGCAAACGTTCCCATGTCAGATGAATGTCAGACAGAGAGCGCAGGTCTAATTTCAAGGGTCAGGACTGTAAAAGACAGAGGGCGCAGGTAAAGAATGGCACAAATAGTGCTGAGTGAAGGAGCGTTTTGTATGCAGAGAGCAACGTTTTGTATGCAGGTGGAGCAGCTACAGGAGCAGCGTTCAGGCCAGTGGAAGCGTCAGAGCGGGAGAATAATGTCAGAATTTTCTATTTGGGGAATTGTGCGCAGAGAATGCAGCTAAAATACTGCTGATAAAACATTCATGAAATGCAAAACTGACTTGCACAGAAAAGCCATAAAACAAATGGCTGAAAATTGGAGCAGGACCAGCAATCGGCCGCTCTGATACCATGTTAAACACACACGGGTAGTAAGAACAATATGAAAGATAAATCATACAGTACAATTTTTATTAACAAGAGATATACATTTATAGTACATTATGTGACCGTTCGGTTTCACATCCCAAGGTCTCATGGACTCCTTTTGTCCATTCGGCTTCCACACTAACCCATTGAGGATTAGGTGTCCAACAGAATAAACAACGTTGGTTGAGTACTTGTGCACATGGGTGTTCTTGCCTACCTGTAGTGGGCCATGCACGAGGACTGATTAAAGAAGAGTTATTACGCTTCAAATCAACACATTTCTTTGTGAACACACAAGAGAAACCGGGGACCAAATCCGCTCACTGTTAGTTGTTGGTGTAGCACAACGGTGGCATCTCAGAGCATGTAATCACAATACCTATTGGTTGCATTGTAGTTGGTGCATGCTATGCGCAGGAGTGCAGAAGTGTTGTGTTTAGGTCACCATAATCTCTAGTTGCCAAACTCCAATAAAACGAAGTAGCTACCTGTGAGTTTAAGGGATAGAGGGCAACAAACTAAGTTATAAACCACTGTGTGCATGAGATAAGCGTATGTATTTGTCTATTTTTTGTACGTACAAGGAAGAATCGTGATCAACTGCATATTTTTGGACGTGGGTGCATGTTGAGCTCGTCCTTGAACCAGTGTAACAAATTCATGCCAATTGCTGCGCATTTTCTAGTGTAAAGCGAAAGTTCCAGAGATCATTAGTTTCTTTCAAGGGCAAACTCAAGCCAAAATCTGAAGCCATTTCCACAGTTCGAGAAGAATGAGCTTCCCTCATATTGTTGCCACTTGAATCCTCTCGAAATAGGCTGGGTGTTGATTTTTGGTAGCATTGGATGTGCTCTAAGTCTTAAATTTTGCAAGCAGTCTTAGAGGCATGCATTCTCCAGTACCCAGAAATCGTTTTGGGAAATTCCACCTGGAGACAGTTTTATTAAAATAATTAATTATTTTAAATGGGACCCTAAGCCCAAACCAATGTTTTAAAACTCTGACTTGGTTGAGGGTCGACTTCGACTCCAACTCCAACTTGGTATCGACTCGTTCGGCTCAATTTCAATGACTCGGTCGTCGTAAAAAATACATTAAATATTTATTTTTTTAATAAAAAAACATAATTTTGAAGATTTTCATTCATGTTTCCAAACAAACAGCATTAGAATATAGATAGAAGACAACATATGATCAAAATAGGCTCATGAATATATCCATTATATCAAAATGGCACCCAGTGCACTGTCCAATACATAGATGATCATGATATAGAGATCAAAACAAAACGCATAACCAAGGAGGCTAGAAATGGCCTCTACAACAAAAGTAAACTGTGACCAATACTATTGTCTACTACTAGAGGAGCCGAGATCATGTGGATCAATCTCTGGATCAATGTCAGACAGGGGGCCCCATGGCTCCTCCTCATCATCATCTCCAACTGCAATTGTAGAAGTGGTAGCACTAGCAGGCTATGCAGCAGCTGCAAGCTGAGATAGACGAAATATGCGCTTCTGTCGTGACTGAGCATAGGAAGCACCTACAACTAGAGGACTTGCTGGCTCTGAGGCTAAGGCTGGTACAAGTGGATCAGGTTCTGCATTCAACTGAACATTATGTTTGAGTGATGCTATCGTCTGTAATTCATAATCCATATCCTCATCAGAAGCAAACTCTGCTGGATGACTCTTCACTAACCAATCTAATGTTCGATCACTGTCTTCCAACACAATGGGATCCGAATCAAGTCTTTTGTTCAGTAATTGGTTGCGCTTGAGCTGGAGGTTGTATTGGACATATACTAGATCATTTAACCATTTTTGATCCAAACGGTTTCTCTTCTTTGTGTGAATCCTCTCAAAGACAAACCAATTGCGCTCACACCCAGTAGCACTGCAAGTTTGACTCAAAATACGAATTGCAAACTTCTGCAATTCATGGCAATGGCTACCAAAAGGCTCCCACCATTGTGCTGCAAAAAACATAGTAGTATAATGAGTTAGCTCAACAAAATTACAAATTATATCCAACTTTCAAATTATAAACGATTTAACAAAAAAAGTATTAAGAATTTGAAAATTGAAATTTTTGTTTACCTGGCTCATCTGCTTCCCTTGCAATCTTTGTTAGGTTCTTCCCAAAGGTACCTGAGGCAGTGCTGAAGGTTGTGACCTATCGGTGTATCTCCCGCTGATCACACTCCAATGGGATCATGCAATCAATGCAGTCAATCAATCCATCTCTAACCTCCCCCCTCAAAGCTCTTGTCGCCTTAGCTTTATAATGATACCGTGGGTTCAAAAAATACCTAGCTGCATGTATAGGGCAATGGAGTTGATTGTTCCATCTTTCATCAATGATTGCCCAAATGGGCCCATACTTAGCCACTTTATCCTTGTATCCCTCTTTATTTGCTCCTTTGCTTGATCCATAGCCTCATAAATGAAGCCCATAGCCAATCTTTCCCCATCCACCAACTGCAACACCTTAACCAGTGGCTCAACAAACTTAAGAATATTTGCTGCCTTTCTCCAAAATATTTCTTCATTAACTTTCTTTTTTAGTTCTTTGCCTTCCAGTTTGTGAGATCACTAGCTTTGACCCCATTCTTCATTGGAAAAAATCTTTTGCAAGTTTCTATGTTGTGAAAGCATAGATTGCAATGTCAAAAAATGAGTAGCAAATCTAGTGATGGCAGACTTAATAATATCCCTGCCCCTTGTGTGTTTCCTCATTAGGCTCAAAATCCATGAATGGTTGTAGATAAATTTTGTTATGCTTTTGGCATGATCTACAGTGTTTTTGACCCAATCTAATTTGCCAATAGCCTCAAGCATGAGGTCTATGCAATGTGCGGCACATGGGGTCCAAAAGATGGTTCTGTGTTTTTCCTCTAACAGTTTACCAGCAAGAACATAGTTAGAGGCATTATCTGTGATGACTTGAACAGCATTAGCCACCCCCACCTCCTCAACAACCTCATCCAATAGCTGAAACAACAATTGCCCATCTTTTACCTTATCAGATGCATCAACTGATTTTAGAAACATGGTTCCCTGTGGGCAGAAGATAAGAAGATTTATGATGGTACGGTTTCTTTGATTAGTCCATCCATCTGACATGATGGTACATCCTGTTCTTGCCCATGAGTCCTTGAAATCTTTCAAATACTCATTAATGGAGGAAATTTCTTTCTGCAAAACGATAACCCCTTAGCTCATGCATAGTAGGGCCTTTGAAGCCTTTTTTAGCAGCATGTATGGCATCAAACATGAGCTCATAATATGGTGGACATGAAGCATTGAAGGGGATATCAGCATCATACCAACATCTAGCTATGTAATCACAAGCAGTCTCCCTCAATTCTTTCTTCCAATGGTGATCTAAAGTGGGTTGCATATGACTTCTACTAGTTTGAGGACCATGTGTATATGATGGAGAGGAGGGAGTGAAATAACTTTTGATATTCATATCACCCTTTTTCATTTTATCCTTTCCCTTTTCTTGAATAGACTCAAAAGAGGGAGGAACATATCGGAAGAGGTTGGATGCATCAGCACAAGGGATAGAGGAAGAACTCTCAAAATCAAAATGGGGGTTGGTAGCTAGCATTTTTTGTATATTCCTCTTCCTCCCAATTTCAGCCTCTAACTCTTTTTGCCTAGCCTTATCTTCTTTAGACTTCTCAAAGCTAGCTAACAAATCCTTCCTAATCTCCCCAATTTTTGGTGAGGTACATGGAGTAATTTGGTCTCTAATCCCCGCCAAGTGTTGTTTCAACCTATTAATGCCCCCAAGACCTTCCTTAATTTTCTTATGGAAAAATTTGCAATGCATTTGACTATCAACCATTTCAAAATATGCCCAAGCAGCGTCTTTCACTCTAGGTGCCATTTTTTTACTTGGAAATGAAAGCAAAAAATCTGAAATTGAAAACAAAACAAAAAAACATTGATTCAATGTTCATTTCTTTCACAAAAAAACTGTTTTCAATTTCCAGATTTGCACATAAAATTTAATAAGCAAAAACAGATTTTTACAAGTGAAAAAAAATACCTCCAGGCACAAATTGCTTCCTCAAGGTTGCTCCAAGAAACCAACTCCTCAATGGCAAATGCTACTCCAAATGACTGCCCAAGAAGCTCCTCGCTCCAGCTACAATGCTTGTCCAAGACTCCTCACAAACTCTCACAGAAATTCTCACTCAAATGCATGAGATGGTTGTGAGGAAATGAGAGGGGTTGGGTGGGTTAAATAGGGTTTAGGAGAGGGGAATGGACCCCAAAGACAAAATAGACAAATCAAAATCAGGTTTGGAGTTCCCCAAAAAAACAATTTAAAAAAAAAAATCGTTGATTTACGGGTTTCTGGGCCGCTGTTTCTAACCCGGCCGAGTTATTGCGGGCTAGCCGAGTCGACCGAGTTGCTAGAGAACTCGGCCAACTCGGTATTAACCCGGCCGGTCGAATCGTTTCCAAGGCCAAGTCATAATGTTTGGCTCTGGCTCTAACCAACTCGACCGAGCTGGTTCCGAGCCGGCCGGTTTTGAAAACATTGGTCTAAACTTGCTAAATTAAAATAATTAATGGGTATTAATCTAAACTGTGGGTGAAACTTATAGAAGAAGGCAGATATCAAGTCAATATGATTCTAGCCATTGATTATGATCTAATCTGGGATGTTGATTGATCAACGAGAGGATTATAAGAGGAGGCTTGATGGGTAATTGGAGAACACACCAAAGGCAGATACTTAGTTGCCCAAGTAAGATCGATTTTCTCACTGGTTGAAGTTCGGCAAGAGAAAATCGAATTAGAGGGAGAGTTGCAGGTGGAAAAGAGAGTGAGGGTAATCAGCATCAGTCGAGAGTGCAAGGGAAGAAGATGCAGATCAAAGGGAAGACAACGCAGAAGCTGTGACGTAGGGCAGACAGCATAGGAGCAGTTTGATGTTGGACTGTGTTGGGCAACGCTGGGACATCGTGGGAAAGTTGATGTTGGGACACAAAGATAGACGCAGAGGGAAGAGGAGCACTTCTTCTAGATCAGAAACTTGTTAGGAAGCGTCTGTAAATTTTCTCACAGAGAATCCTATTCTATTCTGCTGGTTGTAACTTGTACATGAGATTTTTGTTGAAGAATAATAAAGAAACCCTTATTTGCTGCATTGGTTTTCGCACATTGGGTTTTTTTGAGGACGATTGTCCAAAAATAACTGTCATTATGATTGTATTTGTGCCAGTGTTTTTCCTTGCATTTACTTTCCGCAGTATTTTAATTACGAAGGCTGCAGTAGAATTTATTTCGATATTTACCGTAAGAACATTGTGAATAACTTATTTCTGACTTAATAAGTAGAAAAAATAATATTAATCACTGCACTTGGATTTCTATTTATAAAATTTCACATGGTATCAGAGTTGAGGTAAAGCAAGAAGAAAGGAGCCAAAAGACCCATCGTTGAAGGAAGAAAGGAATTTGAACTTCCTGCAGGGGCAGTAATTCGAATCCCGGGGGGTTTGCACAATCCAAGCCAGGAGACTAGATTTTTGTGGTAAAGCTCTCTTTGAGTGAGTCAACAGAGGTAAGATTTCCTGATCGAAATCTGTCAGCAGTAGATGGAACAATGCAATAGAAGATTCAGCAAAGAGGGGTTTCTCAGGTGGGAAGCAGTTTTTCCTGCAACAGTTGCTGGGGCAAGGTAGCATTAGAAATCAGTTAAAAATAACACAAAGATGGATACTCAAAGTGTTTCATAATTGTCTACCAGATTAGAAGAAGAAGCATGCCTAGCAAATTCAACATCAACAGATGTTTGGTACATTGATATCGGGGTTTCAGCTCATATGAATAGAGTACGAAAACATTTCTCCAGATTACTATGAGAAACAAAACGAAATGTACTCCAATAGGGAGAGGAACCATAACATTTCAAACGAAAGCAGGGACCAGCATCTGAGCCACCAATGTTCTGCATGTCCCACGATTAGGAATGAATCTGGTTACAGTGTCCCAGTTACAGGACAAGGGATATGATGTATACTTCATAGGAAAGAAAGTATACGTCAAGCATCCAAGTTGGAAGAAGAAGAGACAAATTGTATAGTCTACAACTTGAGTCTCCAATGGCACTAATAGGCAACAACTATAGTGGTGAAAAGGAATGAAATGAATTATGGAATAGGTGAATGGGACACTTACACCAGAGAGCACTGAGGATGCTCAGAGAGACTGTTACAGGAGTACCATCCCTTAGTAGTGAGCATGATGACTTATGCCTATGATGCGTGCTAGGGAAGTATGCTAAAGCAGCTTTTTCCAAAAGTAGCAATAGAGTAGAATGTGTATTGGAATTGATACAGTCAGATATCTGTGGTCCAATGTCCACAAGAGCCCTTAGTGGCGGCGAATACTTCGTCACTTTTATTGATGATCACTCCAGAAAAACTTGGATCTATTTCTGAAAGACCAAGGATGAGGTCTTTGATCGATTCAGAGAGTTTAAGGCTCTCGTTGAAAATATGACAGGGAAAAAGATAAAGGTATTGCGTTTAGATAATGGTGGAGAATATACGGACAACGACTTCACAGATTTCTGCGCAAAGGAGGGCATCAAAAGAGAGTAGACAACTCCATATAATCCAAAGCAAAATGGAGTAGCAGAGCGGAAAAATAGAACTATTGTTGGGGCAGTGAAAGCTATGTTATATGATCAGGATCTACCTAAGTTTTTATGGGTAGAAGTTTGCAACACAGTGGTGTATATCCAGAATAGAACTCCTCATAAAGCATTGGGGAAGAAAATGCCCGAAGGAGTCTTCACAGGGAAGAAGTTGGAAGTCAGTCATCTCAGGATAATCAGAAGCATGGCATATTGTCACATTCCATATGAGAAGCGCAATAAACTGGATTAGACTGCAAAAAAGGGGTATCTCGTAGGATATAGCGAGACCTCAAAGGCATATAGAATCTACATTCCTAACAGTAGGAAGATTGTAGTGAGACGGGATGCAAAGTTCATGGAGGATAGAGCTTTCAAGAAATATCAAGAGATGCCAACAAAATGTCAGTCACTAGATGTTCCACTAGTCCAGGAGCAACATGGCCAACAAGGAGGACAGGCAGGAGGACAGACACTTGGATCGAGTACAGTGACTAGTACCAATATTTCCTCAAAAGGAGGAAATCCAGATACTTCTCAGCAGATGGAACAACAGGATCAGGAGGAGGATTTGATCGAGCCTCCCACCACCAGTGGTAGAACCAACAGAGAAGTACGACAGACACTGAGGGATGCAGAGGAGTTTGTTGGAGTTCTTGGAAATTAGAACTGAGAAAAGGAAACATAGACAACTTGACAGATACCAGGCATTTGTAGCTTAGGTTGAAGAACCCTCTAGCTTTCAGGAAGTCGTTCAACACCAAGTTTGGCTGGATGCCATGGTAGAAGAATACAACTTTATCACGACGAATGATGTCTAGGAAGTAGTACCTAGACCAGAGGATAGATCAGTTTTAGGATCAAGATGGATCTACAAGATCAAGTATGCTGCAGATGGCAGTATAGAGAAGTACAAGGGTAGGTTCGTGGCAAAGAGGTACGCTCAAAAAGAAGATATAGACTATGAAGATACCTTCGCCCCAGTTAACTATTACACCTCTATTAGATCCGTTATATCCCTAGCAACTCAAATGGGATGCGAGATTCACTAGATGGATGTCAAGACAACATTATTGAATGGGGTGATAGAAGAGGAGGTGTATATAGAACAGCCCGAAGGCTTCGAAACTCATGAGAAGAGAATTCATGTGTGTAGATTAAAGAAAGCCCTATATGGGCTCAAGAAGGCACCTAGAGCATGGTATGGTCGGATTGATTGTTACTTGCAGCAGTTGGGATTTTTCAAAAGTGATGCTGATCCCAATCTCTACTATTTGATGGCAAAGAATGAGCCACTTATTCTAGTATTATATGTGGATGACTTGTTTTTAACAGGCTCATCCAGGCTCATACAAGATTGCAAGAAGAATCTTGAAGCTGAATTCGACATGAAGGACATGGGGTTGATGCATTATTTTCTAGGGTTGGAAGTTTGGTAGAAGAATGGGGAGATCTTCCTTGGGCAAGGAAGATATGCTACAGAGATTCTGAAGAGATTTAGAATGCAAGATTGTCGACTCATGGCCACTACCATGATTAACAACTGGAAGAAAATAGATGCATCAGGAGACAAGGAAGTGGACCCCACCTTATACAAATAGCTCATTGGGTTGCTCATGTATCTGGTCAACACTAGGCCAGACATTTGCTTTGTTGTCAACACTCTTAGTTAGTTCATGGTGGAACTAAAAATGGTGCATTGGGTGACAGCTAGACACATTCTTAGGTATGTGCGTGGAATAGTTGGATATGGGTTGAAATACTCTCGAGGGGAGAACATTAGATTGAATGGGTTCACAGATGTAGATTGGGCAGGTAATTCAGTAGACCGAAAAAGTACCTCGGGGTACTGCTTCAGTGTTGGATCAGGGATGATATCTTGGTGCAACAGGATGCAAAAGTCGGTAGCTCTGAGCTTAGCAGAAGCAGAATATATGGCAGCCAACATAGCTACATGTGAAGTTATATTGCTTAGAAAACTACTTGTGAGCTTGTTCAGAAAAAGGATGGAAGCAACTTGGGTTTACTATGATAATCAAAGTTGTATCAAACTCTCCGAGAATCCAGTATTTCATGATCAGTTGAAACACATTGATATTAGAGGTCACTTTATCAGAGACTATGTTCAACATGGGGCAGTACAACTACAGTATGTCCCCACAGGAGATCAGGTAGCAGACATACTCACGAAGGCTCTAGGAAGAGCTAAGTTCATTCAGTTCAGAGAGCGGATGGGTATGGTAGAGAATTCATTTCAGTAGCAGAAACATGTGCTTTCTCAGTTATAGTCGCAGAGGGAGTTGTAGTACGGATGCAGTGTTGACAAGTGGTAGGGTGAGCAGCGGTAAATATGCAACATTTGCGCAGTAGTTGGTGGGTAGGATGTTAGACATCAGCAAGCACAGAGGGAGATGTTACAGAACAGGGTGATGCCTCAGTAGGTTGCATTACTAGAGCACATTCCTCGCTAAGAGGGAGTGTTGATTTTTGGTAGCATCGGATGTGCTCTAAGTCTCAAATTTTGCAGGGAGGCTTAGACACATGCATTCTCCAATACCCAGAAATTGTTTTGGGAAATTCCACTAGAAGATAGTTTTTTTAATTTGGCTCTGGCTCGAACCAACTCGACCGAGCCGGTTCTGAACCGGTCGGTTTTGAAAACATTGGTCTAAACTTGCTAAATTAAAATAATTAATGGGTATTAATCTAAACTGTGGGTGAAACTTCTAGAAGGTGGCGGAGATCAAGTCAATATGATCCTAGCCATTGATTAGGATCTAATCTGGGCTGTTGATTGATCAACGCAGGGATTATAAGAGGAGGCTTGATGGGCACCTAGAGAACACACCAGAGGCAGATACTCAGTTGCTCGAGTAAGATCGATTTTCTCACTGGTCGAAGTTTGGAAAGATAAAATCGAATCAGAGGGAGAGTTGCAGGTGGAAAAGAGAGTGAGGGTTATCAGCATCAGTCAAGAGTGCAAGGGAAGAAGACGCAGAGCAGTGGGAGGACAACGCAGAAGTTGTGACGTAGGGAGAGACAACGCAAGAGCAGTTTGACACTAGGATTGCATGGGATAGTTTTGACGTTGGGACAGCGTGGGAAAGTTGACGCTGGGACATAGAGGGAAGAGGAGCACTTCTTCTGGATCAGAAACTTGTCAGGAAGCGTCTGTAAATTTTCTCACAGAGAATCCTATTCTATTCTGTTGGTTGTAACTTATACATGAGATTTTCGCTGAAGAATAATAATGAAACCCTCATCTGCTGCACCGTTTTTCCCACATTGGGTTTTTCCGGGGACGATTGTTCAAAAAAAATTGTCATTGTGATTGTATTGGTGCCAATATTTTTCCTTGCATTTACTTTCCGTAGTATTTTAATTGTGAAAGCTGTAGTAGAATTTATTTCGATATTTACTGTAAGAACACTGTGAATAACCTATTTTTGAGTTAATAAGTAGAAGAAATAATATTAATCACTGCAGTTGGATTTCTATTTAGAAATTTTCACATTGGGCATAAGGGGGGAAACCAGGAAGAGCTCTGAAGCTTGAGTTGGTATGAATTCTCCTCCATTTCTGATGAGCGACCATTGTTGGGGTTGTGGCACTGCATATTTAGCCAATCGAAGTTATAGGCATGAAATTTGAGCATCCTTGCTTGTAAAAGTCAAGTTTAAAGGTTGGTTTGTGGGAAATCAGTGCAGCCCTCCTTGCTGGTTATACACAGGAGTTGTTGGTACATTTCCTTCATGACTGGGTCGTATTGATGATGGGAAAGCACTGCTGGATATCACTGATTAGAAACTGATATATATATGGCTGGTTTCCTTTAGGAGAGTTGTCGTCTTGCTGGAGCGAAATAATCAGGTTCTTCTGATCTATTTAAATTCCAGTCCATTTGTATAGTGAATGTAAGGGAATGGTTCTAGTTTGCTTTAATTATGATAAATTTCTGAGTAATTAAATATATCAGTGAAATACTTTGAAGACCTTATTTTGGGTGCATACTACTCACTGTGTGTTGAACTTGTGAGAAAACACCTATAGCGGTGTGCAAAGGAACTATTTGACAAAAAAATATCAATGAGACTTTTATCACAAACCTAAAAATTGTTGAAATTTGTGAAATCTAAAGGGAAGGGAATTTTACAGTCAATAAACTCAGAAAAATCGTGACCTCATTATCACAAATTTTGTTTGGCCAAACCATGGAGAAATTCACAAAACTCTTGATAGGATTGAAGAAAGTGAACCATACAATAGACCAAAAAACCAAACAGAACAACAAACCTTTCTCAAGAGGGGTCTATGCCAGCCTTCAGAAGGAACAACCAATTGATTTGCAGAAGAAGCTGAAGATTGGACACAAAATCCTTGCACTTGGAACAGATTTGAAACACATGAAGCTCACATGGAAAGTCCTTTTCAAACTGGATGAACTGGATGCACTCCTTTCTAAAGTGAACCAGATAAAAGGGAAAAAACTAATTTGGGCGCTAAAACCAGCTATGTTTGCTCTCATACAACGCAAGTTCTTGGAGGAACCTTGTGAAGGGGTTAGACTTCCAGTGGCATCTTGTCCTAGTAACATCATGAGAATAACCGCCCCTATAACTCGTTATAATGATGATGTTATGAGGAGTGTTTTTAGACTGATAGTAGAGACTTTCTAGGACTTGGACAACAATGCAGGCTCTACCTTTGGGAAGAAGCTTGAGATTTTAGAAATCATGGCCATGGTCAGAACATATGAAATCATGTTTGATTTGGAGTGTGATGGCTTGATTCATTAGATGTTGCAATGCTTCTTTAGCATTAGGAAACATCATCTTGACACGGTCATAACACATATGCAGTCCATTTTGTTTTCATGTATGGGAGGTCGTGATGCCATTTGCAGGGAGTTGCGGACTAGATTGTTGACCATTTGGAGGAGAGAACAATTGGTCTCACCTGTTGCTTATGAACTAGCCAAAAGGTTGGTTGAGAAGAACATTGAGATGTTCAGAAGACAGTTGACCAAGGAAGAGTTGCTCAGGTTTGGTGGATCATGCAGCAAGAATGAACTCATGAGGAAGAGACTTTGCTTCATTTGCACAAGACCTTGGGGACCTGACCACTCATGCTTGAGTGACATTGAGGAGATGATAGAGATAGAGCGGGAGGTGATCCCTTCTGACTTTTAGGGTGAGGATTCTTCTTTGGACAAGTCCATGGGTTCATACGAGGATGCCTCTAAGGAGCATGAGTCATGTGGCGCTGTTGACAACAGGCCAGATTTATATTCGGGTGTGTATGGTGATCAGTCAGTGGACCCTATGGGAGATATTCAGGATGATGAGTCAACAGTGATGATTCGACATGAGAATCATATGGTGGAGCATGAGTCAGCTGACGACGAGGATGTGCACAGTATGCATGATGAGCCTTTTGGGGAGAGGCAATTGGAGGTTCATATTGAGCCTGTGATGGAGGATGAGAAACCACCCTTGGGGTCAGCCATTGATGAGGAGCAGACATATGTACAGACAGCTAGCAGGGAGGCAGTATTTGCAGTGAGAGGTGTTGGAGGCTGACAGGGTAGTTTTGCAGGAGGTTAGTAGACGACAGGAGCGTAGAGTTTCCGATCAGAGGAGGGAGGAGCTGTTGGAGATGGTGGTGCATCCATATTTGGGCTTACCCATTGATGCAATGCATATAGGTGCAATGGCAGTCGATAGAGCTGCAACATTTCCAGGTCGCAACCCTCTCTAGGAGTACACAGACAAGGCTTGTAGCACATCTTGCCCACTTTTGCCTATTATAGAGAGAGGGGCAGGTTCCTTTAGACAGATCTTGTTGATTGACCAGATCAATGTTGCACTAATCGTTATCGGGATAATTTCGGCGCTGGGAAAAAATCGGAAAAAATCATGAAAAAATTGGTAATAATCAGGAAAAAAATCGTAACTTACAAAAATATTCAATTTTTTTAATATCTAAACCATATACAACATAAAATAAATACATTGACACATATATATGATAAAAGAACTAATATATAAGATGTTTAATATCATTTCTAGTGCTACATCACACATAATAGTGAATCATGTCCTGAATAGTAAGTCTTGACTCCTGAGTCCCAACTCAGCCTCAAAATATCAACAACAAAAAAAAATATAATAATGTATCTCATGAGTCATATCATGAGTCATAATGTCATATACAATGAAATGAACAAAATAACTAAAGTCTAATAAGATTGATTTCCTCTACCCCTCTTGTGAGAAAATGCCATAACTTTCCCTTTCCCTCTAGATGTAGATGTTGGTGTTGGTGGAGTTGGCAGTGGACTTTGTTGTGCTCTAGAAACTGAAGAACTAGGAGTAGGAGCTATAGGAGGTAGACCATGTCCTCTACTGGTGGCATGGGTAGCCCGGGTAGGTGGTGTCACCTCCTCCTCCTGTTGCTCCAACTCCTCCTCCTCCCCCTCCACTACATTCTACACTAACCAATCATCAGCAGACTCCATGAGAGGCCTCTCGGTCTCAACCCTCCATGCAACAGTGGTGTCAATCCCATCCAATGAGATGGCCTCCATATCAAGTGTCCTCTCAAGTTGCCTCATCCACAATCGAAGATTGTAGTAGACGTAGACCATGTCATTAAGTCACTGGGACTCCAACCTGTACAAAGATCATGAAATAATAATTATAAAAAAAATAATGTTTAATGAATTCAAAAAATTATTTGGAAATTTGCAATATTTTAAATTTTTAAGTGTTAACCTGTTGCGCTTCTTGTTGTGTATTTTTTCAAATACACTCTAGTTGCGCTCACATCCTGAGGAGCTACATGTTTGGTTGAGGATTCGAATGGCAAGCTTTTGTAGAAGGGGTACCTTGGCACCATACATTCTCCACCATGCATATACAACAAAATTACAAATAAACTTTTAAATAAACATAAGAAAAAAAATGGAATTTGAAGAGACAATGAAATTTGAAACAAACTAAAAGATACCTGGCATTTGAATTGTCCTATCAGTCACAGCCATGTCAAAGCCAAATGTGCCACCTGCCATCCTATATGTCTCAATTTCTTTAGAGATTTCTGTACGTTCTGCTGGAGATCGCACCATCCTCTAGACACAGGTTAAGAATCCATCCATGATCTCAGCATCAAATACGAACCCACATGTGTAATATAATGCGGGGTTTAGGTAGATCCCTGAAGCATGAATGGGACAATGGAGTGTGTTATTCCATCGTTCATCAATCACTCCCCATAGGAGGAGTTGTCTCTGAAACCCCTCATCTCCCTTATCATCATAGTAGGCCCAAATGGATTCTTTCGCCCTGTCCATGGCCTCATACAAATAGCTCATTGCGGGCTTCTCACCATCAACTAATCGAAGAACCTTTACCAAAAGTTCAGTAACAACGCACACCTCCTGCACTCCCGTCTAAAAGTCTTTCTGGTATGAAAATAGTCTGCATATGGCCTCTCCCTCTGGTTTGTGGCTCATTGTCAAAGCACGCCACTCCTCTGAAAGAAACATTCTCTTCACATCCCACATAGAATTCAAGAGGGATTGAAGAGATATGAAACTGGTGGCAAACCGTGTAATGGCGGGCGCACCAACTCTTTGTTGTTGGTGAATTTTCTCATCAAACTAAGCACAGATGTATGACTATATATAAATTTTGTAATGCTTTTGGATGACTCAACAGTATCTTTGACAAAGGAAATTTTCCCCATGTCCTCCAACATCAAATCAATACAATGTGCAACACAAGGTATCCAAAATAAATTAGGATGCCTATCCATAAGCATCATGCCAGCAACAACATAATTTGCAGCATTGTTTATTATGACTTGGACAACATTTTCTGCACCCACCTCCAAAATAAACACATCCAACAAATCACATAAATTTCTTGCATCATTGATTTGTGCAGATGCATCAACAGATTTGATAAACATAGTCCCCTTGGGACAACTAACCAAGAAGTTTATAAGGGTTCTCCCCTTTTGGTCAGTCCAACCATCTAACATCACAGTGCATCCTGTTTGTGCCTATGATTCCCTAAAATCCTCCAATCTTTTGATGCAGTCAAGCTTTTCATTTTGAAGAATCTGGCCTCTAATGTCATGATAAGAAGGGATTTTGTACCCTGGGCCAACAATGGCAATAGCATCAACAAGAAGCTGGAAAAATGGATTATTTCTTACAATGCTGAAAGGAATATCACTCCAAAGGAGAAATTTGGCTAGCAATTTGTCAGCTTGTTCTTTCTCAGTTTTTTTAAGCATTGAAGTGATAGATGGTTGTGAACCAGGTGTGGTTCGAGGAACAAAAAATGATGAGGCAGCTACCGGGTTGGTTGATGCTGCAGTAGAACCACTGCCACTTCCTTGTTCAACTGACTTTTTTAGTTGCCTCTTCATTTCTGCTTTGGCCTCTCTAGTGTGGTCTAAATTTTCGAATGATTTCATGGCTCTTCGGATGATTTCAGGATTTGTCTCTGTGCAAGGCCCTACATCAAATCCAGGGATTTGTGCAAGGTGATACTTCAATCTGTACACCCCCCAGACATATGGTGCCCACACAACTTGCAAGACAAATTTACTCTATCATTCGCTCCATCAGGTTCACCAAATTCCCACAGAGGGTCCAATTCCCTTGGCATGTTTGACTTTGAACTTTGAAGCTGAAAACTTGAATGGTGTTTCAGTGAACCTATGGAAAAATAAGGATTACAATTTACAAGTTACAAACTTACAATTTACATTGTACAAAAACTAAAAAAAAATTACATACAATTTAAGAAACCCCATTCCAAACCCAACCAAAAAAACTAAAAAAGAATTACATTGGACAAATGTAAAAAAAAAACAATGGGTTATCCAGATTCAAACCCAACCAAAAACAATGAAAAAAACCAAAACAAAGTTACAAAATAGTGAAAACACAAAACGTTGGTGCCCATACCAGTTTGATGGGGAAAATTTGTCTCCTCCTTAGCTCACACTTCGTTTTTCTCCTCCAGATAGTGGATTTAGCGCCAAAACTACCAAGTGCTCACTCCAAGACTCCAAACCCTCGGCGCACACTTGTCTACTGTCTAAATGTGTAATATTCCTAATTAGCAATGGCTAATTGGAATATTCGATTTTTCTCAATTTTGCCTTCTATAGTTATTTATAAATAAAAAGGTGAGGAAAGGGGGGACATAACTCACTTTTTGAATAAAGTCACTCCCTAGTAGCACAACATTGTAACTTAAAAGGGGAGCCAAGGGGGCCAAAGGACCACGTAGAAAAGGGGGCCCACGTAGACACTTGGAGGAACTGCGCAGATGGAGAAGGAGCACGTGGAAAGAGAGAGGCTACGTTGGAGGAGGTGGGCCTTAGGGTTTTGAGAGAGGCCAATGCTATAAAAGAGAGAGGAGCCTCCTCATTTGGGGATTGGATTATGTTGCATTTGAGCTAGTCACTTCGACTTAGAGCACACTGGTTGTTTAGCCTGTCTGCAGCACTGTTTAGTGCATCGAGTGTCTCCGTTCGGAGATCTCACCCTTAGCCCTGGGGGACTTCGAGTGCCTGCTCGGGCAAGGTAGTTTCATCAATATTTTGTAGGAGGAGCGATTTCTGGAGTTGAGGAGGAGCTAAGCATTTTGATGATTGCGCAGTCTTGAGAGGGGAGGACGCAGTTTCTTTTGGTAGGAGCTCCGGATTGGGTTTATGTGGAGGATTTGAGCTTGGAAATTGAGGAAGGGATCAGCCCTTGCATATTGGAGGATTTTGGCAGAGTCTCTGGTAGAGTTTTGGGGGATTCTCTTCAGGGGTAGCGCAGAGCCTTGAGGGATAGCGTAGATCCTTAGGGGGGTGATTTTTGGGGTCAGCTATTTTAGAAAATCTTTCTGGGCTTTTCTGGGTTTATTGAGCAAAGGTTGATTCCAGAGTTTCAGCATTTTCTGAGGAGGGGAACAGCCCCAAATCATCACTTGATTCCAGCAGTAGCAGCAGCACAGCAGTTCAGAGAGAGGCCATTTCCTTACCATTCTAAGTATATTTCTTCACTTGCCTTGTGCAAGTCGAGATGCTATCTTTCTGATCACCTCTTGTACTCTTTCCATTACTCAGTATAATAAAATGGCTTAGCATTTCTCTCTGCATTTCTCGAGTATCTACTTATGCTCCATGTATACATTATTGTATGTTGCTCTACCTTTATTTTTATCTCTTTGAGCTTCCCGGCTACTATACCACTTGTGTGTTTTTCTCTTATACTCTTAGACAGAGTCTGGAATGGGCGAGGTAGCCTCCAGATCTCGTCCTCTTTTCAGAGGCGACATATCTGGTAAATGCCCTCCCAGACCATCTTTGGTTGGAGTTTGCTTATGTTTGAGGGATATCCCTGATAAGGGATATTATAGTGGTATTAGAGCATAGATCTGGCTCAGCATGTGGAGCTAGCAGTCTATGACACCGAGGGAGAAGCCCTACATCTGTTACAGAGGTAGGAAATACAGAGATATTGAGCGTAGGTTGGAGAACACCTACGGAGAGGGAGACTGTGTTCGGGTGGTGGACACAGAACAGGAGGAGCCTATGGTGAACACAGAACAGGAGGAGCCTGTGGTGGACGCAGAGCAGGAGGATCCGATGGCAGATGAGGACGGGAAGAGATTTGCGGACATGCTCCTCAAATCAGTGCAGGATCTGTCGAGGCAGATCGAGGTGATGGGGCAGAGATTCACAGCGGTGGAGGCTAGACAGCGTGAGAACCCACAGGTTTTCCAGGTTGGTGAGGGATCGGGTACATCCCACCATTTTCCAAAGCAAGGTGCCACTTAGTGTGATTCTACTCAGCAGATGGCATCACATGCCCCTACACGCTCTACCATGCCCACTTTTCTAGGAGCAGACACGGGGGTCGGAGCCCAGCAGGAGGCATAGCCCGGTCATATGGGCGATTATTTTGCAGAGTACTAGGCCTATGGGCAGGAGTTTAGGGGTGCTCTCTCATTCAGGGACTTTGTTCAGCTCCAGCGGGATAGTAGACCCCGCGACCATCACAGAAGATACCGACATTATCATGACGGAGACACCCATTGCACAGCTAGTAGATTTCACTTGCCTACGTTTGATGGCTCATCAAACATTTCGGCAAAGTCTTGGGTGGAGAAGCTAGACATCTATTTCTAGCTTAACCAAATGTCGGAGATAGAGGCCATCAAGGTGGTGACATTACATTTGGATGGTGAGGCCCAGGACTGGTGGTTCCATGGGATGGTTACACTCGGACACTCCACAGTGACGACATATGCCGAGTTCACCAGGAGATTGATACAGAGGTTTGACTGGGGAGATCCAGAACATCACTTTGTTGAGCTGACGAGGCTCAAACAGATCGGGAACCCAGAGACCTACATTGCAGACTTCTTGAGGGTTTCAATGATGGTGCCAGATCTATCCGCGACACGGAGGATCTACATGTTTGTTGAGGGGTTAGCAGAGCCACTTCGAGGTCTAGTCAGATCCACTAGACCAGCCACACTCCAGGGTGCTATTAGCAGGACCGGGGATTTACAAGATGCCTTTCACCCCCAAGGACATGCTTTCTAGCCTAAGGGGAAGGATGTGAGGATTCCGCCTCCAAAGGGGAATCCAGGACGAGCATAGATTAATGATGATACCAGGAGGGAGCTGAAGAAGAAGCGGTTGTGCTTTACCTGCCAGGAGCCATGGGCACCGGGACATAGATGTGCTGTTGGCAAAGCACATTTTATTGAGGTCTTCTCCGAGAGCAGCAGGGAAGAGGATGAGGAGGATGACGTGGGGGCAGGAGATAGTCATGTCGCGCAGGATTCTTTGCCACCTCCATCACCACCAGCAGGTTGTGCAGCTTTTGCACCTACCGAAGGGGCCCTTGCAACATTCCGAGGAGTTCCCAAGTATTTGACGTTGCATGTACGGGGGACAGTACGTGGCCAGTGAGTATCAGTTTTGGTTGACAGGGGGGCAACCCACGATTTCATCGATTCAGAGATGGTTGAGCAGAGAGGTATACATATAGAGAGCTTCGATGGCTTTTTAGTTTTGGTCCCAGGAGATGTGACCATGGTGTGTGCTCGTTATGTTCCAGAGTTAACAGTGACGATGGGCACCTACACACTGACTGACCACTTTTTCGTGGTCAATATTCCGGACACCAACATGATACTGGGTGTTCAATGGCTTATTACTCTAGGGACGGTCACGACAGATTGGAAGTCCCTAGAGATGGAGTGGGATGATGAGAAGACAGGGAGGCATGAGAAGATACGGGGACAGCACACATATCCGCCTCAAACTGTTTCGGCTCATCGGATGGAGGCAGTCTTCCGGAAGGGAGACGTAGAGTGGGCAGTGGAGCTGCGTTCATCAAAGGCAGGGACTACAGGATAGGCGGTGTACCCAGAGATACAGTCCATCCTTGACCAGTATGCCACAGTTTTTGGGGAGATTCTGTCGGGATAGCCACCAGACCAGGGGTTTGAGCACACCATTGAGCTTGAGCAAGGCATACAGGCAGTGATTACTACCCGCTATACGCATCCCAAGGCCTATCGGGATGAGATTGAGCGGTCCATTCAGGAGTTGCTAGCTCTTGGGCACATTCAGCCGAGCACGAGTCCTTTTGCTTCTTCCGTGTTTTTTGGTGAAGAAGAAGGACGACACATTGAGGATGTGCATTAACTATAGGGCCCTGAACAAAAATACCTTGAAGAACAGGTACCCCATACCCAGGATCAATGAGTTGATGGATGAGTTGAGAGGAGCACAGTGCTTCTCAAAGATTGATTTGAGATCTGAGTACCATCAGATTTGCGTGAGGGAGCAGGACATTCCCAAGACCGCCTTCAGGTGTCACTATGGGCACTTTGAGTTTTTGGTGATGCCCTTCGGGCTAACCAATGCTCCAGCTACATTCCAGTCCTGCATGAATCACATCTTCCACAGTCACTTAAGGAAGTTTGTGTTGGTGTTCTTTGATGATATTCTCATTTACAACAGGACTTGGGAGGAGCATCCCCAGCACATTGAGATAATGTTGCGCATCTTGGAGGAGCAGCAGTTCTATGCCAAGCTCTCCAAGTGTGAGTTTGGGTTGATGGAGATGTTGTACTTGGGACACATCATAGGGGTGGACAGAGTGAGAGTCCACGAGGAGAAGATCAGGGCCATCAGAGATTGGCCGAAGCCGAGGAACATGACAGAACTTCAGGGATTCATTGGCATTTGTACTTACTATCGGAAGTTCGTCAAGAGTTTCTCATAGCTTGCTGCACCCCTGACAGATCTGACGAGGAAGGGGGCATTTAGTTGGTTGGATATAGCGCAGCGAGCCTTTGACAGGCTCAAGGAGGTTATGAGCAGCTGCCCAGTGCTTGTGTTGCTGGATTTTTCGCAGCCATTTGTTTTGGAGTGTGATGCGTCGGGAGAGGGGATCGGCGCAGTGTTGATGCAGGGAGGTCACCCTATAGCCTTTGAGCACCGGAAGCTCCTTCCGCATGAGAGGTTGTATTCTATATATGACAAGGAGATGCTAGCCATCATGCATGCATTGGCCAAATTCCGGTAGTATTTAGTGGGTAATAGGTTCAGGGTGAGGACTGATCACAACAGCCTCAGGTTCTTTTTGGAGCAGAAACAGCTACAGGAGAGGCAGAAGAAGTGGATCAGTAAGATCCAAGCATATGACTTTGACATTGAGTATGTCAAGGGTAAGAACAATGTGGTAGCATATGCCTTTCACGTAGACCAGCCACGTTGTCTCTTATGAACTTGGACAGAGACTGGAGGGCTCGACTCTTAGTAGAGTACTCCAAGGACAAATTTGCATGTGAGGTTTTGGATGGGCAGGTGGCAGATGACAGGTACAGGGTAATCGATGAGATCATCTACTATAGGGACCGGATCTTCTTGACTAAGGGATCTCAGCTCAAGAAGAAGATACTTTAGGCATCACATGATTCACCATTGGCCGGCCATCAGGGGTTTACCAAAACCTACAAGGCCATTAGAGAGAAGTTCTCATGGAAGGGCCTCAAGGAGGACGTACTCCAGCATATCCGGGAGTGCGATATTTGCCAGAAGAACAAGGGGGAGATGAGCCATCCCGCGGGATTATTGCAGCCTCTTCCCATTTCGGAGGTGAAATGGGAGTGTATTTCGATGGACTTCATCACAGGGTTGCCCATCGTGCAGGGCAAGGATTGTATCTTTGTCGTTGTTGATCGACTGACAAAGTACGCACACTTTTTTGCCATATCCGCACACTACACAGCAGCGCAGGTGGTCGAGTTGTTCTTTAGAGAGGTCTTCAAGCTACATGGTCTTCCTAAGACCATCATCAATGACAGGGACAACCGTTTCATGGGCGGGTTTTGGCAGGGGCTTTTCCGGTTGGTGGGGACGGAGTTGACACCGAGTACTAGTTATCACCCACAGACGAAAGGGCAGACAGAGATAGTTAACAAGTGGCTGGAGGACTACTTGCGTAACTATGCCAGCGGGCAGTAGCGAGCATGGTTGAAGTGGCTGCATCTGGGGGAGTATTGCTACAACACTACACATCACATGTCCATTGGTATGTCACCATTCTATGCTTTGTATGGATATCATCCTTTATCTTTTGTTGACGTGATGTTTGGTGATAGCAAGACTCCGAGAGCCAAGATATGGATCCAAGAGAGTCGGGATATCCTCCGAGCTCTCAAGGATTATATGGCTACAGCGCAGAATCAACAGAAGTTGTATGCTGACGGGGGTCGGGTGGAGAGACAGTTCGAGGTAGGGGACTTGGTCTACCTATGATTACAGCCATACCGACAGTCGTCACCGAAGCAGAAGGGAGTTGAGAAGCTCAAGCCCCGCTTTCATGGGCCATACAGGGTGATACGCAAGATTGGATAGGTTGCATATGAATTGGAGCTGCCCTAAGGCAGCAAGATTCATAATGTCTTTCATGTATCATGCTTGAAGAAGGCATTGGGGCAGCAGGTGACATTGACAGATGAGCTACCACCCACGGATGATGAGGGGAATTTGGTGTTGCAGCCAGAGGCTATTATTGATACTAGGGAGAGGCAGTTGCGGCGCAGGACGGTCCGGGAATTCTTGGTGAGATGGAAGAATTTACCGGATGAGGATGCCATTTGGGAGAGTGAGAAAATTTCGCAGCATCCATCACTTCAGTTGCTTGACGACAAGCAACATTTTGCCGCGGGAGACTGTAATGTTCCTAATTAGCAATGGCTAATTGGAATATTTGATTTTGCTCAATTTTGCCTTCTATAGTTATTTATAAATAAAAAGGTGAGGAAAGGGGGGACATAACTCACTTTTTGAATAAAGTCACTCCCTAGTAGCACAACGTTGTAACTTCAAAGGGGAGCCAATGGGGCCAAAGGACCACGTAGAAAAGGGGGCCCACGTAGACACTTGGAGGAACTGCGCAGATGGAGAAGGAGCACGTGGCAAGAGAGAGGCTACGTTGGAGGAGGTGGGCTTTATGGTTTTGAGAGAGGCCAACGCTATAAAGGAGAGATGAGCCTCCTCATTTGGGCACTGGATTATGTTGCATTTGAGCTAGTCACTTCGACTTAGAGCACGCTGGTTGTTTAGCCTGTCTGCAGCACTGTTTAGTGCATCGAGTGTCTCCGTTCGGAGATCTCACCCTTAGCCCCGGGGGACTTCGAGTGCCTGCTCGGGCAAGGTAGTTTCATCAGTATTTTGTAGGAGGAGCGATTTCTGGAGTTGAGGAGGAGCTGAGCATTTTGATGACTGCACAGTCTTGAGAGGGGAGGACGCAGTTTCTTTTGGTAGGAGCTCCGGATTGGGTTTATGTGGAGGATTTGAGCTTGGAGATTGAGGAAGGGATTAGCCCTTGCATATTAGAGGATTTTGACAGAGTCTCGGGTAGAGTTTTGGAGGATTCTCTTCAGGGGCAGCGCAGAGCCTTGAGGGATAGCGTAGATCCTCAAGGGGGTGATTTTCGGGGGTCAGCTATTTTAGAAAAGCTTTCTGGGCTTTTCTGGGTTTATTGAGCAGAGGTTGATTCTAGAGTTTCAACATTTTCTGAGGATGGGAACAACCCTAAATTCTCACTTGATTCTAGTAGTAGCAGCAGCATATCAGTTCTCCGGCAGCTTGGACGCAGTTCAGAGAGAGGCCATTTCCTTACCATTCTAAGTGTATTTCTTCACTTGCCTTGTGCAAGTCGAGGTGCTATATTTCTGATCACCTCTTGTACTCTTTCCATTACTCAATATAATAAAATGGCTTAGCATTTGTCTCTACATTTCTCGAGTATCTGCTTATGTTCCATGTATACATTATTGTATGTTGCTCTACTGTTATTTTAATCTCTTTGAACTTCCCGGATACTATACCACTTGTGTGTTTTTCTCCTATACTCTTAGACAGAGTCTGGAACGGGCCAGGTAGCCTCCAGATCTCGTCCTCTTTTCAGAGGCGACATATCTGGTAAATGCCCTCCTAGTCCATCTCTAGTTGGAGTTTCATTGTGTTTGAGGGATATCCCTGATAAGGGATATTACAAAATGAAAAATAAAATCGTTTTTTTCACTTAAAATACACGCTGCTCAACGGGTTCACGATTTTTTCATAAAAATCGGCCAAAAATAATATGGGTTTTTATCGTGCGATAATATCGTTTTTCTGAAAAAATATCCATAAAACAATTTTATCGGGATATTTTCGCGATTAGTGCAACACTGGACCAGATAGAGCATCCTGAGTTGAGAAGGGACTTATATCAACCTAGTAGACTTGTTCCTTACACAAGTGTCCATGCATTGGATTGGCGAGAGACCATGAGTTGGCACCCTATTGATGGAGTATCATTTTTAGTTAGGAGCATTGCACTACAGGAGCCCTTAGATGTGAGGGATACTACATGCTCCAGTTGGCAGCAGGATGTAGGTTGGCCACTCATCAGTATTTCAGCACAACATCAGCATGGTGAGATTGACCTTGGTCTATGCCAAGGGTTGGATTGGAGAGAGGTGATGAGTTGGTACACAGTGGATGGAGCAACACTCATGGTTGGAGTTATAGCACAACAAGAGCCATGGAGCATTGATACTTGTTCTTGGTGGCATTGGGATCCAGGAGGATTGGTTGATGATAGGTTCAGTCAGAGATTGGTCTGGGATCCGAGCATTGAGGGGTCCATTCATGGTGGGTTGACACAGAGGCATACCATCACCCAGTGGTTTGTATGGGATTCGGGCATTAGGTCTCAGTTACATTGGGCCACCAGACTGGTCCACGGGTTTGGATTGCTTAAGGACAAGCAATCTTGGTTTGGAAGATTTGTAATGTTCCTTTTTCCGGTGTTCCTTATGGCATGGTTAGGATGGACTTTCAAGGTTGGAGGCAGACATGTCACAGGTACAGGTTTGCGTCATCAACGGGCCAAGGGGCTTTTGGAGATGTTTCATGGGGTTTTAAGGAGTTTCTTTGGATTCGATGGCATTCTCTTGGAGTGTTCCATCATCTACACAACTTGTCTTTCGTTCTATTGCATTTCGACAACTTTCGAAAAACAGGGTTATTATTGGGCTTGACTTAATTAATTACGCTTAAGGTGGCATTCCGAGAGGAATACTTGATGGAACACCTTAGTGTAATAGCTCGTTGGAACCGGAACGAGAAGATATACATGATGGGATGGTTGGAAGTGGTTTTCAGTGACCTGAGGAGACATGGTGGCCAATTTACCATTTTTCCACATTAAAAAGAATATTTTAATTGAAACAAAAGAGGGAAATGAGCTCAATGATTAAAATAATAACAAAATAGGAGGTTCTAGAGGGGTCCATTAGATTTATAAAAAGGAAGAGGAGGCCATTGGAGGGACATCGTGGATTTGATATTTCTTCTTATATGAGAGGTTGAGAACCCAATTCTCTACTCCATTGGTAGCCCTAGGACAAAAAACCCTCGGGTGATTCAGTGAGACTGGGCGAGTACCCATCTTCCCTTGGTGAATTTATTCAGAATCCACAAGAGAGCTCAACAGTGACATTTCAGTTTAGTTTTGGAGGGCCATCACAGCATTGGAGCAGATTCTTGAGGCCAATTTTCCATCTTAGCTATTTTATTGTATCAACATGTAAACCCCAGTTTCTATTATAATAAAAGTTGAGATTATTTCTATTTATCGTGTTATTGAGTTGTCAGCACTCTATTTGTTTTATTTTACATGGCAATATTCGGTTCATTGAATGGTTATTTTATGGAGAAATTTTGGTTGAGCTAGATTTATGCAAATTTAGCAAAATATCTCGTTTGGGATATTACAGGATTTATGAAGTGAACTTTATTCTTTTTATTGCATTAATTTAGAAACATGACATTATAACATTTCCTACCTTTTCGTCATTTTCCTAGTGTGCTTTTCAGTTTTGTGGGTTTGTTTGTTCTGGGATTTCTGCATTATGTGACTATTTAATGCCTTTTAAAGGTGAGAAGCCACTGTGATTCTTGGTTTTAGATATTCTGACATGCAAAGGGAAGTTTCCCTTTTGGCCTAGAAGTTAGCATTTTCTTGTTTCTTGTTTCTTTCCATTTTTAGAAAAATATGAATTTCTTTTTTATTTGTAATCAATATATGATGCCCTTAAATTGTTATGATAGTAAGATTTGTTGAGCTAGGAACGTACAAGTGATCCAACCCTGGTCGCTTTAGTGATGACTTAGTTATGTAGGAACACAGGGTTCCACGAGGTAGATCCGTTTGACGCTGCCTTTGGACCTGGAATAAATCTATAAATTACCTCTAGTTTGCTGACTACTATTGGGCTTGCAAGGGTCCTGAAAAACTACTCACAAAGCACTAATTATTTGGTAGGAAATTAGGAATTGTTAGCCTCAAGATGTAAAGAGGGGTGTCAAGTATACTTGATTCCATTAATTCGAAGGAATGAACTATCTCAAAGTAAATTTACATTGTAGTTTGTTACCGCTCAAACTAGTAGGGGGCCTAAAAGGGACAACTACTACATCAAGGGTAACAATGGAGACTTAGCCCACTGTCACCTCAGCTAAGACTCCCTACTCTTTATGGACTTTGACCTATGGGAGGAGACCCGGTATATGGAAAGTCAGACTCTTACAAGGAACCCTCCTTAGCTTGTCAGAACAAACTTCAAGTAGCTTTGGTAGCCCCACCTTTCGAAGTTTGGGTCAAAGCAGAAAAAAAGAAAGGAAAGAAAGGATGCACCAGTGATCTACCCCAAGCTAGGTGATTTTAATGTTTTTGATTTTTGGTTTCTTTTGTTTTCTCAAGATGAGCAAGATGGCTAGATCCATAGTCCCCAACTGCCCAGAAAAATCTATCCTTGCAATGTAAACATTGTATTTTATGATTATATAATAGAAAATCTTGCTCTAGCTTACAAAAAATAAATAAATAGGTTCTTGGAATCATGGACACAATAGCAGGATGGCAAGGAAAACAAAAGAAGGATGACTTTACAGATTCAACCTAGTTATTGAGAGAAACTACCCCATTGATAATTTGAAGTGGTAGCATCACATATACTGGAATACATTGAGTTTTTGGTGTAGAAAATCATAGGTACTACCGCTAGACTTAAACCTTGTTACCTTGCACAAATTCGGCGGCCTTGTGCAAGCACCAATAAATTAGTCTCTATTGTTATGTCAAACTTTCTCCATAACAAATACTGCTTGGGCAGCACCGCAATCCCTACAAGTGTTTATATAAGTCACCATAAGACTTCTAGTTGCATCCATCAACCAACAAGGATGTGGAATTATTTTTGGCTGAAAATTCTGAGTCACTTTTGCTGCTTTCTACCCATATTTTTCCTCCAGAATTTTCAAATTTTTGAAAGTGTTCTACGAAATCCTCAAATCATTTTTCTTGTTGCAATTGACTCAGAAGCATTTTTCAACTCTTCAGGCTAGCAAGAAAACTAACTCTAATACCACTATAATATTCCTTTTTTATTTATTTAGCTAAAAATTCTTAGAAATTATTACGACATAAATTTTTACCAAAAATATTACTTAAATGCAACATAAAACCAAGAATTTGCAAATAAAAAATATTGTAGAAACCTCGATATTATTATTAAAAATTGTTGAAGGCAAATAACATTATTATTATGAGGATAAACCTAGAAGATATGCTCGACCCTTGAATTCTCTGGCTACTACAATTCGACCCATCTACAAGATGGTAATTTGGCCTCCCAAATTAGTCAATTCGGTGTTCTCTCAAGACAAAAAATTCAACCTCGAATAATTAATTTGTCCTCTTATGCAAAGCAATTGATTGGCTAGGGTCGCTTTACAATCACTGAAACCGATCGCCACAAGCGAAGGTGTATATCTCAATACTGAAATCGAGAAATATCAATAGTTTCTCCCGCACACCGTAAGTTACTTGAGCTCTCGGGACAATTATCAAAATACCAATACTCAAACATACCCCTAAATGAAATCCCATCTTCCTTTTTATAATTTTTCCCTCCAAATACCATGGGCGAAATACTATGGGTCGTTGTTATACCGTGGTCAATACCATGGGTCATGAAAACATCATGGATTTTCCCTTTATACCCCATTTTAAATTAATTATCTGTTTCACTTTTGATGTTGCTTTTCTTTTCAAGTGAAAATGAACAATTAAATTGATCTTCTTGGAAAGGGATGTTATAGTGTACATTTTGCAAATGTCACCGTAAATTTAAACCCAGCCCTAGCTACAATTAGAAAATTGCTTATGTAAGTTAACCCATGAGAGACAAACATATTTATAAGTGAATTTAGACCTCTGTAGAGGAGTAACACCACCTCACTTTATTCAACCAACCAATTCCATTGACCTAGTTTCAGATGTTTTGAAACGAGGAAATTATTAATAGGAAATACATTTTATGTTTGCAAAAACGAGGAAATTATTAGTAAGAAATGCATTCTATGTTTGGAAAAAAAATGAATAATGCAATTAAAAATTATGAAAGTAAGGATAAAGAGTATACAACCTCTTAGAACATAGTAGAGCTATGAGTATTGCCATTATTTGTCTAGTTGTAACCACCGACCTCCATTAATGTATATCATGACTTAGTTCAAACTACACATACCATCTTCAATGAAATTTATTGAATGCCAGAGTTAATCAAGAGATTCTTTGGGTCGTTCGGCTCACAAATCGAAAGTAATCATACACAATATTTACAAAATAACTTTAAATTGTGACTTTCCTTTGGAGATCAAAGTCTAAAATATAAATTCTTTAAGTGGAGGCTTCTCATGAGGCTTTTATGGTGAGATAAAGTCTGAATTGTTATAAATAAATTCCTTTTAAAGGCCTTTAAGGAAGGGATTAACTATGAATTCAATCAATAACTCAAGGTATGGATGACCTTGTCCACTAACTAGACTTTGGAATAAAACCAACAAACATATATTTGATTTTATTTTTAAGTTCTTTGAGGAGATTAATTATGAATTCAATCAATAACTTAAGGTATGGATGTCCTTGTTCCACTAACTAAACTTTGAAATAAAACCAACAAACATATATTTGATTTTATTTTGAAGTTCTTTGAGAAGATCTCTCATCACTGCATTGAAGTGATTTTATTTTCAAGTTCTTTGAGGAGATCTCTCATCACCGCATTGAAATAATAATAAGTTAAAATTATTTTGATAGTTAATACGCTCTCATCCCATTCTTTATGCAATGACTCAACCTACCTAGGAAATGAATGAACTATGGATTTAACAAGTCAAAGTGAGGATGACCTTGTCTCACCAACTACATTTGAAATAAAACTCAAAAATATATATTTGAGTTTAGTGGTATGACTTGTGTTTTTAAGTAGCGTTTTTGACTCCATCCGCTCCATCTTTCTAAGTAGGGTTTATCTTTACATCCCCGTTATTTTTGCATAAAACAAATCAAAAGGAATTCCACTTTGGCCTTAATACTAACCTCTTTTTGTTCCATATCTATTTTATTTTATCATTCCCTTCCCCTTGGAAATTGTCATGGTTAAGAGTAGAGTAGGTAGCTTATCCAAAACCCTTCATCTACTAACATGTTCTTTTATAGTAGTTCATGGATTGTTTGTGTTTTATTTTGATTTGGTTATTAAATTTTATAAGTGTGAAGCTGAAATTGTTTATTCTTTCTCTCAATTTTATAAACATACAAATCTACATAATTGTTTCATAAAATCTAGCAATTACAAAATTAAAAAAATGCAATTTATATAACAATAGGAATGGTTATCGTGTTGGTAGCTCATATTTGAGAAGAGATGTAGTGGATATGCGCATTCGCTAAAACTCATTAAAAAATGTTGAAACTACATTATATCACTATGCCAAAATCCCTACAAGGAAAAAACACTAAAATTCAAAACCCTAACGAAGGGTTTGGGGAGCCTAGTTGGTACATCTACTTGAGGCCATTAATTTCACATACAATCTTTGTTTTCGGCACGATCAATACAATGCTCATTTTGAGTGTTATTTGTTCACTATGTAGATTATCAAAAATGCATGGGAAGGGCTTGAAAGATGTGGCAACAATTTAGGACTCGAAAAAATATTGTAAATCTAATGATGTTCAAGACAATTTTTGAGATATTTGTGATTCATGACACCTTGATGTTTTGAATGATCACTTAGATCAATGGTTCACATTACGTTAAGTTCCTCTAATAGGTAATGAAACTTTTAACGAATCTAATTCTTGATAAGCCACTTTTTCTTGGTGAAGAAATCACCCTTGTTTGACAATTTGATGGAGTCATTTGTTATGTTGGTGGGTGTTCATGTTATGGTCCACTATAACTTGCTCAAGGAGTGAGGATTGAGCTTCGTGGAGACGTGTGCATTGCCACCTCCAAAGTGTCTAACAAAGGAAAAGTATAGTTGAAGTAGTGCCACAATAAAGACAACTTATATGTCAAGAAGGGTGGAAGATTCAATTCAAAGGCATTATCACCCAAAACCTTTGTGATGATATCAGGTCCATATCAAATGGTTTGAGCCTCCCTAGTGCAAATGAAACCTTACCTTGTCAAAAATATGAAACTTGCACGACACTTAATGTTTGTTATGTCATTACTTGTATTTTTCATTTGAATTTTGTAAAATATCACAAACTTCTTATCGAATGTGATGGATCCATTTAGAAAATTCCGTTGCTCTAACGTGTTTCAAGCATGGGAGGATTCTCCCGATGTTGATATATGTGTTGAGCTACATTAGTAGTGGCCAACCATTGAAAACCCATGCACATCTAGAAAAGTTTGTGGGAAATAGAACTATGAAGAGTTCTATTAGAATTATGTTGAACATAAGGAAGGCTTTCATCATCCTATGTACATGGATGTTTAGAGTTACATTCTAAGTATATGTACAAAGATTCATCTTAGCTCCAGATTTACAAAGCGTCGAGAGGGATCAAATCTCTTTTCACTCTGTTTGCATCTCAAGAAATTTGATCCTTCTCGGTGCTTGGTAGATTCAAAATCCAAATGGATCAACCTTGGTTTAATTATAATTATAATTATTAATTTTATGTTTTTTATTTTATTTTATTTTATTTTAACCAAGTAAAAATGTTAAACATGACATTATATTACAACATATTTACCATACTATGTTGTAGAATGCTTATTGATACAACAAATGTTTCTGAAAAAAATATATATATAAGCTATCATTTTCAATACTTTTATGAAAGAAAGCACTTTATAATTATATGATAATTATATGATTATAAAAATTCAAAAAAAAAATAATTAATTATTTGATTTTTCTCAAAACTAGATAGAATTAAAATAAAATGTCAATCTAATTTAATGTTATGTCTATTTTCTTAATACTTTAAAGAACAAATTAAACATTATATATATTATTATAAAAATATATTAATTATTAATTATTAATTTATCGATATTAAGTTTACATTTACAACCTCAAATCGATCAATATCAAATTTAATATTTTCTTTCTCATAAAATCCAATAAATTCATAGTAAAACTAAAATATCATTCTCACTTGACGTCATATCTATTCATTAACACTTTATATAGTATATTAAATATTATTATTGTAAAAATAACTTTGTATTCATTAACACTTTAAATAACAAATTAAATATTAAATATTATCATACTAAATAACATATCAAATATCTCCCCATCGCGGGTGATGATTCAAGCCTAACGTCATAGAACATTCTCGATCTGTAGGCCATCTGGCCTACGGTGCCTCCATCCAAGCAATGGTACAAGTCGTTAAATTCCCTGGTGAAGCGATCATTTATATCTCTAGGTGTGTGTACTCTTAGGCGCGCAGTGTCATAATGGTTGGGTATTATGGAAAGGAAGGCCTTCTCGCATGTGTGACAGAGCGCAGCATTATTCTACGGTGTATCCCTCACATAGATATGCCTCTACAAGCCAAGCACAACATTTCCACCATTGTTTAGAGCTTAGATATGTGGAGTGCAAACAATCATGCCAATTATTATCTTAGTGTGCATGCATTCATTTGTTGGAACAACCATAGGACTTCATTGGCATTCTCGTGTATGGAGAATTTATGTGGCTCTGCATTAAAGCACCCTGTTACCGCCCAAACTAGCAGGGGGCGTAAAAGGGACAATTGTTCGGCCAAGGGCAACAATGGAGACTTAGCCCAATGTAACCTCAGCTAAGACTCCCTACTCTTTATGGAATTTCACCGATGGGAGGAGACCCAGTATATGGAGGTCACTCGTGAAGGATTAATCAACAAATAGATGTGAAGTGACCTTAATGATCCTTTTCCTAGAAGTGGGTAAATAATGGAGCTTACTTGATCTTCAAGCAATCCACAAATATTTCTAGGATAAGGAGGTGAGGATTTGAGGGTTAGGTTAGAGGAATATGCCTTGTAAAGGTGTTTCCCAATCCAAAAATACTTATTGAACTTGACTTCTTGAATGGTTCTTGAAGAATTGACTTTTCAAAGGTATGGGACCACACGGGACCAAGTGGACCCAGCCTAGGTTGAGAGAGAATCTAGCAACCAATGATGCTCTTAACACAAACAATGAAGGGGAAAGGATCAAAGCAAGTATTTTCAATTAAAAGTATCAAATTGATCCTATAAGGTGCTAGCCTAGGGAATACCAGGGCAAGGTTTGATCTTAGAGCTAGGGTTTGGGTTATCTCACAACTCCACCATCAGAATGGCTTCAAATTTGGAGGCCTTGAGAACACACTAGCACAGTAGAGGCTAGGAGATCAAAAATTTTCTATGGCTATTTCGTTGGGAAAGTGATGCCCTAGGTCACGAAACTTGGATAGACCTAGAAGAGAAAGGGAAAAGGTGAAGAAAATGTTCTTTGAGTGATCAACTATTGGTGGACTAGTGCCTAATCCCTTGGGGAGAATGAAGTCTACGAGAATGATGAGAAAGGACTTCGCACTTTAGTCAAGGAGGCCTTAAGGACTACTTCGCTTGGCCTTTAAGGCAAGAAGATGAGACCTCAAAGCGTTTATACTTCGCTTGGCAAAATGAGATGTCTTAGCAAGATAAATTCACCGGTTGAATTATCCCTAGGAGTTTTCATTCACATACATGACCCAAACATTGAGAGATGCTATATAGAAACAATAATTCCACAATTTTGCAATTATGCAATGCAACAATTAGCCCTAGTATAGCGAAAATCCCATTCAATGCATATGACAAAAGTAAAACAAGAATAACATTAAATGTGTGTACTTACATGTAATAGAACATATCCAACCATCAACAATTTGACAATAAAGAAGCTCCAAGATAAAATACTCCAATCCAAACATCAAAATTCATCCATGCTCCAATTCATCATCCCAGAAAAAGTGTGAAATTCTCTAAAGAGAAGAATGATCCAATCCAAAGTGATGATACAAATGAATTCATGTCTCTCCTATTTATACACTCATTAGGAGTTCGAATTACCTAATTTGAGCCTACATTAGCCCATCAACTAAGATAATGTGAAAATAACTATATATTGGTGACAAGTCCACCAAACTAACTCATAAATAGAATAATAAGCCTCCCAAGAGGTTGAATGATCAATAATACATGTCGTTGGGCTCTCTAAGAGGCTCAATGAAGTCCATAAGTGCTAAATAATGAGTTGGAATTCCAAAAGTAATGAAAAGGGGTTGGCCCCTTGTTCTCCACATAATAAACATGTGGTGCTCCCAATCGCTATGAGGGCACACAAGTGACCTCATGGCTCTCCAAGTATGTCAAAGATTTGTGTAGACCATTTGTAAGGGCTAAAATCATGGTGTAGGTGATGCCACATCATCCTACAAATCCTGGGTCAACTGCCAAGTGCATGGTACATCTGTGGGGTTGGTTGGGCAAAGGTGAACCAGATGCATCTTCCTCGTCCAATAGATGAATCTCAATCAATCTATGAGCATTTCCGAGGATCCATGCAGTGTTTTCTACTGTTGCGGAGGCCCATGGCCTTCAACACACACCCTACATGTGCCAATGTAGCCCTCTGGAGGGCTAGGAGTTTGTATAGGGATACCAAACCCAAGATGGAGACCACCTGTAATCTTGCATAAGACACAATGTGTCCCCTAACCTTCTAGTACAACAAGTCATCAAGGAAATCGAGTAAAAGAGCTTACAAACCATGGACCACAGGTGGGGACTTCATAATGGAATGCCCTTCCATAATGGGTTTTGGCATGTGCTAATGTCTCCAAACTCCAAATGGGGTTAACAAAGTATCCCATTAGGTGGTTTCTACCTTTAAAGGGGATAATATGTCTAAGGTACATCTTTTAAAAGGTTGTGGCATGTAATAAAGGGATAAATGGAGTAAGGAATGAGAAGGGGCATCCCTAGGCCACATGTTTGGGTACAAGGGTAGTTAGTAAAAGGGAAGCCCACACTAGGTTTTATAATGTATAGGAAGGACCAATCGTGGCATATCAGGTGTCTCGACCTTGATTTTTCCACCCTTCTTTATATGCCTTTTTCCTTTTATGATTTTCCTTCACTTAATTGCTTGGGGCTCAAGGGGTAAGAGCATGATGTATGATATATAGTAGTGGATACCCTTTTTCAAGGGAGAGTGGTTCATTGGCCACTAGGGCTTCGGACAATCAAGGGTTCCTATATGATCCAGGAGGCTCATAGAACCTGTAGGAACTAGGGTGATGGAAATGATGATGGGGTAGAGCTCATGCATTGCCTTTTTCCCATGTGCTAAATGTATTTCTCCCAACCATCTTTTGCATTTTATGGTACATTTTCCTATTGAATGTGGCCAATTGTGCTTTTACTTTTCTTTTGAGCTGCATCAACCTTTGGGGCATCATTACAAGTCTGACCCAAGGTGTGGGCAAGGGGAAGAGGAGAGATATCCCAATGTGGACCCAGATGGGAGAAACGATGAATGGGGTAATAATGAGTGGAAAGCAGGTAAGATATGCAGATGAGGGAGCAGGACCACGCAACCAAAATCTGGGTTTCCCATGAAATACCATCCCTAAGGCCAAATGGTCGGTAAAAGAGATCCCACAAGACTATAATCCAAGTTTAATATCCAAAAAGGGGCGTAGGGGACAGTAGTAGATACCTAGGCCATTCTTTTCGTCGAATCCCCCCATTAATCCATTCCCAGAAGTGTCCATGATAAGCAAACTACAATGGTCAATTACCAAATGACAAGGCATACCTTTAGGTTCAGGAAGCCCTCCTTCAAACATATGATCATGATAGATGGGCGAGGGACCACATGGTTGGCTAAGGTGGCGGAGAAATGGCACAACGAGCTAGTTGGTGGTCGCAAAGGGTTGTTGGCTGCCGATTGAGGACCATCTTGGAGAAAAAATTTCTCCTGGGGATATCACCCACAAAATGGTGAGTAACATCTGACTCCAACTAGGACATGATCTCTCGAAGAAGTGGACAAAGCTACTCGAAAGGGAGGTCATGAGAACTCCAGCAATCTCTTGGCTACCGCAGACCTGTTACCTGCACATATCAACAATTAAACCCACGGGGCAACATGTTTTTCATGGTGTCTTATGATCACCCATGCTTATTGTTGGGTCGTAAAATCAACAGAAAAACAATATATGCAAACTTTAATTTAAATGCATCTAATCTACCATGAGAAATATCATATGAGGTTAGTTTTAATGCAAAATCAACATGTGATGCATCCTAATCTAACATGCATAACATACAATGTCAAGTTCTAGGTATAATCATACACCCAATGCAACCAATATGTCAATTGGTTAATACAAGAATGCATGCTTCCATGATTATTTTTGCAATGGACCTAGCAATACAAATGGGACCAATTATATGAGGGTTACGAGGGATGGAGGTGGGCAAATAAGAGACCCACATGCCATAGAAAGGAACCCTGAAACAAGGAAAAGACACTAGTTGAGAGGATTTAATTTGATCCTCCAACCAGGAGATGGAAATGTCAATGACCAAGTATATGAATCTTTCATGAAGAACTATCTCAGGTCTATCATCATTAGGGTAAGAAGGAGTGAAAGACTCAGACATGTTTAGGATGATACTATTTTGGTCATTGGGAAAACAAGAAGTGGACCCATCATCATATTTGGGAAAAAACCATGAATCTTCATCATTCATAGGGGAGAGTTTCTCTTCATCAAGACTAGGGAATGGACATCATAACAAACGTCTATTTCTAGGGCAGCAAAGGAATTCTCAAAAATGAAGAAAAGCCCTTTATCAGTGGGATGACCTAGGGAAGCATCTTCCTTAATTTCTTTTATATTAGTCATCAGAATTTCCCACAATCACGAAAGGCTCTTCTTTGATTCAATCATCTTTGAACATAAAGAAGAGACCTTTCCAACCACTGCAAAGGGCTTCATAAGGACCAACATTGTTATTTAGAAGGGGCAGAGCATTTTCTGCTTCCCTGAGCTCATGCTTATGGACTTGAGAAACCATGGGGTCTTCGTCTCTATAATCATACCCAATTCCCCAATCAACACCCCAAAAGTCACTCATAGATTCTTCGTTTATTCGACTACCATGATCTTCGTCATAATCATCCCATTCTTCACTATATATTTGGTGTCGGTTAGGATGCCATTCATTCTCTTCTTTAGACAGGGAGGATTTTTCCTCCTTCATCCGTTCACGGAGAATGATCTCCAAGGTATTTACTACATGATTTTGATCAAATGCCTAAAGAAGAAGGTCATCAATAGGATTCTCTTTATATTCACTCTTCGTGTTATAAAGCCTTTCCGATTGCTCACAGTAGTGGGAGAAACTCTCTTGGGAGTTATATGTGGCCATTAGTTTCCTACAAGACATTTCATATTCCATCATCCATTCTTTCAATTTCTAAGGGCTATTGGGATTGAGATCTTCCTCATTATCCTTAGAGGACATGATTTCTAATTCATGAGTCTCCCCTTTGGTGCAATCACTAAAGTATGCACCAAGAAGAGACTCTTACTCAAGCATAAAACCATATTCAATAACTTTCTCCTCTCAAAGGGCCATATCTAACATTTGGGATATGTATTCATGAGATTGGAAACTCGGCACTTCATGTAACAATAAGTGCGTAGTTAACATTGGAAGAGAATGAATGATTTTAGATTTACATGACTCAAGCCAATTGGTACTTGGGGCAATGGATAGGACAAACAATTCCATTTGGTCACAAAGTTGAGTTATATTTTGCTTTGAAAGGTACCTTATGAACCTTACCACGTGGTTGGTTGCGGAATGTGGATCCCCATCAAACATTGGCATATTCTTTATGGATTTTGATGAAGGATATATTGGGGTCCCTGTCATATCTATGGCGGGAATATATGTGGTCAACATGTTGGGTCCTTAATGACATGAGAGTCGTCAGGGTGAATGAAATTGCCTTAACAATTGCTTGCTTCACCCTTCAAGGATTGACTTTGAAGTTCAATGAAGAACTAGCGCTTCATTCATCCAATGGAGTCATCAATAATCTTAGTCAATATGTTGTAAAATGGTCAAAGGAAAATTTGTTTATGACAGTGAACTGAGCAGAGGATGTATGTCAGGTGAGAGTGTTGAGGTAGGATTTCAATTGCAGCATGTGTACTGACAGTCATAGTTTGGATATAGGCATCACATCATCTTCAGTTTGCAGTCATGTCAGTGTTATTACATATTCAAGGGAATGTCTTTTGAGGTATGTTGTGCAGCAGATTATGCATCTTTAGCAGTTCAAATTTGATTTGCAGTTGGGCATTGTTGTGTATTTTTAGCAGGATGAAATTGGACAATTGTAATTGATTATTGGCCTATCTTTGTAATTGGGTCATTGTCCCCGGTATGGGAGCCCAATCCTGGTCATTGTTTGAAGCAACTGAGTGTTGTAGGGCAAAGTGGTTGAGTTGAAGTGATTAGGGGATTGAAGGCCCCTTCAAATTGGATCTGTAAAAATCTTCAGGCATTAGGGAGAATTAGCTTTGTTCCAAACCTTGCTGGTAAAACTCTTGGGGAGTTTTGTGCGTCCTTCTAGTGCGACTAGTAAACTTGTATGTAACCATACATAACGAGGATTTGTCGAAAGAAAATATTCTGTGCATTGTCTATTTGACGTGATGATAATACAAGTTTTGTTTTGATGCTCTAAATGTTTAAAGGAATCTAACTAATTGTGTAAAAAAGAGTGAAATATTGATTCACACCACCCCCCAGTTTTTCCAACAACTAGTATCCAAGATGACATCACTTTCAACAAGAGGATTGTAGTTTTGGAGACTTGCAGATGCTAAAGGAGCATGAAGTTGATTGAAAAGGACAACAGAAGTGCTGCAAGAACCACCTGAGGTAGAACCTTTTTATATTATTAATACCCTGAGTACCACATCCTATCCCAATCTGCGACATGGATGTAGGTGATTGAACTAGTATAGGGGGTTGGGTCTTGGCTGTCGGGTTTATGCTAAGCCCATTTGAGACTCAAGACACTGGAGGCCCTACATATCCAGGGATTTGGTGCTTTAGAAAGAGACTGAGTATTCATAGAAAGTGGAATCTGGAATCTCCAAAACCTGCAGTCGCACTAACAGGTCCTGTTGAAGGTAACAAATGATTATGGAAAAGCAATTGAGAAATGGTACAGTCAATTGGATTCACCTATGTTTCCATGTCATTCAATCATGTATACCTATTAGTCTTGGTTTTGTCATAATTGATAGACATTCACAAGCCACCAACTCCAAATTGCAGTTCACGAATTTGACTATTGTTCTTTGTATCACTGACATAGCGATGTTTCATTGCACTCCTAGCAAGACAAAACAATGCACCTTGGATGCATAACCTTGTTCAGATATCCAACCTTGCTATGGCATTTTCAGGTTGATGAAGTACGACTGCCTCTAGAGAACCATCATCATCAATGTTGGTAACTACTAAAGCTGCAGTGGAATTTTCATGTGGAGTTTATGAGTCTGATTATGCACTTAATGATTGCAAAAGTTTACTATTCCCTTCCTTTGGACTGACAACTGCATGTTGAGATTGATTTTCTGTGGCTTTTTATTCACAAGAATGATCCATGGAATCATCCTAACCACCATATTGTTGTTGTTGATGTTCATTTGCAAGTCTTGCCTGCATATGCTAGTGTCATCTTAGTTTCTCTATCTTTTCTTGTGGTGACATAGTAGATGGCCTTGAGGGAATTTCAAAAGGCTTCTTTATATATTGTGGTTGTTTGATACATCTGTTGGTCATTGATAACCAATAAATAGTTATTGAGAGCTATTATACCTGTTTCCTGTAGGCAATCCTTAGCTGCAAAAACCACGCCAAGAAACCAACTCAATTAGCCTTTAGGTTCAAGCTGGCCCTTGAACCAGAGGGGGCTCCCTCAATGGTTATGAGGCTTTGTTTAACATTGTTCACCTATCATTGAACAACAGCCTTTGAAGCACAATGGCCAGATTTATGGTTTTAATTGGGGGTGGTTGGCGATCAATGACAATCCCTATCCATGATTAAAGGCCTCTGTCACAGGGTGCCTTCAGAACCTGTCAGCTTCCAACCTAACAAAATAACTTAGCCTTTCAAGGATTATGATAGAAGAATGTAAAGAGATTCCTAATAATTAAGCAGTCAGACAGACTTCTTAACAACAAGGGAAATTTGGATGCGTGTAGAAGATTTCTACAACCAAACAAAACATATTCAGAGTATCCAAGAAGACCAAACTGAAACCAATTCTAAGAGGAGTTATTCTGGACAAATAGTCCAATAAGCTAATATCTTTTAATGGCTATGATTTTACAGGGGATTTCAGATAGATTAAAACTTAATCTACACTTACCCACACCTTCATATAAATTCTTTGAACATGTGTAGAAATAAGATATGATACACTAGAAAGACATACTAGAAAACACAAAATTCCGTCAAACTGGAGCCGGAAGGCTTTCATTAGAGATCCTATAATAGAAGCTATTACAAATTGAAGAGTCTTGGCATCAAAATCCCACACATATTACTTCAATTGATGAAGTACTTATACAATTTCCTCACAAAATAGGTTGATAAAAATATCAAGAGCTATTACAAATATCTGAAAAATGTATTACAAAAATAGAACAAAAGTAAAGGTAACTAAAACTATTTGAAGAGTTCTAGTAATATCCTTGAGGATTTCTATTGATAAAGAAGAGAAATCAAATTTGATTGCAACTCATATTTGATGAGGTGGCCTCCAAGTCACTAATTTTCTTTGAGCTTTTTCCTCCCGAATTTATGAAAAATAAGTTGCAGTCATCCCTTCGAATATCTCAATCCTAGCTATTTGTGTAAAAATTGAGAGAGGTTTTTGTATCCTATTATCTTAGGGACAAAAACCTCCTATAGTTTCCAAAGATTCATCTCATATTATCCACAATATGTTCTGCAAAAAGGTGGCTTAAACAGGACATTGCACAGTCGAAAAAATAGGCTAAACATGATGAGAGTGTATCTCCCAATCCTTGACACCTGTATGAAAAGTGAGATAGGATTTTTTATTTTGGAACCTTATGAACCAAAACCTCTTCCAGTTTCCAAGGATTCATCTTTGTTTGTCCACAATATTCTTTACAAAAAGGTGACTAAAACAAGAAATTTCAGGAAACTATGGCTACAAAGCGTCATCTGAATCTCCCGAACCATAATAGCTGTTAGAAGTCCGAGAGAGGTTTTTGTACATGAGAATGTTATCAACAAAAGCCTCTTTTTGTTTTTGAAAATTCGTTTTCATCTATTTGTAAACCATGTTTGAATTTAGTTTATTACATCATTTAATCATGTTTAAATGCATGATTAACTAAATCAACCAGCTAATGAAACTTAAATTTACATTTTGAGGGCGCATTTACTCTTGTAGACCCATTTATTATTTGTAAACTACTAAAACCTATTATATCAGCAAATTTAAATTATCAAAACTAATCATGTTACAACATCGGCTCCAATGGGGGTTGCTTCCCCCTTTGGGATGTAGAGAACTAGTAGACCAGTTGCCTTTAGTGTTGGGCATGGAGTCATACCATAAAACCATCAACCATTGATTTTCCATCTTATGTAGAAATATAACCAATCCCCATGGATCAGTGTTGTCATTTGAATACTCTGCTACTGCACACTGCAACCTACAACTGTAAAATGCAACCATATGCTTGCACTAATTCAGATACTCTTTCATATTGAAATCTGAAAACTGAAAATTTCTAGAGACTGAAAATATAAGTTGATCTATCATATACTCTTCAAATCACACCACTCATAAACAACGAACACGCTGATCTACTGCATACTGAAACTCAGAATATCTAATCAATCCCTACAACTCTATCTAATTGAACTGAAAAACTTTACACTGTTAGGTGTAATCTACTTTCCAATGTAACCAAGTGCGGAGTGGATTTATTGATAAACCATGTTTCCAACAGCTAAAAATCTAAAGAATATATACAATATGAACATGAAATACCATGGGAAACTTATACTTACAGGTGTACTATAAAAGTTGCATCCTCTGTAGACATTTTAGATTTCTAACCATGGCTGAGAGGGAGAGACATATACTGATGATTACAAGTACCAATGAACCTTGCATAGGAGTAAAGGCAGCTGAAATTTCAAAACTGTGGGATCGGTTACCCATTGGAATCGCCATATGACAAAGTGGAGTCACCAGGTGAAATAAATGCAACCAATACTAAATGCCTACTCCTTGTTCACCAGCAAGGAATAGATCTAATCTTTATCGTTCCTCGGAGAAAGATATCTTCGTTACTTCGCTTCCCGGCAACGGCGTCGGATGTTGTACCTGTTTCCCATAGGCAGTCCTTGGCTGCAAAAATTACACTGAACCAGCCTTTAGGTTCAAGCTAGCCTTTGAACCAGAGGGGGATCCCTTAGTGGTTACAAGGCTTTGTTTAATGTTTTTCACCTGTCACTGAACATCATCCTTTGAATCACAATGGCCAGATTTATGGTTTTAATTAGGGGTGGTTGGCGATCAATGACAATCCCTATCCATGATTAAAGGCCTCTCTCACAGGGTCCCTTCAGAATGTGTCAGCTTCTAGCCTAACAAAATAACTTAGCCTTTCAAGGATTATGATAGAAGAATGTAAGGATATTCCTAATAATTAAGCAGCCATACATACTTCTTAACAACAAGGGAAATTTGGATGCATGTAGAAGATTTCTACAGCCCAACAAAACATATTCAAAGTATCCAATAAGGCCAAACTGAAACCAATTATAAGAGGATCTATTTCGGACAGATAGTCCAATAAGATAATATCTTTTAATGGCTATGATTTTACAAGGGATTTCAGAGAGATTAAGACTTAATCTACACTTACCCACACCTTCATATAAATGCTTTGAACATGTGTAGAAATAAGATATGATACACTAGAAAGACATACTAGAAAACACAAAATTATGTCAAACTGGCGTCGGAAGGCTTTCATTAGAAATCCTATAATAGAAGCTATTACAAATTGAAGAGCCTTCGCATCAGAAGCCCACACATATTACTTCAATTGATGAAGTATTTATACAATTTCCTCACAAAATATCTTGATAAAAGTATGAAGAGCTATTATAAATATCTAAAAATTGTATTACAAAAATAGAACACAAATAAAGGTAACTAAAACTATTCGAAGAATTCTGGTACTATCCTTGAGGATTTCTATTGATAAAGAAGAGAAATCGAATTTGATTGCAACTCATATTTGATGAGGTGGCCTCCAAGTCACTAATTGCCTTTGAGCTTTTTCCTCCCGAATTTCTAAAAACTAGGGTCCAGTCATCCCTTCAAATATCTCAAACCAAGCTAGTTTTTTAAAAACCGAGAGAGGTTTTTGTAGCCTAGTATCTTAGGAACAAAAACCTCCTACAGTTTCCCAAGATTCATCTCTAATTATCCGCAATATGTTATGCAAAAAAGTGGCTTAAACATGACATTGCACAGTCAAAAAATTAAGCTAAACACGATGAGAGTGTACCTCCCAACCCCTGACACCTGTATGAAAAGTGAGATAGGATTTTTTATTTTGGAATCTTATGAACCAAAGCCTCTTCCAGTTTCCAAGGATTCATCTTTTTTCTTCCACAATATTCTTTACAAAAAGGTGACTAAAACAGGAAATTTCGGGAAACTATGGCTGCAAAGCTTCATCCGAATCTCCCGAACCATAATAGTTGTTAGAAATCCAAGAGCGTTTTTTTACATGAGGATGTTATCAATAAAAACCTCTTTTTGTTTTTGAAAATTCATTCTCAACTATTGAATTTAATTTATTACATCATTTAATCATGTTTAAATGCATGATTAACTAAATCAACCAGCTAATGAAACTTAAATTTACATTTTGAGGGTGCATTTACTCTTGCAGACCCATTTATTATTTCTAAACTACTAAAACCTATTATATCAACAAATTTTAAATTATCAAAACTAATCATGTTACAATAAGACTGATCTAACTATGGTATAAGATTTGGTAAAGAAAGCATACTAGGTATATAATGCAAATGATACCTATTTTCTGCATGGATGTATGGAATTAGTTTCCCCAGATTGTTCGTTAGTTGTCATATCCTTTGACCAAAATAATGTTGGTGAATCCACAACTAGAATCGACACTTCTAGGGAACATCCAAGTGTAGTAATCATGTGTAATACAAGCAACTGATTGGCACAAATTTCCAAGGTGGTTGTCCTTGTATGCTTTTCTGAGCAACATCTAGATGGAAAACCAATGGAGCTAGGAGTTAGTTGATGAGTAAGGGTTGGACCACACACCCTCCTTGGTTGAGCCTAGAAATTTCAAAAATATCGTCAAAACAGATCCTTAATTGCTACTCATCTGGTCCAAATCAAGGGATCTAGCTCCACCCTTTGCATTTTCCCTTTGGCCCGCAATGCAAAGTATGTGATAAGATGGTCCTATCAGCATTGCTAGAAAATGAATTTTGGATTCAACATTAGTGTAATTTAAGAGCACTGCCTCTAGATGAGGAATAAATGGAGATAGGTGTGATGTAATATCTTGAATAAGTTGAATATATATATATCATGACTATCTTGCTTATGAGATATAATATATAGCTTCAAATAGTCAACAATAGGTTGAAACTCTAGTTCCAATCCAGGTACAAAGACTCCAATAATTTTTAAAATGTATCAGGCTTGTAGCTTAGACCAATTGTTATCTCTCATTCCATAACTGACTTATTGTATATCTTTATGTCATATAACGAGCATGCTTCCTAGAAACTTTTGATCTTCAGCTCAAGATAATATTATGTCTTCCTTCGCTATTGTCCTGCGTAATTCTTGTTCCCCTCTTGTATGCATAGGTTTTGCCATTCTTTCTACCTGTAATATCTTTCAGTAAATTCCATTGCTTGGACACAGGTGTTTTCCCTTCAAAATTTGAAAGGGAATGTATTTGCATGGCATTAGAACAAGCCCACATCCCTATTTTTAGTAGCTTTAATTTATTTGCGATTGTCTTCGTTGTTAGTGATGAACTAGAAAGAATCAACTTCAATCCATTACTGACCTTAATCAATGGTTCACTATCGTTGAGAGGACCAAGCTTCACATCACTATTGAATTGCCTATTCATATCACTGTCTAAAGCATTGAGACTTGTACATTTGCTAGTATCCATGAGTCTGAAGAAAAGAGACAAATCCTAACCTACTGGTAAAAGTTGCAGGGGAACACAGGTGTCGACAGATAAGCAGAATTTACTACATTAGAATATGACTCACTTTAGACAATTTTAACAACGCAGGATTCCATTGCTTTCTTACATTTATAGCCTCTCTAGCAATACAAACATTGTTATATTTTCCTTTCAAATATTTGGAAGAAGACCTTGCTGCAAAATCTAATCAGTTAGTTGATCTCCAGGAAGTCAGAGGAATTAATCCTTCCTCCAAATATTGCCATGTGTTTTTTAGTAAAATAATAGCTACAGTAGAGACATATGTGCAGTGATCCTCTAAATGAATTCTCAGTGATGTCATATTAATGAAAGACAACTTCAATTTGAGCATTTCATCTTTTTTTCCGACACTCTAAAAAGCACGCAAGAAATCTCCTAGATACATTTCTTGAGTTACTATTGATTGATGACTATATGCAAGTAGTCTCATTAAATGTTAAATATCCAGGTACAACTTCCCAAGAATAACATACCACCTTTTGAGATTAAAATGAACATGGTCTCTGATATTGTTCCATCTATCACCTTCAAATACAATAAGAACACACATATATGACCTAATGGCATGTTTTCGTTGTCCACATATAGTGTAGCGATTTCCTACAAGGACGAGATGGAATCCAAATTTCTTAAGCATGTGTGGATTTGTATGCATATAATAGGGGAGCCTTGGGATGGCCAACAGCTTAGTTCCTCACAGTGAATCTGGGCCTTTCTGATATTGGGATCCATGTCCCCACATGCACATGCATATTATTATAGCTATTGAAGGTCTTGCCATGGACGACACAAGAAAACTGCGTAGGACCGATGAGGATCTATGCAAGCATAGGTATCAAGTACATTCCCTCTACCAATTTTCCCTCGTTTGAAAAAACCCATCATTAAGACTCATGGAAACCATGTCCGTATATTCTCTGGCACCTTTGCTTCTGCACTCTTGAAGCTCTAAATTCAGAAGGCCAATTTGCATAGCTATGGTCACATTGTCGTCAGAGTCATCTTCATATGTGGTGTAGGAGGATGGATGACTAATGTTGTTGGCACAGTTATTCTTGATGGTTGCGGGTCTGTCCGGTGGCTACAAGATTAGAAATGGTTCCTCTTCTTCCTCACTATCTTTAAGTTCTTCATTTGAAATTGTTGAATAGGTTATTGGAATCATATACTGCCACTACAAGTAAATCACGAAGATGTTGTTTTCAAGGATTAGTTTGAGGAGGGTTTCAAGCACCTGCCATATCAAGGTCCGATTATTTTAGAGCAGCCATGCCTCCCCAAGCTGTGAAGAATCCCGCAGGAGCAGTAGTCCCTAAAAAGGTCACAGCAAAGAGCCCAAACAAGACTGATCAGAGTACCAAAAAGACCCTGCTGCGGAAGTCTGAGCCTAAACGTGTTAAAAATGTTGAGATGCTAGAACAGGCCACTCTTGTAGTAGACACTAAGGTTCCCAATGTTCCAGTAAAGGAGGAGAAAAGTATTGAATATGAGAAGTTAAAAGAGTAGTCTACCAAAGGCGTCGTCGTTGCAGAGGAGCCAGCCCCTGTGAGTGAATCTGTGCCTAATAAAGGGGAAGTTGTTGGTGAGAAGGTCGAACCTGTCACTACATCATATCTCCTGAGCCCTTTCCAGATCTCGATTAGATCGAATTCCGTGAATCCGATGCTTTTTTGGGTGAGATCTATGGATCTGGTAAAATACCTCAAGCTCTCATTGGAACTTAAAACAAGGATACCCTCTAATTTACAACGCCTTATTTCCGAAGGTAAGAAACTGGAAAATCTCTCTCCTCTCTCTGCTTATAATATATGCAGGGATGTCATTTTTTCTTGATACTTTGACTGCATGGGGGATCTTAAGAAAACCTTCCTCTCCCCCAAGCCTTCTCTTATAAAGGCGCGGTCAAAAACCAGGTTCCCCAAAGTACAATAACACCTCAGGCACGTCCCCAGCCCTCAAGCAATGTGCCTCAGTCCCAGGTTTCTCTGGGTTCTTTTTTAGTAGACAAAGCTTAGGAGTTCCCTTCACTTGAAATCACTTATCCAGATTTGAATGCACTCTATGAGTTCTTGGCAGGAAATGGCTTCATCTGTTGTTTCAATGGGTTGCAGCCACACACAACTTACCTTTACCAATGGAATCATTCAACTTAGACCAAGGATTGTAGGGTCCTCTTATGTTCCAAGGTTTTCTTCATCGTCATGTTTGTCAATGATGAGGATTATCATAATGTTCTTTCCAAGGGGCCCTGGTTATGCGGAAAATTTGGGCTCTTCCTGACCCCTTGGTTCCCAGATTTTGACCCCTCTACAACAGTGATCACAAAGCTAACCATCTGGGTTTGGCTCCTGAATTTGCCAGTTCATCTATGGAAATATTCAAGTTTTCAGGGTATCGGAAACACCTTGGGTCGTTTTCTAGCCACAAATCCCTCGTGGGGCTAGTATGGAGTCTACACCTATGCCAGGATTTGTGTAGAACTCGAAATCAGTAAAGGCTTTCCTAAAAAAATTAATTTAAAATAGGTGATTTTAACTGGACTCAATTATTGGACTACGAGAACATTGTTTTTCGGTGTCGACTTTTCCATCAAATAGGCCATCTTTAGAATTCATGTTCCCCAAAACTAGTCAAACAGAAGTTCAAGTCTAAGGCATGGAAGCCATGCAGCCTGCCTCTTCGAAAAGACAAGGATTCCTCTTCCTTATATCAGGAAGATGTTGAGTTTGATGACAACATGCTCTCATTGGACAAGGCCCAAACTACAGATCTTCAAAAGCCCTGTGAAGAAGATAAGGAGATCCAAGTGTTGCCAACTAGAAGAGAAGAAGTTGTTAATAATGTTTTGTTGGGCGCCATGAAGCGTGCCCATGAATCATATACCTCAAACTCTTACAAGGAACCCTCCTTAGCTTGTCAAAACAATCTTCAAGTAGCTTTGGTAAGCCCACCTTTCGAAGTTTGGGTCAAAGTAGCAAAAAATAAAGGAAAGAAAGGATGCACCGGTGATCTGCCCCAAGCTAGGTGATTTTAATGTTTTTGATTTTTGGTTTCTTTTGTTTTCTCTAGATGAGCAAGATGGCTAGATGCATAGTCCCCAACTGCCCAGAAAACTCTATCCTTGCAATTTAAACATTGTATTTTATGATTATATAATAGAAAATCTTGCTCTAGTTTACAAAAAATAAATAAATAGGTTCTTGGAATCATGGACACAACAGCAGGGTGGCAAGGCAAACAAAAGAAGGATGACTTTACAGACTCAACCTAGTTATTGAGAGAAACTACCCCATTGATAATTTGAAGTGGTAGCATCACATATACTGGAATTCATTGAGTTCTTGCAAAATCATGTTCTGGCTCCTTTGGGGCTAATTCTTTGACTTGGTGTAGAAAATTATTAAACACACACATGGCAGAAAGAGTATGAAAGATAAAACATGGGAGTACATTTTTTATTAACAAATGATATGCATTTATTGTACATGGTGTGACCGTTGGGTTCCACATCCCAAGGTCTCTTGGACTCCTTTAGTCTATTCGGCTTGCACACTAACCCATAGAGGATTAGGTGTCCAACATTCCCCCCCTTAATTCGAAGGGTTATGTATGAGTGCAAGAAGACAATTGTAATACAAAATGTGCAAAAAATGCAGGGTAGCACTAGGCTGAATGTGCTCTGTGAAATGTTGGTATAAAGGGCGGTGGTTTAAGGATGACCACCAACACTGGAATGCTTAGTGCAATTCCTAGAACTCTTCTAAAACTGGCAAGAAGCTGAAGTATTCTGCTAGAGGAAGTGCTCTTGATGTTTTGAAGAGGGAAACCTTCAACCAATAAAGGGAGGTCTCACCTCGCATAAAATGAGAACCTCAACCTGAAAAGGGAGGTCTCAACCTGTGATGGTTTAAGGATGACCAAAAACTCTGGAATTCTTAATACAATTCTTGGAACTCTTCCAAAACTGGCAAGAAGTTGAAGTCTTCTGCTAGAGGAAGTGTCCCCAATTCTATTCCTAGACCTTTCAAAACTGGCAAGAAGATGAAGTCTTCTGCTAGAGGAAGTGTCCCAAATTACCAACTTAAGGCATGCTCAGGGGCATCTTTGTCTCTGGCTACAACTTTGAATCCGGTGTGGTAGGTTGTGGCTCAGGCTTGCTTGATGTGGCTTTGAAGCTTGTAGATGACCATCATTTCCCCCCTGTCAAATACAAGGTGAGATGATGGAGAAAACTCAACTACAAGACTGTTCAATACTCTAGAACAAGTTCTGACATGTGACTGGAATATCTTCTTCGCTATTGATGCCCATTGCCAACAAGTGATCCATCTAAGATGAATCTTTGTTCTTGCAGGAGGTTTGTTTCTGAGCATTTGTTTGAATAATGACTGGTTTTATGACAGTGCTTACATGGATTAAGATCAAAACAGTGATCTTTCAGATGGCCAACTCGGTCACAGTGTTGGAATTTCACAATTTGTTGTGGCTGTTGTGGAAGAGAACCAGAATCTGAAACAACTGAAGGTGAACTGTCATGAAGAGCAGGTGAAGACGAACCGCCCTGAATAAATCTAGCACTTTGAAATTGGATTGGTTTGGAGTAGTCTGGAATATGAAAGGACATGTCCTTGTCATATCCAAGACCAATTATGTGCTTGTTGTGGACAAGTTGTTCCCAAGGTCTGATGATGGGCTTGGGAAGTGCAAACTAAACTTCTGCATCTGCATGTACAACTGTTGCTTTATTGGGCACTAGATCTGAATCAACTGTAACATTATTGTCTTGTTGTTTATGGGAGTCTGTTTCATTGTTCTGAACAGAAACAGGTTCAGAATGATGACTCCATTGTTGTAATTCTGCTCGCTATAGCTGAGATTCAAGCTGCAAAAAATCAATGTTTTCTTGTGCATGTTGTAAAGATGTTTGAATATCTCTGAGAGTGTCTTTGCTGACTTTAACTGTGCTTCCACCAGTAGATAAGATTAGAGTGCTTAATAACTTCAATAATCCATGAATTTTCTCCATTATTTAAACAATCAAATCAATAAATGACCAAAAATGCACTTGTAGAAACAATAATGGTTTTAGAAAATTAATTTGCCAACTTTTCAACACGAATTAATTTGCACTGCTCATGTTCTCACTTCACAATGTCTTGTGCCTCAATTTCTACACAATAATCCCAATATTTTTGTTTTAACAGAATGTCCAGCTTGACAGGTTTGCAGCCCACAAGCTCTTCTTTTCCAGCAATAACAAGACCCCAACAAAAATGAGATTAGCTTCTATATTTCATCGACCATACACCATATAATACTAACATCCGTGCACAATAGCCTTCAATGCAATTTTCTGGTGAACCCAGTAAAGTGCTCTCTTTCTCTAGATCTTCCCTTCCTTTACGAAGCAAATAAACCACAAGATATTGATAGACTGTTGCATGCACATTACAAGCTACTACAGGCACATGAAATTTGGAACATGTACACGAGCTCAGCCTCTCATAAACTCACTGCTACAGGCATGTAGAAATCAGATCATAACATCAGTGGTTGTAGTTCAATTCCTTTGATCCTAATATTGCAACATGGCTAGATGAATTGTCTCCTTTCAATAGACATGGAGTGATGGCAGATGATTTGATCCACTTAAGCTCTTGAGACTATCATTGATGCATCTAGAATAATGTGACTCTCTCCCTATTATAACTCAACTCTTGAAACCTTTAGATCTAGAATGACTCGGCCTTTTGAATCACAGTGAGGGCACAAGAATTTCTGCTTCATATTCCACTATCAATACTCAATTGAAATACATCAAAAAAGTCTCTTTCAAAATATTTTTTTTTAGAGAAGTATGCATATATATCAACCTTCAAACAACACCCACATTTAAAACCATCCATACGCAGTCAACACTATCGTCCTTTTCAATCAGGGCGGTGCACATAATACATAATTCAAAACATGGGTTAACGCAGAGCTAGGAGCGCACACGATTTATATTGAATTGAATATATGGTTTTGATAGAATATGTAGTCAACACATGTTATCGACCACCACAAACCTCAACACACTGTGCTTTCACAAATGAATTAACACAGATATTGAACTCATTGCAATATACTTAAAATTCTTCCTGGAGAACGCACCATATGCAGGAGCATTTGCAATGCACAATCTTCAAACTAGGCCTTTTTTTTAAAAGTGTTCTACGCACAGCGACAACAATGCTCCTTTCACAAGTCGAAAGTCCTTTCATTTGCAACATCGCTCCTTTTACAAGCGAGTCTCTCCATACGCCTTCAACGCACAGTAGAACTAATGAACCAATGCTCAAATAGGATGTTCAACGTAGCTCCAAGGGATTTGAATGCACAATATAGAGGTTCACATTTTTTGAATGTATAGAACACACTGAATTTCACAGAGAATCTGATACTATGTTAGGCTAGGTGAGCTCTTGCTTTCCTTGTTATAGCCAGCAAAATGCTTGTCGCTGTGAGGAATATCTAATCCTCCATCCAAAGCACCCTTCAGAGCTTCGAAAACACTGTAGTCCTCTCCGAAAACATTGTAGCATGCATTGAATTGTACAACTCTTCTATGTTCTCAGGCTTAATACCTCTCCAAGATTTCAACAACAGCATTATTATTCCACGATCACGGCATTCACCATATTTCATCAAAAATATATGTAAACAAATTTGTTCGACCAATCATTTACAAATAAAAATACTATTCTAAATCGCTCAACAACACGCCACAGGATCAAAACTCCTGAGAAGCAGATCCAATCTCCCCCTTGTCTTTTCCAGATTTCTTAGGCAAAAGAACTGGGTGAATGTTACGCAGGACTCCGATCTAAATCGCTCAAATAAATGTTATAAGTGCTGAGAATGCACAAATAAATGTTATATAACTGTTGAGAGTGCACAAATAAATGGTAATACCATAATACATGATACCATTCAATGTCGAGAACTAGTGGTCGATACCACTAAACGTTAAGTCGATACACCGTATATAAAACACATTTGCGCAGGAGAGGTCACCTCCACCTTTAATTCACCTTCGTTCGATTGTCATGGGACCACAGCTCCTGCATGTAGCAAATTTTTTGGATGCAGGCTTCCGATATGCCTAACCTTCACGGTTTAGGGCAATCTCGGGAAAAATGACCGAAGTCACCGCACTGATAACAACTGCCCCCTTCACCGTCGTTGTCCCACCAGCACCAGCACCACCACCATTGGTATAGTCTTTAGCAAAGTGGCCAAACTCTCCACAGTTGTAACAGCTTCAACCATTCACCAGAACGAGGTCTTAGTTTGGGCTGAGTGTTCTCTGTCATTTGTTCGATGACAAATGATATGAGCACAGGAAGGAACCAAATATCGGCAGTGAATTCCTCAGTTCCTTATCTAATGGCTGGAGTGGGTGTCATGCTCGGTCTCATGAGCGCAGCGTGGTATTATACAACGTTATTAATAATGTTGTGTTTATGGTGCGTGGGATGGAGACCCAAGGAATGGCGGTAAGATCAGATTGAATGCAATAGCGTTTTGTATGCAGAGAATAATAGTGAATAGCAGGTGGAGCAGTGTCAGGAGCAGAGAATAATAGTGAATAGCAGGTGGAGCAATGTAGCAGAAGGAACAAGCTAATGGAATAATAGTGAGTCGCAGGGGAATAATGATGCGTTTAGGTCAGTGGAAGCGTCAAAGCTGTAGGATTTTCTATTTGGGTTAGTGTGCTCAGAGAATGCAGCTAAAATATGGCTGATAGGATTTCAGAATAGAGAATTTAAGTTGCAGAGGGCCAAGACTGCTCACAATAGAGGAATGGCAGCGCTAATAGAGGTAACAACCTCTATTCTAAGAAATGCTCAGAAAAGTATAATCAGGAGGAGAGCATTGGTTTACAAAGGCCACAGAAACAGGTGGTTCACACTTGAGTAGGGCAGGAGATCACCCTCTCTGATACCATGTTAAACACACACATGGCAGAAAGAGTATGAAAGATAAAATATGAGAGTACATTTTTTATTAACAAATGATATACATTTATAATACATGGTGTGACCGTTGAGTTCCACATCCCAAGGTCTCTTGGACTCCTTTAGTCTATTCGGCTTCCACACTAACACATAGAGGATTAGGTGTCCAACAAAAATCATAGGTACTACCGCTAGACTTAAACCTTCTTACCTTGCACAAATTCGGTGGCCTTGTGCAAGCACCAATAAACTAGTCTCTATTGTTATGTCGAACTTTCTCCATAACAAATAATGTTTGGGCAGCACCTTAATCCCTGCAAGTGTTTATATAAGTCACCATAAGACTTCTTGTTGCATCCATCAACCAACACGGATGTGGAATTATTTTTGGCTGAAAATGCTTAGTCACTTTTGCTACTTTCTACCCCATATTTTTCCTCCAGAATTTTCAAATTTTTGAAAGTGTTCTACGAAATCCTCAAATCATTTTTCTTGTTGCAATTGACTCAAAAGCATTTTTCAACTCTTCAGGCTAGCAAGAAAACCAACTCTAATACCACTATAATATTCCCTTTTTATTTATTTAGCTAAAAATTCTTAGAAAATATTACGACATAAATTTTTACCAAAATTATTACTTAAATGCAACATAAAACCAAGAATTTGCAAATAAAAAATATTGTAGAAACCTCGATATTATTATTAAAAATTGTTGAAGGAAAATAACATTATTATTATGAGGATAAACCTAGAAGTTATGCTCGACCCTCGAATTCTCTAGCTACTACAATTCGACCTATCTACAAGCTAGTAATTCAGCCTCCCAAATTGGTCAATTCACTGTTCTCTCAAGACTAAAAATTCAGCCTCGAATAATTAATTTGTCCTCTTATGCAAAGAAATTGATTGGCTAGGGTGGCTTTACAACCACCAAAACCAATCGCCACCAGCCAAGGTGTATATCTCAATATTGAAATCGAGAAATATCGACAGTTTCTCCCTCACACCGTAAGTTACTTGAGCTCTCGGGACAGTTATCAAAATACCAATACTCAAACATACCCCTAAATGAACTCCCATCTTCCTTTTTATGATTTTTCCCTCCAAATACCATGGGCGAAATACTATGGGTCGTTGTTATACCGTGTTCAATACCATGTGTCATCAAAACGTCATGGATTTTCCCTTTATACCCCTTTTTAAATTAATTATCCCTTTCACTTTTGATGTTGCTTTTCTTTTCAAGTGAAAATGAGCAATTAAATTGATCTTCTTGGAAAGGGACATTGCAGTGTACATTTTGCAAATGTTATCGTAAATTTAAACCCAACCCTAGCTACAATTAGAAAATTGCTTATGTAAGTTCACCCATGAGAGACAAACATATTTATAAGTGAATTTAGACCTCTGTAGAGGAGTAACACCACCTCACTTTATTCAACCAACCAATTCCATTGACCAAGTTTCAGATGTTTTAAAACGAGGAAATTATTAATAGGAAATACATTCTATGTTTGGAAAAACAAGGAAATTATTAATAAGAAATGAATTCTATGTTTGGAAAAAAAAATATGAATAATGCAATAAAAAATTATGAAAGTAAGGATAAAGAGTATACAACCTCTTAGAACATAATTGAGCTATGAGTATTGCCATTATTTGTCCAGTTGTAACCACCGACCTCCATTAATGTATATCATGACTTAGTTCAAACTACACATACCATCTTCAATGAAATTTATTGAATGCCAGAGTTAATCAAGAGATTCTTTGGGTTGTTCGGCTCACAAATTGAAAGTAATCATACACAATCTTTACAAAATAACTTTAAATTGTGACTTTCCTTTGGATATCAAAGTCTAAAATATAAATTCTTTATGTGGAGGCTTCTCAGGAGGCTTTTATGGTGAGATAAATCATGAACTATTATAAATAAATTCTTTTTAAAGGCCTTTAAGGAAGGGATTAACTATGAATTCAATCAATAACTCAAGGTATGGATGACCTTGTCCACTAACTAGACTTTGGAATAAAACCAACAAACATATATTTGATTTTATTTTTAAGTTCTTTGAGGAGATTAATTATGAATTCAATCAATAACTCAAGGTATGGATGACCTTGTTCCACTAACTAAACTTTGAAATAAAACCAACAAATGTATATTTGATTTTATTTTGAAGTTCTTTGAGGAGATCTCTCATCACCACATTGAAGTGATTTTATTTTGAAGTTCTTTGAGGAGATCTCTCATCACCGCATTGAAATAATAATAAGTTAAAATAATTTTGATAGTTAATACGCTCTCTTCCCATTCTTTATTCAATGACTCAACCTACTTAGGAAATGAATGAACTATGGATTTAACAAGTCAAAGTGAGGATGACCTTGTCTCACCAACTACATTTGAAATAAAACTCAAAAATATATATTTGAGTTTAGTGGTATGACTTGTGTTTTTAAGTAGCGTTTATGACTCCATCCACTCCATCTTTCTAAGTAGGGTTTATCTTTACATCCCCGTTATTTTTGCATAAAACAAATCAAAAGGAATTCCACTTCGGCCTTAATAGTAACCTCTTTTTGTTCCATATCTATTTTATTTAATCATTCCCTTCCCCTTGGAAATTGTCATGGTTAAGAGTAGAGTAGGTAGCTTATCCAAAACCCTTCATCTACTAACATGTTCTTTTATAGTAGTTCATGGATTGTTTGTGTTTTATTTTGATTTGGTTATTAAATTTTATAAGTGTGAAGCTGAAATTGTTTATTCTTTCTCTCGATTTTATAAACATACAAATCTACATAATTGTTTCATAAAATCTATCAATTACAAAATTAAAAATTTGCAATTTACATAACAATAGAAATGGTTATTGTGTTGGTAGCTCATATTTGAGAAGACATGTAGTGGATATGCACATTCGCAAAAACTCATTAAAAAATGTTGAAACTACATTATATCACTATGCCAAAATCCCTACAAGGAAAAACCACTAAAATTCAAAACCCTAAGGAAGGGTTTGGGGAGCCTAGTTGGTACATCTACTTGAGGCCATTAATTTCACATACAATCGTTGTTTTGGGCACGATCAATACAATGCTCATTTTGAGTGTTATTTGTTCATTATGTAGATTATCAAAAATGCATGGGAAGGGCTTGAAAGATGTGGCAACAATTTAGGACTCGAAAAAATATTGTAAATCTAATGAGGTTCAAGACAATTTTTGAGATATTTGTGATTCATGACACCTTGATGTTTTGAATGATCACTTAGATCAATGGTTCACATTACGTCAAGTTCCCTTAGGTGATGAAACTTTTAACGAATCTAATTCTTGATAAACCACTTTTTCTTGGTGAAGAAATCACCCTTGTTTGAAAATTCGATGGAGTCATTTGTTATGTTGGTGGCTGTTCATGTTATGGCCCACTATAACTTGCTCAAGGAGTGAGGATTGAGCTTCGTGGAGACATGTGCATTGCCACCTCCAAAGTGTCTAACAAAGGAAAATTATAGTTGAAGTAGCGCCACAATAAAGACAAATTATATGTCAATAGGGGTGGAAGATTCAATTCAAAGGCATTATCACCCAAAACCTTTGTGATGATATCAGGTCTATATCAAATGGTTTGAGCCTCCCTAGTGCAAATGAAACCATACCTTGTCAAAAACATGAAACTTGCACGACACTTAATGTTTGTTATGTCATTACTTGTATTTTCCATTTGAATTTTGTAAAATATCACAAACTTATTATCGAATGTGATGGATTCATTCAGCAAATTTCGTTGCTTTATCTAACGTGTATCAAGCATGGGAGGATTCTCCCTATGTTGATATATGTGTTGAGCTACATTAGTAGTGGCCAATCATTGAAAACCCATCCACGTCTAAAAAAGATTGTGGGAAATAGAACTATGAAGAGTTCTATTAGAATTACGTTGAACATAAGGAAGGCTTTCATCCTATGTACATGGATGTTTAGAGTTACATTCTAAGTATATGTACAAAGATTCATCTTAACTTCAGATTTACTAAGCGCCAAGAGGGATCAAATATCTTTTCACTCTGTTTGCATCTCAAGACATTTGATCCCTCTCGGTTCTTGGTAGATTCAAAATCCAAATGGATCAACCTTGGTTTAATTATAATTATAATTATTAATTTTATGTTTTATTTTATTTTATTTTATTTTTATTTTAACCAAGTAAAAAATGTTAAACATGACATTATATTACAACATATTTACCATACTACGTTGTAGAATGCTTATTGATACAACAAATTTTTTTTTTTAAATATATATAAACTATCGATTTCAATACTTTTATGAAAGAAAGCACTTTATAATTATATGATTATAAAAATTCAAAAAAATAATATTTAAATTATTTGATTTTTCTCAAAACTAGATAGAATTAAAATAAAATGTCAATCCAATTTAATGTTATGTCTATTTTGTTAATACGTTAAAGAACAAATTAAACATTATATATATTATTATAAAAATATATTAATTATTAATTATTAATTTATCGATATTAAGTTTAAATCTACAACCCCAAATCTATCAATATCAAATTTAATATTTTCTTTCTCATAAAATCCAATAAATTCATAGTAAAACTAAAATATCAATCTCACTTGACGTTATATCTATTCATTAACACTTTATATAGTATATTAAATATTATTATTGTAAAATAACTTTGTATTCATTAACACTTTAAATAACAAATTAAATATTAAATATTATCATACTAAATAACATATCAAATATTCCCCCATCGCGGGTGATGATTCAAGCCTGACGTCATAGAACATTCTCGATCTGCAGACCATTTGGCCTACGGTGCCTCCATCCAAGCAATGGTACAAGTCGTTAAATTACCTGGTGAATCGATCATTTATAATCTCTAGGTGTGAGTACTCTTAGGCGCGCAATCTCATAATGGCTGGGTATTATGGCAAGGAAGGCCTTCTCACATGTGTGACAGAGCACAACATTATTCGACGGTGTATCCCTCACCTAGATATGCCTCTACAAGCCAAGCACAATCATGCCAGTTATTATCTCAGTGTGCATGCATTCATTGGTTGGAAATAGGACTTCATTGGCATTCTCGTGTATGGAGAATTTATGTGGCTCTGCATTTATCACCAAGCACCCTCTTACCGCTCAAACTAGCAGAGGACGTAAAGGGGACAATTATTAGGCCAAGGGAAACAATGGAGACTTAGCCCAATGTCACCTCAGCTAAGACTCCCTACTCTTTACGGAATTTCACTGATGGGAGGAGACCCGGTTTATGGAAGTCACTTGTGAAGGATGAATCAACAAATGGATTTGAAGTGACCTTAATGATCCTTTTCCTAGAAGGGGGTAAATAATGGAGCTTACTTTATCTTCAAGCAATCTACAAATATTTCTAGGATAAGGAGGTGAGGATTTGAGGGTTAGCTTAGAGGAATATGCCTTGTAAAGGTGTTTCCCAATCCAAAAATACTTATTGAACTTGACTTCTTGAATGGTTCTTGAAGAATTGACTTTTCAAAGGTATGGGACCACATGGGACCAAGTGGACCCAGCCTAGGTTAAGGAGAGAGAATCTAGCAACCAATGATGTTCTTAATACAAACAATGAAGGGGAAAGGATCAAAGTAAGTATTTTCAATTAAAAGTATCGAATTGATCCTATAAGGTGCTAGCCTAGGGAATACCAGGGCAAGGTTTGATCTTACAGCTAGGGCTTGGGTTATCTCACAACTCCACCATTAGAATGGCTTCAAATTTGTTGGCCTTGAGGACACACTAGCACAGTAGAGGGTAGGAGATCAAAATTTTTCTATTGCTTTTTCGTTGGGAAAGTGATGCCCTAGGTCACAAAACTTGGCTAGACCTAGAAGAGAAAGGGAAAAGGTGAAGAAAATGTTCTTTGAGTGATCAACTATTGGTGGACTAGTGCCTAATCCCTTGGGGAGAATGAAGTCTAGGAGAATGATGAGAAAGGACTTCACATTTCAATCAAGGAGGCCTTAAGGACTACTTCACTTGGCCTTTAAGGCAAGAAGATGAGACCTCAAAGCTTTTATACTTCTCTTGGAAAAACGAGATGTCTTAGCAAGATAAATTCACTGGTGGAATTATCCCTAGGAGATTTCATTCACATACATGGCCCAAACATTGAGAGATGCTATATAGAAACAATAATTCCACAATTTTGTAGTTATGCAATACAACAATTAGCCCTAGTATAGCGAAAATCAAATTCAATGCATATGAAAAAAGTAAAACAAGAATAAAATTAAATGTGTGTAATTACATGTAATAGAACATATCCAACCATCAGCAATTTGGCAATAAAGAATCTCCAAGATAAAATACTCCAATCCAAACATCAAAATTCATCCATGCTCCAATTCATCATCCCAGAAAAAGTGTGAAATTCTCTAAAGAGAAGAATGATCCAATCCAAAGTGATGATACAAATGAATTCATGTCTCTCCTATTTATACACTCATTAGGAGTTCGAATTACCTAATTTGAGCCTACATTAGCCCATCAACTAAAATAATGTGCAAATAACTATATATTGGTGACAAGCCCACCAAACTAGCTCATAAATAAAATAATAAGCCTCCCAAGAGGTTGAATGATCAATAATACATGTTGTTGGGCTCTCTAAGAGGCTCAATGAAGTCCATAAGTGCTAAATAATGAGTTGGACTTCCAAAAGTAATGGACAAGGGGTTGGCCCCTTGTTCTCCACATAATAAACATGTGGTGCTGCCAATGGCTGTGAGCGCACACAAGTGACCTCATGGGTCTCCAAGTAAGTCAAAGATTTGTGTATACCACCTGTAAGGGCTCAAATGATGGTGTAGGTGATGCCACATCATCCTACAAGTCCTGGGTCAACTGCCAAGTGCATGGTACATTTGTGGGGTTGGCTGGGCAAAGGTGAACTAGGTGCATCCTCCTCGTCCAATAGATGAATCTCAATCAATCTCTAAGCATCTCCAAGGATCCATGCAGTGTTTTCTACTGTTGTGGAGGCCCATGGCTCTCAACACACCCTACATGTGCCAATGTAGCCCTCTGGAGGGTTAGGAGCCTGTATAGGGAGACCAAACCCAAGATGGATACCACCTGTAATCTTGCATAAGACACAATGTGTCCACTAACCTTCCAGTACAACAAGTCATCAAAGAAATCGAGTAAAAGAGCTTACAAACCATGGACCACAGGTGAGGACTTCATAATGGCCTGCCCTTCCATAATGGGTTTTGGCATGTGCTAATGTCTCCAAACTCCAAATGGGGTTAACCAAGTATCCCATTAGGTGGTTTCTACCTTTAAAGAGGATAATATGTCTAAGATACATCCTTTAAAAGGATGTGGCATGTAATAAAGGGATAAATGGAGTAAGGAATGAGAAGGGGCATCCCTAGGCCACATGTTTGGGTACAAGGGTAGTTAGTAAAAGGGAAGCCCACACTAGGTTTTATAATGTATAGGAAGGACCAATCGTGGTACATCAGGTGTCTCGACCTTGATTTTTCCACCCTTATTTATATGCCTTTTTCCTTTTATGATTTTTCTTCACTTAACTGCTTGAGGCTCAAGGGGTAAGAGCATAATGTATGATATATAGCAGCGAAATACCCCCTTTTAAGGGAGGGTGGTTCATTGCCCATCAGGGGTTCGGACAATGAAGGGTTCCTATATGATTCGGGAGGCTCATAGAACCTGTAGTAACTAGGGTGATGGAAATGATGATGGGGTAGAGCTCATGCATTGCCTTTTTCCCACATGCTAAATGTATTTGTCCCAACCATCTTTTGCATTTTATGGTACATTTTCCTATTGAATGTGGCCAATTGTGCTTTTACTTTTCTTTTTAGTTGCATCAACCTTTGGGGCATCATTACAAGTCTGACCCAAGGTGTGGGCAAGGGGAAGAGGAGAGATATCCCAATGTGGACCCAGTGGAGGAATGTGGACCCAAATGGGAGAAACGATGAATGGGGTAATAATGAGTGGAAAGGAGGTAATATATGCGGATGAGGGAGCAGTACCACGCAACCAAAATCTGGGTTTCCCATGAAATACCATCCCTAGGGCCAAATGGTCGGTAAAATAGATCCCACAATACTATAATCCAAGTTTAATATCCAAAAAGGGGCATAGGGGAAAATAGTAGATACCTAGGCCATTCTTTCTGTCGAATCCCCCCATTAATCCATTCCCAGAAGTGTCCATGATAAGCAAACTACAATGGTCAATTACCAAATGACAAGGAATACCTTTAGGTTCAGGAAGCCCACCTTCAAACATACAATCATGATAGATGGGTGAGGGACCACATGGTTGGCTAAGCTGGTGGAGAAATGGCACAATGAACTAGTTGGTGGTTGCAAGGGGTTGTTGGCTGCCGATTGAGGACCATCTTGGAGAAAAAATTTCTCCTAGGGATATCACCCACAAAATGGTGAGTAACATTTGACTCCAACTAGGACATGATCTCTCGAAAAAGTGGATGAAGCCACTCGAAATGGAGGTCATGAGAACTCCAACAATCTCTTGGCTACTGCAGACCTGTTACCTGCACATATCAACAATTAAACCCACGGGGCAGCATGTTTTTCACGGTGTCTTATGATCACCCATGCTTATTGTTAGGTCGTAAAATCAACAGAAAAATAATATATGCGAACTTTAATTTAAATGCATCTAATCTACCATGAGAAATATCATATGAGGTTAGTTTTAATGCAAAATCAACATGTGATGCATCCTACTCTAAAATGCATAACACACAATGTCAAGTTCTAGGTCTAAACATACACCCAATGCAACCAACATGTCAATTGATTAATACAAGAATGCATGCTTCCATGATTATTTTTGCAATGGACCTAGCAATACAAATGGGAACAATTATATGAGGGTTACGAGGGATGGAGGTGGGAAAATAAGAGACCCACATGCCATAGAAAGGAACCCTGAAACAAGGAAAAGACACCAATCGAGAGGATTGAATTTGATCCTCCAACCAGGAGATGGAAATGTCAATGACCAAGTATATGAATATTTCATGAAGAACTATCTCAGGTCTATCATCCTTAGGGTAAGAAGGAGTGAAAGACTCATACATGTTTAGGATGATACTATTTTGGTCATTGGGAAAACAAGAAGTGGACCCATCATCATATTTGGGAAAAAACCATGAATCTTCATCCTTCATAGGGGAAAGTTGCTCTTCATCAAGACTAGGGGAATGGACATCATCACAAACATCTATTTCGAGGGTAGCAAAGGAGTTCTCAAAAATGAAGAAAAGCCATTTATCGGTGGGATGACCTAGGGAAGCATCTTCCTCAATTTCTTTTATATTGGTCATCAGAATTTTCCACAATCATGGAAGGCTCTTCTTTGATTAAATCGTCTTGGAACATAAAGAAGAGACCTTTCCACCCACTACGAAGGGTTTCATAAGGACCAACATCGTTATTCAGAAGGGGCAGAGCATTTTCTACTTCCTTGAGCTCATGCTTATGGACTTGAGAAACCATGGGGTCTTCGTCTTTATAATCATACCCAATTCCCTAGTCAACATCCTGAAAGTCACTCATAGATACTTCGTTTATTCGACTACCATGATCTTCGTCATAATCCTCCCATTCTTCACTATATATTTGGTGTTTGTTAGGATGCCATTCATTCTCTTCTTTAGATAGGGAGGATTTTTCCTCCTTCATCCGTTCATGGAGAATGATCTCCAAGGTTTTTACTACATGATTTTGATCAAATGCCTCAAGAAGAAGGTCATCAATAGGATTCTCTTTATGTTCACTCTTCGCATTATAGATCCTTTCCGATTGCTCACAATAGTGGGAGAAAATCTCGTAGGAGTTATATGTGGCCATTATTTTCCTACAAGACTTTTCATATTCCATCATCCATTCTTTCAATTTCTGAGGGGCTATTGGGATTGAGATCTTCCTCATTATCCTTAGAGGACATGATTTCTAATTCATGAGTCTCCCCTTTGGTGCAATCATTAAAGTATGCACCAAGAAGAGACTCTTACTCAAGCATAAAACCATATTCAATAACTTCCTCCTCTCAAAGGGCCATATCTAACATTTGGGATATGTATTCATGATATTGGAAACTCGGCCCTTCATGTAACAATAAGTGCGTAGTTAACATTGGAAGAGAAGGAATGATTTTAGATTTACATGGCTCAAGCCAATTGGTACTTAGGGCAATGGATAGGACAAACAATTCCATTTGGTCACAAAGTTGAGTTATATTTTGCTTTGAAAGGTACCTTATGAACCTTACCACATGGTTGGCTACGGAATGTGGATCCCCATAGAACATTGGCATATTCTTTATGGATTTCGATGAAGGATATATTGGGGTCCCTGTCATATCTATGGCAGGAATATATGTGGTCAACATGTTGTTGGGTCCTTAATGACATGGGAGTCGTCGGGGTGAATGAAATTGCCTTAACAATTGCTTGCTTCACCCTTCAAGGATTGACTCTGAAGTTCAATGAAGAACTAGGGCTTTGTTCATCCAATGGAGTCGCCAATAATCTTATGTCAATATGTCATATGGGGAACCAAACACACATTTCGTGTCCCCGACAAAGACACAAAAATGCTATCACTCAAACTAGCAGGGAGCTTAAAGTGGATTCCTAAAGGGGACAACTGCTAGGCCAAGGGATACAATGGAGACTTAGCCCACTGTCACTTCAGCTAAGACTCCCTACTCTTTATTGGCTTTCACTGATGGGAGGAGAACCGGTATATGGAAGTCACATGTGAAGGATGAATGAACAAATGGATGTGAAGTGACCTTAATGAGACTTTTCCTAGAAGGGGGTAAAGGATGAAAGCTTACCTGTTCTTCAAGCAAGGTACAAAGATTTCTCGGAAAATGAGGTGAGGATTTGAGAGTTAGGTTAGAGGAATATGCCTTGTAAAGGAGTTTCCCAATCCTAAAATCCTTATTGAAATTGGCTTTTGGAATGGTTCTTGAAGAATTAACTTTTCAAATGTATGGGACCACACTGGACCAAGAGGACCCAACCTAGGTTAAGGAGAGAGAATCTAGAAACTAATGATGTTCTTAACCCAAACAAAGAAGGGGAAAGGATCAAAGCAATAATTTTCAATTAAAAGTATCAAATTGATCTTATGAGGTGCTAGCTTGGGGAATACTAAGGCAAGGTTTGATCTCAGAGCTAGGGCTTGGGTTATCTCACAACTCCACCATTGGAATGGCTTCAAATTTGGAGGATACCTTGAGGACACACCAATGCAGTAGAGACTAGGAGATCGAACTTTTTCTATGGTTATTTCGTTGGCAAAGTTATGCCATAGGTGACCCAACTTGGCTAGACCTAAAAGAGAAAGGGAAAAGGTGAATAGAATGTTCTTTGAGTGATCACCTATTCGTGGACTGGTGCCTAATCCCTTGGGGAGAATGGAGTCTAAGATAATGATGAGAAAGGAATTCGCATTTCAGTCAAGAAGGCCTTAACGGCTACTTCAATGGCCCTTTAGGGCAAGAAGAAGAGACTTCAAAGCTTTTATATTTTAGCTTGGAAAAAATATATGACTTATCAAGATAAATTCACAAGTGGAATTATTCCTAGGATATTTCATTCAAATACATGGCCCAAACATTGAAGGATGCTATACAGAAACAATAATTCCACAATTTTGCAATTATGCAATGCAACAATTAGCCCTAGTATAGCGAAAATCCCATTCAATGCATTTGAAAAAAGTAAAACAAGAATAATATTAAATATGTGTACTTACATGTAATAGAACATATCCAACCATCAACAATTTGGCAATAAATAAGCTCCAAGATAAAATACTCCAATCCAAACATCAAAATTCATGCATGCTCCAATTCATCATCCCAGAAAAAGTGTGAAATTCTCTAAAGAGAAGAATGATCCAATACAAAGTGATGATATAAATGAATTCATGTCTCTCCTATTTATACACTCATTAGGAATTCAAATTACCTAATTTGAGCCTACATTAGCCCATCAACTAAAATAATGTGCAAATAACTATCTATTGGTGACATGCCCACCAAACTAGCTCACAAATAAAATAATAAGCCTCCCAAGACATCAAAGGATCAATAATGCACGTTGTTGGGCTCTCTAAGAGGCTTGATGAAGTCCATAAGTGCCAATGATGAGTTGGACTTCCAAAAGTAATGGACAAGGGGTTGGCCCCCTTGTTCTCCACATAATAAACATGTGGTGCTCCCAATGGTTGTGAGGGCACACAAGTGACCTCATGGGTCTCCAAGTAAGTTGAAGATGCATGTAGACCATTGGTAAGGGCTCAAAGGATGGTGTAGGTGATGCCATATCATCCTACAAGTCCTGGGCCAGTTGCCAAGTGCATGGTACATTTGTGGGACTGGCTGGGCAAAGGTGAACCAGGTGCATCTTCCTCATCCAATAAATGAATCTTGAACAATCTCTGAACATCTAGGGATCCATGGAGTGCTCTCTACTGTTGTAGAGGCCCATGGATCTCAAGACACGCTTCTAGAGAGTTAGGACCCTATAGAGGGAGACTAAACCCAAGATGGAGACCACTTGCAATCTTGCATAAAATCCAATGTGCCCCCTGGCCTTCTACTACAACAAGTCATCAAGGAAATCAAGTAAAAGAGCTTACAAACCATGGACCATAGGCGGGGACTTCATAATGGCCTGCCCTTCCATAATGGGCTTTGGCATGTGCTAATGTTTCCAAACTCCAAATGGGATTAACCAAATATACCATTAGGTGGTTTCTACATTTAAAGGGGATAATATGTCCAATGTACATCCATTAAAAGGTAGTGGCATGTGATAAAGGGGTGATAGAATAAGTAATGAGAAGGGGCAGCTTTGGGCCACATGCTAGGGTACAAGGGTAGGTAGTAGAAGAGAAAGCCCACACTTGGGTTTATAATGTATAGAGGGGAGCAATCGTGGTACATGAGGTGTCCTGACCTTGATTTTTCCACCCTTGTTTATATGCATTTTTCCTTTTATGATTTTTCTTCACTTAATTGCTCGGGGCTCAAGGGGTAAGAGCATGATGTGTGGGATATAACAGTGGATACTGCCTTTTAAAGTAGGGCGGTTCATTTCCCACCAGGGGTTGAGACAATCATGGGTTCCTATATGATGCAGGAGGCTCATAGAACCTATAGGAACCAGGGTGATGGCCATGATGATCAAGTAGAGCCCATGCATTGATTTCCCACATGCTAAATGTGTTTGTCCCAACCATATTTTGCATTTTGTGGTACATTTTCCTGTTGAATGTGGCCAATTATGCTTTTACTTTTCTTTTTAACTGCATCAACCTCTGAGGCATCACTCCAAGCTTGACCCAAGGTGTGGGCAAGGGGAAGGGGAGAGCTAGCCCTATGTGGACCCAGGCGAGAGAAACGATGAATGGGGTAATAATGAGTGGAAAGAGGGTAATATACGCAAATGAGGGAGTGGGACCATGCAACCTAAATAAGGGTTTCCCATGAAATACCATCCCTAAAGCCAAATGGTCAGTAAAAGAGATCCCATGGGACGAGAATCCAAGGTTAATATCCAAAAAGTGGCCCAGGGGACAAGAGCACAAACCTAGCCCATTCTTTCCACTGAATCCCCCCATTAATCCATGCCCAGAAGTGTCCATGATAAGAAAACTACAATACTCAATTACCAAATGACAAGACATATCCAAAAAGGGGCCTAGGGGACAAGAGCACAGACCTAGCCCATTCTTTCCATTGAATCCCCCTATTAATCCATGCCTAGAAGTGTCCATAATAAGCAAACTACAATACTTAGTTACCAAATGACAAAGCATACATTTAGGTTCAGGAAGCCCACCTTCAAATATATGATCATGAGAGATGGGTGAGGGACCACATGGCTGACTCAAGTGGCAAAGAAATGGCACAAAAAACTAGTTGGTGGTTGCAAGGGGCTGTTGGTTGATGACCATCTTGGAGAAATTTTTTCTCCTAGGGATATCACCCATAAAATGGTGGGTAACACACCCTTTCTCCAAATGAATTTCCATGGCTGCTATGGGGCTTGAGTCGGCATGTTCGTCCAATGTTGTTAATTTTCCTATCACACAAGCTCTCTAGCTTAATTTTAGTGCAAGGTTGCTTTGATGGGATCCACTCTCATGAACGCCTTTACATCCGATGTGGTCCTTCATTCAACCAGTTGGTGGATTAAGGTTTCATGTTGGTCAATCACCGTTGTCTCTGGCTCTGGCTCAAATTTCATGGCTCATCATCCATAGTGTAATTCAAGTAAGGTTAGTCATTTGAGAGTGGAGATTTCCAAAGTTATTCATATTGCATGCAGCTTTTGGATATAAATTGTGCGGAAGTTTTCCCTGTCTAACGTTTTAGGTGGACACTTCATCCACCTGAAACATTAGATAGGGAAAACTTCAGTGTCCACCTGAAATGTCGGACAGGGAAAACTTCCACACAGTTCGTATTCGAAAGCTTCAAACAAAAAGTTAGTCATTTTTTAGTTCCTCCTCTGCCTCATCTCAGGGTTTGCGCTGTGTTGCATTAGGTCGGATGGTGGTTGATAACATCTTGCAGCCAGCTATAGAGGTTTGTGTCCCTAGCAGTTGTGGCTCTTGGCTTGCTCAACCATGGTTCAATACCAATCTTCGTTGCTTGGAGTCTCTTGGTTCGTGGTCGGGCTAGTGAATTAAGGATATCCAACATGCATGGTTTCAAGAACCTGTGGCCTCACAACTCAACCATGTTCTTTTTATATGTGGGCCAACCCAATAGAGTTCCACAATGGTGGTTCATCACTCCCAATATACTCTAGGAATGTCTCCCTCTGATAGTGTGGATACTTTATATTTCGCTAGTTATTGCTCTAGAAAGATAGGTTCACGTGCTCGTTGTCCATCTCCCAGAATTTGTAATCTTTTTGCTTTGTCAGATGCTATGATCAAAAGAGATCAATATAATTTCAAAGTTTTGAACTTGTACTACTTATTTGGTCATGATCAAAAGAGATCAATGTAATCTCAGTTTTGAACTTGTACTACTTGTCTGGGCTTCCTTGGGATGAACTAATAGTAAAAAACTACCTTTTATGTAATGTCTTTTTGAAGTAATAAACCACCAAACTTTCACACAAAGATTATTTGAGAAGAAGTGCTCATCCTAATTAGCTTTCAACAAGATAAACTCATTTTCACACCATTTTGAAAATACTCACATTGAGACAGGCCAGCTTGAGTTAAACTCAAGTTTTCCCCACCTGCGAAACTAGCTAACTAGCTAAATGTTGAATACACAGGCCTGACTTCTCGAGAACAGTATAGCACCTTCCGAGATCAAAAGGAACATGGTCTCTGATATAGTTCCATCTACGGCCTTCAAATACAGGAAGAACACACATATATGCCCTAATGGCATGTTTTCGCTGTCCACATAAAGTGTAGCGATTTCCTGCACGGTCAAGATGGAATCCAAATTTCGTGAGCATGTATGGATTTGTACACAGATAACAAGGGAGCCTTGGCCAATGGCTTAGTTCCTCACAGCAAGTCTGGGCCTTTCTGATATTGGGATCCATGTCCCCACATATGCATCATATTATTATAGTGATTGAAGGTCTCGTCGCAGACAACACAGAAAAACTGCGTAGGACCGACGAGGGTCTTCGCAAGTGTGGGGATCCAGTACTGTCCCTCTCCCCATTTTTCTCCTCTTGGAAAACACCCATCGTTGGGACTCATGGAAAGCGCATCGTTATATTCTTCGGCACCTTCGATTCTGCACTCTCGAAGCTCCGAATTCGGAAGGCCAATTTACAGAGCTACGGTCACATTGTCATCGGAATCGTCCTGATCATCTGTGATGTAGGACGGGTGACTGCTGCTGCTGGCGCAATTATTGTTGATGGTTGCTTCGGTCTGTCCAGGTGGCCACAATCTTAGAAGGGGTTACTCTTCTTTTTCATCATCTTCATTATCTTCAAGTCATATGCAGCCGCTGGATAGGTTCTTGGAATCATGGACACAGCAACAGGGTGGCAAGGCAAATGGCGGAGGGATGACTTTACAGACTTAGCCTGGTTATTGAGAGACCATCCCATTGATAATTCGAAGTGGCAGCATCACATATACTGGAATACATTAAGTTCTGGCTCCTTTGGGCTAACTCTTTCACCTGGTGTAGAAAATCATAGGTACTACCGACAGGCTTAAACCTTGTTACCTTTCACAAATCTGGTGGCCTTAGTGCAAGCACCAATACACCGGTCTCCATTGTCATGTCTTTTTCCATAACAAATACTCCTTGGGCAGCATCTTGACACTTGCAAGTGTCTATATAAGTCACCATGAGATTTCTGATTGCAAATATCAACCAACAATGATGTGGAATTATTTCTCCCTGAAAATACTATGTCACCTTTGTTGCTTTTTTCCCATATTTTACCTTTATAATCTTCAATTTTTTTGAAAGTATTCTACTAATTCTCAAATTTTATGTTTTTTTTGCAATTCACTTAGAAGTATTTTTTAACTTTTCAAGCTAACACAAAAATTAGCTCTGATACCGTTATGATATTTTTTTCTTATTTAATTAAAAATTTCCAAAATATATTACAACATAAATTTGTACCAAAAAATATTAATTAAATGCAACACAAAATCACATAATTTGCAAACAAAATATATTGTAAAAATCTTTATAATACTATTAAAGATTGTTGAAGAGAAATTGTATTAATATTATGAGGATAAACCTAAAAGATATGCTAGACCTATGATTTCTTTGGCTCCTACAATTCAACCTCTCTACTAATTCAGTGCCTTTGAATAACCAATTCGACCCCTTATGCAAATCAATTGATTAGCTATAGTGGCTTTACAACCACCGAATTGACCGCCACCAATCAGGAAATATCAAGAGTCTATCTCTCACACATTAAGTTACTTAAGCTCTCGAGACAATTATCAAAATACCAATATTCTATCATACTCCTATATCATGAACTCTTATCTTTCTTTTTTATGATTTTTCCACTCCAAATACCATTGATGAAATACCATGGGTCTTGAAATACCATGGTCAATAACATGGGTCATCAAAACATCATGGATTTTCTCTTTATATACCATTTTAAATGAATTAATCATTTCACTTTTGATGTTATTTTTCTTTCCCAGTGAAAATGACCAATTAAATTGATTTTTTTGGAAAAGGACATTAGAGTATACATTTTGCAAACTTTGCCTTAAATTTAAACACAATACTAGATACAATTAAAAAAATGCTTATAAAAATTCACCCATGAGAGCCAAACATATTTATAAGTGACTTTGGACCTCCATAGGGGAGTAACACCACCTCACTTTCTTCAACCAACCAATTCTTAATCATTAACCTAGTTTCAGATATGTTGTTAAAAAATATTTATTAATAAAAATACATTCTATATTTGAGAAAATGTACATAATATGAATAATGCATTGAAAAAATAAGAAAATCAATAAAGAGTATACAACCGCTTAGAAAATAATATAGCTATGAGTATTGCCATTATGTATGTCCTACACTAGTTGAAATATTAGTTGTGTAACCATCGACTTCCATTAATGTATATCATAACTTAATTCACACTACACATACCATCTTCAATGAAATTTGATGAATGTCAAAGTTAATCAAGAGATTTTTTGTGCGTTTGAGCTCCCAAATTGAAAGTAATCCTACACCACCTTTACAAAATAACTTTAATCTTAGAGAGATAAAAGTCTAAAATATAATTCTTTAAATAGAGTCTTTTATGGCGAGATCAACTCTAAATCGTTATAAATAAATTCTTTTTGAAATACAAGATAGAAAGAGAGTTCTCTGGTCCGAGCATCCGACCTTCCGGTACTGTTTTGTTTTATTGTCCGGGAGGGAGGCAAGACTAGCTATTCTTCTCTTGGGTCCTAACTTCATGAGCTATCGTTTGGAGCCTAACTAAACTACTCTCTGGTTGAATAGCTCTGTGAAGTGGATAGAACTACTTTTCTCCTTCTCGCTCTGTGAAGTCCATACCGTGGGTGGGAGGCAAGATAGTGACTAGATTGTATCTATCCAGGGTTGGCGATAGTAGGGACTTATCTGTCAATTCCAAGCTTCCGGTCCAAGGGGTTGAACAACTATAGGGTAGTGGGAATTGGACTACCTTCCATCCATCCTAGTTGAGCATGCTTTTTTCATTAGCCGGGTAACTGGTTTCACGCCCTCTAAGGAGGGGACTAACTATGAATTCAATAACTCAGGGTATGGATGACCTTATTCTAGCAACTAGACTTTGAAATAAAACCAACAAACATATATTTGATTTTATTTTAATTTTTTTGAGGATATCTCTTACCGCCACATTGAAGTAATAATAAGTTAAAATAAATTTGATAATTAATATATTCACTTCCAATTATTTATTCAATGAAATGACTCAACCTATTTAGTAAATGAATTAATTATGGATTTAATAAGTCACATTGAACCTCGTCTCACTAACTACATTTGAAATAAAACTCAAAAACATATATTTGGTATTTTGAGCTTTTAGTGGTAGAAACTTTTGTTTTTTAAGTAGTGTTTATGACTCTATACCTTTTTAAGTTAATTAGGGCTTGTACTAGTAAGTTAATTTTATTTTTTAAGTTTCAAATTAAGTTTATTTCTGGCTCAAGTTAAATATTTCTTAAGAAAAAAAACTTTATTTTTATTATAAAACTTTAATCATAAAAATTTCTGAAATTTTAATCTCACCTTTATATCCTCATTACTTTTGCTTGAAACAATTCAAAAAGAATTCCACTTCGGTTTTAATGGATAACTTGTTTTTCTTCGATATCTATTTATTTTATCATTTCCTCTCCCTTAGAAATTGCCATGGTTAGGAGTAGGTAGGCTATCTAAAACTCTTCATGTTTGTGTTTTATTTTGATTTGGTTATTAAATTTTATAGGTGTGAAGGTGAAATTGTTCATCCTTTTTCTTGGTTTTCTAAATATACAAATCTTCACAATTGTTTCATAAAACCTATCAGTTACAACATTAAAAATTTGCAATTTACATAACAATAGAAATGGTTATCATGGTGGTATCTCATCTTTGAGAAGAGATGTGGTGAATATGCTCATTCGTAAAAACTCATTAAAAAATGTTGAAACTACATTATATCACTGTGCCAAAATCCCTACAAGGAAAAAACATTAAAATCTAAAACCCTGACTTTAGGATTTAAGGTGGAAAAAGGAAGGGCTTGGGGAGGCTAGTCGGAATGTTTTCTTCTTAAGGTCATTACTTTCACATACAATCTTTTTTTTGGGCATGATCAATACAATGTTCATTTTGAGTGCTATTTGTTTCATTATGTAGATTACTAGAAAGGCATGTGAAGGGCTTGAAACATGTGGCAACAATTTAGGACTTGGAATTATTTTTGTAAATGTAATGAGGTGCAAGACCATTTTTGAGATATTTTCAATTCATGACCACCTTGATGTCTTAAATGATCACTTAAATCAATGGTTCACACTTCAAAAGTAATGGTTCACATTACATCAAGTTCCTCTAATGGATATTGAAACTTCTAATGAATCTAATTATTGGTAAGCCACATTTCTTGGTGAAGAAATCACCCTTGTTTGACAATTTGTTGGAGTCATTTGTTATGTTGGTAGGTGTTCATGTTAATATAGTCCACCATAACTTGCTCAAGGAGCGAGGATTGAGCTTCATGGAGCCATGTGCATTGCGACCTCCAAAGTGTCTAACAAAGGCAAAGTATAGTTGAAGTAGTGCCACATTAAAGACAATTTATATGTCAAGAAGGGTGGCAGATTCAATTCGAAGGCATTATCACCCAAAACCTCGGTTATGGTATCAGGTCCAGAGCCTCCCTAGAGAAAGTGTAACCATATCTTGTAAAAAATATGAAACTTGCATGGCACTTGATAAAATCCATCAATTACAACATTAATAATTTGCAATTTACATAACAATAGAAATGGCTATCATGGTGGTAGCTCATCTTTCAGAAGAGATGTGGTGGATATGCTCATTTGTAAAAACTCATTAAAAATGTTGAAACTACATTATATCACTATGCCAAAATCCCTATAAGGAAAAACACTAAAGTCTAAAATCGTGACCTTAGGATTTAAGGTGGCAAAAGGAAGGGCTTGGGGAGGTCAGTTGGAATGTTCGCTTCTTAAGGTCATTACTTTCACATACAGTCTTTGTTTTGGGCACGATCAATACAATGTTCATTTTGATTGCTATTTGTTTCATTATGTAGATTACCATAAAGGCATATGAAGGGTTTGAAAATGTGGCAACAATTTAGGACTTGAAATTATTTTTGCAAATGCAATGAGGTTCAAGACCATTTTTTAGATATTTGTAATTCATGACCACCTTGATGTCTTAAATTATCACTTAGATCAATGGTTCACATTTAAAAATTAATGGTTCACATTACGTCAAGTTCCTCTAATAGATATTGAAACCTCTAATGAATCTAATTATTGGTAAACCACTTTTCTTGGTGAAGAAAACACCCTTGTTTGACAATTAGTTGGAGTCATTTGTTATGTTGGTAGGTGTTCATGTTTATATAGTCCACTATAACTTGCTCAAGGAGTGAGGATTGAGCTTCATGGAGCCATGTGCATTGTCACCTCCAAAGTGTCTAACAAAGGCAAAGTATAGTTGAAGTAGTGCCACATTAAAGACAATTTATATGTCAAGAAGGGTGGCAGATTCAATTCAAAGGTGTTATCACCCAAAACCTTGGTTATGGTATCAGGTCCAGAGCCTCCCTAGAGAAAGTGCAACCATACCTTGTCAAAAATATGAAACTTGCATGGCACTTGATAAAATTTATCAATTACAACATTAAAAATTTGCCATTTACATAACAATAGAAATGGCTATCGTGATGGTAGCTCATCTTTGAGAAGAGATGTGGTGGATATGGTCATTGGTAAAAACTCATTAAAAAATGTTGAAACTACATTATATCACTGTGCCAAAATCCCTACAAGGAAAAAACACTAAAAGCTAAAACCCTGACCTTATGATTTAAGGTGGCAAAAGGAAGGGCTTGGGAAGGCTAGTTGGAATGTTTGCTTCTTAAGGTTATTACTTTCACATACAATCTTTGTTTTGGGCACGATCAATACAATGTTCATTTTGAGTGCTATTTGTTTCATTATGTAGATTACCCGAAAGGCATGTGAAGGGCTTGAAAAATGTGGCAACAATTTAGGACTTGAAATTATTTTTGTAAATGTAATGAGGTTCAAGACCATTTTTTAGATATTTGTAATTCATGACCAACTTGATGTCTTAAATGATCACTTAAATCAATGGTTCACATTACGTCAAGTTCCTCTAATAGATATTGAAACTTCTAATGAATCTAATTATTGGTAAGCCACTTTTCTTGGTGAAGAAAACACCCTTGTTTGACAATTCGTTGGAATCGTTTGTTATGTTGGTAGGTGTTCATGTTAATATAGTCCACTATAACTTGTTCAAGGAGTGAGGATTGAGCTTCATGGAGCCGTGTGCATTGCCAACTCCAAAGTGTCTAACAAAGGCAAAGTATAGTTGAAGTAGTGCCACATTAAAGACAATTTATATGTCAAGAAGGGTGGCAGATTCAATTCAAAGGCATTATCACCCAAAACCTTGGTTATGGTATCAGGTCTAGAGCCTCCCTAGAGAAAGTGAAACCATACCTTGTCAAAAATATGAAACTTGCATGGCTCTCGATGTTCATTTTTCCACTACTTGTATTATACATTTGAATATTGTAAAATATCACAAACTTCTTATTGAATGTGATTGATCCATTTAACAAATTTTGTTGTTTTATCTAAATTGTTTCAAGAATTGGAGGATTCTCCTTGTGTTGATGTATGTATTGAGCTACATTAGTAGTGTCCAATCATCGAAAATCCATGCACACCTAAAAAAGATTGTGGACAATAGAACTATGAAGAGTTCTATTGGAACTATGTTGAACATAAGGAAGGTCTTCATCCTATGTACACGGATGTTTAGAATTATAATCTAAGTATATGTATCATTTTCAATACTTCTATGAACAAAAGCACTTTATAATGATAAGATTATAAAAATTCAAAAATGTTATATTTAAATTATTTGATTTTTCTCAAAACGGGACAGATTCAAATGTTAAAATAAAATGTGAATCTAATTTAATGTTATGTCTATTTTGTTAATACTTTAAAGAAAAAATTAAACATTATATATACTATTATAAAAATATATTAATTATTAATTTTAAATTTATCAATATTAATTTTACATCTATAATCTCAAATCTATTAATATTATTTTTTATTTTTTATTTTCTTTCTCATAAAATCCAGTAAATTAAAAAAAAAAACTAAAATATCAATCTAACGTGACATTATATTTATTCATTAACACTTTATATAGTATACTAAATATTCAATATTATTATTATAAAAATACATTAACTTTAAATATATTAATGTTAACTTTGTATTCATTAACACTTTAAATACTATATTAAATATTATTAGAGTAAAAGTGTTCATCTTGATAAGGTTTCAACAAGATGGGCTCATTTTCACATTATTTTGAAAATACCCAAACGGACAAAGGCCAATTTTCAATTAACTCAATTTTCCCCTCCTACCAAACTCATAATCCATTTAAACTAAGCGAATATGCTCTTCTCATCTAAGCCATTGTGGTTAATTGATACCTTAACTATTAAACAAACCATCATGGCCTTGAAGCAAAGAACACCTACCTTCCCTTCTTGTCTCTCCACCTCAACCAACGAATGTGGAGATATGAAACACCAAATACAAGATAATCAGTGTATATATTGTGTGAGCAAATGTAAAATTGCATACCCTAATTAGGGTTAGGGTGGATCATTGAACTCTGAATAGAATGTTGTAGTTATTCTAGAAGCATCTTGCTTTGTTTTTAAATAAAATTCTCTCTTCAATGGTGAAAGTAATAACCAGTAATTATTTTTTCAAATATAAAAAATGAGTAATTTTATTAAAAAACAAAAAAATAAAAAATTATTATATTATATTTTAAAATTAAAATAATATATTCAAAATCTGGAGTCCAAAAACTACCAACTATAAATTAATTATTTTATTTTCATTGTTAATTATTAATGTTAATTTTGTATTTGACTAGGTCAAAATGTTAAATAGGATAGGACACGATAGGACATTACAATATCTCTTGACTGAGTCAAAATGTTAAGCAAGAGAAGATAAGACATTACAACATCTCTTGACCAAGACAAAATGTTAAACAGGACAAGACAGGACATTACAACATTTCTACCATATTGGGCTGGAGAGCGCCTCTTGGCGCAATCATCACGTTGGCTACCTCTAAATTCCCATCAATTTGGGAATGGAAGGCAATGGATTTGGTCAGTTTCGTGTCCATGGACCAAAAGATACTTTGGAAACTCTTATCCCTATTAAAAACAATGGTGTTTGATAAACCAAAATGAACTTAAACATGCTCGAAGAAGCATTGCATGGTTCTTCTTCTTGTAGCACTCTTCTTGCAAAGGTGAAAAAAAATTCTATCTTAGAGAACTTATCAACAACCACAAAAACACAATCATCGCCATGATTGGTTGAGGGGATCCATGGAATAAAATCAATGGGAATTAAATCTTAGGGATTATGTGGAATGGGTTGAGCAATGAATAGTTCTTATAAGTGACTTGGATCTTCGCTAGACCCACATGCACACCATGATTATCCTTAATGTAACCTAAACATTGAATCATTTGCATGTTGAATGAGAACTTCTCTATATTGCATGTAACATGTGCTATTGCAAGGTACTTAATACTAATTTAATGTGATTCAAATACTTGCAGGTTATGCTTAAGATGAGGATAGTGTCTAGCTATATGACCACAAAAATTATTGGTGAATAGTTAAAGAATATCATCCATTGGCATCATTAATGTCTCTAGCACATTAGACAAGTATAAAGGCATGACGAACCACTCAAAGTGACCTTCCTTAGACTTGAAGGTTGTCTTCTACACATCATTTGGCTCAATTGTCCCTTGATCATAATTTGCTTAAAATTAATCTTGCTAAAAATCTTGCACCTATTATTCCTAGACTAGCATCCAATTCGAAAGCCCAACCACACATGCCACCTTGGTGTAATGGATGGAATTGTGTCAATACCACCTCAACACAACTTCCTCTTCACTTTTGGCAAGCTCTTTAAGGTTAAGGAGTGTGTCCCTAATATATTCAAGAAAATCTTAATTAATGATTTAGTAATAAGAGAAAATATTTACTTCAATAAATGAATGCCGCAAAATATACATAGCAGTTGTAAATATAAGTATTCTAGTGAATCATTGGTTCAAGGCTTTGTTCTAATACTTCAAGATAAATAACATAAATTAGAAACATCCACTTAAATGTATTATGAGTCAGAAGCTAGTGGATTAAATGGGAGATTTGATTTATAAAAATACGTAAGAAAGAAAAACTCATATTTGCAATAGTTTGATTAACATCTAAAAATAACAACATTTAGAAGAAGTAAATATGAAAAGAAACCATTGTAAGCTAATTAGGATAACAAGAGATAAAATTGTTTTAACGCCAATTAACCTTACATGATGTGTTTTTAGGTTCTAATCAATTATGTTTGTTAGAAATTGTAGCAAGAAAGGATAATTTGACTTGTGCCTTAGTCAAATTTAGTAATTTTTTTTTCCACATCAGCAAGATAACTTGTATGGTTGTTAGCTAGAGTGGCATGGTCCTGTCTACTAGTTAACTCAATAAATTCGAGTTATATGCTAGAAGTAGAGTTTTGCATGTAGTGATTGCTAAAATTTAGCAATCTAGTTCAGTTATTTTTAGTTGAACTTGGTTAATTGGGCTTAAGTCCCTAGTTGAGTTAGTTGAAGGTCAATTGAGTAGTAGAATTGTTGTTAACTTGGTGATCTCTCACTTAAACTAGTCAATCAACTAAAAATAGCCTAGACATGTATGGAATTCGAATTGCCTATATGGAGTGGAGGAAAAGACACATTGTAATTATCAATTGTATACTAGTTGAGCATACAAGCTTGGAAGTTAAGCAGGTGAATCATTCCTTGGGAATTGTGCAAGAAAATAAGAGAAAATTCCTATATTGTAGGTTTTGATTACCTCCAAAATTGCGCAAGGAAATAGGAGCTAGTTGGGGCCTTGAATGGGCTAAGTGTTGGCTAGATCAAGACAGTGACTAGGAGAACAGGTTTATAGTGTAGGTTGTGCTTCAGGATCGAAGCAAGACATTGCAATAGTTTCGTGTTCTCATTTGATTAATGAAAAAGTAGAGAAGTGGTTTTTCCCAGTTGGGTTCCCCTGTAAATCATTGTGTTCTTGTGGTTTTAATGGTTTCATGTCATTGCATGTGTTTCTAAATTGTGGTTTCCATTCTCCATAATAGTAGAGGAAATTTGTAATCTCTTGATTTCAGTTCGATTTCATTGATTGTAGCAAATTTATATTAATTTATATATGGTATCAGAGAAAAAATCACACTAGAAACTAGTTAATAGAGCTTCTTCTTCAGAGATTTCGATTTGCAGATTCAGTGAAACAACTTTTCTTCCATGCGAGAAAGTGTCTTTCAACGAATTGAGATTGGAGTATGCCCTTGAGAGAACCTCGAATTTCATAGACTGGAAGTACATGATGGAAGTCGTGCTTGATGATAATGGTGTGTTGGAGTACACCAAAACTGACATTCAAAATCTAGCAATATTGGATGCACAACAGTTATCCCAGTGGACGGAGGATACCGCAAAAGCTAGGAGGATCATCCTTTAAGGTGTGAGAGATCACATAGTCTCGAATTTACATGGAAAAGGGACTCCATTTTCTATGTGGAAGACCCTCACTAAGCTATTTGAAAAGGGTGGTGATGCCAGGAAATTGGCATTGAGGAACAAGCTCAGAAACATCTACCCGCAAAAAGGATAAACCATTCCACATTACCTCTCCAAGTTCACTCAGTGTTGAGATGAGCTTAGAGGAGTTGGAGAAAATATTCCTCTTCATAACTAATGAGCCTAGCTCTCCTAGGCCTTCCAAAATCTTGGCGTAGCTACCATAACTCTCTAAATGGAAGGGATAAATTTCCAAATTGGGAGATACTTTGGTCTGATATGGTGTAGGAAGAAATTCAGTGCAACACTAGAGATGGAGTACCATCCAAATCTGAGAAGGAGGATATTTTTTCCTTGGTTGGGAAGGGTAAGAAAGGTAAGGGAAAGAATTCCCAAAGAAAACCAGAGACCAGCTAGAAAAATGGCAAGAAGAAGGACTTAAGCAAGATAAAATGTTTTCACTACCATGAATTTGGGCACTATGCAATAAAGTGCTTGCAAAAGAACTCTAACAAGAACCCTTCAGGAGGAGAAGGAGGTGAAGCACTTGCCACAAAATTTGAATTAGACTCCACCCTGATTGCATGCATGGTGAGCATTGTAATGGGGAGTGTGGTATCTAGATTCAGGTTTCTCGTACCATATGAAGGGGTGTAAAGAATTCTTCAATAGCCTAGAGGAGAAGGATCTCTAGTTGCATATAGAAATTGGGGATGATGGGCATTACAGTATCAAAGGAATTGGTACCGTAACCTTTAAGAGGGAATCGAGCTCCCATATTTATCTGAAAGATGTCATGCATGTACCTAAGTTGAAGAAGAACCTAATCTTTGTAGTTTTATTGGAGGATCATGGCTATGATGTTGTTTTCAATAAAGGGAAATCCTTTCTGAGACATGTAGCTACCGTGCATGTGAAACAGATTGGAGTTCGAGTGAAGAATCTCTACAAACTTGAGGTGGAATCTTGCACTACACTAAGTAGCAAGGGAGGAGAAGTTCAGAGTCGATATGGGGGAGAACTCGAGCACAAATGCATGGGGCCCTTTCACCATGGAGCCTTAAAAATTATGCAGTAGATTACCATCACTCTCCCGAAATGCACCCTTGACCAACATGATCTCTACAAGGGATGCACATTGGGGAAATATGTCAAATACGCCTTCCAGGACCGATATAGCAGATCTAGAGCAATCTTGGAGTGAGTCTAGTCTGATGTATGTGAACCATTTTCTATTTCCTCTACAACAAAACACAGGTATTATGTGATTTTTGTTGATGACTTTTCTAGAAAATGTTAGATCTTCTTCATGAGGAAGAAGGATGAAGTTTTCTCAAAATTTGTTGAATTCAAAGCATTGGTTGGAAAGGGGACTTGTTAGAAATTGAAGGCCTTGAGAAGTGACAACAGAGGAGAATTTGTTTCTAGCACCTTCAAGGACTGTTGTGCCAAAGAGGGTATTAGAAGAGAACTGATAAAACCCCATAGCCCACAAAAAAACTAGGGTGGTTGAAAGGAAGAACAAAATCATAGTGGGATAAGTAAGAGCCATGTTGCATGATCAAGGACTGCTATTACACCTATGGGCATAAGCATGCAACACTGCAGTTTATTTGCAGAACAAGATCCCTCATAGCATACTTGGCGTGATCACACCCAAAGAAACTTTCTTTGGGAGGAAGCCAGATGTATCTCATTTCAGAATTTTTGGAGCTATTGTGTTTTGTGATGTATCCAAGGATAGAAGGAAGAAACTTGAGACTACAGCTAAGATGGGATTCTTTGTAGGATACACAGAGAGACCACATAATTACTGCATGTATTTTCCCCCACTCAGGGTGACAGTAGTGAGGCGAGATGTAAAACTTGATGAGGAGAAGGCTACAAGATTCTCTCTAGAGTGGGATCTAAGTATCCTACTAGAGGAGGAGCTTCTAGCTTAGAAGGAGGAACCTCATGCAGAGCTTCAGGATGTTGTGGAGAAGCCACAAGTGGAGGAGCAAATAGGAGGTCGGGTGGAGGCACCCACTCAACCAGAATCTTCCAAAGAGGGGAGGAAGAGAACCAGAGAAGCTGATAGATTGGTACATGATGCATGGGAGCATGTGGGAGCTCCTACATCTCAGTGCAGGCAGGTGGTGTCGAGACCAGAGAACAAGTCATTGGTTGGCTCCAGATGGATCTACAAAGTGAAGCATGCAGCTGATGGGAGCATCTAGAAGTACAAGATCATATTTGTGGTGAAAGGCTTCTCTTAGGTAAAGGGAGTGGACTAGGAGGAAACATTTGCACCAGTGGCAAGATATTCCTCGATCATAACCATTCTAGCATTAACTGAGCATATGGGTTGGAAGATCCATCAGATGGATTTGAATACCGCCTTTCTCAATGGTGTTTTTCAGGAAGAAACTTACAAAGAGCAGGCAGAGGGATTTGAGACATATGACAGGGAGATACATGTGTGTACACTCAGGAGAGCCTTGTATGTTCTCAAATAGACGCCCCGAGCATGGTACACTCGGATCAACACATATCTTAGTGGATTGGACCTCACCAAAAGTGAAGCAGATGCCAATCTCTATCGCATTGTTATAGATGGCAAGTTTCTTATCATGGTTTTGTATTTTGATTACTTGATACTTACAGGGGATGAGCAGTTGATCCACCCTTGCAAGGAGGACCTTGTGAGAGAATTTGAGATGAAGGGCATGGGATTAATGCATTAATTCCTTGGGCTGGAAAGATGGTAGGGTGATGGTGAGATATTTGTGAGTCAAGGGAAGTATGCCTCTGAAATACTTCATAGATTTCACATGGAGAACTGCAAACCTATGGATAGACCTCTAGATACAAACTGGAGGAAGGAGAGTGCCTCTTCAGGAGAGGCAGTAGATGTTACCATCTACAGACATCTTGTGGGATCCTTGATGTGTCTAGTGAACACAAGGCCCGACATATGATATGTAATTAATCAGTTGAGTTAAGCCATGGTGAAGCCTACCAAGCTGTATTGGAAGGAAACAAAACATGTGTTGAGGTATCTCTGAGGCACAATCGAGACTAGGTTATAGTACAGAAGGATAGAAGGAGTGAAGCTCCAAGGTTTCACCGATGCAGATTGGGAAAGTAGTCCATCAAACAGGAAAATTACTTCAATTGTTATCTTCAATGTTGGGTCTATAGTTATTTCATGTTGATTTGTGTAGCTTGGGAGGTACTCCAAGCCCTAGGGTTCGGGGTTTGGAGGGAAAAGCGCTACAAGGGTCACTTGTGGGCTTGGAATCCAAGTATGGGATTTTGCACCAAAATGTGTTTTGGGCATTTTCGAGAGCACATTTATACATGTGATGGCATGAGATGATAGAGGGCGGAAAGGAGAATCCAATGCTTCGAGAATCGTTGAATTCCGAGTTGTAGAAGTGGAGGTATGAATTTTTGAAGGTTAATTATGGAGTTTCCACATATGTGTCAAGGTCAGCTTGGTGTAAAGTTGGCATATGACAGTGGTTGAAGCCCTAATTACAACTTTGGAGGAGCCCTTGTGTTGATATAAATACAAGGTGATTAGAAGGCTTAAAGACATCCAAAATTGTGCAACACACACAACAGTGAAGGACTCGATGGAGGTTAGGGAGCTTTGAATTAGCCGCATCATGAGGAGGACGCCTACAGGAAGGCCAAAGGTAGATCAAGGACTGTTTTAGGGCTGGTTCAGGGGTCTGAGAATTGTTGGAGGAGGCTGAGCGAGATTGCTGGTAGGTCGAGGCCTTAAGGAGCTACAACGCAAGTCTGTCAGGGCTATTTTATGTGGGTTGAAACTTGCTGAAGAGTGTCGTGAACCTATAGGAGTGTTGTGTGGTAGGCTGCAGGCCATACCACCACAGCAAGGGGTAGCGTAGGCACATTTGAGGGTTGTCTTGTGCGTTGTACCTTCGACAAAGAGGAGAATACCTATACAAGGAGAGGCAACAGATTTTAAAGGTTGTTTTGATGATTGTTGGAGGGTTGTTACAATTGTGTTCGGTGCCCTAACCAGTGATCATGATGACAACAGCAAAACAGACTTGTTGCAGCAATTGAATTTGTGTTGGGTCAAGGATATTGGTACCGTGTGGAGGACTTTACGAGGAGGTGAAGAGTCCATCTTAGGAGCAGAACCGGCAATGAAGTATTGGGCATCTTTGTACTATTGGAGGGAAATCTATGGATGTCCAAAGTAGCCCTAGACTAGCAATCTTGAAGTGACGAAGATAGTTGTATATTGGGTGAAGTTTGCAGCCTTATGAGTAGCTCTTTGATGGACAAAAGATGCTACTAGAAGGTAGATTGGAGCTCGGGAATTGGCCAACCTAGAGAGCAGATTGATGAGCTCACATACATGCAACAGAAGTGGCATGCATCAGTGTTGGGTGGCAGCCCTCCTAGAGTCTCAATGTTTTTTCCTTTGAAGGACTAAAGTGCATATGTGAGTAGTACGGAAGCGAAGGACCGACAAGACAAGATACGACATAGAAGTTGCAACGAAGTTTTTCATTGTATCTTGTATACCATAAACTATTTTATTATTCAGATTTGGTTTAATATGATGAAGATTGGTGATTGAACAATATTGTACAATTTTGTTAAAAAGTGTGTGTCTTTGTGCTTATGTGATTTAATGTTTTATATTTCCGTTGTGCAAAATATTTTATGGTTGATATTTTTGGTTTGGTAGCATCAGTGATTTTAAGACTCTAACCTAGACCCAAGGTTGTGGAAATTCAACATTTCCTGGTATAGTAGGAAACAAAGGTTTGTGGCACTCAGCTCAGCAAAGGTTGAATACATGGTTGCAAGTCAAGCAGCATGTGAGGCCATATGGATGAGGAAAATAATTGTGGGTCTTTTCAGTCAGGAGATGGATCTGACAGTGATTTATTGTGATAATCAAATTTGTATTAAACTCTCTGAGAATCTAGTATTTCATGACAAGTCTAAGCACATTGATATCATATACCATCACTTGTTGTATTGTGTGTAGAGGAGAATTATGATGCTACAATACATTCCAACTGAGGAGCGGGATGAAAATATCTTGACAAAGGCATTGTCAAGAGGTAAATTCGAATTCCACAAGTGCAGGATAAGGGTAGTTCAAAATACCTTTCTTGCTAAGAGGGAGTGTTAGAAATTGTAGCAAGAAAGGCTAAATTTGACTTGTGCCTTAGTCAAATTTAGTACTTCGATTTTCCACATCCGCAGGAAGACTTGGATGGAAGTTAGCTAGAGTGGCATGGCCTTGTCTACTAGTTAACTCAATAAATTCTAGTTATAGGCTAGAAATAGAGTTGTGCATGTAGTGATTACTAAAATTTAACAATCTGGTTCAGTTATTTTCAGTTGAACTCAGTTAACTGAGCTCAAGTCCCTAGTTGAGTAAGTTGAAGGTCATTTGAGTAGTAGAACTGTTGTTAACTTAGTGATCTCTCAGTTAAACTAGTCAATCAACTAAAAATAGCCTAGACATGCATGGAATTTGAATTGCCTAGATGGAGTGGAGGAAAAGGAACATTGTAATTATCAATTGTATATTAGTTGAGTGTACATGCTTGGAAGTTAAGAAGGTGAATCATTCCTTGGGAATTACAAAAGAAAATAAGAGAAAAATCCTATCTTTTATGAGCTAATTTCCTCTAAGATTGTGCAAGGAAATAGGAGCTAGGTGGGCCTTGAATTGGCTAAGTGTTGGCCATAGCAAGACAGTCAGTAGGAGAACAATTTTATAGTGCAGGTTGTGCTTCAAGATCGAAGCAAGACATTGTAATAGTTTCTCATTCATTCCAAGTGATATCCTAACCTTCAATGGATCAACCATGTTATCTTGTAGTAGTCTTGAGCATTCACAATCAATCTTTATGCACCAAAATTAAAACCAAGATAAAAGAGTTTCAAGAATTGAGGCCAACACTCAATAAGTAGATATTTAACAAAATTTCATTCTTAATATCCAATAACAACTATAGATGTGAGGGGAAAATTCTTGTCTAGATGAGACTTCAACATCCCTCTTATTAAAATAATATGTTCTATCTCCTTATATCTAGCCTAAGAGATCTCATTTTGACTTGTCTTCCAACTAGCTAAGGAGACAAAGTCATATAATACGTAAAATACAAATGTAGATGTGCCATATGTACAATAATCCCCAAAGAGAGGGAGTTGTCCCACCAAAATGGTCAATGTGAGGTCAAGTGATGACCATAAGTATTGCAGCAACAATGTTGCAACTCCCAAGGGTCTCAGCATTAATTGTCAACCCGGGGTTCATACAGACTTAAGAATAATCAAAATTATGTGTGCAATACGTACTTATCATTTTCCTTTGTTGACTTTTATATGGGTGAAAACACTTAGATAAGATATAGTCACTGAGATACCATTCTAATTGTTCTATGCTACAAGAAAAAATTCAGAATTGCAGAAAATGAAAGGAAATAAACAAACCATTGTTAATATCAATAAAAGGAGGCAAACCATATTTACTATTATAAAATAAGGCATATATATTCTATTTTACAAAGAAAGAAAACTCACAACTTAAATAAAACATGTAAATAGAAAACCCTAATCCTACAGGAAAAAAAGAAGAAGACAATTTCTACAACAAATTAGATCAAGGAATCTACTTGGTCTCTTTGCTTCTAAATTCATCTTGAGGGTTGCAGGGATGTTGTAACACGTCAAAGAATATTCATAATAATTTTGATGCAAGTTTAGATGAGTTTCATAAGCAAAGTGCAAATTGCTACAAGAGTCCCTATTTTGCTAGATGAGATAGTCTAAAAAGTAGTGAAATGTTGTAAGAATGTGGTTTGAAATCAAATGGAGGTTAATGAAGGCTGAGAAATAATAAAGAACAAATTTCCATGTCATCATGTCAATAGTATAAGTATTTATTTAGCAAATGGGTGTCTGTAGAATCTCTTGTAGCTCTGCAAAAGCATGGGACTGTGCAATCACAACAAAACAACAATGATGGAAAATAAATAAATATTAGCAACTAAAGTGAACTCAGATGCATGAAAAGAGATGCTAACTAAACAATATAATCATTTCCAAAGATACCATATAGTTCTCAAATATTGTGCAAGAAAAGATTGTTTACAATTAAGCTAATTAACCCAGCACGAAAATAATACTCAAAAATAAATTGCATAAATGGAAAAGTGCATAAAGAATAATGATACAGAAGGGGTATTGAGCACCTGGGGTGGGACCTAACCAAGGAAGCTCAGATCCCTAAAGGATAAAAGGTCTAAGAACCAAAGTTTTCTTTCATTAATAAAAAAAAATTACTTGTACACAAAAAGTTATAGAACTAAAACTCCTAGAGCTCTCTACCACTATGCTTCTATTGCTTCCATTAACTAGAAATAGTTTCCTAATGAGCTACTTGATCCCTCTATTTATACAAAATGTATGAGGGGTATCCTCCTTGAAATGAGGATTGTTTTACTTCGAAAACTCCTAAAACATAGGATGATGCTCCTTGAGTGACCTCACAACTACAAGGAGGAGTATTTAGTGCTCCATGCCATCCAAGTTTGATCTTCATGTAGCAAGGGATAGGTCTCATGAATCTCTATGACTGTATATCCTCATGATTTTCTCCAAGTCTTCTCAATATCATACATCATAGTTACAATAGGCACATAAAACGTGATAAATCTCTTTAACCTTCCTAATAACTCATTTAAGCTAAAAAAAAATGTTATTAAGTGCAAAAGGGAAGGTTTAATATAACCTTTATGTGCCTAGGAAAGGTTATATGGGCCTTATATTTTACCTAATTGGGAGGCCCATAATACCCCATACTAAAAATATTCCTCATCCTCTGAGCAACCTATTCTTCCTCCTTCCTATGTTTTTCCTCATTCATTTTCCTAATGACCTATTTAATATCCCATGTTGTGTTAGAGGTGGTCATTCTTGCTAGATAGAAACCTACATTTTCCTCATTGTCCTACCACTCCCTTTATTCTTAATCTTGGCTCTAATGCTCTTGAATACCTAGGATCAAGGGTGGATTGAACTTGATTCCAATCCATTGGATCTAAAGTCTTTGAATGATCCTCTTATACAAAGGGGTTTTGGCTATTGTAACTTGCAACTTGTCAGGGGAACAATACTATATGATATTCATATTTTAAGGTAGTGTTTTCCATCTCCTCTAGAAAGCATGTGAGATATCTTCCCCCAATAACCTAAAGGTATCCTCGAAGTAGAGGATGGACTCCACTTTCCTCTATTTGTATACTTCCACCACTTTAGGATCCTTTACTAGGAGTGCATGGTTGGAAGTGAGGATAAATGGATTGTGGTGTTCAAGTCTAATCCAAAGTGGTTCCTTCAGCTTTACATCCATTGTTATTTTCACTTCTTTATCCATGACCTCTTCATGCCTTAGCCAAGATGATAGGGCCATTAGTTGTGCATCACCCAAATATGGATTTGGGTCCCATATGGTCATATCTGTAAGCACATGTTTGTGAATCTAAAATCCAAGAACCTTGGGCTTATCTTATATACTGCATGGAAGGGAAAAGTCGGTGAATTACTCAATATCCTATAGAGGGAGATATCCTCTATGTGCAAGCTTTTCAATTTGAAATTGGCACCAGTGCTCCTTTAGGAATAAGGAGTAGGTTTTTTATGGTTTCTTGCAATTTACTAATTCTAAGGAAAGATGTGCCATGGTGCCCAAATTTGTTTCAAGGGTTGCAACCTAAGTTCCCTTATCTTGAAGAAATCTTTGTGTTTATTGAAATTAAGCCTTTAGCTTGATGTTTTCTCTTTCTAGACGATCCCTTCTATTTGCTTCATCAAATCTAAGGAATGTTATTTCCTCTCTCATATTCTTCATTTCATCTTCCATTTTTCCAATATTAGCAACTCCCTTGGATTGTGCAATTTGCTTCCATATGTGAATCTTATCCTTCTCTTGCTCAACTTCAAGGAATAATTGTGGCGCTCGGTGCATAGGGAGCATTTTTCTTGCCTCAATCCAAGATTAGAAGGAAGTATATCCTCTTGGAGCTAGTTGATTTATTATTTTATCATCCTCTTATAGCTTTGATGTTTGTTCTTTTAGCTCTGATGTTTGTTCTTGTAGTAAAGCAATTTGTTCTCATAGCTCTATAGGTTTCTCTTATTGCTAAGCACTTTGTCCTTCTAGTTGTATTTTAAATTTCATTTCCTCGGGAGTTGTTGGTGTTATTGTCGTTTGTACCACTAATGTCATTAGTTTTTTCCCTTCTATATTCTGAGGCCCTTTTTTTAAAAGGCTAGGGGTTTCTTCAATGGTTGTAGGAGTGGGAGATGGAAGCCTTAGTTTGCCACTATACCACACTCTGGTACTTTTTCTTCTTCTAAAGTAAATAGGAGGTTGAGTAGGTTTACTTTCCTTTGGCTTTGTTGGAGTGCTTAGTGCTACCAATGTAGCAGCAATTTCTTTTTCTTCCTCCAAAAATTTTTCCCCTCCTTTCTGTGATATAGGGCTTTCTACTACCTCTTTCTTCGTCTTTTTAGCTGGCCTCCTTTACAATTTCTCAATTTTTTCCTGAGGCTCTGTTGATCCCTCTTTAGGCTCTATTATCTTTGTTTGAAACTATGTTTGTGGGGTTTTCAATTCAACCTGGGGTTCTTCCAACTCTGTCTCAGTCAATTCCAACTCAACTAACTCTATATGTGGCTCTTCTAATTTAGCATGGGCCTCTAATAAGGCATTTCCATCCATGCCTAGAGATGTTCTAGTGCATCCATGACTATCAATCTAATTAGGCCATGATGGGCCAGATAATTTTGTTTTCCCTCTTTCCCTTTTGTGCTCATCTCTTTCATATATTGGAGGAGAAAATGTGGCATACTAAGCCTCTTATGAATAGGCAGGTTAGTTTGGAATATTAGTTCATAAAGGAGCCTAGATTGATAAGCATATACTATGCTTAATCTTCCTTTACAAGAAATATATTTAAGAATATGATATGTTATTTCATCTCAGGGGTGTGGTAGGATTTCCCTTCTGATCCCATTTGGTCTTCATCTAATTTCTCATCAGGGAGGAATATTCCTCCTTTTGCACTAATGGCTTCACGTCTCTCCTCTTTACTCCATTTAATCCCCTTTGGAAGGGTAGTGCTTCTATTGATAAAGTCTTCGTCAATATATATGGTCAACCCTTTGACTGCAATGACTACTTCATGGCCCTTAGGGTGTTGTAGGTTTAAAAAAAAATTCTAGGGTAATTTCATCATCATAACCTGTTAGTTTCTCAGAGAACCCTAGTCAGTGATAGTTTTCTAAGATAGCCTTGACCTCATGATTCTAATGAATCCAAGTGGAATCTGTGGGTTCTCTCCTATTGAATCCCCCTCCCATTGTATGGCACAACTCTCACAAGTTTGGTCACTTTATTTTTTGCACAGCAATGTTGGTTTTGTGATACTACAAGAATTATGATTTTCCTATGGAAGTAGGGGATCTTGTAGCTAAGAGAAATGCACAAACTTCAAAAAAGAATTAAAGGCAACTTATCACCCCGTGTAACTTATCGCTTCATGTTATAAATCATTTTGAACTTTTAAAGACAACAAAATTATTTGACTACCCCTTTGTTTAACTGAGACCCTTAATTGATAAATTCGAGGAGCTTGACATTAATTCTTGTTTCAAATGTGAAAAAGGGGGTTGTACTTTTTCCTTGGGATAATTTCATTTTCCATCTTGTTCAACACCTCTGTGAACGTCTTGGGTGAAATTTAGGATCCTGTAGCAGAACCCTATGTATCCTATAGCATGCCACAAGTTGCTTCATGTAGTAGATAGAATTTGAACTTGATAATTGTAATATCCCCCTATAGTAGGCAGTCTTTGTCGAGGATCTTTAACACTAATTGCATTTAGAATGTGGAGTGTGGTTAGGTGGAAAACTTTAAGTTGATCATGCGATGAAGTGGAGGTAGTGTCAATGGGTGGTGAGAGAAAGCTCAACGCGCAGTGGTTGAGATGTTCCCCTCCTACTTCTCGTTGTCCTTTAGTGCACTCATACTCCACTTCACCTTACCATCAGTAAGTGACAATGAATTACTTTTCAAAATATCCTCTATTTTTTTCTTATTTACCCTCACATGTGGAGAAATTTTATAAAAAGTGGAGTTTCCTACCCTATTTGGCTGAGACCCCTGCTAGTCCAATTTAGTTATAAATCCACTTGATTTTTTCACTTTCAACATTTATAATGCTCTGAATGAGTTCAAGGGGTGAGGTTAGGAGATCCTCATACCTGATGTCTTACCTTCTTATGATAATGGAGGTTATTTTGATTCTTTTGCAGGTGATCTATTGATGTTGTTGTTGTTGAACAAGTGATCCTGTAACAGTCTACAGGAGATCATGTAGTTGCTCAGGATTTTTTTTGAGATGGAAGGTGTATCTTGATTTCCAATGATGTTCTAGAACTGTGAGAATTTGTGGCATGTTATAATCTTTCTTAAGAGTGCTAGAGACTTGGGCCAATAGGGTTTCTATAGGTTGTTATAGGACTATGTAGTCTATCTGAATGAAGGTTTTTGTTAGTGGAATTATTTAGATATCTTGCTTAAATTTGGATCCATCACATAAAAATTTTAAATTTATGATGTGTTTCGAACCAATTTGGATCATCTTCAAGACAATTAGATGAAGAGAATATGATCCAATAGGGGTATAAAAAGAGGGAGAATCCTTGCAAGCTAGTCACATAAATTCTTCATGCTCATCATATTATCCTTCTGACACATCAAGGGGTACTGATAATTCAAGGAAGCCCCGACGATGGTGATGGAAATGTTGTCTGAGTGTGGTTGTGATGGAAAAGACAAGGATTTTAAGTTGTTGAAAAGAATGATGAACAATGGAGGAAAATCTAAGAAGTGATACATGTTGATGGAATGGTTGAGTGTCAAGATGCCTTTGATGCTTTTCTTGAGCTCGTATGCAAAGAAAATCCTCGGTTTGTAACTTTTTATCAAACCTGGGTTATCCTGTAGCATTACAAGACTTTCCTGTAGTAACTCAGGGAAGTGGAAAAAAATGCATGGAAAGGATTTGGAAATGTTGATATGATGTTATGGATGATGGATGATGATGGAAAATGGTGTAGGGGTACTTTTTGGGCCCTTCGAGAGTGCATGAGATAATGTCTTGGGCTGAGAGTGTAAGTTGTTCTGTCAAACAAATCTTGTTGTTTTTTTCTATGTGATACCTGCAAATAAATCAAGGTAAGATAAAACATTTTTCATCATTTTTTTCTTCTTTCTTCCTTTCTTTTTCTTTTTTCCAGGCCCACTAACAGCCTTATCGATTTTTTCAACTAAGAGGTTTTCCCCAGGTGCCTCAAAGGAGGTTTTCACCTGGGAATCTTTATTTTTTTTTCCTTTTTCTTAGACTCACAAGTTGCCTCATAGAGGTTTTCAACTAATGGTTCTGCTTCAAGTTCCTCAAAGGAGGTTTTCACTAAGAATTTTGTTTTTCTTCTTTTCTTTCTTTCTTGTTGGTCAAAGGTAAATGGATTAGGAGTTTTGAGGCTTCCAATCAAGTTTAACTCCTTACTTATTGAATCATTAAATTCAACCTTGGAGAGGGACTTCTTATAAAATGTCAATCGATAATCATTTTCCAAAAGTGGAATCTTCTTTTCATATATCATTTTGATCTAGATTGAACCATTACCATAGTGTTTTTCAACTAGATAAGGGCCCAACCATCTAGTTATGAGCTTACCTTTAAAATACTTAAACCTTGAATCATACAAGAGGGCCCAATCACCCTCCTAGAAGGCTCTAGTTTTAATATTCTTGTCATGACATATTTTTCTTTACAACTAGACCACTTTGGTATGCAATAGGGCATGCATCCTATATTTGTCAAGTGCATTTAATTGTTCTATCGTTTCATCTTGTTCTTTGTGCAAGTCCATGCCGAGCATGGATGCCATCCTTAATGTGTTGTAATCGAATTCAATAGATAATAATACATTTCCATATACTAGCTCATAAGGGGTGAACCCAGTAGTGGTATTCCAAGTGGTGTTGTAGGCCCAAGTGGCCTCAACAAGTCTCTCTGCCTAATCCTTTTTGCTAATGTTGATCACCCGGGTTAGAGTGCTCCCTAATGCTTTATTAGTCACCTATGCTTGTCCATTTTCTTAAAGGTGATATGGAGTGGACCTCCGGTGTCATATGTGATGTTGCTTCATGATCCCCTCAATCAAAATGGAGGTGAACTAGGAGCCTTAGTTTGTCACCAATTCTCTAGGAAAATTAGACTTTTAGAATATTATTTTCTTACAAACTCATCTACTCTCCACTTGGTTGTTTCCCTCACTCCTTTCATCTCAACCGACTTAGTTAGTTAGTCAATGCACACAATTATGTATCTCTTTTTTCCAAATGGAGGATTAATAAGACCAATTAAATCCATGCCCCACTTCTCAAATGGCTCAAAATACACTTGAGGTTGTAAAGGAATTCCATCCTTCTGAGTGGGTTTCCCCATCCTTTGGCATTCATCACACTATGCACTATATGGCGTTCATCACACTATGCAGTGTATATCTAGGCATCTTTGTGAAAGGATGGACAATAATATCCTACTTGCAGGATCTTGTAGATTTTCCTCTTGGAAACAAATTGGCCCCAATAGGGTCCATCATGATAAGCTGAGAATATTTCATAAACCCCATCTTCCCTCACGCATCTTCTTAAGATCTGATCGAGCCCCAACGTAAAGAGTCACCCCCAATCCAAGTGTAAGAGGCACTCTTCCTTACACTTTTGCTTTTCTCCATTGAAGATAAGTGAGGATGGAATTGGCCAACAACTATGAAGTTGGATATGTTAGCAAATCATGGAGATAAGAGTGATATAGAAAAGAGATGCTTGTCAAGGAGCTAGTCATCCACCACTTTTTCATCATATGTATACAAGATTAGTCTTGAAAGAAAATCTACAACAACATTTTTCTTTCTAAGTTTATCAATAATAGTTGGATCAAATTGTTGCAGCAACAAAAACCACTTGATTATGCAAGCATTCACATCTAGTTTGTCCATTAAGTATTTGATTGTTGCATGATCATTATGTACAAAGACCTAATAGCCAATAATGTAATGCCTAAATTTGTTTAAGGAATGTACAACAATGAGTTATTTTTCAATAATTGTATAGTTAAGTTCAATTTTGGATAGATTCTTGCTAATAAAATAAATGGCATAGGGAATTTTACCTTTGAGTTGTCTCAGTGCTGCCCCAAATGATTTATCTAATGCATCTGCATGGATATGAAAGGGAAAAGTCCAATTTGGATCTCTGAGGACAGGTGCAGTCATTAGATTTTCTTTGATTTCCTCAAATTCCTTCTGACATAAATCTATCCAACAAAACTCTGTATCTTTTCTTAGTAGTGAAAATAAATGAGAAACAATTTTGCTAAAATATTTATTGAATCTTCAATAATACTCAACAAGGCCTAGAAAAATTTTAACATCTATTTGTTTTTTAGGAACAAGAATATTTTTATGGTGGTTATTTTGTTAGCTTCTACTTGGATTCTTTTTTCATAGAGAAAGTGCCCTAAAACAATCCCTTCGTTCATAAAAAATAGACATTTCTCATGGCTTAGGAAGGGTTTCATTTCTTTACACATTTGCAATACTTTCCATAGGTTTGAGAGAGCCTCTTGGAAATCATCCCCATGAGGTGTAAAACCATCCATGTATATCTCTACTGAATCTTTCACAAGCTCAAAAAATATATTCAACACAACCCTTTGGGAGATGGAAGAAGTCTGTAAGCAAAATTTCCCCATGGACATGTCAAAGTGGTTTTATCTTGATCTTCAAGGTTGATATGGATTTGGTTGTACCCATTGAACCCATCCAAGAAAGAAAATAACTTTTTCCTACAAGGACATCAAGAACTTGGTTAATAAAATGCAAGGGAAAATGATCCTTTCTAGTGGCTTTGTTGAGTTCTCTGTAACCAACACAAATTATTCATTTTACATTATTTTTAGGGACAATGACTAAGGAATACACTCATTCACTATGCAAGATTGGATATATGAATCATGCATCCAACAATTTTTGCAATTCATCTTTACAATGTCTTTTAATGTAGGGTTCATTCACCTTTGTGGTTGGCGAACATATTTATGATATTCCTTGATGTATATATGATGAGTGCGTACATACGGATTAACACCCTTCATTCCTTTATAATCCCATGAAAATGCATCAATGTGTTGCTTCAAGACAGTGAGTAGTTGTTCCTCTTGATCAGCTGAAGGAAAGGGGTTGATTTTTAAGGTTTTGGAAGGGTTAGTTTCTATGGTTTTCACATTATTTTCCTTAGGACTAGCAGCTTTCAGATCTACCCATGAATTGTCTTGAGAATAGCCAAGTTGTCATGTAGATTCATATTTCAATCCATCAACATTCATGGCAACAAGGTAATTATTTTGCAAGAATTTGTCAATCAGATTACCTTCGTCCATTTGTCTGCTGCCAATGTTGGTTTCTAATGTACATATAGGGTACAGTGATGATAGACAAGGGCCTTCCTCTTCTTCTCCCAAATAGGAAAATCACACTCAATGAGGGGTTGAGCAAGTGGATATAATACAACTTTTTTTTAGATTTCCCATTGGTGATAGTCATATTTCCATCCCTACAATAGATGTCGACATTGACAATAGCCAACCAAGTTCTTCCTAAGATAAGAAAGTATTTATTAACTTGGTCTTGGGCTGAAGGACAAGGAAATTTGTGGGATACTCCCAAGAATCAATGGAGACCATAACATCTTCAATGATACCTTTAGGTGTTATTTTCAACCTATCAATTGTAGAAATGTGGTGGGATTCCTTAGAGATCCTTGGAGATTGAGTTTGAGCATAATCTCCTTAGTCATGAAATTTATTGTAGCTCCCAAGTCAATGAGAGTTTTAAGAACTACAATATCATTGATGGTAGATTTTAGATTCTTGTGGTTTGCTTTTGTAGATAGAGAGTTTGAATTTTCCAGAATGATATTTGAGAGTTGTTGATGTTTCAAATCCTTAAGTGGGTCCATCTTTAGGATAAAGAATGAAGAAAGAGGAGGCAAGGAGAGGGAAAAATAAACAAAGAAATAAATAAATTAAACCTAAAAAGTTAGCTAAGAAAACAAAATAAATAAAATCTAAAAGCAAAACCTCATAATCAAATAAATATAAAAAGAATTAATAAACTAAATATTTATTTAATATTATGCTAGTGAATACATATTAATAAAAGTAAATTTTATATGTGAAATTAATGTAAATTATAAATTATATAATAATGATTAATAATTTGAGAAAAGAATAATTAATTATAAGAATATAACAAAGAAATGATAAGGTGTATTAATAATAATGTTACTTATTAATATAAACATATTAATCTATATTATATTAAATTAATAAGAATAATGTAATATATTATAGTTAGAACTAAGATATCATAATAATATATATTGCTAATTAATTTTTTTGTAAGCTTGGAAAATCCTTTCTAATTCCTTTGAAAAAAGCAGACAAGGTGTACATACACATCCAACAGTGTTAGATGGCCTAAACCCACCTACTGGGAAACTGAGTATGTTGGCCATCTAACTGCATTGTAAGCCATCCAAATTTAAAGGTTCTCAGATTGTCTAGCAGTGCAATATAAGTTTGAATATCCTTAATACTCCTAATAGCTATATATCTAAACAAAAATTGAGATATTGTAAAACCACCATATGAACTACACAAAATCTTCACAAAACATGACCATGTTAATAGTTTGATTACTCATCAGAGGAGTTAATAGGTGTCATATCTTTGGCGCTGGAACACAGTAGCTCTGTCTAAGGAGGGAAAGGTATGTACTACTCAATCTGGCTGAGGCGAACATTTTGGAGTTGGATTTGACGTTGGATCAATTGAAATTCCCTGTGAATTTCTTGGAGGTATGAATCTGGTTTGGATGGCCCAGCAGAACTAGACACAATTGCTTTTGCCATAATGTTCTTCATAAGCGAGTATAAATAAATCATCTGTTGAAACTGAGTATATCTGCCATAAGAATGACCAAGATCTTGGACTAAAGATTGTCATTCCTCCAAATCCAAATCAGTATTCTCATCTTGTTGCTTGAGCTCAGTTTCCCAACCAGACATCAACTGACAGACAGGGGCAGACGTATTACAAAGGTATGACCAAGCAACTTCCCGAGACTTCCCAACATTACCACGACGCCCTCTACCCCTAATTAGCGAAGGTGGAGCTTGCCCAACATCATGCCCTCGACCTCTGTTGCGTCTTTGAGCCTGGCCTCCCCGTCTTGTGTTCCTTTTGAGAGAGGAGGGTCGAGCCATATGGTTAAATTGCAGACCACACAAGGGTGCCCAAAAATAAAACCAAAAAAATCCACTACCAACCGTCCAGGAACCCGACCGAGCAGTCACCCAGCTCGCAAAGAGATGGATAGGCATGGGTGCTTTACTAGGCCGGAAGTGATATATCCTAAAAATATGAGAAAAAATTATACATAATAATAGTAAGCAATAGACTCAGAGAACCCAGAATACTCCATGGCTTTGACCCAGCCTCGACCAAGTGGGTCGTATGTGTTTGCCTTCAGAGCCCAGAAACCAAACAACAATTCTGGAGCTAAACCTCATAGTCGAGCTTGATAATCAAAACCCACACCTCCCAAAACACCTTACAACGTTCATTTCCACCTTATGCATGCAAGGAGATAAATGATGCCCATCATTTGGCCACCTTGATTTATGCTTCATTATTACACTTTCCTTGGCTTGGATCCCACCGAGACAACTACTCCAACTATCACCCTGATTAGGGAATACATATTGCTAATTATTAATGTTAAGGTATATTACCTATAAATTGTTGTGGATATATACTACGAGGCTTCCAAGATCGAAGTACTTGGGGATGATGGCTCTCCCAAGCATAAGATAAATTAGTTGCCTTGTTGAGCCTCCAATATTGCCTTCTTTTTTTATAGTTTATCTCTCATTTTCACCCATTTTGTTACTTATTCTCATATCATTATACCTCTAACATGAATTAAAAATCATCTGAGCCATACAAATACATTAATCAGGTAAAATTCCATTATTATCTCAAATATATATGTTTTTCTTTATAAAATTGGTTTGATTAGACATAAGCTACAAAATTGTGCATATTCTATAGCTCCTCTAACATTCTATAGTTGAATCAAGATTTTTATAGGATCTCATGTTTTATAAATTAGCCTGAGTATATGGAAAGTTGCCAAAGGTTGTCAATATGGTGATCCACCTATCAACCACAAGTGGAAGTTCTCAGGTTTGACACATCACTCAAGTCAAACTCTCGGTCAAACCATTTACGGTGCACCTGTAGGAAGTAGAATATCAAGCAAGTGAGGTCTATATCAAGCAACTGAGATTCAAGAACTAAGATTCAATGATATTTTTAAGACCCAATGGATCAAGGCCAATGATATGTCCTTTCACGATTTTCTTCTCCGATAGTGAATTGTGAAAATGAAGTGTTTTATTAAATTTGAGAAATTGAGATGTCACTTTAGTTCTAATTTCCGTCCATAAGACTCTCAATATAGTTATGATGTAAACACTATAAATGCTTCATCTGGAAGCAAGTAGACAGCTTTTGAAATTAGTTTGTATTTGCAAGCTTATTGTATTGAAACTTTGTTTTATGCACTTCAATAATAGTAACTCTGTTATGGCGCTTTCATAATCTCTTGTGGTTGATTTAAGTTCGTACTATGAGGTTTATAGTCACTCATGCATCTCAAGAGGTCCCCCTACAGAAGTACGAGATAGTATAATTTCATTTCCATTTAGAATTTATTTAATCCTTTATGTTATGTTTTCATTCATAGCTTTAGTTTGATCCTTTGTTTTGTTTAAATAGTATAGCTTCCATTCATAGCTTTAGTTATTTCTTTTACATACTCGTTTTCATGAATGGTTCTAATTTGGAATGCACACATCAATAATCCCAAATTTCTTTGATAAATGCAACTTCATTCCAATCATTTACTTATTGTTTTAGAATAGAGTGTATTTTCTTTTCATAGTATATAATTCTACTACTTTCCTAGAACTGGAATTTATTGTTTTCATTAGAATTAGAATTCATTGCTTTCTAGACCAGATTTGTCAATTGAATGCTCTTAGAATAGACTTTATGATTCCCATGATATAGTGCAAATCAATTCATTAAATTAAGAACTTATCATATAGTTGTGTTACTTCTCCTAGAATATAGTTGTCATTTCAATTCAATAGATTAAACAATAGAATATAATTTCAATTTCAATTCAACAGAATAAAATTTCTTTCTTGTTTAGAATTTATTGCTTTCCTTAGGATTGGTTTTTTAGAAATAAGGCTTGTGTGCTCATTTAGATCTCTTCATTAATAAGATTTCATTTTAGTCTTGCAATTATTTTCGATAGATGAAATTTCCTTTTTCATTGAAAGTCAATTTCCTTGCACATACAATGCAAGTGCACTTCATAAGAATATGAACCCTGGATTGATAATGTAATGTCAAGTAATTTAACCATCAATTAAATTACCCAACATTCCATATGACATTGATGGTAGGGGCATCTCTTTTCCTCCTCCCCAACCTTTTAATAGATTACTCTTTGATGAACTTATTATAGATAGGAACATTCTTGATGGCTTGAAGGAGAGGGATCTTGACACATATTTTTCAATTCTCCCAAAATTTCAGCTTCTTTTGGGGTGTGTGCTTTATGAGTGGTCAACCTTTCAAGATAGGGAGGCTTGATTTGGGTGACTTGAGTTGTGAAATATTCATTCTCTTCTTATATATTTTATGTTGGAGAAGGTGGGTGGGCATCCAAAAGGACCTTCACATACCTAACATTGGTCTCTTGAATCTCTACAACATAAATTGGATAGGGGTTTCACCATTGTAGATTGGTTGAGCCTCCTTCTTATTAGGATTTGGGTTCATTTGGGAAAGCATCTAAGGTTTTTTTGGAGGATTATTTTGGGGTACTTGTGGTTGAGGAGGAGGCATCAAGGCAAGAGGTTGGGTTTCCTAAGGTCTCCATCCTGAAGATGAATTACCTCTTTGAGGAGGTTGGTGTGGATATGGCTAAAAAGGATGAATAGTACTTTAGTGATAATAAGGCCATGGAGTGGGCATAGATTAGGATGAAGGGTTAGGAGGACACCAAGGTTGAAAATGTGAATTCTAATTTGTATTGAAATCACCGAGATGAGATCTAGTCACTCACAAACCATTCTGATTATTGTATGCTACAAACAAAAATTCAAACTTGCAGGAAATGAAAGAAAATAAACAAACCTATGCTAACTACAATAAAAGGAGTAAATCCATATTAACTATGATGAAATAAAATCATATATATTCTACTGTGCAAAGAGAGAAAACTCATAAATGAAATAACTCATGTAAATAACAAACCCTAATTATGCAAGGAAAATGGGACAATTTCTACATCAAACTAGGTCAAGGAATATACTTGGTCTATTTTCCTCTGAATTCCATATTTTGCATTCCACAAACATTTTTACACATCAAATAATATTAATCATGAGTTGGATGCAAGTTCAGATGAGTTTTCCAAGAAAAATGCAAATTGTTACAAGAGTCCTTATTTTGCTACAGGAGACAGTCTAGCGAGCTGTGAAACGCACTAAGGACATGATTAGAAAGAAAATGGAGGTTAATGAAGGTTGATAAATGATAAATAACTCATTTCCATGTCATAATTTTAGTGGTAGAAGGATTTATTCAGAAAATGGGTGGTTGTAGAGTCTCTTGTAGCTTTGCAAAAGCAAGGGACTGTGCAGTCACAACAAAACAACAATGATGGACAACAAATAAATATCAACAACTAAAGTGAACTCAAATGCATGAAAAAATATTCTAACTAAACAATATAATTACTGCCAAAGCTACCATCTAGTGCTCAAATATTGTGCAAGAAATGATTGTTCACAAAAAAACTAATTAGCCCCGCATAAAAATAATACTCAGAAATAAATTGCAGAAATGGACAAGTGCATAAAGAAAAATGATATAGAAGGGGCATTGAGCACCTAGGGTGGGCCCTAACCCAAGGAAGCTTAGATCCCTAAAGGAGAAACAGTTTGATCTTGAACCAAATATGTCTTTCATTAATAAAAAAATTGCTTATACATAAAAAGTTGTAGATCTAAAACTCTTAGAGCTCTCTAATGTTATGCTTCTACTACTTCCACTAACTTTGACTAGCTTCCTAATGGGTTACTCAAACCCTCTATTTATTCAAAATGGACGAGGGGAAGCCTCCTTTATAGGAGGATTATTTTCCCTCCAAAACTCCTAAAAAAACAAGTTCATGAGCTCTGAGTGACCTCACAGCTCCAGGGAGGAGTATTTAATGCTCCAAGCCAACTAATTTTGATATTCCTATAGCAAGGGAAAGGTCCCATGAATATATTTAGCTAGATATCCTCGTGATTTTCTCCATATATTCTCAATATCCTTCATCACAATCACATTAGGCACATAAAGCATGACAAATATCTTTAATCTTCCTAAGAACTCATTTAAACTAAGAAAATGTTATTAAGTGTAAAAGGGAAGGTCTGATATGACCTTTATGTGCCTAAGAAAGCGATATGGGCCTTATGTTTTACATAATTGGGAGGTCCATCATTAATGAAGCCCAACATCCCTCCATAATGCAAGGTAACCTCCTCAAGATACCTCTCTAATGAAGATAGATCGACCATATATGTCAATGGTTATGCTCAAGATGAGGAAGACCCATGAATGTAGCACATTGGAGGCTTAAAGAGGGGATTACTCATGAAAAATGAGCTCTAAGATTCATATGGAAGGCCTCCAAGGAATAACCTTCTCCTTAAGTCATGTCAACCATATCCTCAAGTCAAGGGAGGACCAAGAAGGTCAAAAAGTGTCAAATAAAACCTCAACAAGTAAAGCATCTTCCAAGGTGGATGTCCAATAAAATTTTGTGACACATACCTCCAAATATGTGAAAAGGTTGAGCACTTCAAGATTTGTGATGTCGCATGACATAGATATTCTAGGTGCATGAAGAAGGGCCCTCATGTTCATAGGGAATTCTAACAAGTTCCTAGAGAGTTTTGAAATTGTCGTAGGAATTATGATGATGCCTTGGGAGTTATATCTCCACATGAAAATATGTAGAGTGACCTCAAGTGATGATATATGTTATAAGACCCTAAATTATTTTTGAGATAATCCCCTAGGCCAAAGTGTGACAAATACATAAGGAGATTCATGCTTAAGCATAAGAGAAATGTGATATCTAGGCATAACAACCTTTACAATACATGAGAAGCACTTTTACATGAGGCTAAAGTGAGAAAACCTAGGGGTTCTTTGAGTCATGTGTCCTAGTAGATCCACTCCAAGGTGCGCACACACGCACACACCTCGGCCATAAATGACCTCCAAGAGATGGTTAATATAATCTATAAGGGTATTTACTATCTTGAAATGGGAATTAATAGGATGGGTCATTGCAGACCACAGAGTCTAGAGTAACCATCTAGATGAAGAAAACACTTTACATAGATCGTCTAAGCATTGGTATAGTACAATATATAAGATGCAATAATCACATTTTTATTGATGATGATACAATAATACAAATTATTATGATAGAACATCTAATCATTGTGCTTTGAGCTCTAATATCATCAAGATAGGAACAAGATTTACTCACATGTTGGAACATATTTAGTGAAGAAAATGAGGTAGAACTAAATTGAATCTAAAGGGATATACTGCCATTATGTTAAACATCAATATGAGGGATGGAACATTGTTTCATGATTGTGATTTTGTTTAAGGCCATATATTCAATAAAAAATCGATATTTCCTATGCTTATTTTCAACTAATATAATAGGGTTTTTGTAAGGAGAGGATCTCGATTGCTTTTGGTCATTATGTGTCATCTTTTAAATCTAACATTTGATCTTCTCATTCTCCAAAATACTATGTATGTATATAGGGCCATTGAGTAGAGGGGCATCCAGTGTCAAACCAATTATGTGTTTAACCCACTATATAAAGTTACTCTTGTAGGTGAGGTGAAGATGTATCTACATTCTTCCACCAATTGATCTACTTTTCTAAGTTGAATATAATGAGAAACTATTTGAAAATGCCTTTTTGGTCATGGTGATATTCTTTGCTCCTCTAATTGGACCTTGAAGAGGAAAATATCCTAGTTTTCCAGTTATCTTCCTACATTGTTTATAAATGATCGAAGAGAATATCATAGGCAAGGGAGCCTACAGAATTGATCTCCCAAGGTGAAAATGACACTACAATACTTAGACTCATAAAAAACATGTCCATTCCACAAATAACATTGTCCAACTATTAAAATTATTTCAAAGAAAAAAAAGCATCATAATAACAACCGTAAGTAGAATATCACCTATTATTTTGGAAACTCTTTATTGGGAAAACCAAATACAAAAATATCTTCATTAACCGTGGTCAAGATGGCCAAGCCAAGCATATTACAATTTGGTATACCAAGTCTTTAAATCTAGGCATCATCGTATCAAATCCCATAGGTTTTTGAACTACCTATGGTAAAACCATCATTGAGTCAAGATTAACCTAAGATTCCCCCTTTTAAACTTGACTTGGGATAAACACCTATCTCCACCAACCAACACCCTAACCCCAGCCCCCCTAAACAAAATAAATAAATAAATTATTCACTATCTATCTAGTATTACAATATGCACCCCTCAATTCTATCACATAAGTCTACATCTAAAGCTAGCACATGTTTTTCACATGTTGACCTCCATATTCTTTTGCAAATGCCCCACCTCTATCTTGGTGTTGTTGTGGCTAGGTTCTAAGAATTTGTAACCGTCATGGGGCTCCTTGGTGCCATTATTATTGCTCCACAAAAAAATAGATTGGCATGCATGAATGACATCCATCGTTATAATGCTTCACCATCCAACTTTCAAAGCTCCACTTTCTAGTTAGCATTGATAAACAATAGTTTTTAGGATGGTATTGATTCAAATATAGGTTTTCTTCTCATGAGTGATATCTCCACCATGACCAAGAGAACAACTATACTCACATACAACAATTTGACCATATGCCACATGTGCCACATTTGGATGTTGAGAACCATTTTTAGTATGGATTGTCTTATTTAAAGAAAATATTGTACCTCTCATGAACAAGTCAATCTCTCTATTTGACTATTCCAAATCCCTATTGTGGCCCTTGATTAAATTATCATTTCTATGAGATAGGTTTTTTGCATGGAAAACAACATTTTATTGTAAGAGGCTCTATGTCTCTTTACATAAAGAGAGGCCCTTTCACTGTAATGGTTATCGATAGTCGATGAAACTCTAGCATATTGTAATTTTTGCTTTGGAGCTTTTGGAGCATTGATGTAATTGACTTATTTTTTTGAATGCAAAGAAAGGAACTTCTTTAAATTGTCATGCTAGTTTGGATAATTCAATCTAAGTATTATCAATATTTGTTGAAATAGTTATATGGATCAATGATAATCTCTTCAAAAATTATAGAGGATATCGTGAATTTAAAATTGAAGTAAATATATATTATATTAATTAGAAATATTGCATGCTTTAATAATCTTGTTAAATAACATTTTTTACTACCATTATGATAATGTTCTTCTTCATTAGAGTTCATGAAGTGTCTTAAATTTTAATATAGTAATAATTTGATCATTACATTATGCGTAATTAAGCTACTAACAACATATAACAAGTGAGAGAAGGCACTATAAAATAATGCTTTAAGATACCCTATTATACGTTACATATAGGGGTAAGTAGATGATTTTTTGGCTTGTGATTTTCATTGTAATCAACAATTCCACATATCAATTTTTTCTTCATGATGATCTATCCCTCATATAGATTAATTTTCCTTAGCATGGCTATACATTTTAGATGATTTTGGCATGTGGAGGGTGTACCATGATTTTTCCCTCATGATGAGAGTTCCCTAGAGTTTCAATTTTCTATGGAGATAACATGATGACACTTGATATATTTACGATCCTATATCTCATATTATTGCTTGCTTTTGATGATATTGTTTCATGTATTGGTCATAGTGTTACCAATATCATAAAAATATTATCAGCATCATGATATCTCATGTGATTTCTAGAGGATCAATATTTTTTTCTAGAAAATATTGTGATTATATCTTAAATTTCACAAAATTAACACAAGGTGATGGAAAGCATTGTTAAGCCCATGAGCAGGCCAACATAAGGCAAATTTTATGTTCTCTTTGATCATTTTGCAAATAGATTGAGGGGTTTTGAGAGCAAAGTGGAGACCATTTTTATTTGAGCCAAGGATTGGAGAGATAATGTTTTCATTTTCCATTGTTGGTTTATTGCAGAGTGGGAATTGATTCCCAATATGTTGTTGTATTTGTAGCTATATGTAATTTCAATCGTTTTTTTAGAGTTTTGATAGGTTTCAGAATGCCTATTAGTTTTCCCTGTTCTTATTTATTTTTAGTGGCATGTGGGAGATTTACCATTTATGCCTATTATTTGATAGTTTATGTTTGTTTTTTATGCAACATTTTTGTATTTTGATTCATTAATGTCAATTTTATTTTCTCCAAAAAAAATAATGCCTTGGGTTTAATCATTGTCTTTTAGATTCTAAAGTTTGAAATTTTAAAACTGAAAATGAGACAACAATTACAACTTATTATTATAGAGAAAATGCCTCTTGTGGTTAAGTGAGCACTCCCTTAGGGTTTCCCTTGATCTAAAATATATCATATGATATACAACGACATAATAACCGAGTAGATCTAAATCCTAATATATATTACAATATGGACTATCATGGTGCATACATTTTCTTAGATGGATTTTTTTGCATGATTCGATTGATGTAGTTCCCAAAAAATCTTGATACTAACACCTGCTACCTGCACACAACAAGACAAGATATCAATCTCAACTCTTTCAAAGAAATAAGGATTGTTGATTGTAATCAATTATAGTATAATCTACTAAAGATAAGTTAGATCTACCAAACACTTTTGCATATAAATTGAATACATAAAATATTAGAGGGGGAAACCATGTAGATCTATATTAATATAAAAAGAATAGGAATTCATCAACCAAGTAATAATACCTTGAGTCTCAATTGAAGACCTCTCCTAGCTCCTTTCCCATGCTCTTCCTTGGCCTTCACACAATCATAATAACTTTGATCTCATAAGGTTGAAGAGATTTTGAATACTCGTAGCATAAGTTTGCACACTTTTTTTTCTTTCCCTTGGTATGGCCTTCACTATATATATATGGAGTGGCTATAATAGGATAGAGAATAATTTAAATGATTCAGTGATCTTAATGAACTTCAAGTTTAATAGAATTTTTCAACTCTTCATGCAAAGTTTCAAACCCACCATGCATTCTTTATCCCCAAAATCATCAATTTTCAAAGTTCCAAGGAGTGACCATGGTCTATTAGTTATGTAACTCATGACTAGTCACTTTCTAATAGTGGTGCAAGGAGTAATTAGATGTTCTTTGCAGTGAGTGAAGAGAATGACTACCTTCAAAACTAAACAAAAAAGGGAAAAATGATGTTTTCTTAGCAAGCTAACTCGGTAGGTCATCAAGGACTATGAGGGGTAGAAAATAGAGCTATAGTAGATGTCCTCTAATGTCTGAGGTTAGAAAAGGAATTGATGGCCAAAACACATTATAATCCAAAAGATGTGAAGTAGTACAAGGAAGGAGCTAAAGGTCAAGGACCCACTAAGTACTTACAACTAGTCATCAACCAACATGTATAGATCAACCTTTGTGGTAGGCATACCATTCTCATAACATAAGTAAAGCATGGCCACCAACACAACACACTATAGGTCCATGCAATAATATGCAAGACCATACCCATGAAATAGTACATGGTGGATCCATGTCATAAAAGAGATAATAGCCATAAGAAATATAGTGTGGCTCTACTTCACAGTATATATATCAAGAAGACAATTGGCACCAATAAGAGTGCCCAAGTGATATTTGTAATACATAAGGTAGTGATAAACTAATGCACAACTCGAGAAACCTTGTTTATCTTAGCATCTAGTCCCAAAACCAAAAATAGTTTACTGTGTTTGGCCTTTTGAATACAGTGGGTTTTTTTTAGAACTATCTCTATTGTCGCCAAAGTTTTTACTGAGATTACCCCCTGAGCTTGACTTGTCCCGAATACCTAGGTGTTTACATCCCCTACTGTCAGATTTGCACCTTCCTTCTTAGCCTAACTAAAGCTTTCATGCCCTGGTGAGTTCAAAAATTGAATAGAGTTAAGTCTGTCATCAGAATCAAACCTTGGATCTCGCCTAAATAAGAATTTCCCTTGTTGGTGCCAAGACCTTTGGTTACAACTTCTAATGCCTCTATCTGATTAGGGCCAACTGTGAATGGTGAGATGAGAATAACGTCTGAAAGAGAGATAGTTCTGGAAGCCCCTGAATCCTAGACTAGACAGTGAGGGCCCATGCTCCAACCTTCAAATCCATGGCTTGATTCCTTCCTTAGGCTATATCCAGGCCCTTTTATAGTGTTAGGTGCCTCAATGGAAACAACCACCTTGTCCCGAGCATCCCCCATCACTGTTTCATTGAATTTGTAGCCACATGGTGTAACCGTCAAAAGCTCCGCTATAGGGTTAATTCCTTTCTCAACCAGGTAATCTAGGAAAATGCGTTCACATGGAGAGTCCTTTGGCTCGTAATCAATGGGTTCCTCCAATTCCATTCACCAAGGAAGTCAGAAACTACATAAATCAACAGAATCGTTCGACAGAGCTCAGAATCATGAGACGTGACACCTCTTGTTGTCCACAAGTTGACAAAACCCCCAATCTTCAGAATACTACAACCCTGTACTACTGAAATCCAAAAATAGGTTAAACTAGACTACAGGGAGGAAAAATCAGTGTTGGATCCATAAACCCTCGCCTAGCGCCATGGTTAGGATTTCTACAAACATAAATAGGAAGAACAATCTAAGAAATTTTTTACCATTGTTTCCAAAGGGATTTGAACAATATGATAAAATCTTCAACATTTACTTCATTATGCAATTATTTATTTACATAGAATTTATTTATTTATTTCCGTAATTAGTTTCTTGTTATATGATTCAATTTGTTCACGTAACTATTATTTATGTGAGATTGTGTTTATTTATTTATGTAATTGACTTTTCATACCATATTTTATTTATTTCTAATGCTTATAATTTAGATTAGGTTGCATTCATTTATGTTATTGAATAAATGTGCTCAACACAATGATTACATTTGTTGGTTGGAGTAGAAACAAGGATCATATTAGAAAGAATTAGTCTTTTCATTTATGTCTTCCTATGTAATTTATTTTCTTCCCATGTAGTCTTTTATACCTATATTGGGTTACAATAACAAACTTCCTAATCCTAGTGAGTAGAAGAATGACATTTCCTTTCTTGCAAAACTAGATTAGTAATTCTACATATGTTGGGGGTTACAACGATAAGTTTTCTAAGACCACTAGGTAGAAATGTGATATTTTAATTCTGCAAGTATGTTTCTTTTATTTCCAGTATGTGTGTTTCTTTTTCCACCCATCCTTTTTTGCCAATATGCTTACTTTCTCGTAAGTGTGTTTACTTTCCTACAATTGCGTTTACCTTCTTGCATGTATGTTTATTTTCCTACAGGTAGCTTTAGTCACTTTACTTATGAACTTGTAGAACCTTTCCAAGTCTGTGCACCGTTTATACTCCCTCTTCAAAATTAATCATTGATACTACAACTACAAAAAAACCAATGTAGAAAGTGTGCTCTGCATATACAGTTTATGACAACTCGCAAGTTCCATATGAACCCACATTAATAATTAAATGCATAGTCTTTTGGTTGTCTTTTTGAAATAATTAGGAAGGTAATTAAAAGGCATGTCACTTAGAATGAGGGATAGTGCTTGATGGTTTCCCCTAATATCTGTATTTTATGGGGAAAAGATATAAAAAAAATACATGGTTTTCTTTTATTCCTCTTAGTGTTTGATAGATTGAAGGTTAAGATGGGCCTTGGTAAACATAAAAGAAAAGAAAGCATAGGGGACACGGTTTTCCTTTGTGATGTCTCTTCTAGATATGCTATCATGCACCTTGCCTCAATGCCTTACATCTTCATATCATCAATGCTCAAAATGCTTGTGAATTATGAAAATGTTTTCTCTCAAATGGAACTATGTTTTCCATCACTGTAATCATTACAAGAGCCCTGCAAAGATGGGTAATATGATTGAATATATATTTTATATACATTTTACCTTCATTTTAATTTCTTGTAACTATGTTCTAGCCCTCATTCGTTGTTTCTAAAATTTCTCATGTTACTATTGTTGCTTTGAAGAAGTTGTTAAACACAAAGAAATTTTCCTTTATATAGACATAAATGAGCCAAACTCATGATTACAATCCAACCATAGAGATAAATTATCCTCTCTAAACAATTACAAGAGTAAATATATGTGGGTTGGTACTTACATACAATCAATAAGCTTCTACAACACCTTCCTTCCATAAGTACTTAAATTAGGCATGAATATAGTATTCACTGAAACATGAAGATAGAAGCACATGAGTGAAGCCAAGTGGATTGTTCACGAACACTAACTTCCATAGGGTATAACTCTAAAAGCATAGAGATAGGTAAATATTGGCATCCTTACAAAAGGTAAATATTGCATCCATGTTTTTAGAACAAGACCAACATGTATGGTATCAATGGTTTTGTGAAAGGAAAAAATATTATGTTATATCTTGGTTCATTTTTACAAAGGAATTGATAAGTGCATTATGGGGATATTAAGAGCAATACATTCTTTAGTAATTGGTAAATCTTCAACAATAAGGTCCAAATACAAAGCATATTCAACAATTCCAAAAGTTGAGTCTTAGAGTGAACAATATTTAAGAGGATAATCTATTAGACCTTTTTATGGGAACTTTAAAGCATGAGGTGTGTCTCTTTGAACCTAAACCTCTAGAACATGCTTTTAGAATGGAAAGGAAAATTGAAAGTAAAAATATGGCCACTATAACATTAGTTGCTAATAAGTATAGTGAAGATCATGCTCAATTTTCTAAATCGACAAGGTTGACTCCTCTACAAATGGATTAAAGAAGAGAAAAATCGACTATGTTTTAACTATGACAATAAGTACATTAAGGGGCATAAATGCAGTGAGAAGAAATTATTCTACATAAACTTTGAAGAGGAATAGGATCTAGAATTGGAACAGTCACAAGATATAGAGCTAGAAGATACTACTCCAACAATATCTTGTCACGCATTGGCTAGCATCAATACTCCACAAATCCTCAAGGTAGAAGGATATTAAAAAGAAAAATGTAGTAGTGCTGATTGATTCAGGAAATACCCATAACTTCATCAATTACAAATTAGTAAAACTTCTCAATGTTTCATATATCTAGCACCATAGTTTTAAGTAATAATTGCAAATGCAAGCACCATAAATTGTTCACAGGAATGCCATAATATTAAGCTCAATATGGGGGAATAGTTGTTGGATAATCCCATGATTGCAATACAAATGGGTGGTGTTGATGTTGTATTAGGAGTTTACTGGTTACAATCATTATGAACAATAGACTTTAATTTTCAAGATCTCTTCATAAGATTTACCTCAGAAGGAAATGAAATTGAGCCTAGAGGTATCCAAAGGAAACCCTCTAAAGTGTTAATCTCTAATGGGATGACAAAATTACTCAAAAGGGGTTACTAGGTTGTAATGGAAAAATTATATTCGCTAAATGTTCAAACATCGATATCATCTATGTCCGGTGATCTCCATAAAGTTTTCAACAATCATCGCAAGGTATTTGAATTAATGCATAAAGTGTCTTCCACCTATTTGAGATCATGACCATGTTATTCATTCACAACCGGAATTGTACCAAAAATAAATGAAGAAGGGAAAATCATGCTAGAATTAGAAATAATCCTTGAAACAAGGATTAAGCAGTTGAGTAACCCAACAATTGTGGAGTACATCATCAAATAGAAGAACCTACCAGTGGAAGATATGACATGGGAAGATGACTTATTCTTGTAGAATCACTAGCAGTTAGTCAAGTGTTGAGGACAACACTTGTTTGAAGCAGAGGGGCATGTTAAGCCCTATATAAGCCCCATATTAACCCTAAAACCCCTTATTAAGCCCTAGATATTGAGTGATTACATTTCTATTATTATATTTTTATGTAGGCTAGAACCCCTCATGGTCCCATTTTATTATAATTATACCTCGTGTCTCGTATATATATACTAAAGAGACCTAGTCTTAGAATCATCAAACATTGTCTTGTACATCATATTCATTGCAAAAGGGAGGTATCCTCCTCAAAGAACATTGTAATCATTGGTTTCTTATCATTTTTACGGTGCAAGGTTCATAACAATTTCGGAGAGTTTGCAATAGGGAAAATGAAGGATTGTGTAGATAACAAGAGTGAACTCGAAAAGATTCTCTTCCATAGGATAACATAAAAAAAAAAGAGTACAGTGACACATTGTGCTTGTTATCACCCCAAGAAACTCTCCTAGGTTGTAGCTCGGAGATGCTCGGGAACATTACAAACTCAACTTAATGTTGGAAATGGATGAATGGAAGGAATGATGCATATTCAAGCTAGATAACCACTCCTACTTTGCTTGACTCTAGACATGCGTGAACACCCCCAGACTACAAGGCTTTAGACCACCAATTACTCACAGTTTAAGGATTGGGTGAATATGGAGAATACTGACCACACCAGCAGATGCACAGGACCCTGTGATGGCCGGCTGCAACCAGTAAAAAGGTCTGCAAATCTAATTCCCTAGTGCACAGACAGGATGACAGCTCTCTGTCACTAAGTGAAAAGAAACCTGATTGACAGATTCACTGATACATGCAAGATTATAACACAGAGGTAGGATGACAACCCCTCTAATGCTAAACATCAAGAGTTCAGGAAGAATGCATATCAAGCACAACCTAGAACAGAAAGAGATGGAAAGTGAGCAATTAATAGCAAAAGAAGCTTGTATTAGCTGAAAATGAAGACGAGACGTTGCAAGTATCAAAGCAGTTATAGTCTCCAGAAGTTGAACCTTACATCAAAACAACAACCATCAACCCTGATTACATCTGTTTTCTGGGTATATATAGAGTTTGATTACAAAAATGTTCTGCTATCCTAGACGTGGAGGGGTCATAATGGACCACCAACCGCTTTAACTGCCTCACAGAACTCCGGAGTGCAATTGCTTGCTGTAGTGAACAAAATTGATCTTCTTGGATGCTCTGTTGTACTTCTGAAGTGGCTGGAGTGTCATATAAGCCAAAATGCCATGCTTGTTAAATGTAAATTTCTGCTCGAGCCTTGTCCTTCTTCTTCTCAAGTACATGGTTTGTTGAAAGCGGTGGTTGAAGATCTGATGCGCCGTGTACTAGATATCGGCCACCTTCATTCTTCGGATGTATGGGACAGGCTATGGACATGAGGACTACATGGAGGATGCATGAGCAGGACGGGGAATAGATATTAGCCATTGGATCAAATGCATGAATGGCAGAGATCTCTCAGCGAAAGGTATCGGGCGGAAGCGGGGGCAGACAATTGTGAGCCGTTGGATCTCCGGTAGACAGATCCAACGGTCATCGAGCGGAGGAGATGTGCGGAGTTTAACGAGCGGGGAGGACGGTTTTGGCGGTGAGCAGTATTTATCGCACCACTATCGGGGGAAAGCGGTAATCATATAACAGCGCGTGATACCACTCGGAGGATGATGCGTGGCAGACGGGACGGGATGAAACCACTTTTGATCGCGAGTTATCGCACGGTCAGTTTGACGGTGTGGGGAAAGCGACTGTCATCCAATTGTAGGTGGGATGATCGGACGGTAGGGATTTAACCGTGTGGGTTTTGTTTGATGTGACAGGGAAACAGCAGATTAGCGGGGAAAGTGAATGGCTACGGTTAAGGTTACGGCAGGGGTTTTGCAAAGGTACGTGGTTATATGGGTTTAGGGGTTTTAACGCCCATGACTTAAAAAAAACATTTTGTGGGATTTTGAATAGAAGAAAAGGAGATAAAGAGGGGAATGGGCGAGGAAATGGAGAAGGGTAAGGATATCCAGTGAAGGCCTTTTCTGAGTAAAACCAAGGACTGAGCTTACTTTTGCTCTTCGAATATCAGAAACATGTAGCAGAGCTAACACTGGCTCCTTCTGGGGATGAGATCCTCCCTGTGAGGTCTCAAGAACTTGCAGATCAATGCCTTTCCTGTGAAAACAAATTAGCAAAATTTCCTAGTGTTCCATTGGGCATGGAGTCTAACTGAGCTTACACTAAAAACTGATAAAACAACATATTTACAAAATTTAAGGCCAAAAGACCTTAAATAACATAAACTTTCAGGAAATGCCCATTAACTGGGCCATCAAAAACTGCTTCTCCTCCCATACTTTTTAGCAAGAAGGTATTGTTCCCTTAAATCTGAGAAATAATAAAAGGCCCTGTCCAGAAAGCATCAAACTTCCCATGGTTGCCTTTCTTTTCTTTCAATGCATCCCACTTCAGAACCAGATCTCCAACCTGAAAATTATCTGATTTTGTTTTTCTGTCAAAGACTTCCTTGATCTTCTTTTGATGTGCTGCAACCTTCTCAACCAGTTGTTCTCTAATCTAATGTACCTCTGCTAAATCAGTGATCCTTTTTTCCATGTCTTCTTCCACATTTTGTTCTTCTTATGGGAATTTTGTCACAGGAAGGGTTAATTGAATCAGGAACACAACTTCAGTGCCATACACCAACTTGAAAGGAGAACTCCCTGTGGATTTTTTGGTGGTCACTCTGTCAGCCCACAGTGCATATTTGAGCTTAGCATCCCAATTCTTTTTGTTGTCTTCCAATAGCTTTTTAATTATCCTTATCAGGCTTTTGTTGGAAGATTCTGCTAGACCATTGCCTTGAGGGTAATATGAGGTGGAATGAACTAGCTTAATGCCCATTGAGTCACACATATCCACCAGCTCCTTTGCTCTGAAGGCTGTTGCATTATCTGTGACTAATTTATGTGGACAACCAAATTTGGTGAAGATATGCTCTGTCAAAAACCTCATGACCACGTGATGATCAGCCTTCTTGGTAGGGATTGCTTCAATCCACTTAGTGAAGTAGTCAGTGGCTACTAATATCCATCTATGCTGGCCACTGGAATGTGGATTGATCTCTCCAATGAAATATAAGCCTCATTGCTGAAAAGGTCCATTAGAGTGTATTGGTTTTAAGGGCAGGGACTTCAATTGTTGCTTTCCTTGAAATCTTTGGGACATGTCACAAGATTTAACAAATGAAAAGACATCAGAAAATAAGGTGGGCCAATAGTACCCAGCTCTGAGAATTTTGTGGGCTGTATTTTTCCAATAATGATGCCCTCCACACATGCTGGAATGAAACTGCTGCATAACCTCCATTGATTGTTCTTTGTCCAAACACCTTAGCAAGATTCCAGAGGGATCCCTCCAGTAGAGCAGATTTTCATGAATACAATATTTTGCTGCCCTGAGCTTGACAGTTCTAGCTTGGCTCGAACTAATGCCTAGAGGAATTTCTAGCTCCAGGAAAAATTTAGCTATTGTAGAGTACCAATCACAAGAAGCTAGATTTTCTGCCAATGACTGTTCTTTCCCTGATTCAGTTGCTTCCTCCCCTTCTGCTTGACCATTTTTTGCAATTGTGCCCATGAAATCTATGTCCAACGATCTGCAATTTTCTTCAGCCAATAGCTTGGTGAGGCCCTGACCTCTGACAAGCTTGGTGGGCTTCAATTATATATTAAATTCAATTAACTTTGCAATCCATTTAGCCCTTCTTCCATCAGACATCTTTTATTGAAGTCGAGGGTACATATGCAATTATCTTGGAATGCAGAATATAAACTCTGAAAGATTTCAAAGCCTTGATAAGAGCATATGCCTGTTTTTCAATGATATCATACCTCAGCTCAACATCCCTTAAGGTTTTTCTGAAGAATGCCACTGGATGTTCTGAGCCTTCTTTATATGCTTGCAATAAAACTGCTGCAAGGGTGTCTTCAGAAGAAAAAGAAAATATGTGGAACTCCTTGCTGTAATCTGGGCTGATTAAAGTAGGAGCCTCCATAATAGCTTTCTTAATGGACTCAAAATATCTTCTTACTACATCAATCCATTTGACCTCTGACCTCTTTTTCAACATGGAGGTAATATGCTTTACAAGTTCTGCAAAATTCAGGATAAACCTCCTCACAAAATTTATTTTTCCCAGAAAGGACTGGATGTCTTTCTTTGATCTCAGGACAGACAAGGTCTGTATTTCTCTTACTCTTTCTAGGTCAATTCGAACACCTGCAGCAGAAACAACATGTCCTAACAGCTTGCCCTCTTCTAAAGCAAACTGTGATTTTTTAGGATTGACTGAAATTCCAAACTTTCTGCACTTCAGGAACACTTTCTTTAAATGCTGCAAATGGTCATGATGGCTGCTAGAGTATACTGTTATATCATCAAGGTAGATAAGGACAAACTTATCCTTCTCTCCCACAAACGCTATATCCATAGCTCTCTGAAAGGTGGCTCCAGCATTCATCAACCCAAAAGGCATCTTGGAATACATAAAAGTGCCCCAAGGAGTGGTGAATGCGATCTTCTCTTGGTCATCTGGATGTACAGCAACCTGGTTATAGCTTGAAAATCCATCCAGGAAAGACATTACTTTGGCCCCTGAGACCTTCTGCAACAAATGCTCCATCTTGGGTAGAGGGTAGTTGTCTTTTTTAGAGCATTTGTTCAAGTTCCTGAAATCAACACAGAGTCTGATTTCTCCACTCTTCTTCCTCACTACCACTAAGTTGGCTACCCATTTTGAGTATTTGAGAGGGACTATGATTTTGGCAACCAGTAACTTCTTTATTTCCTTTTCAATCAGAGGAAGGAGCAAATGCTTTATGGGTCTCAGCTTCTATTTAAAAGGGATGGTGTCTTTCTCTAAAGGGATTTTATGTTGGATAATCTTTTTATCATAAGTTTTCAGGTCATTATATTCCCAGGCAAAGACATCAGCAAATTGCTTCATTACATTGCAGTATGCAGCGCTTTGGTCAGCAGATAGGCAGGTGGACAGATTTATGTATCTGGGTTGATCTGAACTCCCTATATTATGCCTACAGACTACATATTGGTCTTCTTTTTGGGCAGCGTTATAAGGCACACCATTTTGGTCAAACAATCTTTCTAGAGGAATTAGACGCTTAGGTATATGATTACTGGGCAGTTGGGCAATGTTATCTTTGCCAATTTTGTTTCTAAGATGGGATTGGGGACTTTCTTCCAAGGCTTCATTTTCTTGGTCAATTTATATTTCATAAAATTCATCAAAGACTTGCAGAAACCTATTTACTTCATCATCATCTTCAAAGACTTTCCAATGCTGGACATTATCAGGCAAGGATGGTCTGTATTTCATCTGGACTTCATAAACTAGTCTGGGAGGCATGGGAGGAATGAACATGCTAGCAGACACAGCGAGGGAATCAACAAGCTAATTTTTGGCTTTAGGGATATATGAGATACAAAAATTATCAAAGGAATCTTTAAGTCTCCATACCTCATCTCTGTATGCTTTCAGCCTTGGGTGCTTTGTTTGAAATGTTTTGTTTACTTGCTGAATGATAAGATCAGCATCTCCAAACACCTTTATGTTTTTTATTCCTCTGTCTTTAGCTGCATTAAGGCCCAATAGCAGAGCCTCATACTCTGCTATATTGTTTGTGACTTGAAAAGCCAGCTTGAAAGATAGATATGTTCTTTCTTGTTTTGGAGATATCAGCACCACCCCTACTCCTGCGGTTTCCCTGGAACATGCTCCATCAAAGAACATCTCCCAAACCAGACCTCCTTGCTCTCCCTCGGCCTGATTTGTTGGTTTCTTGATCTGCATTGAGGCCTTCTGTGATTCTTCAATTTGGAGGATACGAGCTCCAAAATCAGTGTCCACCGCATAAATAGGATGATTAGAAGGATTCTTCTCATCACTGATGATGTAGGCCAGCTGTGCTTCTCTGTACAATCTCCTGCTTTCTCCTCCAAAAACTGGGACAGTGGCATAAGATAAATCATTCTGTAGTGTCCCACCTAGTCTCTTAATCCACCCCCTGGACAACAGCATGCCAAACTTGGGAGGGACATCCGCTACCACAATATCCATCATCATGCTCTTCATGGGTAGTTGAGTTAGGGTAATGGCTAGATCTTTAATCAACCCCAGACATTTCACCTTTCTTGAATCAAATGAGAATAAATCATGATATGGTCTGGTGATGTCAAGGCCTAACTCTTCCATGACAGCTTTAGGCATCAGATTGTGGCTGGCCCTTGTGTCTAGCAGGAAATTGTGGAGGATTTTGTCATGAATGGTCAAGGAGACATAAAATGATGGAGAATTATTATCAACAGGTTCGATCATAGGGCTAAGAACAATTGCAAGTTTATCATCTTGCAAGTTGACATAGTCAGTGGAGGTTTGTGTGGCTTTCAGCTCAAGAGCATCAAGGATAGGCTTTCTAAAAACTTCACTCTTTACAAGTTCTAACAGAGGCACAGATATTTTTAACTTCTAGACTTCTGATTCAAAACTGAAAGGGGAAGGGGACTTATCAGGACCTCTTACCTCTTGAGCTAGTGCTTTGAGGATGACTGGATCAACTGCTGGTATTTTCTGTTTGATATTCTGTGACTCTGTCTGGACAGCAGCTTTTTGGGCAGGACTCTCCTTGACACTATTTGTTTTTGACCTGAGATTATATCTTTGTTGTTCACCAATCTGCAGAATAGCCTCTCTATCCCACTCTTGACTGGTTTGGTCCAATAGTAATGATTCTTCATATGCAGCCAATGTCAGAAAGGTAGCGCTACCTTTATCTTCCATGTAATGAATTTCATCCTCCTCTTCAAACTGCTCCTCCTCCATGACTACATTCTGGAAAGGAGCCTTAACTTTCTGTTCTTCATTTGCTTCTTTACCCCTTTGAATGATTGTTCATTTGCTCTTCTGAGTGGATTTGGATTTTTTGGAGAAAATGTGTTTTGAAACCTTGCTTTCCCAGAACTTTGCTCAACTTTCAGCTTGGATATCTCAGTAGCTAATGACTCTATCATCTTAGTCATCTTATCTAATTTGGGTTCTGAAGACGAAGCAGAGGAAGAAGAAGCCTCACTACTCTGCCTTCTTCTATCAGCATGTGTTTTAAGCTTTTCTGCAGCCATAATATTTGATTCCACCTCTAGTGTTGCATCTTGCATATCAACTAGAGTGGCACATCTTCTTTCTCTCAAAAGCAGGCAGAAATTTGAGTCAAAAGCATTGGCATAAGTGAGTTTGGCAGAGGTGGTGGTAGGCTTTACTTCAGCTGGTATCTTACTACACATACGGTTAAATCTTTTATTAAAATCAGGCAATGATTCCCCATTTTCCCTCTTTAGGTTTCCAAACTCTGTATGTAATAGAGCAGGTCTTTTCTATCTCCCCATTGCTTCAGGAATGCATCATCCAATGTCTCAATGTCTACTAAGGACCTATGGGGAAATTCTATGAACCACTTTCTAGCCTCTCCATCAAGGCTCTGGAAAAACACTCTCATCCACACATCATCCTCACTGATATCTAAGTTATCAACATAACTATAAAAAGACTCAAGGTGTTCTTCAGCTGTTACTCCCTCTGTACCAGTGAATTTGGGCATATATTTATGATATTCTCCTATAGGCATGGCATTCAAAGGAACAGGCAAGACCAGGGGTCCATACCTAGCAGCTATAATTCTTTCCATCTTCATGGGAGCTTGCTGACCTGCCATGACTGGGATAGGTGGAAGGATATTGGCAAATTGAATGATAGGAAGTAATGAGATAGATGACAAAAATGAAGGAAATTGATGGACTGTATGGGAGGCTTTCTTTGGACTGAGATCCAAAGGGGAACTGACTGAAAAAGGAGCTGTATGAATCTCTAAAGGTATTTCTTTACTAGCAGTGCTAGGCTCTAAATATTCAAACTGTATATCCTCAGCTGCAATATTTTCTTTCAGAGATGCATAAGATTTCTTGGGCTTACCTGATCCTGATGCTCCTTTCTGTGATGTTTTCTTTTTCTTAGCAATCTTCTCAGGGTCAGGCACTGGGTCAGCTGGTGATTTCCAAATATTTCTCCGGGTATGCCTCACAAACTGAGCCAGAACTGAAATGTGGAGTCGCCACCAGGTAGGTTCTCCAGTAGAGTCGCCAGATAGATGATTACAACGAGAAATCTGTCCAGACTTTTTCTATCATCAAAGCATGGAGCTGTGTCGTTCTCCCAGGGAAGCTGAGATTCAATCTCCTTTCCCCAGCAACGACGCTAATCGATAATATCACCCCAAGAAACTCTCCTAGGTTGTAGCTCGGAGATGCTCAGGAACATTACAAACTCAACTTCATGTTAGAAATGGATGAATGGAAGGAATGATGCATATTCAAGCCAGATAACCACTCCTACTTTGCTTGACTCTAGACATGCGTGAACACCCCCAGACTACAAGGCTTTAGACCACCAATTACTCACAGTTTAAGGATTGGGTGAATATGGAGAATACTGACCACACCAGCAGATGCAGGACCCTGTGATGGCAGCTGCAACCAGTAAAAAGGTCTGCAAATCTAATTCACTAGTGCACAGACAGGATGACAGCTCTCTGTCACTAAGTGAAAAGAAACCTGATTGACAGATTCACTGATACATGCAAGATTATAACACAGAGGTGGGATGACAGCCCCTCTAATGCTAAACATCAAGAGTTCAGGAAGAATGCATATCAAGCACAACCTAGAACAGAAAAGAGATGGAAAGTGAGCAATTAACAACAAAAGAAGCTTGTATTAGCTGAAAATGAAGACGAGACGCTGCAAGTATCAAAGTAGTTACAGTCTCCAGAAGTTGAACCTTACATCAAAACAACAACCATCAACCCTGATTACATCTGTTTTCTGGGTATATATAGAGTTTGATTACAAAAATGTTCTGCTATCCTAGACGTGGAGGGGTCATAATGGACCACCAACCGCTTTAACTGCCTGGCAGAACTTCTGAGTGCAATTGCTTGCTGTAGTGAACAAAATTGATCTTCTTGGATGCTCTGTTGTACTTCTGAAGTGGCTGGAGTGTCATATAAGCCAAAATGCCATGCTTGTTAAATGTAAATTTCTGCTTGAGCCTTGTCCTTCTTCTTCTCGGGTACACAGTCTGTTGAAAGCGGTGGTTGAAGATCTGATGCGCCGTGTACTAGATATCGGCCACCTTCGTCCTGCGGATGTATGGGATAGGCTATGGACATGAGGACTGCATGGTGGATGCATGAGCAAGATGGGGAATAGATATCAGTCGTTGGATCAAATGCATGAACGACAGAGATCTCTCGGGGGAGGTATCGGGCGGAAGCGGGGGCGGACAATCATGAGCCATTGGATCTCCAATAGACAGATCCAATGGTCATTGGGCAGAGGAGATGTGCGGAGTTTAACGAGCGGGGAGGACGGTTTTGGCGGTGAGCGGTATTTATCGCATCGCTATCGGGGGGAAAGCGGTAATCGTACAACAACGCGTGATACCACTCGAAGGACGACGCATGGCAGACAGGACAAGATGAAACCACTTTTGATCGTGAGTTATCACGCGATCAGTTTGACAGTGCGAGGAAAGCGACTGTTGTTCAATCGCAGAGGGGATGATCGGATGGTAGGGATTTAACCGTGTGGGTTTTGTTTGATGTGACAGGGAAACAGCTGATTAGCGGGGAAAGTGAATGGCTACAGTTAAGGTTACGGCAGGGGTTTTGCAAAGGTACGCGGTTATATGGGTTTAGGGGTTTTAACGCCCGTGACTTAAGAAAATCATTTTGTGGGATTTTAAATAGAAGCAAAGGAGATAAAGAGGGGAATGGGCGAGGAAATGGAGAAGGGTAAGGATATCCGGTGAAGGCCTTTTCTGAGTAAAACCAAGGACCGAGCTTACTTCTACTCTTCGAACATCAGCAACATGTAGCAGAGCTAACAGTGCTAATCTCCTTCTATGTAGTTATTTATATGTATCCCACATTACTTAGTAACCTTGATAGTTACACACTTGACCCATCCACTTTCCATGCACAAATAAAGCCTATGTTACCTTCTCGATATCTCTGGTAAGAGGGTTAGGGGAAATGATCCATGGCTTGACTTAAAAATTTGGGTGTTCTAGTTCAAATTTGATATGCTATCATCATAAGATTTATTTGAATAAAGGTGTTGGGTAATTTAATTGTTGGTTAAATTAGTTGCATTTATATTTCAATCCAAGGTTTATGAACTTGTGAAGTATACTTGAACTATATATGCTAGGTTATCTACTTTCAATCAAAGGAGACTATTATAATTGAAAAATGAAAAATCAAACCTATTTATGACAATATCTTAGTAAGCATATGCACATGTTATGTTCTTATAGGCCTAAATAAAATTCAAGACTTGGAAATCAAATGAATTTAAAGTAAACTATGTTAATGTAAAAACTTCAAAATCTATTGTATGAAACAAGGATTGAAATCTTATTCTATTGAAATTTAAAAGACAAATTTATTCTATGCTTTGAAAGGAAACTTAATTTACTTGACTTGAAAAGAAACCTATTCTATAAAACCTTGAAACAAATCTATTCTATGGATGTATTCTATGAAACTTTGAAAGCAAGTTTAATCTAGGTGACTTTGAAAGGAAATCTAAATTAACAAAACATGAAAGTGAAGTTGATTAAAACTTATAATACTTTGGAATCAAAATTATTCTAGAAAATAGAGAGCAATGGAATAATTCTAGAAATCTCAAAAGATTATCAATATGTGCATTCTGAACTAGAGCTAGTCATGATCTATCAAGCATAAATTTGAAATCAAGTTAACAATTAAAGGAAAATATTTTTGGTGTTTTTGATTTAATGTTAAGCAGTTGACTTGTAAAGAAACAAAAAGAAATGAGTGTAATTCTAGTTTAAGAATAGAGCATTGAAATGAAATTTAACATTTAAATAAATTGAACAATTGAATGGAGTGAATTTTGATCTAATTGCAAAGCATACGAAATTGAAAAATAATGAAAGGCAGTTATACTATATCTCACACATCCTTAGGGAGGCCTCCTGGTGAGTGTGAGATGCTTAAAAACTCATATTATGAGACATTGAATCTCCAACACAAACACAAATATTCCATGAATAGAAGTTGTATTGCTTCAAATAAAAACAAAGTTTACAATAGGAAATGGTAATGACAATTTTGAACTTAATTGACTCTCCTTCATCATAGAAATTACACTATTTATAGAGCTCTGAAGCAACAACACATTCAGAGATTAATTGCTACAATTTTGGTCATGAGATCAGTTTGAAAATCAAATCAAATATATTTCCATCGATATTTGGATCAAAGATAAGCCCATGTCAGATCAAAGTTATCTGTATGTCACGAATTTGCTAAAGAATGACTCGTTCTAGCCTCTTTGTTCATTGTGCACTGAATGACACATTAGCAAATCGTTTTTCCACGCAATCTACAAAAATGGGTTTAAAGAACTAGGAAAATCTCCCAAATGGTAATGAATTTGAGAAAATGGCCCTTGAGGAGTCTAACTAGGCTTGCTCTGAAGAAAAATCTTGTTTTATGTTTTTTAAATTTGTTTTCAATTGCTCAAAAATGTGTTTGAATTTGACTGGTCAAAAATGATGTGTATTGTCTTTGATCTCTTGCTAGAGGTTCACACGTGCGAGATAGGTGGAATTTAACCAACACAAATCCATATTCAAACCTTTATAAACAAATTCCATGTATCAAATTTCCTTCTAGAATGGTGCTACTACCTCCATCACAGAGATAACTATAGAAACTTGGATGAAGCTACGGAATTTGAATTAGCCAAATTGTCATTAGTAAAACCAAACATAATCCTAATTAATTCGTTAAAAGTAAAGAAAATGTATGACAATTAACCACTTTAAGCATTGGAAATGGTTGTGATGCTTTTGTGAAAAATTGTGGGAAATAGGGTCATCAATAGATGAAAGAATGACACAAATAAGTAAAAGGATGATTGTAAATAATTATGAAATGGCGACAAATCAGCAGCCCAACATCTCCCCCACACTGATATCTTTGCATGTCCTCATACAAATGAAGGGAACCAATAAAATTGATCAACATATTTGCTCTAGAATGTATCCTTCTTTGTTTGGCAATGAGTTAGCTTTCTTTGAACAATTGTTTGTTCTCAAAGGAATAATTTCTTGATTGTTGGTTGATTTGAAGGAATGAGATTAGTCTCAACTGCTGAACTAGACCTGCTTCAATTCTTTCTTTAACAACCAACAAGAGATTATTGTCACAAAATATCAGCTTGAAATCAAAGGAAAAAAAATTAGTGAGCATTCCACTAATGAAGTTTGTGAAGATCCCCAAACCATTTCAATGCCTCATCCTCAAAGGTCAATGTAAAAACCATCATGCTGACATCCTCATGAAAAACATGAAATTATTTCATAACTCTAACAAATGATGCAATATCCCATGAAATGACTCACAAGATTCCTTAGAAATCCACCATGTCATACCTTAAGTCTTCAAAATAATGATTTGAAATCAAGACTTCGTCCTCAAGAGTTATTGCTTGATTACTTTCTTTTGCAAGTGATTCTTTAATTTGTTCTTTATCCACATGCTCTTCTCATAGAAATCTCCATAAATGCCCTACAAAATGGAGAGAAATGGGATTAAGATTCAAGGGCAATACTCACATGTTTATGGCCCTGATTTGCAACGATATATGCCATTGCTTCAAAGAGATGTCAATATTATGCATAAACTCCATGAATACTTATGCAAAATCACATATCGGATCAATGTAGGTCTATTTTATAACAACTTTCTATCTCCTTTTGGTTGCTAAACTTCATAATTTTAGTTGAAGTAAGTGAAAATCTAGCATATTTGTGGGTTTTAATCAAGACAGCATGAGAAAAAAATTCCAGTGTCATCACAATTTTCCATACTTTGAGAAAAACCCTCGTATCATAATTTTTTATTTATGCTCCATTTTCTTGTAATCTCTATGCAAAAACTGCTCTAGAATAGTTTTCTACAACAACTTTCCGTAGCTACTACAAACTTTCCACAATTGTTTCTACCTTCATTATGGAAGTTGTCTTCTTTGAGTTCGAACTGTTGATTTGGACTATGTGTTGAGTATTGAAGTAGAGACCATGAAATATGAAGCATGTTTACTTAAATTGTCTAATTCTATTGATTTACTAGAGAAGGAAATGAATGAATAATAGTTATAGTAGCTACCATCATGTTGTTGTTGAATGACAAATGTTATTGGAACAAAAGGTGAATCATGCTACTACAAGAATTTTTTAGAACAAGAAAACGAATTGTTGCAAGTTTTGTTGATTCCATTAAACCATATAGTTTTCATTAAAACCAAAATCCATGGTATAATTCTTACCATATGAATGAATGTGTCGAATTCGAGCATGGAAAGAAATACTTGGATTATCGATCACTGATGGAAATCGGTAACCAATGAAAGAAAACTCATTGATAATGTAAATGAGTTTCAAGGCACCTGAGTGCATCTTGACAGGGATGAATGAATGTGTTGAAGTCGAGCACCTGCAAGATCTGAAAATCAAGAGACATTGTTGAATTCCCATTGTTTTCAACGAGGAGACTTTTCATTGATGTATGAAAGTTCTAAGGCAGTCAAAATAATCTTTGATCGTGGTCCCAGATAAGGTGTTGAAGTCAATGGGACAAGATCTATTGGAACATGGGCCTTGAGAAATCCCACATCAACCAACTTGAGTATAGATCCAAAATGATTTAAACCATAATTAAAGATTCAAATCATCATGAAATTGCAGAACTTATTGTGAATTTTTCTTGCCAATTACCTGGTTTTCAAGAAAATCTTTTGTCCAATTGTGTAGTAAACTAGTTTTCACAATAGGACTTTTTTTTTCTTTTATATTTTTTTCTTTTTTTTGTTTCTTTCTACCCTACATGAAAAATAAAATAGCTTTCAAGTATAGTAATACTTCCAATGGAACCATGTGCGTAACATGATGACAAGTAAACTCATATGCAGGTTTGAAATATATTATTTGATATATACCATTATATGAAAGACCAATTGCTTTGATTGAGATGATGCCAAGAAAGAGCTAAAGAAGAGAGGTGTGTTCCAACTCAATGATTGTTTCAAACCAAAGTTCAATATAGTTATGATTCCCTTGGTTCACTTGCTCATTTGGATAATTTTTATGTCTTCTTCTTCCATGTTCTTCATATATTCTACGATCTTAGGTTCCAACAATTGCTCTCCATCAGATGTGGTCCATGATTCTGTAGTCTTCTTTGGATCTTCTTCTTATTTTGGATGTTGTTCCTCAAAGACAATTAGATATTCTCTTTTTTGCAATACTCTTCCTAATCTAAGATGAATATCATTTAGATCAGGAGGAATTGTTTGAAGATTGTGTACCTCAAAATTGTAAGCAGGCTGAGGTATTTTATTGGTGGGGATCGAAAATGGTTATGTGGGTAGTTGAGTGGGAATGGATTTTTGCAGTGCTTGCATAGGTGGTAATGGGAAAGGTTGAATTGAGGTCAGTTGTGGGTGAAAATGAAGTTGTGGTGGAGGTGAATGGAATGGATAGCATTGGGATTGGTATTGAGGATAGTGAAGAAAAGATTGAGGATATGGTGGATTTTTTTCGTTGTTGGGTTTGTGATATATTCTTTCCATGACATAGAGGGGGCGGTCGCCCCCCCTATCGCCCCCTTGCACGAGGTCGAACGTAGTGCCCTGGGAATTATTTTTTTATGCGGAACCAATAATAGTTGGGCAGACCCAAGGATGGGGGACAGACCCAAGGATGGGGGACAGACCCAAAGATGGTGGGTAGACCTACTCATGGTTTTTTGTTGTTGAGAAATCTAGGGCATAGCAATTAGGTAATTTCTCTTTTGTTGATAACTGCTTGTGAGTGCTTTTTACTTCTTTAGATTAGGATTTTCTCTTTCTTTAGATTAGTATGGTGTTGTTATTTATCAAATAGCTACCAATGCACAAACAATAAAGAGACAAGAGACACAAAATATGGCTATCAGCCAAGGCCAAAACCTCTCTCACTTGAGAGGAAAACCTGAACAAATTCTTCTTCTTATAGAGACTTCAATTTGAGGAATACCATGACCAAGACCCTTGACATATTTTCCACTCCAAGATCAAGACACAAGTTCCCTTTCACTGAATCTCTTTCGTGCCCAAGTCAACACTTGGTCCAATTGCTTGCCTTCCTTTGTACCTCAGCTATACTTTAGATCCTGACTTCCTTTTTCTTTGCTTCAGACCTGCAACTTCTCGGCTTCCTTTAGAAACCCTAGCACGTGTAAATTATCAACTTTCGAACCTTGATTCACTTCGCTTTAGGTGGAGGCAACTTCCTTGGCAACTCGGCTTGATAATGAAATTATTTTAGAGACATGTTTTTCGGCAATAATCACATCAAAATACATTTGTCGATGCGATTCGAACCAGCAAGTGTGGTTCATCGTCAGGACAAGATGAAGAACCAAATCATGGAAACAAGTTAAATAGAGAGATCGGTCACTCAAACGACTTGAAAGAAACAACTACTTTTGACTAAATGAAACGAGTAAAATGGACTGGACCTCAGCTACAACTGACTGGACCAAGAATTGGGGGAAAGGTTGATAAATTATTAATTCATTAAATAATTAGTTAATTGTTAGATTTAGTTATTTTATTTAAAACTAAATATATATCCTAAATAATTGTTAAGGGACATTAGAAGTTCTTCATTTTTAATTTAAAAGACTACAAATAAACTTATACTACTATATGAATGAAAGTTTATTAATTAAATAATTAATTAGTTAATTTGCTTATTAAGTTTATATATGTGTGTGTGTGTACAAAATATTATATCCAATTTTTAATTTAAATTTAACTATATAAATTTATCATGGGATAAATTAAAATACCAATATAAGTGTTTGTTTTTTTGTTTTTTTTTTAATTAATTAATTATTAATATGTTTATTAAGTATATTTATTTTTACTTGAATATAAGTTATAATTAGGATTAAATATAAATGTCTAATAATTAATCAATCACTTAGTTAAATTATTTAAAAACTTTATTTATTCAATAAGAATGTAACTAATTAAAAATTCAATGAAAGGAATATAAATAAACATTACCTTAAGATATAATATCCTTTTATTACAATATAAAAATAAACTTATACGAATATTATTATAGGAACAAATAGGAAATATTAATAAAATAGGAAAAAATAGAGGTAAAGAGTACCAAAAAAACAACAACAACAACTATAAATCAACAGAAAAGGGAACAAAAACAACCAGAAGTCCAGGGAATAAAACTAGAAAGGAAAACAAAGGAGGGTAAATGAAGGGGGGGAGGGGGAAGAGGGCCTAAGAGGAAAGGGCAGGGATCTAACAACTGCTAATCTTCCAGCCGTCGTCCCTATTAAGATTGCTCGACCTCCTTTAATTTCTATGGCTTCCCTAAACTTACGGTGATGAAATAGAGAAATCTTGGCAATAACCTGGGCCTCCTCAATACATATATGATGCTTAGACTTCTCCACGTGTTCATCCAAGGTTGAAGACCGGGTCCTCCAATGCTTGATGTCGGCTGCGTGCTCATGAATCCTCTGATTAATAGAGTGCCCAATTTCACCAACATAGGGGGTCCCACAAGAACAAGGAATAACATAAACACCTTTCATGTCCTTGGGGTCAATAGGGTCTTTTACAGACCTAAAAGAGTTACGAATGGTGTTAAGGGGTCTAAAGGTAGAGGGAACATTATGCTTCCTAAGAAGCCTCGCGATCTTATCAGTGGTCCCCTGGATGAAAGGGAGACGCACCCCTGAGATTCTGTCTTTAGGGTCTTTCTTAGACTTGGGACCTCTGCTAGCTTCAAGGAAAGCTTTGAAACCTTGGTGCCTACTATATCCATTATTAACAAAAAAATCAAGGAGGTGGGCTTTCTCCTTATCAAGGTTCTTTTCATCAGATATTCTCAACACCCGAGTGGCAAGTGTGTTGAGAACACCCAACTTTTGAGCAGGGAAATGATGAGAGCTGGCATGAAGATACTGCTCAGTATGAGTTTTTTTCCGAAACACCTAGTGGGAGAAATAACTGTCATCCTTTTTCGAAATAGGAACATCAAGGAAAGGTAGGCACCCATGGAGGAAGATTGATCGTTGAAATGCTGAAAAAATTGATCTAACTCTTCTTGGCCATGAGACCAGATGACACAAGTGTCATCCACAAACCTTTTCCAAAGCTTAGGCAGGAGTCGGGTTGAGGCCAAAGCCCTGGATTCAAAGTCTTCCATAAAAATATTAGCAACAACTGGGGACAGGGGGGAGCCCATGGCAACCTCGCATGTCTGCTCATAGAATTCTCCTTCAAAGCAGAAAAAAGTAGAAGTAAGACAAATCTCTACTAAATGAGTGGTATCGGGATCAGTGAGGTGATTGATGACCTCAATAGCCTCCTTAATAGGGATGCAAGTGTAAAGGGAGACTACATCAAAACTAACAAGAATATCCTCAGGGTCAAACTTTATTCCCTTTAACTCATTAACAAATGCAAAAGAGTCTTTGACGAATGACTTTGTAAGGCCAACAAGGGGTTTAAGCTTCAAGGCAAGGAATTTGGCTAGGAGGTAGGTTGGCCCTCCTATGGTGTTGACGATGGGTCTTAGGGGGGCCCCTTCCTTGTGGATCTTTGGAAGACCATAGATCCTCGGAGTGATGGGGCTACTCTCAATAAGCTTGTGGCAAAGGGTGCCCACAGTGCTACTAGACTTAATAGCTAGAGAAACTGTTCTAGAGATCCTTTTCAGGGGATTCTTATTAAGCTTTTTGTAGCTACCACTATTACACAGGTGATCCAACATCTTCCTGCGATAATCCTCTTTGTCAAGGATAACAACAGCCCCACCTTTGTCAACTTTAAGAACGACAATGTCATGGTTATGGTTCAAGGATTTAAGGGCATCAAATTCATCCTTGCTAATATTGTTCCTAGGGGGCTTTGCCTTCCTGAGGATTACAGCACAGTCTTGCCTTATTGTGTCTTTATTAGGTAAGCCCCTAATCCCAAACTCCACGTCACACATAATGTCTTCCACAGGGATTTTTCTAGGAGCAAGGGCAAAATTTAATCCCTTATTAAGGAGACTATAAACAGAAGGGGGAAAGGAAAAACTAGAAAGATTGACTACCTTATTTCTATGAGAAAGATGATTATTATTATTATTATTGTTGTTGTTATTATTATTATTATTATATTTATTATTATTATTATCACTGCTACTACTACTACTATTATTATTGATATAATTAACAATGTTGTATTTTATATTATATCTTTTATTAATATTAATATTACCATATTTAAAATTTTTATTAATATTATTATTAATTCCGTTATTATTACTATTATTGAATTTCATATTACTAGTAATCGCAATTATCAAAGTTCATAGGTTCGTTATTTGCAATGCTATTATCCTCATAACCCAATATCCCAGTCCCTAAATTAATTAACCTATTATAAACGGTCGGGTATGGCAGTGTAGGCTTACCTTGGTTTCTGTCCACCGAATGAAAACCACCGGAATCCCCACGCATGTAGGAAGGATCGGACTCGACACCATTGAAGGAGGGAAGGCCCAAATCAGTTAGGGAGTAGGGAGGACGGTTAACCGAGGATGGTGAAGGAAATTCTCCAGCGTCAGATACCAAAGGGACGACAGAACTTGCGGTTGCATTTTGAATAGAAAGGACCCCACGGGGATGGATATCTACCAAAGGAGAAGAATCGGGCTTGAATGAACCAGTCATCACGCCAATGGAACTGATATCAACCTTGGAGGCAAGACAAGAATCCGAAGTAGGAGGGATCGAGCAGGGGGCGTCCAAATCATCGTGGTGCATACCAAGCTCCACGTTGGGAAGTGGTGGAACTGATACCGAACGGCTGGAGACCAAAGGTAAAAACTCCGGTGGGTTAACCTCTCCACTAGAACCCGTCTAGACACCATTAATCGCATGGGTCATCAATCACCTCACTAATCTAGATATCGCTCATTTAGTAGAGATTTGTCTTACTTCTATTTTTTTCTACTTCGAAGGAGAATTCTATGAGCAGACATGCGGGGTTGCCATGAGCTCTTGCCATGGGCTCCCCCCTGTCCCCGATTGCTGCTAATATTTTTATGAAATACTTTGAATCCAGGGATTTGGCCTCAACTCGAATCCTGCCTAAGATTTGGAAAAGGTTTTTGGATGACACTTGTGTCATCTGGTCTCATGGCCAACAAGAGTTAGATCAATTTTTTCAGCATTTCAACGATCAATCTTCCTCCATAAAGTTTACTATGGAACATGAAGTTGATGGGTGCCTACCTTTCCTTGATGTTCTTATTTTGAAAAAAGATGAAGGTTTTTTCTCCCACCAGGTGTTTCGAAAAAAAACTCATACTGAGCAGTATCTTCATGCCAGCTCTCATCATTTCCTTGCTCAAAAGATAGGGGTTCTCAACACGCTTGCCACTCGGGCATTGAGAATATCTGATGAAAAGAACCTTGATAAGGAGAAAGCCCACCTCCTTGATGTTTTTGTTAATAATGGATATAGTAGGCACCAAGGTTTGAAAGCTTTCCTTGAAGCTAGCAGAGGTCCCAAGTCTAAGAAAGACCCTAAAGACAGAATCTCAGGGGTGCATCTCCCTTTCATCCAGGGGACCACTGACAAGATCGCGAGGCTTCTTAGGAAGCATAATGTTCCCTCTACCTTTAGACCCCTTAACACCATTCGTAACTCCCTTAGGTCTGTAAAAGACCCTATTGACCCCAAGGACATGAAAGGTGTTTATGTTATTCCTTGTTCTTGTGGGACCCCCTATGTTGGTGAAACTGGGCGCTCTATTAATCAGAGGATTCATGAGCATGCAGCCGACATCAAGCATGGGAGGACCCGGTCTTCAACCTTGGATGAACATGCAAAGAAGTCTAAGCATCATATATGTATTGAGGAGGCCAGGTTATTGCCAAGATTGCTCTATTTCATCACCATAAGTTTAGGGAAGCCATAGAAATCAAAAGGAGGTCGAGCAATCTTAATAGGGACGACGGCTGGAAGATTAGCAGTTGTTGGATCCCTGCCCTTTCCTATTATCCACACCCCCCCTCCCCGCCACCCCTTCATTTACCCTCCTTCATTTTCCTTTCTAGTTTTATTCCCTCGACTTCTGGTTGTTTTTGTTCCCTTTTCTATTGATTTACAGTTGTTGTTGTTGTTGTTTTTTGTACTCTTTACCTCTATTTTTCCTATTTTATTAATATTTTCTATTTGTTCCTATAATAATATTCTTATAAGTTTATTTTTATATTGTAATAAAAGGATAATATAGCTTAACGTAATGTTTATTTATTAGGTTTAATTTTTAAATATAGGTTCTTGTTATATTCCTTTCATTGAATTTTTAATTAGTTACATTCTTATTGAATAAATAAAGTTTTTAAACAATTTAACTAAGTGATTGATTAATTAGTAGACATTTATATTTAACCCTAATTATAACTTATATTCAAGTAAAAATAAATATATTTAATAAACATATTAATAATTAATTAATTTAAAAAAAAAAAAAAAACACACTTATATTTGTATTTTAATTTATCACATGATAAATTTATATATTTAATTTTAAATTAAAAATTGGATATAATATATATATATATAAACTTAATAAACAAATTAACTAATTTATTAACTTATTGATTATTTAATTAATAAACTTTCATTCATATAGTAGTATAAGTTTATTTGTAGTCTTTTAAATTAAAAAGGAAGAACTTATAATGTCCCTTAACAATTATTTAGGATATATATTTAGTTTTAGATAAATTAACTAAATCTAGCAATTAACTAATTATTTATCAACCTTTCCCCCAATTCTTAGTCCAATAAGTTGTGGCTGAGGGCCAGTCCATTGTAGCCGTTTCATTTCGTCAAAGTAGTTGTTTCTTTCTAGCCATTTGAATGATCGATCTCTCTATTTAACTTGCTACCATGATCTAGTTCTTCATCTTGTCTTGGCGATGAACCACACTTGTTGGTTTGAAACGCGTCTACAAATAAATTTTGATGTGATTATCGCCGAAAAACATGTCTTAAAAACTTGATATGGATAATAGAAGCCTTAATTCAATAATGAAATTGTTCTCTTCCTTAATTTGTCCTTCAAAGGAGACTATGATGCTTGGCTTCGGCTTCTTCTATAGTTGGACAACACCATTTTTTCGCACGTGTGGAGTAGATCAACCCAAAACATATCAGAAATGACCTTGGGTATAATCTTCCTTCCTTCACTTGGTTATATGCTTCCTAGATGAACTTCGCACCTCCTATTGAAGACTTGTTTATGACCAAAATTTTGTCTCTGAAATGAAGCCGAGCTTCCCTATTTATGGTGGTTGGAGCACCCATAATAAGTCGACTTGAACTATGGGTGAGCTAACATGTCTTTTGGAGCAAATTCATTATTTCATTTAATGTCGACTTTAAGGAGATGCTTGAGCTTGATCTTGGAGGGATATTTGACTCTTTCATTGACTCATATAAAAATGGCAAGAATCTACTTCGACTTTCAACCAGTGGAAGCCAATAGATCGATGAAAACAATATGAACAAGAAGAAGATATATCAATGGCACATAACACAAGATGTATCTAGGGAAAGCCACTGCTCAAAACCCCGCTATATGTATTGCATATATTAGAAATATGAGTGAAGATACAAATCTTGTTCTCACTAGAACAATTCCGCACAAGTATGTTCAACTCTCTCAGCTCACAAGCTAGCTCTTGGCCAACACTTAGCCAATTCTGCTGCTCTCCAAGCTCTTGATCTCTTGTGCAATTCCTATGATGAATAGCCCGTATTTAAAGGGAATCCATGCTTCCAAAACTACGTAATCCAAACATAGGATCAATCTCTTATGCATGCATGATATTTACACTCCAGTAAATAATGTTGGAAATAATATTGAGAGGGGGGGTGAATAAGTATTATCAACTTACTAAATTTTTCTTTTCATAATCAAATTTATATACACTAATTCAGTGAAGGGAACTTGCGTGTGCACGCAACTGTTCTTAAGGCAACAAAAGTATATCCAGTGAACTTATGATTCAGTTAATTCATCATATGGTGATCTTTAATCAGTGCATCAATACTTAATTAACCATTTAACAGTAATCATGTGTAATAATAACATAATAAGAAATCACACATAAGTAAAACACATGAACACAACGATTTAAGGTGGAAACCCAATGCGGCAGAAAAACCACCTGTTGTTGTCGTCTCTGTCTTCTTTTAATATAAGAGAAACCTATTTACAATATTGTAATGGTGCAGACTCATACCAGTATGCAGGAACCCACCTGCAGAAGGCTACAACCTTCTCTCATTCTCCAGCTTCTACTGGAAGGGAGCTACAACCCCTAGCTCTTGTACTAGCCGATATGTTTACTAGTACCTAGGTTCCAACCTATAGAAGGATTCAACCTTCATGGTTTTCCAGCTGCTACTGGAAGGGAGCTCCAACCCCCTGGCTCTTGTATTGGACGATATGTTTACTAGTACGTAGGTGCCGACCTACAGAAGGCTACGACCTTCTCTCTTCCTCCAGGGACCACATTTCATTAATTTTCAGACTGGATACTCCTGGTACACAACAACACAATATGAAGGCCACGTTTCATCCAATTTTCATATTGGACCCATCAGCAACATTGAAGCTCAAAATCAATCACCACTACAATACAACCAATCACTAAAAACCCATCAACACTGAAGCAAATCACAATCAATCAATCTGAACATTCAGAACACTATCACCAGAACACAGAGCAGAACCCAGAACTTTGCATCAACAACCAGAACCAACTGCAACTTCAAACATCATATTTCATAATGTATACGCTACTTCGAAGTACCAAACCAGCGTGTATACACACCTTCACCAAGGTGAACCAACGTATAGATTTGCAAATACTAACTTAAAACTTCACAGTTGTTCCAAACTTCAGTCATACCCAGATCATAACATTTATAGAATAAAACATGCATTAGTAATCAGATCTAGCCCAACCAATATCAGATCATTCAATGACAAGTCATTTCAGGTCTCATGATCCTGATCCAACATTGAATTCAAGGTGCACAAAATATTTCAGATCATATCATAATCATAGCCCCTACAACATAAAATATACTTCAGATAGAAGTATTCCTGAGAAACCCTTACACTTGCACACTTGGCCCTTTGATCTTCTCCTCCTTATATAGTTTGATCCTTTGTCAATACCTCGGACCAAAACCTCAGACCAATACCTCGGACCAAAACCTTGATTTTCCATCCCATATGCGCTTTTCCTTCGATGAAAGTGCGTGCATACGTATACAATCCTTTTGTTATGTGAACCAGCGTATACTTCTTAAACCATTCTCTTTCTTCAATCTCTAGAGTCTAATATGTAATCCTTTATTGTTAACCTGTTGCATTGTGAACTGTCATCTATGTGAGTTTCCATCAAGGACAACACCTATATCATAATGCCAACAATCTCCCCCTTTGGACTTGATGGCAACCAGATTCTCTCCCCCTTTGACATCAAGGGCAAAGGGCGGACCAAGATATTCTCCCTAGTAGGGATTCTCTGCACATGCTGAATTCTCTGATCATGCTCCCCCTAAGCTTTTACCAGAATCTCTGATGGATGTGAAATGAAGTACATGACTCTATCACTCAACTAAGTGAGTATGACCTTCCTATCATCAATGACTCATATATATATATATCAATCACCCAACCAAGTGGGGATATACCAAATGTTCATACATGATTAAAAAATTTGCAATTATTACATCATCCTTCCCATGCATAGTGGGGTTACATCATAGGTCTTTACATGACCTTTACATCAAATGATATACATGACATTTATAACAAGGACTAACAATCTAAACAAGACCATGATAGTCATCAGCAACTATCATACACCATATATGATCTGCACCATAAGCATCTGTCAGCAGCATCAAGATCAACAGCCTGTAAATGTCCATCATCAAAAGAGTCATCTGAATCAAAAAAACTATGTGGATCAAGCAATATAAGCATCATCATGTACCAAGGTCTTCTAATATAATGCCAACAATGCATTATTAGAAGCATATGCTCCCCCTAAACCTGTGCCAGTCGTTCACTATTAGAGTTGATCATTGCATTTGTTAGTAAGAATCATCAAGGCATCATCATCAACCAATTATTCATCAAATTATTAACAACTTATGAGGGCCAAAAATACTTCCACATATCATCAATAGACTGTAATCATCATCAATCAGAACAAAACAGATAATTGATAATTGACTGAACCATATCAGACCCCTTTTCCTGAGTCTGTCCCACTGCTTTTTCCTCAAAACACCATATACGCAATTGTGAAACTTCTAACTCACGTATATACGCCACTTTTCTTCATAATAACTGCGTATAAGAATTGGAATACTGAAGTTTTACACTTCCAGCTCCCCCTGGGTATGTTATGTTTGTATATTGAGCTATGCCACATCTTTCTGACAACAATTCTTGCTTCTTCAATACCTTGGATTGTGATGATGTTTTCTCCTTATGGTATGGTGGCCGAAATTTTCTCCTACATTCCTTTGTTATATGTCCAAACTTGTTACACGCATAAAATCTTACATGTTTCATATTCCTTCTATCGCAATCAATAGCTTTGTGACCAAACATATTGCAAGAAAAACAATATCCCTTAAAGTACCTCGAAATTGATTATCTTTTTGTGTGACGATCTTGAATCATTCTACTTCTACATCTGGCTACAACATGTCCAAAATTATGACATATAAAACATTCAACATTATTTGTTAGAGGAAAGAACCGATTATCCCTTCCATAGTTAGGAGGAAATGATTTTCTTTGAAGTCTTTCTTTCCTTGGTTGTTGATGGGGTTTACCACTTATCTCCTTGTTGAGAATTTCAGATTTTGCATTAAAGTTCCTTGCCTCACCTTGTGAGCTAGATTCACCTTCAAAAGTTTCATGAAATCTAATACCAATCTTTATAAGAGGAGAACGTTGAACTTTGATGATTTCATCTAACATTTCCAATCCTTTAGCAAATCTAAGATTCAAAGTTTTTGTCTTCTCAAGTTCTTTTCTTAGACTTACTACTTCACATTCTAACACTTCATTGTGCTTGTCCTTTTCAGTGAGTTGATGTGTCATTGTGTCTATGATTGTATCCTTTTCTTCCAAACAGATTTTGAGTTGAGTGATTTCTTTAAGGAAATCTTCCTTTTCTAAGGTATCATTTTCATATGCCATGAGTAGTTTAATATCTTGATCATCTTCATCACTATTAGACATGCCATCACTATCTTCATGAGTATAATAACTTCTATTACCTTCTGCAGAAATCTTTCCTTTGTCATGAGGGCATTTAGCAGCATAATGACCAACTCTTCCACAAGCAAAACATTTGAAGGGAAGCTTACCTCTGAATCTTCTGGAACCCCGCTGAAGTTTCTTCACAAAGTTTACCTCTTCTTCTTCTTATATATATCCTGATTCTTTGAGATCTCCCTTTTCTTTTCCTTTTGTAGAAGCTTTGAAAGTGGCTTCTCTGATTTCTGATGGACCTCCTTTCCTCATTTCAAAGGCAGTTAAAATTCCATGAAGTTGAACAATAGTAACAGATTGTAGATCTTGCTTTTCTTCAATGGCAGATACTTTTGACTCAAATTTAGAAGACAAAGATCTCAAAATTTTCTCAACTATAGTAGCCTCCTTTATTTCTTCACCCAGATTTCTCATATGATTTACAATCCCATCTACTCGTAAGAAATAACTAGAAATACTTTCATCACTATGCATCTTGAGAGTTTCATACTGGATTCTGAGAGTTTGGAGTTTAGCATGTTTTACCTAGGAGTCTCCTTCATAGCTCTGAATGATTATGTCCCATATTTCCTTGGTTGTGTTGAACTGCATGACTTTGACGAATTTTGATTCTGATAGACTTCCCAATAAAGCGTTGACGGCTTTGGCATTGATTTCATATGATTTCTTTTCTGCTGGATCCGTGGGGACTACTGTTGGATATTGGTATCCTCTTTCCACAATTTCCCAAACATCAACTCCAAGTGACTGAAGATAAGTTCTAGTTCGTGTTTTCCAATATACCAAGTTGTTCCCATTGAAGATTGGTGGTCTAGTAGATCCCACGCCTTCGCGATTATTCATCTTCAAAGATCTCCCTTCAAGTGATCAAGCTTCTTCTGAAGGACCCACTCTGATACCAATTGTTGGAAATAATACTGAGAGGGGGGTGAATCAATATTATCAACTTACTAACTTTTTATTTTCATAATCAAATTTATATACGCTACTTCAGTGAAGGGAACTCGTGTGTGCACGCAACTGTTCTTAAGGAAACCAACGTATATCCAGTGAACTTATGATTTAGTTAATTCATCATATGTTGATCTTTAATCAGTGCATCAGTACTTAATTAACCATTTAAACAGTAACCATGTGCAGTAATAACAGAATAAGCAATCACACATAAGCAACACACATGAACACCAAGATTTAAGGTGGAAACCCAATGTGGGAGAAAAACCACCTGCTACTGTCGTCTTTGTCTTCTTTTAATATAAGAAAAACCTGTTTACAATCTTGTATTGGTGCAGACTCATACCAGTACGTAGGCACCCACCTACAAAGGCTACAACCTTCTCTCATTCTCCATCTTCTACTGGAAGGGAGCTACAACCCCCTAGCTCTTGTACTAGCCGATATGTTTACTAGTACGTAAGCACCAACCTACAGAAGGATTCAACCTTCACTCGTTCTCTAGCTGCTACTGGAAGGGATCTCCAACCCCCTGGCTCTTGTACTGGCCGATATGTTTACCAGTACGTAGGCATCAGCCTACAGAAGGCTACAACCTTCTCTCTTCCTCCAAGGACCACGTTTCATTAATTTTCAGACTGGATACTCCTGGTACACAACAACACAATATGAAGGCCACGTTTCATCCAATTTTCATACTGGACCCATCAGCAACATTGAAGCTCAAAATCAATCACCACTACAATACAACCAATCACTGAAAACCCATCAACACTGAAGCAAATCACAATCAATCAATCTGAACATTCAGAACACTGTCACCAGAACATAGTCACCAGAACACAGAGCAAAACCCAGAACTCTGCATCAACAACTAGAACCAATTGCAACTTCAAACATCATATTTCATAATGTATATGCTACTTTGAAGTACCGAACCAGTGTGTATACACGCCTTCACCAAGGCGAACCAGTGTATAGATCTGAAAATACTAACTTAAAACTTCACAATTGTTCCAGACTTCAATCATACCTGGATCATAACATTTACAGAATAAAATATGCATTAGCAATCAGATCTAGCTAATCCAATATCAGATCATTAAATGAAAATTCATTTCAGGTCTCATGATCCTGATCCAACATTGAATTCAAGGTGCACAAAATATTTCAAATCATATCATAATCATAGCCCCTACAACATAAAATATACTTTATATAGAAGTATTCCTGAGAAACCCTTACACTTTCTCACTTGGCCCTTTGATCTTCTCCTCCTTATATATTTTGATCCTTTTTCAATACCTCTGACCAAAACCTTGATTTTCCATCCCATACGCGCTTTTCCTTCTGTGAAAGTGTGTGCATACGTATACGCTCCTTTTGTGTGTACGCTGCTTGGACAAAGTGAACCAGCATATACTTCTTAAACTATTCTCTTTCTTCAATATCTGGAGTCTGATCTATAATCCTTTGTTGTTAACTTGTTGCACTGTGAACTGTCATCTATGTGAGTTTATGTCAAGGAAAACACCTGTATCATAATGCCAACTGCTCAAAACCCAGCTATCTATATTGCATATATCAGAAATATGAGTGAAGATACAAATCTTGTTCTCACTAGAACAATTCCACACAAGTATGTTCAACTCTCTCAGCTCACAAGCTAGCTCTTGGCCAACACTTAGCCAATTCTACAGCTCTCCAAGCTCCTGATCTCTTGCATAATTCCTATGATGAATAGCTCGTATTTAAAGGGAATTCATGCTTCCAAAACTACACAATCCAAACATAGGATCAATCTCTTATGCATGCATGATATTTACACTCCAGTAAATAATACCACTGATACTACACGGACCCTACACTCTAGTCTCAACTGGGTCTTTCTATGAACTGACATGCATGAGTTTCTCATGAGGGAATCTTCAGTTAACTAGAGTAGCACTAGTGGATGCATTAGTGCACCAATTGACTGTTAGTCCTCTAGTAGTTCCAAAAAAAAAATAGAACTAATTTAACATAACTTAACTCAGTAAACTGAGTGATCTATATTGGACCCCTAAAACTTAGGGAGAACATATACATGACTACAACAAGACTTCCAACTCAAAATTCCTAAGCTAATTAAGTTAATTAAACTTAATTAACTATTTACAAGTTTCTATGAGAATAGAATTCAATTTTAATTCTCAGTTTAATTCAAGGACAAATTAAACTAGAATTTATTGTTGTCATTTCTCAACACTCCCTCTCAACAAGAAAGGGATTATCAGCTACCCCGATCTTGTCTCTGTGAAACTCGAATTTACATCTTGACAATGCCTTTTTCAAAATGTCAGCATCTTGATCCTCCGTGGGAATGTACTCTAACAACATAATCTTCCTCAATACACAATCTCTGAGATGATGATATCGAATATCAATATGCTTGGACCGATCATGAAAAACTGGATTTCAGAGAGTTTGATACAACTTTGATTATTGCAATAAATCATATTTGGATCCATGTGCTGACCAAACCAGGATCCTCCTCATCCAAATGGCCTCACATGCTGCTTGACTCACAGCCATGTACTCTACCTCTGCTGAACTCAGTGCAACCAATCTCTCTTTCCAGTTGTACGAAGAAACTGTTTCTAATCCAATACTGGATATCCCACCTAATTTTCTCTACCTGTCGGATGGACTTCCTGCCCAATCTGCATCGGTGAAGCTTTGAAGCTTCACTCCCTCTGTTTGTTTGTACAATAATCCATTCTGAGTAGTGCCCATGAGGTATCTCAACACATGCTTTGTCACCTTCCAATACAGCTTGGTAGGCATAACCATCGCTTGACTAATCTAGTTAAATGCATAGCACATATCCGGTCATGTGTTCACCAAGTACATGAGTGAACCCACAAGCTACCCGTAAATAGTAGCTTCCACTACTTCCCCTGAAGTAGCATCATCCTTCCTCCAGTTACCTGCTAGAGGAGTCTCCATGGGTTTTCTTCTCTCCATATAGAATCTCCTAAGTATCTCGTTGGCATACTTGCCCTGAGACACAAACAACTCCCCATCTCCCTGCCATACCTCCATGCCAAGAAAGTAATGCATGAGCCCCATGTCCTTCATCTCAAACTCTCTTGCAAGGTCCTCCTTGCAAGATTTGATTAGTTGATCATCACCTGTCAATATGACATCATCAACATAAAGTACAATTATCAACAATTTATCTTCCACCACTATGTGGTACAGGTTCGCATCTGCTTCACTCTTTGTGAAGCCCAACTCGGTGAAGTAGCTATCTATCTTGGTGTACCAAGCACGGGGTTCTTGCTTCAGCCCATACAACGCTCTCTTGAGCCGGCACACATGCGACTCATGGTCAAAGGTCTCAAAACCTTCAAGCTGCTCTTGTTGACCTAGATTTTCATTGATGTCAATATGGAAATATTCTGGATGAGTAAACAATGATGTGAAGCCAAGCAGAGAGGATCCATGAAGAAACAGGAGCAAAGCCATCAGGGAAGCCATCAGAAGAGGTCATTGGAAGCAAAGAGGTCATTAGCTGGTAGAATTTGGCGAAACACATAGAGGAGAAGAAGAGACAAAGGAATCATAATGGGTCTTTGAACCCAGTTGAAGAATCAGAGTGAAGCTCAGAGAGAATCAACGATGTATGAATTCGCAGAAGGCAGGCTTAGAGAGACTTGAGCAGTGGAAAAGTAAAAGTCGAAAACCCTGAAGAAAACCTGAAACCACAGGAAAAACACTGAATAAATGAATCAAAGTCAAAGTGAGGAGACAGATGAAGATTGAATGCACAGGAACCATTGGATCTTGGAGATCAACGGACGAGATTGTTTGTAATGAGCGGCCAGGATTAAGTTGCGCAATGTAAAGTCAAAGAAATGAACAACGAAGATTAACACGGGCGTTAGTCAAAGAGAAAGGCGGGTTTATAAGCGGAAATGGTTTATCGGGTTGAGAATAAGCAGTAAGTGGTTATAGGAGGGAGTCACCTGATTCCATTAAGCAATTGACACGTCGCATGTCGGAGGAGAGAGGAAACCACTTTATCGATCAGGTAATCCTCGTGCATGTAGCTCACCCGATATCGTTGTCGAGCATTGGATCAAATGCGGTTTTGATCTATGGCACGGGATCACTGAGCAGCTTTGTTAGTCGGGTGTAATATCAATTGTCGGATGGGATGGTAAGATCTACAGTGGAGGATTGATCTGATAAAGGTAAAAATCGGAAAATGTGAAAAGGCTGTAAAAAGGCGGAAAAGGTAAGTTACGCATGATTATTGTGTATTTCTATTATATAAACATTATAATAGAAATAGTGCGGATATAAGGATTTCATGTGGTTAAATTCTATATAACCAATGTTAAAGAGTGGGAAGGTTATTTATATGCGGCTAAGGGTTAATGAAGTTTTATAAGGGTTAATGAGTCCTGATAGAAAGGATATTGACTAAGGGTTAGACTATGGTTGATCAGGTTAAGTCAAGACCGTTAGATCTGGAGAGAAGAGATCTACGGTGCAGCAAGCTTCCGATGGATTGTGTTGATCGGACCGAGTGGTGATCATCGAATCTAATACAGAAGAAATTGACGGTGCGGAATGAGGCGCTGATTAAAAAGCGAAAAGTCAATGTGGGACCTCTTTGTTGACAGAGGAAGCCATGGACCGGGAAGCCGAAGAATCAAGCGAGCGTAGATGGACGAGTGAGCACAGAGGAAGCTAAAGCGACCGGAGGAGGGAAGCCAAAAGGTCGAGCGAGCGTTGAGGAAGTCGAAGGTCGAGCGAGCGTTGAGGAAGCCGAAGCTCAAGTGAGCAAGGAGGAAGCCAAAGGTCAGCATATCAGGCTTATATAACAGAGAAAAAAAAGTGGTTGAGGCTGGCGAACTGAAAAAAGGAAGTTGAAGTTCTGGCAGAAGTGGAAGGAACAGGAGAATATAAGTAAGTCATAGGTCTAGTAGGGTTGGGAGCAGAGAATTACAACCAAACAGATCCAAACAGTTTACAATAGAGGGTTGGAGCCCTTGAGGTTGGTGCCTCAGAACTGAAAGGATTGGTGTCTTGGGAGTTGGTGCTCCTAAATTCAAGGTTGGTGCCTTGACAAGACAGAGTTGGTGATCTGGAGGTTGGAGCCTCACAAAGAGTCCAAATTGGTGCTTGGGAACTGATTGAAACCATATATATGTATATTGTACTTGATTTATTGCAAAGATCACATTAATAAAAACATCTATTCATGTTATCTATTTCTGTGTTCCAAATATAAATGTTTTTAACTGATAAAAATAATAATTGAAAAGAAATATGGATTCACCCACCCCCTCAGTATTTCCAACAATTGGTATCAAAGTGGGCTTCTTCATATCAACCTAACAGCTTGAAGAAGGATTCTTAGTCATGATGAGAAATCAAGAAGTGTTAGGAAGACCTCCTCTGTTCGATGGCACAAATTTTGGTTTCTGGAAAAAGAGAATGTCCTACTACTTAATGTCCCTTGGACCTGAAGTTTGGCATTCGGTCTTAAATGAGTACATAGCTCCTTCCACTCTTCCAACAGATCAAGATGAGAGGAAAGTCTACGTTGCAAATGAAAAAGCCTTAAACTCCATCACTAGTGGAATCATTGATTCTGAATTTACAAAAGTCATGAATTTTAACTTTGCCAAAGAAGTATGGGATAAGATAATTGGATTATACGACGGGGACTCCAAAGTCAAGAAGGAAAAACTTCAAACTCATAGAAGGCAATTTGAAAGTCTAAAAATGGATGATGAATAATATATTGCATCATACTTTCTCCGAGTAGCTGAAGTGGTCAACTCTCTTAAAGGATTGGAAGAAAACATTGAAGAAAGCACCATTGTTCAAAAGGTCTTAAGATCTCTCCCAGACAGATTTGACTCCAAAGTAAGTGCCATAGAAGAAATGAAGGATCTAGATACTCTCAAGATGGATGAACTCCATGGAATCCTCATTGCCTATGAGATGAGAAAAGGTTGCCCAAGTTCCAAAGATGCAGCATTCAAGGCCTCAAAATCAAAAAAGGGGAAAGAAAGGAATGTCAGTAGTGATGACTCCGATGTTGAATCCGAATTGGCGCAATTTGTATGAAGGCTGAAGAAAGGATCTAAGCTAAAAGGTAAATACCCTCTTATTTGTTTCAAATGTGGAAAAATAGGTCATTATGCTGCAAAATGTCCTCATAAGCATGATAGTGATGATGAAGAAAATTATAAAAGGATTGTATACAAAAGAAAGGGTTTAATAAGAAGAATTTCCTCTCTAAGCAAGATGAGTCTGATGAAGATGAATTTGTAGTCATCAAAAAGAAATCAACTAACCAGTTCCCTCACCACAAAGGAGGTAATGAAGAATCAGATGAAGAAAATGACCATGCTGGAAGCCAAGAAGTATTATTCATGGCATTCACAAATGATGATGAATCATGGCTAGATGGAAATGTAGATGAATTTTTAATAAGTGCCATTGAAGAAAATGAGAAATTACGGAACAAAATCATTTCTCTCAAGGTAGAAAATGAGGAAACAAAAAGAAGGGAAGATCTCTTGAAAAATAAGCTAAAACAAAAAGAAGAAGCTTGCGAAGACCGTGAAGCCGAAATAGTATCTCTGAGGAATGAATTGGAGCAAGTTAAAAAGGGTTGGAAAAGCTCTCAAATACTTGACACTATCCTAAATAATCAAAAACCTCAACATGAAAAATTTGGAATAGGTTTTAAAGGAGAATCATCAAGTACTAAGAATAATGCGAAAAGCTATGCCGACGTACTTTCTAACAACCCAAAAGAAGAAAGATTATTTCATCAAAGGCTCATCCCAGATCCAAAGAATGAAGAGAGAGTAACTCCAAGGAAGAATGTTGATTCGAATCATGGATGTTACAACAGATACAAAACAGTATTTCATCAAAGGCCCATCTCAAATCCAAAGAATGAAGCGGGAGTAACTCCAAGGAAGAATGTTGATTCAAATCATGGCTATTACAATAGGTACAAAACTATCTTTTTTGGGCATTGTTTCCATTGTAAAAATTTTGGTCATCAAGCTAGACATTGCATGGCTCGTAAGAATGACACACCAAAACTGAAGGATCAAATAAACAAACCATATGGCCCCAAAGGGCAAGGACAAATCAAGACCTACAATTCTTTTGATCCCTTGGCCAAATTTGATCTGATTTGCTCATTATGTAATAATAATGGACACAATGAACAAAATTGCCCACTCAAAAGAGGAAAAGCAAGAAGTGAGAATCCCAACACAGATAAATGTGGCCTAGCTCTATGTGCTCAAAATAATGAAAATCATTGGTTTGTGGATAGTGGGTGCTCCAGACACATGACAAGCGACAAAAGGAAGTTTGTCTCATTCAAAAAAGAAGGAAGGAAATGTATCCTTTGGAAGTGGATCTGCCAAAATTGCTAGAAAATGAATTGTTACTCTTATTAATGGAAAAGGAAAAGCTCAAAATGATTTTCTAGTAAACAAACTCAAACACAACCTCCTGAGTGTTAGCCAAATCTGTGATCAAGGACATAATGTTGTCTTTAGCACCAAAGATTGTGAAATAAGGAAATCTTCCTCAGGGGAACTTGTGGCGAAATGGGTTAGAACACCAGACAACATCTACATTCTAAACAAGATTCAAGAAGATAAATGCTACTTAAGTCAAACAGATCAAAGTTGGTTCTGGCACAAGCGACTTGGACATACAAGCTTCGATAACTTGATCAATATCAGCAAGATTAAAGCAGTACGAGACATTCCAAATTTATTCAAACCAAATCAAGGAATATGTGGTCCATGTCAACATGGAAAGCAAACCAGAACCAGCCACAAGACCAAGGAGTTTTCTACATCAAAGCCTTTGGAGATCAACCATGCTGATTTATGTGAACCAACTAGAACTCTAACACTCCAAGGATAAAGGTACTTTACTTTATTTGTTGATGACTACACTAGAATGATGTGGATACATTTTATAAAATATAAATCCGAAGCATTTGAGTGTTTTAAGAATCTTAAAGCTCTTGTAGAAAATGAAAAGGACTCAAAGATTAAGTGCCTCAGAACATATAGAGGGGGACAATTCACATCAAAAGAATTTAATGAATTCTGTAAAATACATGGAATTAAAAGAGAACTCTCTGTTGCTAGAACACCCAAGAAAAATGGGGTAGTTGAAAGAGGAAACTGAACAGATCAAGAAATGGAAAGAACAATGTTAATAGCAGCTGACTTGCAGCCAAAATTCTGGAGAGAAGCAGTCGGGACAGTTGTTTTTACCTTGAATCGAACTCAATTAAGACCAAATAATGAAAAGACTCCTTATGAATTATGGAAAGGAAGACCTGCTTCAGTAAAATACTTCAAGATTTTTGGAAGCAAGTGCTTCATAAAAATCAATGATGGCTCACCAGGAAAGTTTGATTCTCAGGTTGATGAAGGGATCTTCCTTAGATATTCTACACGGAGCAAAGCCTACAAGTGCTACAATAACCGACTATGGAAAATAGTGGAAAGCATTGATGTGAAGATTGATGAAGACCTTCCAGAAAAAGAAATTGAAGAACATGAAGTTGATCCTCTCATTGAAGAAGAAGAACCTCAAGAAGAAGAAAAAAGTCAAGAAATACCCAGGGAAAAAGCACCATCTCAAACTCCTTCAAAGATGAAACTTCTCCAAAAATATCACCTGGAAGAGCAGATTATTGGCAATATAGATGAAGGGATGCAAACCTGAAGAAGAATGACAAATGCACCAAAGAAAAATGATATTGCTCTTCTATCCATGATAGAACCAGAAACATTTACTCAAGCAAGGATCCTCATTGGGTAAAAGCCATGGAAGAAGAAATGTCTCAAATTGAGAAAAATGAGACATGGGAGCTAGTACCTCATCCAAAAGACAAAAACATAATAGGAACCAAGTGGGTGTTTAAAAACAAAATGAATGAAGATAGATAAATCATCATAAACAAGGCAAGGCTTGTTTGTAAAGGCTATACACAAATTGAAGGAATTGACTTTGAAGAAACATTTGCACCAGTAGCTCATGTGGAAGCTATCAGGATGTTCTTGGCATTTGCTTGCTCAAAAGGATTCAAAATCTATCAAATGGACTTAAAATCAGCATTTCTAAATGGGGAACTCAAGGAAGAAGTCTACATGGAGCAACCAGAAGGGCTTAATCTAACAGAAGGAAAAGACTTTGTTTGTAAGTTGAAAAAGGCATTATATGGGTTGAAACAAGCTCCTAGAGCTTGGTATGCAAGATTGGTCACTATCTACAACAACAAGACTTCAAGAAGGGGGTCGCAGGAAGTAATCTCTACATAAAGATGGATGAGGATAAGTTACTAGTCACACTTGTTTATGTTGATGATCTGATTTTTGCTAGTAATAATGATGAGATGAGCCATGAGTTTTCTCAAAATATTTCAAAAGAGTTCGAGATGTCAATGGTAGGAGAGTTATCTCACTTCCTTGGACTACACGTATCTCAAACCACGGCAGGCATGTTTATATCTCAAGCCAAATATCTTAAAGACATGCTTAAAAGATATGGAATGGAAGATTGTGCACCCATGAGCACACCTATGACCACAATTTGCAAATTGAGCAAAAATGATGACTCCCCTCTAGTAGATGCAACTCATTACAGGTCAATAATTGGAGCCCTTCTATACTTAACTGCTACGAGACCCGACATTATGCAAGCAGTAGGAATGGTGGGAAGATTTCAATCAGCTCCTAAACAATCCCATTTGTTGGCTGTAAAAATAATTCTTAGATACCTGAAAGGAACTCCTGATTTCAGTCTCTGGTACCCTAAGAGCTCAACTCTTACTTTGACTGCATACACCGATGCTGATTGAGCCAGAAGTGTCGATGATTGGAAAAGTATTAGTGGAAATGCATTCTTCCTGGGAGACAATTTAGTATCTTGGCTCAGCAAAAAATAGACATCCATATCACTATCTACAGCTGAAGCCAAGTATATAGCTACCGCAGATTGTTGTACTCAAACACTATGGATGAAGGAAGCTCTAAAAGATGTCAACACAGGTACAAATCAACCAATTACCATCTATTATGATAACACAAGTGCGATCAGCCTCAGCAAAAATCCAATGATGCACTCAAAGACCAAACATATACCAATCAAGTATCATTTCCTTGATGAACAAGTAGCTGAACAAAACATCGTCTTGGAATATATCAATACCAAGGAGCAGATAGCTGATATTTTCACAAAACCTCTTCCTCCATAAGCATTTGAACATCTTCATCAAAATATGGGGGTTATCTCTTTAGCATCACTTAAGTTGATTCATAAAGATGTTGCAGGACAGGGGGAGCAGTTCGACATGGGGAGTCCTTGTGCACTCCTTTGCCATTGATGTCAAAGGGGGAGAGAAGAAGAATATTGCCATCAATGACAAAGGGGGAGATTTCTGACCTAGATTTTCATTGATGTCAATATGGAAATATTCTAGATGAGTAAATAATGATGTGAAGCCAAGCAGAGCGGATCCATGAAGAAACACGAGCAAGAAGCCAAGGAGCAAAGCCATCAGGGAAGCCACTAGAAGAGGTCATTGGAAGCAAAGAGGTCATTAGCTGGCAGAATTCAGCGAAACACGGAGAGGAGAAGAAGAGACAAAGGAATCATAATGGGTCTTTGAATCTGGTTGAATAATCAGAGGGAAGCTTAGAGAGAATCAGCGATGTATGAATTCGCAGAAGGCAGGCTCAGAGAGAGTTGAGCAGCGGAAAAGTGAAAGGTCGAAACCCTGAAGAAAACCCAAAACCACGGGAAAAACATTAAAGAAATGAATCAAAGTCAAAGTGAGGAGACAGATGAAGATTGAATGTTCAGGAACCGATGGATCTTTGAGATCAACGAACGAGAATGTTTGTAATGAGCGGCCAGGATTAAGTCGTGCAGTGTAAAGTCAAAGAAATGAACGACGAAGATTAACTCGGGCATTAGTCAAAGAGAAAGGCGAGTTTATAAGCGGAAATGGTTTATGGGGTTGAGAATAAGCAGTAAGTGGTAATAGGAGGGAGTCACCCAATTCCATTAAGCAATTGACATGTCGCACGTTGGAGGAGAGAGGAAACCACTTTATCGGGCGGGTAATCCTCGTGCATGTAGCTCACCCGATATCGTTGTCAAGCATTGGATAAAATGCGGTTTTGATCTATGGCGCGGGATCACCGAGCAGCTTTGTTGGTCAGGTGTAATATCAATCGTCGGATGGGATGGTAAGATCTACGGTGGAGGATTGATCCGATAAAGGTAAACATTGGAAAACGTGCAAAGGCTGTAAAAAGGTGGAAAAGGTAAGTTACGCATGATTATTGTGTATTTCTATTATATAAACATTATAATAGAAATAGCGCGGATATAAGGATTTCATGTGGTTAAATTCTATATAACCAATGTTAAAGAGTGGAAAGGTTATATATATGCGGCTAAGGGTTAATGAAGGTTTATAAGGGTTAATGAGTCCCGATAGAAAGGATATTGACTAAGGGTTTGCCTATGGTTGATCGGGTTAAGTCAAGACCATTAGATTTGGAGAGAAGAGATCTACGCCGCAGCGAGCTTCTGATGGATTGTGTTGATCGAACCGAGTGGTGATCGTTGGATCTAATACAGAATAAATCGACGGTGCGGAGCGAGGCGCTGATTAAAAAGAGAAAAGTCAATGTGGGACCTCTCTATTGATAGAGGAAGCCATCGACTGGGAAGCCGAAGAATCAAGCGAGCGTAGATGGACGGGTGAGCACAGAGGAAGCTAAAGTGACCAGAGGAAGGAAGCCAAAAGGTTGAGCGAGCATTGAGGAAGCCAAAGGTCGAGCGAGCATTGAGGAAGCCGAAGCTCAAGCGAGCAAGGAGGAAGCCGAAGGTTAGCATATCAAGCTTATATAACAGAGAAAAAAAAAGTGGTTGAGGTTGGTGAACTGAAAAAAAAGAAGCCGAAGTTCTTGCAGAAGTGGAAGGAACAGGAGGACAGAAGTAAGTCATAGGTGCAGCAGGGTTGGGAGCAGAGAATTACAACCAAACAGATCCAGACAATTTACAGCAAAGGGTTGGAGCCCTTGGAGGTTGGTGCCTCAGAACTGAAAGGATTGGTGCTCTGGAGGTTGGAGCCTCACAAAGAGTCCAAGTTGGTGCTTGGCAACTTATTGAAACCACACACACACACACACACACACACATATATATATATATATAGATATATTGTACTTGATTTATTGCAAAGATCACATTAATAAAATCATCTATTCCTATTATCTATTTCTGTGTTCCAAATATAAATGTTTTTAACTGATAAAAATAATAATTGAAAAGAAATATTGATTCACCCCCCCTCTCAGTGTTTCCAACATCTCTATGTACACCTCTTCCTCAATCATGCCATTAAGGAAGGTTGTCTTCACATCCATCTGATGTATCTTCCAACCCATCTGTGTTGATAGTGCCAATATAGATCTGATTGACGAGTACCTTGCAATAGGAGCAAAGGTCTCATCATAGTCAATCTCCTCTACCTATGAAAAACCACGGGCCACAAATCTAGCCTTATGCTTCTCCATACTACCATCTGTAGCTTGCTTTACCTTGTAAGCCAACGGCAACTCACCACTGACTTGTCCTCCGGTCTCGGTACCACATCCCAAACATTGTTATGAACTATGGAGTCATACTTCTCCACCATTGCATCAACCCAAGCTAGCTACTGCACTGCTTCCTTAAAGGAAGGTGGCTCTGTCACAACACATTCGCCCATAAGAGCGATGTATCCAGTGTACCTCTCAGGTGACCTCCTCTGCCTGCGCTAAGAAGTGGGTGCTCCCACATTCTCCCATGCATCATCCAACAACATGTTAGCCTCTCCGGTGCGCTTTATTCCTTCTCTAGAAGACTCTACTTCAGTGGATATCTCCACTCCCAGATCCTCTGCATGTGGCTTCTCCACATCAATATGAGGCTCCTAAATCTTAGGAGCTAAAATCTCCTCATCTTCGTGTAGCTCAAGCTCCCTCTCAAGGGAAACTCGCATGTCCTTCTCCTCATCTAATATGACATTAGTGCGAACCACTGTCATCTTGTTGGTCGACAAGTGCACCTGATAATTGTGAGGTGTATCAGTGTACCCCACAAATATCCCCAACTCTGTTGTCAGCTCAAGCTTCTTTTGTGCATATTTTTTCACATGGCAATATACCAATGACCCAAAAATCCTAAAGTGACCAACACCTGGCCTCTAACCAGAATAAGCCTCCTCTAGTGTCTTCATCTCAAGTATACGATGTGGGCTACGGTTCTGAACATAAATCGTTGTGTTGCATGCCTCAACCCACAAGTGTAGTGGTAGGCCCTAATCATGTAACATCACCCTCGCTGCCCCTACTATGCTTATGTTCTTCCTCTCGGCCACCCCATTATGCTAAGGGTTATGGGGTGTCGTCAACTCTCGTTTAATACCTTCCATTGCACAGAAGTTCTTAAACTAGTTTGAGACATAATCACCACCGTTATCACTCCGTAGAGCTTTAACCTTCTTTCCTGACTATTTCTCCACCAATGCTTTAAACTTACAAATTTTTTTGAAAGTTTGATCCTTTTTTCTGCATGAAAAATATCCAACATTTACAAGAATAGTCGTCAACAAATATAACATAATACCCATGTTTGGTCATGGATGTTGTCGAGAATGGTCCACACACATCTGAATGGACTCACTCTAGAATAGCCTCTACTCGATTGTCTCTGTCGTGAAAGGAAGACTTGGTGTATTTTCCCAAAGTACACCCCTTGCATGTATCAAATTTCTCAAGTGTACCTTTGGGAAGACCGGTAGAGATCTGCTGCAATATCTTCAAAGCCCCATGATGCAAGTGGCCCAATCACTTGTGCCACAAATCACCAACGTCTCGGCTCTACACCCTTTCTGCTTTTGTGCTCAAAGTAGCACACTCCTCTACCTCCAGCTTATAGAGATTATTCACCCAAATCCCTATCTTCTTTACTTGACCCATGGCTATGTGTCAAAGGAATGCCTTTCCTTTTGAGAAGATCACATCATAGCCTCTATCCTGAAGCATGGCAATGGATAACAAGTTCTTCTTCAGCCCGGGCACATACATGACATTATTCAAGGTGAGTGGAGCCCCATGCTCCCTCTAAAAAGTAATTGTGCCCAATCCAATAACACTATACTTCCCTTCATCACCCATCTCGATATGAATATGGAGATCTTTCTCATCCAGGTCACTAAATAACCCTTTGTCGCCAGTCATGTGGAATGAATCTCCATTGTCTAAATACTATACACTTCCCATCATTGACGAAACCATACATGCAATGAGGGAAAATTCCAATTCGAATTGAGAGGCCAAAGCCTCACTTGCCAATCCTCCTGATGACTTCTTCTTAAACTTCTTGAGTGGACAATTTGTAGCAAAATGGCCCAGCTCATGACAATTAAAGCACTTAACTTTCGTCATGTCTTTCTTCTTACCTCCATGATATGAATCTAATTTGGAATGGGAATCTTTCCCTTTCCCCTTCTTCGCCTTAATCGCTAAGGAACAGTTCTCTTCATCATCAATCTTTGATGAAGAGCCATCCTTGGTGTTCCTCCTGATCTCCTCCTGCATCAAATCTGACCACAGTTGTTCCCAATCCAGCATCTTCTCCTGACCATTGACAGAGTCCTAATAACTATGACAATTCTTTGGGAGTAATATAAGAGAAAGACACCATATCATCCTCGATAACTGCGATTCTAACACTTCCAAGTTCATCATGACATTGAGTGAACTTGGTAAAGTATTTTGGAATAGTCTTTCCTTTCTCCATTTTGATTTTCTGAAGTTTGTCTTCCAGTGCCAATTTCCTTTGGTCACTATTATTTTGGTACAAGTTCATCAATGCTTTCCACATAGCATACATAGTTTCCTTGCCATGGAGACTTGAGATAATGTGGTCTCAAACTCCCTCAAGGATTATCCGCCTTGCCTTCGCCACACACTTCTTCCATTCGGCCAAATTTTGTGCATCCAATGCTGCTAGATTAGGAATTTCTTGATCAACAAATTCCTTCAAGCCATTATCCTCTAGCACAACCTCCATTATGTCCCTCCAGGATATAAAATTTAAGTTGCCTTCCAAGGCATACTCGAGCCGCAAACCATAGAACGCCATCTGTTGATCCTGAAGTATGTATTGCAAATTTGAATTTCACCTATAACCCAAAACTCAAAACTTCGAAATCTCCTCTAATATATTGTTCTCAGCTCTAATACCATGTAGAAAATCATGTAGATTCACAAGCTCATGCAATTTACTAAAGCACAGGACAAGAATCTACTTCTACTTTCAACCAACGAAGCCAATAGATCGATGAAAACAATATGAACAAGAAGAAGATAAATCAATGGCACATAACATAAGATGTATCTGGGGAAAGCCACTACTCAAAACCCCGCTATCTGTATTGCATATATCATAAATATGAGTGAATATACAAAGCTTGTTCTCACTAGAACAATTTTGCACAAGTATGCTCAACTCTCTCAGCTCACAAGCTAGCTCTTGGCCAACACTTAGCCAATTTTGTAGCTCTCCAAGTTCCTGATCTCTTGCATAATTCCTAGGATGAATAGATCATATTTAAAGGGAATTCATGCTTCCAAAACTATGCAATCCAAACATAGGATCAATCTCTGATGCATGCATGATATTTACACTCTAGTAAATAATACCATTAATAGTACACTGTCCCTACACTCTAGTCTCAACTGGGTCTTTCTCTGAACTGACATGCATGAGTTTCTCATGAGGGAATCTTTAGTTAACTGGAGTAGCACTAGTGGATGCATTAGTGCACCAACTGCTTGTTAGTCCTATATTACTTCCAAAAACAATTTAGAACTAATTTAACTGAACTTAACTCAGTAAACTAAGTGATCTAATTTCCAACTCAATTTAAACTCATATTGGACCCCTAAAACTTAGGGATAACATATACATGACTATAGAAAGACTTCTAACTCGAAATTCCTAAGCTAATTAATTTAAGTAAACTTAATTAACTATTTACAAGTTGCTATGAGAATAGAATTCGATTTTAATTCTCAGTTTAATTCAAGGACAAATTAAACTATAATTTATTGTTGTCATTTCTCAACAATTGACTCACTTTGACTTTATGACCAATCCTAAGGGCTCACAATGGGAGCCATTACTAAAAATAAAATTCCTTGCTCATGAAACCCATGAGACAAGCATTACAATAATAATTTTATTTTTCTTCTTTACATCAATTACATAGAATCACAATTACACATATCATTATGAAGACCAAACCTAGTTACACTTTTCAACACTCCCTCTTAATTAGGGAGGAATTCATAATGGTACTTGGTCATTCTCAAGTTGAATAATTTCTCATAAGAAGAGTCGGATTGGTAAACCCTCTGTTTAGCATCATATCAACCAAAATTGTTACATAGCAAGGCCTTGACTAATAACTCTATCTCTCCATAAGATATGAGATCAATTTTGGTGAGACCAATGATGTATAGACACCCTCATCATTGTCTCTCTTGGAACATACCCCACCTGGGTTCTCAGGGTGTGTTCCACCAGGACTATTCTTATCTTGGATTCCCAGTCCTCAAAGAATATTGGTCCTTTACAACTACTCTTATCTTGGATTCCCTAACTCATCCTCAAAGAGTATCGGATGCTATATGTTTACCCAATCCTCCATTCTATATTCCAATTGAAGACAAGAATGATTTCCTTCACTAAGACTTAGGGTTGTTAGTCTTGGTCTAGTGCATGACACATGAGATAGAGAACCAAAACTATCACTCCCTCTTAACTAGGGATGGCCTACCCATTCCATAAAGGAATGTACCCAATCTCCCTCTTAAATAGGGACTTGACCAAGCTCCCCCTTGACTAGGGACTTGCTTCCAACAACTTTCTAGGTGGATATCACGGGTCAACCAACTTCTTGAATAACTCCTCCTCGCGATGTCATGAACTTCTCTTCTTTATTCAGGAATCTTCATGTCTTGGGACTTCTTTGTAGGGAACAAACCATCCATCACTTTCATCCATGAGTCAATCATGTCATTATTCCTTTCATCGGAAAGTGATCCATCAATTCATATTTGGCCTTCCTTCATGCCATGGTGCCTTTTTCATGTCATGTTTCCTTAAGGATCTTTCATCCTACTACATGGAAATCATGGGTGGAAGATAACCATATATCTTCCCTTGGCATCTCTGCTCAAGCCCATCCAAACATCATTCAAAAATAAAGGAATGAACATATTAAATCAAAATTACCTTTATGATGATCTTTCATCGTGACATCTCCTAGTTTTCATCAATGTCCTATATATGCATTGACACATATCCAAAAGATATATATTATCAAGGGTCTCTTTCTTTTTCAGAATTCATCAGAGTCTTCATATATTTCATGGAGATATCCTAGTCAAATATTCTAGTCCTTGGATGTTGATTTCCTTTTCCATGGTTGCATATTCCACGATCTCTTCCTTCCTTTCTTCACACATTTCATTCCCAGGAACTTCCAATCATAGTTCCTCCAATTATTTTCAACCAACTCATATTATATATGAGGACATATCATGTTGATTCCATATAGTGAATGTGTGACCCATGCCTTCTTACATCCTTTCGAAGGAGGAGATCCTTTCTTTTGATCATGCTCTTGAGATAGAGCATTTCTTCATGATACCTACAACCATATGACAAGACTCCAAAATATTGAATACAAGCAAATATACCTAATTTTCCTTTAGGTCATCTTGGACTTTCTTTCAACAACTTCCTTGATTGAAATAACTTCAATACCTTAATATGCTTCTCCTCCTTTGATATCATACCATCATTCCATGAATTCCACAAGTTGGAATTCTTGATGAAACATTTGCTTTCCTTCTATATTGGTGAACCTTCCAATGAATATTCCATTAGAGAATTTTGAGGATCTTGAGTATCTTCATCCAGCAGATGTTTCCTTCTCATGTAAGATGAGCCTTGTCTTTGATGATATTTTCCCATAATGCTTGTAATGAGGTCACCAAGAGCTATATCCTTCCATAGCTGACTTCCATGGACTTCAATTTCAACCATTTTTCATGCTTCTCTATGATGATTTCACAAGCTCTTGCTTTCAATGCTTTTATGATGCCATGTGGCATCCCGAAATTTTTCTTGGTGAATCATAATAGCCATATTTTGCAACATAAGACTTGAGAACAAGAAATTGAAAATAACTTAGGTGAGGAAGGCTATCTCAATCTCTTACTTCCTCTTGGATTTCTTCTTTTCAACTTCCTCCATTTCTTCGATGATATGGGCTTCTTCTCTTCCTCTTTTGATATTGTCCTTCTTGATCTTAGCACAATATCTCTTGTAATTCCCATATTCTTGACATCCATAGCATTGAATCTTAGTCATGTTTTCCTGAGAACTATGCTTCCTGAACTTCCCTTTCCTTTTAGTAAATGTTTGACCCGTTTCACTTGGTCCTTCATCACTTTTTGCCTTCAACTTGTCTTCCTCTATCTTGCATAGAAACCACAAGTTGTTGAATGGGATAGATTTCTTCTCCTTACAGGTATTTGATACAAGGTTACCTTGTTCATTAGTTAATGCATTTAGAACAATGGAGACCATTTCTCTATCAGATATCATCTCTCCTAGATCTTTTCGTTGAGTTCTTATTCAAGATGCTTTTGAGAGACATGTACATATCCCTTCATCCTTTGGTAACTTCAATTTGTATAGATCAAATCTAAGTGATATGAACTTTCTTATCGCACTTTCATATATCTCTTTTGATGTCTCCAACTCTGAAATATAGGGAATGAAGGGATATTTGACAGACTCCATAAGAATCTCTCGAGCCCTTAGATCCATTTCCATGTATTCAGACAGTTGTTATCATTCGAATGGTTTAGAGACTTTTCCATTGACATGATCAATAACTTCATTTTCTTCAAGTATTATTTCTATCCTTCTTTTCCATTCAAGGAAGTTCGATGACCCAACCAACTTATAGATCTCCTTGCAAAATGAAGTCATTTACTAGATTAGATTATAGTAGAAATGGTACTTACTTTTCAAGTGAAGATAGAATGTCCAACTTGATCCCTTTGTTGATGATGATTGATGAATATGTCTTAATGCTTCTTGGGTGATATTCTTCCAGATGAAGTCCTTGCTTTAATAAAAAGGAGATTTCCTTGTTTATGATGTCAATTCCTTTGGTTCTATCTTCTTTTGGATTAGTATTATTTTAAGATACTTTCCACTCAAAGATTAAGTGTGGATCCCAAGAATGCTTCTTTGACTGAACTAGGGTTTTTATTCAAGATAATAATGTGATCTTTGTCCTTGAAGTGCTTCTCTTGGATGAATAGATTTCAAGTTGCTTGGATTTGCATATTTCTTCAACTTGAGTAGTTGTAGAGTATTGGCCTTCTTTTGATGATGATCAAAGGCTACTTCTTTGATCTAGGGTTTTGACACTTCTTTGTAGATTTTGAGTTCACTTTGATATCCTTCAATTTGCTTTGATGTTTTTCTCAAGATTTGGTCCTTGAGTGTCCCTTGATAAGATGCCCTTACTAGAGATTGTCACCTTAGCTCTGATACCATGTTGAGAAATCTAGGGCATAGAAATTAGGTGATTTCTCTTTTGTTGATAACTGCTTGTGAATTATTTTTACTTCTTTACATTAGGATATTCTCTTTATTTAGATTATTATGGTGTTCTTATTCATCAAACATCTACCAATGCATATGTTATCACTGAGAACTGCAGTCACATGTATATAAGTTGAGTCCAAAATTTCATTGTTAAAAATGGATGTCAAATGGTTGTTATCCTATGTTTACTACTTAGGGGTCATGTTTTTCAATGATATTGATGAGAATCATTTTCAAAACCGTTAGTCATCCTCCATCGTGATTGATTAAGACATGTCTTAAATCGTATATGTCATTTGTCCTTTTCGTAGCGCAGTTTGATTGGCTGATTTTGAAGCACAATAATGTTTTAGCCTTTTCGTAGCGCCAGCCATTTCGCAGCACATGTCGCTAAGTTATAACTGTCTGCGCTACGAAATCGCGGATTCGGGGATTTTGCAGCGCAGATCTTCGAAATGTCATGTCCGGGGATGAGTCATTGTGTCCGGTCGGTTGTTGTCAGTTAATGTACCTTCCAAGCACTTACGAGACATCATTCCACCAATAGGTTCATAGTCATGCACATTAAGTTCATTCAAATGTTTTTGTCATACATGGTTGTGTCATGATGTTCTGTTATTATTACATGAAGTGGCCAGCTTATATGTTAAGATATTTGAATTGAAATAAGCCCGAGTTTCTTCTTCAAGAGAGCTGCATTGCAAGCGAGCCTGTGTTCTAAAGTTTGAATTTGCTTTTCGAGTTGAAGCTGCCGGTGTTTCTCTGTGCAAAAGCTTTCAAGGTGTAATGGAGAAGAAGGAGCATCGGTCCGGAAGGTGTCAAAGGGCAGAGCCCGAAGGATTGGACTTGACATTAAGGGAGGAAGGTGTTAAAAAGGCCTTCAAAGACGCTGGTTGCTGGAGTTTTTGTGAAAAGCTGAAGGGAGGACACACTCAGGTAACAAAAGAATTTGCCTTGAATTTTACAGGCTTAAATTCCAAGGTATCTATGTTAGAATTCCCAGTATCTCCAGAGGCTATTGCTAGGGTAACTGAGATTCCTAGAGGAGGGCAGGAGTGGTTCAAAAATTTCAAATTTGATATGAGCCCCTGTAAAGTATTCTTGAAGGAAGCCTATGTGAATGAAGATTTAACCAAGGCTGTACCTAGAAGTTATGTTAAGGAGAGTTATGCTATGCTTCTTACTTGTATTCAAAAATATTTAACTTGTGAGGGCATATATAACAAAGTTTATTCATATCATTTCAAGTTGTTGCTGCATTTCACGGGTAAAGCATCTATAGATCTCCCATTTTACTTGTTTCGAAGCCTCAGTAAGATGTGTGATAAAATTCAATTGAGGAAGGATGATTGTGAGTCATCACTATTTCATCATGGCCTAGTTAAACTGTTAGTGATGGATGGTTTGCAGAAGATTGGTATGGATTGGGATTCTTTCATCTATATGGCCGGTTTCCAGAGTAAGACAGGCCTCACCCCACAGCCACTTAGAGGAAGAGAAGAATTAATGGAGGAACCTACTATTGCTGAGCTTAGAAAGGAGGCTAGGGAGAAAAAGAAGGTTAAATCTCAGTTGAACAATCCAGTCAAACCCTTGGTTATTAAAGAGCCACCACAGTCATCATCAAAGGAAAAGGTCAAGCAAAAGAAGGATGTTCATGGATCAGCTGAATCTGAAAAAGCATCAAGAGTTAAAACTAGAGGTCAACTAAGCAAGGAGAAAGGTAAATCAGTAGCTGTGGAAGAAAGTCCAATTTCAAAGGCCAGCCTAAGTGACCTACTTGAGGCTATTGAATTTGAGCAGGAAGAACTAGTGCATCTTGAACCCATGCATATTGATTTGACCCAATCTTCTCCTGAGAGCACTAAGAAATCAAAAGCTTCGAAAAGATTAAGGTTTGATGAGCCTAGTGAGGAGTTTATGTTCAAGCCAAGAAGGCCAGTTACAAGGAAACAAATTAAAGAGGCTGAGAAAGTGCATAAAGGAGAAGAAGCTGTAAAGGAGAAAGTGCATAAAGCAAAGAAAGCTGTAAAGTCACCCAGAACAGAGGTAATTGAAGTATTGACAAAAACAGTGGAGGCAGTCAAACATAAAGATAAGAATAGGAAGGTCATCATCACCCAAGGAGGAAATGTGATTGCCATAAAGAGTCAAGTGGAAACAGCCATAAAAGATCAGGTGGGAGCAACCAAAGAAGAAATTGTCAAAGCCAAAAATGTGATTAAGGAGCGTGCAGTTAGGTATGCCAACTATAAAAGAGCTGTGTTAAAGGGCAGCAAAAACCTAGTGGGTCAGACAGATTCCGTGGCTGATGTATATACCTGGACGGTCCCAGCCCTCAAGCAAGCTAAACTCCTTAGAAAAATGAACCTGACCCTGAGAGCTAAAAACAAAGCTTTAAAGAAGGAGATTTCAAATTTGAAGATACGGCTAGGTCAGCTAGCTCATTGATTTGAGGAAAAGGTGATATTTTCAGTTTTGGTCAATTTTGTTTGAGTTCCACTATTTTGAAGTCATCTAAGTCTTTGACACCTGTAGAGGAAGTTTGAAAAGTCAAAAGTTCAAGCAAAGGAAGCTTTAGTGCAAATGCATTCTGTTTTAGCAAAAACAGCAGTTTCGTAGCGCGCTACGAAACTGCTGTAGGTGCTGTTTTATAAGAAAAACAAGGAGTTTAATGATGAGGTCAGCAAATTTTTGAAGGAAAAGCCTCAAAGACATAAGGGAAACCTTAAAAGACTCTCCTAGCTATTCAGAGAATGACAGATGTGCATTTTGGAAAAGGTGAAATATTTTGTTTCTAGCTCAAGTCTCGTTAAAGGTACTTTATGACCGAATTGTTAGGGTTCTTGTTAAGGTTATCAGAGATTTTTGTTTGTACACTTGTTCAGCTCACAAGGCTTCCAGCTCATTGGAGAGTATGGTGATATGCGTTGTTTATGAAGAATTAGAGAGCAGGGGACATGTTCTTTAAGTGATGAAGAATGATGGGAAACAGGGACCGTAAAAACAGAGCACTTCTCTTGGTTAATTAATGAGCCATCTGCGCAACTAGAATCCAAAGCCAGCTCGTTCAGTGTATTCTCCTCCAAGATACCTCAACCAAAACAGATAAAGGACATGTGTCAAGAGTCAGAAAAGCATCATGCTACGAGGAGGACAGATTTTGAGTTTTGAGTAAATTAAGACCATTTGTAATTACAGTTCAGCAATCATGTAATTAATGAATTAGTTATACAGTAGATAAGGATAGTTAATAACAACCTTCGATGCTCCCCTCATGCTGGAGGAGGAAGCTCGAGGTGGTTAAGCATGTATTCCTATATATGGATTAAACTTGGATGTAATAAGGGTTGGATACTTTGATAGAGAAGAAGTCTATTTTGGTTTATGTAAAGCATGTTTCAGGAATACAAATGACTGTTGTTTTTGACTCAGGATTCTCAATAGATCTCATTGTTCAAATGTATGGTGACTTGTTATTTTAGTGTTCTTTTACAGTTCTGTTATTGCATAATCACTTAGAACTCATGCCCACATGCTCTGACTTCCTGTATGTTATGGCAGACTGTGTTTTATGTTAGTTATGTTTGAGCATAGATGTAAAGAGCCCTGACTTCTATGAAAAATAGTATTTTGGTTTGCTGAGATGTGTGAGACTCCATAAGCCCAATGGGAATCAATCTGATATCTGTCCAGCCAACTTATTTTCATGTGTTTGTTAAAGAGTTAGCCATCTTTCCTTGTTAGTGATCAACATTCATAATCTGTGAGAGAGCCCTCTCAGACTAAGGAGGCTAAGCCTTAGTCCAAAGCTAGGTTTGAAATAGTTACACATTATCTTACTGATAGGCAGCCTTCAGTGTGTGATTTTGTGATAATAGCATAAATAATAAAGAGACAAGAGACACAGAATATAGGTTATCGTCCAAGGCCAAAATCTCTCCCAGTTGAGAGGAAAACCCAAAAAAATCTCCTTCTTATAGACACTTCAATTTGACTAATACCAAGACCAAGACCCTTGACCTATTTGCCACTCCAATAGTAAGAGACAAGTTCCTTTTCATTGGTTCTCTTTCATGCCCAAGTCAACACTTGGTCCAACTTCTTGCCTTCCTTTGTACCTCTGTTATACTTCATATCTCGACTTCCTTTTTCTCTGCTTCAATCCTGCAATTTCTCGGCTTCCTTAAGAAACCCTAGCACGTGTAAATTTCCAACTTTGGAACCTTGATTCAATTCACTTTAGGTGGAGGAAACTTACTTGGAAACTAATCTTGATAATGAACTTTTTCTCTTCCTTAATATGTCCCTCAATGTAGACTATGATACTTTCGCATCTTCTGCAATTGGACAACACCCTTTCTTCACACGTGTGGAGTAGATCAACCCAAAACAAATCAGAAATGACCTTGGTTATAATCTCCCTTACTTTGCTTAATTATAGGCTTCCTATATGAACTTCTCACCTCCTATTGCAGACTTGTTGATGACCGAAATTGTGTCTCTGAAATGAGGCCGAGCTTCCCTATTTATAGTGGTTGGAGCATCCATAACAAGCCAACTTGAACTGTGGGTGAGCCGGCATGTCTTTTGGAGAAATTTCATTATTTCATTTAAGGATGAATTGAAGGAGATGCTTGAGCTTGATCTTGGAGGGTTATTTGACTCTTTCATTGACTCATATACAAATGTAACATGCCCAAGAAGGGTCCTTCATACATGACATTGACTCACTTTGACTCTATGACCAATCCTAAGGGCTCACAATGGGATCCATTACAAAAAATAAAATTCCTTTCTCATGAAACCCATGAGACAAGCGTTGCAATAATAAATTGATTTTTCTTCTTTACATCAATTACATAAAATCACAATTACACATGTCATTATGAAGACCGAACCTAGTTACACTTTTCAATATGTGCATGGGTTTTGCACATGGTTTTGGGCATGATAGTTTTCTTCCCGTGGTATTTTGTAGATTTGGTCAAGGGAACTACAATTATGTTCTAATCTAGGGTTAAGGGATTGGGGTTTGTAAATGCTTCGACATGTATATATATGTATTGTAACATTGAAAGGAACATAATGAAAAATCAATCGGGTAGTCCCAATTTCAGGATTCAGTGGAAAATCTTTGTGTATATTTGTTTTATGTTATTTCCATTGTTTATTTTTCTGTTTTAAGAATTTGTTTGTAGGTAATTTATGTACAGGGTTAAAACCTATAGTCATAAGGCCCTTGCTAACCTTGTTTCCAATATTTGTTTTGAGGTTGGGATTGAGATGGCCAAGGTTTCCAAGGCAAGGGTGTGTTCCAATTACTTTGAGATTGTTGTGAATAACCTTGATATTGTGAATTAAGATCTTGCATCATACTGGGTTGACAAGGTTGTTGTGGTCTTCTTGGAGCTACATAACAGAGCTGTCCTGGTGTTTGATTTTCTCCCTGGTAAACTACCTTCAACCATTTTAACGATGGGAAACCTTTAGTAGTATGTGATTCTGCACAAATTTCACAAATTTCAATTTTATGAAGTGGACATTCATGCAAAGCATGTTTCTTTCTACATTTAGGGAGAAATATAAACAAAGCAGCATTCTCAACTTTTTGTTTGTTTCGCATTATTAGAATATTGATTTGTTCACTTAAATTACCAAGAATATCTAACAAATTGTTAAGTTCAACTTAACTTACTGACCTTGATGTTGACTTACTTACTCTTTCCATAACTAGATCTCGAGGGGATCTATCGTACTTTGCTTTTCCTCTTGAGATATGTTTGCACAGTTCACAAATATCTTCAAATGGTAGTTTAGACACATATCCTATGCCCATTAGGTTAAGAATATTTATCCATTCGTGTCTAATTTCTCTAAGTAAGAGAGTTTTTAATGTATCAAGTCCTAAATTATGCAATTTGGATCTTTTAACATTATATGAAAATCTCTCTACTAGATCCTCAGGATTCTCATCTTGTTTTTTAGTCATTTCAAAAAATTCTTCTCTAAGGTCATGAAGTATACAATAATCTTTGTATTTTTCTAAAATTATCATTTTTCATATCATCCCATGATCTTATTAAATTAGTCCCTAAACTCATGAAACATTTAAGAGCTATATCCTTCAATGTTGCAGATAACAAATTCAATTTTTGAGTGTTTAAGAAATAACCATAAGATATACAAAGTATTTCAAATTAAAAAATAAATGTTTATGGGTCTTTTGATCTCATATCATTGAAGTTTTGAAGTACGGATGGAGGGATGTTTTCATATAAACATTTATATATGTATCCTAAATGGGAAATCTAAAAGGATCTTCCTCATTGTCATCAACTTCATCCATTTCCTCTACCTCCCTTTTCACCTCTTCTTATACCTGCAAAAATAAAAATTCATGATGTGGAAGGTGATGTGGCTCTTACTACACCACGTGATTTAGTGGGGGTGGGTAGGTGATTGAAGTTATTTTTTGTACTCTAATGGATCTACCTCGAAAATGCACTAAAATGAAATTAACATTGTGCAACTAAGAATGAGATGCAATTGAAAGCTAATAATTATGTATACTTCCTTGATAACGACGCCAAAATGTAGGGTAATTTAATTGTTGGTTAAATTACTTGCATTTATATGTCAATCCAGGGTTCGTTAACTTTTGAAGTATACTTGCACTATATATATTATGTTATCTACTTTCAATCAAAGGAGACTATTATAATTGCAAAATGAAACATTAAACCTATTTATGATAAGATTTTAGTAACCATACACACCCATTCTGTTTGTATAGGCCTATATCAAATTCAAGACTTCGAAATCAAATGAATTCAAAGAAAACTATGTTAATGTAAAAGCTTCAAAATCTATTTTATGAGATAAGGAATGAAATCTTATTCTATTGAACTTTAAAAGACAAATTTATTCTACTTATGCTTTGAAAGGAAACTTAATCTACTTGACTTGAAAAGAAACATATTCTATAAAACCTTGAAGCAAATATATTCTATGGATGTATTTTATGAAACTTTGAAAGCAAGTTTAATCTAGGTGACTTTGAAAGGAAATCTAAATTAACAAAACATGAAAGGGAATTTGATTAAAACCTATAATTCTTTGGAATGAAAATTATTCTAGAAAATAGAGAGCAGTTAAATAATTTTAAAAAACTCAAAATATTACTGATGTGCGCATTCTGAACTAGAGCTAGTCATGATCTATCAAGCATAAATTTGAAACCAATTTAACAATTAAAGGAAATATTTTTGGTGTTTTATATTTAATATCAAGCGCTCAACTTGTAAAGAAATGAGAGCAATTATAGTTTAAAAACATAGTATTGAAATGAAAGTGAACATCTAAATAAATTGAACAATTGAATGGAGTGAATTCTGATCTAAGCAAAGCATAAGAAATTGAAAAATAATGAAAAACAACTACACTATCTCTCACACATCCTTAGGAGGGCCTCCTAGTGAGTGTGAGATGCTTATAAACTCAAATCACGAGACTTTGAATCGCCAACAAAATCACGAATATGCCATGAACAGAACTTGAAATACTTGAAATAAAAACAGAGTTTACGACAGGAAATTGTAATGAAAATTCTGAACTTAAATGACTCTCCTTCATCATAGACATTACACTATTTATAAAGCTCTGAAACAATAACAAGTTCAGAGTTTGATTGTTACAATTTTGGTCATGAGATCAGTTTGAAAATAAAATCAAATATATTTCCATGGATTTTTGGATCAAAGATCATCCCAGATCTGATCAAGGTTATCTTTATAACATGAATTTAATAGATAACAACTCATTCTGGCCTTTTAGTTGACTGTGCATTGAATGAGATATCAGTAAACTGTTTGCCTACACAATGTGCAAAAATGGGGTTTAAAGAACTAGTAAAACCTCCCAAACGCAAGTGAAATTGAGAAAACTGCCTCTAAATTGGGCTTGCTTTAAAGAAAACCCATGTTTTCGATTTTACAAATTCATTTTCATTTGCTTAGAAAATGTGTTTGAAGTTAAATGGTCAAAACTATTGTGTATTTCCTTTGATCTCTTGCTAGAGGTTCACATGTGCAAGTTGGGTGGACTTTGAACAACACAAATCCATATTGGAACCTTTAGAAACAAATTTTGTGTGTTGGATTTCCTTCTAGAATGGTGCTATTACCTCAATCACAGAGATAGCTACTACCATTAGTAAAACCAACATAATACTAATTAGTTCATTAAAATCAAATAAAATGTATGAAACTTAACCACTTTGAGCATTGGAAATGTTTGTGATGCTTTTGTGAAAATTTGTGGGAAATAGGTTCATCAACAGATGAAAGAATGGAACAAATAATTAAAAGGATGACTGTAAATAATGGTGAAATGGTGACAAATAAATGGCCCAACAAAAGGAATGCCCCATCAAAGAACTTCTTAATTAGTTCAGAATGTATATATAATTTATGACTTCCTTAAAAGTAAACAATAAAATAATTTATATCTACTTACATGAACTACTAAAGCTGCAAAAGTTAGATAAGTGATACATAAATACTTCATAGTGTTTCTAATGCACTTCATACTCGTCATGGAACACATTTATCCACTATCTAAAAAAACACAATCTATTTTCCTTTTATAACACTCTCATCATTTATCGTTTTCTATATTTCCTTTCCCATTTTGAAAAAATGCTAAGATAATTTATATACATTATAAAACACTTTTAATTGTAGGTCATGAAATACATCTTGTTTTTATTAATACATTGTTTCTTTTAATAGTAACTAGAAAATATTTACGAGCAAACTTTGTGCCTAAATGCATAACAAAGTTACTTATAGAGTTTTGATAAACATAAGTTGAATGTTGGCTTTAGTTTGATCTATAATCAAGCGATCAAGGTTATTACTGAGCCAAATTACATAGAAAAAGTGGTTGTAAATGTGAACACTTTGTAAAAGTGTTCTATATCAAACAAAGTTTTAATGGCATTTAGAACTAAACAATAATTGGGTCTTGAGGAAGACTAGTAGCTACAACAAATTTTATTGGAAGAACTACCATATTAAGGTTTGGGAGGGTAGAATTATAAGGATATACCAAATTTACCAAGGAGGAAGGAGATTGAGTTTCCTTGGTGCCAACATGTTGGACACCCTTTAGTTCTCTTTTAAGGCTATCCAATTCAACATCCATCCATCGGATCAATTATCGATGCTCAATCACGGTTTCCATGGTGGAAGCCATTTATGTTGTCATTTGACTTGAGTGAATTTGAAGTAGATTGAAGCACTCTTGTAACTCCAAAACCTCTAAAGCTAATGCACAAGGCTCCTTCTTCTAGTTAGGGACCTAATAAGAAGCCATTACAACCAACATTGTGATGGAAAGATATTCTGACACCTCACAATCAGTAACCCTCACATCAAAATAAATGAACAATGGTCCTACAAACATACCACCAACTAGGAATCACATGTAGATAATAAATCGCATGAAAACCATGACATTAGGAGGCCTCAAGTGAGGAGACCCCATGACAAATAATTAGCACCAATATATAACCATATATCTATTACATTAGGGAGGCAAGACACTCTAACAATTCCCATGATGAATTTCATAAAGATAGTCATTGTGTCTTGTGTCATTTGAATCCAAAATGTAACAACCAATGCACCTAAGTGTTTATCAATGGTGAGACCAAAATTTCATATTATACTTTCCATGGAATAAGGTGGAGTTGTGTGCTATCAATTAATTTTGGGGTCCCTTGAGATTTTCCAACCACTTGAGATGCCAAAGAGTCCACAAGGCCATTGTTTATGTCTGGAACATGGAAACAATGCACTTTTTTGAGAGAATAAATACCAACTCAAATTTGTCAATAGATGGAGTGAAGTTTCAAATCCAAAGGGATAGAGCTAAGTTACAAATTTTATTGTGTTGTTGGAGTCCCCTATGGTGATTAATTTGTGAAGATGCAAAATTGCGGCAAAGTCAATCTCTTTGAACAAAGTGTAAAGATCTGCTTGATTGTTGATGGCTTTGATCAAGCTTCAGGAGAATGTTAAAGCTTCGGGACATATAAGCAAAGTTACAAAAAATTCAATCTCTTTGAACAAAGGGTAAAGCTCTGCTTGCTTGTTGGTGGCTTTTCTCAAGCTTTAGGATAGTTTAATTTTATTTTCCCTTTAAAACATGGAAAGAGTGAACTTCTTGGGGAGAAGCCCCACCAACTCAAATTTGTCGATAAATGGAGTGAAGATTCATATCCAAAAGGAGAGAGCTAAGCTACAAATGCCTTATTGTGTTGGTGGAGTCCCCTATGATGATTAATTTCTGAAGATGCAAAGTTGTAGCAAAGTCAAAGTCTTTGAACAAAGTGTAAAGCTCTACTTGATTGTTCATGCCTTTGCTCAAGCTCCAAGATAATGTTAATTCGATTTTCCCTTCAGAACATGGAAAGAGTGAACTTCTTAGAGAGAATCCATACCAACTCAAATTTGACGATAAAAGGAGTGAAGTTTTAGATCCAAAGGGTGAGAGATAAGCTACAAATGCCTTCTTGAGTTGGTGGAATCCCCTATGATGATTAATTTGTCAAGATGCAAATTTGCAACAAAGTCAATCTCTTTGAACAAAGTGTAAACACATGCTTGATTATTGGTGCCTTTGCTCAAGCTCCAGGAGAATGTTAATTCATTTTTCCCTTCGAGAAAAATAAGCACCCCCTACACCTACCACCCCTTTTATCAATACATCATTATGATTTAAACATATGAAAGTTTTAGTGTAATATAGGAAGATAAAAAAGCAAGTCAATTATTACAATTAATTGTTGATATTCCATTATTAGTCCCTCGAGAAGGGCGAGACTATAGCAATCAATTTATCATTGAATTTACATTAGTTAAACTTTGATCATGATTTTTTGCATTTATTATATTGTTTTTATTAGAGAAATAAATTATTCATTTTTTTGAATGATTGAATTTGATTTATTTGTTATGTCATTGGAGAGATTTGAAGTGTTGTTTCCCAATTACCAGTAAGACTATTATTTTGCTAAGCTTTTGTCAAGTTTTTTATAATATTTTTTATTAGTTACCTTGTTTGTCAAAAGCTTAGAATTAGAAGGCTACTTTTGCTAAGTTTCTTGTATTTTCCAAAAAAATTAGTTTTTCTTATCTATGCAAAAATATTTAAACCATCTATGGATATTGTTTTGCATGGAATATAAGACTAGAACAAACAAATAAGAAAACAATAAAATACTAAACCACATCAAGCTTGAAAAAACTTCTCTCAAACATCATCCAAAACCAATGGTGATTTGATTTTTTGAACTTTCGATCAGCCGCATACTCTTTCAATAATAAATCCCCATAGGGAACCATGGAATCACTTTGAAGTTCTTATACACAATGGGATTGATTTAATTAGTATGGATGATGCAGGAGAATGTAAAATCAAGATAATTTAATATGCTTCAAAAAATTGGTTAGTTGGAGAGTTCCACCCCTTGTCACCCATCAAACTAAGCCCACACTAGGAACCTTACAAATCACCCTAGTCAAAAATTTGCTTTCATGCAGGGTTTAGGTTTTAAAGTGGATGGAAAGAAAGGAAAAACAATGGGTTCTCATATGTGTCTTCAATATATGTGCCATGGGATGGGATCGTTTACCTTCTTTGTAATTGACAAATTCAATTAAAAAGAAGTTCATCTTGGAAGGAGGTATGGTTCACACATTTACTTTGTTACACATCTTGGAAGGAGGTATCTATAACTATAATTTTGGGATGTGTAAGAAAGGGTGCTACAATTGGCCTTTGCAACTTTACAACATCTCATTAGCTTTTTTTTTCATTATATTTATCCTAAAGTAGAGTTTTCTGCATGCACTATAAAATATTTTTGTAACAACCTTGGTGAAAATTCAATATAATAAAAGTTAATAAAGGCAAAAATACTAGCCACAGTTGATGGGACACTTATTCCAAACTGAATGTTGGGCAAAATCATAGTGAGGGGGACCACTAGTGATTAATTAATGGCTAAAGAAATTGGCAAAGGCAATGGAAAATGTTGTGGAAAGGCAAAATGGCATTTTGGCACATTTATTTACGAAAATAATGGAAATTAGGAGAAAAGGGAGGTGAAAGGTCACAGGTTATGCATGAGGAGGAAAATGAAAGAAAATAATGGAAAATGAAGAAAATAGAGGCCTCATTAATAAAAAGGCTTCTGAGGATCAATTCATGACTTTTTTCAGTTCTGTTTTGGAGCTCTCTCTCTATTCGCTCTCTCTCATACTCTTGGACACTTAGCGTTTCTTGGAGCACTCTTGGAGGAGTGTGGCATACTTGGAGTTTTGGAGCAATAAGGCAAAGGAAGAGCAGGAAATCACAAGAGAACATCAGGATCAACAACTACAACAGGTTTTTCTTGCAGATACCGAGTTGCATGTATGTTTTCCTCACCAGTTTTGGCATGCATGACATATGCATGTGGTTTATTGGTTATGATTTATCACTGGTATGGAGGATTGCCTAGATTGACAATGTATTTTCCTAGCCTTGCCATTTCTTGGATAGCCATGGTGTCGTGGGTTTATTTATTTATTATTATTTATTTTTTTTCCTGGTTAGTTCTCATGATTTCTTTAGCTTGGGTTGAGTTACTAGATCCTGGAAGCCTTGTAACAACTTGGGTTAAGTTACTAGTCCTAAAAGTCTTGGTTGGACAAATGCTCTGGAAGCCCTTGGTGGGTTGAGTTACTAGTCCTGGAAACTCTCGTTAGACAAATACTCTAGAATCCCGACGGCAACTGTGGGTCGAGTTAGTAGTCCTGGAAGCCTTGGTTGGAACAAACGCTTTGGAGCCCTGGAAGGCTTAGGTAAAGACCAATATGATGATGTTTTTGTGATGTACGACTGTGAGGTGGAATCACTATTTGATGGGTTGAGGTGGTTTCCCTCTGGAAGCCCTAGATGGTGTTGGATTAATGTGTTTTATGAGATTCCACATTCATGCTTGGAATATGGCACAGGGGTGACTGGGTGAAGAGAGTTTTGGCTCAACTACGTCTATGGTTGGGTGGTTCGTGGAAGTCCCACAACTGGTTGGTCTTTGCATCATTAATATGAGGTTATTTCTCCTTGTTATTTCATGAGTATTATACTGGTCTATATGTGGATGATATGGTTGTGATTTCCTTGGTATTTCTGTTGCTAATATTCTAGTTATAAATATGTATTATGGCAATGGCTATGTATGGTTCTCATCATGTTTTTACTTGTAAATGAATGAACAATGTATCTATCAACTAATGGATGAAATTATAGCTAATGCGTTGAGGCATCAATGCTTCTTAGTGATTCCCAGATGAGTATGAGGCCCCTATACTTAGGTCTATTGTTTACACCTGTAGATTACATATTTGTGACATGTTTGATGAAATGCCTGTCATGGCTAGTAGGGGTCCATTCAAGCCCTTGTTCAAGTGATTACATTTGTATCATCATTCCATTGTTATATTTATGTTCTGAAGGTGTCATTTATTTCTAGGAAGTGACCTAAGCTCTGGGCCTCAAAAAGTGACTTGAATCCCGAGGACACAGGCACAACACTGGGCAGAAAAGTCCCTAGACGTTGGCATACCGTGTTGTAAGAGCATCCAGAGCCCTTTGGATGCATGAATGCCCATATCAAGGGAGCGTCCCGGAGTGTAATGGTTTAAAAACTCAGTGGGACCCAGGGGCTGGTTACCTGAGAGTTTGGGATGGTTCCTGATAGTCTTGTTGTTGATGTGGAAGGTTTGTATGGTGTGTTTCCATCAGTTCCACTTCCTTAAGGTGACTTAGGTGGTCGAATCATATCATAGTAACTTCTCATCACATGTTTACCCTGGTTGGTCGGTTATTTGGGTAGATGTGGGAGGAGGTTGTTACAGAGTGGTATCAGAGCATGGTTCACCCCTCGGATGATGGGTTGTGTGTTGGTCATGCATTCATGTCAGTTGTATATGTGTTTCTTGTGTTTTAATCCCATGTGCTTGTTGCATTTGTATGGTATGGGTCATGGTTGCAGTGAGCTCACCATGGGAAGTTGATGGTGTTGTTGTGGAGTGTGTCGTCGTGAGTGTATGATTGATTATGCATTGTTTATGCACATTATTTTTCACATGTTGATAAGGTCATGCATTGATGAATGGAATCTAACTAGAAAGATGGCTATATGGTAATATGATTATGTATTATATGTAGAAATGTTGTCATGATTATGGTATACATGTATTACGCTGATGGTTGATATTGAAGATGAGTTATCCTCCCCGAATTATGCTAAGGTACATTGGTTTATTGTGATTTGGTTTAGTTGACATCATATACCTTATAGGAAGAAAATCAAAGATGACTAGCAACATGGTAGACTATAGTTCCCGAGACTCTCCCTATGGATCAGATGAACAACATGGTGTTGGGCACTCTTTTGATTTCGCAGACACGTTGAGAAGCTTAAAGGAAAAAATAAGGAGTTGTAACGCAGACAATGATAGAATCATACAGGCACAAGAGAAACAAGTAGAGGTAAATGCGGTGATACTTCAGAGTTTGTCAAAAATTTAGTGACAGGGACTACTTCAGATCAGTCATGAGTAGGAGGATAGAACTAATGGGGCATATGGCAATAGGTCTCGTGGTGGTCACAGGTCAGATAGAGATGACAGTGAGATATAGCAGGTTGTTGGATACTCTAGACAGGAGAGGTGATGGACAAAAGTACTACTCTAATTCTGGTTCAGATAGGCACTATGATCGTCATCGTTATCATCCTTACAGGAGGAGTGATAGCAGATACTTTCTGGATGAGTTTAAAAAAGCAAATCCACCTACATTGGATGGAGAGATGAAGAAATCACAGGATCCAGAGGCATGGTTGCTTAGTATGAGGAAATTATTTAGGTTTCATGATTATTCAGAGAACATGAAAGACATAATAGCTACATTCAGTCTCAAAGTTAAAGAAAATATTTCATGGGAAGATGTGAAGAATGTTAGAGGTATTGATGAGGAGGACTTGACTTGGAATGAGTTCGAGAGACTATTCAAGGAGAAGTATCTATTAGAGAGATACTTTGATGACAGGGAAAAATAATTCTATGAGCTAAAGATGGGATCAATGACAGATGATGAGTACACTAGTAGGTTCTTGGAACTGCTGAGGTATGTGCCTTACCTCAAGGAGGAGGATACCAAGATTCAGAGGTTCATTAGTGGATTACCGATTGCATTCAAAGATAGGATTGAGTTAGATGAGCCTAGATAATTGGGGGAAGCCATCCAAAATCTAAAGCATTGCTATGAAAAATCGAAGTGTAGATCTAATACTAAGTCGGATTGGAAAGGTAATTCAAAGAACAAAGGAAAATGGGACAAGAAGCGAGCAAGACCTCAGGGTACAGGTAATAAAGAGAATGCAACACCATCTAAGAAGTTCAATGCATCTGACAAAGGACAAGTATTTTGATCTGAGTAGCAAAACAAGGATGCAGGCTGGAAACATATAAAGTGTTAGGGTTGTGGAAAAGATCATCGCAAGAGAGATTGTCTACAGAATCAGGGTGGTAGACCTATGAAATATAGTGCATAGGAGGCGCATAATGGGAGATGTTGGTAAGAGTATTCCTAGGATCTATGCAGCGTTGGATAACAGATATGCAGATGATCAGGCATCTACCATTAAGATGGATGGTAAGATTTGTGATCAAGTTGTTTCTATTTTGATTGACCCTAGATAAAATTATAGTCATGTTAATCCTGACTTGGTGGATAAGTGTGTTTTGAACAAAGAAGTGCATACAGAGTCTTGGTTAGTGCAATTGGCTACAGGTACAAAGAAGCGAGTTCATCATTGGGTAAGAGCTTGTGAATTTGATTTGAATGGTATGCCTATTGCAACACATTTGAATGTATTACCATTGGGATCATACAATATGTTGTTTGGCATGGATTGGTTGTACCTTCATAGAACCAAGGTGGATTGTTATGACAAAGCTATTGAGTGCTTGGATGATAATGGAGAACCAAGAGTTTTGCGAGGTAAGAAGAAACCAACATCAATAAGGATGGTGACAACTATGCAGACAAAGTGCAGTCATAGAAAAGGATGTGTGTTATTTCCAGTGCATATTTCTAGCGACAAAGGTAAGGAAGTTGAGGATGTAGATGTTTTGATTAGGTACCCGGTTCTACAACAGTTTTAGTATGTGTTTCCCACGGATATTTCAGAGTTTCCACCTCACAGGAAAGTATAATTTTCTATTGAATTGGTGCTAGGGGCAGCTCTGACATCAAAGGAACCTTACAGGATGAGTACACTAGAATTGGTAGAGTTAAAGTTGCAGTTGAAGGAAATGTTGGACAAGGGATACATAAGGCCAGGTGTATCACCATGGGGCACATCGATACTATTTGTGAAGAAGAAATATGGTGCTCTCAGGCTATGCATTGACTACATGTAGTTGAACAAAGTGACAATCAAGAACATGTATCTGTTACCAAAGATTGATGACTTGTTCGATTAGTTGAAGGGAGCAGCAGTGTTCTCGAAGATTTATCTAAGATCCGGATATCATCAAGTACGCATTAAAGAAGAGGACATCTACAAGACAACTTTATGGACCAATTATGGGCATTATGAGTTTGTTGTAGTTCCATTTGGTTTAACTAATGCTCCAGCTACCTTTATGTGCTTGATGAATAGTGTGTTGTGTTCATGCTTGGACAAGTTTGTTATTGTGTTCATTGATGATATAGTGGTATATTCAAAAAATCAAGAAGAGCATGTTCAACATTTAGCAGCATTGTTGAGATTGTTGAGAGAGCATCAATTGTATGCTAAGCTCAACAAGTGCAGTTTCTTTCAGACTGAGGTACATTACTTGGGACATGTTATTTCCAAGGATGGCATAGCAGTGGACCCAAAAAAAGGTAAGAGCTATCGTGGGGTGGGAAGCTCCCAGGAATGTGGATGAGGTGATATCTTTCATGGGGTTAGTAGGTTACTACAGGAGGTTCATTAGGAACTTCTCATGGATTTATTATCATATCATATCATTGGAGAGGAAAGGTAAGAAGCTTGAATGGACAAAGGAGTGTGCGACCAGTTGTGAGCAGCTCAAGCAGTTGTTGACACATGCACCAATGTTAAAGATTGTAGATCCAGACAAAGAGTTTGTAGTATGTATAGATTTTTGCAAGAGAGGACTTGGTGGATTCCTTATGCAGGATGGACAACTGGTATGCTACGAGTCACGAAAACTGAATGATCATGAGAAGAACTACCCCACACATGATCTTGAGTCGGTGAAGATCATACTTGCATTGAATATGTGGAGGAACTATCTTCTTGGTAGGAGGTTTGTATTGATGAGTGATCACAGTGGTTTGCAGTATCTATTTGACCAACCAAATCTGAATGGAAGATAGGCTCGGTGGTTGGCCACGATCAGTGAGTTCGATTTTGAGATCAGGTATATCAAAGGTAAAGAGAACAGGGTGGCAGATGCTCTTAGCAGGTGGATACAGGTAAATCACATAAAAGTTATGAGTTCCTACAGGACAGACTTACAAGATAGGATCGTGTAGGCAGGTCAACAGGATGTGAGGTATATGGAGATTGTGCACAAGTTGTAGCAGATTTCAAATAGTGGTATAGGTACAGGTACAGATGCAAGTGCACAGGATGTGGACTATCGCCTCATGACAAATTATTTGGTTATATTTAGAGACATGATATATGTGTCGGATAGTAGTGAGCTCAAGAAGGTGACCTTGATGGAGATTCATGTGAAACCATATTCAAGTCACCCTGGTTATTAGAAGACGCTAACAATAGTGAAAAAATTATATTATTTGTCGAATTTGAAGAGAGATGTAACAAAGTTTGTGGCTAGGTGCTTAGATTGTCAGTAGGTGAAGGTAGAGTGTAAGCATCTAGGTGGAATGTTATAGCCGATTCCAATTCCAGAGTGGAAATGGGAGGTCATTTCCATGGAATTTATCACAGGTTTTCCAATGAAAGTGAGACAACATGATTCCATCATGGTAGTGGTGAACATGTTAACAAAAGTAGCATACTTCATTCCAGTAAATTATACATTCTCAACGAGTTATGTAGCACGGGCCTTCATCAGGGACATGATCAGATTACATGGAGTTCCAAAGAATATTGTGTTAGATAGGGATGCAAAGTTCACTTCCAAGTTTTGGAAGGAGTTGTTCGTAGGTTTGGGCATAGCGTTGGCCTTCAATACAACTTATCATCCAAGATAGATGGATAGACTGAGAGAGTCAACATGATATTGGAGGACATGTTGAGGATGTATGTGATCCATCAACAATGAAAATGGGAAGAGTACCTTACACTGGTAGATTTCTCTCACAACAATGGATATCAGGAATCTTTGAAGATGAGTCTGTTTGAGGCATTGTATGGGTAGAGTTGTAATACTCAGTTGGAGTGATCCGGTTAACAAGGTGTTGATTGGACCAGATATGTTGGTAGACATGGAGCAAGAAATGTATATAATCAAGAAGAATTTGAAACCATCACAGGATAGGTAGAAGAGCTATGTTAATCAAGAAGAATTTGAAAGCAACACAGGATAGGTAGAAGAGTTATGTAGATCGGAATAGGTTGTTCAAGTTCCAAGTTGGGGAACATGTGCACTTGCGTATCAAACCGAAGAAGAGATCCCTATGGATTGGATCATGTGCCAAGCCGACACCTCGGTTTTGTGGACCTTTCAGGATTATTGAGAGGATTAGGCTAGTAGCCTATTGACTTTCACTGCCTCCGACAATAAATGTTCGTGATGTTTTCCATGTTTCATTGCTTAAGAAGTATGTTAAATATGTTGATCATGTGATTGACTGGTCTGTATTGCAGGTGGATCCATAAGGAGAATTCCAGCCAGAACCACAATGTATTTTGCAGAGAAAAATGCTCATGCTCTAGAACTGAGCAATCAAGCATGTTAAAGTGTAATGGAAGCACTTTGGGCCCGATGAAGCTACATGGGAGATGGTAGATCAGATGTGGGCTATGTATCCTTCCTTATTCCCTGGTTGAGTGGATGTTTTGGTATATGTCTTTGGTATGTGTTTTTGGTACTTGTTTTGGTGATGTTTGGTATATGTACATATGTATATGGATGTAAAAACTACTATGAGCTATGTTATAAAGCTCCAATAAGCGGTATGGGTATCATGTCATTATGATTTTATACTTGTTATCTTGTCATGTTGGTTTGGTTCTCTGCAAGATGATCATTTTAAAATACTGCAACAAGCTAAGTATAAAGCTCCATGGGCAGTATATTTTTCTTACAATAGTCTTGTGGGTATAAGTGTGGTTGAACACCGAGGATGGTGTCCCCCAAGGGGGAGGGTTCTGTAACAACCCTGGTGAAAATTCAATGTAATAAAAGTTAACAAAGGTAAACATAATAACCACGGTTGATGGGACACTTATTCCAATATGAATGTTGGGCAAAAGCATAGTGATGGGGATCATTGGTCATTAATTAATGGCTAAGGAAATTGGCAAAGGTTTTGGAAAGAAAAAATGGCATTTTGGCACATTTATTTATGAAAATAATGGAAATTAGGAGAAAAGGAAGGTGAAAGGTCACAGGTTGCATGTGAGGAGGAAAATGAAGAAAATAGGGGCCTCATTAATAAAAATTCTTCTGAGGATCAGTTCATGGCTTTTGTCAGTTCTATTTTGGAGCTCTCTCTCCATTCTCTCTCTCATACTCTTGGACACTTAGATTTTCTTGGAGCACTCTTGGAGGAGTGTGGCATACTTGGAGTTTTGGATCAAGAAGGCAAAGGAAGAGTAGGAAAGCACAAGAGGACATCAGGATCAATAGCTACAACAAGTTTTTCTTGCAGGTACCGAGTTGCATGCATGTTTTCCTCGCTAGTTTTTGGCATGCATTGCATATGCATGTGGTTTATTGGTTATGATTTGTCACTGGCATGGAGGAATGCCTGGATTGATAGTGTATTTTCCTAGCCTTTCCATTTCTTAGATAGACATAGTGTTGTGGGTTTAATTCTTTGTTTTCTTGGTTGGTTCTCGTGTTTCCTTTAGCTTGGGTTGAGTTACTAGTTCTTGGTAGCCCTTGTTGGACAAACTCTCTGGAAGCCTTGTAACAACTTGGCTTGAGTTACTAGTCCTGGAAGTCTTGGTTGGAAAATATCTCTCGAAGCCCTTGGTGGGTTGAGTTACTAGTCTTGGAAACCATGGTTGGACAAACGCTCTAGAAGCCTGGTGACAATTGTGGGTTGAGTTACTAGTCATGGAAGCCTTGGTTGGAACAAATGCTCTGGTGCCCTGGAAGGCTTGGATAGAGACCAATCTGATGATGGTTTTGTGATGTACGACCATGAGGTAGAATCACTCTTTGATGGGTTGAGGTGGTTGGCCTATGGAAGCCCTGGATGGTGTTGGATTGATGTGTTTCATGAGATCCCACATTAATGCTTGGAATTTGGCATGGGGGTAACTGGATGAAGAGATTTTTGGCTCAGCCATGTCTACGATTGAGTGGTTTGTGGAAGTCCCACAACTGGTTGGCCCTTGCATAATTAATATGAGGTTATTTCTCCTTGTTATTTCATGAGTATTATACCGGTCTATATGTGGATGATATGGTTGTGATTTCCTTGGTATTTATGTTGCTATTATGATGGTTATGAATATGTATTATTACATTGGCTATGTATGGCTCTCACCATGTTTTTACTTGTAAATGAATGAACAATGTATCTATGGCCTAATGGATGAAATTACAGCTAATATGTTGAGTCATCAATGATTCTTAGTGATTCTCAAATGAGTATGGGACCCCTATGCTTAGATTTGTTGTTTACACCTGTAGATTACATATTTGTGACATGTTTGACGAAATTCCTGTCACGACTAGTAGGAGTCCAGTTAAGCCCTTGTTCAAGTGATTACATTTGTATAATCATTCCATTATTATCTTTCTATTTTGAAGGTCTCATTTAGTTATGGGAAGTGACCTGGGCTCTGGGCCTGAAATAGTGGCTCAAATCTTGGGGACGCAGGCACAACACTGAGCAGAAAAGTCCCCAAACATTGGCATACCATGTTGTGGGAGCATCTAGAGCCCTCTAGATGCATGCATGCCCATATCAAGGGAGCATTCGGGAATGTAATGGTTCTAAGAACTCAGTGGGACCCAGGGGTTGGTTTCCTGAGAGGTTGGGATGGTTCCTAAGAGTCTTGTTGTTGATGTGGAAGGTTTTTATGGTGTGTTTATGTCAGTTCCACTTCCTTAAGGTGACTTAGGAGGTCAAATCATATCATAGTAACTTCTCGTCACATGTTTACTCTGTTTGATCGGTTACTTCGGTAGATGTGGGAAGAGGGCATTACAATTTTGCTTTGAATTTCCTAAAGTAGAGTTTTATATGTGCATCATGCTCTTTAGTTATCAAGTATGCTTTGTTTATACAATTTCATTTTATACACCATTACTTACAAGTACACATTGCATTTCTCCTTGAATAAAATTTAATCAAAGCATCATCTTATAGGGTTGTACATTATTTATTTTTATTTTGTGTAATATTAGAATTCTTCCTATGTACTTTATTCCTTTCTCTTTTATGGAATTTTTTCTAGGCCTCTCTTTTATTTTTCAACTAGCTTACACCAAGTTCCATTTGTGCACTTCATAAATGAAATTCTTTGCCCCAACTTCTAACATTTTCTGCTTTATGGGAAAACTTGTTATTTGTCAGTTGTCAAAGCAGTCATTCAGTTGTGCCAAGGGTTCCTTATGGCATAATGACATGTTTTAGGATAACATGGTAGCTATGGTCATACCTATAGGACTGAAGGCTAGCACAAAATCATTTGTTCCAAATTTGGATTATGGAGTATCCAATCAAGACATAAAGGTTTGTTTGAAATTAGGTTTTGTTGTTTTTTTACTTTTATGAAGATTTTAAAAATTTGCTTTCATTTTCGTAATGGACATGTTAGCTAAATTACTTTTCAGTATTTCTTTTATTCTAGTGATGTTTTAGTATGATTTCTATATGATTTGAATTGATGGAAATATATGCAATTAAATGGGTCAATTTAATGTTGGAAATACTGAGAGGGGGTTTGTTTAAAATTATGTTTTGTTGTTTTTTTACTTTTATGAAGATTTTATTTGTTTTCTTACATCATAACCCTTCTTCCTTTACAATGTATATTTTTGTAATGGATATGTTAGCTAAATTACCTTTGAGTATTTCTTTTGTTCTAGTGATTTTTTAGGATGATTTCTATATGATTTGAGTTTATGGAAATATATGCATTTAAATAGGTCAATTTATTGTTGGAAATACTTAGAGGGGATTGAATCTATATTTCTTTCAATTGTTATATTATGCGAGTTAATATTTTCCACAGTACAAATCACTATTAATGTAAGAACAGAAAAATAACTTTAATATTGAAAATAATGATGAGGACTATAATCCTCTTTTACAAAATTCAGGCTCTGACCTGTACAACAAAATCTCCAAATTCTTCAAGGTTCTAACATTAAATGATGACACCAATCCTCCTAAGAAAATCTAGGGACCAACTTGGTCTATATGAGGACACCAATCCTCCTAGGCTCCAACCTTTACAAAATATTACAAATATAATCCAATCACTCTATCAAGATAGATTAAGAGACTCCTTCAAGGTGTTTTCAATATTTAGCTCAAATTCTCTTCAAATATTTCTCCAATATAGTTGCTCCAAAAACTTCTTCAATCAAAGCTCAAAGGATTCTCCAAGTTTAGCTTTAAATCTTCTTCACACAAGCCCCAAGGTTTGTTCTATAAAACCTCCAACGTTTGCTCGAGATTGTCTTCAAAATCTGCTCCATATTGTCATCAAAGGAATCTCTAGAAAGTCTTAAAAAGTTGCTACAAAGGGACTTCAAGAATCTTCAAATCTTCTTCTGGTCTTAGGTCTACTCAAAAGGGCTTCAAAATTGCTTCAATGGGTTGGTCCAAAAATCTCCTTAAGGCTGGTCCAAGATTTCTTCAATAACTGATTCAAAACCTCTTCAAGTATAGCTTCCAAGGTTGATCTAGATTGTTGGACACCTAATCCTCTAAGGGTTGGTGTGGAAGCTGAACAACCAAAGGGAGTCCAAGGGACCACTTGGAATATGAAACCAAGGGTCACTCCTATGTATTACAAATATGTATCATTTTGAATAAAATAACTAATCTAATGTTTATCTTTCATATTGCTTCAGCCATGTATGTGTTTAACATAGATTGACTCCAAATTCTAGTTTGGGCTTGCTCCAAGCAGCTTTAAGTCTTCCCAAAATACTTCAAGAATGTACACAAAGGATAGCTCCAAAAGCCTCCCAAAAAATTAATGAGAATATGCTCAAAGTTTTCTCCAAAGGTGATTTTTGAAGAGGATGATAAAAGCATGTCCAAAGTTATGTTCCAGGTCTACTCGAATCAAGCTCTTAATAGGTTGAGGTCTGAGGTGAGAGAACAGATATGAATTTGTACACAGATGAGGGATTTCTATCACTAGGATGCCCTAGTTACAGGGTCAAGGTATGTCACAAGGAATCCTTGGTTACAAGGTCAAAAATACCTACACGAGGTTAAGTCTTGGTTGTAGGCAGCGAGCTTCAAATAGGTTAATGTGACATTTCACGGGCCCAAATCCCTTCACAGGGATGAGTTCCAAACCTTGCCTCAGGGATGGATTTGAGGCACATAAGGTTGAAGGTTGTTCCTAACCACAAACCGAAATCAAAGGTAAGCTTCTGCCTCTTCCTTAGGCCGAGACCTATGCAAAAGGGACTAAACTTTGCACTACAAGAGAGCATGAAAAATGGTGTTGCAAGGTGGCTAATTTCTGCTCCAATGATAGCCCAAAGAAATGTTCCAAGATATGATAAGATAACCCACCAAAAAACTTAAGCCAAAAACAAAGATAAAACAAAAAATATCTCCCTTCAATCACCTCCAAGGTTCATGAGATATGAAACATTAGACTTCTTCCTTAGACCTAAGTTATGCACTTATCTTCCTTAACCGAGTTAGTCACAAAATAAGGGCGAAATTCCTTTAATATATACTTGTCAAGTTACTATAAACAAGGGCAACCTCACTGTAATCTTGGATTCGACTTTTGTATCACTTTTAACATTTGTTTCAATTCATTTTAGGGCCTGACCTTAGAAAAGTTTGTTGTTGAATTCTTCCATGAAGAGGCCATAGCAAAATCTAGGAAATACTTATTCTATGAATGTATGGTGATTTTCAGATGCTCCTTCAAATTCAATTTTCTTTTGTTTCAATGTTATTCCTAACCCATAAGTCTACAATGACTACAAGTAAATGTAAACAATGATCAACAATGATCATAGAATTTCAGACATGATTCACATATCTTCAATAACCGCTTTATGGATTTATTTTTAATATATCAAATTCAAGAAAAATATAGAATTTTTCTTTTCATCTTTCGCTCAACCAACATCAATCTCAAGATCCTTTTTATTTGTAGTAAAAATTAGCTTTGGTAGATGAGTGCCTTCAAGATGATCCCAAACCCAATAACCATTATCATCATTCTCATGTACTTTGTTATCTGTGTCAAGTTCATCACAATTATCATCTTCCCCCTGACCCTTACTTTCCCATCAATGACAACATCTCAACAATCTCCCCCTTTGGCATTGATGGAAACAACTTGATTATAACATCCAAATCCCCCTCATATAATGGCTTGTTTTCTCTGCTTCCTTTATCCCCCTTAGACATCAATGAAAAGGGTTGGACTAGATTTTATTCTTGAACTGAACTTGATATATTCTTGTTCATATTACCAGTTGTTGAAGAATGTAACTAGTGCCAGCCTTCATAATTATATTTGAGTCATGATGTAATATATTTGTCACAAGAAAGAAAAAGAAAATTTATTATAAAATATATTGACTTATTAAAGCATGGATTTTCATGCTCGGGTCAATGGTTCTTAGGTCAAAGCCTCCATTGTAGGCTTATAGGGTTTTTTTCAAGAGTCCTTGTCTTTTTTAATATGTAAAAGACCTTTCTTGGGCTTTGTCTATCAAGAAAGAAATTTATTTTAATGTAAAATAGGCCATCTAGGCCTCCTCCACCAAGTCGTCCTAAACATGGACAAGTTGACCTAATTAGAGAGGTAGAAAGCGCTATAAAAGGGCAGCAACTTGACTCATTTGGAGCACTCACTCATCAAGTTCAATCTATAAGAAGGAGAAGCATAAAAGGTAGTGAAGTTCCTAGAGAAGAATAGAAGAAGTTGGAAGACCTAAATCGAGTTCTTGGGAAATCCATCTCTCACATGTGTGAATTTTCTAAGATGTTGTTAGGTCCGAAATTATGAATCTACTGTAGATCCGAAATTTTGTAGTCATGGGTCAAAATTCTATAGCCGGAGGCTGAAATTTTGGATTGTTGCTAGGTTGTAGTTGTTGGACAAGGAGAGACTACTAAAGTTTGTTGAATCATCTTATAAGGTTGAATTGGTGGAGGAAGAAGGTCTTTTGGGTCAAAGGTCTTGGTCTATCTCAATTTGATTAGTGGAAGAGTTTGATTGGGTTTTCCCCTAGAGAGGGGTTTTATCCCTTACTGAGTGCCTACATCTGGTGTCGTTGATCTACATGTTTTGATTTGATGATTTCTTGATGAAACTAAGATAAAAGAAGAACATAAAGAGAATATAATAAAACTACAAGAATATCAAAAGTAATTATCAACATAAGAAAACATTTCTTCCTTTCTGATTTTCTAACATGGTATCATAGCTAAGGTGAAGAAGGAATGAAAAGGTAGTTTGAAGATATATTGAAAGAAGGGTTAAGGAAGAAGGAACAAAAGAAGACCATTAAGGAGAGGATAATGTAAAGAAAATCCTACTATCTATAGAAACTATGTCAACCACAATGAAGACAAAAAACAATCTAGAAGGAGCTTCCAACTACAGGGCATGGAAGAAGAGGATAGATCTTATTCTCGCTAAGCATAAAGTTTTGGATTTTGTTCAAGGAAAAGTTAAGAAATCTACAGATGATGTAGGAAAGGAGAAGTTCAGGTAAAAATACATCTTCGCCATGAATATGATAGAGTGAAGGACAATATATCCAATATAGATTCCACTCAAGAAATGTATGAAGCCCTCTCCAATTTATTTATCAAGAACATTGGTCAGATTACAAACCTCAAGAATGAAATAAGGACTATAAAGATCACTAAAGATGATATTGTTTCATCATATTTTGCAAGGATATCTAGAATGAGATATGAACTCCATGTACCAAACTCGTGATTGATGCTCTTCTAGGTATACCATAATATTGAAGTGTTTTTGCATCAAGAATTAACAGTTGGAAGGATACTCTAAATTTTGAAAAAATGTGGAATGCATGCAGTCAAGAAGAAGCATGAATATCATTAGGAAACAAAAAGAAGGAGGATTAAGAAGACAACACCTATAATGCCTATTTTTTCTCATCACAAGAAGAAGGGAACATTCAATAAGTTCAAAGGACCAAAGAAAAAGGTTGATATATCAAAGATTGAGTGCTACAATTGTCATAGAATGGGACATTACAAAAGTCAATGTCCTGAGAATCCAAGGAACAAAAAGAGAGATAAATAACAAGTAACTGATGAAGCTCCACCTAAGAAGAAAAAGATCGAAGAATAAGAAGTCAGAGGCTTATACTATTAATTCCTCTCTTACATATCCTTCTTAGTCTTCTATTTTAAGTTTTGTAAGTTTTCCTGTATTTTATGATTTCTAGAGTTTGTAGGTATAATATATCTTTTTAGAAAAAAAAATTAACTGTTTAAAGTATAGGTAATCCCTCAAAGGACTAGATTAAGAGAGAGCCTCTACCATTTTACCAAAAGATAAGCATCTTGTTCCTTGTTTCCTCTTTTATGTTTGGTTTCCTCCTCATATCAAGATTTATTTGTATTGTATGCTAATAACCTTTTAATTTTCTTTGGTTAGGAAAGCTTGAAAAATACACAAATGTTATGAAGGATACTTCAAAAGAAAGACTCGAATCATGAAAGAAGTTTTGTTGCAAATGAAGTCCTTCAAGAATTGATGTCCTACGATGTTTGTTAAAGAACAATTCAAGGTATGTCATAAAAATATTTGTTGCAAGGTTTTCTTTATACAAAGGGTATGATCATTCTTATTTTGAAATTTGTTGTACATATTTATGTCTAGGGTTTTGAATCATAAATATTTTTGTTAGGGTTATTAATCATTATATTGAATCTACCCTAGTCATACAGTCTCTTGTCATTTGATCTTTTGTGAAACCCTAACCCTTAGGGTTCACTGTAAAACCCTAGCCTCTTAATGCTAAGGGGCATGCCAATATTAAATAATGAAACCCTAATCTACTTAGGGGTTGTGGATAAAGTCTAGAAAGCCTATTGTTTTGAAGTTTAGGGTTTTGATAATGTTATGGTAAAAACCATAGACCTTTAGGGTTTGTTGTTAATGTCTAGGTTATATAGTGAAACCCTAGATTTTTAGGGTTTGGTAACTTAGGGTTTATGAACAAAAACCCTTGTAATAACTAAATTAATATCCTATTAATGAAACCCTATATGTATATTTGTCTGTATGATGGAAACCCGAGCCTTGTCAAAAATTGTTCGATGTATTGATCTTGGGTTTACCTAGTAGATATTGATGTGAACTGTTAATGCATATGCAAGTATGATATCTTCATTGTTGATAAAATCTAGGGTTCTATTAGAGTCTGACATGTAATTCTAAAATCGTATTGTTGAAACCTTATATGTACAATACTATGATTTTATTGTTATTTGATTGAATCTAAGGCTTTATGTCTCGAAGATGAAGTTTAGTGTTTATGAGAAAATCCTAGAAAAGAGTTGAAGTCTAGTATGTAAAAAGATGTGACCCTTTCTAATTATGAACCTAACTAGGTTTAGGTGTTTGATGTCTAAAGTTTGAGTGTTTTGATGCTTCCATTTTAATCACATTATTTTGATATGGTTAACTTCATGTTTTTGTATGTTTGTATTTGGTTGTACTTGCTATTAAAGTTTTGCAGGCACATGATCTTCAAGATGTTGAAGATGTTCATAATGATGAGCATTATGAAGGAAGCTACAAGAATGATGATGATCAAAATGACCTTGATGCCATGATAAAGAGTGAAGCCTTGAAAGGTTGAATTTTCTATGATGTTATAAAAGAAGGAAGTTGTTGATCTTCCTAAGTTGAGAGGGAGCATGGTTAGAAGAAAAGGTATATCTCCCTAGTTAAGAGGGAGGGAATAATATGACAATCATAATGAATACCTTGAAGAAATAAGGAAATCCATGGATGAATGAAAGTATTATAGATGGATGTTCATGACTCATGAAGTTACAAACAAAAGACTTGATTGAGTAACTGAGGTTGTATTTGATGGTGCTAAAGAAATAAAATAAGAAAGATTCCGACAAGTTGTATCTAGATAACTTGATGTTGATATGAGTGGCATCAGGATGATTGAGGACCTTGAAGGTTTGTGTTTACTTGTATATATATTTGAAGGTTTATTATTGATTGGGGTTCTAGTTGTGCAATATCTCTTTGTAAAAAGATTGAATGTTTGAAGCATTCTTGGAGTAGTGGATATATGTCTGATCTAGTTGAAAAAGAGCGATGAATCATCTTGTGGACACAAGATGCTTTGGAGGACATCTGTTTGACCTATGTGTTGATGTCTAGATCCTGGAGTAGGGAGGGTGGCACTAGTCATGGGGCCCTGGCCTTGTATAAAAACCTAGATCCTTGGGTTGGTGTTAGAGCTTAAAAGCCTAATGGTACCTAGAGTGGCTAAAGCTTAAGTACACCTCAGTCCCACCCGATTAGAGTACCCTGGTCAGGTATATAATCTATAGCACTGCATGTTTTGTGAACTCTTCATAGGGTATATCACTTTAAGGTCTTCCATGTACCTCTGTATATATGTACTTATGAATATCTCCCTAGTTAAGAGGGAGCATTGAAGAATGTAACTAGTGTCAGTCTTCATAATTGTATTTGAGTCATGATGTAATATATTTTTCAAAAGAAAGAAAAATAATTTTTATTATAAAAGAAATTGACTTATTAAAGCATGGGTTTCATGCTTGGATCAATGGTTCTTAGATCAAAGCCTCCATTGTAGGATTCTGGGGTTTGTGTCAAGAGTTATTATCTTTGTCAATATGTAAAAGACCCTTCTTGGGCTTCATCTATCAAGAAAGAATTTTATTTTGATGTCAAGTAGGTCATTTAGGCCTCCTCCACTAAGTCGGCCTCAACTTGGACAAGTCATCATAATTAGAGAGGTATAAACACAATTAAAGGGAACAACTCGACTCATTTGGAGCACCCACTTATCAATTTAGATCTACTAGAAGGAGAAGTAGAAAAAGGTAACGAAGTTGCTGGAGAAGAATAGAAGAAGATGGAAGACCTAAATCGAGTTCTTAGGCAATCTATCTCTCACATGTGCAAAAAATTTGGGTTGTTGTTGGGGCTGAAATTATGAATCTATTGCAGGTCCAAAATTATGTAGCTAGGGGTCCAAAATTTGTAGTTAGAGGCCAAAATTCTGAATTGTTTCTGGGTTGTAGTTGCTGGATAGGAAGAGACTACTAAAGTTTTTTGAATCATATTGGAAGGATGACTTGGTGGAGGATGAAGTTCTTTTATGTCTAAGGTCTTGGTCTATCCCAATTTGATTAATGGAAGAGGTTGACTGGGTTTTCCCCTAGAGAAGGGTTTTATCCCTGACTAAGTGCCTACATCTGGTGTCGTTGATCTTCATGTTTTGATTTGATGATTACTTGATGAAACTAAGATAAAAGAAGAAAATAAAGAGAAGATAATAAAACTACAAGAATATCACAAGTAATTATCAACATCAGAAAATATTTTTTCGTTTCTAATTTTCTAACACCAGTCACACCATCTTCATTAGCTAGGATGCTCCCCTTGACTGTATCATCTCCTTTTATTGTGCATAAAAAATAAACTAAAGATAATGTTGTATGATATGGCCACTCTGTTTAATCAGTTCCCTCATATAATTCATGTTGTTATCACTTCGTATATGATCGTTGAAACCCAAGAATTTTCTTGATGAAATTTTGTCAGACATTTCAAAAATTCCTAAGTTAGTTGCAGGTGGAACTGACTGTGAAAATGAGATACTAGTTCTTGTGACTGGAAATAGTTTCTCGGTATTGTTAACCCCAAGGTATTAATTATTAATCTGAGAATTTGGCATTTTAGTTACAATGCCCAATGGAAATTTCCAATTCCTTGCAATTCCATGATGACATGGTGGACAAGGGTTTCCAAATAAAGGAGTAACTCTACCTTCTTCAATTTGAAATTGTTCCCAAGCTTGTACCTTCTCCAAATAAAGTGGGAAAGTCTTTACAAATTCAAGAATACATTGCACTAATTCCAAACATTCCATATAAGGCAAGAGATAGGCCTCCAATTTCCAATGAGAAGCCTACACATGATAATTATCATAGTCTCTCAGATCTTCCCATAATTTGGTCAAATCCTTACAATATCCATGAACTGCATTATTGTTTTAGGGTGATTCTCATAATGATACAGCTCTTAATGGAATAAGAAATAATTTGACCAGAATTAGTAGTACATCCGAAAATATGTCACGGGACCAAATCGTGCACCTCTTTAGGCTTCTCTGACCACAAAACCACCTTGAATACAAACAAAAATGCCCATAGAAATATGCAAGCTCTACATTGATTACCAACATTTTTTCATACTCGCTCGCTCTCATTTCCTTCTTCCTCTTTCTATGCTCTAATTTTGCTCATCTAAATAATCTTCTCCATTGGCTCATTAGAATAAAATGCATCCAATTTTCCTAGACATGATCCCCTAACCCAAAGGTGAAATCACTATAATATTGGTCCAATATTTCTCCATTTGGTACCTCTTGGATAGAGGCTCCCATCCATGATTTTTGTTGAACAAGATATTGTTTAGCAATTTCACCACACTCCTTAGCTAACTCGACCTTGATTCTCTACAAAATTGCCCCTACATCTTGATCTACTATCATGTTTTCATCCCAACCAGTTCTTCCAAATTTTATGTGTTTCATGCATGGACAATATCCATTTTTCATTCCAAGTCATCACTCTTGGTTTTCCACACCACTGAGATCTTGCCAATCCCTGACATTTTCATATGTCCAAATCCACCTTCGATAACACCCTCTTTGCAAAAAATTCCTATATACATGTTAATTCATACTTCTTTAATGTCATTCACTACACTATGTAAGCCAATCTCCAAGTATATATCCCTTGTAGGTGGTCATAACAAGAATAGGCTCCATACAATACTTAAACCTTGAATAACTTGATCACCACTTAGCACTTCCTTTCCATCCATCCATCTAGCATTCTTCCATTATGGAAAGAATGCATATTAGTGACATGCTCTCTTAATTCAGACTTGGATACTGATTATGTAGAGCTAACTCATGATTTTCTGTCTTTGGATTTACATGTTTTCTTCTCCAAACTTTAGTGGAATTTTCAAATTACTTTTGTTCTTTGATTTGCTTAGGAACCCACTCCATGCCACTTCTACGGTCCTATGCTATATGACCAAAATTGTGACATTGCTAGCGTTTTATATTGAAATTGAAAAATAGAGCAATTAAGTTGTAATTTCTACTATCATCGCCATTAGAAACTCCGTATTTTCTCATTGCAAACTTACTTATAGGATTTTGAAGATAACCTTTATAATCATTCATGTAGTACACTATACATTTTCTTGCCTTATGACTGAAATTAGTGCATGAATAAAAATAACCATAGAATATCCTTAGGTACTTAGATGAGTAAAATTCTCTTGACGATCTCCAGAATTTGCTTTGCCTTGGAGGAGGTTCATACTTTTGCTAATCCTCATTGTTACTTGTTTGGAAAGAAGATTCCTTGATGTCATCAGCATACCTTTTAGGAAAGAGAGCACTTGCAGCATTTTTCTGGCTTTCATTGAGGTTTGGCCTTTGGAGAATGATGACATTGCTTTTAGGTTTTTCTTCATTTTTAATCTTGGAGATTTCCTTACTTGTATAACCAAGACCTAATTTATCACATGGTGGTTTTTGAAAACTAAGAATGTTTTCTAATACTTGTTGCTCTTCAAATTTTTATTGAGCTTGTCAATCTCAACTCTTAGTCAGACAACTTATTCCTCACATTTCTCATAATATTCTTCTTTCTTCAACATTTGGATTTGCATTGCTTCTTCGACACTCCTTGCTTCTTCTAATTGGATCTTTAAGGAACTAATTTCTTCTCCAAGTTTGTTGAAGTCCTTAGATCTTTCTTTCATCAAAATTCCTTATCTTCTTTCTACTTCCTCTAATTGGAGTCTTAAGAGGATAACTTCTTCCTTTGTACCATCAATGTCATGATTATTTTCTTCAACTTCTTGCATCAGCTTTTTAAGATCTCCATTTTCTTCTTTCAATCTATTTATTTCTTCAAGAGAAGCCACTAGTTCTGTTTCAAGGTTTACTTCAACCTCTACTTCAATGTCTTCTTCATCTTCATAATTTTCTATGCTTTTGGGGTTTTCATTTTTACCTTCATCTTTATTTTTTTATTCTTGATCATTTTATTGTTCTACATATTTGGTTTTGGCTCAATTGTCACAAGGCTAAATTCCTCTACATAAAGCTTTTGTAGCTTTTCCCAAAGACTTTTAGCTGAAGAACATTGATCCACATTGAATTTTACAAAGTCTGATAGAATACTCAAGATCGCCTTCATTTATTTTGTATTGTATTCTTTTGACTCCTTTGTCATTGTGCTTCCGGTAACCATTGATTCCCATAACTCATATCCTAGAGCCATCAAGTAGAATTGCATTCTTTTGCTCCATGACAAATAACTTGTTCCATTGATCAAGGGATCTTTCCAACTTTATTGAATTCTGATTTCATGACTTAGGAGGAGATATCTTCTAAGAGTTTGAAGGATTTCCTTCTTAACCTTTCCATTTTTTTATAGGGTTGTTCCTTCCAACTATTAGGCTGAGACTAATGTAACTAGCTCTGACACCAATTGTTGCAAATACTAAGAGGGGGTGAATCAATATTTCTTTCAATTTTTATATTACGCCAATTGACATTTTCCACAATACAAAGAACTATTAATATCAGAACGAAAAAATAACTATATGATTGAAAATAATAATGAGGATTCCAATCCTCTTTTACAAAATTCAGGCTCCAACCTTTACAAAATACTTCAAATACAATCTAACCACTCTATCAAGATATATTAAGATACTCCTTCAAGTATTTTCAAGATGTCTCTTCAAAGACTACTCCAAGATAGCTTCTCCAAAAAATTCTTCAATGATAGCTCAAAGGATTCTTCAAGGTCAACTTCAAATCTATTTCACACAAGCTCCAAGGTTTGTTCTAGAAAGCCTCCAAAGTTTGCTCCAAATTGTCTTCAAAGTCTACTCTATATTGTCATCAAAGGAAGCTCTAGAAAGTATTCAAAAGTTGTTACAAAGGACTTCAAGAATCTTCGAATATTCTTCCAGTCTTAGGTTTACTCAGGAGGGCTTCAAAATTTCTTTAATAGGTTGGTCCAAAAATATCCTCAAGGCTGATCCAAGATTTCTTCAATAGTTTATTCAAAACCTCTTCAATTATATCTTCCAAGTTTGATCTAGAGTCACTCTACTCTGGTCTAGGCTTGCTCCAAGTAGCTTTAAGTCTACCCAAAAGACTTCAAGAATGTACACAAAGGACTACTCCAAAAGTCTCCCAAAAACTTGTTGAAAATATGCTTAATGTTTGTTCCAAAGGGGATTCTTCAAGAGGATGATCAAAGCATGTCCAAAGTTCTGTTCTAGTTCTACTCAAATCAAACTCTGAATATGCTGAGGTTTGAGGCAAGAGAACGAATTTAAATTTGTACACAGATGAGGGAGTTATGTCACTGGGATTCCCTGGTTGTAGGGTTGAGGTCTATCATGGGGAAGCCATAGTTCTAGGGTTGAAATTATCCATAGGAGGCCTTGTCCTGGTTGCAAGGGTTGAGCTTTAGATAGGTGAATGCAACCTTATTCACAAGGGCGGGTTTTGAACCTTTCCTTAGGGCCAAATCTGAGGCACACAAGGTTGAAGGTTGTTCCTAACCACAAACTAAAATTGAAGGTAAACTTTTGCCTCTTCCTTAAGTTGAGACTGTGCAAAAGGGGTTGAAATTTGTGATACAAGAGAGGAAGAAAAATGGTGTTGCAAGGTAATCAAGTTCTACTCCAATGATAGCCCACAGAGATGTTCCAATATCTGATAAGATAACCCACCAAAAACCTTAAGCCAAAAACAGACTCTAAAACAAAAATATCTCCCTTCAATCACCTCCAAGGTTCATGAGGTATGAACCATTAGACTTCTTCCTTAGGCCAAGGTTCTGCACTTATCTTCCTTGATCAAGTTAATCACCAAATGAGAGAAAAGTGCCTTTAGTATATATTGGTCAAGTTATTATAAACAAGGTCGACCTAACTGTAATCTCGGAGTCAACCTGTGTATCACTTTTAACATTTGTTTAAATTTGTTTTAGGGGTTGACCTTAGCAAAGTTTGTTGTTGAAGTCTTCCACGAAGAGGCCATAACAAAAGCTAGGAAATACCTATTCTCTGAATGTATGGTGGTTTTCAAATGTTCCTTCAAATTCCATTTTATTTTGTTTCAATGCTAGTCCTAACCTAAAAGTCTGCAATGACTACAAGTAAATTTAAAAAATGATCAACATTTATCATAGAATTTCAGAGAGGATTCACATATCTTCAGCAACCACTTCATGGATTTATTTTTAATATATCAAAGTCAAGAAAAATATGCAATAATTATTTTCACCTTTGCTCAACCAACATCAATCTCAAGATCCTTTTCATTTGTAGTCAAAATTAGATTCAGGAGAGGAGTTCCTTCAAGATGACCCCAAACCCAATAACCATTATCATCATTATCATGTACTTTGTTATCATCTTCCTCCTAACCCTTGATTTGTCATCAATGAAAACATCTCAACATTTATATTGTACAATATGTTGTAGAAATATTTTAGGGGCCTTGATTTTCATTTTTTTTTTCTATTCTCCAATCTCTAAGGTGTCAACTAGTAAGCACTGGAAGGATTGATCTTCAAGTGTTTTTAATATCGATGCAAAAATATGAGGTTGTTAATAATGTTGTTTTTCCAAGAGCTTTTTTTAGAAGTTGGGTGGGATATCAAGAGTTGTTCTCTTCATTACGATATATGTGGCTGACCAAATGTATGTATTTGATTTTATTGTTTATATTACTATAGCTAGGCAATAATGTGTTTTTCTTATAATGCATTAATGCATTGTCTTTCAAGGCAATATCATGCAACTTGCATGCACAAGTATGCTTGATTGTTAGCTTGGAATGCCAATTTTATTGAACATATGCTATTCTTACTAATGTAATATCAATTTGGGATGAATTTTGATTTTGCTAGCTGGGATTTTTTATTAAATATCAATATTGACAATCCATTTTCCATTAAAGTTGCATTACTTAATTATAAAAGGGTTGCAGTTTCCAATTGTTCCTTATATTTCTCTAATACTCAAAATTTTCTAATTATTCTTTGTGAATTGATGTACCTAAAGATTATATACGTTGTACAAGAAAAACAAGCATGAGCTCATTGTTATTTTACTGAATGGTGCTCGATGTAATCTTGTGACAAATCGTAGCCTCATAATGCTCTTACAATCGGAGAACAAACAATGTCCTTATTCATATTAAATTTGGTTATTCATTGTATTTTTTTTTAACTTCTAAACCAAGACTAAGCCACCATGCAACATTTGTTTTTAGATACCAGCATACATCCATCTTAACCATGGATCTAGCAACCACTGAGAGAGATCAAAATTTTTGAGGGGCAAAGTTTTTGTAGAGTGCAAAACATGAAAACAAGTTTACACTATTATACATTTGATTCCTCTAGGGACTTGATAAATATGTGGTTAAGAAGAAAGTATGTATATATATATATATATATATATATATATATATATATATGTGTGTGTGTGTGTGTGTATATGTGTATATCTATATATATATATACATATATCTATCTATCTATATGTATATGTGTATATCTATATATAGATATACACACACACACACACACACATATATATATATATATATATATAGACACACACACACACACACACACATATATATATATCTATATATATATATATATATATATATTCCATTTTTTAATGCATAAATGGATTCAAAGCCTTAATGGAAATTTGATTATGTAAATTACACAGTTTAAACTTGCAATCTTTACTGGATTTTAAGACAAAATTGACTAAAAAATCTACTTTAGAAATGACCAAAAATGTAAAATACTGAGACTAGTTGAAATCTTGAAATGCTATACTTATAAGAATTTATTTTTTTGAATTGTTTTATATAATACATACATAATTGTTTTTTAACCCCATGTATAATATATAAAAAGTTGACATTCAAAAATATACTTTAAAAAGAACCAAAATGTAAAATAAACTAGTTGAAATCTTGAAATGTTTTATCCTTAAGTTTTTTTTTAAATTATTTTATATAATACATATATAATTGTTTTTAAATCATGTATAATATATACAAAAAACTAATATTGGAATATTTTATTTAACTTCTTTATTAAAATATTTTATATGGATTAGTCATTTTCATTACATTTTTTTTATCAATATATTTTATTAATGAGTCATATTGGCTTTTTATTTTTATTAATAATTTTCAAATGTGACATATTGATTTTATATTAAAATTTGAATGAATTAGACATCTTGCTATTATTACTTTTATTAAGAAGTAATTTTTATTTATTTTTAATTTAAATTACTTTCTCTTTTTGGCTTGTTTTTTTAACTAATTTGGAAGGTTATATATATATATATTTTAATTTTTAATTTGGAAGAAAAACTCTTTTTTTTTGTCTTTTTTCTTTTCTAAATTTAGAAGGAAAGCTCTTTTTCTTGGAGTTGTCTATAATGCGACTTTTTGGAGATTCCGGTGACGGAATCCGGCGGAAGAAATTGAGGTTAAATCTTGATTTGTTGCAGTTAAAATGGTTTTTTCACTGCATATTTGGATTCAGTACCCTGGAAAACCCCTGGGACGCTTTCATTGTGCAGAAACTAGCTATCAAACTTGCGATTCCAATAAATTCCTGCCGGATTTCGACCGGAAAAACCGCCGGAAAAGCTTTCAAAAAGTCGCGTTATAGACAACTGCCTTTTTCTTTCTTTTCATTAGGGAAACTAAATTGAAGATAGTGGAACCCGTGATCAATAACAACTAGGAACAATATCAAACCTTCACATCTAGCTCTAGACCACTTGAACTAACCCTTAAGACTTGACATTGAAATATTTTATTATGGTCAACATTAAATTTTTTAACACTTTTTTACTTCTAATTACTTTATTTTTCTTTAAAGTTATATCAAATTATGTTATATTATTTCATATAATATAACATACTATTTTAGAACATTAAAATATTTTTTTCTTTATGGCTAGTGAACTAATTTTATCACATTTGTTTTATGCTAATTGTAATATAGTAACAAATCCAGCTAACACAATAAACTGCATTATTGATATTTTTTTTTCTCAATTAGTCTACTCCTATTATTCATACAAAAAAGTTACAACGAGGCTGGCCTCGAGATTTCTTGCCATGAGGTTGACATATAGCAAAAACTTGACATCCTGACTGTAGAACCATCAAAATGACTTACAATAGTGAGCGTAATATCCAGGAACATTGAACATACCAGACATACACAAAATCTGACCCGAACAGCATTATCAGACTGAGTGAAGCACTGTTGTTTCAAGGATCGATTTTTACATAGATATAGGCAAAAAAAGACCCTGAAATGAGACATGAAAAAAAGCTTCAGACAGGCATGAGCCCTATGGATCAAAAGGGAGGAGAGCTTTAACTTCGGAGGCAAAACCATGGAACCAGAGGCGCGGACTATCAATCTTCATCTGAAGTGGTTGGCTGTTCCTCTATAACCCTGCACCCAAAATGATCGGAGTCCATGGAGTCAGAGGAGCGGTTTGTAGAGCTGGAAGGCGCTCCTCTTGTGCTTGGGCCAACATTGGCCTCAGGGTGCATGGTGGGCATGCTTCTAGTACCTTGGCGCGGGGTGGCAGTTTGACTTGCCACCTTCTGTTCCTCCGTAGCCCCCTGATGAACAGCACCCGAACTTGAGTTGTGCTCACATCTTTCGATGGTTACAGAAACGATGAAAGAGGCATTTGCTAGCGAACAGGGAATGCGATAGCGGGCAGTGGGATGCACATGATGCTGACAGGCTTCTCCTCTATCCCGTCCTCGACCTCGACCTCTGCCACTTCTGGTTGCTGGGTAGGTCGACGCTTCTTCAGAGGGATCCAGAGAGGTCGAGATATGCTGGGCGGTGGCTCGACCACGTGAACCGCCGCGCCGGCTGATCATTCGCATCCTTTCTTTCGGCATGATTATGGGATGGAAGCAATTAAACGGAGGAGGGAAAGCAAAAGATCTACTGAGGGACGAAATCAATGAGAGAGCAGGAAACTGAGCCTGTGAAAAGCAGAAGGCTTTAGGAGGAGGAGCTGAAGGGAGGCCGGAGCAGTTTAAGGCGTAAAAAGCTCTGCAGAGCAAGACCAAACGGGAGGAATTCTCGTCATTCACCAGTGCCGCAAGGGAGCCTGCAGGCAGACACTCGCTAGGAGAGAAGCCCAAGATTGTGACCTGGTTTGAGCCGAGAGCATACCAGAGAACCGCCACAATGAAAATGAGACGGAGCGCCATCGTTCCTATGACCAAACAGAGGGTGGGCAGAGTAAATGCTGCCTTAAATGCATATGTGCGAAGCCTGTCGTCCATGCCAAGGGTCATGTGCTTCACGCAGGTGGGCTGCCACTTGCCCATCTCGCACGCCTCCAACGAACCTTTGTGACTATCACACGCATCTGAGAACTGCATTATTGATATTACATATACTTATATTCATTTTTGTTTTTATTTGAATAATATTTTATTTTTATTTTAAAAAAGATACGTCAACTAAAAATTCAACATAAAAAAGTATACATCCCTCATATTAAACTATAAAATACCTATTTTTTAAACCATAAATTATCTATACAATTAATTTAATAAATTAATAAATGAATAAATATAAACAAAATAATCACTAAAAACTATGAACTCTGTTATCTTATTCAATGCTGATTCATGTAATCTTGTGATAAATAGGAGCCTCATAATGCTCGGAAGAATAAACCATATACTTAGTCATATAATATTTGACTCATAACGCTCGGAAGAATAAACCATATACTTAGTCATATAATATTTGACTATTCATTGTGTTTTTTTTTTACTTTGTTATCTAACTCGATAGTGATTCATGTAATCTTGTGATAAAGAATAGTCTCATAATGCTCTTGCATTGGAAGCACAAACCATATATTTAGTCATATAATATTTGGCTATTCATGGTATTTTTTTAATCTTTTGAGAAAATTAAATCGTCACAGTAAATATGAGTTAACTAAGTCAACTTTAAATATATTTATGCAGAAAAAATACCTAACATTTATATAATTATTTGATAGGAAAAATGCATGTTAATATAATTAATTTAATATGAAAAAAATTGATAAATATGAGTGAACTAAATAAAATTTAAATATATTTATGCAAATAAAATAAGATAATTATATTTATGTCTGACTAATAAAGAAAAAATAACTCAAAAGGATTTATATAGAGAAAATAACACATTTAAATGAGCGAACCAATCAAGTTTGCTGGGTAGGCTATCCACTTTTCATAAGTGGAAAATAAAATGAAAAATTGGGGGATAAGTTTGTTGAATGTGACATATGATTGTGCCAACCATCAAGTGAAGTTAAATTTCACTCGAGTATATGCCGGCCACATCATAACCAAGCAGAAACCTGCCACAGCATATCCAAGTCGATACCATATGAGAAGAGAAGCGCAGTAAACGCATGGAAAGTAACTCTGTTCTAATGCAGTATAAGGGGCAATGCCCACATGCTTTGCTCTATGGCGGAATTCCTTCTCAGCAGGACGACAATAACAATAAAACGGCCAGATGATAAAGTATAACTGAACGTATAAAACCAAACTAGCGGTGCTCATGGTGTTGGGAGAATGAAAAGAATAAAATAATAAAAACAGAGGGCAGAAGGACGAAGAGGAGCCTGCCTGGATGTTCGCCCAAATCCAAACCCTAATCATGAACAGGATCAGGAACGCGAGTGGGAATTGGATTTGGATTTGTGGACATTCCATATGTATATTGACCAGATCAATTTTATTATTCTATCAGAATATCTCAACAACATAATTGTGATGTTTGATAATTGCTTCGCCGTTCTCATGATGCCCTACCCTCTTGTAAGTCAACAATGGCGGCTGTACTTGTGTTTTTTCTCGGGGACTATACTTATTCAAAGAAAAAGAAGAGGTATATTCTTTTTCATTCATTAAACCCAAATGACAGATCTTTCTTTGTAATGACCTAATTCTGTTTTGTTTTTTTTTTTTTCATTATGTGTCCCTAATTAATGTTGTCATGTGAGAATAGAGGGTATGATTACCTGCTTCCCTTTGTCACTTAATCAGGCTCTGTCTTTCTCTGGCATCCTGAGTTTTTCTTTCTTTTCCTATCCTCTTTTCTGTATTTGTCCTTTCCTGAGACATGGAGATTTGAGTTTGCTAGTGAACTCAGATGCCCTTTTTATCCTTTTACTTCTTTTGTTTGAAAGAGGACATGGGCTAGATTTAAATCTATCATTATTTTTCATGGATTGTCAGATTTATCTCTAATGATGATTTAGACAATTAGGTTAATGGAGAATTCAGACAAATTCCTCTCCTCCACCTTGGAGGTCAATCTTTCAATTCAGGAGGCTGTTAGAAGTGGCCTGCAAAGTGCTTATCAAGTGCTCAATATCTTATCAAAACAGAATCAACAATGCCCCTTTGAAAAAATTCAAGAAGATTTCAGTTGGGCGGCAGAGGAAACCTTGTCAAAGTTTAGGAAGGCGGTCTCCCTATTGGGCAGGACAGATCATATAAGGATCAGGAAGAGTCCTGTCCTTCCTGTATCAGCCAATGTAGAGCCATTTATTGACGCCTTTAATGTTATTCCACCACTTAATTCAAATCCCGTTGCCCATCATGCCTCTTCCGCATTGCTCTATGTGCCTTCTCCTGCGCCTTCTGATTTGCCCATTTTACAGAAAGTAAGACAGTTGTTTTTTCCTACCCATGGGAACAATCCACAGTTAGCTGGTCATCAAGCTCAAAATAATTTTTCTGAAGTAGATATAATGCTAAGAAATAATTTCATGAATTTCGAGAATTCAATCAATTGCACAGGGAATCTTCCTCAGTCTTGTACAAAATCATTTGTGTCATCTGTAAGCATAGAGAGCAGTGCGGGTGATGATAGACATATGACACTGCAATATCCCCTTGCTGTCGCTAATGAAGTAACCCCTGCTTTATATTTTAAGAGGAAGTGTTCTGGAAAAGGCGACGAGCCTGGTGGAAAATGTGCTAGTAGCGGAGGCTGCCGCTGCTCCAAACGAAGGTTAGTTGCACAGTTAAAGCATTTCGTTGTTCGTTGATGTATTTCCATTCAACTTACCATTTCAGTGTTTTGTTTTAAGACGATTCAAATATACTGATTTTCCTTACTCCCACCTTTTTGTTCGTCTTCGCATGGTTTTGTATCTGATGTCAAAATTGTCTGCAACGCATGCTGATGTTGATTCCCATGCCCGACTACAACATCTGCACAAATAGGTCTGAATATTGACTACATGTTTCCTCACATCGCTTTGAAATTTTCCAATCCATTTTTATGACTGGTATCTAATGCTGTTTTTATTTTGTCACCTTAGAAAGGTAGGTTTGAGATAAAATTAATGAGAGTGGTTATCTCTATTAATTTGCAGGAAGTTAAGAATAAAGCGAACAATAAAAGTGCCAGCCATTAGCAGTAAATTGGCAGATATCCCTCCAGATGATTATTCGTGGAGGAAGTATGGACAAAAGCCAATCAAGGGCTCCCCACATCCAAGGTAATTATAGGAACTTTCCCATCATTGAAAAGCAAAGGAAATGACCTCTCTCTTTTTAATCTTGTGGGAACGCTTCTTACAGTTGTCCTTAGGCACATACTTTGAAGTTATCGCCTGCTACATCAGCGAAGACATTCATAATCTGATATTTTTTTGAGGCACAACTAGGCAGAAAAGCCTTAACACTTGCCCATTTCAGGGCATATACACCATTTGGATTATGAGTAGTTTCATCTTCTAACAACTGTTTTACAAACCGTCTGAACCACAATACTAACCAGCTGGTTCACTAAGATTGGCCCTAATTTCAGAGGACTGGCCATTGAACCAGTTCCGTGACCAGTTCTGTACTGAACTGGCTGGTTGGGTACAAAATCAGTCAAACCAGCCGGTTCAACTGATTCCAATCTGAACTGACCTGGGCCTACCTAAAAAAAAGAAGAAGAAAGCAAAAGAAAAACCTAACCCATCACCCCTATCAAGCCCTAAAACAGTCTTATATAAAGATCTTTCCCCCACCCCTCTATTTTCCTCGCATCTCTCTTATTGAGCATTTGTGAGCATTGGCATTTGCAGTGCAGTGGTGATTCAGAGTGAGCTTGGAGCTGATTTGGCATTGTTTGTGTGCTCTGCTGAACTAGAGGCCTGATACAGATCCCAATTCTTGAATGATATTGACCCCTTCTCAGATAAGGTAGAGGAAACTCATTGGGAGAATTTGATGATGATAACTTGGGGTGAGAGGGATTGGATGATGATCCACCAATAGCGCCAACCACTCATACCAATGTCCCTAACATGCCAGAGGATGAGTCCAAGCGAGAGGTTGATCCTGTATTTGCTGATGAAGATCCCATTACCAGCAGTGGGGATGAATTCTATGATTGATCGTGATGACCAATGATATGTAGTTATTGTTTGTAGCCTGTAGGTTATAGCTTGATGTTTTCTGGACTTTAGAAGCCATTTAGAACTTTGATGTGTAAACTTTCAGTATGTTGTTCGATATTTATGGCAGTTGGTGCCATTTTGTTATATACACCCTTACCTGATATATGCATGAGTCACCTTTGCATATTTGGTTTCTAATGTTTTTGATTTACATTAATATTATGTAATTTTTTCATATTTTATGTATTTTTAAAACCAGTTCACTGACCTGTTCAGATTGGTTTCTGGGTCCAGTCCAGTCAGACCCTTGGCTGGTTCGGAGTCTGATTCTGATTTTTGAAACATTGTTTCTAGCATGTTTGTAGTATATGTAATCACAATTTGCTACTAACATATCCTTAGTATAGTCCTTGGAGTGTGCACTCCATATATCAGTTTAAACTGTCTGTTCAGATGTTAATTTGAAAATTTTGCTCAATCACAAGTTTTACTGAAACAATTGGGGTTGTGTATAAGTACTTTGGTGAATACTAAAAGCATCTTTGAAATCAAACCTCTTGGGGAATGTTTATAGACTAAATCGGAAGCCTCTGCACCCACGTTTGCTGGTCCTTTCTGGAATAAATATTCCTTTATTCAACTCTATTGCCTGTCTGGCTTGCTTTTCTGTTTAAATTGGTGTTCATCTTTCTTCATATATTTGTACTTTACTCTTAGTTTCCAACACACCTAGTTTTAAATATTTTTGGACTTCTAGTTTACCAGTAACTGTCAAGTTGTCAACTGTTTTGTAAAATTAAGGTCGAAAGTATGTAAGGATACATTTCTGATATCAACTATCAGTATACCTTGAGCAAAACAAAGATAGTGTGATAAAGCTAAAATTTGCATTCGGTTTTCTTTATAGGGGCTATTACAAGTGCAGCAGCATGAGAGGTTGTCCTGCCCGGAAACATGTGGAGCTGTGTCCAGATGAACCTTCCATGCTTATTGTGACTTATGAAGGAGAGCACAACCACTCAAGGATATTACCTGGTGGTCCAAATCTGGTATTGCATACTTAGGTCCTCCTACAGTTTTCCAGTTATTGATACTGCTACAAGGCAAAAAAGTGATCACTCACACATATGATTTTCCTTAATCGGCTAGCATAAAAGTTTGCTATCCTTGAGGAGATATGATCCCTTGGTAGTTTGCTAAATGGATGTTGAAGACACTAATCTTGGATGTATATTTACAGGCTAAAGGAGATACATTATTTAATGTATTTATTCTAGTTTCACATTCATGTACTTTATCTAGAAGAATTTACCGAGTGCTTTATCAGCTTAGAAGGTATTTCAATTTAAGGTTCATGGCTATGCCCACTGCTATGCTCAGCATGGCTTAGTCTGTTCATGCTGTGTCTGATAACTGCAAGTGCACAACCTGTAATTAGAATTGAGCAAGGAATAATATGAAGTTGTATATGCATCTTGAAGATATTTTTGTTTCCACTGGATGGTGGCTATAATTTAATGCATCTTAAAGACTTGTCTAAAGTTGATTATTATTGTGATTTTCTTTCTCAGCAGTTATGTGTTTCTCAAGTTGTATTTTTTCATTCCATGCTTGAAGCTTGAATAATTCTGTACTTTTTGTATGCCTTGATTTAACTGTTGCAAACTAGCTGGTTTGCTGTGAATCATATTTGTTTTTGGTTACTTGCATATCAAAATAACTTTACCACACTTAATAGGCACTTCTGTTTTATTACAGTCTGGCCTATTTTACATGCTAATATGTTTTTTTTTTACTAGAATACCCTACTTGTGGGGACTTGGTTGAGGAAAAAGATTTCTGGTTTATAACATGCAAATTATTTCCTATATAGCAATGCAGTTATATCTGATTTAACATTTATACATGGTTGCAGAATGCCTGACCCTTAAATCTTGAATGTATGCAACTGGGCCTAAAGGACATTTTGGTACACATCCAGATGTGTGCATCACCGTTTCCATGGTCCTAATGGTCGAGACTGTGCAATGTATCATTCTTTTTACAAACTTCCTCGTTATCATGAAACCTGACTACGAGGCGTAACTAAGACAGGAGCTTCCTAAACCACTTTCTATTTGATTGATTGAGAATCTAGATTATCCTTATCCTTTTGAGGTGATTCCATTATTGGAGGATGAGAAAAATTGATATCATGAACCATTTTTTGCAAGATGATATGAAGTTGTTTGGTTGTTTCGCAGGGTAGTAAGTAGACTTGCAACTATAGCTAGAGCTTAGGAATTTTCTGTATACATATCAATTGGATTTTTAGATATATTTGGAATTTTTTAAATTTACATGGTCTTAAATGAATGTGCAAAGCACGGGCTGTGAGGCATGAACCATGAGTTATGCAGAAAATATGGAAAGTACTCAGAGATTAGATTCTATTTCACAAAGATTCATTAAAGCAAGTTTGCTATGCATAATACTTTTATGATCATCTACCCATTTGCAAAAGATGCTATTGAGGAGGGCTTTTTGGTACAAGTTACCAACCACTTTATGATGCGATTGATTCACTTTTGATTGACATGCTCTCACAATCTCATTGTTATGTGATGTAGTGTAATGCTAAGTGTACGTGCCACACTACCACATGGAAGAAAGAAGTGGAGCAATCACTTGGTTTTAGGACAAAATTAAAAACTTTTGGAAGTGAAAATGAGGTAGAAAAAAGGAGAGGTCAGTAGATTAATTCCGGTTTTAGAGTTGGTTAGGTTACCTAGGCTTGTAGAATAATTAAGGTAATTCAATTAGTTTTCAACATCAAATAGGGAAGAATAGTGAATTAACAAAGGAAAGGAAAGGAAACTAACTAGGGTTATTTTGTTGTAATACACCCAATTTTAAAATTTAATTGTTCATAACTATTATTATATAGGCTAGTGAATCGGATGATATGGCCAAAGGCCAATCCATGTAATGTTACATTTTACATAATAATAATGAAGTACACTACTGGCTATAGGATAGAGGGAAGAAAAGAGTATTGTGGGCTATGACTCCCCAAGAGGGGAACGAGAGGGGGCTGATGGGGGCCCAAGGGGTTCAAAGGCAAGTTACAAATCATTTTATTATAAGTCGAAATGTCATAACCTTAGTTTATGAAAAGAGGGAATCAACCTTGGTAATTTTAAAGGTTGTTGAGAGGAGTTATCCTTGTGCCAAGTGTCAAGATGGAAACATTCACATAAAATTTTTAGTTTTCACAGTTGAGGGTCATTAGCTCATTTTCATTCTTACCAATTCGTATGGCTATCCAAGTCTAGGAAGAGGGACATTACAGAGAGCCAAATTACATTGAAAACTATTGTATAAATGCCATAGAAGCATCCTTGGTGTTCCAACATGGATATTTTCCTTGCCAGTCAGCATTGAAGCCCTGGAAGAGGGAATTAACTTGAGGGACTATAGTTGTAGAGAAGGGGAACCCCCTCTTGGGTTGTGTGTGCAAAGGGGGAAAAGAGAACCAATGATTAGGATCGTTGCTTGAGTGGGAAAATTGTCTATCAGAGGTTATTGGATTGAGAGTTAGAGTGCACTTGTTTTCCCTTGTGGTGTCGTACCCCCATCTCGAGGGTGGCTTTTTCTTGAGAGACTTGGAACAACAATGCCCAAGAATGGGAAGATCGTCCTATGTTAGCAACCAATTATGGTTTTCATAAAGATAAGTGTTCTTTTCTTATGTATGTTTTAATGTGATTAATTTTGTGTAATTCCCATGTAAAATTACTGTTGATATTTTATTATCTATGCTATATCACATGTCTTTGTTATTTGTGCTTCAATTATGCAAGGTCGCTGTTATCCCCCACAATGTCCTAGGCTGATGAGGAGATCAACGGAGGTAACCACAGACCAAGCTTTCAGTTTGGTAGCTAGCCCTACCAAACCAGAGAGGGCTCTCTCTATGGAATCACAACCAAGAGATGACTGGATGATAAAGGATTTTAGGCTAGATAGCTAAGCTTAGGTAGGTTTTGGGAAATTTAGGGTTTTGTTGCTAGATAAGGGAGAAAAACTAGATAACTAGGTTAGAGGGTCAAAGGATTACAACAACAAAGATATGAAGGAGCAAGGTAGCAACACTTTTGTGATGGATTTTAGGTTTTGTCGATGTAGTATGGTGTTCAGAAGAAACATAAAGGTCTTAATGAGCATATGACATGAATTCATTAAGCAGGAGTGAAAATAACATATAATAATTTTCCATCAAAACAGAGCTTAGTGAAAAGAATTATGTTTATAAACTGCAAGGAAAACTATTGAAGAGATGATGAATGGAAAAGGAAGCTAAATATCATTCATATAAAGTAATAACAGAGGAAAAACAACATCATAAACTTATTGCACAGGAATTCCTAAATAATAGCTGCAAATTGATGTCAAATACAAGCTACAATGGTTCTCTCCTCAGATGTCCAACCAGTCCAATGACTGAGAAAATGATACATAAAGACCAAAAACAACTTCTCCTTAGGCTCAGGGGTCGAATCCATGACTCTAGGAGTGGTTACATGAGTGGTTTTAACCAAACCCTAATGTCTAGGGAGGTTGAAACAAATTCTACAATTAGCTTTGACTACAACTTCCCTCATAAATGAAGCTCAATTTACATCAAACAAAGACTATCCATACATTACTACATCATATTTACATTTACTTTCACTCTATCATTCATTTACTTCACCAATTTGACCTTTACCCAGATCGAACTAGAAACTCTGAGAAATTACACAGTGAAATTTTTAATTAAAATCTCAGAAAATTGCAAAAGCGCAGCGCCAAGTTTGAGGCCATTTTTAGGTGCCTTCCTGAAGTCAAAATTGAAATCTGAAAGAACGTAAACTAGCCTTGTCTATCTAGTTTCTAGAACATCTTGAATTTTGAAAATGACCCATGGGAAGGCCTCCAAAAACTCATTCTCCCAAGGTGTCTTTAGAAGCATAACGCCTGTCAAAAAGAAGGACAAAATGTTGATTTTTGACCCATTTTTCTCAAAATTTGAGCCATGCTTGAAAAATTTGAGGAAATGGGTTTTGAGAGGAGGCCATCAGCTTTCCAAAAATGCAAACCATTTGTCATTTAGAGCTCTGAGGAAAAAGCGCAGCGCTAAGGCTTTGCATTTCTGTAACTAGTGCATTTTCTTGAATTTGCACCAAATTTCACCAAAAACCAAAAATGCTCAAAAAACTCCCAAAATTGGTCTAGAAGTGCCAAAATGGGGTGTACTATGCTATCATGGATGCCTCAATGAGCATCTCCAATTTGTCCTTGTCATCTCCGCCTTTTAGTGTTTCCTTCAACTTGTTTTGCATTTGTTTGACCTTGATGTTGCAAATCTTGTTTTTGGTTTGGTAGTGGTGGGCCATGTGCCTCAACATCTGGTTATCTTTGTTAGCCTTGTCAATAAGCTTCTCTAGATGGCCATTGACTTTGTCTAGCCAAAATTGCCTGTCTTCATTGATTTCCATAGCAATTTTGTCTTCACTACTCAAATCCTTTACTAGTAGGTTTTGGTCTCTTTCTTTCTACAATACCTTTTTGAGACCCATTTTCCGGGGCCTCTTCCTTCCAACCTGCTTCTCTTGTTCATCATGCTTGTCATGCTCTAGCACTGCTTTACCTTTGACCTCTTGCCTCAACACCCTAAATTGCTCTTTTTCCATCATTAGCTATTTGACCTTGAGTTAACTGTTTTCTTGCTCAAGGAAAGAAATGATAAATTTGGCCCTTGCCAAATTGTCCTAGAGCTCCATGATCTGGGAATCCTTCTCTTTGATAGCTTGTTGCAAGGTTGAATTTTCATCCACTGCCTCCAAGTCAACTAGGTCAAAATCATGCTCAATGAGCTCATCATCCTGCAAATGTCCTCCCTATTGTGATGATGTAGAAAGCTTGGCCCTTTCCTCAACTTGAGGAGCAAACACAAGTCTTTTTCCTCTCTGGTATGTTTTGGTCACCTCAGGTCTAGGTGCCTTGGGAACCTCCTCTGATTTGTTTGATGACCCTACCTCCATAGGTTGTGCTGATGTGTCTTGGTGTTGGCTTGGTGAAGTAGTCTCATGCCTCTGCAAGGTTGCTTCAATAAAGGTATCCCATGCTATGTTCTTTTCTGCCAATTGATGGAGGACTACAACCTTTATCAAATTGTGGTGGAAAAGGCTAGGGTAATTCTCTTTGTTTTTCATTTGCACCTTTTCAGACATTTTGATGACACTTCTACACAAGTAGTTACACAAGTTAAGAGGTTTCACAGCTGTGAAGTGCATGAGCAACCTAATGTGATATTGATACAACTTGGAAAACCTCCCCTCACAAGTGAAAAACTTCATCACAACCTTCATCAGTGGTGCATACTTTTCCAACAAGTATCTGAATGGAATGATGTGTGAATGAGCCTCTTTGTAGGGTGATTTCAAGAAGGGTTTGTATTGCTCAAGGTCTAGGCTCATGCCTTTGAACCAATACTCCCCATGATTTGGTATCCCTGTGGCAAGAGAGATGGCATCAATTGAGAATGTGAAATCAATCCCTGCAATGGTGGCCTTTTCTCCTTTCAGATTGGTGGCAATCAAATCAGTGAGCTTCTCATGAAAACCTACCTCTCCCACTCTTTGACAAAACCCTAGGCAGTTGACATCTTCAAAGCATTGTCTTATGAATGGTGAAGAATTGATCTCATTGCAATTTGTGGGCTCATACCTCAGAATCTTCCCCCCTTTATGATGTTTTCTTTTCTTTGATGGTGAAGAGTCTCCTTCCATTTTTGAAACCCTAGATGATAGGAAAGGGGAAAAAAACAGTGAAAAGTGATTGAAGTGGTGAAATGAGGGAGTTAGGGAAGGGAGATGGGAGTAGGGAAATTTTGGGAGATGGACAGGGGTTTTAGGAATCCTTAGGAAGTTAAATGAAGGGAAATGAATGAGGGAGATGAGCTAGGAAATTTAAACACAGTCCTAGCTAGGGAAACTGCCCAATTTGATAGATTAGGGCTAGGGTTTGTAGGGAGGTGAAGTGGAATGAAGGGAAATGGTTTGTTGGTGAATGGGGATGATGAGTTGCATGCAAATAGAGGTATAGGGATAGTGATTTTAGGGTTTCAAAGCTCCAACTGATCATTTGCAAGCTCAAAACATGAAACTCATGGAAAACCCTAGAGGACTAAACTCACAATCATTTGTTTGTTTTGCCAAAGGAAGAGAGGGAATGAAAATGAGTGTACTTACTTTTTATGAGGCTTAGAGGATGAAGAAATTGGAATGAAGGCTTGAAGTTTTGATTTGAGTGATTTTTGATGATTTTTGGGAGACTTTGTCCTGTGCGTAGTGCAGTTCACCAGTGCGCAGTGCCAAAGCGCAGCGCAGTGCTTCTACACGCAGCGCCTCCTCCAGAAACACAGTGCATTGCTTGTATGTACAATGCCAAGCAAATTTTGCCACATTACGCTGAAAAACCTATGTTTTCTCACCTAAGGAGGAATGAGCTCGATAACAAGGTAAGATAAGAATGTAAATGGAATGTGTATGAATCTCTTTGGGCCTTTATAGACATAGCATAATACTCTTTTGAGTGATCATGGGCCCCACATGTCTTTTTAAAACATGACTTTCATTTTTTTGAACCTAGCAGCCTTGGACATTTGTAACCTGAACTTTGTATCTTCTTATGAACAGTGTACCTTCTTTTTGGAACTTTGAAATTGCAGCTATGAAATACTTATTACATATAGAAACATGAAATTACATCTGAAATCAAAATTTATTGAAAAGACTTGCTTATCACAACTCATCTTATGCTAGATTTTATGCATGAAATGAAAGTGTTGGTGACCTTGAAAGCCTAATGACCTAATGGAGACACTAGACTGAGTGAAATCATGATGGTGACAACTGACATGATGATGATATTCTCTTAATGAATGATGAAAGTGACTGGTATGTAAAAATTCTTGAGAAAGTGAAAATAACCGTAGACATATTAACCAATGACCAAAGTTTTTGAATGGAGGACCTAGTAAAATGACAAAAACTTGACCCTAAACCCTAATGGAAATGCTGAAAGAGAAAATTTGATCACTGGTGGCAGGGAAAAAAACACTGACACTAACAGTGGCCATGGAATAATTTGGCGAATTTGGGAAAAACTAAGCAAAATACCCAAGTTCCAAGAGGAATTTAGATGTTTAGGTTGAAATCATGCCCAAACACCTTGAAATGGATGATTTAAATGGAAATTGATCATTTGTAAGGTTAAATTAGGTTGAGGGAAGCTTAATTGCAGGTTCCCATGGTAGTGAAGGCTAAATTTTGAAATTCGATGTCATTTGAAAATCTAGAAAATTTTGGGGATTTTTCATATTGGTAGTGTGGCAAGGAGATGTGTAGGCCACATGGATGCCATGTGTTGGGTGAAATGGAAATGCCATGGTTGTAGGGGGTAGAGCCGGAGGCTTGTGGCAAGAGGTGGTGAGCTTAGGTGATGATGTCTGTTAGCTCTGCTACATGTTGCTGATTTTCGAGGAGAAGGGATAAGTTCGGTCCTTGGTTGCTGGCTCAGAGATGGTCTACACTGGTTATCCTCGCCTTTCCCTATTCCCCCGCTTACTTCCTTTCACCCTGTTGCCTCTGTTTTGTTCCTCTAAACTCTGCATAACCCATATTTCCTTAGCCCCCGGGCGCCGAGTTCAAACGGTCATATAACCGCGATCATATGACAGCGCGCTGTTCGCGAGCCCTTTCCCGTCACATCAGTCAAGGTCCGTGCGATCGAGTTTCCGCCGTCCGATCATCTACCGCTTGATCGAACGGTCTCTGCCTTTTTCCCCGCGCATTAAACTCCGTTTGTTTCCCCCACCGTCCGATCGTCCGTCGCGTGATCCAATGTCGTTCGCTCCTCTCCATCCCGTGAACCGCCCGCGCGTTAACTCGCGGGGAAAGCGGTTTTCCCCCTGTCCCATCTGCCACGCGTCGTGCGCCTATCGTGATCGCTACCCCGCGTACAATTACCGCTTGCCTCCCTAAAGCGGTGCGATGCATACCGCTTACCGCCCTTGTCCTCTCTCCCGCGCGTTATCTCCCATGCATCTTTCGCGCCCGATCGCCGTCGGATCTGTCCGCCCGCGATCCAACAGCCCACGTTGGTTTGATCCTGTTTGTTCCCGCTTCTCTCCCACCGATAGATCTTCGCCGTCCATCCATGTGATCTAACGGCTGATATTTGTTCCCATCTTGCTCCTTCGTCCGCCATGAAGTCTCCATGTTCTCAACCTGTAACATGCACCCGAAGGACAGAAGCGACCATTTATCAGTGTCTGGTGCATTACTACTTCAAATACCGCATTCAACACATTGTGTACCCGAGAGGGAGAAGGACGAGCATAACCAATTCCCGGTACCATTTGCAACAAATCCTCAACCACCGCATTCAAGAGCAGTATGGCCGAAGGATGAGAAGGACAAGCCTCGAGCAGTTAAAGCGTTTATCAGGCATGGAATTTCATCCATATTTCACTCCACCTGCTCAGGGAAGGACCACCGAACAACAGAAAAGGTCAATTTTGTTCATTAAAGCATGCAGATTGTAGAAGAGACTCCATCAGAGAGTTAAGGTGGTTGGTGGTCCATTATGACCCCTCCACGCATAGCACAACAACATATCTTTGTAATCAAACTCTATATATACCCAGAACACAGATGTGATGAGGGTCGATGGTTGTTGTTTTGATTTAAGGTTCAACTTCTGGAGACTGTAACTATTGTGATACTTGCAACATCTGGTCTTCATTTTCGGCTAATACAAGCTTCTTTTGCTGTTAATTGCTCACTTTCCATTTCTACTCTGTTCTAGGCTGTGTCTGTTATGCATTTGTTCATGTGCTCTTGATTTTTAGCATTAGAGGGGCTGTCATCCCACCTCTGTGTTAGAATCTAGTATGTATAATTGAATGTGTTATGCAGGTTTCTGTTTACTTAGTGCCAGAGAGCTGTTATACTGTCTGTGCATTAGGAAATAGATTTGCAAACCTCTTTATTGGTTGCAGCCAGCCATCACATGGTCTTATGCATCTGCTGGTGTGATCATTATTCTCCATGTTCACCTAATCCTCGAATTGTGAGTAATTGGTGGTCTAAAGCCTTGTAGTATGGGGGTGTTCACCCATGTCTAGAATTAAGCATAGTAGAAGTGGTTATCTGGCTTGAACAAGCATCATTCCTTCCATTCATCCATTTCCAACATCTTGTTGAATTTGTAATGTTTCGGAGCATCTCTGAGATACAACCTAGGAGAGTTTCTTGGGTTGATAACATTAATTGGCGCCGTTGCCAGGGAGAGGAGATTGAAGCTCAGCTTCCCTGGGAGATGACACAGTTCCAGATTTGATGATAGACAAGGTCTGGACACATCTCTGGTTGTAATCATCTATCTGGCGGCTCCACTGGAGGAAGACCATCATTTGGCGACTCCACATCGCAATCCTGGCTCAGTTTGTGAGGCATGCTCGAAGAAATCCTCAGAAATCACCAGCTAAACCAGTGCCTGACCTTGAGAAGATCGTTAAGCAGAGGAAAATTTTGCAGAAAGGAGCATCAGGATCAGGTAAGCCTTAAAGGTCCCATGTATCTCTGCTAGTGAAAAATCACCTTCAGAGATTCATAAAGCTCCTGTTCATTCATTTCCCTTTCGGATCTCAGTCCAAAGAAAGCATCCCATGTTGTCCATCATGTTCCTCTATCTCTACTATCCATTTCATTGATCCATATCACTCAATCTACCAGTATCCTTCCACCCACCTCAGTCATGGCAGGTCAGCAAGCTCTCACAAAGATAGAAAGAATTGTTGCTGCTAGGTATGGACCCTTGGTCTTTCCTGTCCCTTTGAATGCCATGCCTGCAGGAGATTATCAGGAATATATGCCTAAGTTTACTGGTACAGAAGGAGTAACAGCTGAAGAGCATCTAGAGTCCTTTTATAGCTATGCTGATAATCTAGATATTAATGAAGAGGATGTGTGGATGAGGGTTTTTGTCCAAAGCCTAGATGGGGAGGCTAGAAAATGGTTCAGAGAATTACCCCCTAGGTCTATTGTAGACATTGAGGCTTTAGATGATGTGTTCCTAAAGCATTGGGGGGATAAGAGAGATTTGCTCTATTATCATACTGAATTTGGGAACTTGCAGAGGGAAGAGGGTGAGCTGTTGTCCGATTTCAACATCAGATTCAACCATATGTACAACAGAATACCAGCTGAAGTCAAACCTACCCCTACTTCTGCTATGCTCACTTATGTTAATGCCTTCGATTCTCAGTTCTGCCTGCTGATAAGAGAAAGAAGATGTGCTTCTTTGGCTGATATGCAAGATGTAGCCTTTGAAGTAGAATCAAACATCATGGCTGCAGAAAGACTCGAAGGTGATGCTGAAAGAAGAAGACAGGGGGGTGAGTCCTCATCATCCTCAGATCCTGAGATCGATAAATTGGCCAAGATGATAGAGTTATTGGTCTCTGAAGTTTCCAGATTGGAGGTTGAGCAGTGTTTTCAAGAAGCAGGAGCTCCTGGTGCCTTTTCTCTTCCAAATCCAAATCCATATAGAGGAGCACAGGAGAAGTTGCAGATTTTGCAGAAAAGCAAAGATGCAAATGGAGGCCAAAGGGTGAAAACCCTTTTTCAGAGTATAGTCATGGAAGAAGAGCAGTGTGAAGAAGAGGATGAAGTCCATGGTTTGGAAGATAAGGGCAGTGCCCCTTTCCTAACCAGAGCTACCTATGAAGAGTCATTATTTAAAAGCAATGCTCATGAGTTTGTTGTACCTGCAGAACAACAAGCTTATCAGCAGAAGCAACCAACAGCAGGGCCCACCATCCTTGAAGACTCTATGCCCGAAGCCAGCTCATCTTCACATGACTATGCAGATCTGCAAATTGACTAGCCTACTGTTATCCCCAGACCAGTGATCAAAAAGGGAGAAGAAAGCTCCCCATCATCTTTTGCTTCTCTGTTTGTTCAAGAGACAATCCCTCAAAGTTGCCCCCTGAACACTGAGGTAGGACAAAATTCAATGCTCAAGGCTGATATGGATAATATCTGTCTTGATATTCCGAAGCCTACCCAGTTGGCCTCCACACAGATTGAAAAGGCAGCTTGCCAGATGACAGAGGAAGAGGGTGCACAGTCTTGGGACTCCTCCTTGGATGTGAACTGTTCTAAGAAAGATGAAGGAGCAAATGAGGTCTCTGTGTCCCCCACACAAGAATACATTGGTTCACCATTCATACTAATTGTGCAGGCCATAGATGACACAGACAAGTACACAACTACCATTGTTATTCATCAGGTGTACAAAGGCTCCCATGAAGAACATCTGAGGATGAGAGCACACAGAGAGGGGATGAAATTTGAATCATCTATACTTGATAAGGCCAAATGCCCTAAACTTTTTGAGGTAGATGATCAAATCAACCCAATTTTGCAGATCTATGATGAACGGGCCCAGAGGAAGAGAAACAGTTTTGATGGCCTAGCAGATGGCCAGTTTTTGAAGATTTATGTTGTTTAAGGTTCTCAAGCCTTAATGATTGTAAGCATTTTATTTTACAGGTTTTAGTGTAGACTTAATTTGACTCCATGCCCAATGGATACTAGGCAATGTTTTTAAGCTGGTTTTGTATGAAGGCATTGGTTTGCTGTTCTTGAGACCTCACAGGGAGGATCTCATCCCTAGAAGGAGCCAGTGTTAGCTCTGCTACATGTTGCTGATTTTCGAGGAGGAGGAATAAGCTTGGTCCTTGGTTGTTGGCTCAGAGATGGTCTACACTGGTTATCCTCGCCTTTCCCTATTCCCCCACTTACTTCCTTTCACCCTGCTGCCTCTGTTTTGTTCCTCTAAACTCTGCATAACCCATATTTCCTTAGCCCCCGAGCGCCGAGTTCAAATGGTCATATAACCGCAATCATATGACAACGCGTTGTTCGCGAGCCCTTTCTCATCACATCAGTTAAGGTCCGTGCGATCGAGTTTCCGCCGTTCGATCATCTATCACTTGATCGAACGGTCTCCGCCTTTTTCCCCATGCATTAAAATCTGTTTGTTTCCTCCGTCGTTCGATCGTCCGTCGCGTGATCCAATGTCGTTCGCTCCTCTCCATCTCGTGAACTGCCTGCGTGTTAACTCGCGGGGAAAGCGATTTTCCCCCTGTCTCATCTGCCATGTGTCATGCGCCTATCGTGATCATTACCCCGCGTACAATTACCGCTTGCCTCCCTAAAGCGGTGCGATGCATACCGCTTACTGCGCTTGTCCTCTCTCCCGCACGTTATCTCCCATGCATTTTCGCACCCGATCGCTGTTGGATCTGTCTGCCCATGATCCGACAACCCACGTTGGTTTGATCCTGTTTGTTCTTGCTTCTCTCTCGCTGATAGATCTCCGCCGTTCATCCATGTGATCGAACGACTGATATCTATTCCCATCTTGCTCCTTCGTCCGCCATGAAGTCTCCATGTTCTCGACTTGTAACATGCACCCGAAGGACATAAGCGACCATCTATCAGTGTCTGGTGCATTACTACTTCAACTACTGCATTCAACACATTGTGTACCCGAGAGGGAGAAGGACGAGCATAACCAGTTCCCGGTACCGTTTGCAGCAAATCCTCAACCACCGCATTCAAGAGCAGTATGGCCGAAGGAGGAGAAGGACAAGCCTTGAGCAGTTAAAGCGTTTATCAGGCATGGAATTTCATCCATATTTCACTCCACCTGCTCAGGGAAGGACCACCGAACAGCAGAAAAGGTCAATTTTGTTCATTAAATCGCGCAGATTGTAGAAGAGACTCCATCAGAGAGTTAAGGTGGTTGGTGGTCCATTATGACCCCTCCACGCATAGCACAACCACATATCTTTGTAATTAAACTCTATATATACCCAGAACGCAGATGTGATGAGGGTTGATGGTTATTGTTTTAATGTAAGGTTCAACTTCTAGAGACTGTAACTACTGTGATACTTGCAGCGTCTGGTCTTCATTTTCGGCTAATACAAGCTTCTTTTACTGTTAATTGCTCACTTTCCATTTCTGTTCTGTTCTAGGCTGTGCCTGATATGCATTTGTTCATGTGCTCTTGATTTTTAGCATTAGAGGGGCTGTCATCTCACCTCTGTATTAGAATCTAGTATGTATCATTGAATGTATTATGCAGGTTTCTGTTTACTTAGTGCCAGAGAGCTGTCACCATATATGTGCATTAGGAAATAGATTTGCAGACCTCTTTACTGGTTGCAGCCGACCATCACATGGTCTTATGCATCTGCTGGTGTGATCAGTGTTCTCCATGTTCACCGAATCCTCAAACTGTGAGTAATTGGTGGTCTAAAGCCTTGTAGTCTAGGGGTGTTCACCCATATCTGGAGTTAAGCATAGTAGAAGTGGTTATCTGGCTTGAACAAGCATCATTCCTTCCATTCATCCATTTCCAACATCTTGTTGAGTTTGTAATGTTCTCGAGCATCTCTGAGATACAACCTAGGAGAGTTTCTTGGGGTGATAACAATGTCATTAGGATATTGGGCCTAGAAAAAATCGTATTGGGTGTTTTTAAAAATGGTTTTGGAAATGTTCCAAAATTCTCAACGCCAATAAGAATCTGATTATGTATGGGGAAATTAGTATTGGGTCGACCATCGACTTAGGGAGAATTACCCTCCCCCCCAAATCTAAAATCCTCGATATCACTACTTCAATCACTAAATTGTCTCCATTCTTTGATTTGGTGGGGTTGTAGCTTGTGCAGTAGTAAGACAAAGGCATGGGATGGGACCCACCCATTATTACAACCAATGCATGGGCACCAAATGTTAGGGGAAGGTGGCACTAGAAAGTAAAGAAAGGAAAGGGAGAGATGAGGGAAAGATAAGGAGAAGCAGAAAAAGAAAGATGAGGAAAAGAAAAGATAAGGAGAAAGAAGAAGAGGAGAGATAAGGAGGAAGAAGAAAGAGGAAGGATGAAGGCAAGGGAATGATGACGTAGGTCAAGTGGCCAAGGGGGTGAACTTAGCACTGCTTGAGGGTGCCATATGGATCCAAATGCCACATTAGTGGTCAAGTCAACATATTGTAATTTTTTTTTATAATTTTCAAGTCCTAAACTTCATGAGTTGTTTTGAGGCGCTAAACAATGTGTTTGGGGAAATTTCAAGGCATGGGTGTAGTTTTGGCGCTCCTAGACCATGTTGAATAAATGAAAGTGTTCGACAAGAGCTTTCCAATGAGATATTGTATGCAAAAAACAAGGAATAGGAATAAGGTGCTAGCTCACTTCCAGGAGGCATAACTTCATTCCCGAAGCTTAAAATGGAGCATGGAAGTAGTCAATGGGAGACACTTGAATAGGAGAATGCATCCATGCAATTAGAATTGGAACTCGGGCATCCAATCTTAGGGAATTAGAAGAAATTTTCCTGTAGTGTTAAGAGGCAAAATAAGGATATATTAGCAAACTTCAAAAAGCCATAATTATTTGCTTAGTGCTAAGAATTGGGCATATGAATAGCCAATGAAAAGCTATTGAAGAGCATATTACATTTATCCACCTATAATTTTGAGTTGGGTAGCATAAATTTTCTAAGAAACAGAAGAAGGCTATTGGTGACCTTAAGGAGTAGCAAAATATGTCATTAATTCATTGCTTGCATATTTTGTAGAGTCACGAGGAAAAAAAGCATGGAATGTTTTCAAGGAACTCATGGCCTTGAGGAAGAAGTAAGGGGCATAGATTTCAATATGGGAAATGAAAAGACAATCTAATGGGCATAGGAGTAGACTAGACCCAATTGAATTGATAAAGAACATGAAGAGTCTTAATATGGAGGTACAAAGTTACAGGGATGACTATGAGAGAATAATTAGAGCCCAGGAGGAGGAAAATAACATTAACACTCCATTGTTGTAGAGCTTGAACCAAATACAAAACAAGTTAAAATCGAATCAAGTTCAAGGCATGGAGAGGAATGAAAATCCCCTGCAAGAAGAAAGCTACAGATCAACCAGACATTCAAGGAATGTTAGTAGTATTTCTAGGCCATATCACTTACCTCATTACTCATCCAGAAGGGAACATTAATCTAAAGAATTTCAAAGTAGTCTAGAGGTATCTTTGGTTAGGCATCAACAAAGAAGACATAAGTTTGACAATATGCAAGGATAACTCAGGAAGCTCAATCCATTGGATGTTTGATGGGGAAAATAAGAAAGAAGAAGAAATTGAACCTTAGTTACTTGGGATTAGGAAGTATTTTCAATTGCATAACTATTTGTCCAACTTGGAAGTTAGGATTTCCATTTACCACTTGCAAGGAAATACTTCTATGTTGTGGGACCAATTGAGAAAAGTCAAGCATCTAAATGAGAAGAAGATCACTTGGAAGTAGTTCAAAAAGTACTTTTAGAAGAAGTACTTGTATGAGCATTCTTATTACAAAAACATGCAAGTTTTTTTTCTATGTAGTTCACAGTCCCTAAAGATAGGTCACCGCTACATACATGGAATATTGTATCAGGTTGATCCATTTGAAGGGATCACTTCCTGCTAGCTCAAACACAAAACCTGACCTCGAGAGTGTCGAGAGAATTGAACTTGTGACCTCTCAATAGCAAAGGTGCTTTAATGATGGGATCTTGACCAACTGAGCAAACCCTTGGGGTTAGCTTAGTCGATCAATCTAACCCTTGGGGTTAGTACATCCATGGAATATTGCACCAGGTCGATCCATCTGAAGGGATCACTTCTTGCTGGCTCAAACACAGAACCTAACCTCGAGAGCGTTGAGAGAATTGAACTTGTGACCTCTCAATAGCAAAGGTGCTTTAACAACGGGAACTCAACCAATTGAGCTAACGCTTGGGGTTAAAATCCATGCAATTTATTTGAACTCAAGCTGGACAATATGACTATAGATGAATATTAGGGCAAGTTTCTAGATTTGCTAAGATATGTTGGATTCTTAAAGGATGAGAAAATAAATATTTAAAGGTTTTTGAATAGATTACCTACCTTCTACAAGGAGAAAATAGAATTTGATGAGCCCAAGACTTTAGAAGAAGATGTAAGGAAGACTAAGTACTTGTAGGAAAATAGCAAAATCGTAGCAACCTTTTAGAAATCTTGGAAAGATAAGAAGAGGGAAAAAGTGGAGCAAAGAACAAAAGGTTTCAAACCAAATTCATCTTTTAGGTGCAGTCCTATTGTATGTTAGCCAAGTCAAGTAGCTCAAAGTGAGTCCAAGGTGGCAGAGTCTCCAGGGAAAAGATCAAGACCACCAATTAGGTGTTGGGGTTGTAAAGGAGAGCACCTGTTCAAGGATTTCCCTAATAAGAAAGACAAAAAAGGATTTTCCTCAACCTTTAGGAAGCCAATATAGTTGAGGACATGGGAAGAAAGATTCCAATGATATATGTAGCCTTGGAAAATTGACAAGTTGATCAACAATCACTCATAATTGAAGTGGAAGGTAATATTACAAAACTTTTTGTTGCATTTTTAATTGATTCAGGGACAAGTCATAACTATATTGTTTGTAAGATAGTGGATATATTTCATTTAAAAAGAAGTAATCTTGAAATGTCATGGGTGGTCTAGCTAGCCTCTAGAAACAAAAGAAAGATTAATGAAATTGTTAGGAGTTGTCCCTTAAATCTAGATGGAGTGAACATCATTGTTGACTTAATTATCATTCCATTGAGGTTTTATGACATCCTTATTAGGATGGATTGGTTGGAAAAGCACCATATTGTCCTAGATTGTTAGAAGGCATTCACTTGCCTTGATGAGGAAGGGTAGCAAAAGAAGGTCTAAGGTATTCCAAGACCCATTTCCATCCAAGAATTTTAGCTTTATCGTTGAAAATATGCTTCAGAAAAGGGTGTCAAATAGTTTCATCCCATGTAGATGAGCCAACCAAGAATGATAGTCCAAATTTAGAAGATTTTCCAGTGGTATAAGAATTTGAGGAAGTGTTTGGAGATATTCTTGGTTTACTACCAAAAGGGAGAGGGATTTTTCTATTAATTTATTGTTTGGAGTTACTCCAATATCTAAAACACCTAACTTGAGGAGCACGCAGAGTTAAAAGAGTTACAAATGCAACTAATTTTTTTAAAGAAGGGGTACATATGCCAAAGTGTGTCACTTGAGGAGCCACATATAGGCATTCAATAGCCTTCTCGTAGCAATCTAGTTTTTTCTGATGGGCATACAACCAATCCATACTTTGTAACATATTATATGTGCCCAAAGGAAGCTAATTGAGATTTTCTATTGTTGCAATGCCATTTAGACTTTCAAATGCACATAATTTCACCCATTGGCTTACTCCTCTTTTTCTCCCTATAGCTAATTGAACCATTCATGCTTCTGCATGCATTTATTTAGCTAAATGGAAATGTTCTACAAGTTCAGGATTGATATAGTTATAGTTAGAGTCATGGTCAATTAAAATGGAAACAACTTTATTACAAATCTTACCTTAGATCTCAATGATGGAAGCTTGATGGTTGGCGAGTGTCTTTTCCATGAATACATATATCTTGGGTATACTCTATGTTATATCCCCACCCATATGAGCTTCTTGTGTATTGTAGATTTGTGGCATCATATCCTTTTGATGTGGGAAATATATCTTGCAGTGATTTCCTTCACATGTCCAACACTTCAGCAACTTCTTGCCTTAAAATCTATTATATTCTTTTATAGGTTGATACACATGGCCTCTTTCTATTGGTTTGAATTTTGGTTAAGGTTGACTTGTATTGCTTGATTTTGCACCTCCCTTTTTACCTGTGGTTTTCATTTTCCTTCATTTCTTATGCCATGCTTCTTTATTTTTCCTACTACCCTCTGGCTTCCAACCGCTTTTGAATTCTAGTATGTGTCTCAATTTTTCATAACAATGATTCAATTTTCTGATGGAATCTTCAAGTGTCTGAGGTTCGTCAAATTTAATGCAATCCTTGAAAGACAAAGGTAACCCACTGACAAACCTCTGGAATTTTTCTTTCTTATCCTTTAGGTAGGGTACATATCACAGTAACTCCAGGAACTTGGTGATATATTCATCATATGTAAGTTGTCCCATCCTGAGCGCATAAAATTCCTTTGCCTTACAATCAAAGTATCTCTCTGATAGGTAATTTTTCTGAAATAATTCTTTTAATTCACACCATGTCATATCTTCTTCTTATATGTTTTTCACATTTTTTCGTCCTACCACCATATATCAAAATTTCCTTTAAAGCTGAATGTGGCCACCCCGACCTTCATATTCTTAAATTAACTATGAATTTTGAAGAACTTCTTCATTGCTAGTAACTAAGATTTTACATCTTCGGATCTTATTTCACTATCAAAATTAGAGGGTTTAGCCTTCTTAATTTTTTTTAGCATGTGATATGCCTCTTTCTTGTGTTGATGATGAGGCCTCTTAGGGGAATAATCAAAGTGTTGTCTATGAGTGATAGTTACCCTCTCAGTGGTAATCATTGGAGTACCTCTCATAGTATCATCACTTTCCAATATATGTCTCTTCCTAGATCGGATTGCATTTGCTCCATTTGTTTCTTCCTCTGATTTCTTGTGCCTATGTTTACTTCTACAATTGGCTTCCAATACTTATCACCCTTGCCTCTATATTTATGAAAGGATTTTCTAAATGAAAACATTAACCTCTTCTTGCATTTCTTGCGACTTGTCCAATATTCCATTGTCAACTTTATAACTTTTAGTTTAACCTTCATACTTGTAAGTGTGTCTACCCAATTGGGAGAGCCTCTCGATACTACTCAGCGGACCTCTCTCATTTGACTAATATTTCCTTCTGCTCATGCTAGGATCTATTAGAACTACAATCAACCATCTTGTTTCTCATTCTTTCGTCCTATGGGTGTTTATGATGTATTAACATCATACACTCGTTAGATACATCAAATATATATGCATCATGAAAGTATCATATAAACTTGTAGTTATTTTCACAAATTTTTAGGGTTTAAGCATTGTCACGAATACATCATCTAAGAATGTGTAAGATATTCATTTTTCACCCTGAGGCCTAGTATTGGAACATGGGCTTTGATACCACTTGTAACACAACCCATTATTTTAGTAACACTAAGGTGATTATAAGTTATACCGAATTCCCAATATGCAATGATGAGACTAGCATTTGGAAGTTTTTCAACCATTTGTAAGGGTGAGACCTTCCCAAAAGCTTATACGTTACATACCATGGGTTCTTCTTTGACTTATGTAAACAAGAAGACAACCCAAGAGACACTAGTATCCATGCCTACTTGGGGAAGGTATTTCTTAAGCAATCTTGTTCACAAATCTATAGTGAGTCCAAGACATGTTTGATTTCCATTAATGTTTGTTTGATATTATTCCAGCTAGAAAAATATAGGAGTAGAAATATTTTTGTAATTTCAGACTCCACATACGAGTTGAACATAATTTTAATGAACTGTCACACTGATCTGGTATACCATATAAGTGTGTCTAACTAAAAACTATTCTAACAGTTCAAAGAAGTGACCCTTTTATAATGTTTTTCATTTCTAACATCTATTCATGCTATGCATCTTAATTTGTCTGCAAACCAACAACTATAATATTTTCTAGATTTGTTATTGGTTGTAAATATGAATATACAAATAAGGTTTTAGACCACAGTTTCCTCAACTGGGTCCACGCACAACCAATGTTTTCATTTTCCATGCATTAGTTGGGTATGTTTCATAGGTGAGGATGTGATTAGATATAATTGCACAACATGAATCTATTATATTATTATGAATTTCTAAATTCGATTCCTATGCCAAAACCCTAGTATGGACCATGGGATACCATTAATGAACAAAACATTTTAGTCACTCCATAATAAAGTCAGATATAAGAATTAACGTGTTTAACTTAACGAGCATGAATGATGAACACATTGTGGTGCAAAAATTCCTCCTGTAGCCATTGTTGGCCTTATAAGTTTTATAAAAAGGATCAAATATCCTTGGGACAAATCATAGAATGGTTGCACGAAGTATCTTTGAGTTTGGCTACAAAGCTAATTGCAATTTAATGTTCCATATGTTGCTACAAAGTGCATATATGACATATGTACTATCTTTGTTTGTGATCATATTTTGTTTCAAGACGAAAATCCTATTTACAAGAATAATCACAACTATATTAAACATCAATAAATATTTTACAAAATATTTTACAAGAAATGTAAGAGATCCTAAATTTGATGACAACTCATAATTTAACTAATCAAAGTCCTTCATGTAGCCCAAGTTCAATATGAGAGGTTTCACATAGGATAAATTCAAACTTCAATTAACATTCAAATATGTTCAAATATAGGTAGGGTTTCAAGCTTTTACCAATCATATAGAACCTTTATATACATATTACTTTCCTCTCAAGTTTTCATACTTACAATCATTGTTTTAAATAAATAAATTGAATCTTATATATGTGAGTCTTTGTATGGCATTGTAGAGAAAATTTCATCATAAATCACTGCACATAACAGGTTGGGGCTAGCACAAGATGAAAATATTATAGTAATGAAATCACATAATGGTTGCCAAGACCACAACATCATTACCCGAATCAATCAAAATATAATCTTAGTTCAAGATATTTCATTGTTAGGGCAGGGAATTGTAGCTCAACAATTTTATTTGGAACCATTTTAATTAGGAATAGTGAGTATCTAATCAGTGTTGAAACAAACTTGTTCCATGTATATCTAAGCAGAGTTGACACCATGGGTAAACAATTCAAAGAAAAATATCATTGCCATAATGTCAAACCACAATATGTTCATTTTATTTGCAAGTGATGGTTGAAAATAATTCCAAGGTGGTTACCCATAGATGACAACTAAATTTGTTAAATCATTCCACAAGGAATAATAACCAAAACATATAGTTCTTCTTGCAGTTTGAATTCCAGACACTTATTATTGAGCATACATATTATACTACAAATCAATATTTATGTACAATGGTAAAAATAAGTATTAAATATAACAATCCTATATTTACTCAGGCACTGGCATTCCTGTAGAATTTCACTATGAATTCCAAGGCAATGGGTACCAGGACAGGGTCTATGATTCTCCTCCCAACCATAAACACTCCTAGTATGCTCTTCATGCAATTTTCACCCCCTAGATTGATAGTCCCAATGACCACATAACCAGATGTACCAAGGATTCCAGAGGTCTAACCCACCTCCACCCTTCTGGCATAAAATCACTCATTTACAGGCTAGTCCAAGGACTCTAGAGGTACTTCACCTCTACCTAGCAGCCAATGAGGAACTCCAGAGGTGAGAGCCTCCACCCTCTCTTAGTTTAGGGACTCCAAAGGTTTTCCTCCACCCTAAATTCATTGCTGCAGTAACCCCACCTAGTGCAGGGAGTCTAGAATCTACTACAATTTGAGTGCTCCGGCAAGGAAGGCTAGTCCAGGGAAACTTGAGGTCTACTACCTCCACCCACTAGCTAATGAGGGACTCCATAGGAAAAGAAAAATCCTCCACCCTTAGTCAGTTCTGGGGCTTCAAAGATCTGAACTCCACCCTAATTTTATTTACACAATAAGCCTATTTAATAAGAACAACGAAGGCGAAGTTTACTTTTATTTGATATGCAAGCAAGGAAGGATAGTTCATACAGTACTAGGAAAATTTCTATAATTCGCCTCCCAATTATAGACAGATTGCTAGTAGGCTCTTCATGCAGTTGTTACCCCCTAGCTTGACAATATCAATGACCACAAAACTGGATGTACCAGGGATTCCAGAGGTCTAACCCACCCGAACCCTTCTGGCATAAAATAACTCAATTACAAGATAGTCCAAGGACTCTAGAGGTAAGTCACCTCCACCTAGTAGCCAATGAGGAACTCCAAAGGTGAGAGACTCCACCCTCTCTTAGTTTAGGGACTCCAAAGGTTTTCCTCCACCCTAAATTCACTGTTGCAGTAACCCCACCTAGTGCAGGGAGTTTAGAGTCTACTTTGATTCGAGTGCTCCAATAGGGAAGGCTAGTCCAGGGCAACCTGAGGTCTACTACCTCCACCCACTAGCTAATGAGGGACTCCATAGGAAAATAAAAATCCTCCACCCGCAGTAAATTCTGGGGCTTCAAAGATATGAACTCCACCCCAATTTTATTTAAATAGTAAGCCTATTTAATAAGAACAACAGAGCTAAAGTTTATTTCCGTTTGATATGAAAGCAAGGAAGGATAGTTCAGGAATTTATGCACTAGATTTAACATTGTTAAAATCACTCACCAAGGAAAATCGTTGGCCTATATCCTCATCTCTCTTGGTATGCAAGTATGCCTTGTACTTTTTACTATACAAAGCACACCACCAAGTTCCTTGCACTTTTATTCCTGTTGCAACATACTCCCAGTGTTATCCTTCAAGTGATTTCCCTTCTCTTTTTTTTCCCTACCTTCTACCACATTCTCTCTACTTAACTTTCACTATTTTTTCTTCCTTGTTTTCCATGCATCTTTCCCATCTCCCATCTTCCTCCTTTTTTGTTGTTTTGTTTCAGCCTCCCTCTTCAGTTAGTTAGGGTCTCGACCTGCAATTATGTAGGGCCCCAAACTGGTCCAACCCCTTTGGCCCAACTAAAAATGCCCCACCTACCTTTCCTGCCACCTATCAAATGTATTTATTTTGCAATGTGCTTTATATGTTTTATAATAAAATATGGTCATAAACATGAATATACAAATATGGTTTCAGGTCACATTTTCCTCAACGGGGTGCATGTACAACCAATGTTTTCCATTTCCATGCATCAATTGGGTATTTTTCATAGGCGAGGATATGATTAGATATAATTTCACAACATGAATATATTATATTATTAAGAATGTCTAAATTATGTTCCTCTTACCAAACCCTACTATGGACCATAGGATACCATTAATGAGCATAACATTATAGTCACTCCATAATATATCTAGATATAAGAATTGTTGTGTTTAAATTAACGAGCAAGAATGACGAACATGTTATGGTGCAAAAATTCCTCTTGTAGCCAATGTTAGCCTTATAAGGTTTACAAAAAGGATTAAATATCCTTGGGACAAATCATAGAATGATTGAACAAAGTATCTTCGAGTTTGGCTACAAAGTTAATTGCGATTAAATGTTCCATATGTTGCTACGAACTACATATATGCAAATATATACTTTGTTTGTAATCATACTCTATTTCAAGAAGTAGACCCTATATACAAGAATAATTATAACTATAGTAAAGACCAGTAAAATATTTTACAAAATATTTTACAAGAAATGTAAGAGATCATAAATTTGATGACAACTCCTAATTTGACTAATCAAAGTCCTTTTTGTATCCTAGGTTTGATATGATAGGTTTCACATAGGATAAAATTGAAATTCAATTAACATTCAAAATATGTTGAAATAAAGGTAGAGTTTCAAGTTTTTACCAGTCATATAGAACCTTTATATACATATACCCTGCTTCTCAAGTTTTTGTACTTACTATCATGGTTTTAAATAAATAAATAGAATCTGATATATGTCAGTCTTTGTATGGCATTGTAGAGAAAATTTCATCATAAATAGTTGTAAGGAATAGGCTGATGCTAGCAGAAAATAACACAATTCTAGTAATAAAATCACATAATGGTTGCCAAAATTGCAACATCATTACCAAAATCAATCAAAATATAATCTTAGCTTAGGATATTTAATTGTTAGGGTAGGGAATCATAAATCAATGATTTTATTAGCAACCATTTTAATTAGGAATAATGAGTATCTAATCCTTGTGGAAAAAAACTTGTTCCATGTATATCTGAGGAGAGTCGACATCATGGGTAAACAATTCAAACAAAAATACCACTTCTCAATGTCAAACAACAATATGTTCATCATATTTACAGGTGATGGATGGTAGTAATTCTAGGGTGGTTACCCACATGTAACAACTAAATTTGTTAAATCATTCCATTAGGCATAATAACCAAAGATATAGTTCTTCCTACACTCTGGATTTCACACACTCAGTGTTGAGCATACACATTATATTAAAAATTTATATTTATGTACAATGCTGAAAATATGTATAAAATAGAGTAGTCCAAGATTTACTCATACACTAGCATTCTTGTGTAATTTCACCGTGAATTCCAAGGTAATGGGAACTGAGATGGGGTCTATAATTCTCCTCCTAACCATAGATAGACTACCAGTAGGCTCTTCATGCAACTGTCACCCCCTTTCTTGACAGTCCCAATGACTACACAACTAGATGTACTAGGTATTCTAGAGGTCTAACCCACATCCACCCTTCTGGAATAAAAGCATTCATTTACAAGCTAGTCCAGGGACTCCAAGGTAAGTCACCTCCACCTAGAAGCCAATGAGAGACTCAAGAGGTGAGAGCCTCCACCCTCTCTTAGTTCATGGACTCCATAGGTTTTTCTCCATCCTAAATTTATTGTTGCAGTAACTCCACCCAGTGTAGGCAGTCTAGAGTCTACTGCAATTTGAGTGTCCCAACAAGGAAGGGTATTCCAGGGTATCCTAAGGTATACTACCTCCACCCACTGGCAAATGAGGGACTCCAGAGGAAAAGAAAAATCCTCCACCCTTAGTCAATTGAGGGGCTTCAAAGATCTAAACTCCACCCTAATTTTATTTACACAGTAAGCGTATTTAATAAGAACAATAGATCCAAAGTTTACTGCCTTTTAATATGAAATCAAGGAAGGATAGTTAAAATATTTATGCACCAAATTGAGCATGGTTACAATAACTCACCAAGGGAAATTGTTGGTCTGTATCCTCAGTTCTCTTGGTACACAAATCTACCTTGCCCTTTTTTCTATACATAGCATATGACCAAGTTCCTTGCGCTTTTATTCCTGCTACAACATACTCTTGGTGCTGCCCTTTGAGTGCTTTCCCTTCTCTCTTTTTTTCCTACCTTCTACCACATTCTCCTTGCTTAACTTTCACTATTTTTTCTTCCTTCTTGTCCCCATGTTTTTCCTAGCTCCCCTCTTCCTCTTTTTTTGTTGTTTGGTTTCAGCCTCTAGTTACATAAGGCCTCTGTTGTTAGTCAGGGTCTTCACCTACAGTTATTTAGGGCCCCAAATTTGTCCAGCGCCTTTGACCCAACTAAAAATCCCTTGCCTACCTTCCCTGCCACCTGTCAAAAGTATTTTTTTGAAATGTGCTTTATAATAAATTTCATATATGTATTTGCCATCTTCAAATAATATTAACGCTACTTATCTATGTTTTATACACATATAATCATAATTTTGAAATTGAACATGACCATCTAAGTTTTATTTACCTATATGTTAACAATATTCACACCATTGTAAGGAGCCTAAGAAAAACACCTGTGTACAAAGATGTATATACGATTTATTCTAATATAACAAAATTGTAAAGTAACCAGAACAACACGTATATTATTTACACGAGTGCATAATGACTGAAACAACCAACACCATATTTACATACTTGCAAAATGACCAAGGTCATTACAACAATCTACCTAGAAAAAATGATGAAAAGTGATTAAAATGTATGTGTGAAGTGCATCTAACCTAGGAAAAGGTGATAGTATACTTAGGTGGAATTATGAAAATGACATGGAAAATAAATGAAACTAGGAAAACACTAGGTAAGGACATCAATATATTGGAGGATACAAACCATGCAACATAAAGTGAAAGTGACTAGAACATGACTAGGTGATCACTATTGATGATGTTCTTCCATGAAGAACATGATACACCACTGAAGCAACCTCCACCCATATTCTAACCTTTGGCAGGTTAGAATGATCACACCAACTTACACAAAACCATGTTTACTTAGCATATAATATTAATATGGGTAATAGAACTTAAATGTATGTTTCCGTAAATTTCTTTGAAAAGATACAAACCTACAATGCTATGATTATTGTGATCACTTGATTTAAATTATTTTCTTGCCTTTCTTTAATATTGATATATTTAACAATGCTTAACATAGTGATTTTTTTTTTTTTTTTTCAAATTTTTTTTTTATGTTGTTCATGGACTCCAAATATCTGTGACTGCTATGACCATAAAATATTTGTTCCAGGCAAATCCACCCGAAGTGATCACTTCATGTTGACTCGACTATGGAGCCTAACCCCAAGAGTGTCGAGAGAATCAAACCCGTGACCCTCAATAGAAAATATTCTTTAACAAGAGGGACTCGACCAATTGAGCTAATCCTTAAGGCTTATCATAGTGATATTATGTAGGTCCATACAAATATAAAATGGTTAGTACAATATTTTGGATTTAGATATAATATACACACTAAAAAAAATAAATTCAAATTATTTAAATCCAAATACACATTGTAGCAATTCAATATTGACACTTTTTGAATCAAAATTCACAATTTCAAAATCAAAACTAATACTTGTGGATTTTGAAATTAACATTATCATATTTGAACTTACACTTTTAGAATCAACATTCACTCTTTTGGAAACAAAATTATTTGAAACTCATATATTGAGAATCAAATTCAAACTTTTGAAAACCAATAGTCACACTTTGATAACCCAAATTTCACTTCAACAAGACTGAAATTGACACATTCAAAATTGAAATTCACAATTTCTTAGTGTGGATTCTTACTCAAGGCCAAATTTAATGAAATTTAAGAAGAAGTATCTAGAATATGATTATACCTAAAAGTATCTGTTTATCCCAACCTTCAACATTCATCCTCAAATTTGACTAGCCCAAATTCATATTCAAATCTATAGAAAGAGCATGATTTGTGTTAATTGTTTCCACCAATGGATTTGTATGCTTTTTATATTAAAAAATCACATCATTTAGATCAATATGTACAAATATTGCCCAATTAAATTTTCAAAGTAATTACATTTCCTATTGAGGATACTATAATCAATTCATCATTTATGCCTAGAGCTATGGGATTTTTTATATCATCCACCTTTTGAAACCCTTGTGAAAATATTAATGGGAATTCCCTCCATGATGTCCACAATCACAACAACTAAATGAGATTTTGGTAGTCTAATATATGTATGATGGACCATTGACCAAATCGTATGTCCATGTATTTTTGTAAAACCTTATTTTAGGTCAATTCACATATCTATGCCAGAGCCTTTGAAACCTAGATTTTTTTCTACTTGTATATCTCAATGATTCTTTCAATAATATTCCAAATTTTCTCCAAATATTTTGGGCTTGAAATATTAATAGGGAGTTCATATAGTTTCACCAATATAAATTGAGTGCTAGAATTTCATTTCAGTTGGTCAAAATAGGATTACCAATTTTTTAGGGTAAGGTAAGTATGGCTTCAGTGACTTTGACATCCTAATTTCATCTCTATCTTAATAAGTTTTGAATGAAAAAGTTATCCACCCATGAAGAGAAAACTCAAAAATGAGTCTCCCATGAAATTTCCCTGTTAAGGAAAGATTTTGTGTTAGATCCCTATACTACTACTGTAACCCATTATTGTTATAAGTGAAACCCCCTTATTATATTATTGTTCCCATATAGTCCCCATGTTGTTATTATTATGCCCCATAGAAGCCCACTATTGTTATTGTTGTGCCCCTACAATATTATTGTTATGTAGGCAGTGGTTGTATTGGGACCCCTTAGACTCCTATATATAGGAAGGAGGTCTTGTCATTTGTATTATCCAAGAATTTTTCATTTGTGTAATGTAAAGGAGGTTTCCCCCTTGAAGAGGCTGATTTTGAAATCATCGGTCTATTTTTTCTATCTTTTTGTGAGTTGGTTTCATAACATTTGGTATCAAAGCTTTGGATTCTAGGGTTTTGTTGCTCCAAACAGGTCATTGTGGAATTTTTTCTATAACTATTTTTCGATGAATGTTCAGAAGCTGAAATTAAAACCCATTTGATAAAAAATCATGATAAATCTTGAGTCCTAATTTCAGATCTTTTATCGCTATATTTTCAGAGATAAGATCCAAGGAAGTTAGGATTTTTGTAGGCTCCCGAATTACATCCCAAACAGGTGACCTTGGGAAAACCATCATAACTTCCTCTCTGAGTATTGGATCGAAATTTGGTAAGAAGTTACAAAAATAGGAAAGACTGTAGTTTTTTTTGTATCGTTTTTAGGTCTGTAGGTAAAAATAGTGACACATGAAACTTCGTACAATTTCGCTCTACTGAAAAAGTATATAATCAAGACATCTTGGGAGATTGGGCTTAACTCTTTCTTGAAGAATCCAATTTCGATCAGACTGGTGGTGTTGGAAAGAGGACACAGAGGGATACCACACGTCACAATTTTAGATCTTGGCGATCCGAAATTTCATAGATACACAAATTCAAGATCAAGCTCCTAAAAGCAATAAAAGAATGACTCAAATCAAGAAAATAGAAAAACCTAGTAAGCAAAATTGGAGGGATGATCTAAAGAATGTGATCGAAGATGTGATCAATAAGATAAATGGTATAGAAGAAAAAGTAAATGGAAACATGGAATATTTTAAGAAATACATGGAAGGTTTGAAGGAAGGTGGGACAAAGTCACTACAAGAAAGGATTCCTAATGCTCAAAAGGTAGTAGAGGAAACTCATGATGAGAACAAAAGAATTGTTAATCATGATTTCATAGACTCTAATGTTAGATTGAAGACCCACCATATTCCAAATATAGATATGAGGAACTTTTATGGCAAGGATCCGATAACTTGGATACGAAGATGGAGCAATATTTTGATCTACATGATGTGCAACCACCACAAAAGGTACGTATCACATCTTTATATTTAGAACTGAATCAATTTGTATGGTATAGAGGGATTTGTTCTCGTAAACCACTTGTCACCTAGTAAATTTTCACGGAGGAAATGATAGCACATTATGAGGATACAAAGAAAAACACCCTCTTTAGCCAATTGATAAATCTCAAACAAAAGGGTTCAATGGCAGAGCACATTGAGGACTTCCAAAAATTGAATATAAGGGTAAATGATATTCTAGAGAAGCATAGGATTTAAGTCTTCACAGGGAATTTAAATGATAACATCCAACATGAGGTTCGCCTTTGGGAACCCGATTCATTGGAGAAGGCATACAGGTTGGAAAGAAAAATTAAAACCAAAATTATGGCAACATGAAAGCCTACCACTCATAACTATAAAGATGGAAGTGTTGTTTCTCCTAGCCTTTCACCACCTACAAGGTTGACGCCACAACAATTGGAAGAAAAAAGAGCAAAAGGGCTTTGTTACAATTGTGATAGAAAATACACTAAAGGTCATAAGTGTGTTGAGAAGAAATTAATTTACATAGATGGGGAAGAGAAGCAAGAAAAGGAATAAGAAACATCAAAAGAAGAGGATATACACCAGGAACCAATCCCAGAGAAATAAGAAATGAATCTAACCATATCTTGTAATGCATTGATAGGAATTACCACTCCTCAAACTATCAAGATAGAAGGGCATATCAAGAAGAAAAATGTAATAGTGTTGATTGATTCGGGTAGTACCCATAATTTTATTCATTGTAAGATAACCAAGGAGTTGAATTACTTCCTATACCCAACACCAAAGTGTCAAGTAATGGTTGCAAATGGAGGAAGCATAAATTGCTCTGGAAAGTGCCATAATATCAAGTTATCCATGGGAGAATATGTCTTGAATAGTCCAATGCTTTCCATTCAAATGGGTGGTGCAGATGTTGTACTAGGATTCCAATGGCTACAATCTTTGGGTATGACAACTTTTAATTTTCAAGAACTTTTCTTGAATTTTTTTTGGGAAGGAAAGGAAGTTGAATTAAGGGGTATCGTAGGGAAACCAGGAAAGATAATCAGCTCTAACATCATGAAAAAGCTTCTAAATAAGTAACAAAGGGGTGTAATTGCACAATTATGTTCACTAGAGGTTGCCACATTGAAATCATCTATTTATGAAGGTATCCAAAAAGTTTTGGACAATCATTCCAATGTATTTGAGACTCCCAAAGGCCTCCCACCTATTCGTGATCATGATCATGCTATTCATTTGATTCCAGGAAGTGTTCCCCCAAACATCAGGCCTTATAGATATCCATATGCCCAAAAGAGTGAAATTGAACATATGGTTGCAGAAATGCTAGAGGTTGGTATAATTCAACCTAGTCAAATTTCTTTCTCTGCTCCAGTGGTATTGGTACACAAGAAGGATGGATCATGGCGCATGTGTCTGGATTATAGGGAGCTCAACAAGCTTACTATTAAAGATAAATTTCCCATTCCTATCATTGATGAATTATTGGATGAATTACATGGAGCAATTTACTTCACCAAGTTGGATTTTTATTCAGGATATCATCAAATCATAATGAAGACTGAAGACATTCCAAACACAACATCTAGAACTCATGAGGGTCATTATGAATTTTTGGTCATGCCTTTTGGCCTTACCAATGCACCTTCTACATTTCAAGGTTTGATGAATTCCAATTTGAAACCCTTCCTTAGAAAATTTGTGTTAGTATTTCCTGATGATATACTAATCTACAACAAGTTTTGGAAGGATCATGTTCAACATGTTCACAGGGTGCTCAAACTATTGGAGGAGAAACAATTATATGAAAAAAGCTCCAAATGTTTCTTTGGAGTATAAGTGGTGGAATATTTGGGTACTCAGTTAGCTCATAGCTCATCTTATCATCCTCAATCTGATGGGAAAATTGAGATAGTGAAAAATTGTTTGGAAGGATATCTTCGTTGCTTTGTATCTGATAAATAGACACAATGGGTCAAGTGGTTGTCTCTAGCTGAATGGTGGTATAACACTTCCTTCAATACTGCAACAAAAATGACCCCATTTATGGCACTTTAAGGATATCATCCACCGTCCATCACATCATCTCTAAAAGAAAATTCTAAGGTTCAAGCAGTGGAAGATCACATCGAACATCAACAACAAGTTCTCAAACTCTTAAAGGATAACCTCACTTTGGCGCATAATAAAATGAAACAATAGGCAGATCAACATCGCAGTGAAAGAAGTTTTGATGTAGGTGATTGAGTATTTCTACGACTACAACAATACAAACAAATGTCCCTCAAGCAAGCTAAGAAGGATAATAAATTATCACCAAAGTATTATGGTCTGTACAAGGTGTTACAAAAGATTGGTACTATGGCATATAAATTGGAGCTTCATGCTTCTTCCCGAGTGCACCCAATTTTCCATGTTTCATGCTTACAGAAGGTTATAGGTGAGATGATCCCAGTTCAAACAATATTGCTAGAACTTGACAAGGAAGGAAAAATCATATTGGAACTTGAAACAGTCAGAAAAAACAAGAAATCGACAGCTACGAAATCAATGAATTTCAAAGTATTTCATCAAGTGAAAGAACTTACCCGCTGAAGATTCCACATGGGAGGATGAGAATTTTATACAGAAACATCCAGAACTACTCAAGCATTGAGGACAACACTTTTTTAAGGAGAGGACATGTTAGGTCCCTATACTACTAGTGTAACTCCTTATTGTTATTACTGCAACCCCCTTATTGTATTACTGTGCCCATATAGTCCCCATGTTGTTATTATTATGCCCCATAGAAGCCCACTATTGTTATTTTGTGCCTCTACAATATTATTGTTATGTAGGCTCTGATTGTATTGGGACCCCTTTGTTAGGATATTCCGACACATAGGATATAGTTAAGTTCAACTTGGTCTAGTGTAGAGTTAGGTATAGAGTTAGGTAAAGTGTGTTTCTTTACCGTTGTACATTTTGTAACTTACAATCCGACGGTCACGATATGTAGTGATCCGACGGTTCATTCTCTCCTCGGTGTTACCGACACTTGATCCGTGGCTTGACACCCGATTGGTCCACGAGTTCTATTTAAAGCGCATGGAGGGTCATTGTTCGGGTAATCCGTGCATGAGAGAAGCTTATGTAAATTTTCATTCTTTGATTAATAAATTGCCTGTAGTACCCACGTTGGGACAGGCCGTGGACTGTTTCCCTCTTTGAGGGTTTTAACCACGTCAAAATACTGGTGTATTGATCTGTGATCTGGTTGTGAGCGGTGTCCTTTTGGTATTCTTTCTGAGGAACTTACCCTGTAAATTCCTACATGGTATCAGAGCTATTTGAGGGCCGCGTCCGTTGGTGATCCAAATCTGAAGCCGGTAGAATTGCATGCGGCTGTCGTTTCCTAGATCTGCTGTTTCTGACTGCTTTCGGGCCGAGAGGACTGCTCTATTGCGTTCGAAGCATCTGTTCCAGTGAGGAACCCCTTTCGTTTCATGCGAAAAGGTTTCCGGTAGCCCTAGCTGCGTCATTTTTCAGATCGGGAGGTATACAGTGTTTTTTGCAGTTTACTGTTATTTTCTCTTTGCTTATTTCGGTTTCGGTTTATTTAGCATTTTTTTTTAACCGGATCTATACCTTTCATTTCTGCGTATGCTCTTTGCCCTACGACTCTGTGCGATCTGGGCAAATCAGAAACAGAAAGGAAGGATTTTTCTCATGCGTATGCTCTTTTCCCTGCACCTTAGTGTGATCTCGGAAAATCAGAAACATTGAGAAAAATATTTAGTTTTTCGGCTAAAGCTACTGAATTTTTTTTTAAAAATTTCTAGTTTTTTGGCTAAAGCTAACTTCGAGCCGCAAGGTTCGTTTTTCTTTGCATATTCGTGTTGGGTTTTGTTTTTTGTGTTTTGTAGGGGAAAAGAGCTTTCTCAAGGCAAGCACGCAAACCAAGCCCCCCGCGCCCCCCCCCCCTCTCTCTCTCTCTCTCTCTCTCTCAAATTTTTTGTATAGATCAATTGGTTCAAAGCTATTTTAAGAGAGTAGAGGTCTTGGGTTCAAGTCTCCATTTTGTGGGGGCGGATTTTTTCATTCCCACACATTCGCGCACTTTGCCGGCAACGTCAACAATTTTTTTTTTCAAAAAGCCATAACTTCTTCATCCGGAAGCCTTTTTCAGAGCCGTTTTTTTTAAAACCGCCTATTTTTTCGAGATCTATCCATTGGAACACTTACTTTCAGCATCTTCAGATTTAGTTTTTTAAAAAAAATGGAAAGTCCATGCCAAGTCATTCTTGACAGCACTAACTACTTCCAATGGGTAGCCTACATGGAAGATTTACTTAGAAGTAAAGGTCTCTTCAGAATAGCCACAGACCAAGAGAAGAAACCAAAAGATGAAGACAAGGCTGCAAAATGGGAAAATAGACAAGATCAAGCACGTGGTTTGATAGGGATGTCTATTTCTCCTGATCTTAGATTCCACATTGTAGAACTTGAAACTCCTCATGAAGCATTAGAAAAACTCGCTAAAGTTTTTGGGATTAAAAATGAAATTAGAGCCCATCAACTTGAAAATGAGTTGCTTACTTTGGATCCTAATAATTTTTCTTGCATTGAAGATTTCTTGTCCAAATTCAAGACCCTTAGATATCTCTTGGAAGGTGTTAAAGTTAAGAAAGAAGATGGTAACCTTATTTATTCCATCCTTACTAAGTTGGGACCAGCCTACTCTGTATTTGTTTCCACTTTCCATTCTACAAGGGAAGCTTTCATTTGTCAAGGAAAAGACTACAAGGCCCCTTCCTTTGACTCCTTTTGTGATTCCTTAATAAGAGAACAAGAAAAACTCTTACACCTTGGTCTTCTTAATCTTGGAAACTCTTCCACGAAAGCGTTAGCCGCCCAGCAGCAACCAAATTCAAAGAATCCTAAGAAGTCATATCCTCAAAAGAATGGTCCTAAACCAACTCAGCCTCAAAATGAAAGATCATTTCAGCAAAATGATAAGACCAATAAAAACAAATGGAAGAAGACTGATAGACATTGTAACTTTTGTAATCGAGATGGCCACTTAGAATCTAAATGCTTTAAGAAGATGGAAGCCTTGGAAGCCGCAATGAAGAAACATAACATCCATGTGGAGCCTACTTCAACTTCAACTTCCGGAATGGCACTTTTTGCATGTCGTTGTCAATCATCTCAATCTGGTTATGCATTAAATGTATCTTCTTCTTCTTCTCATTCTCATGAGTGGCTTATTGATTCTGGAGCCTCTTATCACATGGCCAAAAACCAAGCCATGTTTTCTTCTTTAAATGATTGTAACACCAAAAATATATATGTTGGTGATGATAGATCTCTTAATGTTGTAGGGACTGGAACTGTTCATCTAGACAATGGTCAGTTTAATGATGTATTATGTGTTCCAACCTTATCCTGCAACCTTCTATCTGTCTATCAGATAACTCATTCAGGTGAAGGTAAAATTGTTGAATTTTCACCTCATGATGTTGTAATCAAGGATCTAAAAGATCCTAAATAGATTCTAGCTACTGGTCTTGCTGATGATTCCACAAGGTTGTATAAGTTTCACAACTTTGGGTCATCAAATCTTCCCTCAGTATTTGTTGCTCATAATGATGAAGTGAGCAAACTTTGGCATGAGCGATTTGGTCACTTAAACTATCGCTCCCTTCAGCATCTATGTAAAGAAAATATGGTGACAGGTCTTCCTATGGTATCTTGCAGAGATGGTGTTTGTTCCGGATGTGTACTCGGAAAACATCATCGGGACAGTTTTGACAAACGTGCCTCTTGGCACGCCTCAACCCCTTTACAGCTTGTGCACAGTGATTTATGTGGTCCTCTTCCTATTGCTTCATTCTCTGGCTGCAAGTACTTCTTAACTTTCATTGATGATTTCTCCAGACGCACTTGGGTATACTTCTTAAAACTCAAGAGCGAAGTATTTAACACATTTTTGGCCTTCAAAGCCTTTGTTGAAAAACAATCTGGACATCAAATTCTTAAGCTAAGAACTGATAATGGTGGAGAATATGTTAAAAACACATTCATCAACTTTTGCACCGAAAATGGAATTCAAATGCAACATACTGTTCCATACACTCCACAACAAAATGGTGTAGCTGAAAGGAAAAATCGCACCTTAAAGGAAATGGCTAATTGTATGCTGCAATCTAAAGGACTCAGTCTTAGTTTTTGGGCCGAAGCAATTAATTGTGCAAATTATATAATCAATCACACTCCTACTAAGGTTCTAGAGAATATCACTCCAGAAGAAGCTTGGAGTTCCATTAAACCAGATGTAAGTCACTTTCGTGTGTTTGGAAGTGAAGCATGGGCCCATATTCCAGATGAAAAGCATAAAGCTTTAGAACCTAAGAGTGAGAAATGTACTTTTGTTGGATATTCTGAAGATGTAAAAGGTTATAGACTTATCCCATTTAAGTCCAAAAATTTTATCATTAGAAGAGATGTAAAATTTGATGAAAATAAATCGGCCTGCGAGCCTAGTCCGGCGGATGTGCCACCTCTTCCTATCTCTTCTACTTTTGAAAACATTTCTTCTTCAGATGATGAAAGCGAGGATGATAATCCTCCCCCACCTTCTCAGGATCCTCAACTTCCAAGATGGGTCCGTGCTACTCGGGATGCAGCAGGTGATCTTGCCGGTGATCCTACAGATCAACGACGTACACGTTCTCAGTTTGAAAGAGCCTCTTCTTTACTGGCTCAAGCTCCAGTAAATCATGATCCTGACACTTTTGCAGAAGCTTCAGGCCATCCACATTGGGAAGCAGCTATGAATGAAGAATATCATTCATTGATGACAAATGATACATGGGATCTTGTTCCTCTACCAAAGGGACGCAAACTTGTTAGATGTAAATGGGTTTATAGAACCAAGTATGGACCAGATGGGAAAGTTGATAAACATAAAGCTCGTCTCGTTGCTAAGGGCTTTTCACAGGTTGAAGGCATTGACTACACTGAAACCTTCTCCCCTGTTGCCAAAATGAACTCTATCCGCCTTGTTCTTTCCCTTGCTGCCTCTTTAAAATGGGAAGTCCATCAGATGGATGTTAAATCTGCCTTCTTGCATGGGGACTTGCAGGAAGAAATCTTTATGGAACAACCCATTGGCTTCATACAAACAGACTCCAGCCTTGTTTGTCGACTTAAGAAATCCCTTTATGGCCTCAAGCAAGCTCCTCGGGCTTGGTATTCCAAAATGGATAGCTTTCTTTTAGAATCTGGCTTTTCTAGGTGTCATTCTGACAATACTGTCTACACCAAGAAAGTGGGCAACTCTCTTATCATCCTTGTTCTTTATGTTGATGATCTTATTCTTACTGGTAGTGATCCCAACCTTATAAACCATGTGAAGTCCAGCCTTAAAAAGAAATTTGAAATGACAGACTTAGGACACTTACACTATTTTCTCGGTCTTCAAGTCTTGCAATCCAATGAGGGTATTTTCCTTTCCCAGTCCAAGTATGCTTGTGATATTCTTCGTCATTTTCACATGGAAGACTGTAAGCCAGCCCCTTCTCCCTTTCAGTCTGGAGTCAAACTTTCAGTCTCTTGTACTTCTCCTGAAGTTGATGCTACCTTATACTGTCAACTTGTAGGAAAACTCTTGTATTTAACCCATACTCGTCCTGATCTTTCCTTTGCTGTTGGCCTTGTTGCTCGTTTTATGCAAAACCCCCGTGAAAGTCATTGGAAAGCAGCTAAAAGAATACTTCGTTATGTTCGAGGTACAGTACAGTTTGGGATTCATTACAGTGCCAAAGCAGCTCCTCTGTTAGTTGGTTTCACTGATTCTGATTGGGCTGGTGACCCTGATGATCGGAAGTATACTGCCGGTTATGTCTTCACTCTTGTTTCAGGACCTATTACATGGGCTTGTAAGAAACAGGCTGCCATTTCTCTTTCGTCAGCAGAAGCAGAGTATCGTGGTGCCGTGGAAGCTAGTAAGGAAGCCTTGTGGCTTCGTCAGATCCTATCAGAGTTTGGCTTTGAGCAGCAGCATCCAACCACACTTTGGTGTGATAATCAAAGTGCCATTCAGCTATGCAAAGATCCAGTCCAGCATCAGCGCAGCAAACACATTGAACTACACATGCACTTCATCAGAAAGCTCATTCATGACCATGTTCTTGAAGTGCAATATTGTTCAACAGATGATCAGGTTGCAGACATCTTCACAAAGGCTCTCACAGAGGCGAAGTTCACTAAACTTCGATATATGCTTGGAGTTCAGGAAGTTGTCACTAAGGGGGGATAGGCTCTAGTGCCTCCTTCCTTCTCCTATTGTGTCATATTTGTAAATCCTTCAATCCTATTGGTGGGCTCCAGTATTGTAGCAATAATGCTACAACTCCTGGAGCTTCCTGTCTCTTAATTTTATCAACCCGGTAGTTCGTACAAACTTGGAAGCGACGGTGCTGTATACACAAGTACCAGCTCTTGTCGCAGCTGTCACTTGGTCAGCTGGCACAAGTCCGCTGGGGCTCAAGCCAACTTCTATAGGCTCACAGAAGAAGCTTTATCAATGATGGATGAAAGCTAACTCAAAGGAGACTAGTCTAATTGCAGAAGGAAACTGAAAACCAATAAAGCATGGAAACCCTAGGAAACCCTAATTTGACTAGCTAGACCCTAACTATGCAAAACTGTGAATGAAACAACTACCAATAATGCCATTACTTGCAGTGAATTGAAATACATGCATCTAAGCTACTTGCATCTGAAAAATCATGTTTTTGTACTTTTTCATTAAGTGGTTGGACTTATTGTGATGATGCTTTTAATTAGGGTTTGGTTGTGCAGGGGCGGTTGGAATGGAAGGAAAGCATGGGCAAGGTCAGAATGGCTATGGGAGGTCCCAGAGGGTCTCCAGCATCAATCCCCAGAAGTCTACCACGTTCGGATGCTCAGCAACCGAGTTTGCAGACTTCTACAGGAAGTCTGCAGGGGATCCTACAGGAAACTCAGGGGTTTCTACAGGAAGGCTGTGCAATTCTACAGGATGATTGGCCGTGGAAGTTTTGGAAGATGGTGAAGGGTTGGAGTGGTGTGGAAGGATAGGTGAGATGGAGATGGAGCTGGTAATGGCTCAGGAGCAGAGGAATCAGATGGAGGAAGAGTGTATGCAGTGGTTTGATGATTGGAAGGATGGGAACTATGAAAGTTGAAGGAGATGGGGCTATGTGGAAAATGAGAGAGTTGGAGGGTAAATGAGTAAGACAAAGGTTAAATAGGACTTGAGGATAGATCAAGAAGAAGAAGAAGGAAGTGGATTGAGAAGGAGCAGCATAAATGAAACAAATGACTTATGCATAAAAACGAGAAATTTATTAACCTATGATAACTGTGCCATGAAACCTATGAACAAAAATGGAAAACAAGAAATGAAACCTATGCGTGGAAGTGAAATGTGAAAGTATGGTTCGATGTCAAAAATGCATGGATGGATCTTCAATGAAAACGTTTATGTTGCAGCTTGCATGGAGATGAGAAGAACTGCTTTTCTTTTTGGTGGTTGGTCATGGACTGCACCCCAATCCCTAACAGAGAGATGGCAGTGAGCCTTTACAACCTTTTTGCTGGAGCTCCAAGAGATTATACCTATCCTCCTATCAAACTTAAGCAACTGAAAGCAAATCACCATAAACCAGTCCTATCTATGCTCATGAAAACGACTAAATTAACAAACTGTAAATTCGAATTGCATGTGAAAGTAAACAAACTCAAAGTGCTGGAACGAAATGCAAACACATTACAACACTGAGGAGATCTATTGCTCTCAGGTTGGGCCCTAACCTGAGAGCTATAGCTCCTTGAGAAAACTCAGAACTAGATCAAAATCTGCCTTCTTTATTCATAATCTGATGTCATGCCAAATTGGCTTACAAAAAGGAACAAAAACCGAGCTCTAGCTCGTACTTCCAAATTACAAGAGTAATGCCAAGGTTCAAAAAGCTCCTATCCAAGGCTACGGCCTCAGTATTTATGCAAAAACGATCATCCAACAGGTGTCCTTTATTTTAGGAGCTCGGCTGTCCAACTAAATTTTAACTGCTGATCCTGTAGGACAGTCATAACTACTGTTCCTGTAGAACAGTTATAACTGCTGTTCCTGTAGAACAGCTGGCTGCTTCTAAGCTCGGTGGGGAGATGGATTGGAGCTCGGAGTTCTTGGTGGGAATCACGAGGAAGGTCCCCAAGACCGTGGACATCCTCTCCTAAAAACCAACAGTGCCACCTCATTGTCTCCTTGTCTCCTTTTTCGTTGTCTTTTTCTCCCTTTTAATGCCAAAAACCTGAAAGCATCATGCATTAGTCACATAGATAAAATGTCTACCCTTCTTCCTACAAACAACACGAATAAACCAAGAAATGCATGCATAAGCAATAAAAAATGAATGGTTTGAGCAGAGCAAGTAGGCCAAATGAGCCCAAATTGTACCAAAAATTGGGGCTCATCATCACCCCCTAGCTAAACTATTTGCTCATCCTTGAGCAACTTTGCCCTGGCTCCTCGTCTTTGGCCGAGAACTAGAGCCCGGAGCACGCTTTTCCTCCCCTGATTTTGGTGGTTCTGCCTTTTCTGCCGAGGGTGGCACTTCTTCCTTTCCCGTTTTTGGCGGCCCTGCCTTTGCTGCCCCTGGTGGTGACGAAGGTGATGCTTCCTTCCCCTTTCCTATTTCCTTGAGCCGGGCTTCGGAAGGCGACTGGCCTATTTTTCGTGTCCAGGAAGTTATTTTTGGGCTCCCCTTTTCGGGGGTGGCTGATGTTTTAGAGGGGGTTCTTGCACTGGGTGAAGCAGGGACATCCCCTGAAGTGGTTTGGCTGCTGGGTGGAGGCTGTGGCTTGCCCGTGGTCATCCTCTTGCTTCTCCTGGCTTCAGATGGTAGAGGGGTCTCCCTCTCCCTTTTCTCCTTCGGTTTTGGAGGTGTACTGAGGGCAGCCAGTGCCGCTGCTGCCTCCTTTTCGAGAATGCCAGCCTTCTCTTTCTTGCGTTTTGCTCTCTCAGAGCTCCTTGTAGAGGGCCCCTCCTTTTCAGATTTCGGGCTTCCTGTGGAAGACCCTGCTTTGCCCACTTCCGGGCCTCCTGTAGACGATTCTTTCTTTCCCGCCGTTGGGCTTCCTGAAGAAGGCCCTCTCTCTGCCCTCAGACTCTCTGTAGGAGGCTGTTTCTCAATGACTTTCGGGCCTCTTGTAGAAGCCTCTTTTTCCAATTTCGGGCTTCCTGCAGAAGCCCTTGTCTCTGTCTTCGGGCTTCCTGTAGAAGCCTGTGTTTGCAATTTCGGGCTTCCTGTAGAAGCCTTTGTCTCCGTTTTTGGGCTTCCTGTAGAAGCCTGTTCTCCAACGATTTTCGCGCTTCCTGTAGAAGCCTTGGTCTTTGCTTTTGGGCTTCCTGTAGAAGCCTGCTTCTCACGGATCTTCGGGCTTCCTGTAGAAGCCTTTGTCTTTGTTTTCGGGCTGCCTGTAGAAGCCTGTTTTTCAATGATTTTTGGGCTTCCTGTAGAAGCCTGAGTTTGTGTTTTCGGGCTTCCTGTAGAAGCCTATTTTTGCTTTCCTGTAGACACAGGTGTCTCCACCTCTGCTTGCTTGCCTGCTTGAGTTTTGCTTTTTGTTTTGGTTGCAGGTGCTGTTGAGGTACTTGGGCTGACGTGGACTACCTCAGCTTTGTCCATTCTGCTCTTCATCCTCTTTTCCCTTGCTGACAGGAGAGGTGTGCCACCTTTTTCTTGGTCCTTCTTTTCCTCATGCTCCTTCCTTTGTTCTTCGGCCACTGCTTCGTGTTCCTCACTGCTAGAGGAACCCGTTTCTTCGATCAACATTTTAATATCCCCATCTTTGGTCAAATTGCGGAAGGATTCCCATGAGAGGGGGACCTTATATGAGTGCAATGCATCTTCCACAAGCAGCTTGATCAACCCATGATGGGCTATCTGATCAGGTATGCCCTCTCTTAGCTTTGTAGCACACTCCATTAGGGACTGCAGGAGGTAATAAGGGATGCTCAGTTTTTGCTCTACAGGAAGGTCAATTCGGTGCCTCAACTCAGTGAGTAGCCGAAAGTGATATGCATACACGATGCTGAACCGGCCTTCACAAGTAATATATTTCATGATTTGCAAACTGACTTCATTCCAAGGTGGCAATAGACTCGTTCTTCTCACCCCGTTCTTATCCTCCGAGAATTCTTCCTCAGGTGGAAAGAATTCCCTCTTTGCTTGCTGGCTCAACTTTCTTTTGTCCTTGTCCCATGGCAGACCCATAGGGAGTTCTGTGATCCGACTGATATGTTCTGGGGTGAGCTTGAGGCTCAGACCTCTGAACTTCACTGTGGCCAATGTCTGGGATTTAGGCTTCAAAGCCTGTAAGAATTCCTCGGCTACTTCATCATCGTAGCCCTGCAGCTTATCACAAAAGGGCATCCATTGTGCTCTGGTGAAGAGCTCTACTACTGCCGGGTTTTCCCTTAATTTAGTGGACTCAGTGGGTTCTCGTCTTATAAAACCACCCGGCATGATGAACACGGTCGTTTTAATTGGAGGTGGCAAATGCAAAAGAGATTTGGTCTATGAAGACAGAGCATGCACATACAAAATTTCAACACAGACTACTTATACCATCATCCTGTAGAACGGTAGCAAAGCCACAACAAACAACAATTCCACCAATATCTTTATGACCCGACTGTGGACGATGGTCTTGCCACTTTTACTAACCAGTTGCATGCAAAGTTCAGGGTTACCTCTTTAATTGGCCACCTTTTTGAGTGAGGCACCCGCTTCCCTGTAGATGACTGTGTTCCTGTAGAATGCATTCCTGTAGAACTGCGCTCCTGTAGGACTGCGTTCCTATAGAAACAGTGCGCAATTCTCGGGGAGGACTGTAGTTGGCCCGCGCTCACGGTGTGCTTGACCAGCGTTCTGGTAGCCAACAACTCGGCGTATCAAAGTGCAGAGGAGATCAGAATAGCTATCCGAGTTGAAGTGTTGGATGATAAATGCATGCGCATGATCTAGCCGATTGGATTTTGAATCGGCGCAATCCGTGGCGCGGGGGATGAGCTGTCCCCGCCGGACCGTTGGGCGACGTCATCCATCCTCCACCTGCGTATTCACTTGCTGCCGCATTCATTCCCACAGATTTGCCGCCGCCTTTCCTGTTAAACTCATGCTTCTGACGAGAGTGTTCTCACGTGCATGCCGTTCATTCTCTTTGTCGTGGCCGCCACCCAAACATCCAATTACACTTTAACTAGCCGACGTGGCCAGTCGACTGGCCATACGGCCGCTCAACCATTCAATTTTACGCTTTGCAAACAATTTCAAAGTTAGATTCATGCGATTTGATGGAAGGAAGGGTTGAGACACTTACCTGCGTGGCTGCACACGATTTTTTCAGTTCTCGGACGATGGTGAGCGGATCTACCTGCTGCGTGCGACTTACACAGACCCGGAAGCTCGTGGTTACAGGCTGCCAACGCTGGAGTGGATGGTTTTGCTTGCATGCGCCCGCGTTTCATTTCAGATGGCGGTGCTGTGAATGGTATCCACTCGAGCAGGTTGAACTGTCACAGGATCCCCGCGAGGGGTCTCGTAACAGTCCTTTCTCCTTGGGTGCATGCTGCACGATGGCGGTTCTGGCTTCTCGATCACGATCCCGGAGCTCTTGATGCATGTGGTATGAGATCCCATCATTTGTTTAACTTTGGAAATGGCTTTCCCGCGAGAACTCATCGATTTTCTTTGTTTGTGCAGGGACTTGGCCGCATGTCGACACGGGTGGTGGATCATGGTGACAGCAACGTGCAAGGATGCCAACAGAGGCTTGCATGCATCCAAACCAATCCAGGGTCGCGAAATCTCTTTTTAAGATGAATTCTGGCCGTCCAAAACTCCTACAGGAAGTTTCCTGTTGAACACAGAGCTTCCTGTAGAAAGTTCGGCCTTCCTGTAGAAAGTCTGCACTTTCCTGTAGAAAGACTGCGCCTTCCTGTAGAAAGACTGCGCCTTCCTGTAGAAAGACTGCGCCTTCCTGTAGAAGATTCAAACCACGATAAAATTGCACATACCTTGAAAAAACATGGGTGCTCTTGGAGGAGGTACTGATGAGGTTCCTTGATAGCATGATAAGGACCCTTGGCTGTGAGTTGAAGGGCTTCCTCTTCTCCATAGAGCATCTGCAACCTGCAATTTTTACCATATTTTGCTTATTGTGTTTTCTTCTTTTTTCTTTTCTTTTTTCTTCTTTTTTGAAAGATAACAGGGGCGCCTCAAGGAGGTTTTCACCCGTGCCATCTGCCCTGAGCGCCTCAGAGAGGTTTTCACTCAAGGATCTTTTTCAACCTTTTCTCTTTTTTTTTTTTTTGAAAAGCAATAGGGGCGCCTCAATGAGGTTTTCACCCCTACTACCTGCCTTGGGCGCCTCAGAGAGGTTTTCACCCAAGGATCTTTATTATTATTATTATTATTATTATTTTTTTTTTTTTTTTTTTTTTTTTTTTCAGATATTTTTTCAGGGTGTGCCAGAGGCAGAGGCAGAACCCTTCTCTATGACCAATACAGATTTCTCCATAGTTTTGATAAACTCTTGTCTTGAGAGAGGTCTCCTGTAGATCTTCAATCGATGCCCGTTGACAAGCATGGGAATGGCTTCCTCATCAATGGTTCGAATGAGGACAGATCCATTGTCATGGCATTTCTCCACTGTATATGGTCCTAGCCATCTGGTTCTCAGCTTCCCCTTGAAATCTTTGTATCTGGAATCATACAACAAAGCCCAATCTCCCGGCTGAAATTGCTTGTCATGGAGATGTTGGTCATGCCACACCTTTCTCTGAAGTTGAACCACTTCTGAGTGAAGGAGGGCCTGCATTCGGTGCTCATCCAGGCCATTCAACTGTAGTAGCCTTTCTTGTTGTGCATGGTTGAGATCTAGGTCCAGCTGAGCTGCCATCCTCAAGGTGTTGTATTCAAACTCAATGGACAGCAGAGCTTTCTTCCCATAGACCAGCTCATATGGTGTGAAACCAGTGGTGGTCTTCCAAGTGGTGTTGTAGGCCCATGTGGCTTCAACCAGGCGATCTGCCCAGTCCTTTCTGCTGCTGCTCACCACTTTAGTCAAGATCCCTTCTAATGCTCTATTGGTGACTTCCACCTGCCCATTTGCTTGAGGGTGATAAGGGGTGGAAGTCCTGTGCTTGATCTTGTGATGAGCTAGGAGATCTTCAACCAGGTTGGAGGTGAACTGGCTCCCTTGATCGGTGACCAGCTCTCTTGGATAGCCAAACTTATAGAAGATGTTCTCTCTTAGGAACTCGGCCACCTTTTCTTCTGTTGCTGCTTTGATTGCTTTGGTCTCTGCCCACTTTGTCAAATAGTCAGTACACACAATGATGTAAGTCCTTTGCCTCGAAAGAGGGGTTGATTGGGCCCACAAAGTCCATGCCCCACTTCTCAAATGGCTCAAGAGTCACTTGAGGTTGGAGAGGCATCTCATCCCTTTGGGTCGGTTTCCCCATTCTTTGGCATTGGTCACACTGACTGACGTATCTTCTGACGTCTTGATGAAGTGTGGGCCAATAGTAGCCTGCCTGCAGGATCTTGAAGGCAGTTCTCTTTGCTGCAAAATGCCCTCCACAAGGCCCATCATGACAAGTGAGGAGGATATCAAAGACTTCCTCCTCCCTTACACACCGCCTTAAGATCTGATCGGGGCCAAGTTTGAACAGATTGCCCCCGATCCAAGTGAATGAGGCACTTTTTCTGATGATTCTGCTCTTCTCTCTGGAAGATAGGTGTGGAGGGAACTGTGCTGAAACAAGATAGTTTGCTATATCAGCAAACCATGGAGAGAGTACTAAAATAGCAAACAGATGTTCATCAGGCATCTGATCGTCCACTGTTCCATCCTCATCTGCAGACAAATCCAATCTAGATAAAAAGTCAGCAACAAAATTTTCTCTACCTGGTTTATCAACAATGGTTAGATCACACTGCTGCAATAAAAGTAACCATCTAATAATACGAGCATTCACATCTGGTTTATTCATTAAATATCTAATAGCAGCATGGTCAGTATGTACAAAGGTCTGGTAACCAGTAATATAATGTCGGAACTTGTTCAGTGCATGGACCACAGCCAAGAATTCTTTCTCGGTTATAGTGTAGTTCAGCTCAGCTTTGGACAAGTTTTTGCTAACAAAGTAAATGGCATATGGAAGTTTCTACTCAACTTGTCCTAAAGCTGCACCTATGGCTTTGTTCGAGGCATCGGTGTGGATGTGGAAAGGTAGGGCCCAGTTTGGACCTCTCAGGATTGGGGCTGACACCAACTTGTCCTTCAATTCATTTAAAGCCCTCTGACAATCGTCAGTCCATTTAAACTCCACATCTTTTGCCAACAGGCCAAACAATGGCGAGGCTAGCTTGCTGAAATCTTTAATGAATCTCCGGTAGTATCCTGCTAATCCCAAGAAACTCCAGACATCCCTGACCTTTTGAGGAGGTGGAACCCTCTTGATGAGAGCAATTTTGTTAGGATCCACCTGCAATCCTTGGCAAGAAATGGTATGGCCAAGCACGGTCCCTTTAGTCATTAGGAATTCACATTTTTCAGGACTAAGGGACAAGTTCATCTCGGTGCATTTGGTTAGGACTTTCCCCAGGTTGGACAATGCTTCCTGGAAGTTGGCCCCATAAGGAGTAAAGTCATCCATGTATATTTCTACTGCATCATGGACCAGCTCCGAGAAGATGCTCAAGACAGCTCTCTGAAAGGTAGCAGGAGCATTGCATAGCCCAAAGGGAAGGACTCGATAGGCAAAGGTACCCCAAGGACAAGTGAAGGTGGTCTTATCTTGGTCTTCCGGGCTGATTTGGATTTGATTGTACCCGCTAAACCCATCCAGGAAAGAGAAGAACTTCTTTCCTGCCAGTCCATCCAACACTTGATCTATGAAAGGTAGGGGGAAATGGTCCTTCTTGGTAGCTTTGTTCAGTTTTCGGTAGTCCACACAGATTCTCCATTTCCCATTTTTCTTGGGAACCAACACTAGAGGGGACACCCATTCACTATCTGAGATGGGGTAGATGAATCCGACATCCAACAGTTTCTGCAACTCTTCCTTGACAATGTCCTTAAGGGCTGGATTCATTCTCCTCTGAGGTTGCCTAACCGGTTTACAATCCTCTTTGATGTATATATGATGGGTACAGACCGAAGGATGGACTCCTTTCATTTCCTTATAGCTCCAAGCAAAAGCATCTAGGTGGTTGGCCAACAGACTACACATCTCCTTTTCCTGGGAAGGAGATAGGGAGGAGCTGATCTTCAATGCTTTCTCAGGGCCGAACTCCACATTCTTGATTCTGGGAGTAACAGGGTTGGTTGTACAAAGATCCACTAAGGTGCTAGCTTGGGCATCCTCCACCAATTCCTCTAAGGGTAGTGCACTGGAAGGTGGATTCTGGATCAAGGTCTCGATCAAGTCATCCTCGGTTGGGGGGTCTTTTCTAGTGGTATCTAAGGTGCACAGAGGTGCTGAGTAAACCTCATCTTCCTCTCCTTCTTCCAACCAGAGTGGTAAGTCATGCTCCAAGGAGGGTTGGGCAGGAGGGTATAGGACTAGCTGCTTGGACATGGGACCATTTTTGATGGTCATGTTTCCTGCCCGACAACTTATGTAAGCATCTGCAGTAGCTAACCAAGGCCTTCCCAAAATGAGAGGATATCCAGTAAGCTTGGCCTTTGGTTGCAGAACCAGGAAGTCTGCAGGGTATTCCCAAGAATCAATGGAGACCATGACATCCTCCACAATCCCTTCGGGAGTCACGGTGGAGCGATCTGCTAATTGCAGTATTGTCGAGGTCTTCCTCAAGGAACCCTGAAGATTGAGTTTAAGCATGGTATCCCTGGTCATCACATTGATGGCGGCCCCCAGATCAATCAAGGTGTGAGGTATAATAGTGCCATTGATGTGAACATCTACTACAGGACTTCCAGGATCTAGGTACTTTGGGCAGATGACTTGTCCTAGCATAAGGTCAGACAGCTGTCCTATGACATTGATAGTTGAGGCATCTTTCTTCCGTCTACCTGGGTGTTTGAAACACTTCTCCTTAACCAGCTTGTTATATATTGGTACATCCTTGATGGCTTGGAGAAGTGGGATTTTTACACACAACTGCTTGAGCTCACCCAAAAGCTCATCTTCCTCTGGGTTAGGTTGTGTGGTGGCTGTTAGTCTCTTAGGAAAGGGTGGAATAGCCTTTGGTTTACTTCCCTGTTTATCTTCCTCATCCTCTGGGGGAGGAGGTTGGCGATCTGGTAGAGTCTTCCCAGATCGAAGATTGATCTCCTGGATCTCCACAGCATAGGTAGGGCATGAGGTTTCCCCAGTGTATACCTGTTGGGCCTGTCTATTGTTGGGGTTCAGGTTCGGTTGAGCAGGCATTTGAGGTTGCCTTGGAGGAGCAGGAGGTAATGGTTGAGGTTGAACTGGTGGTGGAGGCAAAATGGCAGGAGGAGTGTTGTATTGGGGCCTCCACCCCGACTGAGGTGCATTCCATTTAGGCTGTGGCTGGGTATGTGAGTGATATGGATGAGAAGTAGGTTGAGTGGGGTACTGAGGTGGGTAAGACCATGGAGGAGGCATGGACCATGAAGGATGAGCAGGGGGGCCCCAGGAAGGCATAGGAGTCGATTGGTTGGGGCTGTAATAAGCTTGAGATGCCCCTTGCATCCCCTGTTGATAAGGTCTAGATCCCTGTGGCCTCCTTTGGTTGAGGTAATAGAGAGGCTCTGTGGGAGCTTCGGTCCCTTGGTACATGGCTTTAAACCCAGGTAAGGTTGGACACTGATTTGTGGGATGGTCCTCCTCACAAACGAAACACACTTCAACCGAATGCAATGGACATTCGTTCTTAGGGTGCCTCCTTGTGCACCTAGGACAGAAGACAGCCAAGGCTCTCTCAGCCTCTTCTTTCTTTTGCTGAATCCTGAATGTGTCAAGCTGCATGGCAATGGTTTGTCTCACCTCACTCTTAAGGTCTTCTAATTGGTTTGCAAGCTCATGTTTGGAGAAAGGGACACTAGTTGCGAGGTGGTTTCCTCTACCTCGTTTCCGAGCTGCCCTGGAGTGGTTTCTAAACACTGTCTTGATGTCCTCATAAGGCAGTTGGTAAATGTCCCCCCCAGCTAACATGTGAAGGGTATCTAAGAGGTCTTCAGGGACTCCTCGGAGTAGGACCAACTTGAGGGATTCAGGGTCAAGTGTGCACCTGGCCCGCTTATAGCTTAGTTGGAACCTCTCCTCATAATCCTCTAAGGACTCATCATTTCCCATGGACATCCGAAAGATTTCCCCCTTTGTTTCCTTGGACCTACAGTAATCCCGGTATTTGGTGTTGAAGGTTTGCTGCATCTGAGCCCAAGTGGTGATACTATTCCCAGGTAAACCCATGAACCAGCGTAGTGCTGCATCCTTGAGAGTGGAAGGGAAAAGTTTCAACTTTTTCTCATCTTCAGTATAGTCATAGGTTCTGCAAAGGACAGCAAACTCAAACAGGAAGGTATCTGGATCTTCAGTGGTCAGCCCATGGAAATGAGGTAGGGCAGAGGGGCTAATGTTTTTCATTTTCATCTCTCCATTGGTCTCTCGGATGGGGAAGGTACCTTCTATTCTCTCATCTTCTCTTCTATTATCAGCCATAGCTTCAAATGGAGTAGTCTCTAACTCTTCTTCTACTATAGGATCTTTGGATATCTTAGGATGTTCACCTATAGGTTCTTTTGGGTTACTGTCACCAAAGAAGAGAGAAGAGTGATTCAGTGATGTGGTGGGGGTGTTTGGTAGGAATTTTCCTGATCTATCTCGGTTCCTACGAGGCATGAAATGGAAAAGACTTTCTTTTTCTCTTTGATTGCTTTTGCTTTGCTTTTCTTTTGGTACCTGCAAAACTGAGACAGATTGATCTGCAACTATCTATGAAAGATGCAAAATTAACTGAAAGCAGGAAAGGACTAATCTACTTTGCTCAAATGAAATTGCAGAAAGGAAATGCTAGTCTACGAAAGCAGAAATGCTAATCTATGAAAGCAGGAAATGCTAATCTATGAAAGCAGGAAAAGTCTATGCTACTTTTGCAGAATGGAAATGAAGTAAACTACTTAGCAGAAGGTAAGAGTAAGAAAGTAGAAGAAAAGCAACAATTGCTAATACTCTGACGCTTCCCCGGCAACGGCGCCAAAAAGATGGTGGGCTCCAGTATTGTAGCAATAATGCTACAACTCCTGGAGCTTCCTGTCTCTTAATTTTATCAACCCGGTAGTTCGTACAAACTTGGAAGCGACGGTGCTGTATACACAAGTACTAGCTCTTGTCGCAGCTGTCACTTGGTCAGCTGGCACAAGTCCGCTAGGGCTCAAGCCAACTTCTATAGGCTCACAGAAGAAGCTTTATCAATGATGGACGAAAGCTAACTCAAAGGAGACTAGTCTAATTGCAGAAGGAAACTGAAAACCAATAAAGCATGGAAACCCTAGGAAACCCTAATTTGACTAGCTAGACCCTAACTATGCAAAACTGTGAATGAAACAACTACCAATAATGCCATTACTTGCAGTGAACTGAAATACATGCATCTAAGCTACTTGCATATGAAAAATCATGTTTTTGTACTTTTTCATTAAGTGGTTGGACTTATTGTGATGATGTTTTTAATTAGGGTTTGGTTGTGCAGGGGCGGTTGGAATGGAAGGAAAGCATGGGCAAGGTCAGAATGGCTATGGGAGGTCCCAGAGGGTCTCCAGCATCAATCCCCAGAAGTCTACCATGTTTGGATGCTCAGCAACCGAGTTTGCAGACTTCTATAGGAAGTCTGCAGGGGATCCTACAGGAAACTCAGGGGTTTCTACAGGAAGGCTGTGCAATTCTACAGGATGATTGGCCGTGGAAGTTTTGGAAGATGGTGAAGGGTTGGAGTGGTGTGGAAGGATAGGTGAGATGGAGATGGAGCTGGTAATGGCTCAGGAGCAGAGGAATCAGATGGAGGAAGAGTGTATGCAGTGGTTTGATGATTGGAAGGATGGGAACTATGAAAGTTGAAGGAGATGGGGCTATGTGGAAAATGAGAGAGTTGGAGGGTAAATGAGTAAGACAGAGGTTAAATAGGACTTGAGGATAGATCAAGAAGAAGAAGAAGGAAGTGGATTGAGAAGGAGCAGCGTAAATGAAACAAATGACTTATGCATCAAAACGAGAAATTTATTAACCTATGATAACTGTGCCATGAAACCTATGAACATAAATGGAAAACAAGAAATGAAACCTATGCGTGGAAGTGAAATGTGAAAGTATGGTTCGATGTCAAAAATGCATGGATGGATCTTCAATGAAAACGTTTATGTTGCAGCTTGCATGGAGATGAGAAGAACTGCTGGAGCTCCAAGAGATTATACGTATCCTCCTATCACACTTAAGCAACTGAAAGCAAATCACCATAAACCAGTCCTATCTATGCTCATGAAAACGACTAAATTAACAAACTGTAAATTCGAATTGCATGTGAAAGTAAACAAACTCAAAGTGCTGGAACGAAATGCAAACACATTACAACACTGAGGAGATCTATTGCTCTCAGGTTGGGCCCTAACCTGAGAGTTATAGCTCCTTGAGAAAACTCAGAACTAGATCAAAATCTGCCTTCTTTATTCATAATCTGATGTCATGCCAAATTGGCTTACAAAAAGGAACAAAAACCGAGCTCTAGCTCGTACTTCCAAATTACAAGAGTAATGCCAAGGTTCAAAAAGCTCCTATCCAATTTATGCAAAAACGGTCATCCAACAGGTGTCCTTGATTTTAGGAGCTCGGCTGTCCAACTAAAGTTTAACTGCTGATCCTGTAGGACAGTCATAACTACTGTTCATGTAGAACAGTTATAACTGTTGTTCCTGTAGAACAGCTGGCTGCTTTTAAGCTCGGTGGGGAGATGGATTGGAGCTCGGAGTTCTTGGTGGGAATCACGAGGAAGGTCCCCAAGACCGTGGACATCCTCTCCTAAAAACCAGCAGTGCCACCTCATTGTCTCCTTGTCTCCTTTTTCGTTGTCTTTTTCTCCCTTTTAATGCCAAAAACCTGAAAGCATCATGCATTAGTCACGTAGATAAAATGTCTACCCTTCTTCCTACAAACAACACGAATAAACCAAGAAATGCATGCATAAGCAATAAAAAATGAATGGTTTGAGCAGAGCAAGTAGGCCAAATGAGCCCAAATTGTACCAAAAATTGAGGCTCATCATCATCCCAAGTTGTTCTTAAGGGGGGATGTTAGGATATTCCGACACATAGGATATAGTTAAGTTCAACTTGGTCTAGTGTAGAGTTAGGTATAGAGTTAGGTAAAGTGTGTTTCTTTACCGTTGTACATTTTGTAACTTACAATCCGACGGTCACGATATGTAGTGATCCGACGGTTCATTCTCTCCTCGGTATTACCGACACTTGATCCGTGGCTTGACACCCGATTGGTCCATGAGTTCTATTTAAAGCGCATGGAGGGTCATTGTTCGGGTAATCCGTGCATGAGAGAAGCTTATGTAAATTTTCATTCTTTGATTAATAAATTGCCTGTAGTACCCACGTTGGGACAGGCCGTGGACTGTTTCCCTCTTTGAGGGTTTTAACCACGTCAAAATACTGGTGTATTGATCTGTGATCTGGTTGTGAGCGGTGTCCTTTTGGTATTCTTTCTGAGGAACTTACCCTGTAAATTCCTACACCCTTAGACTCCTATATATAGAAAGGAGGTCTTGTCATTTGTATCATCCAAGAATTGTTCATTTGTGTAATGTAAAGGAGGTTTCCCCCTCGAAAAGGCTGGTTTTGAAGTCGTTGATCTATCTTTTCTATCTTTTTGTGAGCTGGTTTCATAACATTTTGTAGAACTCTATTAAGGAAAAATATATTTTCCCAATACTAACTAGAAATGGCATTGTCTCTACTTCAAACATCAAGTCTTATGTCCTTTCTTAGATCCTTTATCTCCTCCATCTATCACTCCAATCTTCTGCCCAAAATATATAGACTTCTAACCACTACCAACTAAAAGTTCAACCATTATGAATGTGGGATGATTCTTATTCATGTTTCTAGCTTGGTGATAATCATAATCTCTAAGTCAAATACTATATAACTCAAAATACAAGTTTCAAGTTAATGGAATGAATCTAGTGTGCATTTTTATGCCAGGATCCAAGACTATACAAATCAACAAAACTTCTAAATCCACAACTAGAAACCTATTCAAGTTGACATTATTCCCCCTTTGTCCCAAGGACTCACAAGGGTTAAGATCCAAGTATTTGAATTGAGAATAATCTCCCTTGCATAATACCTCTTTCCATGATGTTGTGGATCTTGTAACTTGATTAAAACTTTTGTCAAATCCAAACTCATGGCCCTTCATTCACCTAGACAACCCTTTCAACAAACCAATAACCAATTGTGTTCTAAGGAAAAGCAACTTACTTTCAAAAATACCTTAAACATTAAGAAGAGCTCTCTCTTAAAAAATGTTTTAATAATAATAATAATAACCTTGAGGGTTAGCTCAATTGGTCGAGTCCTCATTGCTAAAGCACCTCGCTAATAAGTAGTCACGGGTCAATTTTCCTCAATGACCTCGAGATTAGGCTCTGCTAATAGCTAACAAAATGTGATCCTTTTAAGTAGATTTTCCCAAATATTTCTTCATAAAATAATAATTAAATAACAATTAAAATTCCTTTCCAAACTTAACCTCAACAAAACTAAAACCATATAATTTTGATCATTCAAACTTAGCGCAAAAATTAACTAAAAACATATAGATCTTATGTTCTACCAAATATGCTATATTCAATCCTTAAAATAAAAGTATTATTGAAATAGTCTTTTCATGAATAAGCAATGTGACTACTTTTAAGTAATCAAGTCTACAACCTATATTGTTTATTTCAATAAAGGTAATTTATTCTTTTATGTGTGTAATATTTGTTAAATAACTTTTACTTATATTGTTCATTTCAATAAAAATAATTTATTCTATTTGTTAAATAAAATTTACTTATTATCTCTATTATTTGTTTATCTATATTTTATTTATAACCAAACTTCATCATACTTCAATACATTACTTATAATCAAACTTCAACATACTTCAATACATTACTTATAATCAAACTTCAACATACTTCAATAAATTACTTATAATCAAACTTCAACATACTTCAATACATAGTTGTATTTCACCAAATGACCAAATGACTTAATGATTAATCCCTAGTTTTTGCTTGATAACTAACTAAATAAATGTGAAAGTGAAATTAAATATTATGATGATAAGTATTATCAATATCTATTTTGATTATCAAAATTATTAATTTAAATTACTTAGTTTGATTTACTAAATTATTATTATGATTTAATATTCAATAATTATATATATATATATATATATATATATATATATATATATATATATATATATATATATACTATTTTAGAAATTAGATATAATATTTTTATAAATCAAATTATAAAGTGTTTTTCATCTTTTATCATAAATTTTTTATTTCAGTATAAAATAAATATAAAATATAAAAAATTATCTTTAGAATTTTTTTATTTTTATTTTTATTTTTTTAGCTAAGAATAATGGAAAGATAATTTTGATATTCTAACTCAAAGCAAATAATTCCATTATAGTAATTCAATTTTTATTATTCTTAATCTCCATACCACTTCCCATTTTGTGATAGTGTTTTTACAGTGGTTTTATCTTAGAGGACATCTTCATTCATTATCTCCCAATGGTTTAATCAAAAGATCACATCTCTAGTCTGACATATTTTGTGTATTGGGTGACTTATTTTGACATTTGAAGTAGTGATAGGAAGTCTCTAATTCTTCATGTATTTGATCATAGCCTTACTCGCAATGGGAAAAAGCCAAACTTTAAAAATAAAATAAGATAAGAGTGTTAAACTTAATTTTAAGGCTATTTATTATAAATCACTTGTAAATGTGTTGGTTTTGCTACGAGTTTCCCTAGAAATACTACTACCCTAAGTCTCACAACCATACAAAATTTCTAAGGTAACAAGGGTGTTGAAGAGAAGTTTGTTTTTCTTAAAAACAAAATTCTATAGCTTTGCAATTGTTCTCAACATCAAAAAAACTTTCCATATTCCATTATTTCTTTTTTCAACACTATAGTCGTAATTGAGGTTATGGTGAAAATCAATTTCAAGATGCTTATAAATATGGAATTCTTCCAAGTTGTCATGATCACAAACCCAATTGATACATCTGATTAATTTATATACAATGATATAGATTTATCGATATTTAAAGACAACCCAAATTAGTAGAATTGTTTTACAAAATTTACAAGGTTAAAGGGACACCTTGCCAAAATGACAATACCATTGATATATAGAATGATGATAACTAATCCTACCAACTTCATGCCTACAAAACATGCTTCCTCTAGACAATTCTATAACTTATCAATATAAATAACAAAAACAATAAACATCAAGAGACAACCTTCCTTAACCCATATATTACCATTGATTTCCTATAACCAATTTGCATTATTTCTCAACTTGAAAATGACCCTGCACCCAAAAAACATGAATATATTTATCTCTTCTCATGGTCATTCTCATGGTCATTTATAAAAATGATGTCAAAAACTTTCCTTAATTCAATAAAACAATAAAAAAGATTAACTTTTTTGTTTCCTTAATTTTCAATTATAAACTAAGAGTAATGAAGTGATCTAAAATTAAATGATAGCTTCAAAAGCTAACCTACCCTTTTTCTCTCTCATCATGACTTTCAAGCCATGCGATAATTTCATTTTACAATATTACTCAATACAACTTAGCGAAAAAGGACTTCTCATAATAGCCTAAATTGGTTTTGTCACCAATTTTAAAAAGATAAAAAAAACCAATTAAAGTTTAAGAAGCATTTCTTCACCATAAATTGAGAAAATGGTAAGTGTGAAAAAAAAAAAAAAAAAAAACCAATTAAAGTTTAAGAAGCATTTCTTCACCATAAATTGAGAAAATGGTAAGTGTGAAAAAAAAAAAAAAAAAAACCAATTAAAGTTTAAGACGCATTTCTTCACCATAAATTGAGAAAATGGTAAGTGTGAAAAAAAAAAAAAAAAAAAATCCCTTTTATCTTTAAAAATTCGCTTAATTCTAAGCTTAATCTTCTGTGATGAGAATGTTTTATTATGGAAAAAATATTTGGTAACAACAAAGACATTAGGTAACTTATAAAGCCTTTTAACGTATAAGTTCCAGGCAACTATAGAAATATTACAATTCTTCTTTCAAAATCTTGTAAAGAATTAGAAGTTTATCTTTATTTTTATTTGTCTGGTTGTTTTTTTATCACAAGAATTATGTACTTTATTATTTTGAAAGTTTTTATGTATTTATTTAAAACATCTCTAATATTTTTTCTTGGCAACTTTTCAATTTTTATCATAATACAGATTAATCCATTTGTTTTTATATGGAAAGATGTAATAGAGGTCGAAAGTGTAAAGCAATGTTATATACAAATCCTCACATATCATTATCATCTTATTATTATTATTAGGAAGTTGAAATCAATTTTTAGATTTTAAGAAAAAATAAATTGAGTTTTAATAGTGATTATATAATGTGTATATTAAAAAAAATTATTAGTTTTTTAAATCTAAATTTATATTAAAATTTTAAACTAAATATGAGTGATTTTAATTATCTAAAAAATAAATATGAAGAAAATAAAATGATCAACTACATTTTTACCAAAACCATATATACAAGTCATATCATTAAAATTTGACTATTAGTTTAAACCATCGCAAATTATAAAGTCATTACCACAACATAATCTAACTCACTCTACATGAATAATATGTCAATTAAAATAATTACCACTACATAATCTAACTCACCTTACATTAATAATATGTAAATTAAACCTTTGGAGTTTCTATTGTAAGTGTATATATTTAAAATTATGATTTATTTGTAGTCCTGCAATGGTTTATCGTAATCTAGGATACATACAATTTGTCATTTTCTTTTAATTTTTTTTGTTTGTCAAGTTGTTTGAGTTCTCCAAATACTACATCAGGTTTGACATGTGGTTTGAGAAACTGTGACCCCTAGGCATCTAAGACAACAAAAACACCTGGAGATCGCACCCAGTGTGAGCTACACTAACCCTTAATATAGTTAGATTTTTGCCCACGTACATTGAAATTGGTGACCTTCACATCATGAAATGACTTAACAATACACCCATCACTATCTATTCTACGCCTCGTGAACCACTTTCCTTTAAATTAAAATAATTCAAATTTTAAATAATACTTAGAATTTAAAAATTCATTTAACTTTCCATAACCTTTTATGATTTAGAATTTAAAAATTCATTTAACTTTCCATAACCTTTTATGATTTAAAACTTTTTTGTGGTGGTTTTCTAAATTATATATTATTTCATATACATCGTTGGTGAGTCCTATAATGATCAAAGGTGTCTTACTTTTGTTATGTACACCTTGTTTAATTAATTTGAAGTGTAATAAAATGCATGAGGTGCTTTGTCAAAATTTTTAGGCCTTTTATGAGTTTTAAATGCCTTGATATTTTGGGTTTTTGAATTTTATATAAGAATAAATAACATGAAACTTACTTCCATCACAAACATAATTCAAATTAGGTTTAATTTATGATAGATTTAGAATTGTAGCCCTCATGTTTTTCTTAGATTTTTTGGGTTCTTTATGTTTTTCAAAAATCAATTTTAAGACCAATGCATGTTAAGTCCATTATAAATGTTCAAGTATATATATATAAAGTCAATTTAAAGACCAAAGCACGTTAAGTCAATTATAAATGCTCAACTACATATATACTTCTTGGTCTCAAAGAATGATACAACTTTGATAGTGAGCTTGTTGCTACACTAATGTTACCAAGTAAATTGAAAAGGATTTGTCATAGTCCCAATTTCCTTTGTTGATACTCTGTCAATTGTGTAAAAAAGGGTTACAATGCACACACTAATTCCCAAAGGGTGCATTTCATTAATCATTACCCTTCCATTTCGTGAAGTGAACTTAGTTGTGTGTACATGATTTGTGGAAAATAATGAAATGTTGACCCAATGATTGGTTAAAAATAACTCTCGCTTGTTTTGTAGTGGTCACATGAGTTGTCACCTTGTGCAAGTTTAATATGTGCTTTGTAATGATTTAGTAAGATTTGTGATAGAAGCATGAAAAAAGCTTGGGAAGTGACTATCACCAGAAAGTTTTAGTAAAATTTTGTAATTAAAAAATATCCTCATGTATCATTACATGGAGCATGTGGAATATGAAGATGAATCTTTGAAAGTGGGGGTTTATAAATGCAACCTCAATGTCTGTGGGGATTTTACCACTGCAACCTCAATGTCTCATTATTGTGTTTCCTCCTCTCTTATATAATATTGTGTTACCTTCTCTCTTATATAATATCGTGTTTCCTCTTCTCTTATATAATTCTTTGTAGGTACACAATAATTATTTATTATAAAAGTTTAATATGGTATGAAAGCTAGTAAGGGATGATCTTTCCCATGAGGGAGGTTTATGCATTTTGTTAGCTAGTTATGCTTTTATCATGGAAGTCCTTGTCAAGAAAGACATCATTCTAGTGTTGTGAAGGCACAAGAGAAATTGTTGGTGGAGAGAAAATACTTGTTTGTGCTAGTAACGGTTTTTGAGCGTAGACATAATACGAAACACACAATTGGCCAAAAACATATTGGAGCTTTTCTTAGTGTTGTAGAGAGCATTTTAATCCATTGGTGATAAGAAAAATGTGTGTATGCATATCTCAAAGGCCAGTGAAATGCATATGAGTGTCCTTTGTGAGTTGTTGCAAGAAGTCAACAAGATGGTGCATGATGTGTGTTTTCAAGTTGCAAGGAAAGCACAAAGTGGAGGTTGTGGTTGTGATGACTAAACGAAATTTGTGGAGAAGTATTGATAATTATTAGATAGGTAATTTTGCACATTTCTAAGTGTTAAGACACATGGAAGTTGTCCAAAGCCTTCAACCTTAGCAAATTTACTTTAATTAAAAGATAATAAAAGTAAAGTGATTTTTATAAGAAAAGTGAGTTTAATCTAATAAACTGCAAAGATTATTTGCATTAGTGAATTAGATGAATCTTAACCATCGATCTCAAGTGAGGTGAGATCTAATCTCAATTGATTATCACTCTAGAGATTAGGGTTATGGATTTGGTCAACGACCCAAGCTTATAAAAGCAAGGTAAGGTGAAGGAGGATGACACAAAAATAGTGACCATAAGATGACATGAGATAATGAGGATGTTAATGAATGGGTGGAGGACTTTCATCCATCTGTGAAATTGTTGGAGGAAGAGTGCAAGAGTGTTTTTTTTTGCATCAAGGAGTCTTTTCCAATAGGGTCATATTATAGAGATATAGTAGCAATAGAGTTCATATGATAAGAAAACACACATGTGAGAGCCATATGGAAGTTTGTAGGTCCACACGTGTTGCATGAGGGTATAAGACAATTGCATGTGTGCAACAGGTGCCACACGTGCTACACAAGTGAGCTAAAATGAAACATCAACAATGGGTTGTGTATAAATAGTGTATGGAAACCATAATGTGACAGGTAGGTTATAGAGGTCGTGCAAGGAAGAAGACAACAAGTAATGGGGGTGCTTAGGAGGATTTTTAGAGGTCATACAACTTGTACAAATACCTAAAAAATAATTGTATTTGTTGTAGCCATTTTCACAGAAAGGGAGACCTTTTATGCTATATTTATTTAATGAACATTGGATTTGAAAGGAATAAATTTCTATTGATGCATGTGTGAAATTGGCTCATTTTTCTTTTGTTGATTTTTTAGTTTATTTATTGTTAACATCCCATGTACAATTTATTTAGTAATCCACAATTTAATTTAATTTGTAGTAAGTAATTACTAGGAAATATTTCGTCTGTTTAATGGGGTTAAGGAAATTTAACATGGTATCAAAGCTAACACTGTGAGTGGGATGTTTATTTCAAATGTTGCATATTATATTAACCAATAGTGAGATTGGAAAATGCCATACACTTTAAAATGAGAGAGGGAGGTCATACCATTCAAGTAGTTTGGTAGAAGTAATTTTTTGTGGATGTTTTAAATGACCAAAACATACAACAACTTACAACAAATATATCATATCCACAAGGAGATATTAGCATATATATAAACCAACAACAATTATATTTTTGTGAGTGCTTGAAGGAACAATCACATGACATATTTTTATTAGATCTAGAAATGGTAATATCAAGTCTCAAGTTTGAAGATAGGATGGATGGAGCAGTCAATTTCTCATCCTTGAAGGCAAGGGTAACCTTCATTTTAAAAGATCATGACCATTGGGAGATTGTAGAAAATGTTGTTCCGACACTGACAGATGCAACATTAAAGATGGATCAAGACAAAAAGGATATTAGATCCCAAAGGGTGATAATGGATTTCATGAAGGATCATTTGATTCCTTAGTTGGTAGAGAAGTCGATCAGAGATATGTTCAAGGCTTTAGTGGATTTGTTCCAAATTGATAACATGAAAAAAAAGATGATCTTGAGGAAAAAATATCATATATATCCATATGTCAAGTTTTAATAATGTTACCACTACTTCATGAGGATCACCTAGATACATGATCAACTTATAGTTATTTGAGATAAAGTGGAGGATGGAACCTGTAAATGTGGCATTGAATAGTTTCACCAATCCATGGGAACCATTTGTCAAGGGAGTGTACAAACGAGAGAAACTTACCAATTATACGAGGATTGGGGATGGTTGCATCCAAGAAGAGGCTCAGGAGGAGTCTAAAGCTAGAACGCAGAGAGATGGAGATGAGAATTTATCCCAAGCTATTAAAGCTAAGAAGGGAAAAGGGAAGGGTTCAGAGGTAATAATAAGGGGGAAACCTATCAGTCAAGGAAGAAGAAAGACTTGAGCAATATTAAGTGTTTCATTTTCCACAAGTATGGTTAGTATGCATCATAATATTTGGAGCATAAGAAGGGGAAGGGGAGGTCAAACAAACAATAGAATCAACAGAGGTTCAACTAAATGAGTATGCAATAAAGTTTGAGAAGGATTTCTCATTAGTTTCATGTCTTTCTACCACCACCGTCACCAAGAGTGGTTGGTGCTTGGAGAATGGTGCATCATGCCATATGAAATAAACATGGTAATTTTTTAGCAATCTAATGGAGAAATACTCGAGGGTTCATGTGGAGCTTGGCGATGATTCCAAGTATGTAGTGAAGGTAGAGGGAACTATCTTGTTCCAACCCGATTCAAGAGGATTTTTGGAAGCCAAGGACACGTTGTATGTAATAGAATTGAATAATAACTTACTCTTAGCCTTAGTGATGTATGATAGAGGATTTGATGTCATGTTCAAGAATGGGAAAGTGCTCATTCATCCAGAGGATTTAGCCCTAACATAATAATATCCATGGAGATTAGAGAGGGAAATTTATATAAGTTGAAGGGTAAGCATGTCTAGGCCTTAGTACATGATAGTGACAACATATGTGAGCTATGGCACAAGAGGACTGGAAATTTCACTACATGGTATTGTCAATAGTGAGAGATATTGTCACTAGTCTCCTAGATTTTAGTGTTGAGAAACAAGGCATGTGCAGATGGTGTGTAATTGGAAAGAATTCCCAGGCCACTTTTCCAAGCAAGGAGAGTAGGTCCAAGGGGATATTGTATCCCATTCATTTTGATGTGGGTGAAACGATGTTAGTGGCATCAAAGCATGGAGTAATATACTATGTGACCTTCCTAGAAACCCTAGATATTCTTTATAGAGACTAAGGATAAGTTCTTCAATCGATTTTGAAAGTTCAAGGCCTGGGTGGAGAACTAGACAGAGAGGAGGACTGAGGCATTGAAGTCAAACAATGGGGGTCAGTAAACCTCCAATGACTTCAAATATTTCTACAAGGAGGTAGGGATCAAGGAGTCTTGTATAAACCTCAATAGAATGGGGTTACTGAGAGAAAGAACTAATCCATAATTGGTCTTGTCGAGGCTATGAAACATGACCAAGATCTTCCTATTTTCCTTTCGGAAAAGGCATGTAACATAATAATATATGTTCAGAACAAGATTCATCACAGGATATTGGGGGACATGACTCTAGATAAGCTTTCATTGGGGTGAATCTATAGATAGGACATTTGAGGATCTTTGGTTATCTAGTGTACATCCATGTGCATGTGGGAAAGAGGATGAATCTAGAGCCTTCAGAAGAAAAGGGGATATTATGGGATATAATGAGACGTCATAAGCTTACAAGATCCTCATACCAACACAAAGGAAGATAATTGTGAGTAGATATGTTAATATCGAGGAGAATGTGGCATCTAGGAAGTCTCATGATTTGCTACCAATAGTGACAAAGAACGAGTAGGAGGCATCAAATATAGAACAACATTAAAAGGCTTCTGATTTAAGGATTCAACCTTCTGCTGGGGAGGAGGAATCATTAACTCCTTCCAGTATTATTAGGAGGCCCAAGTGGCTTATGTAGATATTAAAGGATACTCAGGAGCATGTTGAGGCACGTAGGATCATATTCAAGGAGAGAAGGCCTCCAATTCTTTTTTTCTAACTACATGGTAGATAAGTAACATCATTGATGAGGCAAAAAAATATGAGGCTTGGAGGAATTCCATGGTGAAGGATGGTGCATGGGATATTGTGCCAGAACTAGAGGGAAATCTAGTTCTAGGTGGTTCTTCAGGAAGTACCTTTCCCACTAAGAGGGATTGTGGATGATTGTAGCATATAACAGTGCTTCCACATAGGTATAATTGTTTATATGTGTGGAATTAACCCAACCTTAGAAAATCTACTTTATTTAGAAGAATATTTATAAAGTAAAGTGTTTTTTATAATAATAAAAAAATGTGAGTTTAAACTAATGAAATGCTAAGGTCATTTACATTAATGAATTAGGTGAATCCTAACCAATTACCTCAAGTGAGGCGATATCTAATCTAAACTATCAATCACTTTGGAGTACCTTCTATCAGTCCAATTTACTAAGATAAATTATAGAATATATTTTACTTATCAATCCGGGTTGGTAGACTTAGAAGCAAACCAAAGTTTATGAAATCTTAGATTAAACTAGTGTAGGAAGTAGTTGTTTAGATGAAAATAATGGAAATGCATATTACAAATATAAAATCTAATTGTAAAGAAATCATAAAAACTTGATCTACAAGCATGAATAAGCAAATAATGATTTTAACTGAATCATAATCAACACAGAAGAGGCTCTAACTCTAGAGATACTGGTTTTCCTTCCTTTGATTTCTTTTTCAACTAAAACCAAACACACCATAGAGCATAACACTTGATTTAAGAAAGCAAGAAAAGACGAATGCGTAGAAAGAGATTTCAGTCCAATTCTTAGTTCACAAGGAAGAGGCTCCAACTTGGAGACCTGGGTTGTCCTTCCTTAATCAAAGTAGTAATTGAAAAGAGATCAATTCCAAAATCTAAATGTGTATGAAAATATTCACGAGATATTATACATAAAACTAAAATGCTAACTATTTACAATTATGCACATTAATTCACAAAATAGTGTACTTAGCTTAGAATGTTGGCCCTCCACATTTGCTTGGTACGCCTCTAAAATAATTAGCTACATCAATTCAGCATTCAAATCCCACAATAATGATGCATAAGAAACATAGAGCAAGTCTTCAAATGTATTCAGAAAGAGAGTAATCGCAATGATAATAATATCTATCCATAGTTGCTTAGTTGTTGTGCTTAAATAGGCTAAAAGTATAACTAAATCAGCTATAATGGTTGTAACAACCAATGAGATTCATATTACACCCAATAAGGCCGAATTCATCCCTTTGTTGCACAAACTATGGGAAGTTTCCACAAAAACAAAAAACTACCCCTAAATCAGGGGATTTCCTGAATGACTGGTCAAGTTTGACTAGCTTTGACCAGGCTTGTTCTAACTCATTTGAAGTGTGCCAATAGGAGTATGTTCATCCTTGGTTCTTGTACTTCTCGAATATATCTTCAGTTTGTGCCCAGGTGTCCTGCACATATGACTTCAATGGAGCCATTACGGGAAATTCTGTTTCTGCCAAAAATAATTTTTAATACCCAATTTTTACTAAAAATTCTAAAAATTAAAAGACATAATTATTTTACCTTAATGTGAAAAAAGAGGCCAAAATATGAAAAATATGATCATGATATGGAGGTAAGGGATGATAGAATGGTGGAATGTGCATGGTGAAAAAGGTCAAAATTAGGGGCCAACATCTCCCCCTTGCTGATCTACAAGCATGTCCTCATGCTTGTCTTTGTCTCTTAAATCTTCTGCCTCTGCATGTTGATCTCCCTATTGTTCTACCTATGGATCTGCCCCCTGATGTAGAAGCTTCTATCTGAGCTTCTTGCAAAAGTATATCAATGCCTTCTTGTCCTTTTTCTTCTCCCTTGTAGATTGCACTCTTTACCTTTTGTTTCTCATATTTGTATTTTTCCCCTGTCACTGATATACTTGTGGCTTGAGAAAGGTACTCTGGTGTGATTGGAATAAGAATGTCTCCTACCATGGTTTTCTCATTATCAAAGTTAGATACAAACTCCTCTGTCACTTTTCTATTATACTCATCAAACTTTCTAAGAAACTCTAATAGATCTGCCTAGTAGAGTTTCTCTACAGTTTTCTTATTCCAATTTTCCATTTGAAATCTGGTGGGTTCAATTCTACTTCCCATATTGAAGTCTGGATGACTATGTTCTTTTTGGTCTCTGTACCAATTTAAATAACCTTCAACTATAAATAATCTCGTGGGAAAAAATAATGACTCTGTGTTTTTTTAATAGGATAAATTTGTTTGCAGTTTTATACAACAGAGAAATTACATTTGTGATTAGAGAAGAAAGGTATTTCCTCTTAAATAACACAAAAGTGTTATTTACCAGGGCCCGATCTGGATGTTTTTAAAAGTATATGAAGAAATCTCTTGATTGATTGAACACCTTTGATGATGAGGAGAAAACCCTTGATTTGAAGTGTCAAATTCTTTTGGTCTGAGATATCACCTCTGTCTCTACTGATATGGAGAGAAGGCTCTGTTTTAATACCTTGAAAATAATTTTCTGGAAAATACCTTGTCACTACCCTTAGAAAATGATCTTTCGGTCACTACCCTCTTCAGAAATCGAATTATGGAAATCACGATTCTGATCATCTACCTTCAAATACATGTATTCATCTCTATTTTTAACTTTAATGATCACTACCATGCATTGTCTCTTCGGAAATCAAAGTTTGGAAAATATCCTCCTCAGAAATCAATTTTCTGGGTAATTAAAACAACCTACATGTCTTCTTCATACCACCATGCACTTCGAGCTCTGTTTCTGAGGTCAACTAGTGTCTTGGTGCTACCAACCATACACCTGGAGCTTGGACTCGAGCCTACCCTACCACCAAACAATTGTTAACTCAGACTTGAATTATGCTGCCACTAGAGTTCATGGTTAATCCTACGATACCATCATTTAAATGCTAACTCGGACTTAGGATCTCACAAAAAAAATGGATTGTCTGTCTTTAATTCCCAACCAAACTCAAACTTGTAATCTCCACACAATTCACGGGATATGTTTGGAGACTTCAACGTTCAGTTTATGGAGTTTTGTTTATGAAAACTCAACGTTTTCTCTGGATTTTTTCGAGATCTTATCAGTATTAAAATCCACGCATACCCTAGACTTTTAACAACTCATTCCTTAATTGATTTTATCTCTGTCTCCATTTCAAAAACAAAATCTAATTTTCTGGGTTGCGTTTCCTACCTGAGCCATGGCGCTATGCATTTGAGTTTTCATTTCCCTTTCTACTCTCTGTGTGAAGACACTGGCACTGAATATTACTTCTCTATGTAGGTGTTGAACATTGCCTCTCTATACTAAACATTTAACTTTTGAATGCTTGTGCAGCGTTTTGAAATTTTGACTGTCGCCTCTAACACTTTTCCCATTCCTTTTTTTCATTTTCATAACCACTCCTTAATCTCATCGATTTCCTTATTATGTTCTTTGGTGTATGAAATTTTCTATGATTGTTTTCAATATATTCGCCCTCATTTCATTCATATGCCTTTTCAAAGGTGTCTTTCAATCAAAACATAGGAGTTTGATTTATGTGCGCTCTCCATTTCATGCATATATTTTTGCAAAGGTTAAAACATAAGGATTTGATTTATATGTGTCCTATTTTCACCCTTGCATTCATTTCCTTTGTAATGGATTCAATTTCCTTCATATTCATGCACCTTTTAATGTATCATTAGGACTACATCCCTTGTTTCCTTTGGTGATTTCATTGACCTTTTTGTAATGATTTATCTTTTCTCCTTGTCCTTCAAAATTTCATGTCTTTCTTTCATGATGCATTTTTTTCATAATAATTACTCTTTTTAAAGTAGATTTTTGAAATGACCATTTAAGGTCATTTCAAGACCCATAATAGAGTAATTTTTTTTTACTTTAGATCATGTAAATGCATCATTATAACTCCACCTTTGTTCCCCTTTTTATGACACTAACCCATGCTTGCTTGTTTTGTAGGCAAAGACTTTGTATGGTAGGCAAAGAGATTTTGATTTTAATAGATGGTAGGGTAAAAGTGTTATGAAAAGAGAAATATTTAGGTATTCCAAAATTTCTTTCAAAATTAAAAGTAATTAAAAATAATTTTTTAGCTTACATTAATTCCATTACTTTCCTTGGTTTTTGCTTGAAAAGAAGTTCAAATAGCTCCTTTAGTTGTTTTGAGATGAACTGATCTTCGAATGGCTTTTCTGATTGAGGTCTGGGTGTGACGAAGGACCCTTCCAAGACCTTTTACTTTCGTGATGTGTTAAATTGCATTTTTAAAAGAAAATTAATGAGTACATCTGCATGTTGTAAAGAATAGGAACATGAAAATCATCAACACATGAAAACATAAGCCGTTGATAACGGAGTTCGTCCAGGAGAGACTACGTCTCCGGGCCCTGGTGTCAAGATGGTGTAGGCCACTGCATTAAGTGCTGTCAGTAATGATGATGTACATAAGAGATGATTTCGCGATCATACAAGGAAAATTCCCTGACGCAGGAGTGGCGCCATGATATGTTCCATTGAAGGAACTCTTAGTTAAAAGACTCTTATCAGTATGACACAAAAAATCATGCACGATGAACATCCCGCCAACATGGCATAAAAGGTATGTTGAAACAAACATGCATGGCGACACATGAGTATCCCATCAACATACAACAAAGGGATTTCAAAACACAACATTATGAATCATGACAACAAGTACATCACATAGGCGATTCCGCGTCACATCAAGCAGGAACCATAAAAATGAGTAATAAACAAGATCCCACATCAAACATCAACAAGGATCTGTGCAGCACAATGCATAAAGAAGAATTACATGAACACAACATATACCTCACAACCAAGGGCTATCTGAAGAAGCAGATGTCAAACTGCTGAAGCTGCTCGGACCATCGATCTCACGACATCAATCGCATGACTACTCGCACATGGATGTTGACACCTGCATTCCACTTAGAAAAGTGGCTGAAGAATAGAATGAGAGAATGAGAAATCTGAACACACTATCATATTTTTGGCGTTGAATAGTGCAAAATCGACTGTCCAAAATCTGAATTCTGAGAAGTTAAGAATCTGGGGCTCAAGGAATCTAGATTCCTCAAAGATTTTGCTCCATGGGTGGATGGGAAATCTGCAACTCCAAAGGAAAATCTGACTTCGCCATTGCGATCCTTGCGGAAAACCGTGAAAAACGAGTATAAACTTGACTATATTCCGACATGGAGAAAAATTACCTCCTCAAAAAAATTGCAAGGATCATGATTCCACCTTCATCCTGAAAATGGCCGAAAAATTCAGAACACTGATGGAGACATGGATAGTGCCATTGCATTCATGGCGACAAGAAGTGCTGAAACCATATAAAGTTCGTCAAGATCTGACAAAATGAAATTTCACCCTTCCTACATAATGCTGCCTCGAACTGCGTGCACAACCTCCTCCTATCTTGAAATCTGTATCTACTCCTGGTTCCTCCATCTGCCCCCGAACTACATGAAAAATGAGGTTTATATTATTCTTTGGGCAGAAATACCAAGAAACTATGTTTGGTGCAATGGTAAACATAGGCATTAGTTGAGGAGGGGTCGGGTGGTCAAACCCCACCCCTCCCATTTTTTACACATTATTGTTTTTTTTGTAACGAATTAAATTTCAAATGAGGGTAGGGTCTGCATTGGGCGGCCCAGCCCATAATCCGTCATGGCATGCATTAAGTTCTTGTGGTCGCATTAACAGTTGTTGACTTTTGTTTTGGGGCCGCCTGCTCGGGGGCTGGCCACGTGGGCGGGGCCATCGGCAGTGGCCCCTGCCCACCCCCGTAATACATGTTTTAAATATATGTGGGGTTATGGTTAAGGCGTAGCTGGTGGGGGTGGTGGCCCACCACCACCCTTTTTTTTTAATATTTTTTTTTATTAATAAAATAACGTTGTTCATAAATTCAAATTTTTAGGCCGAAGGAGACAATTTAACCAGGCAACAATTTTTCACAGAATCTGGCCGAAGTTGGGCGGATTCCGTCTGTCGGAAGAGGCCAAATTGTGGCTTCCTTAACCTGCCCAGTCACCAAAAATTCAACCAAACTTTGATTGCTTCTAACTCTCACATATGTACTCGGATTGATGAACCGTTCACACCGCTTCGATCAGGACGATGAGATCTACGCTCTGGTCCTAGTTCGAAAACATTCTGATCACTTTTATTTTTGAGCTTTCCTGAGTCCTCCTTATCCTGTGTGTGTCTCTGAAGCCACGTGGATCGATCCTCCCCATTGAGGAGCTTTTGGTCCTCCAAAAGCATGAAAAATAATCAACGACTTTCTCTGTACCTTGTCTGTATCACAAGCATCCTGAAAAGGCCTCGCTTCCATCTCCTTCACCTTTGTTCTTCGGAGCCTTAAGCGATGAGCCGACACCTACAACCTCTGCAACTTGTAGTACATTGTTTTGGAAATTACATGCTTGACTTTCATGAACAACTAATGACCCAATCATCCCACACTTGCCACGAGTTTATAACACATACTCGATGGTCGAGTTTATAACAAGATGGATGTAATACCCCAACTACGAAAACAAGGGCAACATATCATTGTTGCTTCAACAAGTGATGGAAAATGCATCATCATTACAACACATGATTTACAATCATAAGGAAAAACATTATTGTTTTGACAAGTGATGGAAACATAACATCACTTTTAGAGTGTAAAATGCGACTCAAAATAAGATCAGACATCATTGTTGCTGAAAAAGTGATGGAAACCACATCATCACGTTTACATCTTAAAATGCAACACATGATTTACAAAAGCATGACCATGAAATGACAACATGTCTAGAAACCAATTTTCACTTATCAATGTGAATGAGTCACCTCCTTGTGGCGATTTTTCTTTTCAAACAATTGTTTCATCTGGTTCATGCACCGACACTTTGTCTTTAAGGTGCTGCTCTGGATGGAGCCTCCAACAAGTGGTTCTTTGATGGCCACTTCTGTCACAATGACTGCAATAGGTTTTCTTCCTCCAGATCTATTTAACCTATTTCATTACTTGCTGTTGTGAGGGTCTTTCACACCTCATCCTTTTTTGTGTTGTCATTCTTTTCCAACACTTAGAAAATGTATGGTTATGTAATCCACAAAAGGTGCATGTTTTTCGATGCCATGTTCTTTGTTCAACATTAACAACATGATCATAATTGAAATGAACATTCGAATGTCGAGAGTGGTTATACCTTCCCTTGTTGTCTCTGGTGTAAGTATGGCGATGAGAGCTTGCCTCAGCTCTTTCCCTATAATGGAAACTGCCATGGGATGATGGGGATGTGTTCCCATCATTCGCTTTCCTCGACGATGTCTCGAAAGAATCTGACACCTTCGAGCATTCTCCCTCAGTGTATCTCAAGTCTGCAAATTGAGGTCTCTGCACAACCTCCAATGGTTGAGTTATGCCTTGGTTATTGACACCAAGTTCTTTTTCATTCTCATGCTTCATCCTTGTAAGGAGCCTCATGTTTTTCCCTATAATTGGGATCTCCAAATCTCCAACAGAAAGCATACTATGTGAAGACGAAACCGAAAGGAAATCAACATCTTTTACCTCCTCTGTCGATTTGGGAATAATTGATGAGGGTTGCTCATCATCCATTGTTGGTGGTTTGCTAGCTGTCTCAGTGCATTCCCCAACTTCCTTTCCGACATACCCAAGTCCTGTCTGACGAGGTAATTCCTCCACTGTGATGGGGTTGAAAATGCCTTCGCCATTAACACCTAAGCCTTTTCATTCATACCCCATTTTCTTCAACAGTTTGGATCCAATTCCTGTTGTGTGATTTTCGAAAATAGCAAAATCATCATCAGGAAACATACATGAATTTAGAGAACTACTTTTTACCTCACATGGGTCACGCTGCAGCTTTTCCAAGGCTTTGTCCTTTGCTTGCAACTGTCGTAGCAAACTATGTTTCTCCTCTTTCTCTTCATGTAGACGCATCTTCAATTCAGCGTTATCTGTTTGAAGAATTTGGTTGTTTTGCTTCAGTTCTTCCAGGGCCTCTTCCGTGGCTTGCAATTGAAGTTGCAATCACTCCTTTTCCTCTCTCTCTTTTTGTAGAGTTTCATACATTACTTCTACCCTTTTGGAAATGTTGAGCATGGTCTCATACATCGCTTTTTCATCCTCTATCACTGCACGTTCCATTGTTCATGCTGCAATTCACATCAATGCAAAGACCGCTCTGATACTGCTTGATCCAGGTCCAAGTGTGACGCAGGACCCTTCCAAGACCTTTTACTTTCATGATGTATTAAATTGCATTTTTAAAAGAACATTAATGAATACATCTGCATGCTGTAAATAACAGGAACATGAAAATCATCAACACATGAAAACATACGCTGTTGATAACGGAGTTTGTCCAGGAGGGACTACGTCTCCGGGCCTCGGTGTCAAGATGGTGTAGGCCGCTGCATTAAGTGTTGTCAATAATGATGATGTACATACGAGATGATGTCACGATCATACAAGGAAAATGACCTCACGCAGCAGTGGCGCCATGAGATGTTCCACTAAAGGAACTCTCACTCAAAAGACTCCTATCAGTATGACACAAAAAATCATGCACGATGAACATCCCGCCAACATGGCATAAAAGGGATGTCAAAACAAACATGCATGGCGACACATGAGTATCCCATCAACATACAACAAAGGGATCTCAAAACACAACATGATGAATCATGACAACAAGTACATCACATAGGCGATTCTACATCACATCAAGCAGGAATCATAAAAATGAGTAATAAACAAGATCCCATCAACTTACAACCAAGGGCCATCTGAAGAAGCGAATGTCAAACTGTTGAAGCTGCTCGGACCATCGATCTCACGACATCAATCGCATGACTGCTCACACATGGATGTTGACACCTGCATTCCACTTAGAAAAGTGACTGAAGAATATAACAAGAGAATGACAAATCTGAATGCACCATCAGATTTGTGGTGTTGAATAATGAAAATCGACTGTCCAAAATCTGAATTCTAAGAAGTTGAGAATTTGGGGCTGAAGGAATCTTTTAGATTCCCCCTAGATTCCTCAAAGATTCTACTCCATGGGTGGACAGGAAATCTGAAACTCCAAAGGCAAATCTAACTTTTCCATTGTGATCCCTGCGAAAAACTGTGAAAAGCAAGTATAAACTTGACTATATTCCGACATGGAGAAAAATTACCTCCTCAGAAAAATTACAAGGATCATGGTTCCACTCCCTGTTTTTGCAGCGATCATGGTTCCACCTTCATCCTAAAAATGACCGAACAATGCAGAACTTTGATGGAGACATGGATAGTGCCATTGCCTTCGCGGCGACGAGAAGTGCTAAAACCATATAAAATCTGTCAAGATTTGACAAAATGAAATTTCACCCTTCTTGCATAACGCTGCCTCGAACTACGTGCACAACCTCCTCCTGTCTCGAAATCCATACCCGCTCCTGGTTCCTCCATCTGCCCCCGAACTACGTGCAAAATGAGGTTTATATTATTCTTTGGGCGGAAATACCAAGAAACTCTGTTTGGTGCAGTGGTAAACATAGGCATTAGTTGAGGAGGGGTCGCGTGGTCAAACCCCGCCCCTCCCATTTTTTACACATTATTGTTTTTTTTGTAATGAATTAAATTTCAAATGGGGGTCAGGTCCGCATTGGGTAGCCCGCCCCATAATCCGTCTTGGCGTGCATTAAGTTCTTGTGGTCGCATTAACAGTTGTTGACTTTTGTTTTGGGGCCGCCCGCTTAGGGGTCGGCCACGTGGGCCAGGCGGGTTCGACCCCCGCCAGTCCCGTATCATAGTGTTGTCATCACATTAAAGGTTGGTAGTTGGGGCATGGGTCGGGTCCACCGTTAGTGGCCTGTGCCCACCCCCATAATACATGTTTTAAATATATGTGGGGTTATGGTTAAGGCGTAGGTGGTGGGGGTGGTGGCCCACCACCACCCTTTTTTTTTAATATTTTTTTTATTAATAAAAAAATTTGTTCAGAAATTTGAATTTTTAGGCCGAAGGAGACAATTTAACTAGGCAACAATTTTTCCCGAAATCTGGCCAGAGTTGGCCGGATTCCGTCTGCCGGAAAAGGCCAAATTGTGGCTTCCTTAACCGGCCCTGTCACCAAAAAGTCAACCGAACTTTGATTTACGAACCGTTCACACCACCGCAATTAGGACGATGAGATCTACGCTCTGGTCCTAGTTCAAAAGCATTTTGCTCACTTTGATTTTTGAGCTTTCATGAGTCCTCCTTGTCTTGTGTGTGTCTCTGGAGCCACCTGGATCATCTTCTGAATGGATCTTCTATATACAGGTCCCTTCTAACAGAGTTTTAACTTGAGCTTCAGGGCCGTTTGTGAAGTAAAATTTTCCTTATGTTAAGGTCCCTCTGTAAATACTTCTCATGTTCAAGTCCCTCTATAAATACTGCAAATTTAGGTCCCTTTGTAAATACTGCAAATTCAGGTCCCTTTGTGACTTTTCATGAAGTCTCCTCTTATAGTTTTGAATGTTGAAGTTGAAGTTGAGTGTTGAAGTTGAAATATCTTCATCTTCCATATTAATTATCAACATGCTTGAATTTCTTTATTTTGAATATTTTCATGTTGAAATGAGACGGATAACAACGCTTGAAATGAAAATGATAACAAGGCATTTTAGTAATGAAACCAATGCCTTTCCCCCCTTGCTTATTCTAAGACTTGTCCCCAAGTCTTTGAACTGGATGATTCCTTTTTCAAAGAATGAGATGACATAGTTTATTGTTAGAATAAAATAGAGAATCTATCTGAAATAATGAAATGAGCTAGAACCATTTTTTATTTTTATTTTGGAATTCATATTAGCCAATTATCTTGGTTTTCCAATATGAATTCAGGTTTGTATTGTGTCAGGAACCTGGATTTTCACAACCAAACCTCTTTATTATTTTTGACAATTTTTTTTTCTTTTCTGGATGGAGGTGAGATATAATGGAGCAGGTATGGAAAGATTTTGAAAATAAGATAGGTTGAAGTCATGATATAGTAGTATATGGATATATAGATAGATAATAGGTATGGAATTCAACGCGCATGATCGCGTATCTTAACATACAATATGGGTAATGGATGATATCATGAACAATATAGATTATGAAATGATTCTTTGGCAATGGATGTGACTTGTAATGGTATATACCTTGACTTCTTCTTCTTCTGATTGGCTTCATGTCTTTTGCCTTGATCTCAATCCATCTTGTAGGTTTGTTGGTGTTGTTGGTCAGCAACTGATCTAGGTGGATATTGGTGGCCACCTGCCAAATCCCCTTGGACCCCTACCATTGTTTGTTTCAGCTTTTCAGTTTCCTTGATTGTAGCATAGTTTACTATTTTTAGCAGTTTTTCGGGCCTGAAATTCCAGAGCCGTCCTGAGGCTCTAAATGACGTTTTTTGGGAAAATTGGGAGCAACATGGTTCCATGGATCGATGTTTCTCTTCCCAAAGTTGTAGTTCTTCGATAGATATTTCTAACGAGATACTGTGCGCGTCAAATGGAGATCGTATGCCAAAGTTACAACCCCGGGAAGTTGATGTACCAATTTGCCCAAACGGGGCCCATAGTTTGCATTTCATCTTCTAGGGTTAGGTTTTTGGATGTTTATGGTTTTCCATTGCTTTTCAACAATAAATAGACCTTCGAGCCTCATTGTAACATAGTTCAGAGGCATGTAGCCGCCACATCTCTTCTCAGAGATAAGCTACCATCGCCCTAGCTGGTTTATTTCCATTGTTGTTTGTAAGCATATTTCAGTATTTTACATTAATGAAATGAAGTATTATTTCCGCTACATCTCTGTGTTTATGGTTATCTCTGTAATTTGTTGCATTCCTATTTAAATCCAGATCAGTGGTATCAGAGCGGTTTGCTTTTTCTCTATTTTTCTTTGCATGTCCCCAACGAGGTTGGGATATAAGGAGTTAGGGCTTGAACTGGTCGAACCTTTGCAAGACCAACCTCGCAAATCCCGACGGCCTCCCATGGTAGATGAAAAGAAATATGAGGGGGTAGGAGATCCTATCAAAATCTTGCTCGAAGAAGCCCTCAAGCAATAAAGGAACACGATGATGGACAACTTTGCCCAAATCCTTCAGCAGCTACCTAGGGGTGACGCATCGGCTTCCAACAGCTACTTTGGAAACACCACACCATTTAAGGTACAAGTTAATTTTGAAATCCCCATATTCGAAGGTCAGATAGACGCAGATGCCATCAATAAATGGTTAAATATGCTAGAGTGTTATTTTTCTGTTCATGATTTTTCCAGTCGGGAAAAGATTATTTTCGCTCGTTTCAAAGCAGCCCCCCACATCAAGGACTAGTGGGAAACCTACTGCGAGCAGAAGGATGAAAGTACAGGCTCACTATTTTCAGACGCACCCACTTGGGATTCATTCCGGGATGCCATCAAGGAGCAGTACTACCCTGTCGGAAGCTACGAGGATCAATACATAAAGTGGACCACGCTGCGGCAGGGAAGGGACCAAGACGTGTTGGAGTTTACCAATATTTTCCATACCCTTCGCACAAAGTTGGGTATCAAGGATTCGGAGCAACATTTGGTACTCAAATATCGTGGCTGCTTGCACAAGTAAATCCAGGAAGAAATAGAATTCCTGAACATCCCGTCGCTCGGCATGGCATACCGATATGCTGTCAAGGTCGAGCAAAAGTTTAAATAGAAGAAGCGAGACTTTGGATCTGCAAATCCGAAGCAAGGGAAAGGTGCCCCAAAACTGCAAAACAAAGGACAAAGCCAAGGTGGGGTGGCCCAAGACAACCCGCCAAAGCTGCAAGCAAAGAACAACATCGTGAAGCCAAAAAAGGACACAGGAAAGTGGTGTGAGTTCCATAAGAGCTCCACTCACAACACAAGTGAGTGTCGGGCCAAGCAGTCACTAGTGGCCGAGCTAAAGGTTTCAAAATCAAATGCATGTTTCGACTTTGAGTCAGAACCCAACAAAGGGAATGACAAAGGGAAGCAGATTATCGATGCGGAGCCCAACACCACCGTTGCCACCACGAAGATCCAGAAGGAGGAACCCGAAGATCCAGAGGAGGAGGAGCGTCTCTTCCACTCCTAGATGTGGGTAAAAGGCTCCCCGCTACAGTTCATTGTCAACAGCGGGAGCCAAAAGAACCTCATCTCGGAAGAGGTCGTGAAGTAGCTGGGCTTACCAACCATAGCACATCCACAACCGTACACCATCAGGTGGCTTCACCAAGGACGGGATCTTCGCATGAGCTAGCAGTGTTGCCTTCCATACAACATCAAGCCCTTCACGGATGAGGTATTATGTGACATTGCTCCCCTTGAAGTTTGTGATGTATTATTAGGACAACCATACTTGTGGAAGCGACATGCTATGTATGAATCAAGGCCCTGTGCTGTTATTGTTACTTTGGGAAATAAGTTGTGCAGGATACCGGAGGTAGCACTGCCTACCGCCATCTCTTTGATTACTAAAAAAAAATGCAGTAAGCTCGTTTCCAAAACCGGGAAATTTGTTTTCCTGATGATATGCCCTCAAGGAAAGAAGAAGACGGTGGTCACGACCTCCAGACAGGGCCCCTCCGCATGACAACTACAGATGGACAAGGTCATGGAGGAGTACGAGGACATCTTCACCTCCTCCATAGGGGTTCCTCTGCACTGTCAGGTCAAGCACTCCATCGATCTGACCCCAGGTGCGCCGCTGCCCAATGGACCAATCTATTGGCACTTCATTCTGGAGAATGATGAAATCAAGAGGCAGATTCAGGAGCTGCTGCAGAAAGGTCACATCCGTCCGAGTTGATTTCCCTATGGGAGCCCGATCGTGTTGGTATAGAAGAAGGATGGGACTTGGAGACTCTGTATTGATTATGAAGCACTAAACAAGATCACTGTCCGTAATAGGTACCCAATCCCATAAATTGATGACCTCTTGGACCAACTGAAGGGGGGAAAATATTTCAGCAAGATCGATTTGAAGTCAGGATATCACCAGGTACCAATCAAACCCTCCGATGTGTGGAAGACTGCCTTTAAAGCCAAGGAGGGCCTTTTTCGAATGGTTGGTTATGCCTTTCAGATTGACGAATGCTCCTGCAACCTTCATGAGGCTAATGGATGACATCTTGTGGCCATTCACCAACTCATTTGTAGTGGTATACTTGGATGACATCCTAATCTTCAGCCAGAGTTGGGAGGAGCACCTCCACCACATCCGACAGGTTCTCCAAACATTGTGGCAACACAAGTTATGTGCCAATTTGGAGAAATGCACTTTTGGCATGACCCAGGTTCAATATCTAGGATACATTATTGATGAACAGGGGGTGCATGTGGATCCAGCCAAGATCCAAGTCATTCGATATTGGCCATCTCCAACCACTCTGACAGGGCTCCACAACTTTATAGGTCTTGCCAACTTCTATCGCAGGTTCGTGTTGGGATTTTCTCAAATCACTTGGCCCTTGAGTCAATTCACCAAGGGAGGAGCAAAAGAAAAATTCTTTTGGTCTGAATCTCAATAGAAGGCATTCATAGAGTTAAAACATTGCCTCTGCACGACACCAGTACTCACATTACCAGACTTGAAACAACCATTTGAGGTCGAGACAGATGCCTCTGACTATGCTATTGGGGTAGTCCTTACTCAACACGGGCATCCAGTGGCATAACATAGTGAGACACTTTCAGACACAGTCCGGAAGTATCCCACTTATGACAAAGGGATGTATTCCATTGTGCAGGCCTGCCGACATTGGAAGCATCACATTTTGGAGAAGGAAATGGTCATCCACACAGACCACCGACCCCTACAGTTCATACAGACCCAAGGAAGTTGCAAATTGATTGCCATCAAAAGTGGTCCACATACCTGCGATAGTTCCATTTGAATATCAAGTATAAGAAGGCTAGCACCAATAATGTTGCAGATTGCCTCAGTCGACCACTGATCATGGTGTTAACCACTGTGCTCAACTCTTGTGGGCACGAGGATTTTGATTGGCCACTTCTCTATAAAAGTGACCCAGAATTCGGCCACACATACCAAACACTCTTGGAGGGTCAGCATGTTCCAAATTTTCACCTCCAGGATGCCCTTTTATGCCACTTGGGTCACCTTTGTGTTCGTTCAAGTGAGCGTGCCAAGATGATTTGGGAAGCACATTGCAGTCAGGATGTTGGACATTTCGGGGTCGAGAAAATGGTGGCAGTACTGTAGAAGTATTTCTATTAGCCGAATCTTCGACAGGATGTCGGGAAGTACATCAGATCATGCATTTCCTGCGCCATTTCCAAATAGACCATCAAGAATCAAGGCATCTATACCCTGCTACCTACCCCTAGTCGACCTTGGGAATCCATCTCCATGGATTACATGTCAGGCCTTCCTTCCACTAAGCATGGAAATGGCTGTGTGTTTGTGGTCATCGACAGGTTCTCAAAGATGGCCATTATGGCTGCTTGTAAGAAGAATATCACAGCAGAAGCCACTGCTAAACTCTTCTTTGAACGAGTGTGGGTATACTTTGGGATCCCACAATCTATCATATTAGATTGGGACAGTAGGTTCCTCAGTACATTTTGGTCCAGTCTCTGGTCTATGCTTGACACCAAACTCACTAAGTCCACAGCCTTCCATCCTCAAACTGATGGCCAGACAGAGGTTGTCAACAGGATGATCGTACACATTCTACACATGTACAACCCAAAGCATCCACGCACATGGGACGAGATCCTCCCCTACGTTCAACACAGCTATAACCGGGCTCTCCACAACTCAACTGGCCATGGCCCTTTTCAGGTGGGCTTGGGATTCCGGCCACTATGTCCCATTGATGTGGCCATGCCATTTGCAGCTACTCACGCAGATTCGGCTCATGTCCAATCTGAAACAGATAAGGCAAACAACTTCATTGAACACATCCAACATATTTTCCAGTAGGTCCATGACATTTTGGAGAAATCAAATGCCAAGTACAAGCAACGACATGATCAACATCGGGTGCAACACAAGTTTTAGGTGGGCGACAAAGTCTGGTTGCATTTGCAAAAGGAACACCTTACCAGAGCCTATCAAAAACTCAGACCACTCCAATATGGTCCTTACACCATTACTAAGGCTATGGGAGATAATGCATTTGAGCTCAGCATTCCCCCATTCCTTGGCCTACACCTAGTGTTCAATGTGGACCGCCTTCGGCCATACTTTCCACCATTACTAGACACATCCGACATTGCAGAATAGCTCACACCCACAGAGTTAAATCCAGATTGCATGGAACAAGTTGCAGCGGATTAGATCATGGACACATAAATCAAGCACACTTGGCAACAGAATATCCAACTGTATCGAGTTGTCAAAGTAGGCCAAGTCCATCACCAGGGCAAGTGGATCACTAGGGACCAAGTTCAACAGAAGTTTCCTCATATCATGGAGGAACTCAACGCAATGGGGACCATTGCTTCCTAAGGGGGGAGGAATGATCCAGGTGGATATTGGTGGCCACCTGCCAAGTCCACTTGGACCCCCACCATTATTTGTTTCAGCTTTTCAGTTTCCTTAATTGTAGCACAATTTACTATTTTTAGCAGTTTTTCGGGTCCTGAACTTCCGGAGTTGTTTTGAGGCCCTAAACGACGTTTTTTGGGAAAAATGGGAGCAACATTGGTGCACGAAAAAATGTTGCTCTTCCCAAAGTTGTAGTTCTCGGATAGATCTTTCTAACAAGACACTGTGCTTGTCAAACGGAGATCGTATTCCAAAGTTACGACCCCAGGAAGTTGATGTACCAATTTGCCCAAACGGGGCCCATAGTTTGGCATTTCATCTTCTAGGGTTAGGTTTTTGGATGTTTAGGGTTTTCCATTGTTTATCAACAATAAATAGGCCTTCGAGACTCTTTGTAACACAGTTTAGAGGCATGTAGCCGCCACATCTCTTCTCAGAGATAAGTTACCATTGCCCTAGTTGGTTTATTTCCATTGTTGTTTGTAATCATATTTCAGTATTTTACATTAATGAAATGAAGTATTATTTCTGTTGCATCTCTGTGTTTATGGTTATCTTTGTAATTTGTTGCGTTCTTGTTTAAATCTAGATCAGCAATTGAAAGCAAGCTTCATGAGTTTTGAGTTTCATTGAACTAAACATCGGGTGAATTCCATTTTTATTTAACTTGAATATTTTCATTTCATATTCTCATATATGAATTTTTAAATATTGACTTTGAAAATCCTTCATCCATGGAGTTGACCCCTCAAATCTTCCCGGGGCCTGCAAAAACATAGCACTTGCCTGCAATACAATATTAGATGATGGAGGAAGAGAGGTGTACAATATATCTTCTTCCAATAAATATGTAAAATAATTACCAGCAATGCTTAACAACAAGTCCAAAGATGATATACAAAGAAAATGCATTGTTTATCCCTTGAGAAATGGTGGCCAAGCTAGACCTCCTAGTGGTATTTTGTTCACAAAATCTTCGTTTCACATCCAATTAGAGTGATTTAAAAGCCAAGTTGAAGTGAATTCATATGGATACTTCCGGTATAAGCAGGTTTCCAAAATGGTTTAAAATGATATGCTAAAAATGATGAGAAGTACCATGTTTGATAGAGCTTCTTGTGAATTTTTTACTAGACCAACAATTTGGAGTGTAACTTTTTTTTTAAATATTGGATAGATATCATTCCACTTGGAGATTAAATTAGATTAATTTTTGTCTATCCAGTAGAAACAAGTTTTTAAAATTGTTAGGTTTGATATCATAAAAATTCTGATGAACAGACCTAGGAGGCAGAGTTTCACTATGTTGATTTTATGACATGCCGTCACTAAATGTGGCATAACTTTTTCACCCAACCTTCAAATGGGATGATTAAATTGTGTCTTGAACTAGAATTGAATATATATATATATATATATGGGTTTTGAAAATAAGATGATTTAATATGTGAAATATGTCAATGAACAGTCAAGACCTAAAATTGTCACCGTGCATATTTTTTGACAAGCAGTTAGTCTTTTGAGCATAACTTTTCATATGATGTCGGATTGAGGTGATTAAAATTGATTTGGAAACTAGATTCGAAGGGATATCTTCCTATACATATCGTGTAAAAATGTTTCCATTAGACCCCTTGAATCAATGTTGTACTAACTCTGTCCTCAAAATTTCACTTGAGACCTAGTATTTATTTTGATCAATTTATTTTTTTGTGATCCAAATTGAAAAATTCAAAATGGATTTAAAAAATAGATTTCAAGAGATTATTTGGTTAAAAACATGCTTTGAAAATGATCCTATATGGTTACCCAAGATAGGATTGTTCTTATTCCATTTTGCCATAAAAATCATTCCAAATGAGTATTGAACAATGATTTGAAGAATTATTCATGAGAGTTTGAACCAAAAGTCTTATTGTGAACTCATTTTACCTATTTATTTATTTATTCTATTATATCCTACTCTATTGTAGAAAAATAAGTCATTCTCTCAAGTATAAGAGAATTTCCAATGCATCCATTTGCGTAACAAGATCATAAGTAGACTCACATCCAAGTTTGAAAAATATACTTTAATGAATGCTTGGACATGAAAAATTAGTTGATCGTAAAGATTTGATGCTAAGGAATGTTTAAAAGTAGAGTGGTATTGTGGCCTAATGACTAGTTGAAACCAAATTTGAGTTTGATCTTTAAGTCTTTGATTCTCCTCAACTATCATAACACAAAGTTCTTCTTGTGGAACTTGTTCAAAATCATGAATGCACAAGGGATCTTGTGATACATATTCTAGATTTCCTTCAATTTTTAGCTCTATTTTTTGAATTTCATTGCATGTGATCCATGACTCATTAATCTTCTTACAAAGATAACTAGAATAAGCTTCTAGATTCTCTTATTATGGATCCTCTTCATGGATGCTTTGTTCCTCTTCTATCTTTTGAAATGAAGATTCATCCCTAGTGACCATTCTAAATTGTGGACAAGGATTTAAGAAGATCCTTGTGGTGGCATACCCTCCTTTTCTAAATGACTTCTTTAACATCATGTTTTGTAGATCTTTGTTTTGCAAATGGATTTTGTAGTTAATGAGTTTTTGTTAGTGGTTGGGGGTTTTGTTTTTGGGATCTATCTTTCTAATTTCTATGTCTAAGCATGAATAACCATAACGAAAAGTGTTTTTTGTTTTTATGTTTTGTTGTTGTTGTTGTTGTTGTTTTTTTATTTATTTTTTATTATATGTTTTCTAAACAATCTTCCTAACTAGCTCTATCTAAGTATGCTTCCCGACAACGACGCCAAAAATGTCAGTCCAATTTACTGAGATAAATTAGAGCATATATTTTACTTATCTATCCAGGTTGGTAGACTTAGAAGCAAACCAAATTTTATGGAATCTTAGATTAAACTAGTGTAGGAAGTAGTTGTTTAGATGAAATTAATGGAAATGCATATTACAAATATAAAATCTAATTGTAAAGAAAGCATAAAAACTTGATCTACAAGCATGAATAAGAAAATAATGATTTTAACTGAATTAGAATCAACACAGAAGAGGCTCTAATTCTAGAGATCCTGGTTGTCCTTCCTTTGATTTCTTTTTCAACTAAAACTAAACACACCATAAATCATAACACTTGATTTAAGAAAGCAAGAAAAGATGAATGCATAGAAAGAGATTTCAGTCCAATTCTTAGTTCACAAGGAAGAGGCTCCAACTTGGAGATCTGGGTTGTCCTTCCTTACTCAAACTAGTCACTGAAAAGAGATCAATTCCAAAATATAAATGGGCATGAAAATATTCACAAGAGATTATACAGAAAACTAAAATGCTAACTATTCACAATTATGCACACTAATTCACAAAATAATGTACGAAGCTTAGAATGGGGTCCTCCACATTTGCTTGGTACACCTATAAAACAATCAAGTGCAACAATTCACCATTCAAATCCCACAATAATGATGCATAAGAAATATAGAGCAAGTCTCAAAATGTATTCGAAAAGAGAGTAATCACAATGATAATAATATATGTCCATATTTGCTTAGTTGTTATGCTTAAATAGGCTAAAATTATAACTAAATCAACTATAATGGTTGTAACAACCAATGAGATTCCTATTCCACCTACTAGGGTAAAATTCATCCCTTTGTTGCAAAAAATATGGTAAGTTTCCACAAAATCACAAAACTGCCCCTAAATCAGGGAATTTCCTGAATGACTCGTCAAGTTTGACCAGCTTTGACCAAGCTTGTTCTGACTCATTTGGAGTGTGCCAATAGGAGTCTGTTCATCCTTGGTTCCTATACTTCTTGAATCTATATTCATTTTGTGCCCATGTTTCCTACACATATGACTTTAATGGAGCCATTACGGGAAATTTTGTTTTTGCCAAAAATAAGTTTTAATACCCAATTTTTACTGAAAATTCTAAAAATTAAAAGACATAATTATTTTACCTTAACGTGAAAAAAGAGGCCAAAATATGACAAATACGATCATGATATGGAGGTAAGGGATGATAGAATGGTGGAATGTGCATGGTGAAAACGATCAAAATTAGAGGTCAACACCTACCTCACAAAGTACTCCCACACAGGTCTAAGTGTCTAGATGTGTTGAATTCGTCACTTTAAAGTAAAGTGATTTTTATACAAAAAACCAATTTAATCTAGGGAAATGCAAAGACCATTTGCATTAGTGAATTAGATGAATCCTAACTACTAATATCAAGTGAGGTGAGATCTAATCTTAAATGTTAATCACTTTGAATATTACGGTTATGTATTTGGTCAAAAACTCAAGCTTATAAAAGCAAGGCTAGTTGAAGGAGGAAGACACAACAATGATGAGCACAAGACATAGTGAGATAGTGAGGATCATAGTGATTGGGTGAAGGAATTTCATTCAAGTGTGAAGGTGCCAAAGAAGAGTGCAAGAGTGATTTTCTTACATCAAGGAGTCATTTCCAACAGGGTTGATTGCAAACATGCAACAACAAGAGAGTTTGTATAGCAAGACAATGCGCATGTTAGGGTTGTATAGTGGTTTGTAGACCCACACTTTCCATGTGAGGGTAGGAGACAATCACACATGTGTAGTAGGTAGCATATATGTTAGGGCGAGTGAGCTCACAAGTCACGCGAATTACAAGCATGGTATAAACAACATACAATAGTTGTACATGTGGCAAACAAGTCGTACATGTTAGGGAAGAAGTTAACAGGTTGCGAGGGTGCTCATGATTATTTTTAGAGGTATTACAACTTATACATGTGCCCAAAAAAAAATGTAATTTTTTTAGTTTGTATTTTTCCTCACAGGGCCATTTTCCCAGTAGGGGAAAACCCTTGTAATGAACAAAAAATTTGAAGGGAAACAAATTGTATGTATTGTGAAATTAACTTATTCCACTTCTACTTGACTTTTACTTTATTTACTATTAAAATATCAACTATGCAATTTTTTTTTGTAAGTTTAGGTAGTTCCTTCCTTTTCTATTTATATTGACCAATAAGACCAGATACATCATTTTGGTGGCCTCAACCTGCCCCGAAGGGAAACCAAGTCTGTTGGCCACTTAAGTTTGCTATAAGCATTCCAAAAACAAAATTTCACTAGTCTTTCCATCCGGGCTATGTGCACTAAACAGTTAAAAATACTTAACAAACTAAGAACTAGCATGAAACAACTGAAGAAAAAAATTGTTCGCTAAAAACAGAAGAAACATTGAAGGATCATTCTTTCTGGTCATCAGCAGTCGGATCAGCATTTATGGGGGTATCCATGGGTTCTGCATGAGTTTGAGTCGTCTGAGCCATCTGAACCAGCCTCTGTTGGATCTCATCCAACTTGTTATCCTGCATAATCATAATCACCTGCAAATTCTTCATTTTTTTTTTAAGTTTGGCATCCCTTGGGCGATTTCAGCCACTTCCCCTGCCACCTACTCCAGCGCCTTCGCAAGAAGGCATTTTAGAACCCAGTAGACATGAAGAGCTTGCCGGTAGAGCGTCATCCGTCCTCGAGTGTTACCAGGATCTTGGATTATTTCTGCCCACTCTTCTATCTCAGGATCAGACTGTTCTTCCATCACATTTGCCTCCATATCTTGAATAAGCTGGTGGATGTCGTCATCCGTACCCTCTCTGTAAGCTCTTGCAGCTTCCTGGACTGCTGTCAGCATGGATCTCCTCCCCCTGCGTTGGCTAGCCAGTGAAGCAGTTGACGGGTCTTCTCTATTCTGCTGACTTGGACGTCCTCTGCCTCCACGCCCCCTTCCGTGGCCCAGGCGTGCCATCCTTCCTTTTATCATTTCCTATTTACAATTTTCATTCACAGAGGTCAGATTTCGAAGATTTATAAAATTTCCCTCCTCCTTAATTTTCTTGGTTTTTATCCCACCTCCCCTGCTCCAGTCACCTTCATTTGTCTGGGGATTCTGGTGATTATCTTCTCTCGGATGAAGGAAGGTAAGAAGGCCTTCTGTCATACGAACCAATTCCTGAGCCAGGTGCATGGTTTTCATGTCTTGCCTTTCTGCCTCCCTCTTGTCCTTCGTTGTGGGTTGAGCGGTTCGACCCTCCGTGTTTCTCCCTAGACTATCTTCTGGGCCACATTTTCTCCACCCGTCTTGTACCCTTCCCTGATTCAACCCCATTTCACTTACATAGTGCATGGCAGAGTAAAAGGCAACCCCGCGCCTGCTCTCTTCTTCCCCAGAGGCAGCCAACATTCCATTTTCGTCCATCATACCATTCAAGACAGAGAAAAAATCAGAAGAAGGTCCAGAAATGACATACCTGAAATTGCAATTTTCCATAGAGGCTCCGTCTATTTGTGTTGCACCCTGCTTCTCTTCCTCCCAGTGCAGCTTACCTATCCTTCTACACTTCGCCACCTTTGAATGATATAAACCACCTGTCCCACTCCCTATCCCACTACCGCCGCCAATTCTGCATTCCTCTTTCATTCCACTCCTCCCACTCCGATTTCTTGAGATGTGCGCTGACATGCAGTACGCTACCATGGCGGGAAGGATGACGCTACGGCTAGGAAAGGATCCCTCTGTCCTACCGCAATCATGATTTTTCCTGCCACCCTCACCTGCTTTTCTCCACACCCCGATCAGGGGCCATCTGTATCTATTGTCTTTGGATCGTGTCTTCATTATGATCTTGGATTAATATCATTCTAAGCGGTTCTAATTCTGGCTTCTCTGAATGTGTCGCCCATATACTATCCAATTTCCCTCCTTGTTCCTCGATTCCCCAGTTTGCAAGAAAATCCGCTGCTCTGTTTCCCTCTCTTCTGACATGCTTAATGTACTCAAAATTTTTTAGGATAATTTACAGCTCTTGGATCAGGCTAGCCGTCCTCCAATTTTGAGTAACTTTGTCCCATGAGGTCCCATTATTAATTTTTTTAATTATGTGCGTTACCATTTGGGAGTCTCCTTCCACTTCCAGGTTGTTGTAGCCATTTCTGATTGCTATCTTCAGTCCTTGACATACTGCCATCAATTCGGCTTCATTGTTGCTCATGATGCCGCCATTGTCTGAGTAAATCCATTTTGTTCTGCCTTGGTCATCTCGAAAGAGGCCTCCAATCCCCGCCGAGCCTGGGTTGCCTTTGGATGCTCCATCGAAATTTAACTTTATAAATCCTGCCAAGGGGCGAGAGAAGTGCATGGTACTGTTGCACCCTATATTGGGTTGTTTCCACATCTATGGAGCCACCATTCCTTGATGAAGGTTCAACTTCCTTAGAATTTGGTCTTCTTCCGGCGTCGTTTCCCAGTCCTCTGTGCTCCAGGTGTCCGCTAAGATGGTCTCTCGAATATGACTCAATGTTTTTCCCTAGATTTGCTCTTTCGACATCTCTTTATTTTGGAAGATTCTTCTGTTTCTTTCTTTCCAAATCATCCACATATTCATGCCTACTGCTAGACTCCAGGCTCGTCTAACCACAGGGCTTGTGAATTGGCCTCTTCCCCATTGTTTAATTGTGTCCCTGATACTCTGTTGATCTCTGTGTGTCCTTCCAAAGAGTTTCCTAACTTCTTCCCATTGCTGCTGTGCTCCATTACATGAGTTCAGGAGATGTTCCTGCGTTTCCTGATCTTGTTTGCATAGACAACATCAGGGGGGGGTCCATGAATCCCATGCTTTTGAAGTTGGTCCCAGGTCAGAATGCGACCTTTACATACCAGCCACAGGAAGTGGGCCACTTTCGGCCACCAGTTGCTGCTCCAAATTTGTTTCCAATTTACTGCCATATCATCTTGTTCTCTCTGAGTGAAGAGATGATATGCTTCTTTAATCGTGAAATTTCCCTTCATTGTGTAACCCCATCTCAATATGTCTGGTCCTGGTCTTATAGGTATTTTCCTTGTCTGCATTTCTTTTAGATATATTTCTCTTTGTTCTCTATCAACCTTTCCATTCCATTCTTCTGAATTCTTCCAGGTTCTCCATGATTCTTCTTGGCCCCCTTCCTTCTAGAAGTCTCTTACAAAGTTCATCCCTTCCTCTTTTCCTTTTGACATATATCGCTTAAGGCTTGTAATCCATTCAGTCTTTCTCTTTGCTGCCAGGCTTCTTCCCAGAACTTGGCTGAGCTGCCATTCCTGATTTCCCAGAAAGCATGTTTAGTTATTATCTCCCTGTTTTGACTAGCCAGATTCCATATTGTAGAACCTTTCGGGGTGTCCCTTATTCTTAAGATCTCCTCTGGACTTGTTGGCATATTATATTTTTTTGTCCATATTCTTTTCCATAGGTCATCTCCTCCCTTCATCCAGCGCCACCAAAGCTTAGCCCCCATTACTTGGTTCAATGAGTGAGGATCTCTGAGACCTAATCCTCCCTCAGTTTTACTTTTCACCAAGCCCTTCTAGGATACCAGCGCCCATTTTCTTTGTTCCTTTGGTCCTCCCCAAATGAATTTTTTAAAAATATCCACCATCTTGGCACACGCTCCTTTAGGGGCAGCCATTGCCGAGAGTTGGTATATCGGGATCGATTGAAGGACTGCCTTGACCAATACAGCTCGGCCTGCGATGTTCAATGTTCTGAAGGACCAGTTGGCTAGTTTTCTTGCAATTTTCTCAATGGTTTGTTGCCAATTCGTCAGTCTTAGCAGATTCAAGGCTAACAGAGTGCCTAGATATTTTGTGGGTAGCTCTCCTGAGCGAAAACCCAAAATTCTTGTTAAAAAATTTCTAATGTTTCCTGTTGTATTGAAAAAATAGGTGCAAGACTTTTATTTATTAATTTGCATGCCAGAAGCTTCCATAAAGAGGTCTAGGATCTCTTTAATTCTTCTAGCTTCTCTGAGAGACACAACACAAAACAGCATGATGTCATCAACAAATTGCTGGTGAGTAATTGGTATGTTACTGCCCCATATCTGGATTCCTCTAATCTTTCTTTCCCTTAATTATTTTTTGATGTATCTGCCTAAGCCTTCCGCTGCAATGATGAACAAGAAGGGGGAAAGTGGATCTCCCTGTCAGAGTCCTCTGGAAGCTTTAAAAGTTTGGGATCAACTATGCAATTTATTTAGTCACATGTGGTCTAATTTACAACAAGGAATTACTAAGAAATGTTTTTCCTGTTTGTTGGGGTTAAGGAAATTTAAAAATAAGCATGTTGGGAGTGACTTCCATGTTAAATGTTATTATTTCTCCTTGCTAAATAGATATTTTTTGCTAATAATTGTAGTAACTTGGTTGTGTGATTCTCATACCTGTGAAGGTTAATAGTGTCATTAAGTACTCAATGGAGAAATAAAGTTTGTGATTGTCTAGTAATGTTGAGTAAATCTTATGAGAATGGAATTTTGTAATGATAGAGACATGGAATTGAAAGGATGTGTATCAAAAACTCATTCGATGCTTTGTGTTACATTGGATAAAACTACATGGAGATTGTCTTTAGAAAAAGCATAAGCGTGAAAAGTTGAAATAATATATATTTATTGTACCTATGTAACTTCACACACTTGGAGTAACATGAAATGTTCTTGTAATACGTAAAGGGTATATGGTTGTAAGACCCAATGTGGCATACATGGTCCTATTGACAGGCAGAAAAATTCCTCCTACAACGAGTGAGTATTTGCCCGATTAGGGTCCCAATTAGACCCTTTTTCGTTTAGATGGTTGTATACTCTTCGGAACAAAGGTCTGGTTGTCTATATTAACTTGAACTAAAATTAAACTAGTTTAGAAAAATAACTAATCTAGGGAAAATATATGACATATTCTAATATTTATAATTATCTACAAAAATATAAACTGTTGGTAAGATAGGCTATGTTTGAACAACATGAGAGTAAAGGATTCATATTAACATAATAAACCACGTGAAATATCATGTTATTTTAAATCATATCTAGATTTGGGTCCAGCTAACCACATAGATAAGTTTTGAAAGAGTTTTTATATGGAAAACTCAAAAAACATATTTTTTCACATTTTCATCCCATTCAAACTAATTTTTTTGTTATTTTTCTGAAATATACATGCATGCATCCACAAACGAAATCTAAGAAAGAACGCTATATCAAACAACGAGAGAAATTAATATTCTATCTTTGGAATATCATATCACAATGATCAAGCAGTAATGAAAAGTTAACAATTCATAAACCTCCATTTAAAAATGGATGTAGACTGTAACATGTCATAAGAAATGTTTAACATAAAAATCAAATATTCATTCAGAATTAAATAGCACAAGTTGAAGAGAAATACCAAATGCATCTATTAAGGAATTAAAAAGATGTCTAGACATTAATCTCATAGCTTATAATGCATTAAAACTAAATGCGGTCTTCAAAAAAGTTACTTCAACATTGATTCAAAAATACAAGTCTCGAGTCTTCACAATTTCTTAACCCCTTACACCAATGTAAGAGGTTCTATAAATACTTGAAAAAATAGGATATGTTTCAAAAAATAAGATAAGTCTTAAAACAAGAAAATCAAAAGATTTTCTGAAAGTAAATATCTACTTCTAAAAATATATATTCTATCACTATTCAACTGATATCTCCCTGAGAAGTAGGTAACTTCTCCTCGTCTTTAGAATCTTCATAGTTAAGGTTGAACAATAGATGGGGTGCATGAATCTCGATATGTTTCACTCATTGTGAATTCACCTGGGAAACAATTCAGAAGTGAATCGAAGGGAAATGATTTATGCTGATTTGGCAGTTGGAAATCAAACCTTGGACCTTTTTCTTTCTTTTCTAATATTTTCTTTCAAATTTACCAATGAGCTTAATTTTCTCAAAAGGAAGTTGTAGAAATTTCTGGAAAGTTTGTTGCATCCAAACCTGGATCCTTTTAATTCTACCAGATCTTTGACAACAAGGTCCTCGATTGGCTGCCTTAACTCCCCTGAAAAAAAATTCAGTGTCTTGGAACCTGGAAGATCAAATTCTTCAATAAAATCAATCCCTTTCTCCCAAATTTCTAAGCATTTCCCTTGGGCACTTTTGGTACTTTTTTTATTTCTTTGGCTTCTCCTTCTCTATGGTTCAAAGATACAAGCATTAATCTTTTATCTTTTTAATATACTTTTGAAATTTCATCACATTGAAGTTCCTTCTCCCAATGAAGAATAGACAAAAAAATTGGTTTTAATGTATTTGTCTTCTTCTAGTTCGAAATCAATCCTTTGATTTAAATATGTAATTTCTTGATAAAATCTTGAGATTTTATCCATTTGTTTGTAGAACATTGATATATCTTTTCTTCAAATCATACAAGTTTGTAATTATATCTCTTTGAAAATCTCTAAACTATGTGTGGCATCCTGATTATGATTGAGTTGACTTTGAAGAGAATCAATTTTCTCTTTCAAATTCGTATTCATGACCTTAATATTGCTTTTAGTCTCTTCCTTAAAAATGTGAGTTTAATTTTCATGCGCTTGCCTTAATTCTTGAATATGCTACTCATGTCTTGATTTTAATTCTTTCAATTCCACTTGAAAATGATTATGTAGATTTCCCCCCTCTACTGTGAAGCCTTGGAGAAGATTTACATAGTTTTTTTTCCAATTTTCTTCATTAGATAATTCATTTTTTTCTAATTGTTTCTCCAACACTTTAATTCTTTGTAAATTGTTGTCATATGAGGTTGCTAACTCATTGATATGATATTGGTTATAATTCACAAAAACACCTAAGGCCTGTGAAGATTCTGGGGCCTTCTCTTTTACATCTCCTTGAGCTTGCCAACTGAATTATGAAACATTCTCTAAGGAATCAAGCTTTCTTTTTTTTGTTCTTCTTACCACTCACTTGGTTTAAGACTTAAAATAATAATTTGTTAAAGAAGGAACCATATCAAGAATTGCTTCTAATTCATAAACTAGATTGAAAAAGAAAGAATCCCACGGGATCTTGGTGTAAATAATTGTCATTTAGTTCTTAAGGGACGTAGTGGAAACAATGTCCATTTTTGTTTGTGATTCCATTGCCTCTTTACTTTTTGGGTGATAGTATCATCATATATTTGTTTTGTCTTCTCCTAGCCAATTTCCATTTCTTGACTTGTTGTATTTTATGGTTGCTCCTACTCTGTCTCATCAGGGGAATTGAGCATAATGATCTCTTGTTCACTTACTGTCTTCTTTTCTGTTAATTTTATTTTTATTGGGTTTTCTTTCTTTTTTTAAAGAACTTTTTTCATGGTAACCTCTGTTGTAGCATGTTTATTTTTCTTTATTCCTTCGCAGCTTTCTGCTTCTTTACCTGTAACATCAACATCTTCCATTTTCTCAATTTGGATTGCTTGTTCTTGTTGAGATACAATTGAAGGATCTGAAGTGATTTGTTTGAAATTAAATTGAAAGAATTCAGAAGTATTTAATTCCTCAAAAGAAATATTGAGATGAAGGCTTTTTTCTCTTAAGAAACTTTCAAAAAGTTTTTCCCCAATTTCTTGTAATTGGGCTCTTGTTTCAATATTTAAAATCTTTCCTCTATTAATGGATTGCTGAAAATCATCAATATCTATGAAAATCTTATCAAAAGGAGGCTCCTGATGAGCAAAGATTTTCATATAGCTAATTGTTGTATAATGAAAGCTAATGATCCAATGAGGGTCATAATCATATTAAGGCAGAGAATGTAGCCAAACTTCTTGAATCTCTTATGCTTCCTTGAATCCATGTCCCTTGTCTCTGATACTTATTTCTCCAAACCTAATTGGAAACCCAAGCCAAATTTTCTTTTGCAACTTAAATTTTGAGTCTGGTCGTTTAAAGCGATTTGATTTTCCACTTCCCTTAGGGTGAGTCTTTCAAGAATATAATGGGGCAAGATATGAGGACCAACCTCACTCCCATAGAATCTTATATATGAAAACAACTCTTCAACAAACCAATGACCAATGAACTCTAGGCCTTCTTTCATATTTTGACTAATTCTTGGAGGGGTTTTACCAAACAATATTTTATAAAAAAGAATCATGACATGATGGAAAATATCGTAAAAATGAAATTTGAAATTGCTCTCCCACAGGTTTGGGGCATAATTTTGAATAGGGAGCTATTGATCAATGGGATAGTTCCATTTCATGAGAGGAAATGGAACTAAGGGAATAACAATATCTATCAAGAAAGAAGACATATAGAAAAAAAAATTGTAGCCAGGGGGAGACTTTAGTGACAACTTTAAAGTATTTGTGATGTTTTGTGACAAAATATTAGCCCAAATGAGACGCTTCACATCATTCATGATGCTATGGATTATGGGAATCCATTTTGTTTTACAGTGTTCAGGATCTTGCTCTCCATATAATTGGGATAACATTTTTATGAGAAATCTTATGGGTTTCTTGAAAATAGAGATGGGATATTCCTTGTTAGCCTTAAGATTAAACCCTTCATTTTCTTCTCTTAACCAGTCTTCAATTACACTGTCATAATTTTCTCCACATTTTTTGAAAACAATGTTTCAGAAATTCTTGAGAAAATCAACATTGAGCTGGATTTCTAGGGGACTAAGCTTAAGATGGCTAACAGGACTTTTGTTTTCCAAGAGGCTATAACAATTTTGTTGTGGTCTAATATTGTTCGGGTTGGCATATCCACATGAGCAAAGATCCATGAAATCATATCATAATATGAAAAAATTCTGGCCCTAGCAACTACCTTATGTAACTTTGCTCTTCTAATTCCCTCCAATTGATTATTCTTTGATTGAGAAGTCCTTACGCTTTTTAACCATTCTCTATCTTCAAAGAAACCAAAAATTTCTTCCCATTTCATCGTACCTGATTTCTACATCTTATAAGTGGAGTTTGAGATGAGAAATGGGGTGAGATTGTATTCTTGAGGTTGTGAATTCTCTACTTCTTTAAGTTTCTCCCTTATCTTATCCACTTGTTGTTTAGCCACTGATGATTTTCCTTGTTTCCCCATTTTATGGCTTGTAGACGGAAAAACAAAATAACATGAGTTGTTTCTAACGAAATCGTAAAATCATTGTTAAGAATTGTTTATAATTACAACTTACTTACACAGAATTTTTGCAATTCACTATCATTTTTCTAGGGCCCAAATTTCTTCGAAATACGTCTGAGGGATTGAACAATATGAAAAATAAAAATTTCTTGGGAAGTTGCAATTTTTTTATTTTTTAAAACTCGTAATAATTGTGTGAATTAATTCATTCATTAACTTCACATTACGTGATCCAACTGTCTTTTTTCGTAAATTGAGATAGCATCGAAGAAATTTATTATTGATATCTAAATGAATCAACTAAGCTTGAAGCGGTGAAAAATGAATTTTCAAATTAATTCATTTTAATAAATAAAAAAATGCACGTAAAGCGAAAAAATAAAAAATTATTTTATTCGGGTAGTCGTATAGTCGGCCAGTTGGGTGGTCAAGCAGCCTTTTATTTGTTGAAAGGTTTTATTCTTTCTCGACCTTGACTACACAAGAGTCAAGAGTTGATTGTAAGTCAGGTAGTTGGAATAGTCGACAGGTCGGGGCAAAAATGTTTGAGAATATTGGGAGTTGGCCCAACTTCATAGTTGGGAGGTCGGGTTTAAAAAACGATTTATTCATAAAACATGACTCCGACCTCCGACTTATAAATTTATTTTTTAATGTTTTTTTCTGATATTTTTCAAAGTTTTTTGGTCATTTTAGGAAAACAATAAAATTTGTTTAGGGATTTTTTTTTTCTTATATACAAAAAAAAAAGAGGTTTGTTATAATCCTAACAACAAATGGCAACACACTGGAAGATGTTGGAAAAAGTAACCATGTTCGGTCTTCAATAATGTACTTGAGTCATTATGTAATGTACTTGTCAAAAGAATAAAGAAAAGAATTTTTATTATTGTAACAATGACTTATTAAAGCACATGTTTCATGCTTGGGTCATCATTATATTAGTCAAAGTCCCCATTGTGGACTCCTAGGATTAATATTGAGTTTATAGAGTCATTGTACATTTGAAGAGACCCTCCTTGGGATTTTGGACCATGTAAAAAGGTTTTGTATCAAGTAAAATATGAATTATGTGTCATCCACATCATGTTAGCCTAATGAAGATAAAGTCGGCCTAAATACCCCATTCGACCCACAAGAAGGCTATATATGGAAGGAAATTGAAGTCATTTAAAGCATTCACTGTCTCAAGCAATTCAATATCTTTTAGGAAGTTCTAGGGATGTGAAGTCTGTTGTCGGAAGGAGGAAAGAAGTGCAAGTTTGGGGGAGTCTCTAGAGAAGAGGAAAATCAAACTTTTGATACCTCTCTCTCTCTATTTCATGGTCTGTTTAGGGGATCGAAGTCTCTTAAGGTTTTTTTGTTACCGGAAGCTACATGTTGCTAGGATCTATTTCATAGTCGAAGTTGCTGGAAAGGGTCAAAGATCTTGGAGGCTGACATGGTGTGGAGGGAAAGTCTGGTCTTGGTTTAGGGTGATGATTCCCAAATAATACTATTGAAAGGAAGAATTACTTTGACTGGGTTTTCCCCTCGAGGGGGGTTTTTCCCTCGCATGTGCTTATATCTTGTGTCTCTTGTTCTGTGATCTTCATGTATGTATGATTTCTTGATGAAAGATAAGATAATAAAGAAGTAAAATAATCCAACACACTCACAAGTAATTATAAAAAAGGAGAATCAAACCCTAATATAACATATTTGATTTTCCAACATGGTTTCAGAGCTAAGGTCAATAGAAGTCGAAGATCACTTTGTTGGCTTGGACTCTCTCTCTAAGGTGAGCTACATAAGATTGGGTTTCAACTCTACTGGAAGATGGATCAAGAAGATCATATACTACTTATTTAACAAAGTCAAGAGTCATGGATTCTTGGCTACCCTTACAGGATCTCTTATTGATGATAATGCATGGATCATTGATAGTGGAGCATCGAGGCATATGACAGGTGAAAGTAGGGAACTTCACAAACTATCAAAGGAGTCATCCTCCCATGTAGTGGAATTGGGTGACAAAAAAAGCTATCGATCTACATCATTAAAGTTGGACAATGGATCAAAGCGGCATCTCAACAACATTCTCTATGTTCCACATTTGAAAAAGAATTTACTTTCTATTTATGGTTTACAAGATAAAGGGGAAAGAATTACTTTTGTTGATGGAAAAGTATTGGTTTGGGGAAATAACTCTAGTATTGACAAAGCTAGGGTTATTGGATTTCGTGAAGGAAGTCTTTACCGGGTTATCACTCCATCTCCTCAAGCTCTTGTTCATATGGAAATAAGTCCCATTGAACTATGGCATTGAAGGTATGGCCATCTTCATTATAGGGCCATCCCTACTCTTAGTCAATTGGTTAATGACATTCCTGATATGAAGCTAGACCATGAAGGTGTATGCAAGGGATGTTCTTTGGGGAAGCATACTAGAAAGCCATTTCATCATAGTGAATCTAGATCTAAAGAAATATTAGATATCATCCATTCCAATGTATGCGGGCCCATGTCCGACAAGACACTTGGAGGTCATCTCTATTATGTCACATTCATTGATGACCATTCAAGGAAGACATGACTCTACCTACTCAAAACTAAAAATGAAGTATTTGATAAGTTCAAGGAGTTTAGGGTTGAGGTGGAAACCCCAACTGAAAATAAGATAAAAAATCTAAGGTCTGAAAATGGTGGGGAATACACCTCTAAAGAGTTAATTGCATATTGTAAGGATGCATGTATTAATAGGGAGCTCATTGTTCCCTATTATGCCGAACAAAATGGATTGACCGAAAGAAATAATAGGTCAATTGAAGAATGTATTAGATCTATGCTCCTTGATCAAGATCTCCCGAAGTTCTTATGGGGTGAAGCAGAGATGACTGCCGTGTACGTTAAAAATAGAAGTCCTCATAAGATTCTTGATAATACTACACCTGAAGAAGTATTCATATGAAAGAAGCTGAGCATGGATCATTTCCGCATATTTGGAAGTCCAACATATGTCCATGTTCTGAAGGACAAGTGAAAGAAGTTGGACTCGACAAGCATCAATGGAATATTCGTTGGTTATAGTCTTTCCTCAAAATCTTATAGAATCTACTTAAAGGAGGGAAGATATATTGAAGTAAGCAGGGATGTCATATTTTATGAGAATCAAGCTTACAAGAAATCAAAGGATATGCATGTTGATTCTGATGATGAAGAAGTTCCCGTATTTGAAGAAGATGAAGTTCATGATAAATCTACTACAAATGATGAAGAAGAAGGACCAAGTGAGCATATTCAATCAATTGTTATCCCAACCACAAGGAAAATGCCATATTGGTTGAGAGCTACATTAAAATATGTTGAAGGACATGAAGTTGCGAAAGGTTCCTCCAGGGAAAGTAAGAAAACGAAAAGGTATTCTGGTCATGCTGCATATATGACAAAGTTGATTGAAGTCGAGCCATATACACTCTAGGAAGCTAAGCATGAAGAGGTTTGGAAGAAAGATATGCAGGAAGAATATCAATCCATCATGAAGAATGGAGTTTTTGAAATCATTCTTAGTCCTAGTGACAAATCGATTGTCACATCAAAGTGGATCTATAAGATCAAACATGTTGTTGATGGAAGTATAGACAAGTAAAAAGCAAGTTTCATTGCAAGGGGTTTCTCTCAAAAGGAAGGCATTGAATATGAAGAAACATTTTCACCTACTGCAAGGTACACTACCATTAGATTGTTGGTTTCACTGGACGCTACAATGGGATGGAATATCCACAAAATGGATGTTAAGATCACATTTCTCGATGGGACCATTGATGAGGAAGTATACATCGAATAACATGAAGGATTTTAAGTGAATAGCAGGGCCTCTCATGTTTTCAAACTCAAGAAGGCTCTATATGGATTGAAGCAAGCACTAAGGGTGTGGTATCCTTGAATGGATGCATATCTTCTCAGGATTGGATTCATGAAGAGTATTGTTGATCTGAATTTATATATCAAGGTCGTGAATAATGACCCAATCATTATTCTACCATATGTGGATGATCTATTCATCATTGGTGTAAAAGAATAATTCAAGAAATGCAAGAAGATGTTTGCAGCTAAATTTGAGATGAAATATCTGGGACTAATGCATTACTACCTAGTTCTAGAAGTATGGCAGAAACCTGGGGAGATATATTTGGGGCAAAAAAAGTACATCATCAAGTTATTACAAAAATTTGGGATGATGGAATCCAAGACGATGGTTACTCCTATGATCACCAATCTCAAGAAGTTGAGGAGTTCCAACTCGAGTCTCGTGGATCCTACCTCATATCGTCAGTTGGTGAGTTCCCTAATGTATCTGGTAAATACTAGGCCAAATATATGTTTTGAAGTGAACATTCTTAGTCAGTTTCAGTTGGAGCGTCGTCATGATCACTGGATAGATGCCAAACATATATTGAGGTATCTTCGCGGCACAATACATCACTACCTAAAGTATGATAGTAAGGAATTCAAGCTAATTGGCTTCAAAGACTTTGATTGGGGTGGCAGTGAGATTGATGGAAGAAGCACTACTGGAGGATTATTTAGTCTGGGAGCTGGTATGACCTCATGGATGAGTAGGAAGAAAGATGCCATTGCATTGAGTAGTGTCGAGGTAGAATACATGACTACATGTGAAGTAGGAAAAGAGGTTGTTTGGTTAAGGAATCTTATGAAAGACTTGTTCAAAAAGTCTCTGGGTCCTACTGTGATTAACTGACAATCAAAGTTGTATTAAGATTTCTGGAGATCCTATGTTTCATTGGAGGATGAAACATATCAATAATAAGTTCCACTTTATTAGGAACTTGGTGGAGGATGGGATCATGAATCTAGAGTATGTTCCGACAGACGAACACGTAGAGACATTCTGACAAAGGCTCTTCCTAATAGGAAGTTTGAATATCTAAGGAACCTGATGCGTTTTGTAGATATTGGTGTTTGTATTGAGGATAAAGGAATGGAAGGTATTTGTTGAGGCTTTGAGAGTGAAGCATTGCATGGGGAGACGTCAGGCCGACACTATGTGTTGATGTGAGGAATTCCAAAATTGAAAAGGTGGTGTTGTTTATTGAGCTCAGTTTTGGATACACACCTGTATGTTTGGGTCGGTGGTTAGTAAGTAAACTTGATGGTACCTAGAGGGGATGAAAGCTTGAGTCCACCTGGATAGATTTCCCTGGTCAGGAATCTAATCCATGGCATTATGGTGCCTAAATTGTTGAGTGACTGGTTGGATAGATTGCCCTGGTCGAAAATCTAGTCCATGGCATTGTGGTGCCTAAAGTTTCTTCATGTTTTCATATGGTTTGAGATCTTCCATTGTGTTTGTACATTATTAATACCTCCCTAGTTAAGAGGGACTGTTGGAAAAAGTAACTATGTTCGGTCTTCAATAATCTGCCTGAGTCATTATGTAATTTACTTGTTAAAAGAATAAAGAAAATAATTTTTATTATTGTAACAATGACTTATTAAATCATAGGTTTCATGCTTGGGTCATCATTATATTAGTCAAATTCCCTATTGTGGACTCCTAGGATAAATATTGAGTTTATAGAGTCATTGTGCATTCGAAGAGACCCTTCTTGGGCTTTCGGATCATGTAAAATAGTTTTGTATCAAGAAAAATATGAATTATGTGTCCTCCACATCATGTCGGCCTAATGAATATCACATCAGCCTAAAGACCCCCATTCGACCCACAAGAAGTCTATAAGTCAAAGTCATTTGAAGCACTCACTCTTTCAAGAAATTCGATATCTTCTAGGAAGTGATGGGAAGTGTTAGGGATGTGAATTATGCTATCGGAAGGAGGAAATAAGTGTGTGTTTTGGGGAGTCTCTAGAGAAGAGGAAAATTGAACTTTTGGTACCTCTCTCTCTTTGTTTCATGGTCTGGTTTAGGAGATTGAAGTATCCTATGGTTTTTCTACTGCTAGAAGCTACATGTTGCTGGGATCAGCTACATAGTCGATGTTGCTGGAAAGGGTCGAAGATCTTGGAGGTTGACATGGTGTGGAGGGAAAGTTTGGTCTTGGTCTAGGGTGAAGAGTCTCAAAGAATACTATTGAAAGGAAGAATTACTTTGACTGGGTTTTCCCCTCGAGGGGGGTTTTTCCCTGGCATGTGCCTATATCTTGTGTCTCTTGTTTTGTGATCTTCATGTATGTGTAATTGCTTGATGAAAGATAAGATAATAAAGAAGTCAAAGAAGCCAACACACTCACAAGTAATTATCAAGAAAGGAGAATCAAACCCTAATATAATATCTTTGATTTTCCAATAGAAGAAGCAGTTATCTCTATAAAACTTAAATTTATAGTTCAAAATAAAATAAAGTATTCATTTTTTTTTAATTTATGATTTATCATTGAGATACTTGATAAAGTGAAAAAATGGAACAATGGATAAAAATAGAAGTACTAATGAAAGAAATGAAATTTTTATGCAATAAGAGCCAAATAATGAAATTATTTATATCTTTAGAACCTTATAATTCAATTTGCATATGAAATTTCTAATGCTATGTTTAAGGTTTTAATACTATCAAAGTTTTTTTGCTTTGCGTTATAATCATCTCTTTTTGAAACTTTAATTGCTTCACTTTTGTGAGTGCAAATATCCCATTTAGTTGAATTACAAACATCGACCTGCTATCAGCAAGCGTTTATAGCCCTGATGGGTTTATTTGTTCTTCTTTTAATTTAAAACTTCTTTTTTCACTTTTTAGCTTATGATTGATTTTGAAATTTATCATACGTAGCCAAGTGACAAAAGAGGGGTTTTTTTAGAGAGTTGCTTTGATAGAAAATACTTTGATGTATTAAAAGAAACTCAAACTTTGTATTGTATTATTTATTTTCTTGAAATAATTTGGTTTATTCCTTTAAAATATTTGAAGATGATGGAACTCTTATAACATAAAGTAATCAATCAAGTATTTTCCATACTATTGAAAGTTTAAGTAAGAACTAAATTAATATTAAGTATTTCTGAATTCTCCATATTTTGGGAATACTTTGTCCTTAAAATTTAATTTATTTTGAAACATAAGATAATACATTGGTAGAAGTATGCTTCTTGAAATATGTAATCACAGTTGTAATTCTACAACTAAATAAACAAATGAAAAAAAAGTGTATGTATAAAAATATGAAAATGAGAAAGATGAAAAAAAAAATCAAGGATACCAACATCCTTTAGTAAAACGGAATATTTACATATGTTCTTGAAGATTTTTCATTATGAAAAATATTTTTTCAAAATTTGCTCATTCACTAGCAAATTTTCTACTTGGCCTTCTAATGTTTGTAAAATGTAGGTTGAAGGACCAAGTTTTGAAAAGATTTGAACAGGACCAATCCAAAGATGTTGAAATTTAAAGTGTATGTCTTTTTCCTCATGACTTTTATCCTATTTGAGAACTAAGTCACCAACAACAAAGTCTCTATCGGATGTTAATTGTTTATCAAACCATATTTTGATAATTTGTTGATGTTCATGAAACTTAGCTTTTGCCTTTTGTCGTTCCTCTTCCAATTTTAACAATGTGTATAATCTAACATCCATATATTTGATTGAATTATGCCTTACAGACTGAGCTAATTGAATAGATGGAAAGAAAACATTTGGTGGAAAAATGGATTCCTTACCATATACTAGAAAATATGGGAGTTCCCTAATTCTCTTTAAGGAGTGACTCTCTTAGCCCATAGGGAATTAGATAATTGATTATGCCAATTCCTTTGGTGATGTTGAACAGTATTTTTCAGAATTTGAGTCAAGTTTTTGTTTTTGGATTCTGTTAAACCATTGCCTTGAGAGTAATAGTTAGCAGAGAATTTAATCTTGATACCTTTGTCTAGGCAAAATTCATTCATCTTAAGAGAAGAAAATATGAAGAATTGTCAAATACAAAAGATAATGGAACTCCAAACCTTGTGATTATATGGGTCTCTAGGAAAGGTTGTACATGTTCATCGTTGACCTTTTTCAAAGTGATTGCTTCAGTCCATCTTGTGAAATAATCAGTAGCTATGAGAATGTATTTATGTAATTTTGAGGAGTTTGGATTAATCTCACCAATGATATCTAATCCCCATTTCTCGAATGGTCCTTCAACTTCAACATGTTGAAGAAGAAGAGTCGGTCTTCTTTCTTTTCCTGATGTGATTTGACATTCCTCACATTTCCTCGCATATGAATAGGAATATTTGAATAAAGTGGGCCAGTAATAGTCTGCTCGCAAGAATTTATGTGCAGTGTTTCTCCTCCAAAATTCCCACCAGAAGGTCCATCATGTAATTCTACTAAGACTTTTTCTGCATCAAATATATCAAGGAATCTTAGTAAAACATCATCATATTTCTTTCTAAGAAGAATTCCATCAATTAATTGATATTTTTAACATTTCAAACATAAATCTCTTTTTCGTTTAATTGATAAATGGTCAGGAGCAGTACCATGCATTGTGAAATATTTTGTATATGCATACCATGTATTTGTTGGTACACGTATGTACAAGATTTATTCTTGATTCATTTCAAATTCATTGTAGCATCCTATTTCAAAATTGGAACTTTGATCTTCTTCTGGGTGATATCCTTTTGCTTCAGCTGATAATTTACAAAGACCCTGTCCTCTTATGGTTTTAAATGGTTTAATTTCTAAATCATATTCTTGTGATGTAATCATCCAGTTTACTCTTTTTTCTCCTAATTCTTTCTAAACCAACAAATTTCTAACTATGGGATGGGGAACTATCACTTTAGTATGGGATTTCAAGAAGAATTTTGTAAAGTGTTCGACTAATTTATAGACAACATAAGCTTGCTTGTCTATTTTTGGATAGTTTAATTCAACACCTTGAAAGCCATAACTCATGAAAGAAATAGGAAATTTCGTATCTTCAAAATTTTTCTGAGTGAGGACTGCTGCATAAGAGACATCAGATGCAAACAATAAAAATTCTTTATAAAAATTTGGATTGATTATTGTTGTCCGAGCAACAACAATAGATTCTATTATTTTTTCAAAAGTTTTTTTCTAGAGGTCCCCATTTAAAAACATGATTCTTTTTAATCATATCTTGCATTGGTCTGATTGTTTCAACAAAACTTGGTACAAATCTTCAAACAAAATTAATCTTTCCTAAAAAAGATTGCATATATTTTTTATTATGAGGAAGAGAAATTTGCAAGATTAATTCGATTCTATCTGGATCAATAACAATACCTGTTTTGGAAACTATAAGTCCCAATAATTTACCTTCAGTGACAACAAATACCATCTTTTTAGGATTTAATGAGATTCCATATTTTTGACAATTTTCAAAGATTTTTCTCAAACGATCAACATGTTGAATTCATTTCTTTGAATAAACTGTGACATTATCTAGATATACCACCATGAATATATTCATAAGTCCATTGAAATAAATATCCATGGCTCGTTGAAAAGTAGCCCCAACATTGATTAATCCAAATGACATATTTTTATAAGCGTATGTGTCCCATTTGGTTCGAAAAGTAGTTTTAATTTGATCTTCTGGTGCAACCAAGATCTGGTTGTAACCAGAGAATCCATCAAGAAGAGAAAACATTTCAGATTCTGCAACTAGTTGAAGAATATGTTCCATTGGAGGGACAATATAATTATCGTTTTCAGATGATTTATTCATATTTCTAAAATCAATGTAGATTCTGTTATATTCGTTTTTATTTCAAACTCAAACTAAATTTGATACCCATTGTGAATTTCTCACTGGAAAAATAATCTAAGCTTTTAAAAATTTATTAAGCTCTCCTTTGATTTGACCTCAAGTCTAGGATGCATTTTCCTGAACTTTTGCTGAAAAGGTTTAGTATTAGATTCGATTGGAATTACATGTTGTATTATTTTAATATCATAAACCTTCAAATCATCATAATTCCAAACAAAAACATCCTTCTGTTGTTTGAATAATTTAATAAATCTGGATCTTTCAGTAGGTGTGCAATTGCTTCCCAAATTAATATTTTGAGTTTGTTTTTCTATTCCCAGATTAACAACTTCAAATTGCATTGAAGAACTATTGGTTTTGCAATTTGTACTTCCTTTGAATTTATTTTGAAAATCATATACATTTTCCAGTCTAACTACATATTTTGGAATAAAATTTTGACTTTTTAGGTCATCTGAAAAATCTGATTCCAATTGAATAGTATGTTGATCTTCATAAATAATGGATCCTTTGAAAGTACCTTCTAGAGTCAAGAAATCTTTGATTTGATCATCATAATCAAATACTCTCCAATTTTGAATATTTTCACAGATCGAAGGTTTGAAAAGAATTTCAACTAAAAAACGTTCAAGGGAAAAAATTTCAATTTGCAGAAGCCTTGATGCAACATTAACAAGAAGATCAACACCATAATTTTGAGAACAAGGTATGGAATTTAATTCAAAGTGATCAAAAAGTTGGGCTAAGTCTCATACTTCTTGTTTGTAATTTTTCAAAATATTAGATACATACTGCATTGTTTTACAATAATTTGAATCAACTAAAACTTTGTTGTTTTTTATATCCATTTCAATTGCTTTGTGAAGACCTTGCAATAAAGCCTCGTATTCAACTACATCATTGGTGTAAGGGAAATTTAATCTTCAAGAAAGGATAAATTTATTCCCTTGGGGATCAACTAAGACACATCCAATATTAGCTCCTTCATTAGATTTGGATCCATCAAAATATAAAGTCTAACTGTTAATATGATCAGTTGCAAAGATGGATGGAGCCTCAATGTAAGAGATTTGCCTTGAATTTAAATATGCTACCTTTAAAAATTTAGGCTTTCAATTTGAGTTTCCAACACAGATGATTCTTCAAATGATAAATTGCCATCAAATGTCTAATTCACTAACGAAGATTTAGGAGATTTGATTGGCTCATTATAATTTTCACTGTCGGTAACTGTATGTTTGATGTATTATTCATGATCAACCTTGAATTTATTTGGCCTACCATTTAAGGGTAGCCATAAATGAGACCAATCTATTGAGAAATAACCATTGAGTTTTTATGACCAATCTCGGCTAAGAATTAAATCATATGATTCTGGAATATATGTGACAATAATGTCAATTATCTAAAATATTTTTGGATTTGAATCAAGTCTGATCATAACTTTTTTTATTGCTCCCAAAACTTCTACACTTGATTTATCAAGTTGTATGTTTTGGGTAGATGATTTCGTAGGAGACATATTTATTTTTTGAACAACAGATAAGGGCATTACATTAGATGAAACCCCTGAATTGACTAGACAATTATGCACATTTCTGTTGTAGATTTCAAAAGTTAAGAGGAAAGGAGGAGTTCGAGAGGATGATCTATCTCCAATTAAAGTTGCATTGATATTAGAAGGAGCTTTATTGAAATTGGGTTTTTCAGAAAGATTGTTTCGTAAAGCTTTAACCAATTTATCTATTTCTTGAGTAAGTTTTGATAATTCAAATAAAGAGATATTAGCTCTAGTTTTCTTCATGTCCTCGACTAATTCATAATCCAAATGTTATACCAAAGGAAGAGCATTAGTTGTAGAAGTAGCTTTATCAACAATTTGGTTTTTTTTTTTTTGAATTGGTGGATTGATATTTGACGAAAATGCTTGGTTTGGAGAAGGATTTTGAGTTTTTGATCTAGTTTGTACAATGTTAACTTCTTCTTCATATTCAATTGAATTATTATCAATTAATCTTCCTTGAGAAACATCCCATAAGACATTAATTTTACTAGATCCTTCTTTTCTACTTTCGTCATCTGGTTGACCCTCATTCTCAGCTTCTACAAATACTTTAAACATGTTTATAAAAGCAAAACAAGTTTTTTTCAAAGTTTTTATCATTATGAGCTCGACAAAAATCATCATGATCATAATCATCAATGTTGAATTCTTCAAGAGTGGTTTGATTAGGATTGGGGGGTGGATTCCTTCTAAATGGTCTCCAAGGTTTTTTTATTACTAGAGTTTTAGAAATGACATTTTTTACATTAGCTATCTCATTAGACATATTTTTAATTACCTTTTGGATAAAGTCTAAATTGATATTATATTTATTTTTTTCTCTCATCAATTATTTTACTAGTTGAAGCCTTTTTAGAAGAAGATATTATTTTATTTCTTTCTTGTCTGACACATGTTTTGTTGCAATTTTTTTTATATATATTTTTTCAACATTAAGGGCATCCATGTTTAGAGCTAATGTAGCTTTTTGTTCTCTAATAACAGCAAATGAAATATCAGAAGGAAGAGAAGTAGTATAGACCTTATTTAGAACATCATCACCTAGTCTAGAAGCTACAGGGATTATGTTAAGAATAGAAAGCAGTCTTTGATTAAAATCTTTGATTGATTCACCTGAATTCATCCAAATATTTGATAACTCTACAATTAGAGTTTCTTTAGTTTTATCTTCTCCATACTTTTTTATAAATAAATTCTCAAAAGCTTCCCAAGTTGTAATAGTACCATCAGCTATGGTGAAATACCAAGCAATTGCTTTTCCTTCGAAAGTGAAAGGAAACAATTTGCAAACTTGGTCTTCATGTTGAACTACTCCTAATTTGAGGGATAACCTAAACTATTTAACATGTTCTTCGATGATAATAGGACCATAAGTATTAAACTTGGGAAGCCATCTTTTAGAATGTTTTGGTAAATCATGTTGATCTCTTGCAACAACAATAGGTCCAACAGATAACCAAGGTTGACTTGCCATAGGTGAATTTGGGGAAGATGAACTTGAACCCTATGTATGAGGTCACAGAAGGCCTTGAAGAGGAGGTCCCTAAGGAGGGATAACCAAAGGTGAAGGGACTGATATTTGAAGAGTTGAGGAAGTAGATGGAATTAATGGAATCATAACTGAAGTCGTTGAAGGAGTTACTATCTGAGATACAATAGGATCAGTTTCCCAATCAACTTCTTCCAAAGCAAAGATGGGGTTTGTAGAAGTAGTGAACTCAAATGAAGCTCCAGGACTAGTTTTTGTTGATGATCTAGGACTAGCTTTAGTAGAAGAGGAAATTATAGCTTCAACCTCATGCCTAGGTCTTCTCCTTTTAAATATATCAAATAAAATAGGGGATAAAATTGAGACATTACTTTGAGATAAATTATATACTCTTGAAAATTGAATTTGAGGGTGCATAGGAATTGATGAAACCTCAGTTGATTCTCCTAGGGAGAATGTGGTTGTCGATGGAACAGGTAAGGGTTTAGTTGGATGAACAATTGCAGATGAGGTGATGTTATCATATTATGTTATAGGATGAATAGGCTCAACAAGTTTATCATCCATACGATATTTGTGGTCCTCCTTCTAGCGCCAAACTGTTGGGAGGCAGAAAAATTCCTCCTACAATGAGTTAGTATTTTCCCGATCAAGGTCCCAATTAGACCCTTTTTCATTTAGATGGTCGTATACTCTTCGAAACAAAGGCATGATTGTTTGTATTAACTTGAACTAAAATTAAACTAATTTAGAACAATAACTAATCTAGACATATTCTAATATTTACAATTATCTACAAAAATATAAACAAACTACTGGTAAGATAGGATCAGTTTGAACAACAAGAGAGTAAATGATTCATATTAACATAATAAACCACATGAAATATCATGATATTTAATTCTTGTCTAGATTTTGGGTCTAGCTAACCACATAGATAAGTTTTGAAAGATTTTTTATACGGAAAACTCAAAAACTTTTTTTCTGTGTTTTCATCCTATTCAAACTATTTTTTTTTGTTAGTTTTTGAAATATACATGCATGCATCCACAAAAAAATCTAAGAACACTATATCGAACAACAAGAGAAATTAATATTCTATATTTTGAATATCAGATCTCAATGATCAACAGTAATGAAAAGTTAACAACTCATAAACCTTTGTTGAAAAATGGATGTAGACTACAACATGTCATAAGAAATGTTTAACAGGAAAATAAAATATTCATTTAGAATTAAATAACACAAGTTGAAGAGCAATACCATAAGCATCCATTAAGGAATTAAAAATATGTCCAGACATTAATCTCATAGCTCATAACACATTAAAACTAAAACTGGTCTTCAAAAAAGTTGTTACTTCAAAATTGATTCAAAAATATAAGTCCTAAGTCTTCACAATTTCTCGACTCCTTACACCAATGCAAGAGATTCTATAAATATTTGAAAAAATAGGATATGTTTCAAAACATAAGATACATCTTAAAACAAGAAAATCAAAATATTTTCTAAAAGTAAATATCTACTTCTAAAAATATATATTCTATCATCGTTCAATTGATATCCCTCCCAGAAGTAGGTAACTTCTCCTCATCTTCATAATATTTATGGTTAAGGTTGAGCAATAGATGGGGTGCATGAATCTCGATCTGTTTCACCCATTGTGAATACACTTGGGAAACAACTGAGAAGGGAATCAAGGGAAATGATTTATGTTGATTTGGCAGTTGGAAATCAAACCTTGGACCTTCTTCTTTCTTTTCTGATATTTTATTTCAAATTTAGCAATGAGCTTAATTTTCTCAAAAGGAAGTTGTAGAAATTTCTGGAATTTTTGTTGCGTCTAGAACTTCATCCTTTTAATTTCTACCTAATTTTTGACGACAATGTCCTTTGTTGGCTGCCTTAACTCCCTTGGAACAATTTCTTTCAGTGGCTTGGAACATGGAAGATCATATTCTTCAATAAAATTAGTCCCTTTCTCCCAAATTGTTAAGCATTTTCCCTAGGTGCTTTTGGTCCATTCTCTGATTTCTTTGGCTTCTCCTTCTCTATGGTTCAAAGATGCAAGCATTAATCTTTTATATTTTTTAGAGATTTTTGAAATTTCATCAGATTGAAGTTCCTTGTCCCAGTGAAGAATAGACAAAAAATTGGTTTTAATGTATTTGGATTCTTCTACTACAGAATCAATCCTTTTATTTAAATATGTAATTTCTTGATAAAATCTTGAGATTTTATCCATCTGTTTGTAGAACTTTGATTTATCTTTCCTTAAAATTAGACAAATTTGTAATGCTTGCTCTTTGAAAATCTCTAAACTCTGTGTGGCTTCATGATTCTGACTGAGTTGACTTTGAAGAGAATCAATTTGCTCTTTCAAAGTTGTAGTTATGACCTCAGTATTACTTTCATCTTCTTCCTTCAAAATGTGAGTTTGATTTTCATGCACTTGTCGTAATTCTTGAATATGCTTCTCATATATTGAATTTAATTCTTTTAATTCCACTTGAAAATGATTATGTAGATTTTCCCTCTCTATGTGAAGCCTTGGATAAGAGTTGTAGAGTATTTTTGCCAATTTTATTCATTAACTATTTCATTTTTTTCTAATTGCTTCTCCAACACTTTAATTCTCTATAAACTGTTGTCATATGAGGTTGCTAACTCATTGAGATGATATTGGTTATAATTCACAAAAACACCTAAGGCATGCAAAGATTCTTGGGCCTTCTCTTTTACATCTCCTTGAACTTGCCAACTAAATTTTGAAGTAGACCCTAAAGAATCAAGATTTCTTTTCTTTTTTCTTCTTACCACTGACTTGGTCTGAGAATTAAAATAATAATTTGTTAAAGAAGGAACCGTATTAGGAATTGTTTCTAATTCGGAAATTGGTTTGAGAAGAAAATAATCCCAAGGGATCTTGGTGGAAATAGGTGTCATTAAGGTCTTAGGAGATGTAGTGGAAACAATATCCATCTTTGTTTGTGATTCCATTGCCTCTTTACTTTTCTGGGTAACAGTATCATCAAATATTTGTTTTTCCTTCTCCTTATTAATTTCCATTTCTTGACTTTCTATATTTTATGGTTGCTCCTTAACTGTCTCTTTAGGGAATTGATCATAATGATAGCTTGTTCACTTACTATCTTATTTTCTGTTGATTTGATTGTTATTGGGTTTTCCTTCTTTTCTTTAAGAAATTTTGTAGTTCTAACCTCTCTTGTAGCATGTTGATTTTTCTTTATTCCTTCACTGCTTTCTGCTTCTTTACTTGTAACAACATCTTCCATTTTCTCAATTTGGATTTCTTGTTCTTGTTGAGATATATCTAAAGGATCTAAAGTGATTTTTTTGAAATTAAATTGAAAGAATTCAAAAGTATTTAATTCGCCAAAATAAATATTGAGATGAAGAATTTCTTCTCTTAAGAAACTTTCAAAAAACAAATCCCTAAATTCATGTAATTGGGCTCTTGTTTCAATATTTAAAATCTTTCCTATGTTAATGGCTTGCTGAAAATCATTAATATCTATGAAAATCTTATCAAAAGGATGTTCCTGATGAGAAAATATTTTCATATAGCTAGCTGTTGTATAATGAAAGCTAATGATCCCATGAGGGTCATAATCATACCAAGACAGAGAATGCAGCCAAACTTCTTGATGCTCCTTCACTTCCTTGAATCCATGTCCCTTGTCTCTGATACTTATTTCTCCAAACTTAATTGGAAACCCAGGCCAAATTTTCTTCTACAACTTACTTAACTTCCGAGCATTTGTTAGGTCCCTATAATGCTAGTTTAGCCCCCTTATTGTTATTGTTGTGCCCTTACATTATTATTATTATATAGGTTATGATTATATTGTGACCCCTTAAACTCCTATATATACAAAGGAGGTCTTGTCATTTGTATCATCCAATAATTGTTCATTTATGTAATACAAACGAGGTTTCACCCCGAAGAGGATAATTTTTAAGTCATTGATCTATCTTTTCTTCTATTTTGTGAGCTGGTTGCATAACATTTGGTATCAGAGCTTTGGATTCTAGGGTTTTGCTTCGCCAAACAGGTCATCTTGGAATTTTCTCTATAATGTTTTTATTATGAGGCTTTAGAAGCTCACTAGGGGAATTTTGAGATCTAAAATGGGCCTCCTAAGGAAATTATAAAATAATAGTGGAAATAATAAAATAAGATTAGATTACATCATCAAATTTTAGAAGGGAAAAAAGCAAAAACTATTTTTTCAGCTGGTATTTTCAACTTATCTCGCTATGGGTTTACTCAAATTTCGAGTGGAAACACTCATTGGATGCATAGATTCCTCATCCAATGATTACCCACGTTTCATACTTTTGATAGACCCTGCTACACGAAAAATGAGAAATACATTAAAAATGTTATTGTAATCACGATTTTTCATGTATTTCTCATTTTTCGTGTAGTAGGGTCCATCGAAAGTATGCAACACAAGTAATCCTTGGATGGAGAATTAAATTTTGCATCCAACAAGAACTCTCACTCGAAATCTAAGTAAAACCTTTGTGAGATAAGTTGAAAATACAAATTGAAAAACTAGTTTTATTATTTTATTATTTTTATTATTTTTACTTTTTTACTCCAAAAATGGTGAATCATCCCCCATGGTTAACATCGTCATCTTGAATCATATTTGTTCTTATAAAGTTTATTTTGTTATACATTTTTCTTAGGAGGCCCATTTTAGACCTCAAAATTCCCCTAATCTGAAATTTTGACCACATGGAGATGAAATCCTGTCGAACTTCATGTAAAAATTTCAGATCTTGGTTCGCTATATTTTCTAAGATATGATCCGGGGAGGTTAGGGTTTTTGCAAGCTCCAGAATTCAGTCTCAAATAGGTGACCTAAGGAAAATCGTCATAACTTTCCTTTCAGACATCATAATTGAAATATGTAAAAAGTGGTTGAAAGTGCACAAACGGTAGTTTTTTGTAAAGCAATTTCAGGGTTGAAGGTTGAAACAGTGACACATGTCATCCCATACAACTTCGTTCTAATGATTCAGTTCATAATCAGGTCATCATGGGAGATTTGGCATAACTCTATATTTAAGAACCCAATATTGGTCTGACTTGTGGCATTGGAAACAAAACTTAGAGGGCTACCACTTGAATGAATTTCATACCTTGGAGATATGAAATTACATATTTATAACCGTTTCAAGATTGAGCTCCTAAAAGAAAGAAAAAAGTGTGTATTTATATTTTATAAATTGCATAGATTTTGTTTGAAAAACCAGTTTGAAGTGATTCCAAGAGAATATTGAAGCATAGATATCAGTATTGGGTTCTAAAATGCCTCCAAAATAAAAGAATTCCACACCCATTAAGCCCTCATAAATCTCTACTATGACGCATGAAGAGGAAGAATTTCAGCATGATATATCAAAATTATGAGACCAAGTGCAACAAATTTCGCTCTCACAAAGAGCAACCAAAGATGAACTAAAAGGGGACATGGATGGTTTAAAAGTAGAAATAAAAGGTGACATGGATGGTATAAAAGGAAACATGGAGATTTTTAAAGTATACATGGATGCAATGAATGTCAAGTTGGAAGGGTTAACAAAGTTGTTGCAAGAAAGGCTTCAAGGTGGTGACAAGGTAATCCATGAAAACCATGATGAGTACAAAAGGAATATGAATTATGATTTTAGAGACTCTAATGTTGGGTTTAAGAACCAACACATTTGAAAGTTAGATATGAGGAAGTTTGATGGCAAGGATTCGATAACATGGATACTACAGATGGAGCAATATTTTGATCTACAGGATGTGCAACCTTCACAAAAGGTATGTGTTCCATCCTTATATTTAGAATCCAATCAGTTTGTATGGTATAAATGACTTTGTTCTCGTAAACCACTTGTCACCTGGTCAATTTTTACGGAGGAAATGATATCACATTATGAAGATACAAAGAGCAACACCTTCTTTAGCTAATTGATAAATCTCAAACAAAAGGGTTCAATGGTGGATCACATTAAAGACTTCCAAAAATTGAATATTAGGGTAACTGATATTCTAGAGGAGCATAGGATTGATGTCTTCATAGGGACTTTAAAAGATAACATCCAACATGAGGTTTGCCTTTGGGAACCTGATTCATTGGAGAAGGCATTCAAGGTGGCAAGAAAAATTGAAAACAAAATTATGGCAACAAGGAAGTCTACCACTCACAACTATAAAGATGGAAGTGTTTTTGCTCTTAGTTTTCCACAACCTACAAGGTTGACACCACAACAATTGGAGGAAAAAATATCAAAAGGGATTTGTTATAGTTGTGATTGCAAATACACTAAAGGTCATAAGTGCACTGAGAAGAAATTATTATACCTAGATTTTGAAGAGGAGGAAGAAAAGGAACAAGAAACATAAAAAGAGGAGGATATACACCTAGAACCAACCCCAGAGAAAGAAGAAATGAATCCAACCATATCTTGTATTTCATTGGAAGGAATTACCACTCTTCAAACTCTCAATATAGAAGGATATATCAACAAGAACAAGGTAATAGTGTTGATTGATTTGGGTAGTACCCATAATTTTATTCATTGTAAGATAGCTAAGGAAGTGAATTGCTTCCTATATCCAACACCAATGTCAAGTGATGCTTGCAAATGGAGGAACTATAAATTTCTCTGGAAAGTGCCATAATATCAAGCTAACTATTGTAACTTGTATCTTTTTTGTTTCATTCAAAAAGTCACTTGAAAAATATTGTGAAAAAAAATAAGGCAAGAGGGAGATGTGATAAATTGTATATCGGAATCAAAAACACAAAGGAAACAAAGTAATATATCGCAATCGCAAAGATCCAGTGGGTAGTTATAAAGTTACCATGGGAATCACCGATCACCAATTGTGATAAAGGTGTATCTTGAAAACTGTGCAAAGAATTTGGAAAAGGTGGAAAAAGGTATCATTATGCATTTTATATATATTTCTATTATAAAAGATTATAAGCGTTGAATGGGCCAGACCTAAAACTTATGTATATTATGTTTTAAAGTTTCGGCGGGTCCGTGATCATCGCATAATGTTTTATATATGTGTATGTGGTATGCCGATTCCAATTGCGATAGGCCAGATCAATAGTTTATATATGATGTGTTTTATACATTCGACGGGTCCGCAATATCGCAAGTTTGAGTTCAAGCACCAGTTGAAAGCGCCGACTGCGATTGCAATGACAGACCCGAAATACTCTACATTGCTTTTTATAATTCTTGCGGGTCCACTATATCATAAGCCCTTCATATATATTTTGATTATGCAGCTTTGTATGTATTTCTATTATAAAATATTATAATAGAAACGCCAGACCCAAAGCACATACATATTATGATTTATAAGCCCGGTGCGTCCACAAGGCATACGAAAAATTAGATTTCAAGTTATAAGGCAGGTTTTCGGGTGGAGCAAAAAACGGTAAATGGTTTTATTGGAGCTCACTTGATCCCACTCAGCATTCAACACGTAGCAGTCAGGTGGAGAGAGGAAACCACCCATTTAGGGCGGGTATTCTTCGGGCTTATGTCCCACCCGAAACCTTTATAGACCGTCTGACCTTAAAAGCGCAGATCTATGGTGGGGATGAATCGGCAGGAAAGAATACCTTGAAAATTGTGCAAAGCCTGTATTGAAAGCGGAAAAAGCATGTTTTATAATATATTTTTATTATAAAAGGTTTACAATATAAAAGTGCAGGTATAAAGGATTTACGCATAAGTCCAACACTTCCATAGTTATGTGACCTAAGGGTGCATAAGTTAAGTTTTATAGTGATTATTGGGTCGATTGTGATTTGTGATGGAAGTTAACGGAGCACTAAACAGGCGGATTTGACAAGTTTATAAAGCAGAATTAACTCTTTTGAGTTCTGTATTAATCAGAGGTTCACGTTAATTTCGCTATGTAAAGTGGAAAATCAGGGTTAGAGCCAAAGCATTTTGGTCAATTAGAATGCCCATGTAAGCCTAGGATTATACAAACTAAACGCATTTCATTACGGCTAAAACGAATAAAGCATCATTAGGGAATTTACAGAGGAATTCGGCAGTGGATCAACAGAGCAAGCTAGCAGTTATCATCACCTTCTGAATCCAGTTATGTTCATGTTATTTCATGTTCTTTGAGGTGTCTTTTACCCTCTGTAAAATTCTGTAATAGTTTTTACTTCATATAGTTAGAAAAGCAGTTCTATAGTTTGGGCAGTTTTAGAAATCAACAATTGTTCCACAATGTATAAAAAGAGGAAAATTTACTAAGAAAGGGTTCAAATTTTGGCAAACCCAGAGGCAAGGCCATTTAATTCAAGGTATAATTGTTGATTAATGAAGAATCATAAGTTTCCATGCATTTGTTGGGTATGATTTTGTGACTTCTCTCTGTTATGTGTCATCTTATGTTTTCTTCCTTCAAGTATGGTAATGAAGCTGTAGGTCTTTATTTGCTTAGGTAGATAAAGTTAAAATTCCTTAAAAGAGCGCTCCTGTACTTGAAATTTCACCTTTCTCTCTAAGTTACAGATAGTAGTTTCTGTGCAAGGCAGCATATTATCTTTAACTTCTCCAAGAGTCATAGATAGTAGATTCTGTGTTAAACAGCATATTTTCCATGATTCAGTTCTCACCTTCATAATTCTTCTAAGTTACAAATAGTAGTTTCTGTGTAAGGCAGCATACTATTTTTAACTTCTTCAAGCTTTCTTCATTTATCATTCATATTCAGCTAATCAAATGGCATTCTGATATTTCCTTGTCACCTAAGTATTGAGAGTAAAAACCAAGTCTCCAGGTCCTTCATTTGAGAATACAACATATATCTAAGTGACCAATAAGTGACAGTAAATAATATTTATTAACGTCTTAAGCACAATTCCCCTACAGCCAGGAAATTGGTTTCTTAAGGTACAACATTAATTGGCATCGTTGTCGGGGAGAGAAGACAAGAAGAGTTTTCCCTAGGTTTCAATATTTTCCTCTGGTTGTTCAGTGAGGAGGAAATATTTGGATGTTTTGAATCAAAGCAACAACTCTGGCTTCAAGAAGGCCCCATACAAGATCAGAAACTTCACAAAAGAAGGTTCAAGCTCTTTCAAATCCTAAAAGGCTGGTTTCAAGGAGGGTTAGGAAGTCTAATATCTCAACTAGACCAATTCCTACACTGTCTACATCAAGTAGCAACATATCTGAACATTCATCTGATAGAGAGTCATCTTTTTCATCATCTTCATTTCAAGAACCTAGATGTCAAGACCAATATTTTGAGTCTGTTACTTTTCATTTACCTGTTGTAATTATTCAACCTCAGCCAATAACCACATTACCTCCTTTACACATTCCATTTACCTCTCAATCAAGTTCCACATCTGTTGGTAATCAAAGTTCAGTAAACATGGCAGCACCTGCATTCTTAGTGAATAAGTATGCACCTCTTCAACTACCACAACCTTTCAATCAAATGCCATAGGATTACCTTAAAACTCTTCCACTTTTTTCAGGAGAAGATGAACAGACAGAGAGAATCATGTAGTAGTATTTTGTAATTTTGCAAAAAGCCTAAATGTTGAACATTTAGATGTTGTTCTAAGACTTTTTGTTCATTCCTTGGATGGAGAAGCAAGGAAATGGTTCAAAGGACTTCCCAATAATACCATTCCTTCTTGGGAAGAGATGGAACATGTGTTTATTCAAAGATGGGGAGAAAAAAGAGACCATGGATATTCATTAACAGAGTTTAATTCCATAAAGAGGAAGTCTAATGAAACTGTGGCTGAATTTCTTAGAATATTTAACAAATTGTACAATAGTCTCCCAGCAGAGATTAAGCCTCCTCTTGTTGGTGCAAAAATAACTTTTGCAGGGTCTTTTGAATCAAATTTTGGATTCACATTAAGTGAAAGAAGAGCTCCAACCCTTGATCAAATCCAAACAGATGCTTTAGAGATAGAAGCGAATTTGGTGGCTGCGGGAAAAGCACCAGAAACACAGCCTACCTAAGACAAGGGAAAGGCAAAGATAGAATCCTCTCAAAGTCAATCATTGGAGGGCATGTGTAATTTAATTAAAACTTTGTTAGATAAGTTAAATAGGTTAGAGTTAGAAAATAAGAACTCTCAGAGACAAACACAGTATAATAAGAACTTTAATCCCCAATTCAGAAGACAACCTTTGCAAATCTTGCAAAAGGAAAGAAAACATCAATATTAAATTCAAGCACCATTATATATAGAAGCAGATCCTAGTGAAGAACAACCTGAAGATCAAATTTCTACATTATATGCAGTTGATGAAGATGAACTCGACATTGAAGGAGAAGAGTATGTGTATGATGAAGCAGATGTTATTCATGATGAAAATGAAATTTGATGAATGTTGGAAACAATTCTCTGATTTTATGCAGGTTGAACTACATAAGAAATATGACCTGAGATCTAGGAAAAGATCAAGAAATCAAGAAAATGAAAGTGAGCAGCAAGTTTCAACTTCCTCACCAAATGCGACTCCACAAGAATCTCAGCTTGCAAAACAAGTAAATAAAGGAAAGCAGTAGCAAAATGCAAATGGAAATACACAAATACTTCGAGGTGACCCTTCTCAAGATCAAACTGGAAAATTTCCTTTGGAGAAACTTGTTTCAATTCCTCAAGTAATTCCAGTCATGAAGAAAGGTGAAGATGAGAATGAAAAGACTGCTAAACAGGGTCACTTGTTTAGTCTTACCAAGGAGTTGGAAAAGGTAAGAATACAAGTTCCCCTTACAGAATTGGAAAAAAAACCTACTTATCAAAAGGAGATTGTTGAGTTTATTAATTTAAAAGAAAATGAGAGTGACACTGTAAATCTGCAGGAAGATAAACCAATAGTGGTTTTTGGTCCACATGTAGAGGAAGTAGATTCTTCAATACCTCCTTTTTATATTCCCTTATTGGTTCATGATTTCCTCCTACATAATTGTATGTTTGATTCGGGAGCTTCACATAATCTTATGCCTCTGTCATTGATGAAGCAACTAAATCTACAAGTGACCAAACCTTACAGGGATTTGTATTCTTTTGATTCAAACAAGGTCAAGTGTCTGGGGGTTATTAAGGATCTGGCAATGTCACTAGCCCAAATTCCAGCTAGAAGCTTGGTCATGGATGTTGTAGTAGCAGATATTCCTGCTATATTTGGAATGCTTTTATCTAGGTCCTGGGGGGCTAATTTGGGAGGTGTTTTGAAACTAGATTTTACGTATGCTGTTATACCGATTTTTGGTGGGGAGGAGAGGAGATTGTACAGAGAAACTAGGTTTGTGAAGACAATTACAAAAAACGGAGCAAGAAATTCACCTGTATATAGTCAAGAGAAGGATGACTTTACTTGTTTCACACTGCATGATAATGCAGAGTTGGATGAAGATAATCAGAAGCAGCTTGCTTCAGCCAATGTAATTACAGAGCTGTAAACAGAAGTAGTGTGGAAATGTTTCTTTGGCGGAGCTTATTCCAAGGAAGGAATAGGTGCTAGTTTTCTTCTAATTTCACCTGGAGGTAATATGTTCCCTTTTTCTTTCAAATTAGAGTTCGAGGCAACTAACAATGTGCAGAATATGAGTCCTTGATTATTTCTCTACAAACAACCAAACAGATGGGAGTCAAATCAATTTCTGTTTTTGGAGATTCAGAGCTAATTATTAAGCAGATATAAGATCACTTCCAAACAAAGCATCCTTAGCTCCAAGCATACAAAAATGAGGTATGGGATTTGATTGAAAACTTCTTTGAAGCTTTTAACATTCAATTCATTCCAACATATGAGAATAGATTGGTAGATTCATTGGCTGTGGCTGCTAGCACTTTCAAGCCTCCTATTAATCCAAGACTAAGATATGAGGTAGAAATGAGACACAGACCTTTTGTTCCTGATAATGTTAAGAACTGGCAAGTTTTCAAAGATGACCAGCAGATTAAGGAGTTTTTGACTATGGTTGAAGAGTTCCAGGGCACAGAAATTGATCAGGACGGAGAAGAGACAACAGAAATTGCAGGAGCCAGTGGTTTAAAATATTCAATAGCAAATCAGAAGATCTTTCAATTGAAAGATAATATTCTGCCAAAGGGACGTGTTCCTCTTGAGAGGATTTTTAATTCCAATGATGTGGCTGTGGACTCAGGGAAAATCTCACAAGATGAACATATTCAAGATCACAACATTGGAACTCAGGATAATCCTAGGTTAGTCAAATTATATGCTGGAGTTTCACCTAATTTTCAAGAAAGATATAATAAACTTTTCAAGAATTATGTTGATGTCTTTGCATGGTCCTATGAAGATCTCAAAACCTATGATGTAAATATTATTCAGCATAAGATTCCTTTGAAGGAGGGGGTTAAACCCTACAAACAGAAGCTTGGACAGATAAATCCTCTGCTTCTACCATTAATAGAAAGGGAGGTCAAGAAGTTGCTTGATGCCAAAATCATAGTCCCACTCAGGTATTCTGATTGGGTGGCTAATCTAGTACCTATGAGAAATAAAAATGGAGAAATAAGGTTGTGTGTGGACTTCAGAAATCTCAACAAGGCTTCTTTGAAAGATAACTATCCATTGCCTAAGATGGATCATGTGCTGCAAAAGGTAACAGGATCTTTTAGAATGTCAATGCTAGATGGATTTTCTGGTTATAACCAGGTGGCTATGGATAAGGAGGATCAAAAGAAAACAACGTTCACAACTCCTTGGGGAACATTTATGTATGCCAGAATTCCTTTCGGATTGATGAATGCAAGTGCTACATTTCAAAGGGCTATGGACATTGCTTTTGTTGGAGATAAGTTTGTAGTAATATATTTGGATGATATTACTGTTTTCTCAAAGTCTGATGAAGAACATTTGGATCATTTGAAGAGGACTTTTGATAAATGTAGAAGATTTGGACTTTCCTTAAATCCCAAGAAATCCATTTTTTCTCTGGAAGAAGGAAAACTATTGGGACACATTGTTTCCAGAGAAGGAGTGAAGATAGATCCAGCTAGAGTACAAGTTGTGCAGAAAATACCATTGCCCAGGAGTAAAAAGGATATTCAAAAGTTTCTAGGAAAGATAAACTTCCTAAGAAGATTTGTATCCAACTATGCAGAAAGTTTAAAAGCAATTACTAATATGCTAAAAACAGAGAATGAAGTGAGTTGGACCAAAGAAGCTAGAGAATCATTTTCCAGGATTAAAGAGGCATTATAGACAGTCCCAGTCTTAATCAATCCTGATTACCAAAAGCCTTTCCAAATTTTTTCATTTGCATCATCAAGTTCAATAGCTGTTGTCTTACTGCAGAAGAATAATGAAGAGAGAGAGCAGCCAGTTGCATTCTTTAGTAAGATTCTTAGGGATTTTGAGGTAAAATATAATATTCTTGAGAAACTGGTGTATGCTTTGGTAAAAGTCGTGAAAGCTTTTAGAACTTATGTGCTGCAGTCCCAAATCATTGCTTATGTGCCAAATGCTGCAGTGAAAGATGTATTACTACAGGGAGATGTAGAAGGCAGAAGAGGAAAGTGGATTGCCAAGATCCAAGAATATGATTTGGACATAAGACCCACAAAATTGGTGAAAGGACAAGGATTGGAAAAAATGTTGACAGAATCAAACTTTCAAGCATTGGGAATTAACTTGTTGGCACCTGTGGATGAAAAAGCAGCTGAAGAAAATGAAGGAGAGCAAGATCCAGGTATGAATATCAGGTATAAATATTTGTGTTCAAAATGGTATAAGTATATAATTCATTATTTGTGCTTTCTTTCTTGTCCCAAATCCTTAGATAGAACAAAGTATAGGGCACTAAAGATCAAGGCACAACCATGTGTGATTGTGGAAGGCAGATTGTATTGGAAGGATCCTGCTGGAATTTTATTGCTATGTTTAATAGAGGATGAATTTACAAAAACAATCAAAGATTATCATGAGGGGTTTTGTGGAGGACATTACAGTTGGAAAGTAACTGCACATAAGATCCTTCAGGCAGGAGATCCTGCTGGAATTCTATTGCTATGTTTAACAGAGGATGAATTTACAGAAACAATCAAAGCTTATCATTAGGGGTTTTGTCGAGGACATTATAGTTGGAAAGTAACTGCACATAAGATCCTTCAGGCAGGATTTTATTGGCCTACTTTATTTGGTGATACATATAAGTTTGTTAGAAGTTGTCAGAAGTGTCAGCTTTTTGCTGAGAGAAAGAGATTAACTCCTTTACCTTTGATTCCAGTTTTCATAGAGGAGCCATTTAGGCAATGGGGATTGGACTTTGTTGGAGAAATCAATCCACCTTCAAGTAGACAACACAGGTGGGTTCTCACAGCAACTGATTACTTCACCAAATGGGTAGAGGCAATTCCTACTAAGAGAGCAAATGATCAGATAGTAATGAAATTCCTGGAAGAAAACATTTTCAGTAGATTTGGATGCCCCATTAAAATTATAACAGACAATGCTCAAGTCTTCAACTCAAGTAAGTTCATTGCTTTTTGTCACAAGTATAATGTTATTTTGTCCCATTCAACAGCTTACCATCCTCAGGGAAATGGATTAGCTAAATCTACTAACAAAACTTTGATGAAGATCCTTAGCAAAACCATTGCAGAAAATCAAAGAGATTAGGATTCTAAGTTAAAGTTTGCTCTGTGGGCTGCTAGAGTAACTACAAGAAGATCTACAGGGAAATCACCTTTTGAATTAGCATATGGAAATCAGGCTCTGTTTCCAAGTCAACTTGTAAAGCGAGTGATTGCAATGATTCAAGAGGTGAAAGAAAAGCCAAATGCTTTGATAAGAAGAATGAACAAAGTGGTGGAGCTAAGCGAGAACAGGGACAAGGTAAGAGACAACTTGATTATGTATCAATCCAAGATGAAAAATATTTTTGACAGGAAATCCAAGGAAATTGATTTCAAAATTGCAGATTTAGTATTGAGATGGGATACCAGAAGAGAAGATAAGGGTAAACATGGGATTTGATCCTCTCTGGTATGGTCCTTTTAGAATTTCTAAAGTGAGATCCAATAATACCTTCATCCTTGAAAATCTTGATGGTGAAACTCTACAGCTACCTGTTAATGGGCAATACTTAAAAAACTACTTATAGTTCTAAAGAATAAGCATTATTTCATTGTGAATACCAGAGTGAAATCATTGTAAAAATGCCATAGTATTTCAGCTTATGCAAAGAAATATATGACTCCATGCCCAAAGTGAAGGCACTAATCTGCGTTCTTAGTGCTTCTGTGGCAAAAGCACCATCCACAGGTGGAGCTAGATGTTGTAACTTGTATCTTTTTTGTTTCATTCAAAAAATCACTTGAAAAATATTTTGAAAAAAAAGTAAGGCAAGATGGAGATGTGATAAATTGTATATCGGAATTAGAAACACAAAGGAAACAAAGTAATATATCGCAATCAGAAAGATGCAACGGGTAGTTATAAAGTTACCACGGGAATCACCAATCACCGATTGCGATAAAGGCGTATCTTGAAAATTGTGCAAAGACTTTGGAAAAGGCAAAAAAAGGTATCATTATGCATTTTATATTTATTTCTATTATATAATATTATAAGCGTTGAACAAGTCGGACCCAAAAATTATATATATTACGTTTTAAAGTTTCGGCGGGTTCGTGATCATCGCATAATGTTTTATATATGTGTATGTGGTATGCCGATTCCGATTGCGACAGGCCATACCCGATAGTTTATATATGATGTGTTTTATAAGTTCAGTGGGTCCACAATATCGCAAGTTTTGAGTTCAAGCACCAGTTGAAAGCGCCGATTGTGATTGCGATGACGAACCCGAAAAACTCTACATTTCTTTTTATAATTCTTGGGAGTGCACTATATCATAAGCCCTTCATATATATTTTGTTTCTGCAGCTTTATATGTATTTCTATTATAAAGGATTATAATAGAAAGGCTGGACCCGAAGTGCATACATATTATGATTTATAAGCCCGACTAGTCCGCAAGGCATACGAAAAAACAAATTTCAAGTTATAAGGCAGGTTTTTGGGTGGAGCAAAAAACGGTAAATGATTTTATTGGAGCTCACCCGATCCCACTCACCATTCAACACGTAGTAGTCGGGTGGAGAGAGGAAACCACCCATTTCGGGGGGGTATTCTCCGGGATTATGTCCCACTCGAAAACTTTATAGACCATCTGATCTGAAAAGCGCAGATCTACGATGGGGATGAATCGGTGGGAAAGCATACCTCAAAAATTGTGCGGAGCCCGTATTGAAAGCAGAAAAATCATGTTTTATAATATATTTTTATTATAAAAGGTTTACAATAGAAAAGCGCAGGTATAAAGGATTTACGCATAAGTCCAACACTTCCATAGTTATGCGACCTAAGGGTGCATAAGTTAATTTTTACAGTGATTCTCGGGTCGATTGCGATTTGCGATGGAAGTCAATGAAGCCCTGAACAGGTGAATTTGATAGGTTTACAAATCAGAATTAACTCTTTTGAGTTTCATATTAATCAGAGGTTTGCGTTAATTTCACTGTGTAAAGTGGAAAATTAGGGTTAGAGCCAAAGTTGAAGAGAAAGACAATCCGGTATGTTTCTTTGCATTTTGGCCAATCAAAATGCCCATGTAAGCCCATGATTATACAAACTAAACGCATTTCATTACGGCTAAAACAAATTAAGCATCATTAGGGCATTTACAGAGGAATTCGGCAGCGGATCAACAGAGCAAGCCAACAGTTATCATCCCCTTCTGAATCTAGTTATGTTCTTGTTATTTCATTTTCTTTGAGGTGTCTTTTACCCTCTATAAAATTTTGTAATAGTTTTTACTTCATATAGTTAGAAAAGCAGTTAGATAGTTTGGGCAGTTTCAGAAATCAACAACTATTCCACAATGTATAAAAAGAGGAAAATTTACTAAGAAAGGGTTCAAATTTTGGAGAACCTAGAGGCAAGGCCATTGTATTCAAGGTATAATTGTTGATTAATGAAGAATCAGGAGTTTCCATGCATTTGTTGGGTATGATTTTGTGACTTCTCTTTGTTATGTGTCATCTTATGTTTTCTTCCTTTAAGTATGGTAATGAAGCTGCAGGGCTTTACTTTCTTAGGTAGATAAAGTTAAAATTCCTTAAAAGAGCGCTCCTGTACTTGAAATTTCACCTTTCTCTCTAAGTTATAGATAGTAGTTTCTGTGCAAGGCATCATATTATCTTTAACTTCTCCAAGAGTCATAGATAGTAGATTCTGTGTTAAACATCATATTGCTCATGATTCAATTCTCACCTTCATAATTCTTCTAAGTTACAAATAGTAGTTTCTGCGTAAGGCAACATACTATTTTTAACTTCTTCAAGGTTTCTTCATTTAGCATTCATATTCAGCTAATCAAATGGAATTCTAATATTTCCTTATCACCTAAGTATTGAGAGTAAAACCCAAGTCTCCAGGTCCTTCATTTGAGAATACAACATATATCTAAGTGACCAATAAGTGATAGTAAATAATATTTATTAATGTCTTAAGCATAATTTCCCTACAACCAGGAAATTGGTTTCTTAAGGTACAACACTAACCATGGGGGAATATGTATTGAATAGTCCAATGATTTCCATTCCAATGGGTGGTGTTGATGTTGTACTAGGACTCCAATGGTTACAATCTTTGGGGACGATAACTTCTAATTTTCAAGAACTTTTCTTTAAAAAAATTTGGGAAGGAAAGGAAGTTGAATTAAGGGGTATCGCAGGGAAACCAGGAAAGATAATCCTCTCTAATGTCATGACAAATATTATGAAGAGAGAGCAACGGGGGTGTAATTGCCCAATTATATTCAGAGGTTCAAACATCATAATCAGCTATTTCTCCAGATCTCCAAAAAGTCCTGGACAATCATTCCAAGGTGTTTGAGACTCCCAAAGGCCTCCTAGCTATTCATGATTATGATAATGCTATTCATTTGATTCCAAGAAATGTTCCTCCAAACATCAGGCCTTACAGATATCCTTATGCCCAAAAGAATGAAATTGAATGTATTGTTGCATAAATGCTAGAGGCTGATATAATTCAACCTAGTCAAACTTATTTCTCTGCTCTAGTAGTATTGGTGCACAAGAAGGATGGATCATGGCATATATGTCTGGATTATAGGAAGCTCAACAAGCTCACTATTAAAGATAAATTTCTCATTCTTGTTATTGATGAATTGTTGGATGAATTACATGGAGCAATTTACTTCACCAAGTTGGATCTTCGTTCAGGATATTATCAAATTAGAATGAAGAATGAAGACATTTTGAAAACAACATTTTGAACTCATGTGGATCATTATGATTTTTGGTCATGCCTTTTGGTCTTACTAATGCACCTTCCACATTTCAAGGTTTGACGAATTTAATTTTCAAACCCTTATTTAGAAAATTTGTGTTAGTATTTTTTGATGATATACTAATCTACAACAAAACTTGGAAGGATCATGTTCGACATGTTGACTGGGTGCTCATACTATTGGAGGAGAAACAATTATATGAAAAAACCTCCAAATATTTATTTGGAGTATAGAAGGTATAATATTTGGGTCATATTGTATCTCATGAGGGTGTTAAGGTAGACCCTGACAAAATTAAAGCCATTAAGGAATGGAAAATCCCCACAACCATAAAGCATATTCAAGGATTTCTCAGGTTGATAGGGTATTATCGCAAGTTTGTTAAGAATTATGAGATAATAGTGGCACCTCTAACATCATTAATGAATAAAGATGCATTTTCTTGGACTCTGGAAGCAACTAGGGCCTTTGAACATCTTAAAGAGGCAATGTGCCAAGCACCGGTTTTAGCTATGACAGACTTCACAAAAACCTTTATTGTGGAATGTGATGCCTTAGGAAATGAAATTGGTGTTGTTTTAGTGCAAGAAGGAAGACCCATTTATTTTGAAATTCATCCAATCAAGGGAAAGTATTTACACAAACCTATTTATGAAAAGGAAATGTTGGAAATACTACATGCACTAAAGAAATGGTGCCTTACCTAATGGGAAGAGACTTCAAGGAAAAAAAAAATCATGATAGTCTTAAATACTTTTTGGAACAAAGATTATCTTCAAAAGAACAACAAAAGTGGGTGAAAAAGAGGTTGAGTTATGACTTTGAAATCATCTACAAAAAAGGAAAGAAAAATGTTGTTGCAAATGCACTCTCAAGAAAGGATGAGGATGTGGAAGCATTGCTTTGTGTCATTTCTGTATCCAACCTGAGTGGATAACTGAAGCAAGGGATGAATGGAAGAATGATGAAGAGGTTGGGACACTCATTCAAAAGTTGCAGCAAAATCCCAGTACATATGATAAATTTAGCTAGAAAAATGATTCATTATGGTACATATATCACTTATATCCTTGTAAGAATTCCCAAATCAAACAAAAGATTCTTTTGGAATTGCACACCTCTCCCTTAGGAGGGCACTCAATATTTTTAAAAGCTTACCATAGGGTCAAGAAATAAATTTTTTGGGATGGCCTTAAATCTGATATTCAAAAGTTTGTGGCATAATGTTTGGTTTGTCAACAAAATAAAGTTGAGACAAATACTATGGTCATTACAAGGTGTTGCAAAAGATTGGTACTATGGCATACAAATTGGAGCGTCCTGCATCTTCCTAAGTACACCCAGTTTTCCATGTTTCATGTTTAAAGAAGGTTATCAGTGACATGCTTCCAGTTTGAACAGTGTTGCCAGAACTTGATGAAGAAGGAAAAATCATATTTGAGCCTGAAGCTATCAAGGAAACAATAACTTGAAAATTATGGAATCAATCAATTTCAAAGTATCTCGTTAAGTGGAAGAACTTACCTACTGAAGATTCCACATGGGAGGATGAGAATTTTATATATAAGCATCCAGAACTACTCAAGTGTTGATGAAACACTTTTTTGAAGGAGAAGGGCATGTTAGGTCCCTATAATACTAATGTATCCCCCTTATTGTTATTTTTAGTGTAGCCCCCTTATTGTTATTGTTGTGCCCATGTAGCCCCCCATATTGTTATTCTTATGCCCCATAGAAGTCCACTATTTTTATTGTTGTGCCCTTACATTATTATTGTTATGTAGGCTTTGATTATATTGTGACCCCTTAAACTCCTATATATGTAAAGGAGGTCTTGTCATTTGTATCATCCAAGAATTGTTCATTTATGTAATGCAAAGGAGGTTTCCCCCTCGAAGAGGATAATTTTTAAGTCGTTGATCTATATTTTCCTATATTTTGAGAGTTGGTTGCATAACAGTCTGGTCGTTTAAAGCGGCTTGATTTTCCACTTCCCTTAGGGAGAGTATTTCTGGAATATAACGGGGTAAGAGATGAGGGCAAACCTCACTCCCATATACTCCTATATAGGAAAACAACTCTTCAACAAACTAGTGACCAGTGGACTCTAGGTCTTCTTTCATATTTTGATTGATTCTTGGAGGGGTTTTACCAAACAAGATTTCATAAAAAAGAATCATGACATAATCACAAAAAACGTAAAATTGAAATTTTAAATTTCTCTCCCACATGTTTGGGGCATAATTTTGAATAGGGATCTGCTCGTCAGCGGGATAGTTCCATTTCATCAGAGGAAATGGGACTGAGACAATAACAATATCTATAAAGAAAGTAGACATATAGAAATTGTGTTTGTAGCCGGGGGGAAACTCTAATGACAACTTTAAAGCATCTGTGATGTTTTGTGACAAAATGTCAGCCCAATTGAGATGCTTCATATCATTCATGATGTTATGGATCATTGGAATCCATTTTGTTTTACAATGTTCAAGATCTTGTTCTCCATATAATAAGGGAAATATTTTATGAGAAATATTATGGGTTTATTGAAAATAGAGATGGGGTATTCCTTGTTAGACTTAAGCTTAAACCCTTCATTTTCTTGTCTTAACCAGTCTTCAATTACACTGTCATAATTTTCTCCATATTTTTTGAAAACAATGTTTCGGAAATTCTTGAGAAAATCAACATTGAGATGGATTTCTGGGGGACTGAACTTATAGATGGCTAACAGGACTTCTAGTTTCCAAGAGGCTATAACAATTTTGTTTTGGTCAAATATTGTTCAGGTTGGCATATCCACATGAGCAAAGATCCATGAAATCATATCATAAGAGGGAAAAATTATGTCCCTAGCAGCTACCTTGTGTAACTTTGTTCTTCTAATGCCCTCCAATTGATTATTCTTTGATTGAGAAGTCCTTGCACTTTTTAACCATTCTCTATCTTCAAAGAAACCAAAAATCTCTTCCCATTTCATCGTACCTACTTTCTGTGTCTTGTAAGTGGAATCTAAGATGAGATATGGGTTGAGATTGTATTCTTGAGGCTATGGATTCTCTACTTCTTTGACTTTGTCCTTTATCTACACCACATATTGTTTAGTTGCTGGCAATTTTCCTTTTTTCCCCATTTTATGGCCTGTAGATAGAAAAACATGATTTCTTTCTAATGAAAGCATGAAATCATTGTTAAGATTTGTTTATAATTACAGGTTACTTACGTAGAATTTCTGTAATTCGCTATGGGTTTTCAATAGCCCAAATTTCTTTGAAACGGGTCTAAGAGATTGAGTAGTATGCAAACTAAAAATGCCTTGGGAAGTTGCAATTTTTTTTGTTGAAACTTGGAATGATTGTGTGAATTAATTCATTCATTAACTTCCCAGTACTTGATCCAACTGTCTTTTTTCATAATTTGAGATAGCATCGGAGAAATTTATTATCGATATCTAAATGAATCAATTAAGCGTGAAGCGATGAAGAATCATTTTTCAAATTAATTCATTTTAATCAAATAAAAAATGAAATGCACACAAATTGGGAAAAAAAAATATTATTGTATTCAGGTAGTCGGGCAGTTGGCTAATCAGGTGATCGGGCAACATTTTATTTGTTGAAAGGTTTTATTCTTTCCAGACCCCGACTACACAAGATTTGGGAGTTGATCGTATGTCGGGTAGTTGGAAGTTGCAAGGTCGAGGAAAAAATGTTTGAGAAGATTGGGAGTTGTCCCGACTTCATAGACGGGAGCTTAGGATAGTCAGAAGGTTGGGTATTTTTCAAAGTATTTTGGTCTTTTTAGGAAAAACAATAAAAAAATTGTTTAGGGATTTTTTTTTTCTTTTGTACAAAAACAAAAAGAGGGTTGTTGTAATCCTGACAACAAACCCTTGAATTGTTAGTCTTGAAGTGGAGGGAGAATACTTGTGTGTGCTAGAGTTAGTGCTTGTAATATTGCTTTAGCTTTGATATGATAAAAAGCATGTAATTACAAATTAACAATTTAAAAAAAAAATTGCATTGTTTATTGGCACTATGAGCATTTTAATTCATTTGACAAGAAGAAAAATGTTTGCATGGCAATTAGTATGAGTTGTGAGTTGTTGCAAAGAAATCTGCAATATGGTGCATGGTGTGTGCTTATAAGTTGCAAGGAAAGCATGGTCATGGTTGTAACAACTAAATCAAACCTATGGAGAAACATGTTGGGAGTGAAGTCAATGCTAAGTGTTATTATTCTCCTTTCTAAATAGATCATGTTTGCTAAAAATTATGTTAAGTCAGTTATGTGCTTATCATATCTAAGAAGGTTAACCTCATTGAATAGATAATGGAAGCCTCCTAGACTAAATAAATATTTTGTCAAAGAAACGTGTATTTGACAAGGATTTGCAAGGATGTGTATAATAAACTCATTGGACATTCATGTTTCAAAGGATAATATAGATGGAGCTTGTCTTTAGAAAAAGTATAAGCATGAAAAGCTAATATGACATATATATTCATCTTAACTATGTAACTTCATGTTCAAAGCAAATATGAAGTGCTACTACATGATGGCTATAATACTCTGTGGAATATTTGTCATGTCTATTGTTGGAAAATGTAACTAGGTTTGGTCTTCATTAAATGTATTAATTCATCTTGTAATGTACTTTTCAAAGAATAAAGAAAAGAATTTTTATTACAATTATTGTGACTTATTAAAGCATGGGTTTCATGCTTGGGTCACCATGTTTTAGGTCAAAGTCCCCATTCAGTACTTGTAGGATTTATTCTAAGTCAATAGAGCCATTGTACTTTTAAAGAGACCCTTCTTGGGCTTTTGAATCTTGTAAAAAGGTTAAGTATTGAGTCAAATGTAATTTATGTATCCTCCACATCAAGTCAGCCTAGAAGAGATCAAATCGACCTAAGGACATAAATTCGACCTCCCTTGAAGCCTATAAATAGAAGCAAGTCGAATTCATTTGGAGCACACTCTCTCACAAGAAATTTCGATATCTCTTGAAGCCGGAAGAAGTCCGAAGTAGAAGAAGAAGGGGAAGGAAGTGTGAGTTGGGTGGAGTCTAAGGAGAAGAAGAAAAATGAAATTTTGGTGCCTCTCTCTCTTTGTTTCATGTCCTAGTTTGGGAGATCAAAGTCTTCCAAGTTTTGTTGATGCTTGAAGATACTACATAGTTGACATTTCTAGAAGAGAGGTCGAAGATCTGGGAGGATGACTTGGTGTGGAGGGAAGATTTGGTCTTTGTCTAGGATGAAGAGTCTCAAATAATACTATTAAAATATAATTTTGATTGGGTTTTCCCCTCGAGGGGGGTTTTTCCTTGGTATAGTGTTTATATCTGGTTTCCATTGTTTTATGTTCTTTGACTTTGGTAATTGCTTGAGGAACTAAAGAAAGAAGATATAAAGAAAACTTAATAAGAAGTCAATAACATCACAAGTAATTATCAAGAATAAGAAAATATTTCTTCCTTTTTTATTTTCTAACATGGTATCAAAGCTTTGGTGAAGAAAGAATAAAAAGGCAGTCTCAAGCCCTTGATCAAGGAACCATTCAAAATGATTATCTTAGGGAATGAATCTACTATATTCAAGGAATAACACAATCAAGGGAGAGAACAAACTTGAAGGATCCTCAATTATAGATCATGGAGGAAGAGGATTGACATCATCCTTGAAAAGAACAAAGTACTTGACATGGTCAAAGGAAAAGTAAAGAAGCCTACAGATGACTCTAGTGATGTTAAAAAAATAAAATTCAGAGAATTAGAATTGGTGGCCATGACTCTAATGGTATAAGGAATAAAGGACAACCTTGTCCCATTCATAACCAACATCAGTCATGCTCAGGAAATGTATGAAGCCTTGTCAAAGTTATTCACTATTAAGAACATTTGTTAAGTAGCAAGTTTGAAGAATGAGCTAAGGACCACAAAGATGACTAAAGAAGACATAGTGGCCTCCTTCTTTGTGAAGGTAACAAGAATCAAAGATGGTCTTTTGGGCATTGATGAAATTGTTCTAGACAAATAATTCGTGATCACCGCTCTATTATGATTTCCACCTACTTGGGGTGCATTTGCTGCAGGAATTAACAGTTGGAAGGAAGCTCCCACTTTTAAAGAGCTATGGATTGCCTGCAGTCAAGAAGAATTGAGGATCTCTTTAGTTTCCAATCCTGAAGAAGTATTTAATGCCTATAATGCTCAACATAAAGGAAAGAAGTCGAAAGGACCGAGGAAGAAAGTGGACATGTCTAAGGTAGAATGCTATCAATGTCATAAGAATGATCACTACAGGAGTGGTTGTCCCGACAATCCAAGAAACAAGAAGAGAGAAAGAGATATAGCCAATGTTGCTAAAAAGGAAAATCCAAAGAAAGACAAACCCAAAGAATCTAACATAAGGGACTTACACTAATAAGTCATTTTATTTTAGTCTTAGTTATTCTATTTTCTATTTTTTATATTTATAATTTATAGGTTTTAACATGTTTTTGGAAAAAGACATTTTCTTTTGTTTTATAAGTTTATAGGTGTCCCTCAAGCTTTGGAGGGATCCCCTAACAACTCCCAAAGATAAGTATCTCATTTCCTTTCAGTTTTTGGTTTCATGTACCCACTTAGCTTTCGATTATATTAAATATTAATAATCATTCTCCCTCTATTCTCTTGATTAGGAAAAACATCCACTATATCCTCAAGGAGTATGAAAGAGGACCTCTCAAGACAAGGTTTGTCAAGGAACAAAGGTATGCTTTAAACATTGATTTCTTTATAATAAATGTTTATTCATTTGACAATATATTACTAGCATTATTGTGACTAGCTATAGTGAATCATATTGATTCTTATTTTGGGTGATTCATCACTTGATAAGTCTACCCCACTCCTATTCTTAACTGATTTTATAGAACCCTAGACAAGTTCTCTAGAAAACCCTAAACTAAGGGTATGCTAATGTGAATGTCTGAAACGCTAAACTACTTAGGGATATTGAAAATTTCTATTTGAAGTTTTATTGATGATGACATGTTTGGGATTTTGGTACGATCATGAAAACCTAACTTGATAGGGTTGATAATGTCCCAAACCTTTGAAATATTGGTAATGTTGGGTTTTCTATGTTACTATATTGAAAGTTGTTGATGGTGTTGGACCCGCCAACATTCAGGGGATCACCCAGGTATGAAGTCCCAACTAGACCTCACATCGTTTGGTGTGGGAGTCCCATCTGGTATGATGGCCCAGTTGCCATTATCTTAAATGTTTGCCTTAGCTCTTGCTTGTCAACACAGGAGAGTGGTCTTCTTTGTCTTTGAGTAGCGAGGTTTCGCATGCCTGGTGATTGATAGTGTTACTTGTGTCAAGGTTCTTTCATTGTAGAAAGAGAGGGTGGGAGTGAGTCCCAAGTTAGATGGTACGAAACCCAACTCTATCAGGAACACACAACACAATAGGACGTGCACATATTCTGAAGGAGCAATCCACATGGATGCGGCAGTCACAACACACAAGGGAAGATAGCATGTACAACACTCAGCAGACAATCCATGCGAGTGCGACGGTCGTTATAGCGAGTTTACATGAAAGGTTATGTCTGATGTCCAGGAGGTAACCAACACGGGCAGGACAACGTTAACAACTTATACAACACATTTTCATTAATATATGTATTAGAACAGTTGAATGAATTCAAGTGTTAAACACGGGTTAAAGAAAAATGTATTACAAGTGTTCAAGACAAATCTTACAAATAGTTACAACACGTGTGAAAATGTGTTGGCCTGTTAGCAGGCTTCTAAATTAAGCGAAAGTTCCAAGACACATCGATACACCATACATCACTAACCCCGTGGATGGGGCGTTGGAGCCACTACTTACTCCTCAAAGAAAATATTATAGACTCTCAAGGCTATGTGGAAGGAGCCAAGGTGAAAAGTCCCTTGCATGTACAAATGAGGGGTGTATATAGACAAGGGTAAAACTGACCCTTGTGACTGATCAACTTCCCTCATGGCTGTTTTACTTCCATGACATTTCAACTTTACATGACTCTTCATATGAAAAGTGGGTCTCTTGGACTTCCACGTTACATTACATTGATCAACAATATGGCCCACAGTAGTGATGTGGATGACATGACTCATGACAAGACTCGACATGATAGTGCTGGTACATTCATGTTGTTGTTGGTGTGCATGTCGAGCTGCAGTGTTGTTGGGTGATGGATGTCCTCATGGTGTGTCATAGCTTCACCTCCGCATGGCAAGGTGTGTAGAGTCTTCAATGGTCGTTGGGCTCGCTTGATGCATAATTTGTTCGTCTGTTTGCAAACATGTCCTTTTGCATGTACTCCCCTTGTTCATCCCATCTGTCGTCACGCCATGTTTATTCGTGTACCTGTATCTGCATTCACTCATGACGAGACGACATCAAATCCATAAACCTCCTAGTCTACCATGATGCATGATCGTTTTGGAAGCAGGTGACCAGGAGAGAAGACAAGGTTACGGAACTGTGCGAGGCAAGTCTTGAGTTGGGATGGAGGCTCCATGCACTATTGGTGAAAAATGCGCAAAAGTCACTAGGAGACGTGATGGGCAATCTGGATAGGTAGTTACTGTCCGCGAGATCCAGCTCGGCTGGAGGATAGATATGCAATTTTTGGGAGCAACAGTCCAGGTTGCAGGAGGGACGGGCATGCAAAATCTACGCAATTTCTGGAGGGAGTGGGCAGCGGGAGCTTGGCAGCAAAAACTACGCAGTTCCTAGAGGGAGTTAGCAGCGAGCTATGGGGAGCTTAGCAACAAAAACTGTGTAGTTCCTGGAGGGAGATGGCAGCAGGCTGTTGGGAGCTACTGGCAGGAAAAACTGTGCAAATTCTAGGAGGCTGACCTACTGACCACCTCTGAATAGTTTCTGAGCTGAGTAGACCACTGGGCTATGGAGGGCTTGCTCATGAAATTTGCTCAGTTTTCGGGGTGGGCAGCCAGCCGGTTGACTAGTGGACTGGCTGGGAAAACTACGTAATTTTCTTTGGGAGATAGTGATGGGCACTAGGTGTCTGTCCAGCCTGTCTGCACAATTTTCACAGTAAGTGGAGCGGGCATGGTTTGCAGCCTCTATGAAATTTTTGAGGGGAGTCAGTCCCAGGGTGACTACCCAGTCAAACTCTCTAGTTGACCACCAAGAGGGTTGATTGATCATCTTGCAGACAACGTAACTTGAAATGGCTTGTTTGGTGCTTCTACGTTGTTCTGGGTGACAGTAAGTCGAGTCGATGGCGGGGTGAAGGTCTGGCTATTACAGGGTGATCTGGTCATCAGAACTTCAGCAAAAACGACTAAGTGTGTGAGCGAGTGAAATGGTGCATACACGATCTTACAAACACACACTCACATGACTTGATGACGGGATGACTCAAACCATCCAGACGCACATGCTCAACATGACTGACCAACGATGCGAGTCGAAAAGCGCGATGCTTGTGATTGATCGTTGGACGACTGTGACGACAGTGTATATGACTCCATATGTGAATGCGACGGATGTTTACATAGTGAACACAACATGTACACATGAAGTAGAGACCTTATGTATGACCAGAACATGTTCGTAAGTGAGACATTCTTACCAACATGCAAAAGTTGCCCATTGAACGGTCAAGCAAGGTGGTTGCAAAGACTCACACGAGCCCACGGAGTGAGCCCAAGCACATGCAAACATCAAGTAAAAATTCAAGGGAGGCTTTGAAATTGAATGAAGGCCAAAATTTTGGAGGGTGTTGCAGTCGCTACAACACTTGGAGACACACTGGTAGAACTCCAACTTCTCTGTTTTGGTTCATTGATAGTATAGGGCCTTGGTATTTCAGGGAGTGTTGAATCATTGTGCGGGTTACTTCGGCTTCCCCACTTATCCCATGGATAAACATCGTTCACCTTTTGCCAACTCAGTCAAACACAACAGAAATTCAGATTGATCATAGTGTTTCGAAATCAGGAAGGGTAGTTTGGCTCATGAGTTGAATATTTTCAGAGTATAAGTTTTCATCTCTGGTGATGCTTCACTACCAGCAGGCCTGGACAGTACCCCGGTGAAGTCACGCAAGAACACATGCATTGCTCCACTGCTAGTGAGCCTGGTCAGTACCCCGGTGGAGTTGCATGCTTCACCTCTCTGTGCAGGAAGCCTTTCTCTTCTTTCTCCTTTGTATTTTTTCAGAGGATTGTGCATAGGCACTTATTTATTTTTGGGGCAGAAGAGGGATCCCAACTTATTGAGAGTAGAAGAAGTTGTTCCTTCAGAGAAGCATGTAAGACCTCTGACATAGGTTTTCTCGTTTAGATATCCCCCTTCTTTGTTTCTACTAGTTTGATGAGCTTGAACACACAGAGCAGAAGGCTGAGTATAGGCATGGGGTTTCCCAGTGTGGAAATAGGTTCATGGTTGGACCAAGGCTCCCCTTGCAGACGGCTTGTATTTTCCATCAAGACTTCATCGACTGAAGGTTATAACCAAGCATAGCGAAGACGGACACAAGACTGGCCAAGTGTTACAGTGTCACAAGTCTCTTCATATCTCAGCTACATACTCATTCAAAATCCAGAACTCAGTAGATGGCGGCACTTATTTCCAGAAAACAAAAATAACAAGTGTTGGGCCGTTAATATGCCATTATTATTATCACTTTTGAACACTTATTCCACCCATTTCTATTATTCTTCATCATGTCATTTATTATAATTTATTATATAAATCCATTTTATGATGATTTATGCTTCTATGAATGAATATTATTTATTCTCCTTTATTTCTAATAAATTGATGATTATGCATGATTTTATCAATGATAGTTTTAATAAATCAGTTGTAACATTATTCACCATTTTTAGCCTCCAAGATAATTTCCAGATTGAAGATTTGATCATTAAAAGTGCCAACTCAGAAATTCGTTGGAATAAGAAGTGACGGTTTTGCGGTTGAGATTCTGAGCAAATGAAGCAGAATCTGGAAAATCCGGAACATGGGTTTTGTCCAGAACGGACCCAATTAACTTTACTAAAGAATGGTTTGCCCAAATTCGGCTTGTACTGAGAGAAACGCAGGGTTCTTTGAGCACGATTTTCTCAGATTTGTTGTTGCGGCCATCCTCCAAATCTCAGCTGCAAAGCCAAATTCGTCTTGCTCTTGTTGAAAGCTGGATGGAAATATATCTTCTTGTTGAATTGAGGCTTCTGTGATCCATATCAGGTTTATGAGAAATTCTTCGGCGTAAATCACAGGATAAATCATTTGTCAACGCGTTTCGAACCAACAAGTGTGGTTCATCGTCAGGACAAGTTGAAGAAACAGATCCAGCTTAGCATGTTAAATAGTTTGAGCAGAGACTCCAACGGCTATCTTAACTAACGGCTAATTTTGACTTGAGGACCAGAGTAAAGATTTAATAGAAATTAGTTAAATTATGTGAATAAATAAAAATATAAAATAATTTAAAATTGTTAAAGGTTAGTTAGAAAGTTATTAAAAAATTAAAATTAGTTTTTTAAATGGGACTTAAATAATAAGTATATATATATATAGAAGAAATATATACAAAGGTTAGTTAAAAATAAATAAAAATAAAAATTGAAATATACATAAAAATAATAATGAATAAAATTTTAACTACGAAAGTAATAAAAGGTAAAAAGATTTTATTTCATTTTAAATGAATAAATAAATTCAAAAAAAATAAAAAAAATAAAAATAAAAATAAAAATAAAAAATAAAAAATAAACAATAAAAAATAAAATAAATAATAAATAAATAATAATAATAATAATAAAATAAAATAATAATAATAATAATAAAATAAATAAATAAACAAAAAATAAATAAATAATAAAAATTATATAATAATAATAATAATAATGGAAATTAAATAAATTAATTAAAGTAAATAAATCAAGCGAGCGAAAAATAAAATAAAATAAATGAATAAAGTAAATAAAATAAGCGAGCGAAGAAGAAAAAATAATAATAATAATAAATAAATAATAAAAATAAAAATAAAAATAAAATAAATAAATAAATAAACTAAATAAATAAATAAATACATAATAATAATAATAATTGAATAAAACAAGTGAGCGAGGAGGAAGGAAAAACAGGCACCCAGGAAAAACGGCGAAATAAAGGGGAACCAACAAAAGCAAGAAAGGGCAAGACTAAGAACAAAGGGCCGGGATCCAGCAGCTACTGATCTTCCAGCCGTCATCTCTATTGAGATTGCTCGGCCTTCTTTCAATTTCAATAGCTTCTCTGAATTTACGGTGATGGAACTGAGCAACCTTGGCAATAACCTTGGCCTCCTCAATACATACTTGATGCTTGGTCTTTTCCGCATGCTCTGCTAACGCTGAAGACTTGGTTCTTCCATGTCTTAGGTCCGCTGCATGTTCGCTAATCCTTTGATGGATGGAGCGCCCTGTTTCCCCAATATAGGGGGTCCCACAAGAACAGGGGATCAAGTAGACACCCTTCATATCTTTAGGATCAATGGGATCTTTCACTGATCTGAGGGATTTGCGAATAGTGTTGAGGGGCCTGAAGGTTGAGGGAATATCATACTTCTTAAGAATCCGAGCAATCTTGTCAGTGGTTCCTTGTACATAGGGAAGATGGACCCCTAGCCGACGCTCTTTATGCTCTTTTTTTATTAACGAGCTTTTAGAGGCTTTTAAGAATGCCTTCTGACCCAGGCGCCTACTATAGCCATTCTCCATAAAGACATGAAGGAGATAGGATTTCTCTTTATCGAAGCTCTCCTTATCAGAAATCCTCAGGGCTCGCGTAGCGAGTGTGTTAAGAACACCCAACTTTTGAGCAGGGAAATGATGAGACTTGGCATGAAGATACTGCTCAGTATGCGTTTTTTTCCGGAACACTGAGTGGGAGAGAGAACCATCATTATTCTTCGATATAAGGATATCCAGGAAAGGGAGGCAACCATTGACCTCTTTTTCCATAGTGAACTTAATGGCAGAGGACTGACAGTTGAGGTGGTTGAAGAATAGATCTAACTCCTTTGAGCCATGGGACCAGATGACATTAGTGTCATCTACATACCTTTTCCACAACTTCGGAAGGAGACGAGCTGAGGCTAAAGCTCTGGCTTCGAAATCTTCCATAAAAAGATTCGCAACAATAGGGGATAGGGGTGAGCCCATGGCAACACCACAGGTTTGTTCATAGAACTCACCCTCAAAACAGAAGAAAGTGGAAGTGAGACAGATCTCAACAAGATGCGTTGTATCAGGATCTGTTAAGCGATAGATCACTGCCATGGCTTCCTTTATAGGGATACACGTATAAAGGGATACCACATCAAAGCTCACGAGTATGTCTTCAGGGTCAAGCTTTATGTCCTTAAGCTCTTTAACGAAGGAAGCAGAGTCTTTTACGAAGGACTCTGTACGGACAACCAGGGGTTTGAGCTTAAGGGCAAGGAACTTGGCTAGAAGGTAGGTTGGCCCACCAATGGTGTTGACAATAGGCCTCAGGGGGGTCCCTTCTTTATGAATCTTAGGCAGCCCATAAATCCTAGGGGTAATTGGACTGCTTTCATTGAGCTTATGGTGAAGAGAACTCGTAGAGATACAAGAAGCTCAATTGGTTAGAAGCAAACCAATTTTGTAATAGAAATCATGTTGTACTTATCTTTATTGTAACTTCTCTCTGATCTCTCTTTATTTAAATCAGAACAGAGATCAGAGATGGGGATGATTTGGGGGATTCGAATGATGGAAAAATGATGGAATTGAGGATTTAGAATTAGAGATTTAGAATTAAGAATTCATGATAGGATAGGAGGAAGAAAGGATTGTTTCAGGCTGTAAGTCTCAAAGCTGTTGCTGTTGTAATGATTTTACCATTTAATGATTAATACCTGATTTGGGAGTTGTTATTCATTCTTTTCATCTGAAGTAGCCCAGCAGCATCCGCTGGCGGCTAAGGACCCAGCCTCTGGTGGAGTACGCTGCTGCTATGTATCATATCTTTACCATTGCTGTTGTGTGATGGTTTGATTTATTTCCTATTCTTTTGAATTGCATTATTTTACAATTTCATGTTTTTATAGTGTGCTGTTAGAATATTTTATGGAATTGTTTTATTGCACAAGTTGAGATTGAATCGCGTGGCTGTTCTTTTCCATCATAACAGAGATTATTATCCTTTTCAACTTATATTGTTATGTTGTTCATTTCAAATGTAAAGCTTCGCTGTTCATTTCAGATTGTTGGTTATTCGATTCCACTAATCAGAGTTTGCTGTTCAGATTTATTAAATATGATTCGTTGTTTAATTCCTTTAGTTATAAGTTTCTTGTCCATTTACTTCGTTGTTCAGTTTGGTTGATTAATTGCAAGAGTTTGCTTTTAAAGAGTTTTCCTAGTTTACTTTCAATCACAGCTTTAGTTCAATTTCGATTTCCTTTTTATTGCTTTAAAGCAGGACTTTCAACTGTAGAGAACATTGGTTATTGCTTCCTCATTCCCAGATTGATTGTCTTGTTCTAGTTTGATTTCAATTGCATCAATATCCAGAGGAATGAGTTATTGCTACTGTATCCTCGATTGATGGTTGTTTGAGTGAACGATTTAGTTTAAGAACATTTCAGTTTCTTGCTATTCCATTTCTTAATTGTTGTTCCATTTCTTATCTGCTGTTCCATTTCCTGTTATTCGCATTATCTTTGCTTTGGTGTGAAGAACGATCTGAAACTGTAGTGGGCATTGGCATTTGCTATCTAGTCCCCAGATTGATGATCTGTTCCTTGATTACTTTTGGTTACATCAGTTTCCAAAGGGATGAGTTATTGCTACTGGACCCTTGACTGATACATTGCTTATTTTTCCGAATGCATGATTTAAGTCTTGAAGTGCTTTGTTGTAAGTAGATTTTATTTCCAGCTTTCATTTACTTTTGGATTTTGAGCACTATACTGCAAAACATTACTCTTGAGTAAATAGCCGCCTCAAACTGAGTACACTCTTGAAATAAAAAGTCGTCCCTGGGTTGATAATTAATGTGAAGGTAATTAGGAGTTAAAAAGACACCTTTTTATCGCTCCACATTTTGGCGCCGTTGTCGGGGAGAGTGTAGCCATTTCTAAAGAGTAGTGTGAATCTGATGAGTGCCTGCTAGGGAAGAGTTGGATCTTAAAAACGGAAGGTAAGAACCTGCGTGCGGAGCATGTAAAATCCCTGCTCCACTGTCCGCTTTCCTAACAGATTTGCTGTTGCTTTGTTGGGTAGAAATAGATGTTTGAATTTTTGTGTGAATGAATTAAAAGAAAAAAATAGAAATTTTGAAAAACAAATCTCATGATTTCTCTCAAGTGGTGATGTAAGCACCACCCGTTTCACTAACCGATTGACAGGAGCATTTGAAGAAGGGGCCTCGAAGAAACACATGAAGAACATCTTCTATTATGGTAAGAAATGGCTCACGTTTCTACTTTTGAATTTCCTATCAAAGATCTAGGAGGAGTGACACAAATGCACATAATTCCCCCATCTTTACCAAATTTTCATGCTTTAGCAAATGAAGATCCAGATACATTCTTATTTGAGTTCGAAATACTTTGTAGAGGATATGATTATTGTACTAATGATCAAAGATTGAAAGTGTTTCCTCTTACTCTAAAAGGAGCAGCTCTCCGATGGTTCATGAGCCTAGGTGGGAATTGCATCCAAACATGGGAGGACATGAATAACATATTCTTGAAGAAGTACCAAGACTATTGCAAATCCAATGAAGATATTTTCGGTATGATACAAGGGGAAGATGAAAGTTTGGAGGATTATGTAGATCGATTTCATTATAACCTTCAAAAATCAAAGCATAAGCATTTGAAAAAAGAGATCTTAAAAACACTCATTCTTAAAGGAATCAAAGATGAATTTTTAGAACTCTTAAATCTGATAGGAAAAGGTGATTTTTTTCGGTTATCATATGATGATGTTTGTGAATTGTGCATAAGGTATTCAAGAGGAATCTCCAAGGTTGGTAAGAATTCTAGAGATGTTTGTTCTTTCTTTTCCAAATCTGCTACAAGAATAGGAGACATAAGAGCTAAAATCAATACTTTATTTGAAAATTTTAAAGTTGATTTTATTAGCTCTCTAAGTTCAAAATTGGATGCTTTGCATGTTCGGAAAAATCAAGAATTTGATGAAATGTTTTCCACTCATGACCGAAAGGAGCAGTCCATAGATAGTTGTTCTTCCTTATCTAGGATGGAAGTAGCATATCAAAGAGATGAGGAAGATGCAACAAAGTCAAAACCATGGAAATCATGGCCTACAGGTATGATTCAAAACACTTCCTCTTCATTCTCTTACTTGCATAATCCATTATGGAATACTAATGTGTTAGGGCAGCCATGTCCATTTCAATATAACCACCAATCTTGTTTACAAGTTGGGCATGGTTCATCTTATGATGGCATGACTACTCTCCCTCATCTTGTAGCACAAACATATTCTCCATATTTTTCACCAGCTCTTCCACAACATCCTGTTTGCATACCAAATTCATCCACTCAACCCAATCAACCACATCATCACAATGCTCCATTCCTTACACATTTTCCTGCTCAACTAATTCCACACCCTCACCATAATAAACCAGTACAACATGCTTACAATGTTGAACTGCCAAATTTACGCACCCTTCCCACCCATTCTATCTCACATGCGCCATTAGAGAAAACTTATAATGAGATTCAGAATGTTTCAAATTCAAAAATTGTAGAAGCTATGGAAGAAAATGAGGTTTCTTATAGTATGTATCAACAAGCTATTTTAAAAGCTCAAGAACTTCATGATCTGATGGATATGAGAAATCAAGAAAGTAACGGATACATTGAACATTGGTTTCACTCCATCATTTGTTTGCAACATCACTCTATGCTTCAACAATTTTTTATACCATTTTTTGAAGGGGAGATGGCTTCTCATACCCTAATATCCATTAACATGCATTTTTCAAATTTGGGTATGTGCATACATGAAGTCCTATTTCGAAAATGGTTCCATTGGAAGTACTCCTATACGTAGTCATATTCATTTTTCAAATCAAAATAGGTTAGTGTAGAAAATAAAATAAATAAGGGAACAAATAAATGCATTTTGTTTTTTTATGTAAAACTAGTTGTTTCTTTTGTTGCAACACGCTATTGAAATCAACATCGATGATAAATGTTTCAATTCATTTGTGTATGTAGATGATTTATAATATAAATAAAAATTCTACAAACACTTATATTCATCTTTATCATCAATATGAAAAAATGGTTGAATATCATTTTTTTGGCTTACGGGCTTGATGAGATTTCTGGAAAAATAGTCGGGACAGTCATGTTTTGAGGGACCAAAAGTGAATATTTTTAAAACCTGTTTCTACCCCAGGTGTCCCTTGATGTCTACTTTCTAACCCAATTTGAACCACTCAATTTGGATTTGAAACGAAAAAGTTAGAGCCAAAACATTGACCGGATGTCTAACGGGCAGCTCAGGAACAGAGTTGGGATAGTCAGTTTTTGGAGGCCTAAATGAATGAATTTTTAAAACCTGCTTCTATGGTAGATTCCCCTATTAATCTGGTTTACAATGCAATTGGAATCACTCATTTTCAATATCGTATGGGGAAGTTATGATCAAAATACTGACTGTCTATCGTAAATCAGCACTCTTAAAACTCTGTCTTTCCGGTTGTTCCTTACAGTATTTGACCTATCAATTCTTCTTGTCTTCAAAACCTGTTTCTATTGGAAATAAATAAATGAATCTATTCTCATTTCCAATTTTAATCATTCGAATCCGACATCAAACGAAAAATCTATGCTTAAAACATTAACTGTTGTTCTAAGTGGGGTAATCGAAAATGACTCTGTAATGCAGGTTGTTCTAACTAAAATTGACATATCATATCATTGAATTTTTAAAACCTGTTTCTATTGGAGATACACCTTTGAATTAGCTCTCATTTTGCTTTGGAATCACTCAATTTGGATGAAAAACAAAGAAGTTGTGATTAAAACACCGTTGGTTAGTATGGTCGACCACTGCTCTCCCGCAGGTGACAAATGAATTTTACTTTGTTATTTTCTCTGTGGATTTGTTATATAGAGTAACTACTTGTTAGTAAAGGAACAACAAAAAAGGAACGACACTTGCGTTTTTGCTGTTCCTTTTCCAAAGGAACGACACTTACGTTTTGTATGTTCCTTTTCCAAAGGAACGACACTTGCGTTTTTGCTATTCCTTTTCCAAAGGAACGACACTTTTCGTTTTTGCTGTTCCTTTTCCAAAGGAACGACACTTTTCATTTTTGCTGTTCCTTTTCCAAAAGAACGACACTTGTATTTTTGTTGTTCCTTTTCCAAAGGAACGACACTTCACTTGCGTTTTTGTTGTTCCTTTTCTAAAGGAACGACACTTTTAGTTTTTGCTGTTCCTTTTTCCAAAGGAACGACATTCGCATTTTCACACTTTTTTTGTGTGTATTTTTGCTTTTTTGTGTGCATTTCCTTTGCTGTTCCCTACACGGAACACCACTTTTTGAGTGTTTTTGTTGTTCCTTCAAAAGAGCAACACTTTGGGAGTATTTTCGAGAGCAACCCTTCTTTCTTCTTGTGTGATTATTCCTAATCCATCTCAACCACATTTTATTGATTCCCTTTTATGGCATGAAGTACACTACTTTTATGAGGACAAGAATTATGGATTCTTTTGAAGCGAGTTAATATCATTCATGTTATGATCTTTAACAGGACAACTCCTTGATGATAGATTCTTTTCAAAAGGGACACAATTATTTATATATTACTTTACTGCATTGTTTTCTACTGTACATGATACTAATTGATCATCTTAATACCATGTTGGTTCCATCCTCCCTGGTTATAATCTTCTCTGTCTATAATAAATGAGATTATGGGTATATTTTTTTTTCTATTGACATGTTCAACTTCTTCCACCATCTCTGCTCTTAAGGAGTACTGAGCCTCCCTCTTTTTATCATAAAAATGTGTAATAACAACAAAATTTTGTTCGCAGATAGAGGATAGGGGGTCTCATTACGAGCTAGCCTACCATGTTCATAAGGTTGTAAGAAAGTGACATTCCCATTATGGCCACCACACCAGGGTTATGATCCATTGGATAGCCAAATTATCCTTGGAACAGGTCTCATCACGAGCCGACCTGATCACTTTTGCTACATCCCAGTGAATGGCAGTGTGGTTATCTGGTTACCACGTCAGCGCACTGGTCTCTTTTGTAAGAACAGCACTGAAACTCTCTAGTTATAAATTGAGGATTCTGGCTCATATGGGTTAAAAAGCAACCCTGCCGAGGCTATGGACGCCTGCTGGCAGCAGAAGCTCTGCTTATGGTATTGAAGTTATATCTTATCGTTAATTATTACTATAATACCCTTTTATTATTTTTTCTTTTTATCAGAGAAGTTATTTCCTTAATTGTTTTTTCCCTATTTTGAACCTTTATGCATGAGAAATTGTTTTATGGTCAATCGCATCATTTTCAACTAGCATACTATCAGTAAAGCATCTTTTTGGCATATTGTTGTTCTTTTTATCTTTTTCATAACTTATCATCAATTCAAAGCGTCCTATCTCTTATTCATAACTATCTTTACACACTCTGCTCTCATTATAACCATAACTCTCGTCGTCCTCTCATTGATAAGTGTACTCTGCTTCATTTACTGATATATTGTTCATTCCTGTGCCTTGCCGTCAACATAACCCTTCTCATATGCTTTATGGTCATGGAATTCATTTTCCAATTGGAGGGGGGAATGTATGCATTATGGGATTGCATGCGATATAATTACTGCACTCTGCCAGAACTTGTTGATTTGACAAAATATTAATATTGCATGTATACACAAGTTTTTCTGACTGAAAGTTTTGCATGCATCTTATCTATTTCTCTTCAGAGCTAACACTATGGATTGAAGAACATTGTATGCAAAATAGTGATTTGTTTACAGGAGAACAACAAGTATGGGGGGAAACTCTATTCGTAGCATGACCCCACTATTGCACTTAACAGAAGAGGCTCGTGAACGTGAACAATTCTTCAGACATGATGTGCATGCCTGGATTCCACATTTTGCATCACTTTCAGCACCAACTCTGCCTACATCAGCTTCAACAAATGCCAGTCCATATATGTCATTCCACATTTTTGGAGGTAAAACTTGAGGTAAAATAGCATAATTTTCTAATTTATTACGAATCTAGGAGAATTTCATGAACATCTATTTTGAGCATCATTTATCATCCTTCATTGTACATTTTTACCACTTCCCCTTTTTCAGCGGCATTATCTTTCAGTTTGGAGGAGTGTTGCTTTCATTCATTTCTTCTTTATAACCATGTTATCCATATTCTTTAACATCCATTGCTATTCTTATTCCTTCTCAACACCTCCCTTATTCCATGTTGTTTTACACCAAGCATAGACTTCAACAGATAGTAGCAACCACCTCTATTTGTTTTCTAGCATCGCATGAGGGCATGCTAATTTTTCAAAGAGGGGGAGGAATTGCTACGCATGATGGATGTTTGAATTGCTACGCATGATGGATGTTTTCTATTTTCTTTCTCATTTAAGGCATACAATTTCAGTGTAGAAATTGATTTCCATAATATTTTTAAAGCTATGAACTCAATTCTTGTGATTTTTGGAAAACACAGACGTATCATTAAGAAAAACCCAGACAATTTCAAGATAAATTGGTTCATAAAATTTCGGAAATCATGCACTCGCACCTACAACCATTTTGTTTATATCTCATGATCCGTGCATCAAAACAGTCTGATTTTTTGGATCATAAAGGAATTCATATATTATAAATTTACTCGCCAAATTTCAACAAAAGCTGGTTTGTAGTTTTTGAGAAAATGGTTAATGAAGTTTGTTGTTACTTATATCATATTTTGTTGCAACTCCATATATACATATAGTTGAATGTCAATGTAAAAATTGTTATGCCTTCATCAAGATTACTAAAAGTGAATATTCATTAATTAAGGAAGAATTCATTTGTTCTATCCATTTCATGAGTTGAGATGAACATATTTTTTATTGCTTGGTTAACACATGGGTTTTTGTCTTTGGGTTGTATGAGGACATGCAATATATTCAGTTTTCGTTGCATGAGGACATGCAACATATTGAGTGTGGGGGTATGTTGGGCCGTTAATATGCCATTATTATTATCACTTTTGAACACTTATTCCACCCATTTCTATTATTCTTCATCATGTCATTTATTATAATTTATTATATAAATCCATTTTATGATGTCAGATTTATGCTTCTATGAATGAATATTATTTATTCTCCTTTATTTCTAATAAATTGATGATTATGCATGATTTTATCAATGATAGTTTTAATAAATCAGTTGTAACATTATTCACCATTTTTAGCCTCCAAGATAATTTCCAGATTGAAGATTTGATCATTAAAAGTGCCAACTCAGAAATTCGTTGGAATAAGAAGTGACGGTTTTGCGGTTGAGATTCTGAGCAAATGAAGCAGAATCTGGAAAATCTGGAACATGGGTTTTGTCCAGAACGGACCCAATTAACTTTAGCAAAGAATAATTTGCCCAAATTTGGCTTGTACTGAGAGAAACGCAGGGTTCTTTGAGCACGATTTTCTCAGATTTGTTGTTGCGACCATCCTCCAAATCTTAGCTGCAAAGCCAAATTCGTCATGCTCTTGTTGAAAGATGAATGGAAATATATCTTCTTGTTGATCAATTGGTTAGAAGCAAACCAATTTTGTAATATAAATCATGTTGTACTTATCTTTATTGTAACTTCTCTCTGATCTCTCTTTATTTAAATCAGAACAGAGATCAGAGATGGGGATGATTTGGGGGATTCGAATGATGGAAAAATGATGGAATTGAGGATTTAGAATTAAGAATTCATGATAGGATAGGAGGAAGAAAGGATTGTTTCAGGCTGTAAGTCTCAAAGCTGCTGCTGTTGTAATGATTTTACCATTTAATGATTAATACCTGATTTGGGAGTTGTTGTTCATTCTTTTCATCTGAAGTAGCCCAGCAGCATCCACTGGCGGCTAAGGGCCCAGCCTCTGGTGGAGTACGCTGCTGTTGTGTATCATATCTTTACAATTGCTGCTGTGTGATGGTTTGATTTATTTCCTATTCTTTTGAATTGCATTATTTTACAGTTTCATGTTTTTATAGTGTGCTGTTAGAATATTTTATGGAATTGTTTTATTGCACAAGTTGAGATTGAATCGTGTGGCTGTTCTTTTCCATCATAACAGAGATTATTATCCTTTTCAACTTATATTGTTATGCTGTTCATTTCAAATGTAAAGCTTCGCTGTTCATTTCAGATTGTTGGTTATTCGATTCCACTAATCAGAGTTTGCTGTTCAGATTTATTAAATATGATTCGTTGTTTAATTCCTTTAATTATAAGTTTGCTGTCCATTTACTTCGTTGTTCAGTTTGGTTGATTAATTGCAAGAGTTTGCTTTTAAAGAGTTTTCCTAGTTTACTTTCAATGACAGCTTTAGTTCAATTTCTATTTCCTTTTGATTGCTTTAAAGCGGGACTGTCAACTGTAGAGAACATTGGTTATTGCTTCCTCGTTCCCAGATTGATTTTCTTGTTCTAGTTTGATTTCAATTGCATCAATATCCAGAGGAATGAGTTATTGCTACTGTATCCTCGATTGATGGTTGTTTGAGTGAATGATTTAGTTTAAGAACATTTCAGTTTCTTGCTATTCCATTTCTTAATTGTTGTTCCATTTCTTATCTGCCGTTCCATTTCCTGTTATTCACATTATCTTTGCTTTGGTGTGAAGAACGATCTGAAACTGTAGTGGGCATTGGCATTTGCTGTCTAGTCCCCAGATTGATGATCTTTTCCTTGATTACTTTTGGTTACATCAGTTTCCAAAGGGATGAGTTATTGCTACTGGACCCTTGACTGATACATTGCTTATTTTTCCGAATGCATGATTTAAGTCTTGAAGTGCTTTGTTGTAAGTAGATTTTATTTCCAGCTTTCATTTACTTTTGGATTTTGAGCACTACTCTGCAAAACATTACTCTTGAGTAAATAGCTGCCTCAGACTGAGTACACTCTTGAAATAAAAAGTCGTCCCTGGGTTGATAATTAATGTGAAGGTAATTAGGAGTTAAAAAGACACATTTTTATCGCTCCACAACAAGGTATCAAACAAACCAAACAAAATGAAAACAAAAATAGTAAGCAAAGCAAACAAAGTGAAAACAATAAGCAGTAAGCAGACTATGTACATGGCGCAGGGTGCAGCCCAACCTACTGAAAATAGTGTTTGAGATCTTGGCCATTGACAGGAAGGTTGTCAATCCTCCTGTCAAGTGATTGCAGATGGTATGTGTGTGGGCCAAGCTTCTCATGGAATTTGTACGAACCAATCCATGGGGACTGGAACTTTGTATGCTTGCCTTTGTCTTCATGGGATTTATCCCATTTCAAGACCAAGTCACCAACATTGAAGTTAGCTTTCCCTACAAACTTCTTATTGAACCATCTCTTGATATGGTTCTGGTGGAGTGTAAACTTTTCTTTTGCTTTCATCCTTTCTTCCTGAAGCTTGTGAAGTGTATCCATCCTACGTTGAACTAGCTGGCAAGGCTTGCCTTGGGATTCTTGAGATAGCTGAAGTGCAGGAAAGTAGATATTGGGTGGTAGGATGGATTCTTTACCATAGACCAAGAAGTACAGTGAGGTATTCAGAGAAGGTTTGGGTGTTACGCAGTCAACCCATAATGCATTCGTCAGGGTGGAATGTCAGTTGTGTTGTTCAGAGTAAATGGTCTTTTTGATTATGTGGATAAGGTTTTTGTTCATGGATTCTGCTAGACCGTTTCCCTATGGGTCGTAGTTAGATTAGTGTTTCAGCATAATACCATTTTGTAATGAAAAATCATAAAGTTTCAAATATGAAAAGTACGTTGCATTATCAAACACAAGTGATACTGAAACACCGAAGCGTGAGATGATGTTCTGTTGGAGGAAGCTGATGACCTCCTGGTCGTTCACTTGCTTGAGCGGAACTACTTCTGTCCACCACGTGAAGTAATCAGTTGCTGTCAAAATGTAGCAGTGTTGTTTTGACGAATGTGGGAAAATTTCCCCAATGATATCCAGGCCCCATTGTTGGAATGGTTCAGTCACTGCAACAGGGTGCAGTGGGGCTGCTGACCTTCGTGTTCTGTCGGCGCATCGCTAACAGACCAGGCACTTGCAGGCGTAAGTGTGTGCATCCTTGAATAATGTGGGCCAGTAGAAACTGGCTCGCATAACTTTGTGTGTAGTGGTGTTTCCTGCAAAGTGACCCCTGACGGGTCCATCATGCAGATCTTGTAGTACTTTCTCTGATTCATGTGCCTCCAAGCACCTGAGCAAAAATTCGTTGATGTGCTTCCTGTAAAGCACTCCGTGCATCGACTAATATGCTAAAGCTTTGAGATGCAAAGCCCTCTTTTGTCTGATGGAAAAGTGAGAGGGTACGGTGTCATGCTCAAGGTATTGGTGCACATCTACGTAACAAAAAGTTTCCATCTTCAGTGGGTGTTGCTTGCACTACATCATACGTTTCAACTTCATGCTCCCAGCTGGTGAGCTCTTCTTCCTCCTCCTGCGTGTGTACTGCTTTAGCTACAAGTTTACAGAGCCCATGACCTTTGATCATGTGAACTAGCTTGATGTCAAGATCATATTCTTACAATCCTGTCATCCAATTTGCAGATCATTCACCCAGTTCTTGTTGTACAAGAAGTGTGCGGACTATTGGGTGATTCACGTAGACTATGTAGTGGTTCTTTAGCAAGTAGGGTCTGAAGTGTTTCACCATCTTGTAAACTGCATATGCTTGTTTGTCAATGGTAGGGTAGTTGAGTTCGGGTCCTTGCATGGTTTTGACTATCTGTGCATAATTCGACATGAACTTCCGAAGGAATTTTATCTTGCCCAAGAAGGACTACATCACTCTCTTGTTGTCCGGGTGAGGGATTTGTGTAATAGTCCGGACCCGGTCCGGATCAACCTTGATCCCACTTTTGGCAATGATGTGTCTAAGAAGGTTCCCCTTAGACTGTGAATATGCTCTTTTTGGGATTCAAGAAAATCTCGTATTTCCGGCATCGCTCAAAAAATTTCTTCAAATGGCATATGTGGTCCTCATGTTTCCTTGAGAACATAGTCACAACATCAAGGTATACCACTATAGTTTGCCCGATGAGTCTGCAAAAAGCGATGTCCATAGCACGCTAAAAGGTTGCAACTACATTCACATGCCCAAATGGCATTCGTCTGTATGCGAACATACCCCACTTGGTACAGAAAGTGGTTTTCAGTCTGTCAGGTTCTGCTACCAGAACTTGATTGCAGTGTTGAAAATATCGGTATCGACAAAATATCGGCAAATATCGGCAAGCATAAAAAATGCATAATATATTCATTTTTTTCACATTTTTAAACATATAAAGCAATAACAACATGAAATAAACACATTGGCACATAAATATGAAGAAAGAACTAATATATATGATGTCAAATAGAAATGATACATCAAAGGCAATACCAAATCCTGTTGATCCCTGATAATTGTCCATTCAAGGACTCAAATGTGGAGAACCAATACAAAATAAAATCACATATATAAAAGTATCTCATCATCATGAGTTATATGTAGCAAAACAAATAAAACTAGCAGCTATCTATCTGAAATCACTGCCCTCTTCCCCTTTTACGGGAAAACATGATGGGCTATTTTCCAGGCTTGCCCCTAGTAGTAGAAGGCCCTGGCCCTTCCTCTGCACCTAATGTCAAATAATGAGTGCTAGGTATGGATTTGTGCTCTCCTATATCTATAGCAAATGGTGTTGATGTTGATGCTCCCACAATGTCCTCCTCCTCCTCCTCCTCCTCCTCCTCCAATTGTTGCTCCTCCTCTGAGTCCTCCTCCTCTTGCTGCCCCTGTTCTAATGGATCATCTAGCTCTAACCATGAAGGTGACTCCTCCAAGATGGGCTCCTCAGACTCCACCCTCCACTGAGACAATACATCAATATTGTCTAAGGAATTGGCATCTGGATCCATTGGTGCTTCTATTTGCCTCACTCTAAGTCGGATGTTGTAATGCACATACACTAAATCATTGAGGCGTGCGAACTCCAACCTGTAAGAGTGTAAAAAAAAACTAATGAGTCTTGACTCTTGACTCTTGACACTTGAAGGTCATAAATTAAAAATTAAAAATTACAATAAGTGTAATTGCTCAACTGAAGGCTGGAGCTCAAAGTTATACTTGTTGCACCTTTTTTGCGTGTCTTTTCTCAAATACACTCTAATTTCACTCACACCCTGAAGAGCTACATGTTTGACTCAAGATTCTTATGGCCAATTTCTGCAAATTTGGTGCCCTTGCACCATAGCTTCGCCACCAAATATTTACAACAAAATAAAGAAATAAAAAATTCAAAAACTTAAAACATAATTAAACTTTCAAATAAAAGTTACATAATTTAATTAAAAAAAAAAAATAGAATTATAAGTAAGGAAATTCTAAATTAAAAATTCTAATTTCTAATGAGTGATGACTTGTCACTTATGTGGCATGAAGAGGGTCCTTTCCCTAATAGCATCATCAAAGCCAAATAGGCCAACATAATCCCAATAAAACTGTATCTTGTGATTGATTTTGCTACGAAGCTCAGGATCAGGTACCATCCTATGAATACAGGAATGGAGCCCTTCCATCACCTCGCCATCAAAATCAAAGTTGCATTTGTATGAAAATGCGAGGTTGAGGAAGAGTGTTGCTGCATGAATGGATCGATGAAGCATCCCTATCCACCGACTATCAATCACATCCCATAACATCATATGCCTATCAAGGCCATCAGAACCCTTGTCTGCATAATAAGAATGAATGGCCTCCTTGGCCCTATCCATGGCCTCATACAAATAAGTCATTGCAGGCTTCTCCCCATCTACCAATTTGAGAACCTTTACTATAGGTTCACTAACTGACCATGCTTCTTCTACTCCACGCCAAAATGTCTCAGAGTACACCATTTTTGCAATGGCTTTCCTGTCCTATCTCCTGCTGTATCTACAATTACACCAGTCATCAGACACAAACATTTGCTTCAACTCGAACTGACATCGAAGAAAAGACTGAGTAATAAAGTTTGTGGCAAAACATGTGATCACAGGACATCACAACTCCTTGTTTCTAGTGAACTTCCTCATGAGGCTAAGAACAAAAGCATGGTTATAAATAAACTTGGGGACGCTCCTAGCCATATCAACCACCTCCTTGATGAAGGAGAGTTTCCCCATATCCTCAAGCAGCAAATCGAGACAATGTGATGCACACAAAGTCCAGAACAATGTGTGATGCCTCTCCATAAGCATCTTGTTGGCAGACACACAATTAGATGCATTGTTTGTTATGACTTGCACCACATTCTGCACACCAATCTCTCGAATGAACCCATCTAACAACTCACATATCATTGTTGCATCTTTGATATGTTCTAATGCATCCACTGATTTAATAAACATGGTACCTTTATGACAATGTACCAAGAAATTTAGAAGGGTCCTACCCTTCCTATCTATCCAACCATCAGACATCACTGTGCATCCAGTAACTTCCCATGCTTTTTCAACTCCGCCAATCTAGAGTTGATGTCCCACTTTTCTGCTTGAAGAATTGTCCCCCGCAACTCCTCATATGTAGCACTTTTGTACCCTGGGCCCACAACATCAATAGTATCACACATTGGTTGCCAAAATGGATTGGTTTTGGTGATGCTAAGAGGTAAGTCGCTCCAGAAAAGAAACCTCCCCATGACTCTATCTGCTTCTTGCTTCTCCTTTTTTTAACAAGTGGTTTTATGCCAGGTTGTGATCCATGTCCTGTTCATGGAACAAAAAATAATGACCTCGCACTAGCAGTAGTAGGTGATGCTATGGAGCCCCACCCACTACCCTCAACATCAAAATCAAGAGAAGATATCCTAAAAGATCTACCTACATGTTCAGCCTTGTTTCTTTCTATCTCTTCCTTCTTTCTATATTTTTCATTAATTGCATCAAGAGCTTTTTGTATAAGCTCCGAACTAGAAACTGTACAAATCCCAACAGCATGTCCAGTGAGTCTAGCCATATGGTATTTCAATCGTGTAACCCCTCCTGCCATCCTGGTCCCACACAATTTGCATGTAATATAGGCCCGATTTGTCCCACCATCAGGCTCCCCATACTCCCAAAATGGGTCCAAGGCTTCTGGCATATTTGAATTTTGTAGTGAGCTAACTCAAACCTAGGGCACCAAAAAAAATAATTGGAATTAATAAGTAATAACCACCTCATTTTACAAAATATTTTTTTTTCTACATTATTTGCAATGTGAATTCAATGAAAAACCATAAATGACAATAAGAGGGTGCATTTGAAAGTTAAAAAAAAATGGAGTTTGTTGTCCAAATATGGAGAAAACCATTGCATTTGCTCATGGGCATGAAAATCATAGCAAATGGGAAAAAAAAAAAAAAAAACAAGCAAAATGTTTGCAGGCAAATAGGCAAGCAAGAATAATCCTAAAACTATAAAAAAAAATTCATTAACATAGGGGTTTATTTGAACATACATATTAATGGAAGAAATGAAATTGTCTCACTGTTCTTCAATCTTAGATCAACAAAATCTTCATTGTTGGTGGCGATAATGGCTATTCAACACTCAAATCCTCCTTGGCAGCAAGCACATAGCTCTCCCCTTCCTTCTCTAGCAATCAGAAATGAAAATGAATAAAAAAAAAACAAAATTGGCCTTTTCTAGCCGCGACGACAATTTTTTGTTGTGCCCAGGCGATATTTTCAATCGTAGCGCGATATTTTCCCGAGATATCACTGATATTTTAGAAATATCGCGATATTTTCGGGGAGACAATATCGCAATATTTCCTCGGCGATATCTCGTCTCTCCGAAAATATCACGATATTTGCGAATCTCGGCGATATTGTGAACACTACTTGATTGTATCCTGAAAATCGTCGAGTAAGGAAAACATTTGTGCCCCAGATATTGTTTGCAGAATGTGGTCCATAGACAGCACGGGGTAGTTGTCTTTGTCCAAGGCACGGTTCACGTTCTGGAAATCAACACACAAGCGGATTTCCCCAGACTTCTTGCGTACAGGAACAAGGTTTGAAACCCAAGTAGAATGACGAAATTTGTATATGATCTGTGCATCCAACAACTTGGTGAGCTCTTTCTGTATGAGGGGTTCAAGTGACGAATGTACTTTCCTCAGCTTCTACTGATATGGCTTGACCCCTTCTTTGATCGGAATGATGTGTTGGATTATTCGCATGTCATAAGTTTTCAGATCATCGTACATCCATGCGAACACATCCCAGTATTGTTTGAACAAGCGGACAAAGGCTTGCCACTCTTGCTACGTGCAACACGTACCGAGATTGACAAACTTCGGATCTTGTTCTGTTCCCAAGTTGATCAGCTCATGCATCATGGTGGAACTATGGTTTTTTCTATTCCTTGGCCCCTGAAATCATTCTTGCAAGTCATAAAGCTTTTCCAATGATACCACTCCCTTAGAGATGAGGTGGCATTTATTGCTACCAAATTCTTCTTGTAGAAATTGATCATGTTCGTTTTTGTCTATCACTGCATCCTTGAAGGTGTCAGTGTTAGAATTTCAATAGTAAATCTATCCCTAATCGGTGACATCCTAGAGGCTGCGTTTGCCAGAGCATTGATAGTTGCATTACGCGTACGTGTTACAACAGTGATGTTAAATTCTTGGAAGTTAGAGATCAGTCGTCATACATCTTGCTGGTAACTTTTGAGATGCGGCGATAAATAGTGAATGGTGTTACATACTTGTTGTAACACTATCTCTGAATCACCTACCACTTTGAATGTGACCACATTGAGGCTAATGGCTTTCTGCAAGCCCAACACGAGTGCTTCGTACTCAGAAACGTTGTTCATACACTTGAAATCAGATGTTTCCTATAGTTTGGGTCGATCAAAATACACTCGGCTCTTGAGCCATCCTGTGCCTTTTATCCGTCAAAATACATGGTCCACAACTCATTTGTACACGGACCACTCGACATGCTTGCACTACTGCTACTATTGTTACAATGTACTGTACATGCTTCATTTCCATCAATTGGGCAAGGAAGGAGACCCAACTACGTGTCTGGTGGGGTTGGGGCTGGCCGTGCAGGATAACACCCCAATGTTGTTTCCAGGAGGTAGTTTCCAAACATGAGTTCTGCAAAGGCCAATGGTTCATTTTCACCATTAATGGGAGTGACATTGTGCCTCATATACCTCTCGGATAATACTTGGATTTGATTGTTTTTACCCTTGTACGGAAGCCACATGTGCGACCAATCCATAGCGAAGTATTCGTTCAGCTTGCTGAACTAGTCTCTGCTGAGTAGTAAGCCATACGCTTCCGGTATGTCCACAAAAACAATGTTGATGCACTAGTGGACTCGACCGTCGTGATATAGTCAGATGATCACATCTCGAAGTTCACCAATGGCTGGTACAGATGTTCGATCAAGTTGGATGATTTGCGCGGATGTCTTGCTCCACTGCACATTGATCTTTTTGGCAATGGAGAGTGGCATGATGTTGGCTGTCATGCCAGAATCAACCAAGAAATTGTTTACATTACATTTGAAAATTTTGAATGAGAGCAAGAATGGAGGGCAACCTAAGTTTGCTTCTTCCATCCAAAGTGTGTTTAGCACAGTTGAAAGTGATCCAGGAGGTGTGCTTGCTCCCTTTCTAATAGAGGTTTCTCTATCCACTATTATATGTCCCAGTGCACGCAGCAGGATGTCCCGTTAACTCTAGATCTTAGCTAACTCGAACAAATTGATGTTCGCACGAGTTTTCTTCATGGCATCCACAATGTTGTAATCCAAAGGGGGTAGACTCACTGAGGTGTCCGGGGTAATACTGGTGATCGTGTTGCCCGGTGGAGTATTGTGCAGTTTGCTGCTCATGGACGTACTCTTGTCTGCCGTTGTCTTCCCAGGATTGCCTTGGGATGGCTGGTGGATCAACCTTCCTCATCAGTAGTTTCAACTTTTATTGCACTTCCCCAACTATAGGGGGGGCTACCTTACTTCTGAGATTGTAACAGGCATTTTGCTTTTGGGGTTGTTTCTCGGTGTTTTTCTTCAGTGCTGCCTGTGCTCACTGATACATGTTTACCACATGCCTAGAACTTGATGCCTCATCAGGTGCAACATCTTCATCATTATCTGTATCTCCCAGTTATTCCTGCATACTGTTGTCCATGTCAAGTGTGCGATTGTATAATGAGTCTGCAACTCGCTTCCAATTTGAACAAGAATTCTCTGAGTGACCATCTTCATGAAATGAATAGAATTCGGGGTTTGCACACCGATCAAGCTAAAACACAGAGCTTTGTGCAGTTTTTGTCAGGAGACGGTTGCTGCCTGATGACATGCTTCCTTGTCTCTGTTTGGGCAGATGGTTGCTTGTAGACGTGTCCATTTTCCATTGTTTAAGCTCAAACACTTTTGATGTCAAGTTATTGACGAGGCAAGTGAGGGTTTCAATATCACTTGTTTCCTTGTCTCTACCTTTGCTTGCCACTACCTGGGACTTCCTGCTCGCATCCTTGGAGTCCTTTGTTGCTTCATCATCCTTGATGACTCCAATCGTGCACAGGTCTTTCTCAACAGCGATTGCCTCTTCGCATTTTTCTAATAAAATTGATTTTGCAACTCGCTTGATGAATTGCGCAATGCTGTCCGACAGTGTGGACGTGTAGTAATCAACAGTGATGGAGTCATGAGGTTTCGTGTCCACTGCAAACTTGTTCAATATGCGTAGAAACCTTTGATTAAGTCTTTTACCTTTTCTTTCCCCTTCATATTTAGGCTTCCCAATTCTTTGAGAAACATGGCTAGGGTCTTGTCATCAGCTAACTTTTCCATAAACATGCGTTTGAACGCACCCCAGTTATGTATGGAGTTGTCTAGAACGTTGTGATACCATGCAACTGCGTGACCGTCCAAGATACATGGAAACAATCCACATGCTACATTATCGTACCATACCTCAAGTGTTTGCAGCTGTAGGTAGAATTTGTCCAAAATATCTTCTGCCTTCACTGTGCTATCAGGGTCGAACTTTGTGATCATCCTCTTTGACCACTTCGGTATCTTATGCAAAGCACCCGAGAGGGCCAATGGTCCCTGAGTCATCCATTCCAGATTTTGGTCAGCCATGTCTTCTTCTTCTTTGTCATCCTCCTCTTCTTTAGAATCTGATGGTTCCGGCTCTAATTCTATTGGTTCGTCTCTACCTCTTCCTCCTTCGCTGCCTTCCCTTCCACCTCTTGTACCAGAGTTTGAGCCCAAGATCACAAGAGTGTCTCTTTCTCCCTATCGGAAGATTGTAGGCTCTTCTCTGTCTTCAACAACTTCTGCCAGACCTTTAAGTGTGGCAAGAACTTCTTCTTCCACTGATGATACAACAACCCCTATGGGAGTGGTTTTTGGATTCCTTGATGCATATGGAAGATGTTGTATCCCTCGGATTAGTTCAGCTACTTTCACGAATTGATGAGTGATGGGATGGATGGAGCAAAGGTGGTGATATGGAATTTCATGTTCATGTGCAGGGGGTGAGGAGTAACTAACTTCAGAGTCGCGCATAGGTGAGAGGGAGTGCAACTTACTACCCTGACCAGATGGTTGATGAGTGAGTGTGAGAGGACGTCCAGCCATAAACAACTGGCGGCCCTCCTTCTAGCGCCAAAAATGTTGACGGTGTTGGATCCGCCAACATTTAGGGGATCACTCCGGTATGAAGTCCCAAATAGACCTCACACCGTTTGGTGTGGGAGTCCCATCCATTATGATGGCCCAGTTGACATATCTTAAATGTTTGCCTTAGCTCTTGCTTATTAGCATAGGAGAGTGGTCTTCTTTGTCTTCAAGTAGCAAGGTTTGCATGCCTAGTGATTGATAGTGTTACTTGTGTCAAGTTTCTTTCACCACAGAGAGAGAGGGTGGGAGTGAGTCCCAAGTCGGTGGGAGGAAACCCAACTCTGTCAAGAACACACAACACAACAGGACGTGCGCAACTTCCAAAGGACAAATCCACACAGATGCGACAATCACAACACACAAGGGAAGATATCACGTACAACACTCAGCAGACAATCCACTCAGTGGAAAATCCGCACGAGTGCGATGGTCATTATAGCGAGTTTACGTGAAAGGTTTTGTCTGATGTCTGGGAGGTAACCAACATGGGAAGGACAATGTTAACAACTTATACAACACATTTTCATTAATATATGTATTAGAACAGCTGAATGAATTCAAGTGTTAAACACAGGTTAAAGAAACATGTATTACAAGTGTTCAAGACAAATCTTACAAATAGTTACAACACATGTGTGAAAACGTGCTGGCCTGTTAGCAGGCTTTTGAATTAAGTGAAAGTTCCAAGACACATTGATACACCATACATCACTAACCCCGTTGACAGGGCGTTGGAGCCACTACTTACTCCTCAAAGAAAATATTACAGACTCTCAAGGCTATGTGGGAGGAGCCAAGGTGAAAAGTCCCTTGCATGTACAAATGAGGGGTATATATAGCTAAGGGTAAAACTGACTCATGTGACTATTCAACTTCTCTCATGAATGTTTGACTTCCATGAGCTTTCAACTTTACATGACTCTTCATATGACAAGTGGGTCTCTTGGAATTCCACGTTCCATTACATTGATCAACAATATGGCCCACAGTGGTGATGTGGACGAAATGATTCATGACAAGACTCGACATGATAGTGTTGGTACATTCGTGTTGTTGTTGGTATGCATGTCGAGCTATAGTGCTCTTGGGTGATGGATGTCCTCATGGTGTGTCACAACTTCACCTCCGCATGGTAAGATGCATTGAGTCTTCGATGGTCGTTGGGTTCGCTTGATGTTGCATTCGCACGTTGCTCCTTGCTTGTATGTTGGCATGCTTGACATGTTCGTCTGTTCACGATAAGTGTATGTTCATCCCTCTGTCTGTCCACGAACACATCTTTGCATGGTTGTTCGTTTGCGAACACATCTCTTTGCATGCATCGTTTGTTCGTCTATTCGTGAACATGTCCTTTTGCATGTACTTCCCTTATTCATCCCATCTGTCATTGCGCCATGTTTATTCGTGTACCTGTATCTGCAGTCACTCACGACGAAACGACATCAAATCCATAAACCTCCTAGTCTACCATGATGCATGATCGTTTCGGATGCAGGTAATCGGGAGAGAAGACAAGGTACGAAACTCCATGAGGCAAGTTTTGAGCTGGGATGTGGGCTCTGGGCACTACTGGTGAAAACTGCGCAAAAGTCACTGGGAGACGGTGACGACAATCTGGATCGGCATTGATTGTCCGCGGGATTCGGCTCAGTTGGAGGACAGATCTGCGCAATTATTGGGAGCAGAAGTCTGGCTTGCAGGAAGGCTGGTCAGGCAAAATCTGTGCAATTTCTAGAGGAAGCGGGCAGTGGGAGCTTGGCATAAAAAATTGTGCAGTTCCTAGAGGGAGCTAGCAGCAAGTTGTGGGGAGCTTGGTAGCAAACACTGCACAGTTCCTAGAGGGAGATGGCAGTGGGCTACTGGCGGGAAAAGCTACACAAATGTTGGGAGGCTGACCTACTGACCACCTCTGCGCAATTTCTGAGCTGACCAGACTGTTGGGTTGTGGAGGGCTTGCTCATGAAATTTGCGCAATTTTCCGGGTGAGCGGCCAATCAGCTGACTAATGGGCTAGCTGCGAAAACTGCACAATTTTCTCTGGGAAATAGGGATGGGCACTGGGTGTTTGTCCAGCCTGTCTACACAATTTTCTTAGTTAATGGAGCGGGCATGGTCTGCAACCTCTGCACAATTTTTGAGGGGAGTTAGTCCTAGGGTGATTTCCCGATCAAATTCTTCAGTTGACCAGCAAGAGGGTTGATTGATAAGCTTGCGGGTAGAGCATCTTGAAACGGCTTACTAGGTGCTTCTGCACTATTCTGAGTGACAGTCGGTTGAGTTGATTGCGGGGTGAAGGTCTGGCTATTAGAGGGTGATCTGGTCGTCAAAACTTCAACAAAAATGACTAAGTGTGTGAGCAAGTGAAATGGTGCATACGCGATCTTACAAACACACACTCACATGAATTGACGATAGGACGACTCAAACCATCCAGACACACATGCTCAACATGACTAACCAACGGTGCAAGTCGATAAGCGCGACACTTATGATTGATCGTTGGATGACCACAACGACGCTTGTGCGACAGTGTATATGACTCCGTGTGTGAACGTGATGGATGTTTACATAGTGAACTCAACATGTACACACGAAGTAGAGACCTTGTGTATGACCAGAACATGGTCGCAAGCAAGACATTGTTACCAACATGCAAAAGTTGGCCGTTGAACAGTTAAGCAAGGTGGGTGCAAAGGCTCACACGAGCCCACGCAGTGACACCCAGTGCATGTAAAAATCAAGTAAAAGCTCAAGGGAGGCTCTGAAATTGAATGCAAGCTAAAATTTTGGAGGGTGTTGCAGCGGCTACAACAAAACCCTAACTCATCAGGGTTTGGTGGAATGTGTAAGCAAGACCCTTACAATGCCTTAGAAATGATTTCCTTGGGATGTGTGTTTTTTTCCGATCAAACTCTTATTGATCTTTGTGAAGTTGGGTTTGACTAACACATGATGTGAAATGCTTATGCATGATGAAGTCCTAGATGTATGAGCTGACCTGTTTGTCTGTGGTCATGAATCCTAGGGTTTGGAAACAAGCTCTAGTCAAAGTTTGTCTTTCTAGGATGATAGTATTTGTGAAATTCTAGGGTTTTGAAGTTAAACCTTAGTAAAAGTGAAAATCTCTGATGAATGATGACTATATAACAATTTGAGATTTGTGTAAGATTGTTGAAATCTAAGTTTTAGTTGGGATTGATGTTTGATTGAAAATCTAGGGTTTGCAACTAACCCTAGTGGAAGCTTGTCATGTTATTGACTAAGTTGTGATTGGTTTTGATTGATTCTCTTGTATGAAATCTAGGATTTGTATGAAACCCAAGTGGAAAATCTAACATATGAATTCTGAAAGTTGTTATATGCATTGTAGATCTATATTTGTTTGAATTATTTATAGGATTTGCTATATATTGAAATATTGAAACCCTAGATGGAATGAAAGTTGTTATGAAGTAGTCTAGGGTTTATGACAAAGTCCCCAACAAGATGTTGAAGAGTATATGCCTCTTATTTGTAATTAAGTTTGGGTATCTAATATGTATAAAAAGTAGAAATGCTTCCATGATTCTGATATGGCTAACTTTGTGCTTTTATAGATTTGCTTGTACTTGCTATCTAAGTTGTGCATGTACATAATCTTCAATATGGTGAAGATGCTCATTGATGTGATAAGCATGATGAGGATGATAATAACTCTGATGAAATGGTTGGAAGCCACAAAAGATTCTTTGATGAAGAAAAGAAGAAGCCGATCTCCCTGAGGAAGCCTGAATAGAAGAAATCTTCCTAAAATTAAGAGGGAGTCTGGATAAAGAGATGCTCCCTGGTTGAGAGGGAGGCCATAGCTTGGTTTTGATTGAAGAATGAATTTCAGAGGATATGTTGCTGCATAAGTAGGAAAGGAAAGTGTATGATTGAGGAACCTTTTGTCAGAGATTTGGTTGATAGTCCTACTATGAAAAGTTGAGAAGCAACATCAGTCGAGGTTTGTATTTGATTATGTACATATGAAAGAATATTATTGATTAGGGTTGTGTTTGTACAAGTGAATCTCTCAAAGGTGTTGATAGCATGTTGGTTACCAATCAACTTGATTGGGAGAGATTTGTTATCCTTGATCTACTAGATCTAGGGGTGTTGAGGTTTTGTGAGTGTAGCATTGCCTGGGAGGACATATGGCTAACACTTTGTGTTGATGTCTAGGTCCCGAAATTGGAAAAGGTGTTGTTTATTATAGAGCTCTGTTTTGGATACAAACCTAGATCTTTGGGTTGGTGGTTAGCAAGTAAGCCTAATGGTACTTAGAGAGGTTGAAAACTTGAGTCCATCTTATTCCCACTTGGATAGATTGTCCTAGTTAAGAATCTAGTCCGTCGCGTTGTAGTGCCTAAATTGTTGAGAGACCAATGGATAGATTGCTCTGGTCAGGAATCTAGTCCATGGCATTGTCGTGCCTAAATTTCTTCATGGTTCATATAGTTGAGATCTTCCTTGTACTTGTATATGATACATACCTCCCTAGTTAAGAGGGAGTGTTGGAAAATGTAACTAGTTTTAGTCTTCATTAAATGTATTTGAGTCCTCTTATAATGTACTTGTCAAAAGAATAAAAAAAAGAATTTTTATTACCATTATTGTGACTTATTAAAGCATGGGTTTCATGCTTGGGTGACCATGTTTTAGGTCAAAGTCCCCATTGAGGCCTTCTAGGATTTATTTTGAGTCAATAGAGTAATTGTAGTTTTAAAGAGACCCTTCTTGGGCTTTTGAATCATGTAAAAAGGTTAAGTATTCAGTCAAATGTAATTTATGTATCCTCCACATCAAGTTGGCCTAGAAGAGATCAAGATGGCCTAAGGACATAATTTGACCTCCCTTGAAGCCTATAAATAGAAGCAAGTCGAAATCATCTCTTGTAGTCGGAAGAAGTGTAAAGTAGAAGAAGGGGAAGGAAGTGCGAGTTGGGCAAAGTCTAAGGAGAAGAAGAAAAATGAAATTTTGGTGCCTCTCTCTCTTTGTTTCGTGCCCTAGTTTGGGAGATCGAAGTCTTCCACATTTTGTTGATGCCATAAGTTGCTACATAGTCGAAGTTGCTGGAAGAGAGGTAGAAGATCTAGGAGGTTGACTTGGTGTGGAGGGAAGGTTTGCTCTTTGTCTAGGATGACGTCTCAAAGAATACTCTTGAAAGGAAGAGAATTTTGACTGGGCTTTCCCCTCGAGGGGGGTTTTGTCCTGGCATAGTGCCTATCACTGGTGTCCATTGTTTTATGTGCTTTTGTTGTGGTAATTGCTTGATGAACTAAAGAAAGAAGATATAAAGAAAACTTAATAAGAAATCAAGAACATCAAAAGTAATTATCAAGAATAAGAAAAGCTTTCTGTTTTTCTGATTTTCTAACATCTATGACTCTGGGGAGGCATGATGATATCCATTTTGAAGATGAGCAATAAGCATGTTAATGAGGATGTGCATATTTGGTTTATTTATTTTTCTTCTTTTAAACTCCAACTTGCTAAGGATTTATTGAGGGAGTTGCACTAAATGCACCTTAGAGGGTGCATGTGTTGAATATAAGCAATAGGCTTGTTAATGCAAATGTTTATATCGAAGCAATAGGCTTGTCAGTGCAAATGTTTATATCTTAGAACATGTAACCTTGGATGATTTTGTTCATGTACTCTAGTTGGGGCAATCTAATAATAACCATGTACTGCTCTCTTTGTTAATCTTTAACTCTTTATGAACTATTTTAAACGTTAGTTATTACCACAAAAGTTTTACATGATGCCTGCTTTGCGTTGCTTTGCTTGGGGAACCGATAGAGAATCCAACCCTAAAGGCTCCTGCTTTGCTTTGCTCTGCTCAGGTAACCGACAGAGAATCCAACCCTAAAGGCTGCCTCTCAGCAAGGTGCAATTAATGTGAATCCGTTTTTATAGCACTAATTATTGAGGAAAAAAAAACTTCCAAAGCGAGCCCATAATCACACACAACCAAAAACAGCTAAAAATATACAGAACCCCGAATAACATTCCAGATTTCTTGACCCGGCTATGAATCCAAATCATCGATGAACACAGAACTAACGTTAATTTGCGCATAGTGAATATTACCTCGGGATGGCATGTATTTAAACCTCGATAGAGTAATCTGCTGAATGTCATATGCAGACAGAGAGTCTCAATTTCTTGCAAGGCCACATTGTTAGTCCAAAATGGTGTTAATGTTAAAACAAAGATACGAAAACATCGATGGAAACCTTTTTGTAGAAAGTCTCTTAAGCCACTTGATCATCACCATGTATGAGGGCCATTTTGACCCAAGATATGTAAGATGGTGCTGGCATCCATGTGAATGTTTTTGGGTTCAACCCCCATGAGTGGGATAATGTGCACAGATAACACAAAATGGAATGGGGATGCATCATCATAAGTGCTTGCCCATATGAATGCTACTATATTCAGTACAGGTTACCATTCAAGGATGTAGGTACGTGCGTGTTTAGCATCACCTCAGTTTCTAAGTCAGATGAATACAGATTTATATGAACTTAAATTTTATTAAAATAAGTGGATGTTAGCTTAGATTCATTTTAACTCTGGATTTACCAAGCAACTTTTGAGAGGTATTAAATCTTTTGAAATGTAAACTTCTTTCAGAATGAAAAGAGATTTCATCCGACTCAATGCTTGATAATTTTCGAGTTAAGATGGATCTAGGATGGTTTAATTTCCCTTTTTAAGATGGATCCAATTAATACCATAAATTTTCATAAACCTAAAAATCAAAAACTGCAAGAGCTAACCAACCTGCCATAAGGCATTTAATGCCCCTATGGAGGCTGGTTCACCATACATGGCTATGGACAGCCATAGGAAGATTTGACCGCTGCCGTGCAATTCTCCGAGATTTTGGTGCCCCACCGTTGCCCTGCTGGCGTCCGCCATGCTGGCACATATTCAAAACGAATTTGTCACCCGCTCGCGCCAATATGCCCATCGTTCAACCATTTTGGCCCTTTTCTCTCGCCCGCGCGAATCCTCTTTGCTCCCGGACCTCACCTGCAACGCTACGCCTGTGTGCGAGTCTGGAACTCTCACAGGACCCGCTCGTCTCCTCACCTGCAACGCTACCTACAACTAGCGCAGCGTTCAAATCCCTTGGCTCAGCCTGCTGTCACGTAGGCTTTGGTGAGTTGCCATCCAGCTCCTTGCGCGCCTTGCTCTGCAGGAGTAAACACATATCTAACGCTTTCATTTTAATCAATGGAAGAGAATTGATGTTACATAAACTGGCAAATGTATTCTTTAACCTATTTTAATCTGTTTAAATGACAGTTTGAATTCCCTCCGAGTCCATTCTCTTCCACGAAGTAAACCTCAAGGCAACATCTCCCTTGATGTGCGAGAAAATGCCCCTCTTTTCCAGTGGGAAATGTTGCACAACTGCTACTTCCTCTCTGACAACGCTACTTCCATAAATACAGGCTCTTCCCATGAAGTTCTGGTGTGAGTTGACTTATTCTCATGATATACATGTACATCTATTGTCTCAAAGGAAAAATTAGAAGGATTTGGGACAGTGAATGAGAACTTTTCATTCCAGACTGGACTTAGATCTTTGTCTTTAGTAACAGTGCGAAACCTCTGGTGGGCAAATTCAACCTCAATATAAGCACTTGATGAACCCTGCTTATCCCTGTTACTAAAACTCTGGTGGGCAAATTCAACCTCAATATAAGCACTTGATGAACCCTGCTTATCCTTGGGCATCAAATTGTGGGCACTAATAACCTCCACTACTAACTTGAGCTTACTCATTTTGCGCTTTTTTTACCTCTGAAAAACACAACAGTATGGTGAACCCCTTTCCTGTTGGGTGAAACTCTAAAGTAATAAGCCTCGCTCAAAGCCAAATTGAAATAAATTTGCCTCTACAGGCCAAATTGATAAGTTTGACTTAATAAACCAAAATATCAAAGTGCTCCTCTCTAATAGATCTATTTATAAAACCTATCCGCCTTGATAATCCAAGATTCCAAAGTGATATGGTTTACTTCATACCCAAATGCAATAATTTGCAGCAGCACTCTCCTTAACGGACTCAAAGCTCCACTAGCCTTGTAAACTCACAAACCTGTAAATTATGAGGCAGTTTTGTGATGTGAGCAAGGAAATCAAGACTTACATGAGAAACAAAACTCAATTACTATACTACACTAAAACAAAATAGCATATGTTTGCTTAAGAAAGAAAAAATCAACCTTTATAGACATTATTGAACTCGACCAACCCCCTTTAATCATTTTCACAAAGAGCAGAGCAGAGGAAAATAGTTTAGCACAATGTTTAAAACCCAACAGAAGGACACCATAGAAGGATAAGATACCAACACCTTATGATACAGGACATATTTAGATTGCATATACCCAGTGTTTTATGCCATAACAATAATAGTTTTCTGATTTGTAGGAAAGCAAGTAACCATTACTGGTCAAATCACATGTTGGTCATATTCAAATCCATAGTAGAGGCATATGGAGCAGTTGGAACAATTCCAGGGCCTTTAGGCTGAAGCTAACAACAATAAGTGACTGCATAGTTACTTGCTACATCTAGTTATGTGAAATAAAGCTGAGATTATCTCAGTGCACATCAATTGTTTTGGATCATATAATTTGTCCAACATCACAAACAAGCTGAGAAAACTACTGGTAAGAAATACAAACAAAAAGAAATAAGAAACATAACCTCTCCCTTTAACAGATTTATGTTATTACAGAAGAAACAACAAGTATTGAACTAGCCAAAAACTCAATTTTAGAGACAAATTATTAGAACTGGTTGCCATCAACAGATATATGCATTCTCTTCCTTTCTAAGATGATAAAATCTCAACAACTATTAATCTTCCTTGAGCCTCCCAGACAATTGAAAGTCCCTATGTGAATTCATCTTCTCCCTCTCTCAAAATGGACTAAGTATTGTCTTATCCCTGCGAAGAAGTTAGTAAGTATTGCAGCCTTGCAATTAAGGTATGTCCTCATAGTTTTGAATTTAAGAACACAGATTGTGGTATTAAGACCCATTATCAGCCTTGGGTTTCTTTAGAAGTTGTATGCCAATAATTTTGACAACGACAAGGAATGATGATTGCTATTGCCATTCTGTCCATGATTTTAATATGATCCAAATTGCAGTGCCTAAGCCTAATTGCATGACAACGAAGATTTTGAGTCTAATTGCAGTAGTCAAATTGTGATTGCAACACTCTCCTTTGCCATGATGTCTAGAATTCACTAACTATACATATATGAGTGTCAAGGAGAATTAAGTCGACCTGTGCAAGTTCAAGAGTGAAACAACTATAATTGAATGTTTCAATCTCATTCTTCAGTTTGGCTCGGAGTCTTTGTCCTAATTTTGTTGAAGACTGGACATGGAAGTTTGCACCTTTATCAGTGGTCTAATTACAATAACTTCTACAACAATCATTCAATCAAGAATGGATCCCTGTGTAATGAACTAGATTCGAATCTGGCATATACTTATGACAATGATAAGATCAGTATTTCTGGTTTGGGAATTCGGTCCTTGAAAGTGAGTTCAATTTGAAGACATAATATGGCACAAGTATGTTAAGAAATGTCAAGTTCTCATGTACAAATCATTGAAGCTTCAAATAATCATTAGTGGCATGTCTGTGTAGTCCAATGTGTCGGTAAGTGAAAAGGCAGTGTTGAATGTGTGAATTGCATTAAGCTTACATCCTGATGCAGTTCATCACTGGCATAATCAAGACGATAGCTATAGCTAGGGATTGTCATATACAAGCCTGAAGCATCTGTGAGTGGGAAAGTAACCAATCATCGAGAAGCATTAATTCAGTCTTCTAGCAAAGAAGAAATTTAGTAACACATTGTTCGCCAGACAAAGTCTTATCATTATCTTACAACAGTAGGGTTATAGGTATACATGATAGGCATTGTTGATTCTGAGTGAAAAGACAATGGACATAACAATAATAAGGATATCAGCAGTTGGGCCTTCATCATTTCACTATATCATTATTTTAGGATATATTCATCAAAGAATAGGTAGAGAAGGATAAGGATGTTGCTTGTTGAGTACAAAGGACATAAGCTGTTGACCCTCTTTCAGTTTTGAGAAGAATCTGTCTCATACAATAACTTACCTTACAGAGAGTGGAAGTGTAGGGGATTTAAAAGGGCATGATTTTGACGGTTAAATGTTGTTTCATCTGCGCCAAGGAAAGAAGGAACTACAGAAAAGTGAAGTGCAGGATATTAAAAAATGTATGCAGTGCATTCCTAACAACCAGTTTTTCAAAATCTGCCAGGCAATTTTTGCAAATGATTTCCAACTGGCAATGGGAAATTAGCTGTATTCTTTGATAGAAATCAAAGGTGGAGGGTCATGCAGAAGCAACTGAAATGAAACCCTGAGTTGGCTCCTCCAATGCGTGCCTGGGAACATGAATGCTGAAGTGAGAAACTGCTTCATCAAAATCCAAGAAGGGGGTTTGTGGATATGTTTAAAGACAGACTCTTGACAAACGGTATGCTGCAGTGTTTGGGACCTAGATTCTCGTTAAATGACGGAAGCCAACCATGTTTGTGCTAGAAGACCCTCTGTTTCATATTATTCAGAATATCTAAAGATTTGGCGAGCTAACCAAACCCATGTTTACAGGTCGAAGGGTATGTTTCAAGGAATACAATCAGCCTCCCCAACCAACTTCTTTGTAATTTTCTATTATTATATAATCAAGATTTTATACTGCAAATTAAAACAAATCAGATTAAGAAAGAGTTCTAATTGCCCTCAAACTAAAACAAATCAGGGTTAAAATTTCACCCTCAGAAGAGTATTATGTCTGGGCAACAAATAACTAACCTGAATCTCAATTTGTTCTCAGAACAATGGATTGTTCTGCCTTCAATCTCATAAGTGCTTTTGACTAAATACTATTCAGAGAGTTGTGGTCATTTTGTTGAAGTGTGTCTCAAGTAAAAGACCAACAAGGTGAAGGCTTTTATTATGGAACAACAATTGGAGAATGGAGAGGTCAGGGTAATTGTTGTTCGTAATCCTAGCACTGCTAATTCTCAATTATTTCTCATGACCACAGACTATTTAGTATTCTGCCTTCAAATAGAGAAGCTTGGATATGTTGTTCTTAAATCTTAATTTAGTATTCTGCCTTCAAATAGAGAAGCTTGGATATGCTGTTCTTAAATCTTAATTTAGTATTCTGCCTTCAAATAGAGAAGCTTGGACAACTGATCCTCTTGTATGAAGACTTTCATCATGGAATAACAATTAGAAAACATAGAAGTGGGAGTGATTTTAGTTTGTAAATCCTACCACCTCTAAATCTCAATTTGTTCTCATGACAATGGAGTGTTCTGCCTTCAATAGTGAAGTTCTTTTGACTACATACTATTCAGAGAGTTGTGGTCATTTTGTTGAAGTGTGTCTCAAGTAAAAGACCAACAAGGTGAAGGCTTTTATTATGGAACAACAATTGGAGAATGGAGAAGTCAGGGTAATTGTAGTTTGTAATCCTAGCACCCCTAATTCTCGATTATTTCTCATGACCACAAACTATTTAGTATTCTGCCTTTAAATAGAGAAGCTTTTTTCACTTATAGTTTCCAGATTGTCTCATCTGTTGAATCATTTGGATTCTTGAAAAATTCCTATACTAACACATTTATGTCCCTGTCACATTAGAGAGATTAGTAGCAAGTACTGGTGGTCTGCGTATTTTTTATGAATTGGAAGTGTCATACAACTGTTGGTCCGCCTTTCATAGACTTTTGATTGTATGGGAGAATCAAGGAAGATTAATAGTTGTTGAGATTACATCATCTGAGAAAGGAAGAGAATGCATAGATCTGTTGATGGAAACCAGTTTTAATAATTTGTCTCTAAAATTGAGTTTTTGGCCAGTGCAATGCTTGTTGTTTCTTATGTAATAACAGAGATATGTTAAAGGGAGAGGTTATGTTTCCTATTCTTTTGTTTGTATTTCTTACCAGTAGTTTTCTCAGCTTGTTTGTGATGTTGGATAAATTATAAGATCCAAAACAATTGATGTGCATTGAGATAATCTCATCTTTATTTCACAGAACTAGATGTAGCAAGTGACTATGCAATCACTTATTGTTGTTAGCTTCAGCCTAAAGGCCTTGGAATTGTTCCAACTACTCCATATGCCTCTACTATGGATTTGAATATGACCAACATGTGATTTGACCAGTAATGGTTATTTGCTTTCCTATAAATCAGAAAACTATTATTGTTATGGCATAAAACACTGGGTATATGCAATCTAAATATGTCCTGTATCATAAGGTGTTGGTATCTTATCCTTCTATGGTGTCCTTCCGTTGGGTTTTAAACATTGTGTTAAACTATTTTCCTCTGCTATGGTCTTTGGGAAAATGATTAAAGGGGGTTGGTCGAGTTCAATAATGTCTATAAAGGTTGATTTTTTCTTTCTTAAGCAAACAGATGCTATTTTGTTTTAGTGCAGTATAATAATTGAGTTTTGTTTCTCAAGTAAGTCTTGATTTCCTTGCTGACATCCCAAATTTTCCCCATAATTTACAGGTTTGTGGGTTTACAAGGTTAGTGGAGCTTTGAGTCCGTTAAGGAGAGTGTTGCTGCTAATTATTGCATTTGGGTATGAAGTAAACCATATCACTTTGGAATCTTGGATTATCGAGGCATATAAGTTTTATAAATATATCTATCAGAGAGGAGCACTTTGATATTTTGTTTTATTAAGTCAAACTTATCAATTTGGCCTGTAGAGACAAATTTATTTCAATTTTGCTTTGAGCGAGGCTTATTACTTTAGAGTTTCACCCAAGAGGAAGGGGGTTCACCATACTGCTGTGTTTTTCAGAGGTAAAAAAAGAGAAAAATGAGTAAGCTCAAGTTAGTGGTGGAGGTTATTAGTGCCCACAATTTGATGCCCAAGGATAGGCACGGTTAATCAAGTGCTTATATTGAGGTTGAATTTGCCCACCAGAGGTTTCGCATTGTTACTAAAGACAAAGATCCAACTCCAGTATGGAATGAAAATTTCTTATTCACTCTCCCAGATCCTTCTAATTTTTCCTTTGAGACAATAGATGTACATGTATATCATGATAATAAATCAGCTCACACCAATAATTTCATGGGAAGAGTCAGGATTTATGGAAGTAGCGTTGTCAGAGAGGAAGAAGCAGTTGTGCAACATTTACCACTGGAAAAGAGGGGCATTTTCTCGCACATCAAGGGAGATGTTGCCTTGAAGGTTTACTTCGTGGAAGAGAATGGAATCGGGGGAATTCAAACTTTCATTAGATACCCACGAGAGTGCCTCAGTTAGGAGCCACAATCCCCTATTTCCCATACCGGTGGATTTATGCAGGGCGAGAGGTATAAATATATGAGATTAAGATCAGAGGTCGTCCTATATAGTACACGTTGAGCTGTGGCTTGTGAGGGCGTGATCTAAGGGCTAATAAAATCGTCCCCACTGGGTCAGAATCCGGTTATTCATAAAATTGCAGATTCTAAAATATACATTGTTCGAATTGCCATTTAAACAGATTAAAATAGGTTAAAGAATACATTTGCCAGTTTCTGTGAACATCAATTCTCTTCCATTGATTAAAACGAAAGCGTTAGATATGTGTTTACTCCTGCAGAGCAAGGCGCGCAAGGAGCCGGATGGCAACTCACCAAAACCTACATGACCGTAGGCTGAGCCAGGGGATTTGAACATTGCGCTAGTTGCAGGTAGCGTTGCAGGTGAGGAGACGAGCAGGTCCTGTGAGGCTTCCAGATGAGCGCACAAGCGTATCATCGCAGGTGAGGTCCGGGAGCAAAGAGGATTCGCGTGGGCGAGAGAAAAGGGCCAGGATAGTTGAACGCTGGGCATATTGGCACGAGCGGGTGACTAATTCATTTTGAATATGTGCCAGCATGGCGAGCGCTAGCAAGGCAATGGTGGGGCACCAAAATATCGGAGAATTGCCATTTAGGGTGAATCAGCCTCCATAGGGGCATTAAATGCCCTATGGCAGGCTGGTTAGCTCTTGCACTAAAAAACCACCATTAATAATTTATTAAAATTATTAAAAATAATTTTTATTTTTATTTTTGACTGAGTTAAAATATCTACAAGACATTACATTACAATATGTCTACTATAATAAGACTGGAGAAAGTCTTTGGGCTGGGCATCAATCTATGATTGAAAACTTTGAGACCTCTTTTGCAATCTGCATTGTAGTTTTTTTTCTCAGTAAGCATGCAACTTAAATCGTAATTGTCCATATGATGCTATTATATTCAGTACAGGCTGTCATTCAAGGATTTACCAAGCAACTTCTGAGAGGTATCAAATCTTTTGAGATGTAAATTTCTTTTAGAGTGAAAAGAGATTTCATCCGGCTCAATGCTTGGTAGTTTTTTAGTTAAGATGATCTAGGATGGTTTAATTTCCCTTTCAAGATGGATCCAATTAATACTATCATTAATAATTTATAAAAATTAATAAAAATAATTTTTATTTATTTTTATTTTTATTTTTGACTGAGTTAAAAATATCTACAAGACATTACATTACAATATGTCTACCATCATAGATTAGAGAGGGTCTTTGGGCTGCCCATTGAAAACTTGAGAACTCTTGCAATCTGCATTGTAGATTTTGTTTCTCAGTAAGCATGCAACTTAAACCGTAATTGTCCATATGATGCTATTATATTCAGTACAGGCTGTCATTCAAGGATTTGGGTGTGCCCATGTTTAGCATCACCTCAGTTTCTAACTAAACAAGTCAGTTGATATGACCACAGATTCCATCAGACCAAGTAAAAATGTATCTATCATATGAAGCATGAAAACTTGGAGCCTTTTGAATGAAAAAGAGTCGTCTGCAATCCAAATTGTGGTTTTTGTTTCAAATGTACGCAACTTACATACCTGAACAAATGTCTTCACGTGGTTCCAACTAAAGTCGTTACATCCTGTGTCATCGTATAGGAGGACGCTCAAATGATAACCTTCTCAGAGACGAAATAGAAAAATGTCCTCAAATTAAAGGCTGCAGTGCCTCCTTATGCAGGTTTTTGATTACAGATAGTTCTGGGTAAGTGTTAAGTTTAAACGCGAAGTTTTAAGATGACTAGATTAGGCATTCCCTTTGTGGACTTTAAAAGGCATATATGGCACAACAAGACAAAGCATACGCAACAAAGATTCAAACATGAAAAGTTCTGGTTTAGATTTCAATACAAAAACTAATCAATTTATCCAAGTATTTGAGAGAAATTGGGTGCAGATCACAATCACTAAGACAGTAATTTGATTTCTATCAAACAGAAAATCAGTTTCAATTTTAAAGCAAGATCCATACATTAGAAAGAAAATGTCGATCAGATCTCAAAAGGCAGGTAAATAGAGGACTCTGCATACTTAAATGATAGAATCATGTTTACGGTTTTACCGTTTATCATGATTTCTGGTTCATCTCATGAACTTTGACACCTTTGCACTGACCAAGTTATCCAACTAATGCCACATGACACTAAGTATGATACATGTTTTTTTCTTCTGAATGGTGAAAAAAACAAAACAAAAATGCAAATGGATACTCGGGCATTTACATCTCTTCCTCGGGCATTGGCGCAACGACTTATAACTAGCTAGAAAGACAAAATAATGGAGTCCATCAATTATGGTTTGAAATCTGGTTCTCACTTATGTTTGGAAAACCAATCTGCACTATGATTCCCTTTGTGGACTTTAAAAGGCATATATGGCACAACAAGACAAAGCATACGCAACAAAGATTCAAACTTGAAAAGTTCTAGTTTAGATTTCAATACAAAAACTAATCAATTTATCCAAGTATTTGAGAGAAATTGGGTGCAGATCACAATCACTAAGACATTAATTTGATTCCTATCAAACAGAAAATCAGTTTCAATTTTAAAGCAAGATCCATACAGTAGAAAGAAAATGTCGATCAGATCTCAAAATACAGGTAAATAGAGGACTCTGCATACTTAAATGATAGAATCATGTTTACGGTTTTACCGTTTATCATGATTTCTGGTTCATCTCATGAACTTTGACACCTTTTGCACTGACCAAGTTATCCAATTAATGCCACATGACACAAAGTATGATGCATGCTTTTTTTCTTGTGAATGGTGAAAAAACCAAAACAAAAAATGCAAATGGATACTAGGGCATTTACATCTCTTCCTCGGGCATTGGCGCAACGACTTATATCTAGCTAGAAAGATAAAATAATGGAGTCCATCAATTATGGTTTGATATCTGGTTCTCACTTATGTTTGGAAAACCAATTTGCACTATGATTCCCATGTTATAAAATCGATGATTCCAACAGCCAATCTATACCGGTGACTGTTAAGTATTCTCAGACATCTAATTTTGGAATATGCCAGAGATGTCTCAAACTCAAAAAAAAATATCAAAGTAAAGTTTTGTTAACTGGGTTTAGCTCTGGCTGTTGAGAGAAATATTGTTATCTTTTCCACTCAGGTTCAATTCTTACATGTGACATAGTGAGCTTAGTATTTCTGTAATAGCTTGTCAATTAAATCTTGTTGACTGAGCATTCTCTTAAGAACTGAAACATATATTTCCTCCAATGAAATATGTTTATATTTCTTGCAAAAAAAAATATATATATATATATATTTACAAATTGAAACAAATAAGGAGGAATAACAATCTATATATATTGAGTATTCTTCCTATCTGCATAATTGATTGAAACGATACAAAGTTCAAACGAGCTATACATGAAAGAAGAAACAAAAGGCCATGCAGAACCAATCACTAGCATCACTAGCATAAATAATCGGTTCCTAAATCATAAATCAGTTTCTGAACATCAAGTTAAAAATTAGTCTGTATGCCTGACAAGAAAGTACCCTGAGACAATGAGGGCAGCCATGCCCAAAGACATTGTTTTTAACCTACTGCCACAGCAAAACTAATCTTCTTACCAGTAAAAATACAGATACTATACTGGATTAATCAAATTTACTCTAGCTGCGAAAAAATATCATCAGATATTCATGTTTCTTGGAGTAAGACCTTCGAAACATTAGCAGAAAAATCATGCACGGACTGGTAATCCTCCAATCTAGTTTTCACTAGAAGGAAAATTACAGTTCGGTGTTTCTCCAACATCAAAGTCTGCAGAAATCTTGTTGGGAAGGATCCAATGGGTGCAACAAGATGTGCCCCCCATTTGGACCATTGAATTTCACTATCAATAAGATGTAGAACTGCCCAACAATGTCCCGCATGTGAGCCACAGAGTAACATCTTAAAGGTTGTAATCTCGAAGTGGTTCTCTTCGTTGCCTTGGGGAAAGTGTGCCATTTTTTACATCTTCCATTTCAGCTGTCATTACAAATTTTCGCTTCTGAGCCTCCCTCTTGGATATATCATGGGACTTCGACAGGCTCGAGGTTTGCTGGCTTATTGCTTCTTTGGCATCAGCAATTACTGCAGGACAGTCTTCTGTAGCATACAGAATGCTTTGAACTGCAGCAACTACCTGCATAAGAAAGAGATTCAGAAATTTAAGCCCTCCGGCGTTCAACTAAAGAATGCTATTGCAATCCATATTCATGTCTATGTACTAAAGAATGCTATTGCAATCCATATGCATGACTATGTTTTCAGAAAATTAAGCCCTCCGGGGTTCAACTAAAGAATGCTATTGCAATCCATATGCATGTCTATGTAATCCATATGCATGTCTATGTTTGCAGATTTTTATTTTTTATTTTTTTTAAACAGATTGAGTTTTTATTTTTTATTTTTTTTAAACAGATTGAGGATTTCTGGACAATCATTAAGTTTAGAAGATGGGTTACCATTATTACACCAATACAATTATTTCATAAATGTTATAAATGGGTCAGTTATAACATGTTTCTACAGACCTAAACCCCAATCCTAAACCAAGATAGCTGAGAATTCTAATTGTTTAAGCTAAAATCCTTTGAAATCTATTGTAAATATTAATATAAAATGCAAATAGATTATGCTTACGGGCAAATGCTCCACATCTGGATTTTGACATAGTATTTCTATGTCTCTCAACTTTGCAAAGTAGAAGTCCCTTTCCTTCTCCAGGCTATCCACCGACAATCTTAAGCGGGTGATCTGTGAGTAGGACAGCTCATAAGCATTAAGAAGAAAAGAGGTGCTGACAAACACAAAAGAAATATTATAAATATTCCATTCAAACCTGCATGTTGAGTGACTGAATCTGGGCTGAAGCAACAGGTGGAACACTGTCGACCGGGACAGAGCGAGTAGCTGTAGCTGTTGCGGCAGAAGTTTGTACAGAAGCAGTGCTCCCTGCAGTATTGTTTGGGACTACAGATCTTGCCCTTTTATGCCCTGCATTTACAACGGGAGGATCATGTCGCCTGGTAGTGGCAGCCGGAGCTGCTTTCTGGTTCGCTTGCTTTCCCCCTTTACAGCCTTCTCTCCTTTCTAATGCGTTATAACTGAAGAAATCACAAAGAAAGAATGCAAAACCTGCTCAGAAAATTATGAGACGAAGGAAACCAAAAACAAAATTCTTGGGTAGTTGGGTTTAGAGGTTCTGAACCAGTGGACTTTCACTACTTGACCACACATCTAAATCCAATCCCATCTCACCACAATTCCTGCGATGCCAAACTAGACCCACCTGAAGGTGCACAGATTTCCTCAATACTCACTACTATAACCACATGAATCCACCATAGATGCCCAACAGATCGCAAGTTCCTTTCAACTAGGTAGCCAAAACTCAAGGAGACCAAACAAAATCCACAATGGTTACCCTGAACCCCAAGAGGTCATGGGTTCAATCCCTTGCAGGGACAGTAGGCCACAAAACCCTTCCAGACTTTCTAAACCCAAAAGGGGCCACAGGGTCAACTCCCATCAAGCCATCATAAACCCTAAAACTTCACTGTAACAGGGCACGGCACAGAAGCCCTTTAACCCGCTAATCAAACGGATGATCTATGTCACAATACGCATTGTTTATTATTATTAAAGCTACAAAATCATAAGGAAAGAACGTAGTACTTGTTCACAATCCCGCCGTTGAACGAATCACAGTATCGTTTCATCCATTGCATGAACTCCAGATTATCAAGAGGTCGCCCTTTGACAAGTTTGTTCACTTCAATATGCTACAACAAAATTTCAAAACCAAAACAAAAACCTACAGTCATCATCCACAATATTCCCAGGAGCAGAACATTCAAGAAAGAAAATTGGCATGCATACCTTTGATATCTTGAGTTTGTTGAAAACATCTTGAAGCACTTTGTAGTTCTGAATCATTTCATACTCACTTTTGGCCTCAAAATTGACCTTATGCATTGGGACTACTCCTGGGTGTGTGGCATCCATTAGTTGGCAGTGTACGGCACCTGATGCAGCCTGGAGGCCACAAAAAAACATATTAAACATGCTTCCTTTTATCATGTATTCTACCATTACAGAAGGCAGTGAAAAACCCAACAACACAAATGAAAGCGAAACAGGGGAATCAGAATGAATACATCTTCAATTTTCTGGAGATGAAGACTGAGGGTGGTGTTGATCCAATGGAGGATTTCATTCCTGCCAACAAAATACGCTGCGTCCATCATTCCAATGTTAGTTGCAGCCATCTTTCCTGCGATCTGTGAATGGAGACTACTGTTACCGCACAATTAGTATTATGAAAGAAATTGATGGGAATTAGTTGATTCAATTGGAGCAACCAAGATCCCACCCAAGATGAAGATGAGCGAGGATGAAAGATGCGACTTTAATTGGGAATTCAAAATAAGTAGCCGTTGGAAATTTCAAACCTGGGTATACTCATACCCGTTTAAATCTTTAGTACCTCATACGCAAGCGAAATACCTGGTCGCACTTTGTTAGCCCATGACCGTAATTATTCTTTGCCCTCTATAAACTACTTAAAGTTGTTGGGGTCCCTACCATACCCTAACAATGGGGAATAATAGATTGTTTTTTATATATTTGTTTGTTGTTAAGATTTCCACAATGGAATTGTATGGTAATCCGTCAACGTTTTGGATTGTAATTCATGAGGACCACATAGTATTTGACTTTAATCACGGCCACCGACCTTGGCACTAGCCCTAGGAGAATAACTTATTATATGCTTAGAAAATATACCTGTTTCACATTACTCACCCCATAGCCTCGCCACATTTAAGAGAGGTTTTTTTTTTTTTAATAAATAATTTTGATCCATTTTACTTATAATTTAATTGAAATTTTAATATATATATATATAAATAAATCAAATCAAATATATATATATATAAATAAATCAAATCAAATTTCAATTGAAAAAGTGATTCTTATTCATATATATATATATATATATATATTTATTTTATTTTATTTTATTACTTCGAAGTGATCAAATTCAATTAATTGATATATAATAATGAAAGGGATGAAAACTAAGAAAAGTGAGTAAGTTCAGATTTGGCTTGAGGAGCAAGGAGAAAAGAGATATAAATATATATATATTAAATTTTTGTTAAAGATTTATAAGGAAGGATGAGAAAAGTAGCTTTTTTTAACAATTCAAGTCTAGAAAAACCATAGATTTGTCAACTATAAGAGAGGGACCAAATTCCTCAAGGTGCAAACATTTCCTCAAATTTTCCACTTCGAAGAAAGTTAGCACCTCAAGGGATTTGTTCCCTCTCGACGCTTATAGAAATTGACTAAGATGGATCTAGGTTAGTTTCAAAATTGAACAATACACCACAATAAACTCATAGATTAAGCAACACTTGAACTATATATCGCTATAGAAGATATATGATGTCAAATGCTCCTCTTAAACCTTCAGTGATTTATGTGTCTCATTTCTCTTCTTGAACAATGGGGTAGAAAGATAAGAGGCCTTAATAGAGTTGGATTTAATGATATGAGATAACATTCTTTGACACTAAGTAAGTTGTCTAATGAAAAGGGAAACATGCATTTGGTCTTCATAATTAATTCATTATCTCAATATGTGATGATCTCTAAAAAACATAAAAAATTGCCACATATGTCATAATAGGTCAAATGAGAGAAAATTAAATATTTTTTTAACATGGGCTCCATGTTACACAACTTATAGATACATTGCTCATGAGGTATGTGATTCAATCTTCATCATTGGTGAGAAAAACCCTTGAACTATACCTAAGACAAAGCAAAGGCTATGAGAGAGTTGTCTCCTAACATAGTTTAAAGTGTTGATAAAATCATTCTCAATCTAGAGATCAACATCAGTAACAATGATGACATTTAGGAGAAAGTGTTTCTCCCTTAACCAAAGTATACCTTGAATATGCTATGAACCCTTCTATATATATGAATATATGGTTTAGATACTTCAAAATTAATAATAGAGATAATAAATTCTTGAGCAATGTTTGATAAACATGCCAAAAGAGTACAAAAGAGCCATAAACTTTACATACCAAGTGTGTTCATACCCTACTTTCCCATACGCATGAAAGAAAAAAGTGCAATAAAAGGATATGTTTTCTTACCAATACTAGAATTAGCTAAGCAAAGTAGTCAACATTAGTAGGTAATAACACGAAAAACACCCTAGCAATAAGATGATAAACCATAGAAGAACCAATTTTAATGGGAATCATGATGTTATAATTAGGCTCTGCTAAGGTGTTCTATTAAGCTTCCATGGCAATGCTGGGAGAGTAGCTTTGCGCCCCCCCCAACGTCCTCCGCGTGCCCCCTTCCAAACTCATTTTCATATGATATTATAGCATTCTTTACCCTTGCAACAAGCACTTCCAAAAGAATTAAAGTTTCCTATTATCAAGTTCCTTGACTTGCAAGGAAGTTGGATGAAATCCCTTGCAAACAATTACTTTGATGCCTTTTGTGAAACAAAGCCATTACATTCTCGAAGTAAAACCTCATAGGCCAATTTACAAGACTTGAGCCTTCCCTTAAATTGATGGAAATATTACTAATTTGAAACAAGTGATCACTAATCAAAGTCGATATGCAAACCTTCTTATGTGGAAGAGGGTTTTATGCATCCTTCTTTGATCATAAGGAGGACAGGGATCTAATATTTCACAACGAACCTTATTTCATAGGCTCTAGAGTGATACACCTAAACTTGTGGTTTGTAAGCTTCAACCCAAAGGAAATGCTCTCATATTTATTTTAGTTTGGGTTTGAATATCACACCTTGCTTTAATTTTTTTAGATGATCCAACCTTAGTTTAAATCAAGAACACCCTGGGTTGATTTACTGACAAAGTTGTTCCTAAATAGAATAAATATGGATGCATCGAGATCTACGTGGAAGCAGATTTAGAGAAATACCTACCAAAAGCGGTGCAACTCTAACTAGATGGCTAGACTCACATTCCAGTGTTTGGTTATGAGTTTATCCCTTCGAGTGTAATACGTGCCATGAGTATGGTCAATTTTTCGAGGGCTACAAAACAAATGGAAGGCAAAGGATACAACCTTGCTACCATGTGCAATCATCCACCTCCTCCTAAAAAGGGTCCAAGAAAGAATTAATCCTAGCCAACCAAAAATATGAGTTACACTCCAAAAATAGATTTGATATGTTCAATTTGAAAGCATTCAAAGAAGCCATGGAACAATAAGTTTGACATGCTAAAAAACAAAATCCTCAAGTTCTTAAATTTATTCCAACTATAGAAGCTTTAGTGGAAATTAACCCAAAATCAAAGCAGGTAACATATGATACAAGTGTATTATTTCTAACTTATCTAAGATTTTGTGTGTCATATGTAAACACATCATTGGAGCTTTCCAACCCTATCATTCTAGAGCAAATCAAGACACTAACATCATACTCTCAAGACCTAAGAGGGGATGTTCTCATTATTACTTTGGAGCCTACTTAGAAAATCTCTTCTTGAAACTTTCCAAATAAACCATAGGCAAGATAATATCTAAAGGAACCTTGATCTTAGAGGATAAAGATGTGGAAAACCAACAAGAAAAGAAAGAAGAAAGGGCCACTTGGAACAAATCTCTAGGAGCTCAAACCAAATTTCAAAATGCCTTTGGAGATAGAGGCAAAACTTCTCAATTTAAGAAAGGAAGGCGCTCTCTTGGTACCATAGGGGAGTTGCTAGGTAAAAAGTGGCATATAATCTTTAAAATATTATTACAATAGCATCCAATCGTAACATTTTGCAAGAAGCATAACTAGAGGAAATCAAAATCAATGATCTCTTTAACAAAATTTAGAAACAAATTCAAGGAGGATGCATAGGTTCTCATAGTTTCTCGAGGATTATATGCAATCTACAGGATACGACAACCCTATACTTGATTGATTCCCTCAAAATGCAACATTGGCTATGTAGGATATTATGAGATAAGTCATCTATGAAATTTTTCTAGTTTTCAATACTTATGCTCCAAATGAATACCAAGAGAAGGAAATATGTTGGAAAACACTTAGAAACATTAGGGATGCCATGCCTAACCATGAAGAGAATTATAGTGGGCGATTTCAACCTTGCCTTTCACCCTCAAGAGTAAATAGGGTTTTCTTCTCATGGCTCTTGTAGGGAGATGATGGAGGACATGGTTTCAAACTAGGATCATAATAATCAACACCTCATAAAAGCAAAGTACACCTAAAGAAATAAATAATTCAGATTAGGTATTATAGTGGATAGGCTAGACCATTCTTTAATCCATTGTGTGTTTATTTAGAAGCATTATGTGTATCCTTAGTATTATCCCTCTTTCAAAATCATATCATAGGTCAATCAATATAACAATTAAAAAGGAAGAAGTATTAGGATTTATGCCCTTTAAGTTGAATCCCTTGCAGACGTATTGTATAGAAGTGTAGAACATCGTTCAATACATTCAAGACATGCCCATATTTGTGTAAACATCTTACATTTATGTTGGTGGGGTTGGATGGCCCTATGCAATAAGTAGGGATTCTCCCTAACGAAAGGTCCCAATTAGACCTTATATTGTTTAGAATAGGTAACTTGCTCAAAAAAATGCTTGACAACCTTTACTAGTTTAGGATTCCACTTGCTATAGTCTACTCCACCATTTAGGTTTTTTCTAAAATGTGATAAATGAAACGTAGCTACTCTAATATGATAAATGTAGATTGATGCCTAAACCAAGGGATAAACATAGCACCAAATATATCGCACCTTTACCTTTAGCAATAAAGTTACTATGGGAATAAAAATAAAATCTAAATAACCAAATGTACACTGGAAGGGTCTGAAAATGAATAATTGATTGCAATATCACACTTATAGACAAACAATTTTTTAGACAAACAAAATAAGATAGATTTCCCATACATGAGAATGGATTAGACCATAAAACCATATGCTTATATCATTCCAAAGCTCAATTAAATAGTAAAGGAAGTTCTACAGATTAAAAGCTTTAAAATTGAAGCTGGTCACTAAAATAGCTTGGCTAGTAATGGTTTCTCATTCATTAAATTTATAAAAGAGTTCACAAAATTGTAGAAGTAAGAAGGCACTTCTCCATCAAATTAATCTTACTTATAGTAGAAGAAGAAGCGCGGAAATTCATGAGTTTGATACACATGGCTAACTATTTGTTTCCACTTTTTGTATATTGAGTTCCCTTATCACTTTGTCCTATTTGTTCATATGAGGATTCAATTCCCTTTGACTATTCTAACCCTTTTCTTGGTTGTTTTAATTTCCTTTATGGCTTTGAAAAATATTCTCTAAGATAGCATTGTACTTGACTTGAGGAATTATTTGTAAACTACCATGGATTTTCCATTAGATAGTTAGTCACAACAATCCGATAAGTTTATAAAAATCTGAAATCTATACTATGAGGGTTAATTTTTTATGCTTTCTCTTTTTATGAGTGGAAATGGATGCAAGTACAAAGGAGTGAGACTTGCGGCCCATGGGATGTTATGGAACACAACCCCCCCCCCCCCCCCCCATAGCTACTCTACTCATTTATGGAACAAAATGCACTCAAATAGAATGGAACCCCTTTTCCTATTAGTGGATCCATTATAACATAACCCGATAGCCAACTAGGAGTTAAATTTGACCCATTCAACCCTCAATATGCATTAAAGATCAACCCTTCTAGAGTCTTCTTTATATTTCACATGTGGGTAGCCCCTTTTCCATGAGTAATGGGGGCTATCAACGTATCCTCTTGAATTAGGTTAATTAATTTTGATAGGTCAACTTCTCGAAGGCATAAATTTCCCATACAAGCTCTGATTGAGGTGATTCTTGCATCAATGGAAAGGTATAAATGTGCACATAATGGAACCTAGGTCCATAGTAAGGTAAAGGTTATAACGGGTGGTCACTTAAGGCCTTGAAATGCCTCCCGAAGTTTTTCACCTGAAATTTTCCAAACTAGGACCACTAGTAAAAATAACCCTATAAGTTGATTCCTTCAATTTTTCCACTCTAAAAGCATGATATGGATAACAAATTTTCTACTGTAAATTCAACATGAATAAGTTTTAGATAATGAGTTCATACACCCAACTGCATCACCTCGCTATTCCCTAGTGCTATTTTTTAAAAGAAAGATGGTACACTAAGATTGTGTATATACTTTAGACAACTAAAGAATGTGATAGTGAAGAACAAGATAGTGATAAACATGTATAATTTCCCAAGGATAGAGGACTTGTTTAATCAACTAAGAGGAGCCAAAGTTTTCTCCACGATTGATCTAAGGTCAAGATACCATGGAGGATTGAGGATGATGACAACAACAAGACAACCTTTGGAACTAAATATCGACATCATGAGTTTGTGGTGGTGCCATTTAGGCTATCCAATGCACTAATTGTCTTCATGTGTCTAATGAATGACATCTTCAGTGATTATTTAGACAAGTTTTTCATTTCATTTTTGGGTGGCATCATTAGTTTTCAAATTCTAAAGAAGAGTATCATAAACACTTGAGGATGGTGTTACAAGTGTTGAGGGAGCATAAGCCTTATCCCAAGCTAAGAAAATTCTCATTTTACCAAAGGAAAATTCATTATTTGGACCACATCATCTCAAATGAATGTGTGGAGTGGACCCTAAAAATCCATTAATGAATGGATAACACCAAGAAACGTCACAGAGTTTAGGGCCTTCATGGTGTTAGAAAATTATATATTATAGAGCAATGAAACACATAAAATATTGCAGAAATATAAACACAGAAAATGCATAAAACAAGAGAGACACAGATATACGTGGTTCACCCAATTTGGGCTATGTCCATGGAGAAACAACCAATCCTTCCTTTTATATTATCTAGCAAAATGAAGAGATACAACCTACAACAGATCTGTTGTGATTCCCTCTTCGCTTCCACACAATCTCCTCCCTCTTTCTCGCTCAAAATACAGATCTACATAGACGCAATACAATTCCCTCATATATAGCAAGGGGTTGCCTTCTAGGGAAAAAAACCCTAAATTAAACATAACTTCTACAGTTAGATTTCTGCCTAATGAATGACCCAGATTGACTACAAAATTACAACATTTTACAAGGCAATTTTACATATATTTTTAGCTTTGGGGGTGCTGCCCTCGATCCCCCGCCATTGCCCCCCCTTGGACCCCCCTGGTGGTGCACATTTACGGGCGGCGTTGCCGCCACATTAACAAATGGGGTCCAATGCGGCGATACCTCTCAATAAAGAAGATAATTAGGCTCCACACCCAACACATGGGACTAGTTGGTTACTATAAAATCTTTATTGAAGAATTTTTAAGAATTGCACACACTCTAACTTCTTTGCAAAATAAGGGTGACAAATTTGAATGGAATAACATTGGAAGAATCCTTCCAACATTTGAAAATGATGTTAACAAGTGCATCAATTTTAAATATGATCAATCAAAATGAAGAGTTTATTATGTGCATTGATGCATGCAAAGAGGTACTTGGAGGAGTCCTCATGCAAAATGGTCATGTGATATGCTACAATTTAAGAAAGATGAAGGTGGTGGAGCATGAGAGGAATTATACCACTTGTGATTTGGAATCGATAGCCATCATTCATTCCTTAAAAGTGTGGAGGCATTGCCTCATTGAAAACATGTTTGAATTGAGAATGGACCATGGTGATTTAAGGCATTTGTTTAGACAACCAATGACAAGAAAATTAGGTTGCTAGAATTTTTGGCTAAATATATTTTGAAATCAAGCATATTAAATGGAAGGAAAACAAGGTGGTTGATGCACTCAGGAGAAGAGTGCATGCAATAAATGCTACATCCATAAATGTATGCAAATTTTATCAAAAAATCAAAATTCTAGAGGCTACAATTTCATATCAACAATACATGCAAGTTAAAGAGAAGCTACAACAAGGTAATTTATAGCCATAACATAAATATTATGAGATGAAAGAGGACGGGGTCCTCATGTTCAAAGGCAAAATTTATGTGTCAAATTATCAAAGAATGAAAAATATGGTGTTGAGTGAGATGAAAAATGCATCCTATGCTAGACACCCAAGGTACCAGAAAACCATTTTAGCTATTAAAGACCAATATATTTAGTTAGGTATGAAAGAGGATAAGCTAATTACACTGCTAAGTGTTTGGAATAGCAAAAATTAAAAGTTGAGCATAATCATCCTATTGGGTTGCTACAACCAATACTCATTCCCAAGTGAAGTGGGACGTTGTATCAATTGATTTTATTACCAAACTAACCAAGATTGTGAGGCAACATGATTTGGTCATGGTGGTGGTGGATAATTCAATTAGGCTATCGATTTTATCCTAATAAAGTCAACACACAAGGTAGCCAATATATATATACATGAAGGGAATTTCCAAGTTACATGGAGTGCCCAAGGTATCCATTTTAGACAAACATCCCAAGCTTACATCAAACTTTTTGGAATGTTTGTTTAAATTATTTGGGACCAATTTGAACTTTAGTATAACATATCACCCAGATTCAAATGGGTGGATAGAGAGGGTTGGTTAGGAGATTGAAGATATGATGAGGATGTATGTGATGGATAATCCAGTAAAATGGGAAGAATACTTGCAATTAGTGGAGTTTTCATGTAATAATGGGTATTAAGAATCTCTAAAGATTGGACCATTAAGGCTTTTAAGGAAATGGAAGAGTATGATCCGAATTTAAACAGGAATGCAACAAATTACAGATATAACCATAAATATAGAGATGCAACAAAAATAACACTTCCTTTGATTAATATCAGATAATAAAATATGCTTACAAACAATATAGAAATGATACTAGCTCGACGATCGTAGCTTATCTCTGAGAAGAAATGTGGTGGCTACATGTCTCTAAACTGCGTTATAATGAGGCTCAAGGGCCTTTTTATTATTGAACAATAAGATCAAACCCTAAACAACCAAAACCCTAACCTAAAGAGATGTAACACCAAGAGTTTATGGGCCCCGTTGGGGTTAGTTGGGCAGCCAACTTCCCGAGGTCGTGACTTGGTCATATTATCTCTGTTTGATGCGCATGATATCCCGTTGGAAAGATATCTCTGAGAAATACGACAAAAAAACGTTGTTTAGGGTCTCAAAGTGGCTCTGGAAGTTTAGGACCCGAAAAAATGCTAAAAATAGTAAACTGTACTACAATTAAGGAAATTGAAAAAGTGAAAGAAACAATGGTGGGGGTCCAAGTGGAATTGGTGGGTGGCCACCACTATCCACCTGGATCAGAGTAAATGGTGAAAATTTTAAAAAGCACTTGAAGGTTGCCCAAGCTAGGAAAAAGAGACATGTATAAAAGAGCAAGATAAATAGGAATTTAGATTTTTTTTATTGTCTTCCTAAAGGTAAAAGATTGGAAGAGTTTATTGAAATTGGGAAGTTTTCCAAAATTAACAGCTAGATTTTTTGGGCCACTTGAGATCCTAGAAAGGATTGGCACATTTCCATATAGGCTTACATTTTCTGCATCCATGCATATCCATAATGGTTTCATATTTCTTTACTTAAAAGGTGTGTAATTGATGTTATCCATGTGATTAATGGACTATGATTAAGATGAAGCATGAAGGAAACTTCCAAGTCTACCTAGTGTGCATATTACATAAAAATATCAAGATTCTTTGGAATCGATCCATCACACTAGTAAATATGTAGTGGACCTACTACAATCCTAAGAATGGTACCTGGGAACATGAAGATGCCATGAGGGAGGAGTATCATCATCAAATTTAGTAGTTTTAATTGTACATATGTAAATAATGCAATGATGATAGTGCATGAATAAGTGGGAGGGGAATGTAACACCCCCACATTAACCCCTATGTGTATATTTGTATATATTATAATTAGGCTAGTGAGCCATGATTTTGTTGGGCATATGTGTCTATGTGTGTATGTATATATGTTGTGCATGTGTTCTTGTGTGCCTAAGTTTATATGTTTTGAGGTTATATTTCCTATGTGATTTTAGACTGAGGACCCTATGTACTAAGATCTTAGTGAACTTAGCAAATGTAATATGTAATCACACTCATATTAATAAAGATAAATTATTGTTATAGACTAAGTGAAACATTGAGAGAGATGGGGGCTAGGAATCCATGAGAGGGAAAGGGGGTTAAGGGATAAGTGATGGGGCCTTGATCCAAGGGGATATGCCAAATGTTAAATTTATTCCTAAAGATATTATGTATATTCTTTTTATCTTAAATTCCCAAGGAGGTGGAAACAATTCTCCAAGTGTTAGGGAGAAGGATTCTTGAGGTAACAGTTGTAAAACTAGGCACATGCATATATAAAGTGTTGATTTATTGTAATTCTTCATTATTGCTCTTCTCATTCATATCTACCATGTGAGTATTATACTTGCTTGGAGAGAGATTGTGACCTTGTGTAACTATTTTACGTTGTGGATCCTAGGTAGATATTGGTGTGGAGATAGGTTTCCCTAATGTGGGTCATAGGGGGTGCTTGGAGACTCTTGAGGGTAGCTGGAAATCTTAGAGCCATAGGGATATTAGACTCCCTAGATAGCCTGTGTTGGATCCCTATAAGGGTAGTGGCATAGCCTGAGGGATTATGAGTGCAGAGAAGGGGGTACACTACCTTAAGTTGTACAAGCTAACATGAGATGAAAGTTTGTAGGTTGGAGGGTACTAGAGTTTGGTATCTTGACTTGAACTTGTTGTGTGCTAACTGTAAGAACATAGTGTGTTCCACGTTAGTCTTTTCCCTAGTGGAGTCATAGCCCTAACTTGGAGGTGACGCAACGTTGAGAGATTTGGAGCAATGAGGTCTATTGTTGGTGGAACATTTAAGGTCTGCAACCAATTAGTGTTTGATTTAGAGATAAGTGTTTCTTAGTATGTTTTACATGCTTTTTTTTGTTATTTCTTATGCTTAAATGTTGTTTATGAATTATATGTAATTATACATGCTTAATACTCTTTTATGGATATCTTATATGTTGCACATCATATAGTTGCATGAAATATACATTAAAACAAGAGAGGAACTAAGGTACCATAGGTAACCTAAAGGTAGAATTAGGCCTAGTATGGTAAGAAAGCTACGCTACATAGTATTTATTAGTAATTTAGTAGAGGTTAGAACCTTGGTGGGAATAATTTCACATCGTGTTGGAGACAATCATGAATAGGTTCAAATAAATTTAAATTTATGGTATTAGACATATATTTTTGTAGAGACGCACCTCAGCGTAGGTGACTAGGGGCATTGCAAATTTTTTGCCTCCTCCTTTGAGAAATCCACAAAAAAATATTTCTTGTTGCTTTTGATTGTTAGGACTTGGTTCAATGATGGGGTTTTAGGTAAGATTTTTCTTGATTTATCCTTAAGTCAAGGCATGCATTCTTAATTCAAAGCATACATCCTTAAAGGAAAAAAAAACTTTCAACCAAAAATATAATCTAGTTAAACTTTATTTTTCTAGATAGTGATACTTGGATAACATTAACACCATTTTGGACTAGCAATGTGGCCTTGCAAGAAATTGAGACTCTCTGTCTGTATATGACATTCAGCAGATTACTCCATATATTATTGTCTACGATTTAAATACATGCCATCTCGAGGTAATCTTCACTATGCGCAAATTAAAGTTAGTTCTGTGTTCATCGATGATTTCTGTGTTCAAGAAATCTGGAATTTTATTCAGGGTTGTCTGTCTACTTTTAGCTGTTTTTGGTTGTGAGATTCTGGGCTTGCTTTGGAAGTTATTTTTTCTAATTAATTAGTGCTATAAAAACAGACTCATATTAATTGCACCTCGCTGAGAGGGAGCCTTTAGGATTGGATTCTCTATCGGTTACCCAAGCAATGCAAAACAAGCATCATGTAAAACTTGTGAGGTAATAACTAATGTTTAAAATAGCTCATAAAGAGTTAAAGAGTAACAAAAGAGCTGAGTAGTTATTCTTTAAAGAGTAACAAAGAGCGTGTAGTAGAATAACAAAGAGTAGTAGAATAACAAAGAGATATTAGATTTAGCTTTAAAGTGGTAAAAATATTTATGGGTAAATTTTTTATTAAGAAAGATATTTTTATATTTTCATTCATTTTATAGGGTGTTTTGAAATATAGAAGTTTCATTAAAAGTTTTATGAGACGGTTTTTTATTAGTGTTTTTCATGCTTATTTTGGTGACAACGCAAAAGCTTACTAAATCATTACAAAGTATATATTAAACTTATACAAGAAAAAAACCTTAATCAGAACTTATATGGCAATACACAATAAGTAAAAGTCATTTTTAACAAGTTGGACTGTCATAACATTTTCTCATGCCTATCAAGAAATACTCTTTCAAACATGATATACACAACAATTATCATGGTTATTATTAGGTTTCCCCAACTAGAATACATGAAGAACAAAATCATCCAAAATTTCTAGATCTAATTGTTTCACAAGCCATTCTATTACCTTTGTGCATGGACAAGGTAGGGGGTGAGTTGTTAACTTCAATAACAAACCTCTTTACTACCTTATAAACTTCAATGCATGGCCCAACTACATGAAGGTTATCTTTATGGAACTTTGGGTATATTTTTGGCTAATTGTAAGTAGTGATTTTTTCTATGAAACATGGGGTATCCTAGAATTATGGTCCTATATGGTTTTATATCTCTTCCTCCTCTAGATTTTCAGTTGTTGGTTCCTCACCAACCCTTCGCTTTAGTGTAGACATGGCTTCCCTACAATACATTAACAAGCGATGAAGACCCATTGTAGCATTAACCTTTAAAATATGAATTGCATATGGCTATGACTCTTGGTGTCTTAGGGTTCGCTGGATTTTGGAAACAATTGCTTTAAGAAGGGGTAAAGAAAAGCTATGGTATTTATTATCCATACCACAGTGGTTGGATGTTTCCTTCTGGGTAAATTTATCATACAACACATGTAACTAGGGTTTTTCTTCAAATCATTTTGGGTTGAGAAGGGGGGAGAAAATGTTCTCAAAATTTATAGGTTTGGGAGGTATAATGGCCCAAAAATCAAGTTTACACCAATTTGTTGGCCAAGAAGAGTGTTCTTTTATGTATTCAAGCATGCATATCCAGAAAAAAAAAAAAAAAAAAAAAAAAAAAAAAATAAATAAATAAATAAATAAATAAAAAAATAAAAATAAAAATAAAAAAAATAGCTCCTCATATTTATCCAAGGCCATAAAAATCATGAAATCCCTTGTTTACTCTATGTCATCTAGTTATAAAACAAGATTCCTTGAGTAAAATATATATGTGTACTGTCTAAAACTCATGCAAAGAAAATTAAAACAATCAAATTCCAAATGCAACAATGTGAAAAATACCTTCGAGATGAGTTGTCAAAATAAGCAAGAGCCAAGGTTGAGTATTTCTTTGTTCAATAGATTTAATTTTCTAAGGGGCCAAGTGGATCAATTTGCTACCTAGGGAGTGGGGTCAAATCGCTTATGAAGTGTCCCATATGTTCTTCAAACTAGAGCATAGCTAATGCATAACCCTTTTCTCTTTATGTTTGGCTACCTCTTTCCCTTCTTTTAATCCTTTCTTTGGTCCACTAAAAGAAATACCAAGCCTCTCATATGCCTTGAATTTAAATTTTTGGTTTTTCTTTAGAAGCTTGGCAAGTTAGCTCGATGAGCAGACTAGAATTATTGAAGTGGTATTCATGGCACCAACTGACTATATATATATATATATATATATATATATATATATATATATATATATATATATATATATTTTTTGTTCACGTGTGGTTCATGGATACCCATGGTCACTAGGTAGGCGCTACGTCCACAGTTCAACACTAGGGTGGATCACATCCCTCGGCCTATTCACTGACCTGACCCCAAGAGCTTTCGGGAATTGACCCTGTGACCCCCGATTGGTGAGGCACTGATTTGACCGGTTGAGCTAACTCTTGGGGCTATATATATATATATATATATATATATATATATATATATATATATATATATATATATGTATGTATATATATATATATATATATATATACATATACATATGTATACATACATACATACATATATATGTATATGTATATATACATACATACATACATATGTATATGTATATATGTATATACATATGTATACATACATACATATATATGTATATGTATGTATACATATGTATATATATATATATACATATATATACATATATGTATATATATACATATACATATGTATGTATACATATACATATATATGTATGTATGTATGTATACATATGTATATGTATATATATACATATATATACATATGTATATGTATATACATACATATATATATATATAGATATATATATATATATATATAGATACATATATATATATATATATATATATATATATATATATATATATACATATATGTATATGTGTGTGTGTGTGTGTGTCTATATATATATATATATATATATAGACACACACACACACACACATATATATACCATACTTTAAACACACCCGACCATGCAGTGTAGCGATGACCTTGGCTATTAGCAACACAATGCAATGCTAGGCTAATAGCCTAACCCACAAACTAAGTGGTTGACTATAAGTTTCATCATTTTATTTAACCTCCTCAAAACTTGACTCGGTCATTAGCACCATTAGCCCAGCACCATACATTTGGGTAATGGCTTAGCCCATGAGTCCATCATGTGTTTAAGGTGTGTATCAATCTAAAGGCTTCGATATAAGTTAAAATGATATTATGTTGATCACCCATCTTGGTAGCTATCCAAGCATTGTAACACTAACTAGGCTAACAAGTCAGGGATATGAGTTAGTTGATTTAAATTTCTAATGATGGATTTTGCTATCGGATTTGAAATGTCAATTTATAAAATGTCTATTGTGGAGAAAAAATTGGAAAATATTATTATTCAAGAGACAATTTAGGGCAAGGATTTTTAGTATTCAATGTTTTTTATTTAACTTAACACTTGAGTAATGTTCACGCTATGGGTGGTCGCTAGCTTGGAATCTAACCAAGCGCCATAGTGTTGGCTTTGTTTCCAAGCTAGTGACCCATGGCTCAAGTGTGGGTCCCATCACGTGTTTAAAATTACGTTGAGCTTTGATCTAAGGTTATATGCTTAGAGTTTGAATATCATTGGCTTGATAGCTAGCTAAGCATTGTAACATTGAATTGGCTATGAATCTAGTGGCATAAGATTAGAGTGTGGCAATGGCATATGTTTTAAACTTATATTGAGCTTCCCCTTTGTGTTATAGTGCTAGCCAAGTGTTTATCCAAGTGTTATAGCACTAGATTAACAACTAAGCCAATGACATGTTATCTGAATGGCTAATTTTAATTAAAGCTAGACTTGTGATTTTCCATAATGTTGCTTCAAGGGTTGGCCTAGCCTAATAGCATTATCTTACCCAGCAAGCGGGTGCCTCATATAGGCTTTATCTCACTCAAATAACAAAGTCTTGTTACTTTGTGATTGAGGGAATTGTGTGGCATTCCATTTGTGAAAGATTGTTAAAGAGACAAGTTAATTATTGCAAGTGTTTAAAGTTGTGACAATGAGAAAAAAGGAAGGAATTGTTGAGATTTCTAGCTTGGGAGGTACTCCAAACCCTAGGCTACAAGGTTGTGGAGGAATTGGTATCACAAGGTCACTTGTGGGCTAAGAACCCAAGCGTGTGGGATTTGCACCCAATCTTGTGAGTGTGAATCCATGAGGAGATTTGGACACTTGAAACTTGGATATTGGAGGGCAAACTTAAAGGAACAAGGGGCCACTTGTATCACCAAGAGAGGCCTTGTGGATTGAGAGAAAAGAATTTTTATGTGTTTATGGGGGTGAAAAGGGCTAGAAGGTCAAGTTGACCTTAGTTGAAGGACCCTCTTGGAAGGGCTAGTCATTTCCCCTAGAGAAGGTATAAAAGGAGATGGGGAGGATCCTCATTCTTACATCCAAGTGCAACAAATCATAGAAACATATCATCTAAACTATGCCACAAATTTGAGGACCCCAATGAAGGATAAAAGAGCATTTATTTGTGTCTTTTCATAATTGTTTGGATGGTCGAGTACAAAACAAGGCAAGTCAAGTACTTTGGGAGCAATTATGGGTTGTTGTGCGAGGTTTTTGGAGGATAATTTCTATGTTTTTGTAGGTTGCAGATCCCTGTGATTATTGTAGAGAGGGACGAAGTATGTAGTGGTTGTTTAGAGGGATTGAAAGTCCTGAAACCATTGCAGATCAGTCCTCAAGTGGAAATGAGTGGGAGTAGCTTACAAGTTGAGGAAGCCCACAATTGAGGAGTGGGTTTTGGGAGGAAGAAATAAGGATGAAGTGGACTAATATCAAATATAACCAGAACAAAAACCCTATAACAGAGGTACACCATCTCATTAGGTACGTTGATGTGTTTAAGTTGAATGGTTGCTAGAAGATAGATAGTCCTAGAGAAGGACAAATTGTATTGGGTATATTAAGGCTATTGGAGGGTAGAAAGTAGCTACCCAAGGAGGCCCTAAGTGTAGACTAGAGAAGGATTTCAGATCTGCTAGGAGAGGTAGTGTTTTGGAGCAGCTCAAGCGTTAACACCTTGAAGGACAAAGGATAGCTAGGTGAGTAGTTGAATCAGCCCAAGTTCATTATCAGAGAAGGACATTTGATAGTGATAGGTGGAAGCCCTCTGACCCAAAGTTTGTCTTCAATGGAGTAGTATAGAAAGGAAATAGATGGAAATTTTCCCAAAGGAGTTGAGGAGCAACAATAGGCAGCCTAGCGCTGTTCAGAAACTGAGTTGTGAACAACTCAATAAGAGTCCCTATGTATTGAGTCATTGATGGATGAATGGTCATCTAGAGGGAATATTGGAGAGTCATGTTTAGTGACCTAAAGGAGTAGGACCATTGATAGAAGAAATGTTGCAGATTGGGAGAAAAAGGACCAGTAGGTGTGTTCTGGGTATGATCAAGACATATGTGATTGTCGACTACATCAGCTAGACAATCAATGTATCTTGTTGAGGGAAGTTTGGTTTTCATAGTTGTTGACAAAAACCCTAGTTTGTATTCTTGTATCAGTGTATATATGAGGTCCATTATACTGCTACGATAGCCTTATACAATTGTATTATAATTTGTTAATATAACGAAGTTGGGTTGTTGAAAATTGTAAAAGGTTTTCTATTTTGTGCACTAGTTGATTTACTATTGTTTATATTCTGCTATGAAAAGTAGTTTGTTGTGGAATTTGGATTGGTTATATTTTTAAAGATTCTAAGACCCTAACCTAGATTCTCTAGTTCCTTGGAAAAACAACATTGTATCAAAGCTACTTTGAAGGGATAATGAATCAGAGTGGTGCAGTAGAAGCGTGGTGGGCCCATACAATTGGCACTTGGAGATTGGAGGGCACCCTTAAAGAACAAGGGGCCACTTGTAGCACCAAGAGAGGCCTTGTGTATTGAGAGAAAACAATTTTTATGTGTTTATGTGGGTGAAGAAGGCTAGAAGTTCAAGTCGGCCTTAGTTGAAAGACCCTCTTGGAAGGGCTAGTCGTTTCCCCTAGAGACGATATAACAGGAGATGAGGAGGGGCCACATTCTTGCATCGAAGTGAAACAATTCATAGAAACATATCATCTTAACTAGGTTGCATATACGAGGACCCCAATGAAGGAGAAAATAACATTGATTTGTGTCTTTTCATAATTGCTTGGAGGGTCGAGTATAGAAGAAGGTAGGACAAGTAATTTGGGAGAAATTTTAGGTTGTTGTGCAAGGTTTTTGGAGGATAATTTATATGTTTTTGTAGGTTATAGATCCATGTGATTATTGTAGAGAGGGCCAAAGCCTATAGTGGTTGTTAAGAGGGGTTGAAAGGCCTAAAACCATTGGAGATCAGTGCTCAAGAGGCAACAAGTGGGAGCAGCTTGCAAGTTGAGGAAGGTCGCAATTGAGGAGTGGGTTTTGGGAAGAAGAAATAAGCTTGAAGTATATTGATATCGGTCCTAACCAAACCATACATCCTACAACAAAGTTACACAAGCTCATGAGGTATATTGATGTGTTTAATTTGAATGGTCGTTAGAGGATAAATAGCCTTAGAATAGGAAAAATTGTATTAGGTGTCTTAAGGCTATTTGAGGCAACAAGTAAGTGCCCAAGGAGGCCCTAAGTGTAGACCAGAGAAGGATTTAAAATATTCTAGGAGAGGTAGTGTTTTGGATTAGCTAAAGTGTTGACACCTTGAAGGACAAAGGAAATTTATGTGAGCAATTGGATTAGCCCAAGTACATTGTTGGAGAAGGACAATTGAAAGTGATAGGTGGCAGCCCTCTGGCCCAAAATTTGTCTTCATTGGAGCAGCATAGGAAGGAAATAGAGGGAATAAATCTCAAAAGATTTGAGGAACAACAGTGGGCAATCTAGAGTTTTTCATAAACAAAGTTGTGAACAACTCAATAAGAGTCCCTATGTGTTGAATCATTGATGGACGAATGATCAACTAGAGGTATGGAGAGCTTTGTTCAGTGAACTAAAGGATCAAGACCATTGATATAGGTAGTGTTATAGATTGGGAGTAGAAGGGTCAGTAGGTGTGTTCAGGGTATGATCAAGGCAGATGTGATTGTCAACTACATCACCTAGACGGTCAACGTTTCTTGTTTAAGGAAATTTGGCTGTCATAGTTATTGACAACAAGGCCTAGTTTGTATTCTTGTATCAATGGATGTATGAGGGCCATTATCCTCGGTATGGGAGCCCTAAACAATTTTATTACAATTTGTTAATATAACGAAGTCGGTTTGTTGAAAATTGTAAAAAATTGTCTATTTTGTGCACTAGTTGATTTATTGTTGCTTATATTATACTATGCAAAGTAGTTTGTTATGGCATTTGGATTGGCAGTGTTAGAGTTTCTAAGACCCTAACCTACATTCTCCACTGTCGTGGAAAAATAATAGGGATTAAGGGTTATCTCAATGACAACCAGCAATTAAAAATTATAAATGCAATCAAGAACCAAAAATGTTCTCTTTGGGTTACCTTTGGAGGCAAAGCTGCTAAGAAACTCTTAGCACTTCAAGACTCATATCGAATGTTGTGCCAGAACAATTGGTCATTAATAACACAAGGTAGATAACTCCATTGAGGACTAGAAAAAGCATGCATAAGAGAAATTTCGTGTCTAGATTTTTTAAAGTAATGGGCCCCTTGATTCCTTCACATTGAACATGACTTGGAGAAATTGAGGTGGGTGTTGGAGTAACTACAACAAGAACTTAGAAAGAAATAATATTCGTAATCTTGAAAATGAAATTCTTCCACTAACAAGTAATCTCAATATATATATATATATATATATATATATATATATATATATATATATATATATATATATATATTCTCACTATAAATCATATGAATGACTGTAAAGAGTGACTAAGAAACCCAAGGCTATCCCCTAGGTTATTTTTATACTAAGGTCTTTCATCAGTCCAACCCTAAAATCAAGGCCCTTGGTTCTAAGATCTAGATCTCTTAGTAAACTTGATCTCATGAATATACAATTTGAGTGAGTATGTTGGATAGAAGGTGAGGGTATGAAATCCCCTTTTTCCTCAAGGTGTGCTAGAGAAGAAATATCTTCCTAGTTCAACTTGCTAGGAGTTACCCATGCACATATTTTCATCATCATGAAATCAATCAAAAGTAAGTAAATGCAACACACTTTATCATTGAACTCAAACCATTCATAATTTAATTGCGCGAAACCATATTTTATATTCGTCATGGTAAAAAATCTTGGTTTATCAAGTACAAGAGAACATCAACATATGTGATAGTTGGGCCTCATGGTCTACAATGTGGAGGCATATCACTACTAATAAGAAGAAAAAGCAAGATTGAATGATGGTGGAAATGCACCACCACTCCTTCCTTCTTATAGAAAATTATATAAGGGAGGTAATGAGGAAAGTGCGTAGACTCAACATGCACCAATTCTTAGAATAAGTGGAAAAGAAATCAAACAGAACAAGAAGAATACCAAGAAATATGCATAAGGTAAGACCTCCCTTGTTTGTCACTACCACAGGAATAAAGGCCATAGTATTAATAACTATATTTGCTATCAAAAGCATGTTCATTCTATGGGAATAAAGGTCATATTAAGGAATCTTGTTGGGTGAAGCAAGCCGTGTGAACAAGCCTAAATTTTGTTGGAGGAAGATTGGAAAGAGGGTTTGTATAATACAATAGAAAACACAAAGGAACATGGAGAAGAAGTGCATTTCAAATGATTAATCTATATCAAAGAAATTTTGACACCACTGCAAGTTAAGTGGATTGTGGGAAACAACATGTTGGTGTCTTTATTTGGAGCTTCACCCTAGAAATCACACAACCAAGAGAAGGGTGTGGAGAGTGAAGTCTAAATGGCATGAAGAGTTAATTCATATACCCCCAACCCAAGGAGTTGAAACTATCTAATGAGTTAGACTAATATGGGAGGTCAATATCATCAACAATGTGAATAACAAGTTGATTCCAACATCAAGGACAACCATACTTCAATTATTTCTTTTGATACTACAACAACTTGGAGATGTGCCAAAAATCAATGCATGAAGGTAAATGACCTTGCAGATTCTTTTGGAATTCCATGAGTGTCATTGAATAAAATACAATCCATATAATTGCTGAAGGTTTTGTTTTCATATTTAAGTTTTCACTCCAGCTAACATTGCTACATAGATGGAGTGTTTTGTAACATCAAAGAATTCTTTCCATGTTGAAATCAATTGAGCCTAGTAGAAGGGGGTAGAGCACACTTCCTCTTATGGATTTGCTACATGATGGCATATGATTGTTAGGATCTCACTAAACAAGTGATTTAGAATGGATCATTATATAATTTATCATCTATCTTGGTACTTTTTAGGTGAAAATTTGGAGGAATTGGCTTATAGGGCCCATTTTAGTGGAAGGCCCCAATTTGGAAATTTTGGATATGGAACTTTTCAGAGCTAGTTTGAAGCATTAAATTTCACTTTATGGTCAAAGATTTATGAGCATAGCTCCTGACCCCTCAATGTTGTTCTACAATTGATATACTTCCAGTGATTTAAAATCACTCCAATCAAAGCTTGTGTATAAAACTTATGCCTCCTACAAGTTGACCCACCTTATTGAAAATCATGATATCAAGTGGATGCCATGTCAATCCCCATTGTTCAGAAATCTAGAGCTAGTCACTTGTGAAATTTTAAGAAGATTCTAGAAGGTCCAAAACCCTAACATTAATTGTGGGTTGAAGCATGTAAAAACGCTAACATTAATTAAGGCTTGAGGCATGTAAAAACCCTAACATTAATTAAGGTTTGAGGCATGTGAAAACCTTAACCCTAATCCTAGATGGCTAATACGATATGTTAAATATTGGGATACTAGGAAGATAAGGGATTCCATTCCTTTGGCATTTTACCAATTCCTTAGTTGAGTGAAGAATTTAGGAGTGGGATTTAAGAGCATAACATAGGGTGTAGAATATTTTGTAGTAGTCATTCAAACCACATTTTCACGAGAGTAAAGTATGGGCCTCACCCTCTAGTTGGGTTTTCTTCCATATTGGGTTTCCAAGTCAAATGTTGTGTTCGTTTTTATGAAGGGGGTGTTAATTTTCTTGTTCTTTCATTTTAAAATTTCAATTTTTTCATAAATTTGAGAATTAAGCTAGTAATAATAAATTTGTGATCTAAGGAAATAAATTGCATTGTAAAATATTTTAGAATATTACAATATTTGTTGTGACAAAATATTCTAGTGGAATATACTCAACAATTTACAAATCAACAAGAAAAGGTCAAATTTTGACTTTGATTTCATTGGTTGTTAAGGTGAACCATCTCCACGTCTAAGAACAAAAGCGACTTGCATGTTAAAGCTTGGAGTGAATTCCAATTGAAGAGTTTAGATCTGAAGATTTATTAGAGTGAAGACTCAATGAGTAGACTTCTGCACCACAATGGCAAGTGAGTTAGGACCTAGTCCATAGATAAATCCATAGTGAGAACCAAAGATAGTAGTTCCACAACTATGAACTAGAGCCAGAGATAGAGCCAGATATATAACCAAGAGTTAGAGTTAAGATCCATGTGCAATAGAAGAAAACACAAGACATATTGATCTAAATTAGTTTCCTCTAAGCTTTAGGAGACCAAAAACGCTCTCAATTGGAGGGGAAGAACTAAAATGGATCCAAACAAAATGAATGGTTGTAATACTTAGTACCAAGTGAAATTTGTCAATTCATGATGGTCAAATTAAAAAAGGAAAAGACAACACAAGCTCTAAAAATTATATGAAAGAAAATGAAAATAAATAAATAAATGAGAAACATAGAAAGGAATTAGGAGAGAAAAAAAAAAGAATGGGAAATGAAAGGGAAAGTAAAGTTTTTCCTTCAGATTGTCCACTGCCCTCCAATTCTCCTATAATTTCTTATAACTTGACTTGGAAAAGGTATTTTTAGCAAACACGAAAGAATGCAAAGAAAGAGAAGTTGTGTGGATTGCTGAATGGCCATAGAGGCATGAGCTACATTTTAATTAGAGATTGTCTGTAATGTCCCCATCCACATAAGAGACATAAGGGGATGATTCTGCTAGCCTAACTAAGTTCTCATAGGCTAGGATGGGAAAATTGATCAAGGGAACATAATTTTCCTATGAGAAAACCTTATAAAACCTAAAGGGGGGGAAGAGGACATGGGTCCTAGGCTAACAAAAAGTCACTTTTAAATTATAAAGTGAGAAAACCCACTAAAGTGACTTTATTAAAATAAAATGGCAAAAGGTGGCAAAAGAGTCAATTGAGGTATAAAAAATGGAAAATGAGGACTCTCTCCTCACTCTTGCATTTGGTCACTTGAAAATTATAATTTTGGAGAGTTCTTAAGAAAGAGACTAGGGTTTTTGGAAACAATCATTCTAGTTGTTAGTTTTAGTGTTGAAAATATACACCCTAGATAGTACTAGAGCGGGATCACTCAGATTCTGACATTGTGCTTTTTTGTGAACAAAGAAGAAGACATGGGCAAAAAGGAGTAATTTAGAGGTGTTATTTGTTGATTTTATAACCTGACTTTTGGTATTCTATATTATCTTGATAGGTTAAGTTCACACATTCCAAGAGGGTGAGTTCTATCTCTTCTAGAGGGTCGAGTTCTGCCATTTATAAAGGGGCCGAGTTATGATATATAAAGATCCTAAGTCATGTTTCTTCTTGAGGTCCAATTTTGAGTCTATTAGGAGGGTCGAGTTCTACCCTTTTGTTGTTTGAGTTATAGCTAGTTTGAAGAAGTCAAGTTGTTGTCAAAGGTGACCCCTATCTTGGGTTGAGTTCTTCTTGTTGAAGGGGGTCATGGTTTCCATTTGTATTAGGCTGAGAACAACATTCAAAAGGGACAATGAATAGTTATTCTAACAGCGTTGAGTTCCATATTTCTGTGGGTCAAGTTACAATCAATGTGTGGAGATTCAATTTGTTGATTTCAGGGTTTGATTTTGTTGTATGGAAGTTTTACTACCATTCTCAAATTATTTGATATATTCATGAAGTTTGTACCAACAATATGTAACAATCATTTACAACATTTTTTTTGTGGTAAAGATTGTTGATTTTTCTTGTTATATTTGAACTAAAAGTGTTATAACATACTCTAATTCACGGTATGTGTTATTTATGAGTTTAATACAAGTGATAGGTTGTTGTCTATAAGTGTCCTTTGGAATTTATTTAGTACCATGTATATTTATTTTGAATACAATATGAGAAAAGTACACCTATATCCATATGCATTCAAATTGTTTGATAAAACAGTTCAATTAAAAACTCAACCAAACTAAGAAAATTTAGTGGGGAAATTTGAGATATTCTAGGGGGTATCTTATAGTGGTATCATGGCATAGTCTTAGAAAACTATGGGGTTTGAAGGGAAGTTTATAATAGTAGTTGATGAGTTTTGAATACCACCCATACATTACCTATAAGAGACACTACAAGGTTAGAGAACCCACTCCAATTTCAAAGGAAGAAGAAATTTCTGAAAGAGAAGAAGAGGAAGAAGAAATTCATGAAAGAGAAGAAGAGGAAGAAGGAATTCCTGAAAGAGAAGAAGAGGAAGAAGTAAAACTTGAAAAGGGTGAGACAATCATGGGAGATAGAGAGAACCAAGAATTCAATAGTTTAGTTAGCATCCTAAATGATATGGCTAAGGGCCAAAAAGTGATAGTGGAGATGATAGGGAGATTAGGGGAACAATAGAAGAAATATATCATTAATGATGAAGGATCACATAGTGGAGAAGGTAGACATGCATGCATAACCATGCAAATCCACCCTCTGATATACATCAAGTCATCTAGACCCACTATGCCACAATTTTTAAATGAGATAGTTTTTGGGCAAGTGGATTAAGTTGATTAGGATGGGCTTTTTGGGGTATATTTGGAGGCATATAGGAGGCAGTGACAAAACTTTCAAGCTTTCGTGACTTTCACAAACTTTTGCAACCTCAAGATGAGAAAAAATCCTAAAGTACTAAGAGGGATATGAAGCAGAACCAAGAGCCACAAAAAATACTGGGGAAAGTAACACTCTCATGTTTTTATGGATCCTCAAAATGGTCAACTAGATCACAGGTTCATAACATGGACACATATTTCTAGCTTAATCAGATGACAAAAGAAAATGTCATTAAGTTGGCTACTATACATTTGGATGGTGAGGCCCATGAATGGTGGTACCATGGGTTAGTGACTTTGGGTCATGCTATAATAACCACATACAAGGAGTTTACAAAGAAGCTAAGAGAATTCTTTGACAAGAAGGACCCATAGATTCATTCTAGAGAGTTGGCATGGCTCAAGCTGACTGGTAGTCCAAAGGCATATATCTTAAAATCTCAGAGGTTGGTGGTGATAGTCATTGATAAATTCGATGCATGTTTGGTGATGTTGTTTGTTGAGGGGTTATCTGAGCCTTTGCGTGGTTGGGTTAATGATTACAATCTTACCACTCTATAGGATACAGTTAGTAGGGCTAGAGACATATAAGATGTTGCTCCTAGAAGAATATTTCCTCCCAAATCATCTTTCCCCTAGAAGAACAAATAGTTAAACCCTTTTAAAAAAGTGGATTGGGAAACCAAATATGGATGAGGAGACCTAGAAAGAACTGAGGAAGAAAAATATATGTTTCAGCTATTAGGAGCTTTGAGCACTAGGGTACAAATGTGCAGGGAAGGAAAAGGAGGGAAATGACCATTACATTGAGGTCTACTCAGATAGTGACAATGATGAGGAGGATGAGGAGCCATGACAAGGGTAGATACCGGAGCAAGGAAACTAAGCAGTAGGTGAGGAGATATCACATGTTGGGGCTAAATGACCTATTATTACATCCATGTTAGGACTTCCCATATACTACACCTTCAGATTCAGGGGAGTTCTATTAGGACAGAAGGCGAAAGTGTTAATTGATAGTGGGGATTCCCACAAATTTAAAGATGCAACTATGGTGGATCGGAGGGAGATTCCAATAGAGGAGTTTGATGGCTTTATAGTAGTTATAATGAGTGTTCATTAGATGGCTCCCAAAGCTGAAAATAACCATGGGGAATTACACATTGACAAGTTACTTCTTTGTGGTGGAGGTACCAAAAAACAATGTGGTAATCAAAGTTCAATGGATTTACTCCATTGGGATATACATTATTGATTAGAGGAGGATGGAGATGGATTTCAAAAACAATGATGGTAAAAAGGTAGTATTGCAGGCCATGATTTAGTAGCCACCCAATATAGTTTCATCTCATAGCATGGAGACAATATTGTAGCATGGGGACATAGAGTGGGAAGTTGAGTGCTACATTTCTGACATGAAGCCACCAAATCAACCTCAAAAACATCTTGATGATATCTAGGTATTACTTCATAAACATTAGAACTTTTTTGATGATATTCCTATAGGTAGATCACCAGATAGAGGTTTTGAGCATGTCATAGAGTTAGAGGAGGGGGCAAGTAGTCATAACCAACCCCTATAGTCATCCCAAGGTATACAAGGATGTGATCGAGAGAATGATCAAATAATTTTTGTTTTTGGGCCACGTTCATCCCAGTTCTAGCCCCTTTGCCTCTTTGGTGGTGTTGGATAAGAAGAAAGATGGCATCTTGAGGATGTGTATTGATTACCGGCAATTTAATAAGAAAAAAAATAAAAAACTGGTATCATATTCCAAGGATTGACAAGTTGATGGATGAATTGAAGGGAGAAAAGTACTTCTCAAAGATATATCTTCACTATGGATACCATAAAATCAGAGTTCGAGAACATGATATCTCGAAGACTACTTTTCGAAGCCATTATGGGTAGTATGAATTTTTGGTTATGCCATTTGGGCTAAGCAATTCCCTTGCTACATTTCAATCCTATATGAACCTGTCGTTCATTAAATAATTGTAGAAGTATCTCTTAGGTTTCTTCGATGACATACTCATCTACAACAAGACTTGGGAGAATCATCTTAGGCATTTGGATATTGAGGTGTTTGGAATTCTGGAAGAACAACAACTCTATATAAAAGATTCCAAATGTGAGTTTGGTATGACTGAGATGCTTTACCTCGGGCATGCAATTGGGAAAAATGGGGTCTAGGTACACCAGGAGAAAATCATAGCAAGCATTGAGTGGCCTACCCCAAAGAATGTGGCAGAACTAAAAAGCTTCCTAGGCCTCTACACCTATTACAGTAAGTTTCTTAATGGGTTCTCATAGTTGAAAGCACCTTTTATAGACCTCACTAAGAATGGAGCTTGTAGTTGGACAAACAAGGCACATGTGACTTTTGAGAGGATGAAACAGTTGATGAGTCGATTCGCTTTGCTTGCTTTTCTAGACTTCACTCAGCCATTTGTGCTTGATTGTGATGCTTTAAGGACTAGGATAGGAGTTGTATTCATGCAAAATAACCATCCCATAATTTTTGAGAGCCAAAAACTCAAGGAATATGAGTGGAATTACTTAATAAATGACAAGGATATGTTGGCCATTATGCATGCATTAACCAAATTCATACAATACTTGGTGGGGGAAATATTTAAGGTGAAGACAACTCAAAACATCTTAAGGTTCCTCGTGGAGTAGAAAGACATGAGTGAGCGTAAAAAGAAATGGATCAACAAACTTCAAGATTTTGATTTTGAGATTGAGTATGTTAAGCATAAGAACAATGTGGAAGTTGATGCCCTTTCCAAAATGCCAGCCACTCTCTATCTCATGGATATTTCAACGGAATGGAAATCCCTTCTGCTAGTTGAGTACTCCAAGAACAAGTTTGCTTGTGATATACTCGATGGAATCAATCAAGATGATAGGTACCATGTCGTTGATGATACCATCTATTAAAAGGACATGATCTACCTAGTACATGAATACCAACTTAAGGAAAGAATCATGCAGGAAACACACAACTCACCACTGGCAGGGAACCCTAGGTACTTGAAAAGTTACAAGAAGATTAGGGAAAAATTCACATGGAAGGACCTTAAGACAAATGTATTGATATTCATGAGGGAGTGCAACACTTTCCAATAGAATAAAGTATAGCACACTCATCCGATATGATTATTTTAGTCACTCCCCATACCAGAGAAAAGATGGGAAATAATTTCTATGGATTTCATTATCGAGTTATCTCAAGTGCAGGGGAAGGACTATATTTATGTCATGGTTTATTGGCTCATGAAGTTTGCACACTTCTTCACCATACATTCCTGATATTTGGCGTCATAGGTGCAAGAGTTATTTTTTAGGTAGATATTTCAATTATGGGAATTGCCAAAGACCATTTTCAGTGACAGGGACAACATGGGGTAGTTTACTATCCCTACTAGTTACTAGTAGCTAGTTATCATCGCCAGTCACATTGTTGTCATAGGGTCCTTCCTTGCCATACAGCTGTCAGTCATATATGATTATATCATACTGGCATATCAAAGTTGAAATGTTCCATTAAAAGAGCAAACCATTTTTCGCTCGCTTATGCCGGAGCGAACACCACCGCTTTATGCTTATTACACCGTAGTTCCTCGAATCTATGTATTAATACGTGATCAATTGGTGCGGGGTAAAATACAATAAGTTGGGTTTTGGAAATAATTGTTTAGGTTGGTTGGGACAAAGTTAATGTCGAGTTCTAGTTACCATCTGCAAACTGATGGGAATACCAGGATAGTCAACAATGGTTGGAGGGCTGTCGAAGAAACTATGTGTCAAGCCAACAAAAAGCTTAGATAAAGTGGTTTCACTTGGGAGAGAATTGCTGTAACACCACTTATAAAATGTTGATTGGGATGAATCCCTTCACAACCTTGTATGGATATGATGCACCAACATTTGTAGGTTAAGTGTTTGAAGACAATAGGGCGCCTATAGCTAAGGATTGGATTTAAGAGAGCCAAGACATATTGTGTCTCCTCAAATATAATTTGTAGATGGCCCAGGATCAACAAAATATTTATGAAAATAAGCATTGAGTGGACCATAGATTCGAGGTTGGTAACCTGGTATATCTTTATATGTAACCCTCTTACAAGCATCACTTAAAAGGAAGGGGGAAGAGAAATTGTAATCCAAATTCTATGGACCCTATAGGATTGTGAGGAGCATAAAAGAGGTGGCCTATGAGATGGAGCTTTCATAGGGGTGTAAGATACACAATGTCTTCCATGTTTCTTGCCTCAAGAAGGCCCTGCGACAACACATTGTCACTTCTACTAAGCTTCCACCATTGGATGAAGAATGGGAGTTGATTTTGGTCCCTGAGGAAATTTTGGAGGAAAGGGAGTGAAAGCTAAGAAATAGTACCATTAAAGAATACCTGGTAAAATGGAAATATTTTCCCGTCGAAGACGCCAATTGGAAAGGAAAAAAGGTGCTCCAACATCCAGGATTGAGGTTGCTTTAGGACAAGAAATATTGATGGGGAGGACTATAATGTCCCCATCCACTTAGGAGACATAAGGGCATGATTCAAATAGCCTAACTAACTTTCCATATGTTAGGATAGAAAAGTTAACAAGGGAACACAATGCACCTAGGAGAAAACCTTATGAAAGCTAAAGGGGGGAAGGGGACATGGGTCCTAAGCTAACCATTAGGGGAATTTTGAGGTCTAAAATGGGCCTCCTAAGAAAAATGTACAAACAAAATAAAATTTATAAGGACCAATAGGATTCAAGATGATGATGTCAACCATGGGGGATCATTCACCATTTTTTGAGTAAAAAAGTAAAAAGATTAAAAAATAATAAAATAATAAAACTACTTTTTTCAACTTATCTCCCTATGGGTTTACTCAAATTTCAAGCAGTAACACTCGTTGGATGCAGAATTTAATTCCTCATCCAAGGAGTACCCATGTTTCATACTTTCTATGGGCCCTGCTACACGGAAAATGAGAAATATATGAAAAAATGTGATTGCAATCATGTTTTTCATGTATTTCTCATTTTTCGTGTAGTAGGGTCCATCGAAAGTATGCAACATGGGTACTTTTGAGGAATCAAATTCTGCATCCAATGAGTGTTACCGCTCGAAATTTAAGCAAACCCATAGGGAGATAAGTTGAAAATACGAGTTGAAAAAAATAGTTTTTATTTTCTCCCTCTAAAATTTGATGATGTAATCTAATCTTATTTTAATATTTCCACTATTATTTTATAATTTCCTTAGGAGGCCCATTTCTCCCCTAATGAAAAGGTCACTTTTAAACTATAAAGTGGGAAAACCCACTAAAGTAAATTTATTAAAATAAAAGGGAAAAAGGTGGCAAAAGAGTCAAGTGAGTTATAAAAAGGGCAAAATGAAAAGTCTCTTCTCATTCTTGCATTTTCTCACTTGAAAATTAGAACTTTGGAGAGCTCTTTAGAAATAGACTAGGTTTTTTGGAAACCCTCATTCTAGTTGTTGGTTTTAGTGTTAAAACTATATGCCATAGCTAGTTCTAGAGCAGGATCACTCAGATTTTGACATTGTGCCTCATTGTGAACAAAGAAGAAGATATGGGCAGAAAGGAGTAATTTAGAGTGTTATCACCAAAAAATTGATCATCTAGCCTAAGTTACTAGATGGATCGAAGTATATCATGTAAAACCAATTTTACCCTAGTAAAATTGCTTTCACTGTGAGAAATTACCTAATAAACCACCTTTATTAAATAATTTATAGTTAAACCCATGAAGAATAATTAAATAAATCATTCTTTACTTGATTTTCTTCTAGGAATAATTAATTTAACCACTATTCTATTATTATTCCTTGTCAAATTTGACTCAATCATGAAAAATAAACAGATAAATCATTATTTATCTTATTTTCCTCTAAAAATAATTAATTAATTACTAATTAGTTATTATTCTTTGTAAAATTTGACTAAGTCCCTTAGGAATAATTAAATAAATCCTTATTTGTTTATTATTCCTTAACTAATTCATTGAGATGATAAATAAATCATTTATTTATTTATTATTTCTAGATAAAAGTTTAAATACATTTTCCCTCCTAAACAAATATAATAAAATATTTCAAGTGGTTATTCTAAGAATGAGATCAATAATATTTTATTATTGCTCATTATTCGAGGACAACTCAATATTTTGTTATAAATAGAAGAGATTTCCATTCATTATTCACTTTTGATTATTTTCATTGTTGCACTCACTCGAAAACCCTTCTATTTATAACAAAATATTGAGTTATCCTTGAATAATGAGAAACAATAAAATATTATTGATCCCATTCTTGGAATAACCACTTGGAATATTTTATCATATTTGTTTAGGAGGGAAAAAACATTTAAACTTTTATTTAGAAATAATAAATAAATAAATGATTTATTTATCATCTCAATGAATTAGTTAAGGAATAATAAACAAATAAGCATTTAATTATTCCTAAGGGATTTAGTCAAATTTAACAAAGAATAATAATTAATTTAGCGATTAATTAATTATTCTTAGAGAAAAATAAGATAAATAATGATTCATCTGTTTATTTTTCATGATTGGGTCAAATATGACAAGGAATAAAATAAAATAGTGGTTAAATTAATTATTCCTAGAAGAAAATCAAATAAATAATGATTTATTTAATTATTCTTCATGGGTTTAACTATAAATTACTTAATAAAGGTGGTTTATTAGGTAATTTCTCACAGTGAAAGCAATTTACTAGGGTAAAATTGGCTTTACATGGTATACTTTAATCCATCTAGTAACTTAGGCTAGATGATCAATTTTTTGGTGATACAATAGAGGTGTTATCTATTTATTTTATAACATGAATTTTTGTATTCTATATTCTCATGACAGGCTGGGTTCACACATTCCAAGAGGCTGAGTTCTATAACTTCTAGAGGGTCAAGTTCTTCCATTTCTAAAGCTACCAAGTTTTGATATATGAAGAGGTCGAGTCTTGTTTCTTCTTTAGGGCCAAGTTTGAGTCTATTAGGAGGGTCGAGTTCTACCCTTTTGTTGGTCGAGTTACAATAAGTTTGAAGAAGTGGAGTTATTGTCAAAGGTGACCTCTATCTTGTGTTGAGCTTTGCTTGTTTAAGGAGGTTGTGGTTTCCATTTGTATCAGAATGAGAACAACATTCAAAAGGGGCAACGAAAAATTATTCTAAGAGGGTCGAGTTCCATCTTTCTATGGGCCGAGTAACAATCAGTGCGTGGAGATTGAGTTTGTTGATTTTGGGGTTTTCTTCTGTTGTATGGAAGGTTGAATCCCATTCTCAAAGTAGCTGATATATTCCTAAAGCTTGTACCAACAGTCCATAGCAATCATATACATATATTTGTTGTGGTAACACTTCTTGATATTTCTTGTTATATTTGTCCCAAAATTGTTGTAGTGAACTCCTATTCGTGGTATGTGTTATTTTTGAGTTTAATACTAGTGATATATTGTTGTTTAGAAGTGCCTTTTTGCATTTATTAAGTACCGTGTATGCTTATTTTAAATAAAATATGAGAAAAGTACACCCACAACAATATGCATTTAAATTGTTTAACAAAACACTTCAGTGACAAACTCAACCAAACTAACAAAATTTAGCAGGGAAATTTGAGATATTACAAGGGGCATCTTACATTGTCAAATAGAGACTAACCAAACAACCATTTAAATGTTGGTTTTCCCATTTGGGTTTCCAATGTAAACAATGTATCTTGTGTGATGAATTTACTTGTGTTGCAATATGTTTCGAGTATGAGTTATTGGTGCCCTTAATTATGTTTAGTATGCTACATCTAGTTGAACTTATAATCAAGATGATCAATTCTCCATTGTATTTCCATATTTCATTATTCATTGGTTATTGATGAATGTCAAGAACTATGTCAGCTAATCTCCATCGATTCCATGTTGAATGTAAGATCAATCATTGAGATAGTATGAATATTTCATTTATAAGCTAGCTTCTATTCATGTCCCTAAATTTCTAAAAAGAAGTTAATGGTTGTCTTCCGTTCTTGGATGTTCTCATCTCTAAGAAGGCGGATGGTTCCTTTTCTCATCAGGTGTTTAGAAAGAAGACGCATACTGAGCAATACTTGCATGCGTCGTCGCATCATTTCCCCGCTCAGAAGTTAGGGGTTCTTAGCATGCTTGCCACCCGTGCTGTTAGAATTTCGGATGAGGAGAGCCTGGAAGCGGAGAAGGCCCATCTCCTGGATGTCTTTGAGAAGAATGGTTACAATAGGCACCTAGGTCGAAAAGCCTTCCTCAGGGCCAGGAAGGAACCTTCAACCCGAAGGGTTCCTAAAGATCATATCTCGGGTGTAAACCTTCCTTACATCCAAGGGACCACGGACAGGATTGCAAGGATTCTGAAGAAATACGATGTGCCCGCAACTTTTAGGCCTCTCAAAACTATCCGTGGCTCCCTCAGGTCTGTAAAAGACCCTATTGACCCGAAGGACATGAAGGGCGTCTATGTCATTCCCTGTTCCTGTGGGACTCCTTATATTGGTGAGACTGGTCGCTCTATCAATCAACGGATTAGCGAGCATTCAGCGGACTTAAGACATGGTAGGACCAAGTCCTTAGCCCTGGCTGAGCATGCGGGGAAGACTATGCATCATGTATGTATAGAAGAGGCTCAAGTCATTGCTAAAGTAGCGCAGTTTCACCATCGCAAATTTAGAGAAGCCCTGGAGATTGAGAAAAGGCCGAAAAATCTTAATAGGGATGATGGCTGGAAGATTAGCAGTTGCTGGGTCCCAGCCTTGTCTGCCTAGCCTCCTCATTCCCCTTTTGTTAGGTCTTAGGGTCTCTGTCTTCCCTCTCCTTAAGGTATGTTTTTGGCGGATTAATCCTATTATTATGGAGTGTATGGTTTATTAATTAGTTACTAAGTAATTTCGGGCTAAGTATTAACCTTATCCCGTTTTTTATTCTAAGGGGTATATTTCCTTAGATTAGATTTTTGTCTCCATTTTTATGCATTTATATTTATTTCTTCCTTTCCTTTAGAATTTCCCTTTAACTAATTTCTTATATATTTGACTATTAAACCCTTTTTTAAACCTTATTAGTAATAATCTATTTACCTAATGACATAGTTAATCTTAATATCTTTTTAGTGAATAAATATTGTTTATTTAATGAATATAGATTATTAAATATAAATTATAAGAGGAGATATAGTTTACAAAATGACCTTTATGTTTAATAATAAATAAGAAATTATTATTTTATATATAATAATTTGATATAAATATATGATATACCAATAATAGTGAGTGAGTTTAAGTTAGGATATTCTATTATTAATAAACAGGGACTTTAATTATGGTATTTACCTAATAATAAAGTTTTAACAAGAATACTATTTTAATAATATTGGAATTATAAATAAACATAAATTATTATTTTTATGGGCCATTTTGATTAAATAATTAATAAATATATATATATATATATATATTAGAGTTTACCTTTTGACCATTAACTTTAAACAATTATTATTATATTAATACACAATTTACCTAATGTAACAAAATTTCTTAGAATAATAATAATTGAATACTATTTATTAAAATAACATTGGAATGATAATATATATAGATTATTTAATTAAATATGAACGATTATACATGACCATTATATTAAAAAATGGATTATATAAATATTATAGTATTCATACTCAAATTAACAAAGGAACTCTCTTAGTATATAAGCTAATAATAATAGATTTTATGTTTCTAAGAATATTAATAAAATAATTAGTGGTTTGACTAAGACCTTTGGTCAAAATTAGCCGTTGGAGTCTCTGCACACTCTATTTAATCAAGCTAAGCCGGATTGGTTCTTCAACTTGTCTTGACGATGAACCACATTAGTTGGTTCGAAACGCGTCGACAAAAGATTGGTTATGTGATTTTGCCGAAGATTATCTAAACAATGTTATGGATCACAGAAGTCTTAATTCCTTAAGAATTGGGTTGTTGACCAATTGGTAATATTATGCTCTATTAATCAATCCAAATTGAGTTTTTATGTTGTAATTCAAACCTATTTAATTTTGTACACTACAATTTGATCCTTATCAAAATTATACACATCCATACAAGCCATACTTCTCTCTCTCTCTCACACACACATATGTTGGATGGTGGCTAAATAGTGGTTGTTTTATGTTTTTGCTTGAATGGATGGTTGTATTTATCTATGTAAATCATATTTATAGTGATGGAAAACAAAATTAAACTAAAAAACTGTGTATTAACTTTCACACTAGTGAACAATGGATAAATTCCCTTGATAGTGTAGGGTCTTCTTTAACAAATAATTGACATCTTATTTACATGTATCATGCTCTCCCATCACTTGTGAACATACAAAAAGCAAGTGTTTAATGAATACAGTTAATCTTACACATTGGAAATAACTGGTACCTAGAGTTAATACTACTCTAGTAGATGTTTACCAACATTCCAACTTGTCTGATGTTAGATAAAGATGTTATAGTACATTAAAAACTTCACTTTGGTCATGCAATGCCTACACCTTAAAATTTGGGTGAAATTTAAAAAAATGGTGTGTTGTATACGGATCATCCTTAAATTGTTATGGCCTTATATTATAGAAATCACTACAGTTTTATCAATGTATTCTTCAACTTGAGCAATATATTTTATTTAAATGTTTGTAGCAAGTTGGACTTTCTTGTAAGGGAGATTTATTTAGCTTGTGGGAGGGAACAAAGAATTGCGTCCACCATGAATATTCATATTGATCGCACATAGGCTCTTGATGTTTAATAAATCTAATTCTTGCTAAAAAATGATGAAAAATCTTTGTATTCATGTAAGCTACCTAGACCTTAATGTATGATTGGGTTTGATAGGTTTATCTAGAAACAACCTTCAAGGTTAATTATAAATATGGGTTTATCAAATTTCCTCTTTCTTACATCACCTCAAATCACATTTCTAATATCACCATCATTGTGCTAATTGAGAGCTTTCCAATGATGTAAATTTCATATATTTTCGATCTTCAGATGCAAAGTTATGCCCATTTGAAGATAATCCCTTCAAGGCCACATTAGCATCCATATTAATCCACTTCTAAAGCATATGGCATCCCTTTAACCATGTTTCATTATAATGCATTACTCTGTCAATGATCATGGTGGCATGTCAAGGTCGCTAGTTGTTTTATTGACTATCATCCTTCCAGGAAACAATTCTCGATCTACTCTTGTTTATACATTTTTTTCTCAACCTAACAATTGGACATCATTTAATGGATCCCAATATTTATGTAAAATATTGTGGTCCTTGGATAGTTCTTTCCAATGAGTTACTTTGCTTCCCAAAAAGGCATTGCATGCAAAAGTTGTGCCCATGAGAAGTTGATGGATAAAATGACCACGTTAGCACCCACAAACCTTTTGGTGCTTCATCTTCTAGGGTTATGGTTTTGCACCTCTAGGGTTATTTATTTATGTTAAAAGGTGATTCTTTTGGCCTCTTATTTTGTTAGGGTCCCACCCTAACCCCCTTATTTATGTAGTAGGATCGAGTCATAGTTATAGTTAAGTAAAGAGTTAATAAAGCCCATATTAATAATTGTAAGTGGTTAACCCGCATTTAATGACGGGACCACATTTAGTTGCAAATGGGCCATGGTATTAGATAGATGGTATTAATAAGAACCATGGTATTGCTCCATGGTATTGCATGTATGAGTCATATATAAAGGATAGAGGCTCCCTGCGAGGAGCATCGTGTCATATTTTGTAATCGAGCTCTGCTCTATTGGAGGTTGCCCCCTCGAAGAGGCAAGTGAACATTACTTTCTGAATAATAAAATACCTGCTGTTATTTCTCACTTGTTTATGTTATGGGTATATTTCTGTGCATATTTGGTATTCTTGTATCATCTTGCAGGTTAAGAGCATAACAAGTGGTATTAGAGCGCTTTCCAGGGCTAGTGGGATCTCCATTTTTTTAGCAATTTATTTTTTGGCTAGAGACGTGTTCCAACATCTTTAAACCACGGGATCTGTCATTGAGTGCATAAACCTGCGGATTTGGGGAGGCATGCACGCAGGAAATACAGGAGGTGGTCACGCTTGTTGGACTCCCTTGTAACCCCTGTGGGTACCCCTTCGAGTAGTAGCGCATTAGACAGAACCGCGCACGGACTGTCTTCCAAGTATCCTTTGGTATATCGGAAGCCCCCTAGCTCCCTTGAAGCCTCACCATAGATAAAATGTCGCCGTCTTGTTGCTACAATACACCGAGAACATCACTTGGAGAGATTACTTGCCTGTACGATAGGGTAGTCCGGTTGTACAGCTAAGGGTACGGTTGATCCTCCTTGGTTAGTGCCCTGAAAATTTGGGCCAAGTACTACTGTTAGACCCTTATGTATATTGCAATCTGTAGCACCTGACACTCCTCGAGACCATAGTTCCCTTTTCTATCTCTGGATCACGCATAATCTCTACCAAATCAGATCTCACAAGTGGGGTTTGCAGCAGCAGCAGAAATCAATCCCGCAGTTCAGATTTAACATAACAGCCATTCAGATCTATTAGATCCATCAGATCTGCAACAACAATCTGTTCCGCCACTCAGATCTATCCGATCAGCCATTCAGATCTCTCAGATCCACCAGATCCGCCATCCAGATCTGAGTAGTTGTGTGGGTTCCTATACCGGGGCATGATTTTCGCAGGACTTTTGGTAGCATTGACATTTTGGGGATTCGGCTACTGCAGTATTCCTAAGCAAGGAGTAAAACTCCGTTAGGAGTCTGAGACCCCCTGGGGCGCTTATTGGTGACCTAGCCCATAAGAATTAGGACGACGAGCTGAGCAAGGTGGTACCATTCAATTGTTAGTGCCAAAAAAAATCGGGCAGTCCCAAATTTCAAGTACATCGAATCAGTGCATGGTAGAAACTAGAGCTCAAGCTATGGCCAATGAGAAGATCGACAAACTTGAACAATCCTTGAAAGACATCCAAGACCAGCTGGCGACAATAACTAACACACTATTAGATTCGATTTCTTCCATATTTTCATTATTTATTCATTTATAATTATTTCTAGTATAACCTTAGAATTGAGTCTTCCCTTTATCTTTTGTCTAAAAGAACCCCCTTTTTAGACCTTATAAAGAATAATATATAAATAAATATTGTACCATCAATATTGTTATACTATTGACTTTACCTAATATATCTAAATTCTAGGAATAATAATGTTTTGTTTGAAATTATAAATTATTAAGTAGATATAGATTTTTAATAAACATATATTATTTTATATAACTTATTAATTTAATGGACCTTTATATTTAATAAGAAATATGATATATTTTAAAGAACTAAATAGTGAAGATCTAACTTACCAATGGACCATTATATAATTATTACACAATTACCTAGCGTAACTAAATTATAAAATAATAGTGATTTATTATCATTCCTTGTATTTAAATAATATTGGAATAGTATCGAATAGAGATTATTTATTATATATTATGAGATATAATGAACATTATAATTAAAATAATAATATATTAATGACGTAATGAACTTTAATATTTTTTGAAATAAATAAATATTGAATAAATAATGTTTATTAATAGATATTTGACCATTAGGTTTAAAGGATAAAATTAGTTATACTATTAGTAAAAAAATCATGGGCTTTATCAACCCTATAGGTAATAATATATTTACCTAAGGGCTTAGTTACCTTTAATTTTCTTATAAAAAAGTATTGAACCAATATTGATTATTTGACCATTAGGATAAATTATGATTAGTTATGCTATTAGACTTCACCTAATATATCTTAATTCTAGGAATAATAATGTTTTAATACTTTGTTTGAAATTATAAATTATTAAGTGGATATAGATTTTTTAATAAACATATATTATTTTATATAACTTATTATTTTAATGAACCTTTATATTTAATAAGAAATATGATATATTTTAAAGAACTAAATTATAAAATAATAGTGATTTATTATCATTCCTTGTATTTAAATAATATTGGAATAATATTAAATATAGATTATTTATTATATAATGACCATTATAATTTAAATAATAATATTTTGGATTCTCTTAATATTTGAGATATGAATATATCTATTTTTAACATATGAATTCCTTTATTTACCTATTTTAGCTATTTATAGAAATATTAATTAACTAATTTTGTGTTGACCAGGATCATTAGGTCAAAATTAGCCGTTAGCATTATAGCTGTTGGAGTCTCTGCACACTCTATTTAATCAAGCATAAGCCGGATTGGTTCTTCAACTTGTCCTGACGATGAACCACACTGGTTGGTTCGAAACGCATCAACAAAAGATTGGTTATGTGATTTTGCCGAAGATATCTAAACAACTAACACACTCTCTAAGGGCAAGGTGGAAGCCTGTGAGGAGTCATATATTGGCAATGAACACAGTGAGGGTGAGTCTAGCCACTCTCTTCACCTCTGGGGCACCCACCAACAATCCCGTCCGTGACCACCCAAGCTGGATATGCATAAATTTGATGGTTCTCACCCGGCAGCATGGATAGCACAAATGGAGTAGTATTTCAATCTAAATTACATCTTGGATAATGAGACTCAGCTTATGGTGGGGAGCATGTACTTGGACAATGAAAGATGGCAATGGTGGAAATAGCATCAACATTGCAATGGAAGGCCCTTGACTTGGGACACCTTCAAAAAAGCTCTTATAGAGCACTTTGACCATGACTTTGCTTTTTTGGGTCGTCTCACTAAGCTCCTACAGACTAGCATAGGAGTGTGAAATGCCCAGTTGAGGAGGAGCTAGTCCTTTGATGTGCACATGTTGAATAAGCAGTAAGCAAGGGTTGAGATCTTACTTCTTGGAAGAGAGCAATGAACAATTGAAAGAATGGATGCAAAGGTAAACTCGAAAAATGACTAATTGGTAGATAAGAATAAGTAAAATAAACATGCATGCATTCATATATGAAGTAGCAATAATAAATGGAATGAGAAAGGTCATGGAATGTGAAGAGACACTAGAAACAACACATGTAAAAGATAAACGACACATGCAAGAGCTAAAATAAGTAAAAGTGTCACTTAAAATGGAAAAATCAAGCAAAAGTGATACATGCAGAAGTAAAAGAAAAAAAAATGATAGTCGAGAAACTTACCCGAGAAGTGTTGCACTTGCAACCAAGAATGCTCCTTGTGCTCAAGGAATGAGTAAAGCTCCAAAGAAAATTATCAATGTGAAAATGAGCTTTAGGCTAGACTCTTATATAGATGAGCACACATGAAATTTAGGGTTAGGGTTTGCAAGTGCTCTCCAAACATGGTGGGAAACTATGAGTTAACTTCCACTTCTGAGTGTGATAGCACTAATTTTGTGGAGTGTGCTCTGGATATTTCTAGAAAGTGTGCAATTACTGGCTGTAGAGGATTCCCTTACCCTATCACTGGAAACTACACATTCATTTTCATTGAGAACCATGTAACCACTGTGAGTAGGAACTGCATAATCACTATGAGATAGGAGTATGTAGTGACTATTATCAAGGGGTGTGCAACCATTGTTGTCCTAGGGTGCACAATAATGTCACTGAGAAGTGAACTTAGCCTATCTTGGAAAGTGTGCATGTGAAGGGAACAACACTTAGGCTTGTGAATGCATGGAAGATGACACTTAGGATTTCTAGAAGAAGACTTGAATACTTATAAAAGTAAGAACAAGGATAACTTTAATAGCTCAAAACAACAATTCATATGATCAATAAGAGGCTCCAAAATTTGAATATAGGAAAAAATTTGGAGGGGGTTGTAGCAGCTATAACAAATGGTATAATGATTGACCTAGAAAGAACACATGCCATTAATAATTTTTCCCCTCCAAATTTCAAAAAGGCCATGCAGTCTTTCCTTGGGAAAATCAATTTTGTCAAATGAATAGTCCCTAGTTTTTCTCAAATAGTGAAGCCACTTCAAGATTTAGCTAAAAATAATTTTAACTATAAGTGGAAAGACCAAGAAAAATAAACTTTTGGTATTATAAAACAAGCCATATTTAAGGCTTCTGCTCTGATGAGCCTCGATTTCTCTAGGGATTTCATACTCTATAACTTTTCTTTATATTTTTCTTACGCTATTGTCCTTACATAGAAAATAGAGCCTGATAGTGAAATTCTTGTTGCATTTATGAGCTTTTCCTTTAAGGGAGTTGAATTAAATTACCCAACATAAGATGATTAGGTCTTTCTTATATTCAAGGTAGTAAAGCATTTTAGATCATATTTTTCTAAAATCTAAAATGAAGGTAATTGTTCCCTATCGAGCAATAGGAAACTTATTAGTGCAGAAAGAATTAGGAGAAAAAAGGGCCCGCTGGATGACAACCCTACAAGAGTATGACTTGGAGATCAAACCTGCTTAGATAGTGAAAGGTAAAGGTATTTTCAAACTAGCTATTGAGTCTCTTAACTCTTTCAATTAGGATACTTGTCCTAATAATGGCTTTTCTTTGATGCAAAAAAAGGTTTTGTGTGTGACAATGATCTTAACTCTTGATATTTTGATATCAAATTTTATTGGAAGAATGGTACACCACTGCCTAATCTTGAACCTAAAAAGTGAAAATAATTAAGGCACAAATTCCCCCCCTATCACCTAATCAATAATGCTTTGCTTTGTAATAATTACGATGGGGTATTACTTCATTGCATAGAACAAGATGATTCTTAGAAAGTACTTAATGAAATTCATTTTGGTCCTGTTGGTGGTCATTTTGGTAGAGATACCATTGCTTGCAAAGTACTAAGGGTTGGGTATTATTGGCCCATCTTATTTAAATATTCTTATGAAGATGTGAGACTTGCCAAAAGGTTGTTGGTAGCATGAAAAAAACAACCTTTCCCTTCAGCCTATTACTGTTGAAGCCCCCTTTCAACAATAGGGCTTACACATTGTTGGTCTCATGAATCCTCCTTCCTCTAAGAAACATTATTACATCTTGACAACAATCGATTATTTTATGAGATGGGTAGAGGCATCACCCTTGCGAGTAGTCAATGCTATATAGGTAATTTCATTTTTAGATTCTAACATTGTCACTCATTTTGGAGTTATGGAATCATTAGTGTTTGATAATGTGTCTTATTTTTCTTCCAAGGAAGTAGATTATTATGCCTCAGATAAGTGTATCAAAATTGAATACTCAAGAAAACTATTGTCCTCAGGGAAATGGTCTTGTTGAATCCTCAAACAAAAATATGATAAAAATCCTTAAAAGAACAATTTTTTAGCATCATAAAACTTGGCATACTGCACTATTTAACTCATTATGGGTTGATTGGGTAACTCTAAAAGCTGCAATTAGGAATTCTTTATTTTCCTTAGTTGATGGTAGAGAAGCAATTTTACCTCCTAATATATTTTTACCTTCTCTACAATTGTCCCAACAAGTACATGAAGTCAAATCCTCTACTATGCAAAATCGAATAGATGCCTTTCTTAAGTTGGAAGAAGAAAGAGAATAGTTAAAGCACAAACTTCATCAACAACAATAGGTTGTTAAACACCATTTTGATGGAAAATCTTCTTCTGATAGGAATATTGAGGTTGGTGAACTCATTCTTAAATGGGACAAAGCACATGAGGACAAAGGGGAGCATTCTAAGTTTTAGAGATTATGGCTAGGGCCATTCATTGTTACAGAAAATATTGGCCCTAGTACATTTCATCTACAAACTCCGGAAGGCCAGTGTGAACCCCTTCTAGTAGATGGTAAGCTTCTGAAAAAATATTTTTCCTGAACCCCTTTGGGGATCTTCTTGTTTTTGTAAATATGTTTTTAAGATTTTCTGATTTTAGTTTCCAACGCCTTTTTTTCTCCTGTTGTTTGTTTGATGGATTTCATAGCCTGAAAATGAAATAATTTTGTCTGAAATATCTCTTTCAGGTAAATTTTTATAACATATTGTTGTAGCTGCTACAAACAACCTCCAAAATCTTTCCTATGCTTTGATTTTGGAGCCTTCCCTTCCATCCACGGGAGCTTATCTTTTACTTTCATCAAGTATTCATGTTTAAATTAAGACTTATCCTTTTATGGTGTGCTTTTGTTTTCTTGTTTTGATACTGATATGATATTTTTGCGTCACAAACTAACCTTCTGACTTGACCTTGTAGTAGTCCCAGGCTTGCCTCCAGAAACTGCTCAATCTTGGAAGCCAAGCCAAGCTTGATGATGGAAATTTCACAATCCAGAATGGAAACTCATCCTTGAACTTGAGACTTGCATAGTCATGGATGGCAGGCCAACACTAAGCTTAGAAACTTTGCAATCCATCCCTCGTGCTCAAAGACTATGCAATGCATTGAGCCGAAAAGTTGCCTAGCTCCCCAGAATTGCGTAATCTTCCTTGGCAGTGTGCATGGAAAGTTTCCCAAAAATAGAAAAAAGAAAAAAAAAGCATCCCTAGAAAATAGGGAGTCATTATTAGTTTCTCGAAGGTGGCACAATTGCTATTTTTAGAAATTTCTGCCAAGTGTTGCTTTTTCCTTGATTTTAGGCATGCGCATCATAAACCCTAATCGATCCAAATCTATTTAATTGACACCTCTAGAACCCATTTGTGCATTTGATCTTGGAGATCTAACATTCCCAAGGAGGTCAATGAGCCTTCGGTGGAGTTTGTGTTGCTTTTCTGGGTGAGTTTTCCTTTTGTCGTCTTTTGCCACTTCTTATGTCACTTTTTGTCGCTTCACCTTTGTGAGTACTTTTTTCTTGTTTTTCTTCATGGTTTCTAGATTTTTAACTTATATTAGCTTTTAGAAGTGTTGATTTAGTTTGTCATTCACCTTTCATAAGTGTCGCATTAGTTTTCTTGTTTCTGCACATCGGTGATTGTCGTTTCAGCGAGTCTCCTTGCATATTTATTTTTAGTTATGTTTGTTGAGTTTCTGCACTTGATTCACATTGATCTATCCATAATTAGTCATACATGCACTTTAACTTGCATTATCACTTAGATTTTCTTGTTTCCTACACCCTCACTAGGTAGATTTTCACTTCACTTGGCCATGCACTGCCTTGCCCAGCTAGGCATTACACAAGTCCAAGGCTCAAGTTGAGAGCTTGGCCTCTAATATTGCACAATGAGTAGTACAAGCTAGCCCAAATATGCATTGTGTAGTCCCAGGGCTAAGTCCTGCCACCTTGGCCACTGAGACTGCGCAATGTGCAGTCTCTCCCTATCACCACCCAAGATGAACTATGCATTGTGCAGTCTCAAGACTTCGGTTGAATCACTGGTTGTTAAGACTGCACAATGCAAAATCCCTTAGCCAGTATCCCTCCCTTAATCATGAGAATTTCACAATCTCTCTCATCATTCTATGTGTTTTCTACCTAATCTTTCTTTGAAAGTTGATTTTCAAAATCTAATGCAATCTTGCCATGAGTTCCTTTTCCTCTTGCAGATATCACAATTTTTGAGCACTTCTCTCCGGCAGTGCTTATTATCACGGAACCCAAGAGAGATTATTCAAACTATACCATAGAAAGAAGTATCGGGGAAGAAGTTGAGAGTACGCCAATAAACTTGCCAGTATATTCAAACACTCAATTGTTTGTGGAAAAGGAATCAGATCTTACATGGCAGAAAGTGAACAAAGATTTTTCAGCAAAGATATTCAAAGCAGATCTAGAGGACTGACATGTATACATTAATGTTCAACAATCAGGATTACACAAAGTTGCATGCAGATATCCAACCTTCCCATGTACAGATGTTATTAGCTGGATAGTTTCACATATTGATGTGAAGCCTATGACTTTGAACAATATCAGTGGACATAAGCTTTCTACTTTTCTGGTAATAGATTATCATCTCATGTACCATTTTCCCAAGCTAGAAGCGCTCATAGATTCATACTTTTATGCCACCATCAACTATGTGAACATGAAAGACATTGTTAAAGGCTGGGTGAAAGAGCCATCACAATTTTGACAAGCACCCACCAATACTTACAATACAAAGTCTCTCAAGAGGGCCTATCAGCTCTTGGTTATCCTAGCTTGCAGAATCTATAGCCAGTAGAGCACTGTTACCTTTCCTGAAGGGTGGGAAATATTATTGAACTAGGTTGTGAATGAGGGGAAGGCATTCAATTGGCTAGACTTGTTGGATCGACAATTAAGTATCCATGTAGCGAACGCCTAGAATCCTCCTAAGGGTGGGAAATCAAGATTCTATATGTCTGCATATCTATTGGATGCAATCTGTGAATGTAATGCAGTCCCTAGTATGGATTGGACTTGGACACCATGGGACCCTGTCGTGTATATCTACTGCAGATTTCTCTCAAATTACAGTCACAAAGGAGTAATGGAGAAGTTAATTAACCACTTCCTCATTCCACTATAAAAGATGATATTTGAGGAAGAACCACCTTACATGTCACATGGGGCAATGGAAGCAATATCAGACCACAGATTGGTTTGACTCACTAGATGGCACCTTCCTTAGAGTGTTAGATGGTTAGAAGTCACCGCATATTTTGCCAAGGTATGCCACCGATAAACTTGTCATGCAAGAAGTTGCATATCATCTCTCCACGGAGTTGTAAGAAACTTTGCACAGGAATAAGAAAGCACATTGGCCTACTCTTCCTATGCAAATTGGATTGTACAAGATCAAGAACTTGAGAGTCACAAAATATCGAAGGAAATGTGATAGAGAATTTTGCATTCAGTACTTGGGACTTTAATCCATATGATCCCCATGGTATTTGCAAATACCACTATGCGAGAATTCAGTTCCAGTGCCTCAGTGGTACATTTCATTGGACAAAGGAGGATCCATGGAAGAATTGTTATAATACCTCCAAGTCTTGTGAGCCGGCTAGTTTTGCAAGAACTTCACAGGTGACTCCACAGAAGTAAGATACTGTGGAAGTAGTGCCAGTAGAAGGGAGAAATACCATGTAGGATAAGGGAAAGAGAAAGGTTGCTTATAGTCTAGGGGGAGAACAAAGCCACAAGATGAAAGAAGATCTAGCTATTATGAAAATAGATTTAGTAGCAGAGGCAAAGAGGAAATAGAGGATGCAGAGAGTAGAACAAAGGAAGAGGGAAGAGAAGAGGAGATTGGAGGAAGAAAAGTAGAAGAAAGAACAAGAAGAGAAGAAGAAGTAGGAAGAATAAGAGAGGAAAAACACAATAGTAGAAGAAACAATGAAAAACAAGTTGAAGAGAAAGAACAGAACTGACAACCGGAGAAGAAGAGTGGAAAAGTGAAAGACCAGGAGCTTTCTCAACAGATTGAAGAGTTGATAAAGATCGTAGACATGGAGGAGGAACCAAAGCCACAGAGTCAAGATGTCAACTTAATTCCAAATACACAACAGGTCACCATTTAGTCTCCACCACCTCAACCAATAGAGTTAGCTCCAGGTGAGGAAGAGGAAGTTGTTCCTCTTGATGACGATCCAGTCATGGAGATGTACAATCTGTCGTACGATGAACTTCAGAATAAGATTGTATAAGTGCATAAGAAGCATTTTCTGAATGGCCTCATATCTCCCTCATTTGTTAGAGAAAGGGAAATTGTGGCGGACACCAGGAAGAATCCTAGTGCCATTTTCGCAGCCAACTTGGCCTTCGTAGGTGAAACAAAGTCAAACACTGAGTATGTGATGGCAAAGAATAAACAACTGACAGAGAACTTGCAAGTTGTTAGGCAAGAGGTAGAAAATCTCTGCACAATAGCTCAAAATGCAACCTCCACATAGGTCCATCTAGAGGAGTTGAAGGCAATGATACTTGGAAAAATATTGACACTTAGAGAGACCATGCATAATCTCTATTAGGAGCTTGTTACTTTGCATAAGGAATTTTTCCACTTGCATGGCTTGCAATAGAAGTGAATTTTTTTTGTCAAAACTCTCAAGGTTGTACAAGCAGCCATTGTTGTCATGCATGAATGGCTAATGTGATACAAGGGTTGCCGCGTGAACGGGGAAAGAAAAAAAGTAGGAGGCAGAGTTGTAGAAAGCAAAGGTTCAAATACTCATCTAGAACAACAAACAAGTCACCTCATTCATTGCTAGCATTTAGGCCTTGTATGCATGATTGTATAATGGCATGGATGTCTTGGTGAAGACCCACAAGATCCCATTAGTTGGCTTGCTCACTGAAGCCAAACGCAGGAACCAGGTTAGGTAGGATATAGATGAATACTTAGAGAAGCAAAAACAAATTGTCGCTAAAGAAGATCTTGAAGTAAACAAACAGAACATGTAGAAGTACATTAGTGTCCTTGTTTATATTAACATGATGCTACTCATGTTGAAGTCAGAAGTACATACCGGTTCAAAGTATACCCAGATGCCATGGAGGCTAGAGTCTGCTTCCATCCAGACATCATCACATAGTTTTAGGGACCCATTGCGCAGTATAGAGCTTGGCACTGCTATGTGATTGAGATACATCAAGTGGAAGTTGTTGAGATAGAGTTGCCCCAAACTCAAGCATGATAGTGTTTTGTCTTATTAGGTTGTCTAGTGGTCTCTACCCAATTTTGTCTTATATGGGTATGAGTAATTGTAATATTCTTTTGTAAATAATTTGTAAGTGGAATTCCAAGTGTCAATATTGGAATGTGAAGAGTCATGATGTAATGTAATGAGTCATTTTGTAAAGAAGTTGAAGAGTCATGGGGAAGTACAAAAGTCACAAAGGGTAGTTTCAGAGTCACCCCCTATTGTTATAAATATATCATCATAACTCATTTAAAGGTCTTTTGGGGAGCCAAGATTTTGGCTAGTATTAGGCTTAGAATAAGGAGCTTGGGAGTTTGTGAGAGCCTTGGCTTCTCTGTAGCATACAGGGAGTATCTTTTTTTGGAGGAGCAAGTGATGTTGACTTCACCTTCCACTATTGGGGCTAGTGGCCTGTCAATGGTGTATGTATGATTGTAACTTTCACTTAATAAAAGCTTAGAGCCGACACATTTTCATGCATATGTTGTGAATATAGTAGGACTATTCTTGTTATTTTTGCAAGGTATGATTTAACTTACTCTTATGCTTATGAACTATTTCATTTGCATTGGTATGAATCTCGATGAATGTGTTGTTTAATTCCACCATTGTTAACTTTTGAACTATTTTGCATATTAGCTTGTGATGTCATTTATGATCAATGTGTGTTCCTTTCAAGTTGCGCACTATTACAACCTTCTAAGGGGATCACACATTTTCCCTTTGTGTGTTAGAACCTTCATGCATCACACTTGACTTTTTGCGAGGTCACACACTTGTTGTCACCAAAGTCACCATACATCACTCTATGTGTTATTGTAGCCAAGGCACATCATTAAAATCCACTACACTGGAAACCGGGATATATTCCAGATGGGACTCTTACACCAAACAATGTGATGTCTAATTGGGACTTCATATTGGGGAGATCCCCTAAATGTTGGCGAGTCTAGCACCGTCAACGCATATGTTATTTGTTGATGTTTTAAAATGTCTAGTTTGCTTGCTTTAGTGTTAGCTAATAAATGAAATGGTTTTATGGTCAAAGAATCTAGTCATCACTACAAAAATGAATCTAATTTAAATACTTCTTTTAGTAAGAGAGCTTAATGCACAACCAACAAAATTCTGATGAGCAGTGTAATTAGTGTAAAGTGGTGACTTTAAAACTTTTTACACCATCCTATCTCTTAAGGAGTTTTCAGATCTTCTTCCCTATTTACTAGAAAATCTCAATGGATATTAATAGTATTTACTTGTGGTCTTAGTTTCTCTTTGTTTTGTTTCTTTGAGATAAAATCACTCAGGTAAACTAAGTTTTAGAGATGTCCCTATCGAATTCTAAGCCTTGAATCTATAACTAGTATGATGGGATCCTAGCTTTTAAATCTGGTGAAAAGGCACCCTTGTCAAGGTTATCGACACTTGCTGGTAGTAAAGGAAATGTTTTTGGTATCGAAGATACATTCACACCACCTGCCTAGTCAATTAGTTCATTCGCTTAATCTTTTGGTTATTTGGTTCTCTAAAAATCTATATGAATTATATATAAAGTTTTTACATGTTGTTTCAATTTCAAACAGGTTTCTTTGAATAGTTTAATGCTAATTACATTCAAGATGAATTGAAGCAATTAGATTTAAGATTATTTATCATTTATACCTCATAAAACATCTATTGTTTTATTCCCGTTACTTAGTTCATTTGCAAGTAGAAATAGTTGGTTCATCTAACGAGTCATCAATTGTTAGCTACCCAATCGAATCCCCTCTCATTTTCGAAATGAAATGGGCCCCTCTTTTGTTTTCTTTTTTGTTTTGATTTCAACACTCGAGATTTGAACTGAAATAGTGATAAGGGTTTCTAAACAAGACTTGTTTAGAATTGCAATATCACTTTCTTTTTATTTTATGATTAATGTGTCGATGATCATTGGGAAGTTATAAAACTTATTTTCATTTTTCGACTATGGTTGCTAGCCATATTTTCATGTCAATTTAATTTGTTTTTCCTATAATGACAATATCACCTAACCTCTTCAACTTGGTCAACTTATTGATATTAAGTTTTCTTGAGTTTTATATGTTCCCTTGCGATGTTTTTTGGGTGCACAAGTCATAATGTATGTATTGTCTTGGTCCATGGATTAATGTATTGGTTGTGGGTCTTGCCATAACATGATAATACATCTGATTTAAAGGTTATTTCCCGCCACACAAAACTTGGTCATTTCATAACTTAGGATTATTAAACCTATGGTGGTATTACATCTAAGACTATGGTTTAATTTATACCATGTTCAATGACACAACATCAGGGAAAATTTTAAGGATGGAAATTTATTTTAAAGTTTAGAAACCTTGGTGAATCTGACTAGTACATAATATGCAATTTGTAAAATGTTTGAATTTTTTTTGTAGAAGTATTCAAATTTCTATTAATTTTATATAGTCTCTATATAAATTTTTGGCGATTTTTATGGTAAAACAATTTTACACTATAAAATATGGGCAAATAATTTTTAGGAAAAATGGAAATTAATGAATATTGTTTTTGGAAAAATCATGGAAAATTAGCCTAGTTGTGAATATTACCCCCTAAAATTTTACCTGCACAACATATGGCTCTATGAGAAATTAAATTTCCATGTTGAAGTTTCAAAATTAAATTTCCATGTTGAAGTTTGATAGTTTTTTATGCATGAAATGATGTTTGGCAGTGTGAATTTGATAAAATGTGATTTTATTTTGGGTAACTTGGTACTATACATCCAACTTGGTGACCAAGTTTTTGACATCTGTTTACATACGAAGGTTGTAGCCATAACTCAAACATATAGGTCGCAATACCCTCTAGTTGTGATTATTGTTCTTCAGTACATTATGGAACTGTGAGTACTGGTCACCCAAGTCATGCCATAGAGTTTCATCCCTATATTTTATCCAATATCATTTTCTATTCTGAACTTCTTGTTCTGTTTTGCAAACTGTCTAGGTTTCAAACCTCTATTCGTTAAGTCTTCCTTCTGTCAAGCTCGATTCTCACTAAAATTCTACTCGGGTTTTGGCCATGCCTCCTGTAATTAAGCTTGACTTGGTGGGGAGCAACATTATCGATTCTTGTGATGAACATCTCTCTCTATTCCAGCAGGTTGGCTAGTGGTTGTTCATCTAGCTCTTCCAATGTTTTTAAAAAGGAGTGGTGAAGGCCTTTGCTTCCACCTTCAATGGGAAATGAGAAAAGCTTGGCGGTCTAATACTAGTGACGTATGGGAAAATTTCCTTCTTTGAAATGCTTATTAAAAACCCTCGACTTCTAACTAGCCTGATACAACACTGAGTGTTTCACAAAATCCTCCATCTCTTGACTTGGCTTCATCTGATTTTCATTTCGTTGAGGAAAACAACCCTGAGCAGTTTGTTCATTATGGACAATTACATTTTTTCGAAAATAATAGAGTTGAAAATTCTAATACTCCACCTACTCGTTTCACTAGGAGCAAGGTTAAAAATACCTCGTTCCATTATGCGGAATTGAATCTAGAATTTAGGGAAAAAGAAGAGTTGAATATCTCATACTGTAATCCTCACTCATAACCTACACAACAAGATCAAGATGGTCAATGTAATCAAAATCCTTAGTTTAGAGCTAAAATTAAATAGGTAGAAAGAAAAATATCTAGACTTAGACACAACAGGCAAAAGAACTTCCCAGTCAAAGAAGTGTTTGTTGATCTTGAAACAAATGTCAAGTCTTCACCAAAGAAGACTAAGCCTCAAACTTAGGATAGTTTTGGTTTCCCTAATGATGGTAATAATAATCATAATGTTGATAGTAATTCTAGAAAGGGTTCTCAAGATGATGCTTGTTCTAATCAAAACATATTGAACATGTATTGGCATCAAAAAAATTTAATGACAATTCCTCATCTATAACATCATATAAATCAACTTGTTCAATAGAATAACTACCTCAGAGAATTAAATCAACCTATGGAAAATAAAAATGAACATAAATCTTCCAGCGTAAAAAGGAAAACAAAATCCACTAAAACACATATTATTGTTAATTCATCAAAAGACAAAGTGATAATCTCTCCATATCTAGATGATTTGAGTCTTGCTAAATAAATATTTTATCGTTTATCTATATTTCAAGTTCAAAGATTTTAAGGTATGTTCTTGTTATGATTTTGATTTCTAAATTTAAAAGGTTGTTACAGAATCTAAGATTTTGTAGTAGCCCTCTTTCTAAAACTATATCGATTATTAATTTTGTTTTCTTTGTTTGTAACATGTTTTCCCTATTTGCTAAACGTTGGTATTGCTTTTCACAAAAGAAGTTACTTTGGATAAACATGCGTCTATTCCAAACCCTGCAAGGAACTCATGTTACTTCTTTTGTCTATTTTTTTATCAGTTGAGATTCGGCCAATAGGCCAAGTGAACAATAATATGTATTTTTGTAAAAACATTTTATGTTTTACACTTTGATTTTGAGCATGCTTAGACTCATGTACTTCTATATAAACCCCTATTTTTGAAAGTTTTAGGGGAGGAGAGAGGATATTGAAAGGAAATTTTGGATAGTCTTACTGTGACTGTGGAACTTTTAATTTGAAACCTTTTTGTAAGTGTGGTTGATTTGGTTTTATTCAATTGATTTATACTTATATTACTTTTCCTTTCCACAGACACTTTATATATGATCTTCTTCATGTTTTCAGGTTTGATTCTTGAATATTTAGAAGATAACATGTTGTTGTTATGTCGCTTGGACCTACGAATGAATAACAAAAATATTTGCATTTCTTTTCATCTTGTTGATTACATTTTAGTTGTTTATAATAGATTATATCTCCCTTTGGTGATTTGTATCCTAAGTTTGATACTTGTCTGGATATCACTTCAATCTGGATTCCTGTGAATTGTGTCCATGAATTTCAATTGCAAATAATGTCATTTATATACCAATGGATTTACATCCACAATATAGATTTTTCACATACGTTTTTACAATTCATTATGTATTTATTGATTTGATTCATAAATGACTAATTGAAACATAATTTAATATTTTGAAATCATTACAATTATATTTTCTCTTTTATTTTCGCTGAAAAACTATAGATTAAGTAACATTAGTTAGTTATTTCTTTAATGTGACATTTAGTGGTAATTCCTGATGTTTAATCATTTAAAACGAGTCTAGTTTGATCTGTGTTTGTTTTGAAAGGGTTGGAAGTTTACATGTTCATAGTTTTAATATTTTATTTTATATCATCAAGAAATACCAACATTCTATACATTTATAATTGCATTCGTAGTTTTAGAATTAGCAGTATGTTTGCATTTGAAAATGCAACATAATATAGATTTATTTTTATATATTATCTTCAGTTACAATATTTTTTGGTGCTTATTTTTTCTGTATTATATTTTGTATATTTCATATTATATGTTCTTACATGTTATACTAATTTGTAACATATTTCATTGATCATTTAATTAGTAGGGTATCTAAATTAACATAAATGGTAGCTTCAAGCTAACCATAGGATAGTTACAGGATAAATCCCCTTGTCTTTTCCTTCAAAAGAGGAAGAGGTGAAAATGCAAATAGAGCCTTAAAACCCATTGAGAGTGAACACACCAAACAACTTGGGCTATTTAAAGAGTTTTGGTTTGGGTCACTTCTCCTTTGTTGACAAAGTTCTTAAAACCGCGTAAACAGGTGCATGTGGACCTAGCTATCTAAGTCATCTAGGATTAATTAGCCTCAACCACCCTAATAAATCTTCACAACTTCTTGGGCCTTGCTAACTTCTACTAAAGTTTTGTATTGGGGATCTTAAGTCAACTGATCAAAGGTGGAGCTAAAGTAAATTTTTCTTAGTCTGAATCACAACATGAAGAATTTGAGGATCTAAAACATCACCTCCCCTTATATACTTGCAATGATTGAGAAGCATGTCATCAACTATGTTATTGGTTTAGTCTTCACTTAACAAGTACATCCAATGGCCTATCATAGTGAAATTCTCTTTGATACTTATATCTAGAGATACTCCACCTATGAGAAAGAGATGTATTCCATATAGGCATGCTAATAATGGAGGAATTATATTTTGGGGAAATAGATGATCATCCACACTAATCACAGGCCTATGAAATTCATGCAACCACAAGGAAAGCTACATAATGTCTGCCATTGGAAATATTCCAAATACCTACAACAATTCCACTTGAATATTAATTACAAGAAGGGCAGCACCAACCATGTTATAGATTACCTTGGCCGACCCCCATTAGTAACTATTGTGGGCACGAGACCTCTAGCAGCCATAATTATATAAAAATTACATTGACTTCATCTCCACATACCACGTGTTGATTGCAGGCAAACAAGTTCCAAAAGTCCACCTCATGGATGCACTCTTGTTCTACCTAGGCTACACTTGTGTTCCTTCAAGCAAGAATTCGAGGTTGATATAGGAGACACATCATAGTCGAGCGACATGAAACTTTGGAGTGGGGAAGAAGATAACAATAAGTCAAGCATTTCCATCCACCAAGCATGGTAACAATTATGTACTAATTTTGGTTGTCGATTGGTTTTCTAAGATGGCCATTTGGGCACCATGAAAGAAGAGTATCATAGTTGAAGCCACTACTAAAATCTTCTTTAAACATGTTTAGGTACATTTTGGGTTACCTTGAACCATTATTTTAGATAGGTATAGTAGTTCCCTCAACACCTTTTGGTCCAACCTATGGTCTTTAATGGATATCGAGTTGACTAACTTGGTTACCTTTCATCCCCAAACATATGGATAAACATAACTGGTCACTAGGATGATTTTGCATATCTTGCACATGTAAAAATCCAAGCATCCATTTACATGGGATGAAATCCTTCCATATGTTCAATATAACTATAACATATCCATCCACAACTCTATTGGTCATAGTCCTTTTCAAGTATGCTTGGGGTTCCAACCTTTCACTTTAATTCATGAAGCAATGCTCATTGTAACTTCACCAACAAAGTCCTCCCATGCTCAAGTCAAGGTAAATAGAGCATCCAATTTTTTTGAAAAAATCGAACACCTACAAAAATAGGTTCATGATATATTGCAAAAATCCAATGCTAAGTACAAATAAAATCATGACCAACACAACATTCTACACAAGTTTTAGGTTAGTGATAAGGTGTGGTTTCATTTACAGAAAGAGCACCTCGCATGCCCTTCATACCATTTTGATATGGACCTTACAAAATCATAAGCATTGTGGGTGAAATTTCTTTTGTATTGAGTATCATCCCTTTCCTTGGATTGCACCGAATATTTAATGTGGAGTTACCCCATCCATATTTTCCACATTTTTTGGATAGATCGGAGGAAACCGAACAATTGAACCCCATAAAAAGCAACCCTAAATCTATTGAAATAACTATATTTTATCATATCATGGACACCAAGATAAAGGATACCCATCAGCAACACATACAACTTTAAGGTGTTATCAAAGAAAGGCAACTTCTTCACCAAGGAAAGTGGCTCACACAAAGCCAAATTCAATAGAAGTTTCACCATCTAATGATGGGACATGATGAAATGAAGACCATTAATTCCTAATGGTGGAGGACTAATCCAAGTGTATATATGTGGCCACCCACCTCTTCCATTGTCTCAATGGTTTTCTATCTTCTTAGTAGTATTTCTATGAATTTTGGATCCCAAACTTCTGGGTCGTTTAGAGGCCCTAAATGATGATTTTTGTAAATTTGTGGGGTGAGATATTTCCATGGAATACTCAGGCCATATTCATAATTTTAATACTCTACTAGTGCTTTCCAATGGGCTATTGTGTGCCCCAAACAAACATTGTATTCAAACGTTACACCAACATGAAGTTGACGTACCAACTAACCACCTTAAGGTTCACAAATATTTTAGTATTAGGGTTTTGTATCTCTAGGGTTTTTTATTTATGTTAAGAGGCCATTCTTTTTCCTTTTGTAACAATTTTTTTTTGAATGCATGCAGCTACCATCTCTCTTCCTTCAAATATATCTACCACCATTTTGGCCAATTTGTGTCCTGTAATATTATATTATTTTATTTATCTACAGAAGTTAGGTTTTCACTATATCATTGTGCTCTATACAATATTTCTCTATGTGTGTCCCATTTACGTGCCTTCATTTCATTTCATTCCTTGCACAACTTGGGTTAGTCATACATACACATCTTATCAACATAATTTCCATTTATTTGCACAAGATTGCATTACAGAATTCAAGGTCTCCAAGGAACTTATCTGATTACAAGAAAGTTCTATTTACGACTAATAAAGAGTGAGCCATGTTCCACCTCATATGAATCCATTAGAGAATATCTTCCTTAGCAATATATGGTGGAGTCATGAAGGTCATCCTCCTTCATCAACTCAAACTCATCATCCCTCTTTCTTTTATGTTTTCTCTCTATGTCGGTCTGACATCCTTATGAGTGTTGATCTCCTTCCTTTGTGTCTCTCCTCTCAATTTATCCTGCTTCAGGACTTCTCATGCTTCTTCGTTTGACCTTTCATTCTCTTTCCTTCACATGAGTTCTTCTGTTTGCCCCATGCATTCCTTCCTAGGAGTGCTTACTCTCTCCAAGAGAAAGCTTCGCTCTTTGATATAAAGATTCCCCCTGGTATTCATCCTATAAATGCTTCTCTCTGCCTTTTCTTCTCTTTCATGGGTCAACTAAGTTTGAAAATTTCTATTAGACCTATCCATTAGGTCAGATTAGAAGCTTCATGTTAGCCCCCATAAGTCTTCTAGTGTTATGTCACCCATATCTTGGATAAGATAGTTGGGGTACGACCCCCTCTACTTCTATAAATAAGGAAGTTATTTCCAAGCTTTCCACTAGATATTTTCTTGGGAAAATTTTGGCAATCTCAGCTTCATGACCTTTTAATAATTCATTGGCCAAATTTAATTATGATTACAATTATTTTAGGTCCTATCCCATTTACAGTTACATACCCATACAAGGATCAATAAGATAATTAGTTACAATTACAATATCATTAGGTATTAGATCTTAGACCCTTACAATTTAAGTTCAATATGGTTACATTTGTGTAGAGAAAACTAAATAAAAATTGGTTGTAGCACTAGTCATTGAATCCTAGATAGAGTTATTTCCCTGGAGATGCTTCTAAATGAGATGGTCTATCACATGGGTCTTAGTATAGAGTTTCTCTCTAGCCACTAGAAATTGCACCCTAATTTATGTGTAATGGAACATGAACTATAACCTTTTATATGGAAAAGGAATATGCTAAACTGGAGTTGATCTAGAGAGATGGTAGGAAATAATATCAACTAATTGCATATGTTGTTTGAATTTTTTCTCCTTTCATTATATGTAGTTTTATGTGACATGTTTCTAAAGTCCTAACATGGAATAAATTTCCAATTATTTTGTTGAAAGTCTTCGAGAAACATGACTCAAGGGCCCATAACACAAATAATGAACTTTCTCTAGATTTGTTGCAGGTTTATTTTTAATTCTTCGACTACATGATTGTGGAGTTCCTATCCATTTAACAAACCTAATAATTGAACACAAGTAGGAAGATCATTTAACATGGTAACAAAAATATTGGCTTTATCCATATTATTTGAGTCCAAAAAAGTGTTTACATGAATTTTCATTCCATCCATCATAGTATCTCCTATAATTATTCCACTCCAAGAGAATCTACTTCTATGAATCATGTTATCAAACATATGACGTTCAAACTCTATAGCATTGTATTTGGTATAAATATTTATCATAACAATCTACAAAAAGATATCTGAATCAAATCACTTTTTTACCATGAATCCATGAATCTTGGTCCCTTGTTGCAAACCTTCATACTCAAACACAATCCATAAGTATACTCGCAATTCCACATCCTAATGGAAAACTTAAAAATTCTCCAACATTTCCATTTCAATTATTTGCCACAATTAACAAGCATGTTAAGAGAAAATATAAAAATACTCACATTGGATTTCAAAGGGAATTCATGAATTAACATTTTATTATGACTTACATATATATGTGTAATAATTTTGATCAAGTTTTGAAATAAAGTATTCTTCATTTGTTCAAAAGCACTTCAAAACTGGTAAGTTAACATGTATAAGCAAGTTTGTGTATGATTGAACAATAGACAACCTCATGGGGACGATATTCTTGATGTTGTTTAACTCTATTGAGCTTGTTGAATTCTAATTAAAAATCCTTAAGAAATTTCAATATGTTTAATACCTTAGTTGTTGCCAACAAATTTACATGTTTAAGATTGTTTGCATAAATGTTCAATTCTTCATCATCCTTTTCCATTAACCTATTCAAAATTGCATTACTAGGGATCAAAGTGCATGAAGACTTCAAGGATACCCAAGTATCGACTTTGGACCATTAAAGGGACTTCCTACATATCCATTCATTCAAAAGAATGAATATTCTTCCTACCATTGGGTTATTTTATTCATTTTCTCGATACCGACTGGAAATCACAACGTATTGTTAGGCCTAGTTAAGGTGAACTTGAATTGATCATAAAGTCAATTTCATGTTTGTAGTTTTTTGGCTCCAAGTTTCGATAAACAGTGGTATTCTAATTTAATGTATCCTATTTAAAGGCATGATGATTCTTAGATCATTGTTAATTACCTTTGGTGTAGGAATAATAGATCTATTCTTCATAGTTGGTTTTCCCACAACGGTTTCCAAGTTAAAATATGGTGTCCATGTGATATTAACGTTGATGTGTTATTTTGTTATGTGTTTATCATGTATTAATTTCTCTCTCTCTCTATTTTTTTCAACTAGCAACCGATTTCAGAACTTGATGGTGGATCGAAATATTGGGCACATAGGAGCATAGCGTGGATGAGAACCTATGTATAACACAAATGTATATATGGAAAGTAGAAAAGGTGAGAAGGATGCTATTATGGATGCTTTCAAATGTTGTATACTTGTGAATAAAAATCCCAAGATTTAGAGCTTAATGAAATGTTGTTGCAAACAAATTGAGAGTTGAAAAAAGTGGTTTAGTTGTTGTTGAGATGGATATGTCAGTGATCGTGTGGATTTGGTGAGTGAAAATGGTATTGGAAGGTTGATTTAAGGTATGTATTGGTATGAGAAAGATATATAGTGAGAGATAGATCACATTGATGAGGAAGTGTACATGACTTCAATGGTGTTGAGATCTAGTGAAGAAGCCAACGTGTTATGGAGAGCCATAATAGTGCATGAACACCCGAGAGGTTTTCAGTCCAAGTTGTAAATCCTAGCCATAGACAAGTTGTAATCCTCAACGGTGTTGTAAGAGTTGTTGTTTATTCATACTTGGTACATGGTAGCACATGATCTCTCAATTCATGGAATGAACCACTTGAGTAGATACAAGGGTGGCAAGTGTACTCATATGCTAGCTCACTTTAAGTTTGTTGTAAGACTTGTTAATCAAACAAACATATGGAATGTGGTGACACATGGAGTTATGTGTGATAAAGCTATGTAAAGGACCACATGAACATGTATGAGGGTGGCAGGTGTACTCGTATGCTAGCTTGGGGTGGAATGTAAAATATCAAGATGTGATATGGTTAATGAAGTACGAGAAAAAGTTGTTGGAAAATATGGAGATTTGTAGACTATAAATTATTTTCCTTAACTTGATAATTACTTGTGATGTTAGTTATCTTTAATTACCTTTTTAGATTTATTCATCAAGCAATTACCAAAATAGTAAAGATCACAAGATATAGGTGCCAAGCCAGGGAAAAACTCATCCAAGGGGAAACCCAAAAAATTGCTTCTCTTCTTCTTTAGAATTTTCTTACAAAAGATACTTCCAAGACCCAAAGACAAAAGCCAACAAACCCTCCAAGCCCCAATCCATCCCCCAAAAGGATCCTCCTTGAGACAACTTCTAGAACTTCAATATTACAACTCTACTAGTGCAACTTCGGCCCCTACACTAGAATTTCAACCCTACAACTTTAGCCTCTTGCAACTGCTTCAGAATTTCAAACTCGTGCAACTGGCAGCTTCACAAGCCCTAGCGAAACAATAGAAAAATATTCCTTGACAAATTTCAACTTCTACTCCTCTTGTTCATCCTCTCATCTACTTCTTCCCCTTCGATATTGCAGATCGAATTTGCTTGAGATGAGTGACCAAATGAGTTGAATTGCTCTCCTTTATATAACCTTTCATGAGGGTCAAATCCCTCCTTCTAGGCCAACTGATCTTCTCCTTGGGCCAAATTGGTCTTGGGCTTATCCATGGATTTTCCTTGACAATATAAATATTTTTCTTTATTGTAATGAATCTGAATGGGACTATGACACATGACCAAAATTATTATTTATCCTACAAAGACCTAGAAATACCTAGAAGACCTAAAAGCATAAATAACATGCTTTTGACTCAAGATTGAGTATGAAACCCATACTCCAAAATAAAATATGATTTCCTTTTCTTTCACTTTCTTTCTTTAGAAAGAATATATAATGTCATGATTACAATTACATCATAATTAAGACTAAACCTAGTTACAATTTTCAACAAAAGTATCACAAAAAAATAGCATATACAACTATTGGTTACTCATGTAGTTTAGGTGAATTTGACTTAGTCATAAAATCAATCTACCATTGGCGGCTTTCTTGATGAGATTTCTATAACCTATGGTTTTTCCCATGGTATTCTAATGTAATATAGCCTATTTAAAGGAAAAATGATTCCATTGTAATTTCCTTTGGGCCAGGAATAATATATTTATTATTCGGATATTGTTTTCCCACAAGAGTTTCTAGGTTAAAATATGATGTCCATGTATTATTGATGTTATGCATTTATGATGTATTTATTTCTCTCTCATTTTTACTAACACATATGGCATAACAAAGTTATATAAGTAACAAACAACCCCTATAGTTGTCTCTTACATTTCATCATAATAACATAGTGGGAAAGAAATAGGCATATTTTCGCCATAGACTTACAAAAACTTGTAATAAAATGTACAATTTCTTTCGAACAATGGTCATGCTCCAAATGGTTAAATTTAGTATATCCTTTCTATGTTTACATGCTAGATTTTGTAAATTTTGCACTCAAAAAGCCCTGACATAAATCTTTGTTATATCTACCACACTACACATTTCAACAAGTGGTGAAGTAATATGTAATATCTTGGACTTATTTGAGAAAGATTACTAAATACGTGTAAGAATGTAGGATAAAATAATGTGCAAATTAAGATATTTGTTGTCAAATGCAAAAAATATTTTTTATATTTTTTTCACAAACTTATTAATGCTTTATTTAATAAAGCATTTATTCTTGTCATTTTTAGGAAATTTACTAAATGATTGTAAGAATGTTGGAACAAATAATGTAAAAATTAAAATATTTGTTTTTGTAACACCCTCCTCCCACATTTACCCAAGCTAATCGGTCCACTGGGGTAAATATGTGACAAAGAGTTACTATGATATGATTCAACTCCCCAAGTATAGTTAAGGAAGTGGAATCGACAAACCAAAACCAAACCGACCTTCCTCAGGAGCTACAAGACCCCTAGGGGCTAACCAACCACTCTAGGTGCCCAACCCCTAAGTTAACTTGCTTTTTAACTTAACTAAACCCCCAATTTCTCCCATGAAAAGCCCTCCATGCGAATGTAACCCTCCAATCACTCCCACAACAAGGCCTCCATGCGACTGCAAACTTTTTCACCCAGTTTTGTGCCAGTGACTGCAAGATTTAAGCCACTTTTTTAGGCTAGTCTCCAGACCATTGCCCAGAAATTTCATAAAACTTTCCAAAAAAATGAATGACATGAGGAAAAATCCTTTCACACAAAAATTAATCAAGGACTTGACCTAGCAAGGCCTAACAATGACAGTCATTTTGTCAAACACGTCATGAAATTGTAACCTACAGGTCATAATCACATATCTGAACTTAGGGAACTTATACTTATCTGAAGATCGTCAAGAAGATTTGATTCCTTCTCACCATAGCTAAAATATCATCTTTAGGTCATTTATTCATTAACATTTCATTTACTAACCAAATCATGATGAGAGCCATAACTCAAGTCTATCATAAAACCATGCTTATAACCAACATATAACTAGAATAATAAAAATGATAGAACAACCATCAAATCCACATAATAACAAATAAATTTACTCATGAAATACAAGGGAAAGAAACTTTTATTAACATATTCAAAAGCCAACCAAGTTAGGGACTTCCAGGTACCACCTAACCATTGATTGGGCTTACCCAATTCTTTATTTCAGTTAATCACCCTCGTGCCATATTCCAAGCATGAATGTGGGATCTCGTGGAATAAACCTGTAACATACTCCTCCCACATCCACCCAAGTAACCATGCCAAGCAGGGTAAACATGAGATGAGAGGCTACAACGATCAGATTCAACCTCCTATGTGACCTTAAGGAAGTGGAATCGATGGAAACATCACACACAATCATCCAACATCAACTTTAGGATTCTCAGGAGACATGTCAGCCACTCAGATAACTTGTCCTTGGGTCCCACTAATGTTCTAGATCTCTTAAGCCACAACTGCTCTCATGCTATGGGCAAGGGAGCAACTAAAGACCCAAAGTCACTCTCACAGGCTTGCCTGCCAACGACCCCATGATTTAAGTCACTTTTTCAGGCCCAGAGCCCAGGCCACTACCCAGAATGGAGTGATAACTTAAAATCAATAAAAGTACAGGGAAACAATGATGCAAAAGCAATAAGTTGAACAAGACCTTAATTAGAACCCTACTAGCCATGCCAAGCATTTCGTCAAACATATCATCAACATGTAACATACAGGGGTAAACAACATAATTAAGTGTAGGGATCTCATACTTATCTAAGAATCGATATGAACCATTGTTCCCTCATCTCATTTTCTGCATTATCATCTATTAGGCCATATATACAGTATCCATTAATTTACAAGTAAAAACATGCTGAGAGCCATACATAGCTATTGTCATAAAACATACATATAACCAAGATAATAGGGACAAAAATATCATAATCATATCAGCCATAAAATCCACATATACATCAGTACATTTACACATGAAATCAAGGCAATGAATTTCTCTTTAATGAATGTAATAAACCAACCAAAGATGGGACTACCACGTTCCACCTGACCATAGAATGGTTGAGCCAAATCTCTCTTCAACCATTCATCCCCGTGCATATTCCAAGCATGAATGTGGGACTCAAACCAAAAGAACCAACCAAGGCATACTGAGGCTAAGCCACCTCACCCTCATCAATAGAAACAGGGTAGGAAGAGTTAAGTAAAAGGAAGGCATGGAGTGGTGAGGGCGAGTAGAAATCCTAATCTGGATAGTAACAATGAATGGATAGGCACGCTCGGGTTGGTAGTCATGATATAGGTAAGCATTGTCTTTACCACAATCCAAACCTGGTTCACTAGGCCCTAAACTGAGACCTACTCTCCAAGCTTTACCACATATCCCAAACCTGGTATTACTAGGCCCAATGGAGAGAAAACCACCTCTTGGCTTTAACATATATCTTGCCATTCACTAGCAAGTATTCCTAGGCCCACCGAGGCAACACAATCTTGACTTTACCACAACCCACAGTCTGGCTCAGAGTCAATAGGCCAGTGGCTTTACTGTGATCCATAGTCTGGTTTAGGGACTACTAGGCCATGTGCTCATCATTAGAAGATCCACACCATTCAGCTTTGAATCCATCTTGCAATCTAGCCCAACCAAAACATGAGAACCCCATCACACCATGGCTATCCGAAAATGGCAAGGCTAGGCTTAAAACACTGTCAAACCTAGCAAAACCCATGCCATGATAAAAAAGAACCAAATGAAATCCCATGCAAGCCAAATCTAGCAAGGAAAATACACATGCAAGTCGATACCTGCAATGAAGCCTGTTGTAGTTGCTTGTTCCTACATTTGCCTGCTTGATGGTTTCTCTTGCCTTCTTTTCCTTTCTTGCTCCAGTGCTAAAATGCTCCAAGAAAACTCTAAGTGTCCAAGAGTGAGAGAGAGGGAGAATAATGAGAGAGCTCCAAAACTCAACTGACAAAAGGTTACCAACTGATCCTCAGAAGCCTTTTTAGTAATGAGGCCTATATTTTCTTCATTTTCCATTATTTTCATTCAATTTCCTCCTCAGATGCAACCTGTGACCTTTCACCTCCCTTTTCTCCTAATTTCCATTATTTTCATAAATAAATGTGCCAAAAATTCCATTTTTCCTTTCCAAATCCCTAGCCATTTCCTTTGCCAATTTCCTTAGCCATAAATAATCAAATGAACACCCCTTAGGATGTCTTTCCCAACATTCAGCTTGGAATAAGTGTACCATCAATCATGGTTATTATTTTTTCCTTTATTAACTTTTATTACATGGAATTTTCACTAGGGTTGTTACAGAACAACACCCCCCCCCTTGGGGAACACCATCCTTGGTGTTAGATCACATAAAGTCCTCAACAAAACCATTGAAAAGAAACATAACGCCGATGGATCTTTATAACATAGCTCGATGTAGTATTTACAATGATCACCCTGCTAAAAGAAAAAAATCATGACAACATAATAACATGACACCCATACCGCTTATTGGAGATTTATAACTTAGCTCATGGAGATATTTACATCCATGTACATATAGAAACATCATCAAAATATATACCAAAATCACACCAAAACATCAAGCCAAAAGTGATTTTCCTCAACTGGAAAACAAGGAAGGATACATAGCCTGCATCTGATCCGTCATCTCCCATGTAACTTCATTGTGCCCAAAGTGCTTCCATTTCACTTTAACTTGCTCGATTTCTCGGTTCTGAAGCATGAGTATCTTTTTCTGCAATATACACAGAGGCTCCGACTGGAATTCTCCATCTGGTTCCACCTACAATACATACTAGTCAATCACATGATCAACATCCTTAACGTACTTCTTAAGTAGATATACATGAAAAACATCATGGACTTTCACTGATGGAGGCAGTGCAATTTGATAGGCTACTGGCCCAATCCTCTCAATGATACTAAAGGGTCCACAAAATCGTGGTGCCATCTTGGCACATGATCCAATGCTCAAGGAGCTCTTCTTCGGTTTGATGTGCAACTGCACATGTTCCCCAACCTGGAACTCCTTGAACAACATCTTCCTATTTGCATAACTTTTCTGTCTATCCTGTGTTTCCTTTAGAATCTTCTTTATAGGATGCATTTCATATTCCATGTATGCCAACATCTCTGGTCCAATCAACACCCTGTTAACTGGATCACTCCAATTGATGGGAGTATTGCAACTTTTCCCTTACAATGCCTTAAAATGACTCATCCTCAATGACTCCTGATAACCATTGTTGTATGCGAACTCTACCAATGGAAGATACTCCTGCCATTTCCGATGTTGATGCATCACATACATCCTCAACATGTCCTCCAATATCCTCTTCACCCTCTCTGTCTGTCCATCTGTCTATAGATGACAAGCTGTACTGAAGTCCAACTTTGTGTCCAAACTTGCAAACAATTCCTTCCAAAACTTGATAGTGAACTTCGCATCCCTGTCTGACAGAATCGTCTTCGGAACACCATGTAATCTAACCACATCTCAGATGAATACCTGTGCTAAATCTCTAAATGAAAATTTAGACTTCACTGGAATGAAATGTGCAACGTTTGTTAACTTTTCCACGATAACCATGATGGAATCAGGTTGTCTCATTGTCTTAGGCAACCCTGTGATGAAATCCATGGAAATAACTTCCCTTTTCCACTTTGGAATCGTGATCAGTTGTAGCATTCCACCTGGATGTTTACACTCTACCTTTACCCGCTAACACACAAAACATATAGCCACAAACTCTGCTACATCCCTCTTCAGATTCTGCCAATAATAGAATTTCTTCACTGCAGTCAGTGTCTTTTGGTAACCCCGGTGACCTGAATACGATTTGCATGAAAATCCACCAAGATCATCTTCTTAAAATCACTGTTGTCTGACACATATATCCTATCTCTGAACCTAACCAATCCATCTGATGCATGGAAAAAATCCACATCCTGTGCAACTGCACCTGTACCACTACCTGTACCTATACCATCACCTATACATGTACCATCACCTCTACCTGTACCTGTACATGTACCATCACCTATAACTGTACCTATACCTATACCACTACCTATACCTGTACCAGTACTCTTATGTAACCTGTGCACAATATCCATATATCTGACATCTTGTTGACCTGCTCGCAAGATCCTATCCTATAGATCTGTCCCAGAGTAGGTCATAGCTGCTAAGTGATTTACCTGTATCCACCTGCTAAGAGAATTTGCCACTCTATTCCCTTTACCTTTGATATATCTGATCTCAAAATCAAACTTAGTGATTGTAGAAAACCACTGACCCTACCTACCATTCATATTTGGTTGGTCAAATAAATATCACAAACCATTTTGATCACTCATCAATTTGAACCTCCTTCCCAAAAGATAGTGTCTCCACATATTCAATGCATGTATAATCATTGCCAACGCAATATCATGCATGGGATATTTTTGCTTGTGATCATTTAGTTTCTGCGACTCATAACATATCACCTGTCCATCCTGCATAAGGACTCCACCAAGTCCTCTCTTGCAAGCGTTTGTGCATACTACAAATTATTTTTCTGGATCTGTAATCTTTAACACTAGTGCATGTGTCAAAAACTGCTTGAGCTGCTCAAAACTAGCCTCACACTCCTCAGTCCAATTGAACTTCTTACCTTTACTCTGCAATGTGACAGGATAAGAAATCTATGAGAAGTTCTTGATGAACCTCCTATAATAGCCTGCCAAACCTATGAAAGATATCACCTCATCTACATTCTCAGGAGCTACCCACTCCATGATGTCCCTTATCTTCACTGGATCTACCGCAATGCCCTCCTTGGAGACTCCATGCCCCAAGTATTGTACCTCAATCTGAAAGAAACTACACTTGTTGACATTAGCATACAACTAATGCTCTATCAACAACCTCAACATTGATTTTAAATGCTCATCATGCTCTTCCTCATTTTTAGAATATACCAGTATATCATCAATGAATACAATAACAAACTTATCCAGATATGAACGCAACGCACTATTCATCAAGCACATAAATGTAGCTAGAGAATTATTTAAGCCAAATGGAACAACAACAAACTCATAATGCCCATACCTGGTCTTGAATACAACCTTGCAAATGTCCTCCTCTTGGATATGTACCTCATGGTATCCCGATCTCAAGTCGATCTTGGATAACATTGTTGCTCCCTCCAGCTGATTGAACAAGTCATCTATCCTCAACAATAGATATCTATTCTTGATGGTCACTTTGTTGTCAATGCATAATCTAAGGGTTCCATCTTTCTTCTTCACAAATAAGATCGGTGCGCCCCAAGGTGATACACTTGGTTTAATGTATCCCTTTTCCAATATTTACTTCAACTTCAAATTTAACTCAACCAACTCAGGCGTGCCCATCTTGTAAGGTGCTTTGATATTGGAGCTACCCCTGGCACTAACTAAATAGAAAATTCTACCTCCCTATGAGGTGGAAACTCTGTTATTTCCTCAGGAAATACATCCTGAAACTGTTGCAAAATTGGGTACTTGTTCAACACATATGCATCCTCAACCTCCTTAACCTTATCACTAGAAATGTGCACTACAAATAACATACACCCTTTTCTGTGGCTACGCTTCACTTGCATACTTGTCACCATCCTAACTGATGTGGATTTCTTCTTACACTGTGAGACTCTTGGTTCTCTATTGTCATCAATACACTCAATAGCTTTGTCATAACAATCTACCTTGGTTGTATGAAGATACAACCAATCCATACCCAAAAACATACTGTATTATCCCAACAGTAGTACATTTAGATGTGTTGTGGTAGGCATACCATTTAAATAAAATGTACAAGCTCTTACCCAATGATGAACTCTCTTCACTGTACCTGTAGCCAACTGCACTAACCGAGACTCTGCATGCAACGGCTTACTCAAACCACACTTATCCACCAAGTCAGGGCTAACATAGCTATTATTAGATCCAGGGTCAACCAAAATAGAAATAACTTGATCACAAAGCTTACCATCCATCTTAATGATAGATGCATAGTGTTTTGCCTATATGTTGTCCATTGCTGCATAGATATGAGGAATTATCTGCCCTACATCCCCAACAGTCTGCGCCTCATGTGCATTGTATATATGAGGCCTACAACCCCGATTATGTGGACAATCTCTCTTAAGGTGTTACTTGCCACATGTCCAACACTCCAACCAACCAGTACCAACACCTTTATGCTACTGCTGCGACTCATATCCCTGTCTAGCTGCATTAAATCTCTTTTGTAGTGCCACATTCTCTTTCTCATCCACATGATGAGGCCTTGTCCTCTTAGGTTTCCATTTACCCTTACCTTTGTCTTTTCCCTTCCATCCATGCTAAGATTCATTCTTATGCTTTGATTATTCATAGCAATGCTTCAATTTCCCAATACCTTCCTCAAGGGACCAAGGCTCATCATACTCAATACAATCTCTAAATTATAATGGCAAACCACTCACAAATATTTGAACTTTAGCCTTCTCATCAGTAAAATATGGTTCATACCTCAATAGCTCCATAAACTTGGTCGTGTACTCTTCATCTGTCATCTATCCCATCTTTAGCTCATATAACTCTTTAGCCTTATTGTCATAGTACCTTTATGACAAGTACTTCTTCCTGAAAAGCCACTTGAACTCCCGCCAAATCAAATCATCTCTCCTAATGTCTCTAACCTACTTAAAATATTCCCACTAGATTTTTTCTTTACCTTTCAAGCTGAAGATAGCTATTTGAAAATGCAACATAATATAGATTTATTTTTATATATTATCTTCAATTACAATATTTTTTGGTGCTTATTTTTTCTGTATTATATTTTGTATATTTCATATTATATGTTCTTACATGTTATACTAATTTGTAACATATTTCATTGATCATTTAATTAGTAGGGTATCTAAATTAACATAAATGGTAGCTTCAAGCTAACCATAGGATAGTTACCGGATAAATACCCTTGTCTTTTCCTTCAAAAGAGGAAGAGGTGAAAATGCAAATAGAGCCTTAAAACCCATTGAGAGTGAACACACCAAACAACTTGGGCTATTTAAAGAGATTTGGTTTGGGTCACTTCTCCTTTGTTGACAAAGTTCTTAAAACCGCGTAAACAGGTGCATGTGGACCTAGCTATCTAAGTCATCTAGGATTACTTAGCCTCAACCACCCTAATAAATCTTCACAACTTCTTGGGCCTTGCTAACTTCTACTAAAGTTTTGTATTGGGGATCTTAAGTCAACTGATCAAAGGTGGAGCTAAAGTAAATTTTTCTTAGTCTGAATCACAACATGAAGAATTTGAGGATCTAAAACATCACCTCCCCTTATATACTTGCAATGATTGAGAAGCATGTCATCAACTATGTTATTGGTTTAGTCTTCACTCAACAAGTACATCCAATGGCCTATCATAGTGAAATTCTCTTTGATACTTATATATAGAGATACTCCACCTATGAGAAAGAGATGTATTCCATATAGGCATGCTAATAATGGAGGAATTATATTTTGGGGAAATAGATGATCATCCACACTAATCACAGGCCTATGAAATTCATGCAACCACAAGGAAAGCTACATAATGACTACCATTGGAAATAGTCCAAATACCTACAACAATTCCACTTGAATATTAATTACAAGAAGGGCAGCACCAACCATGTTATAGATTACCTTGGTCGACCCCCATTAGTAACTATTGTGGGCACGAGACCTCAAGCGGCCATAATTATATAAAAATTACATTGACTTCATCTCCACATACCACGTGTTGATTGCAGGCAAACAAGTTCCAAAAGTCCACCTCATGGATGCACTCTTGTTCTACCTAGGCTACACTTGTGTTCCTTCAAGCAAGAATTCGAGGTTGATATAGGAGACACATCATAGTCGAGCGACATGAAACTTTGGAGTGGGGAAGAAGATAACAATAAGTCAAGCATTTCCATCCACCAAGCATGGTAACAATTATGTACTAATTTTGGTTGTCGATTGGTTTTCTAAGATGGCCATTTGGGCACCATGAAAGAAGAGTATCATAGTTGAAGCCACTACTAAAATCTTCTTTAAACATGTTTAGGTAAATTTTGGGTTACCTTGAACCATTATTTTAGATAGGTATAGTAGTTCCCTCAACACCTTTTGGTCCAACCTATGGTCTTTAATGGATATCGAGTTGACTAACTTGGTTACCTTTCATCCCCAAACATATGGATAAACATAACTAGTCACTAGGATGATTTTGCATATCTTGCACATGTAAAAGTCCAAGCATCGATTTACATGGGATGAAATCCTTCCATATGTTCAATATAACTATAACATATCCATCCACAACTCTATTGGTCATAGTCCTTTTCAAGTATGCTTGGGGTTCCAACCTTTCGCTTTAATTCATGAAGCAATGCTCATTGTAACTTCACCAACAAAGTCCTCCCATGCTCAAGTCAAGGTAAATAGAGCATCCAATTTTTTTGAAAAAATCGAACACCTACAAAAATAGGTTCATGATATATTGCAAAAATCCAATGCTAAGTACAAATAAAATCATGACCAACACAACATTCTACACAAGTTTTAGGTTAGTGATAAGGTGTGGTTTCATTTACAAAAAGAGCACCTCGCATGCCCTTCATACCAATTTGATATGGACCTTACAAAATCATAAGCATTGTGGGTGAAATTGCTTTTGTATTGAGTATCATCCCTTTCCTTGGATTGCACCGAATATTTAATGTGGAGTTACCCCATCCATATTTTCCACATTTTTTGGATAGCTCGGAGGAAACCGAACAATTGAACCCCATAAAAAGCAACCCTAAATCCATTGAAATAACTATATTTTATCATATCATGGACACCAAGATAAAGGATACCCATCAGCAACACATACAACTCTAAGGTGTTATCAAAGAAAGGCAACTTCTTCACCAAGGCAAGTGGCTCACACAAAGCCAAATTCAATAGAAGTTTCACCATCTAATGATGGGACATGATGAAATGAAGACCATTAATTCCTAATGGTGGAGGACTAATCCAAGTGTATATATGTGGCCACCCACCTCTTCCATTGTCTCAATGGTTTTCTATATTCTTAGTAGTATTTCTATGAATTTTGGATCCCAAACTTCTGGGTCGTTTAGAGGCCCTAAATGATGATTTTTGTAAATTTGTGGGGTGAGATATTTCCATGGAATACTCAGGCCATATTCATAATTTTAATGCTCTACTAGTGCTTTCCAATGGGCTATTGTGTGCCCCAAACAAACATTGTATTCAAACGTTACACCAACATGAAGTTGACGTACCAACTAACCACCTTAAGGTTCACAAATATTTTAGTATTAGGGTTTTGTACCTCTAGGGTTTTTTATTTATGTTAAGAGGCCATTCTTTTTCCTTTTTTAACAAATTTTTTTTGAATGCATGTAGCTACCATCTCTATTCCTTCAAATATATCTACCACCATTTTGGCCAATTTGTGTCCTGTAATATTATATTATTTTATTTATCTACAGAAGTTAGGTTTTCACTATATCATTGTGCTCTATACAATATTTCTCTATGTGTGTCCCATTTACTTGCCTTCATTTCATTTCATTCCTTGCACAACTTGGGTTAGTCATACATACACATCTTATCAACATAATTTCCATTTATTTGCACAAGATTGCATTACAGAATTCAAGGTCTCTAAGGAACTTATCTGATTACAAGAAAGTTATATTTACGACTAATAAAGAGTGAGCCATGTTCCACCTCATATGAATCCATTAGAGAATATCTTCCTTAGCAATATATGGTGGAGTCATGAAGGTCATCCTCCTTCATCAACTCAAACTCATCATCCCCCTTTCTTTTATGTTTTCTCTCTATGTCGGTCTGACATCCTTATGAGTGTTGATCTCCTTCCTTTGTGCCTCTCCTCTCAATTTATCCTGCTTCAGGACTTCTCATGCTTCTTCGTTTGACCTTTCATTCTCTTTCCTTCACATGAGTTCTTCTGCTTGCCCCATGCATTCCTTCCCAGGAGTGCTTACTCTCTCCAAGAGAATGCTTCTCTCTTTGATATAAAGATTCCCCCTGGTATTCATCCTATAAATGCTTCTCTCTGCCTTTTCTTCTCTTTCATGGGTCAACTAAGTTTGAAAAATTTCTATTCGACCTATCCATTAGGTCAGATTAGAAGCTTCATGTTAGCCCCCATAAGTCTTCTAGTGTTATGTCACCCATATCTTGGATAAGATAGTTGCGGTACGACCCCCTCTACTTCTATAAATAAGGAAGTTATTTCCAAGCTTTCCACTAGATATTTTCTTGGGAAAATTTTGGCAATCTCAGCTTCATGACCTTTTAATAATTCATTGGCCAAATTTAATTATGATTACAATTATTTTAGGTCCTATCTCATTTACAGTTACATACCCATACAAGGATCAATAAGATAATTAGTTACAATTACAATATCATTAGGTATTAGGTCTTAGACCCTTACAATTTAAGTTCAATATGGTTACATTTGTGTAGAGAAAACTAAATAAAAATTGGTTGTAGCACTAGTCATTGAATCCTAGATAGAGTTATTTCCCTGGAGATGCTTCTAAATGAGATGTTCTATCACATGGGTCTTAGTATAGAGTTTCTCTCTAGCCACTAGAAATTGCACCCTAATTTATTTGTAATGGAACATGAACTATAACCTTTTATATGGAAAAGGAATATGCTAAACTGGAGTCGATCTAGAGAGATGGTAGGAAATAATATCAACTAATTGCATATGTTGTTTGAATTTTTGCTCCTTTCATTATATGTAGTTTTATGTGACATGTTTCTAAAGTCCTAACATGGAATAAATTTCCAATTATTTTGTTGAAAGTCTTCGAGAAACATGACTCAAGGGCCCATAACACAAATAATGAATTTTCTCTAGATTTGTTGCAGGTTTATTTTTAATTCTTCGACTACACGATTGTGGAGTTCCTATCCATTTAACAAACCAAATAATTGGACACAAGTAGGAAGATCATTTAACATGGTAACAAAAATATTGGCTTTATCCATATTATTTGAGTCCAAAAAAGTGTTTAAATGAATTTTGATTCCATCCATCATAGTATCTCCTATAATTATTCCACTCCAAGAGAATCTACTTCTATGAATCATGTTATCAAAGATATGACGTTCAAACTCTATAGCATTGTATTTGGTATAAATATTTATCATAACAATCTACAAAAAGATATCTGAATCAAATCACTTTTTTACCATGAATCCATGAATCTTGGTCCCTTGTTGCAAACCTTCATACTCAAACACAATCCATAAGTATACTCGCAATTCCACATCCTAATGGAAAACTTAAAAATTCTCCAACATTTCCATTTCATATATTTGCCACAATTAACAAGTATGTTAAGAGAAAATATAAAAATACTCACATTGGATTTCAAAGGGAATTCATGCATTAACATTTTATTATGACTTACATATATATGTGTAATAATTTTGATCAAGTTTTGAAATAAAGTATTCTTCATTTGTTCAAAAGCACTTCAATACTGGTAAGTTAACATGTATAAGCAAGTTTGTGTATGATTGAATAGTAGACAACCTCATGGGGACGATATTCTTGATGTTGTTTAACTCTATTGAGCTTGTTGAATTCTAATTAAAAATCCTTAAGAAATTTCAATATGTTTAATACCTTAGTTGTCGCCAACAAATTTACATGTGTAAGATTGTTTGCATAAAGGTTCAATTCTTCATCATCCTTTTCCATTGATCTATTCAAAATTGCATTACTAGGGATCAAAGTGCATGAAGACTTCAAGGATACCCAAGTATCGACTTTGGACCATTAAAGGGACTTCCTACATATCCATTCATTCAAAAGAATGAATATTCTTCCTACCATTGGGTTATTTTATTCATTTTCTCGATACCGACTGGAAATCACAACATATTGTTAGGCCTAGTTAAGGTGAACTTGAATTGATCATAAAGTCAATTTCATGTTGGTAATTTTTTGGCTCCAAGTTTCGATAAACCATGGTATTCTAATTTAATGTATCCTATTTAAAGGCATGATGATTCTTAGATCATTGTTAATTACCTTTGGTGTAGGAATAATAGATCTATTCTTCATAGTTGGTTTTCCCACAACGGTTTCCAAGTTAAAATATGGTGTCCATGTGATATTAACGTTGATGTGTTATTTTGTGATGTGTTTATCATGTATTAATTTCTCTCTCTCTCTATTTTTTTCAACTAGCAACCGATTTCAGAACTTGATGGTGGATCGAAATATTGGGCACATAGGAGCATAGCGTGGATGAGAACCTATGTATAACACAAATGTATATATGGAAAGTAGAAAAGGTGAGAAGGATGCTATTATGGATGCTTTCAAATGTTGTATACTTGTGAATAAAAATCCCAAGATTTAGAGCTTAATGAAATGTTGTTGCAAACAAATTGAGAGTTGAAAAAAGTGGTTTAGTTGTTGTTGAGATGGATATGTCAGTGATCGTGTGGATTTGGTGAGTGAAAATGGTATTGGAAGGTTGATTTAAGGTATGTATTGGTATGAGAAAGATATATAGTGAGAGATAGATCACATTGATGAGGAAGTGTACATGAATTCAATGGTGTTGAGATCTAGTGAAGAAGCCAATGTGTTATGGAGAGCCATAATAGTGCATGAACACCCGAGAGGTTTTCAGTCCAAGTTTTAAATCCTAGCCATAGACAAGTTGTAATCCTCAATGGTGTTGTAAGAGTTGTTGTTTATTCATACTTGGTACATGGTAGCACATGATCTCTCAATTCATGGAATGAACCACTTGAGTAGATACAAGGGTGGCAAGTGTACTCATATGCTAGCTCACTTTAAGTTTGTTGTAAGACTTGTTAATCAAACAAACATATGGAATGTGGCGACACATGGAGTTATGTGTGATAAAGCTATGTAAAGGACCACATGAACATGTATGAGGGTGGCAGGTGTACTCGTATGCTAGCTTGGGGTGGAATGTAAAATATCAAGATGTGAGATGGTTAATGAAGTACGAGAAAAAGTTGTTGAAAAATATGGAGACTTGTAGACTATAAATTATTTTCCTTAACTTGATAATTACTTGTGATGTTAGTTATCTTTAATTACCTTTTTAGATTTATTCATCAAGCAATTACCAAAATAGTAAAGATCACAAGATATAGGTTCCAAGCCAGGGAAAAACTCATCCAAGGGGAAACCCAAAAAATTGCTTCTCTTCTTCCTTAGAATTTTCTTACAAAAGATACTTCCAAGACCCAAAGACAAAATCCAACAAACCCTCCAAGCCCCAATCCATCCCCCAAAAGGATCCTCCTTGAGACAACTTCTAGAACTTCAATATTACAACTCTACTAGTGCAACTTCGGCCCCTACACTAGAATTTCAGCCCTACAACTTTAACCTCTTGCAACTGCTTCATAATTTCAAACTCGTGCAACTGGCAGCTTCACAAGCCCTAGCGAAACAATAGAAAAATATTCCTTGACAAATTTAAACTTCTACTCCTCTTGTTCATCCTCTCAGCTACTTCTTCCCCTTCAATATTGCAGATCGAATTTGATTGAGATGAGTGACCAAATGAGATGAATTGCTCTCCTTTATATAACCTTTCATGAGGGTCAAATCCCTCCTTTTAGGCCAACTGATCTTCTCCTTGGGCCAAATTGGTCTTGGGCTTATCCATGGATTTTCCTTGACAATATAAATATTTTTCTTTATTGTAATGAATCTGAATGGGACTATGACACATGACCAAAATTATTATTTATCCTACAAAGACCTAGAAATACCTAGAAGGCCTAAAAGCATAAATAACATGCTTTTGACTCAAGATTGAGTATGAAACCCATACTCCAAAATAAAATATGATTTCCTTTTCTTTCACTTTCTTTCTTTAGAAAGAATATATAATGTCATGATTACAATTACATCATAATGAAGACTAAACCTAGTTACAATTTTCAACAAAAGTATCACAAAAAAATAGCATATACAACTATTGGTTACTCATGTAGTTAAGGTAAATTTGACTTAGTCATAAAATCAATCTACCATTGGCGGCTTTCTGGATGAGATTTCTATAACCTATGGTTTTTCCCATGGTATTCTAATGTAATGTAGCCTATTTAAAGGAAAAATGATTCCATTGTAATTTCCTTTGGGCCAGGAATAATATATTTATTATTTGGATATTGTTTTCCCACAAGAGTTTCTAGGTTAAATTATGATGTATTTATTTCTCTATCATTTTTACTAACACATATGGCATAACAAAGTTATATAAGTAACAAACAACCCCTATAGTTGTCTCTTACATTTCATCATAATAACATATTGGGAAAGAAATAGGCATATTTTCGCCATAGACTTACAAAAACTTGTAATAAAATGTACAATTTCTTTCGAACAATGGTCATGCTCCAAATGGTTAAATTTAGTATATCCTTTCTATGTTTACATGCTAGATTTTGTAAATTTTGCACTCAAAAAACCCTGACATAAATCTTTGTTATATCTACCACACTACACATTTCAACAAGTGGTGAAGTAATATGTAATATCTTGGACTTATTTGAGAAAGATTACTAAATACGTGTAAGAATGTAGGATAAAATAATGTGCAAATTAAGATATTTGTTGTCAAATGCAAAAAATATTTTTTATATTTTTTCACAAACTTATTAATTCTTTATTTAATAAAGCATTTATTCTTGTCATTTTTAGGAAATTTACTAAATGATTGTAAGAATGTTGGAACAAATAATGTAAAAATTAAAATATTTGTTTTTGTAACACCCTCCTCCCACATTTACCCAAGATAATGGGTCCACTGGGGTAAATATGTGACGAAGAGTTACTATGACATGATTCAACTCCCCAAGTATAGTTAAGGAAGTGGAATCGACAAACCAAAACCAAACCGACCTTCCTCAAGAGCTACAAGACTCCTAGGGGCTAACCAACCAATCTAGGTGCCCAACCCCTAAGTTAACTTGCTTTCTAACTTATCTAAACCCCCAATTTCTCCCATGAAAAGCCCTCCATGCGAAAGTAACCCTCCAATCACTCCCACAACAAGGCCTCCATGCGACTGCAAACTTTTTCACCCAGTTTTGTGCCAGTGACTGCAAGATTTAATCCACTTTTTTAGGCTAGTCTCCAGACCATTGCCCAGAAATTTCATAAAACTTTCCAAAAAAATGAATGACATGAGGAAAAATCCTTTCACACAAAAATTAATCAAGGACTTGACCTAGCAAGGCCTAACAATGCCAGTCATTTTGTCAAACACGTCATGAAATTGTAACCTACAGGTCATAATCACATATCTGAACTTAGGGAACTTATACTTATCTGAATATCGTCAAGAAGATTTGATTCCTTCTCACCATAGCAAAATATCATCTTTAGGTCATTTATTCATTAACATTTCATTTACTAACCAAATCATGATGAGAGCCATAACTCAAGTCTATCATAAAACCATGCTTATAACCAACATATAACTAGAATAATAAAAATGATAGAACAACCATCAAATACACATAATAACAAATAAATTTACTCATGGAATACAAGGGAAAGAAACTTTTATTAACATATTCAAAAGCCAACCAAGTCAGGGACTTCCAGGTACCACCTAACCATTGATTGGGCTTACCCAATTCTTTATTTCAGTTAATCACCCTCGTGCCATATTCCAAGCATGAATGTGGGATCTCGTGGAATAAACCTGTAACATACTCCTCCCACATCCACCCAAGTAACCATGCCAAGCAGGGTAAACATGAGATGAGAGGCTATAACGATCAGATTCAACCTCCTATGTGACCTTAAGGAAGTGGAATCAATGGAAACATCACACACAGTCATCCAACATCAACCTAGGATTCTCAGGAGACATGTCAGCCACTCAGATAACTTGTCCTTGGGTCCCACTAATGTTCTAGATCTCTTAAGCCACAACCGCTCTCATGCTATGGGCAAGGGAGCGACTAAAGACCCAAAGTCACTCTCACAGGCTTGCCTGCCAACGACCCCATGATTTAAGCCACTTTTTTAGGCCCAGAGCCCAGGCCACTACCCAGAATGGAGTGATAACTTAAAATCAATAAAAGTACAGGGAAACAATGATGCAAAAGCAATAAGTTGAACAAGACCTTAATTAGAACCCTACTAGCCATGCCAAGCATTTCGTCAAACATATCATCAACATGTAACATACAGGGGTAAACAACATAATTAAGTGTAGGGATCTCATACTTATATAAGAATCGATATGAACCATTGTTCCCTCATCTCATTTTCTACATTATCATCTATTAGTCCATATATACATTATCCATTAATTTACAAGTAAAAACATGCTGAGAGCCATACATAGCTATTGTCATAAAACATACATATAACCAAGATAATAGGGACAGAAATATCATAATCATATCAGCCATAAAATCCACATATACATCAGTACATTTACACATGAAATCAAGGCAATGAATTTCTCTTTAATGAATGTAATAAACCAACCAAAGATGGGACTACCACGTTCCACCTGACCATAGAATGGCTGAGCCAAATCTCTCTTCAACCATTCATCCCCGTGCATATTCCAAGCATGAATGTGGGACTCAAACCAAAAGAACCAACCAAGGCATACTGAGGCTAAATCACCTCACCCTCATCAACATAAACAGGGTAGGAAGAGTTAAGTAAAAGGAAGGCATGGAGTGGTGAGGGCGAGTAGAAATCCTAATCTGGATAGTAACAATGAATGGATAGGCACGCTCGGGTTGGTAGTCATGATATAGGTAAGCATTGTCTTTACCACAATCCAAACCGGGTTCACTAGGCCCTAAACTGAGACCTACTCTCCGAGCTTTACCACATATCCCAAACCTGGTATTACTAGGCCCAATGGAGAGAAAACCACCTCCTGGCTTTAACATATATCTTGCCATTCACAAGCAAGTATTCCTAGGCCCACCGAGGCAACACAATCTTGACTTTACCACAACCCACAGTCTGGCTCAGAGTCAATAGTCCAGTGGCTTTACTGTGATCCATAGTTTGGTTTAGGGACTACTAGGCCATGTGCTCATCATTAGAAGATCCACACCATTCAGCTTTGAATCCATCCTGCAATCTAGCCCAACCAAAACATGAGAACCCCATCACACCATGGCTATCCGAAAATGGCAAGGCTATGCTTAAAACACTGTCAAACCTAGCAAAACCCATGCCATGATAAAAAAGAACCAAATGAAATCCCATGCAAGCCAAATCTAGCAAGGAAAATACACATGCAAGTCGACACTTGCAATGAAGCATGTTGTAGTTGCTTGTTCCTACATTTGCCTGCTTGATGGTTTCTCTTGCCTTCTTTTCCTTTCTTGCTCCAATGCTAAAATGCTCCAAGAAAACTCTAAGTGTCCAAGAGTGAGAGAGAGAGAGAATAATGAGAGAGCTCCAAAACTCAACTGACAAAAGGTTACCAACTGATCCTCAGAAGCCCGGGCCTTTAGGAATGAGGTCTAATTTTCTTCATTTTCCATTATTTTCATTCAATTTCCTCCTCAGATGCAACCTGTGACCTTTCACCTCCCTTTTCTCCTAATTTCCATTTTTTTCATAAATAAATGTGCCAAAAATGCCATTTTTCCTTTCCAAATCCCTAGCCATTTCCTTTGCCAATTTCCTTAGCCATAAATAATCAAATGAACACCCCTTAGAATGTCTTTCCCAACATTCAGCTTGGAATAAGTGTGCCATCAATCATGGTTATTATTTTTTCCTTTATTAACTTTTGTTACATGGAATTTTCACTAGGGTTATTACAGAACAACACCCCCCCCCCCTTGGGGAACACCATCCCTGGTGTTAGATCACACAAAGTCCTCAACAAAACCATTGAAAAGAAAACATACTGCCGATGGATCTTTATAACATAGCTCGATGTAGTATTTACAATGATCACCCTGCTAAAAGAAAAAATCATGACAACATAATAACATGACACCCATATCGCTTATTGGAGATTTATAACTTAGCTCATGGCGATATTTACATCCATGTACATATAGAAACATCATCAAAATATATACCAAAATCACACCAAAACATCAAGCCAAAAGTGATTTTCCTCAACTGGAAAACAAGGAAGGATACATAGCCTGCATCTGATCCGCCATCTCCCATGTAACTTCATTATGCCCAAAGTGCTTCCATTTCACTTTAACTTGCTCGATTTCTCGGTTCTGAAGCATGAGTATCTTTTTCTGCAATATACACAGAGGCTCCGATTGGAATTCTCCATCTGGTTCCACCTACAATACATACTAGTCCATCACATGATCAACATCCTTAACATACTTCTTAAGTAGATATACATGGAAAACATCATGGACTTTCACTGTTGGAGGCAGTGCAATTTGATAGGCTACTGGCCCAATCCTCTCAATGATACTAAAGGGTCCACAAAATCGTGGTGCCATCTTGGCACATGATCCAATGCTCAAGGAGCTCTTCTTCGGTTTGATGTGCAACTACACATGTTCCCCAACCTGGAACTCCTTGAACAACATGTTCCTATTTGCATAACTTTTCTGTCTATCCTGTGTTTCCTTTAGAATCTTCTTTATAGGATGCATTTCATATTCCATGTATGCCAACATCTCTAGTCCAATCAACACCCTGTTAACTGGATCACTCCAACTGATGGGAGTATTGCAACTTTTCCCATACAATGCCTCAAAATGACTCATCCTCAATGACTCCTGATAACCATTGTTGTATGCGAACTCTACCAATGGAAGATACTCCTCTCATTTCTGATGTTGATGCATCACATACATCCTCAACATGTCCTCCAATATCCTCTTCACCCTCTCTATCTGTCCATCTGTCTACAGATGATAAGCTGTACTGAAGTCCAACTTTGTGTCCAAACTTGCAAACAATTCCTTCCAAAACTTGATAGTGAACTTCGCATCCCTGTCTGACACAATCTTCTTCGGAATACCATGTAATCTAACCACATCTCAGATGAATACCTGTGCTAAATCTCTAAATGAAAATTTAGACTTCACTGGAATGAAATGTGCAACGTTTGTTAACTTTTCCACGATAACCATGATGGAATCAGGTTGTCTCACTGTCTTAGGCAACCCTGTGATGAAATCCATGGAAATAACTTCCCTTTTCCACTTTGGAATCGTGATCAGTTGTAGCAGTCCACCTGGATGTTTACACTCTACCTTTACCCGCTAACACACAAAACATATAGCCACAAACTTTGCTACATCCCTCTTCAAATTCTGTCAATAATAGAATTTCTTCACTGCAGTCAGTGTCTTTTGGTAACCTGGGTGACCTGAATACGATTTGCATGAAAATCCACCAAGATCATCTTCTTGAACTCACTGTTGTCTGACACATATATCCTATCTCTGAACCTAACCAATCCATCTGATGCATGGAAAAAATCCACATCCTGTGCCACTGCACCTATACCACTACCTGTACCTATACCTTCACCTATACATGTACCATCACCTCTACCTGTACCTGTACATGTACCATCACCTATAACTGTACCTGTACCTATACCACTACCTATACCTGTACCAGTACTCTTATGTAACATGTGCACAATATCCATATATCTGACATCTTGTTGACTTGCTCGCAAGATCCTATCCTATAGATCTGTCCCATAGTAGGTCATAGCTGCTAAGTGATTTACCTGTATCCACCTGCTAAGAGAATTTGCCACTCTATTCTCTTTACCTTTGATATATCTGATCTCAAAATCAAACTTAGTGATTGTAGAAAACCACTAACCCTACCTACCATTCATATTTGGTTGGTCAAATAAATATCACAAACCATTTTGATCACTCATCAATTTTAACCTCCTTCCCAAAAGATAGTGTCTCAACATATTCAATGCATGTATAATCGTTGCCAACGCAATATCATGCATGGGATATTTTTGCTTGTGATCATTTAGTTTCTGCGACTCATAACATATCACCTGTCCATCCTGCATAAGGACTCCACCAAGTCCTCTCTTGCAAGCATTTGTGCATACTACAAATTATTTGTCTGGATCTATAATCTTTAACACTAGTGCATGTGTCAAAAACTGCTTGAGCTGCTCAAAACTAGCCTCACACTCCTCAGTCCATTTGAACTTCTTACCTTTACTCTGCAATTATGTGACAGGATAAGAAATCTACGAGAAGTTCTTGATGAACCTCCTATAATAGCCTGCCAAACCTATGAAAGATATCACCTCATCTACATTCTCAGGAGCTACCCACTCCATGATGTCCCTTATCTTCACTGGATCTACTGCAATGCCCTCCTTGGAGACTCCATGCCCCAAGTATTGTACCTCAATCTGAAAGAAACTACACTTGTTGACATTAGCATACAACTAATGCTCTATCAAAAACCTCAACATTGATTTTAAATGCTCATCATGCTCTTCCTCATTTTTAGAATATACTAGTATATCATCAATGAATACAATAACAAACTTATCCAGATATGAACGCAACACACTATTCATCAAGCACATAAATGTAGCTAGAGAATTATTTAAGCCAAATGGAACAACAACAAACTCATAATGCCCATACCTGGTCTTGAATACAACCTTGCAAATGTCCTCCTCTTGGATGTGTACCTCATGGTATCCCGATCTCAAGTCGATCTTGGATAACATTGTTGCTCCCTCCAGCTGATTGAACAAGTCATCTATCCTCAACAATAGATATCTATTCTTGATGGTCAATTTGTTCAACTGCATGTAGTCAATGCATAATCTAAGGGTTCCATCTTTCTTCTTCTTCAACAAGATCGGTGCGCCCCAAGGTGATACACTTGGTTTAATGTATCCCTTTTCCAATATTTACTTCAACTTCAAATTTAACTCAACCAACTCAGGCGTGCCCATCTTGTAAGGTGCTTTGATATTGGAGCTACCCCTGGCACTAACTAAATAGAAAATTCTACCTCCCTATGAGGTGGAAACTCTGTTATTTCCTCAGGAAATACATCCTGAAACTGTTGCAAAATTGGGTACTTGTTCAGCACATATGCATCCTCAACCTCCTTAACCTTATCACTAGAAATGTGCACTACAAATAACATACACCCTTTTCTGTGGCTACGATTCACTTGCATACTTGTCACCATCCTAACTGATGTGGCTTTCTTCTTACACTGTGAGACTCTTGGTTCTCCATTGTCATCAACACACTCAATAGCTTTGTCATAACAATCTACCTTGGTTGTATGAAGATACAACCAATCCATGTCCAACAACATACTGTATTATCCCAACAGTAGTACATTTAGATGTGTTGTGGTAGGCATACCATTCAAATAAAATGCACAAGCTCTTACCCAATGATGAACTCTCTTCACTATACCTGTAGCCACATGCAACCATCAACATGCATAAGCAATGCCAAATCAACTACACATAAGCATAAATGCATGTAGTTGAGCATAAGTGATTAATTCTTGTAATCAACCTACAATACTAATACATGTAATCAAAACATACAAGAATGTAGCCTAACATACAAGGATGTAAGTAGGCGACATAAAATCATATGCAACCAGTCATATACTCATGATGATGCATTCCACAATATCAAATCAAGTTCCTCATGACAACCTTACTTCAACCATAATCAATCATCAAGAAAATGAAACAAGCACATGGAATGCAAGTGTAAGAGACACAAATGAAACTAACATGCATGCATGACCAACACACACCATAGTCGGAGGGGTGAACCATGCTCTGATACCACTCTGTAACACCCTCCTCCCACATCCACCCAAGTAACCATGCCAACTGAGGTAAACATGAGATGATAGGCTAGTATGATTATATTCAACCTCCTATGTGACATTAAGGAAGTGGAATCGACAGAAACATCACACACAATCATCCAAAATCAACTTCAGGATCATCAGGAGACATGTCAGCCACTCGGACAACATATCCCTTGGTCCCACAACTATTATGGATCTCTTAAGCCAAAGTCACTCTCATGCTATGGGCAAGGGAGTGACCAGAGATCCAAAGTCGCCCTCATAGGCTTTCCTGCCAGCGACCAGAGACCAAAGTTGCTAGTTTTGTGTCAGCGACCCTAGGATTTAAGCCACTTTTCCAGGCCGAGAGCCCAAGCCACTGCCCATAATGGAGTGATAACTTAAAATCAATAAAATTACAGGGAAACAATGATGCAAAAACGATAAGTTGAACAAGACCTTAATTAGACCCCTACTAGCCATGCCAGGCATTTCGTCAAAAATATCATCAACATGTAAGCTATAGGTGTAAGAAAAATAATTAAGTGTAGGGATCTCATACTTATCTGAGAATCACTATGAACCATTTTTCCCTCATGTCATTTGCTGCATTATCATCTATTATGCCATAGATACATTATCCATTCATTTACAAGTAAAAAAATGTTGAGAGCCATACATAATTGCTGTCATAAAACATACATATAACCAACATAATATGGACATAAATATCATAAGCATATCAACCATGAAATCCACATATACATCAGTACTTTTACACATGAAATCACGAGAATGAATTTAATAAACCAACTAGAGATGGAATACCACGTTCCACCCAACCATAGAATGGTTGAGCCAAATCTCTCTTCAACCATTCACCCTCGTGCCATATTCCAAGCATGAATGTGGGATTCAAACCAAAAGAACCAACCAGGGCATACCGAGGCTAAACCACCTCACGCTCATCAATAGAAACCAGGCTTACCGTAATCCATCCCGGATCACTATGCCAACACAATGATCACATCATAACAGGATTTACCATGATCTCTACCTGATCACTAGGCCAAACAAGCATGGATACCGTCGGATTTCTCCACCTACATCATGAGGAATTTTCCTATCTCCTAGTCTCTCAGGCTTTACCGCAATCCAAACCTAGATCATTAGGCACTAAACCAAGACCCACCCTCCAGGCTTTATCGCATACCCCAAACCTGAGATGACTAGGCCCAACGGAGAGCAAACCACCTCTTGGCTTTATTGTATATCCTGTCATTCACCGGCAAGGATTCCTAGGCCTACTGAGGCAACACAATCATGGATTTACCGCAAGCCACAGTCTGGCTCAGGGGTCACTAGGCTAGTGACTTTACCATGATCCACATTTCGGTTCAGGGGCCACCAGGCCATGTGATATATCATTCGTAGATCCACCCCACTCAACTTTGAATCCATTTGGCAATCTAAATCAACCAAAACATGAGAACCCCATCACACCATGGCTATTCTAAAATGGAAAGGCTAGGCTTAAAACACAGTCACACCTGGAAAAATCCATGCCATAATAGAAAATAACCACAAATAATCCCATGCATGCAAAATATAGCAAGGAAAATATACATGCAAGTCGATACCTGCAATGCATCATGTTGTAGTTTTTTGATCCTACCTTTCCCTGCTTGATCTTTTCTTTCTCTTGCCTTATTTTCCTTTCTTGCTCTAGTGCCAAAATGCTCCAAGAAAACTCCAAGTGTCCAAGAGTGAGAGAGAGAGAGATAGAGAGAGAGAATAATGAGATAGATCCAAAACTCAACTAACAAAAGGTTACCAACTGATCCTCAGAAGCCTTCTTATGAATGAGGCCTCTATTTTCTTCCTTTTCCATTATTTTCCTTCAATTTCCTCCTCACATGCAACTTGTGACCTTTCACCTCTCTTTTCTCCTAATTTCCATTATTGTCTTAAATAATTGTGCCAAAAATGCCATTTTTCCTTTCCAAAACCTTAGCCATTGCCTTTGCCAATTTCTTTATCCATAAATAATCAAATGAACACCCCTTGGATGTATTTCCCAACATTCAACTTGGAATAATTGTCCCATCAACCGTGGTTATTATTTTTGCCTTTATTAACTTATATTACATGGAATTTTCACCAGGGCTGCCACAAAACCAAGAAACCAAACCAGGTATTATAGAGGCCAAACCACCTCAACCCTCAATCGATGATTCCACCTCACTATCAAACATCACTAACCATCACCAGATCAGTTTCTACCCAAGTTGTCTACAGGGCTCCAAAGCGTTATTCCAACCCAACTTCTAGGACTAGTAACTCAACCCACAGTTGTAGTCGGGCTTCAGAGCATTTTTCCAACCATGGCTTCCAGGACTAGTAACTCAACCCAAGTTATTACAGGGTTTCTAGAGAATTTTTCCAACCAAGGCTCTAGTAACTAATAATCAACCCACAACCATAAGGAACATGAGCACCAACTAGAAAGAAAGGTTAAAACCCACAACACCATGGTTATCCAAGAAATGGAAAGGCTAGGCAAAACCAATGTCAATCGAGGCAATCCTCCATGCCAATGACAACTCATAACCAAGAAACCTATGCATGTACCATGCATGCCAAAACTCTTAAGGAAACCATACATACAACTCGATACCTGCAAAACAATCTAGCTGTAGTCGTTGATCCCTCTGCCCTCTTGAGCGTTCATGCTCTTTCTTTTCCTTCTTTCTCCAAATCCAAGGTATGCCAAAGTGCTCTGAGAATACTCTAAGTGTGCAAGAATATGAGAGAGATAGAGAATATAATTAGAGTGTCGAAGATTGAACTGATGAAAGCTTCAACTAACAAAAGCCATGAACTGGTCCTCAGAAGCCTTTTTATCATTGAGGCCTCTATTTTCTTCATTTTCCTCCATTGTCCTTTCAATTTCCCTCTCATGCAAATTTGTGACCTTTCATCTCCCTTTTCTCCTATTTTCCATTATTTTTCATAAATAAATGTCAATAAATGCCTTTGTCTTTTCCCATGCCTTTTCCTTTGCCAATTTCCCCTAGCCATAATAAACCAAATGAACACCCACTAGGATTTTTTTTACCAACATTTAGCTTGGAATACGTGTCCCATGACCTTGGTCTTATTTTGTCTTTATTAACTTTACTACTTGGATTTTTAACTTGGGGTTGTTACAAAACCCTCCCCCTTGGGGGAACACAGTCCTCAGTGTTCTATGACACCTATAACTAGCAATATTGTTGAAAACCAAAACATATTGCCCATGGAGCTTTATAAAATAGCTCATTGTAGTATTTACAATGACCACTACTGAAATATGACAACCATATCGTTTACTGGAGCTTTATAACACAACTCATTACAATGTTTACAATAACAACCACACATACACTCATACAAATTTTCTTCAACCAAAAAATAATCATATTGTCTATGGTGTTTTATAAATCTAGCTCAATAAAATATTTTATAATAATATACACATATACACATTTTCTCAACCAACAAATAAAAGGATATGATACCTACATCAACAACAAGGGAATCCAGAGGCTCACACTTCCACCCTAAAAAGTAGTACTAGGCTTCACCTCCTTCCCAGGATGTCCAGAATCCACTGCCAAATTCAAATCTATATCCAATGTCTAGTGATACAATCCTTGTGCTAATTTTTCTCTTAGTGAACAGTTATCGACTCATTGTTCCAGGTCACACTCCTAATGTGATTCTGATTCCATCTAGCAATGCTAATGACCAAAAAAACTTCATTCCTTGACCTTCACTTCTCTTCTACATAGTCCCTCGGGAAATCTGGTAACCCCCTTCAGTGCAATCACTCACCTTCCAAGTTTTGTGGTTATCCCCTTCTCTGCTACATAGTCCCTCGGGTGACCCCTCCCTTTGAAAGGTTTCCTTGCATCCGAAGGTCCAAAAACCAAGGAAAATCCCTACCTCAAAACCATAATACCAGTCATAGCATGCTCATGGTAATCAATGGACACTATTGGGTACCAGTGTCCCACAAGGGCCCTACTCCTGAATGATTTACTAGCATACTACTGCCTGTTTTAATTCCTTTCACCATTGCTGCTAACATTCTTGTAGTCGTTTCCAATCACCCAAACTGGGAATTTTCCATGATTTCCTATACCAATCACATAATTTCGATTAGAATCAAAACGAATTGAAATAAACTCAAATCATACCTCATTGGTAGCTCGTCAATAAGGTACACTAGCAATCTTGTATACTTCCTGTCACAACAAGTCAAACTAGTTGTTCGATCAAATCATCATGTTTAAGCATATCACATCTGGTTAGCTCAAAACAAAACCATCATAAATCAAAATCATAGATCACATGTAACCATCATAAGTTAGAGTCATAGATCACATGCATAATTAAAGCTAAAATAAAATACTGATACTTATCCTTCAATCGGTCCCTTGCTTCTTCCTTTGTTCTTTCTGTACACACATAGGATCAGTTGCCACACCCAACAAGCACCCAGTGCCTTCACTTCTCTTCAATCATGTACACATACACATATTTTACACTACACACATACAACCACACATGGATTACAACACCATGCAATACATACACCTACAGTTGGTGTACAACGCAACACAATACATGCACCTACACCTCGTGTAAAGAATAATACATATATGTACACAGAGTACAACACAACAAATACACATGTCACAATACAATGACTACACAATACACATAACATAGTACCACATGTGCAAAACATAGAGTGTATGACATGTCCACAATACCACATGTACACAGTGCCACATACACAATGTGTACACAACACCACCTGCACAACGTGTACACAAAACCACATGTACAAAACACCATCTGCACAATGTGTACACACATATACACAACACCACATGTACACAACTTCACATGTATGACATGTACACATGACCACCTGCACACAACACCCTATGTACAACATGTACACAACACCAAATGCACACAACACCACATGTACATAGCACCATATGTATAACATGCACACCATGCCATATGTACACAACACGAACAAATCACCATATGTACAAAGCATTGCATATCCAACATGTGCACAACACCATCTGTACACAACACTGCATAAACAACATGTACACAACACTATATGTACACAATACCACATATGCAACATGTGCACAACACTATATGTACATAGTACCGCATATGAAACATGCACACAACACTATAGGTACAACATGTACAACATATACACAACAGTGTTACTGCACATCCAGAGACCACACACTGACTCTACCAAGCAACCTTGCTTCTAGTGTCTTACCCATGCTTGTTCCAGCATGTCGCAGATCACAATACTTTCATTCCGCTGATGTATCCCTCAGCAGAGTTTGTCCATAACATAAACATAGGCATAGTATAATCATATAATGTCAATTCATATCAACATAATATTGACCTCATATATTTATCATGGCTACTCTTCCCATTTACCTACATAAACAATCATTTTTCCACAAGAATGATCCTTAAAGACCCTATTAGACAACGACATGCATACATACATATATACATATAAACATCATAATAAAACAATCATGATCCCTGATGATCCTGTCACATAATGACATACATACATATATATACACATGTAAACACTAGCATAAAACAATCATACATATGGCATACATACATATATACACATGTAATTATCAACGTAATCATGATCACAACATAATTACTAGATATCATAAGGTCAAGGTTAAGATAACTCTCTTTATCTGTGCATTACACGTACAACATTGAGAACAACAATTCCCAACATAGCCAAGGCATCTGACACCTTAAATCCATTCACTTTACCTTTCATGTTACCTTTCTCATAATTTTCCTACCATTGTCCATTCATCCCAATGGACCCAACCACTCCTATTGGTAGTCATATTCTTAGCTTCAGTCACCCTTTACATATGCACCAAGCTTCATCCAGGTCTTACATTACCTGTCAGGTTTCATTCAGCTCTCCCTGAACTCCATTGACTTTCCTCTTTCCACAACCAATTCCCAGACCCTAAAAACATAACAGGAAATAACAAGAAACACACAAGAATAAAACCATGAAAAACCAATAACAATACAACACCACAAACAAAGAACAAAGCACCGAAATCACAAGACTAGCAACAAATTGCATGAATCAATCCCCATGGGTTCCCAAAGATTTCAAGAGAAATTTCAACCTGAGCCTTCTTCAAGATTTCATTCCAATCTCTTTCTCCATGCATTTCCCTACATCATACTGCCAAAAACACGCAACTGTCAGTACATAAATAAACATAATAATATACTAGTTACCTACCTTGTTGTTCCAGGCACGTTGCCTCATAACTGAACATGTACATGTATCATCTCTCTAGGGAATCCAATTCCTTAACAAATATAGACATAACCCAAAGAAAATTGCTATACCTGTCAAATACATGTTCATGACTACAGAACATATCCACATAATTTCAGACAAAATCGAGGTTAAGAAGACTTTTTGTATGCAAGGCACTTATTCATTTGGAATTGTTGTTTCCAAAAATAGCCAATGTAATTCTCACCCAATTCCTTTTTTTTACATTTTACCCAACTCCAATCGAGTCTTACTATGTACTTTCACATGACCCAACTGTTAGTTATATAAACAAATCAATTTTTACCTTGTCAAGATAATACCAAGCATGTTTTCATGTAATTGCTCACACATGTCAGTCACATGTTCCCAAATATCAAGGCATAATGTTTATTAATTTGAAATCAAATTTAACAAGACTAATAACCATGCCATAATAAACAATCAACTCATAGTCATTAATCATAATAGTACAACTTGCACCCACTCGCACTCAAGTACATATCAACTGTCTCAATGCATATTGCGTCAGTACAACCATCTTAAAGTAGAATGATTCCTTCATGCAATCTTATAGACACATACTCATATCATGCAATTAATCAAACATTCAGAAAACATGTAAACACACCATGTTAGATAAACCAAGTAGGTGATATAATCAACTCATACTTGAATGTATCGCAGGGTCACATCTGCAAAAGTTAGTCCAAATTAGTACTACACAATATCAAAAGTATATCGACTCAAACCTGAATATCATAACCATAACAATATGCACAGTTCAATCTAGATTAACATGATACATATAACATCAATATCTTAACTACAATGACCATGATCATCATGTGTATGACTGAAATGCATATAAAAACAAATCAACTACCATGCATGACTAGCTTACACACGTGCACATGACTGCACTAATCAACAAGCATCTATCATGCATGTATTCATAACAACGATAGGATGAAAGACGTGTATATAACCCTAATGCATATAAAAGTCCATTAACTAACATACTTACATGCCAAACATACAATACTTGCATGATGATTTGCTCTTACCCTGTGGTCTAGTGTTGTAACCTCACTTTGATGATTTTCATATCCTACTCCATCTCGGCCAACATATTAGCATCATAACATACCAATAGCATCATGATGACCTAAATTGCATACAATGACCTCACGATGCATTTTTGACCTGCTTTACATGCATAACCATAACCTTGACAATGCATGCATAACAACATATAGAAACTAACATGCATAACAAATGCATATACAACCGACAAGTATTCATGAAAATCACATCCCAACAATAACATCAAAAAATTATACATGACGACACCACTATAACCATGACCATAACCATGCATACATAACAAGCACATATACAACCTTCATGCATGTCTGACAATCCATATTTCGCCCATCCAATCCAAGCATTAAACCATGCTTGGATACCAATTTGTAACACCCTCCTCCCACATTTACCCAAGCTAATCAGTTCACCGAGGTAAATATGTGACGAAAAGTTACTATGATATGATTCAACTCCCCAAGTACATTTAAGTGGAATAAAAAAACTAAAATCAAATTGACCTTCCTTAGGAGCTGCAGGACCCCCAAAGGCTAACCAACCATTCCAGGTGCCCAACCCTTGTGTTAAATTTCTTTCTAATTGAACTAAACCCCTGTTCACTCCCATGACAAGCCCTCCATGCGACTGTAACCCTACATTCACTCCCACAACAGGGCCTCCATGCAAATGTAGATTTTTTCACCCAATTCTATGCTAACGACTGTGATATTTAAGCCATTTTTTCAGGTGAGTCTCCAAACCACTGCCAAAAAATTCATAAAACTTTCTAGAACAACGAATGACACCAATAAAAATCCTTTCACACAAAATTTAATCAAGGACTTGACCTAGCAAGGTCTAACCAAGATAGACATTTAATCAAACACATCATGAACTTGTAACCTACATGTCATAGTCACATATCTGAACTTAGGGATCTCATACTTGTTTGAATATCATCAAGAAGGTCTGATGCCTTCTCACCATAGCTGCAATATCATCTATTAGGTCATTCATTCATTAACATTTCATTTACTAACCAAATCATGATGAGATCCATAACTCAAGTTTGTCATAAAACCATGCTTATAACCAACATATAACTAGAATAATAGCAATTATAGAACAACCATCAAAGCCACATAATAAAAAATACATTTACTCATGAAATACAAGGGAAAAAATTTCTTATTAGCATATGAAAAGGCCAAGCAATTCAGGGAATTCCATGTACCACCCAACCATAGATTAGGCTAAACCAAGTTTTCCTTTCAACCAATCACCCCCATGCCATATTCCAAGCATGAATGTGGAATATCATGGAATAAACCAAGAAAACCAAACCAAGGCTTCTAGAGGCCAAACCAACTCAACCCTCAACCATTGATTCGAACTCACGGTCGGACATTACTAACCATCAACATATCGGTCACTATCCAAGTTGTCCATGGCTCCATAACGTTTGTTCCAACCCGGCTTCGAGGGCTAGTAACTCAAACCACAACTGTAGTCGGGCTTGAGAGTAATTTTCCAACTAAGGCTTCCAGGTTTAGTAACTCAACCTACCAAGGGCTCCATATCGTTTGTCCAACCAAGGCTTCCAGGACTAGTAACTCAACCTAAGCTATAGGGTGTCCAAAGCATTTGTCCAACCAAGGCTCTAGGAACTAATAACTCAACCCATAACCATAAGGAACATCAGCATCAACCATAAACAAAAGGTAAAACCCACAACACCATGGTTATCTAGGAAATGACAAGGATAGGAAAAACCACTATCAATCTAGGGAATCCTCCTTGTTAATGACAACTCATAACCAAGAAACCACATGCATGTACCATGCATGCCAAAACTCGCAAGGAAACCATACATGCAACTCGATACTTGTAAAGCAATCCAGCTGTAGTTGCTGATCCTGTTTCCCTCTTGCACTTTCCTACTCTTCCTTTCCCTTCTTGCTTCAAATCCAAGGTATGCCAAAGTGCTCCAAGAATACTTTAAGTGTGCAAAAGTATGAGAGAGAACAGGATGAGAGTGCCAAAGACTGAACTAAAAAAAGCTTCAACTGACAAAAGCCATGAACTAATCCTCATAAGCTTTTTTATCATGAAGGCCTCTATTTTCTTCATTTTCCTCTATTTTCCTTTCAATTTCCTTCTCATGAAAATTTTTGGCCTTTCATCTTCCTTTTCTCCTATTTTCCACTATTTTTATAAATAAATGCTAATAAATGCCTTTTGTCTTTTCCCATGCCTTTGCCCTTGCCAATTTCCCCTAGCCATAATAAATCAAATGAACACCCACTAGATGTTTTTGCCCAACATTCAACTTAGAATACGTGTCCCATGACCTCGAGTCTTATTTTGGCTGTATTAACTTTATTACATGGCTTTTTAAACTCAAAGTTGTTACAATTTTCAAAAACAAAATATAACTTTTATCCTTTTTTCACAAACTTGTTTGACATTTTAATTCATAAAGCACTATTTTCAATTTTGTTTAAACATATAGTTTTTTTTATTTAATTAATAAAATTTGGTTAACTATTTGATTTCCTTAATGTATATCAAGAACAAAAACTTGTTCTTGGATTTTCAATCTCTTTCTCATATATATTTCGTAGATTGTCAATTTATCTCACACAAATATATCTATATATATATAAATATAAAACTTTCTCTCCTCTTAAAATGTGAAAATCTGGCATTTTTTCAAGATTTTTGTGTGACCATAAATTCATTCCCTTTAAAATTGCCAATTCAATCACTCACATCCTAGTTAGAACTTCCTTCCATATCCTTGGCTATTTGTTTTAGATAATTTTGAAAGCGTTAATGTTTATCGAATTAATTAGAAATCACTTTCCAAATTCGCAATTAATAAAGTTTTTAATGGGGAAGGCAACCTTGCATCTTTTTAAAGCTTGGAATGCAACCTAACATTTTTTATTCTTCCCATAACATGCCCAAAGGGCTTGCACTACATAATATAACGCCCTTTCTTTGGCTTCAAACTATATATTTTTCCAAAGTCACTTGAAATGTGTTTTATATATTGGTATAATTATGTGTCTTAAAAAAAAGTCTTAATTCATATGAAGGGGGCATTTTTTTCATTTTGGGAGGAGTCGTTTGCAACTAATGCAACATGAGGTGTCATCTCCCCTTTTAGTCTATTTCTCTAATACGTGCTTATGATATTATCCCATATGTGACTAATTCATTCATTTACAAATAAGAATTTATTTGGACTTATCATGTATGTGAGCACAATTTAGAATGTTATAACTCCATTAGGCATTTCAGAGTAAGCATGGGGTAAACCATACTATTTTGAAATTGGACTATGGTAATCTCTTTTGGATATCCATACATCCCATTCAAATATTCTAAGTTGGTTTTGTATCTTATTTGAACTCTACAAGCATATTAATTATCACATGTTTTAATTTTTCTCATAATTTCTAATTTATTTCTTTTATATCGTAAAGTATTTATGTTCTACTAATATTAATAACATTCATATTAATAAGGTTTATTAATAATATTAATATTAGGGTTTGTGAATAAGGTTTAATATATGATATATCTTTACTTATGCTTCAAGTATGGAGATAAATCAGTCCAAGTCCATAATTTTTTTCTTTAACACTCATATTGCTATCCAGAGGAATTTAACGACTATCTTAGGGTTCCAAAGAAAATCTCTCCCATCAAAGTACCTAGGGGTCCCTCTAACGGTGCAAGCTTGGAAGAAGTCCAATTGGGAGAAATTTATCTCAAACCTTGAGGACAGGGTTAAATGATGGACGGTAAGAGCCTTGAACTTGGCTAGTCGGCTAGTCCTAACAAAGGCGGTGCTTTATATTATCCCATGTTACATGTTATCTATCCTTCCTGCTCCTAAGGGAGTGCTCCAAAAGATCAGGGAAATTCAAAGGAACTTCCTGTGGCGAGGGGCAGAGGAAAAATGTAAATGGGTGTTAGTGGCTTGGAATACTATATGTAAACCAAAGGATGCAGGAGGCCTTGGTCTTCAAGATCCAGAAATAACCAACAGAGAAAATGGAGCAAAATTGTGGTGGAGATGGTTAAAAGGGGGGTCGACACCATGGGCGAATCTATGGAAATCAAAATATGCTCCTAACTGCCAAACAAAATACCTAGTTTATGGGAAATATGATCTTGGGTTCAATCCAAAGGTCGACTCTTTGTAATCTGGCATGGAATAACAAAGGCATCATACAACAACACTATTTCTGGGAAATAAGAAATGGAAAAGAAGCCCTATTATGGGACGATGCTTGGAAACAACAACCAAAGTTGAGCAGAGAGAAATGACATCCCTTCCAATGAAGCACAGACAACCAGGGGTATAGAGAATTCCACCAATTCTAGGAACATGGGATGGAGAATAGTGAATGGAGTTGATGGAATCTGAACATCTCTCAACGTCCAGGCTCAAATAACTTAGCCACTCAAAATTTAATGGAGGAATTGAGCCATAGAAAAATTTTGTTTAATAACAACCAGGACCAACTTAGGTGGGGGGGAAGAAGGAGGGGAGTTCAACCTGAAGGAAGCTGAAGTGTATCTCAGTATGGGACATACTGATTTCAATGACCCATCATGGAGGAAAATATAGTGGGCTCCACATTGGCCTAAAATTAAAATTTTTATATGGCTGACTTTACATAGGAAGGTTCTAACCTAGGACAATCTTATAAAGAGAGGATATACAGGTGCCTTTTGGTGTTTTCTCTGCGAAAAAGAAGAGGAAAACCTTAATCATATACTTAACACCTAGAGCTATCGGAGACCCTCTGGGACTAGTTGACCTTCATCTTTCGACAAACAAATAGAAATAGAGAGAGCATACAGGAAACAATAAAGAAATGGTGGGTGTAGTTTACCAAAAATGAGGTGGTGAATATGACTTGGAATTTAATTTTGGGGTTCATACTCTAGGCAATATGCAAGGAGCACAATCTATGCATATTCCGTGATAAGAAGCTTCTTGTCGAAAGCCTGTTGGAGGAAATAAGATGTTAGCTTAGGGAGACAGTTATTAGCAAAGGCACTCAATCCTCAGAGGAACAACCATCCCCCCAAGAAGTGAGAATTCTGAATTTTTTTGATATGGAATACCTAAGTGGTTCAAGCCACCGACCCAATGAATGCCATATCCAACTTGGTTCTGCGGTGTGGCCCCTGAAGGTTTCCTGAAACTGAATTTTGATGGGGCGTCAAAAATGAATTTGGGCAAGGAAAGGGCTGGAGGAGTCATTCGAGACTGGACAGGTAAAATATGCATATTATACTTCATAAACATGGGACAAGCCTCAAACAATGCAACATAATTCTAGGCCCTGGAGCATGGGCTGGAAATGATGATCCACGAAGGAATGATGAACGTGATAGTTGAAGGGGACTCTATGTTAGCCATCCAAGTGGCACAATGGATGTAATGTGGTGCACAATTGAGAAAAGTAATGAAGAAATAACACCTGGACCAGTTAATCCAACACATTCAGAAACATATGGAGGTATTGAAAATTGTGGAGTTCACCTTAGTACGTCGCTCAGAAAACGTGTTGGCGAACAGGGTGGAAAATGCAGGGGTCGAGAGCATCCAATCGCTAACTGATGTGGTGTGGGAGGAAATGTATGAGTGTCAATTAAAGGAGGAATGTCGAAGGTTGGTGGAGAGAGATTACTCCATGTCAGGAAGGTGGGTTGATAAAGAAGGGGTGGGTCTGAATCAGGACAGTGACCCACCTGGTGATGCAAATGAATAACCCTCATTATGGAAAGACAGGTAGTAGCTAGTTAACAAACTAGAAGGGGTACATGTTCACCACATACGGAAGGAAAGATTGTTGATGATGGGAGAGGGGGGATTTCCTCCTTAATGGATCATCCTTCAGATCACCTCATTAATTGGAGAAGGTTGCAAGAGGAGTGGAGAAGTACGATATCCCAAGGGGTGGTGTACTAGAGCAGGGAAATGGCAATTATGATTTTGTACAGACCGATCGAAGGGGCGAATGAGAGGGAGGATGCCCACAAGCTCACATGTTTGTACTGCAACACCACTAGCATGATGACGTTACCGAAGTTAGAGAAGGAATACACTCAAAAATTGGTGAGGTTGGTCATGTCTTGGTTGTTTCCTTTAAATTGTGAGTTAGGATAGGGAGCAGGAATTGTAACAATAAGGTTGAGAGCTAGAAATTGGTGTAACAATGAGGGTGATTTAGAAATTTTGGCTCAAGAAATTAAGGTTTTTGGGAGTGTAATGGGAAAGGGTCGCAATGTTGGAGGTAGGCTAAGGGGCTGATGAGCCCCAAAAATGGATAATTATATGGGCTCATTCAACCTCCTAATTCGACTTAATCCACCATTCTCATTAGTTTATTGCATGTTTTTGATTATATTTATGCTAATAGAGTGAATTGGGTTAGTCATTATGCCAACAAGTCTAATGTGTGCTTTGCGTAGTCTTTTTGGTCAATTTGGAGACAAAATCAAAGGTTTTAATGAGCACTTGGCAGCCAAATTCGTGGGAGAACAAGGGAGAGGATTTGTAGGAAGGTGTCCCCTTCATTTATGGGCCCTTACCTCGAATTCTCCACCATCAGGTCGGAGTTCAAGGGCCACCAAATCAATTATCACAAGGGCAGCTGAGCAAGTGCTAGTAAAAGTGTTGTTAACTACAAGTTTTGGCAGCCGAGTTCCTAAAGTTTAGGAGGGCTGTTGGGGTCCTCAATTTGTATAAATAAGAAGGCTTAGGGCCTCATTTTGGTTGGCCAGTACTTAGTCATTTTGTAGGCAGGAGTTAGCTAGTTTGTAGTTCGATTTTAGTCAGTAGATTAGCTTTGCATTTTAGCACATTTTCAAGCTTTCCCTTGTGGACAGTTTTTGATGTAACTCTTCTTTTCTTGCTCAATAAAGATGAATCCAGCTTTGCACCAGCTCTAAATCTCTCTTAGGAGGTTGTAGCTCTTGGGGTTGGGCCCATCTCAAGTGCCCAGTACCTCCTTTGTTTACTTTCATGTGTCTTTGCTGCATTCTTAGAATAAAATCTGCTACTTAGATTTAAATCTTGCTTTGTTATTTAGATTGCTTTTGATGATTAAAAAGGATTTTTAGGTTTAGATTGAGTTGATAGGTTAATAACAGGAAAAAGGCTCCAAAAAGGGTCAACAAACACTTTTGGTTTCACCTCTTCCTTATTGTATCAGGGGCTGGAATTGAAGTAACCGTGTTGTCCCAAACAAAAACACTAGTTTGATTTACCATGCAATCCTTAGTGTACTGTTTTCATTTGCAGAAGTTGGTTATGTGTTCAGATCTCTGAAATGTTTCATTGCATAGTTGATATACATGGTTCTCTTTCAAATAAAGTTGCTATTCATTCACTTTATCGTTAGTTAGATTAGATTAGCTAGGACTTTGATTACTCGCAAGACTTTGTTGATTCAGTTGAATGTATACGGTGCAGAGAATCTCTACCACTCTTTCATCGACCTAAGCTTCATCAGAGCCATCTGCTCCATCTCCTAGCTAGGTTCCTCATCTCACATCTGTCCTCTTGCCCACGTAACCCTACCTTTTTGTGCAATCATTGTTTCAACCTTCTTTGAGCCAATTCAGCCATCCACACCTTCTCACCACTCCATCCACCAGTCCCTGGGCAACTTCAGACCCCTATCCTACCTCCATACCCATTCATGCATCTTCCCTCACTCACCCATCCTCCAAAATCCAATTTTTAAACATCCTGCAGAAATTTCTGAACATCCTGTAGAAATTCCTGAACATCCTGTAGAACCCCTGCAGACTTCCTGTAGAAGCTCACAAATGAGGTTTCTTGATATCCAAACTTTGTGAAACTCTCTGGAAGGGTGTTAGGGACTCCTTAGACCCTCTCTGAACCTTCCCGACCTCTTCCAAGCATTTCTTCTCCTTGATCCACCTCTGCACAGTAAAAAACAGTTAAATTGCATGCATGATAATTGTGACAACTTACTCAAAAATACAAAAAGATGGTTCTTTCAGATTCTACTGTAGAAATAGCTTAGATACATGCATTTCATCTTCTTAGAAGTCAATGTCATCTAATTCAGTAGCTTGCATCTTCCTCCTTGCATCAGTAGGACTAGCTAGTAGAATCAGGGTTTGTGTTTCTTTTTGGCTTTCAGTTTCTTTCCGCAAATAGATTAGCTTCCTTTGAGTTAGCTTTCATCCATTAGTTAAAAATCTTATTCTAAGAGCTCATAGAAGTTGGCTTAAGCTCCTAGCAGACTTGTGCCAGCTAACCAAGTGACAACTGCGGCAAGAGCTAGTACTTGTGCATACAGCACCGTCCCTTCCAAGTTTGTTATGAACTATCGGGTTGATAAAATTAAAGAAGGGAGTCTCAGGAGTTGCAGCATTATTGCTGCAATACTGGGGCTCACAACTCTTTTTGGCACCATTTCCGGGGAAGCGTCAGAGTATTGGTGATTGCTGCTTTTCTTCTATTTTCTACTACAACCTTCTGCTAAGTAGTTTATTTCATTTCCATTCTGCAATTTCATTTCCACAAAAGTAGAGTAGACATTTCCTGCTTTAATAGATTAGCATTTCAATTTCGCAATTTCACTTCTCCAAGCATAGATTATCCTTTCAATTCTGCAAGCGTAGACTAGCCTTTCATTCCTGCAATTTCATTTGAGCAAAATAGATTAGTCCTTTCCTGCTGTCATTTCAATTCCGCATGTTCATTTCAGCAAGATAGTTAGTTGCAGTTCAATCTATTTTAGTTTTTGCAGGTACAAGCAGAAGAAAAATACAAAAATCAACCAAAAATATTTCCTTTCATGCCTGGTAGGAGTAGAGATAAGTCAGAAAAATATTTGCACAACACCCCCCACTGCTTCACACAGCCAACCTTCTCTCTTCTTCGATGGCTGTGATTAAGAAGAAGCCCTAGGTGGACATCAAGGCATATTTGAAGAACCTCTAGGGGAGAAGAAGAAGAAAACATTCCTCTGGAGCAAATGGCTACAAGCAGAAATGTTGGGAGCAGTACCTTATCCAAAAATGAATTTGAAAATTAGATGGAAGATTTCAAGAGTGATATGAGGCAGTTTCTTGCCATGCAACTGGATACCCTGCAGATCCAAAGGAAGCAAGAGGAAGCCAAGAGGGCTTTGGTCATCTTTTGTCCCAGGTGCACTAGAAATCATCCTAGGAACGAATGTCCAATGCACTCCCTAGAAGTGTGTTTCGTCTGTGAAGAATACCATCCTACGAATCAGTGCCCTTCCTTGCCTGGACTTAAAGCTGCATACCAGAGAGCCAAAGGAGCCACTGAATCACTCTATTATATGAACCAAAGGAGGCCACATGGACCCATACCCTACCAGCAGGGAATGCAAGGTACATCCCAGAACTATTATGACCCCTATCAAACCACTTCCATACCTTCTTGGGGTCCCCCTGCTCATCCTTCCTGGTTCACACCTCCTCCTTGTTCCTTCACAGATCCATATTATGCCCAACCAGCTACTCATTCATTTCACTCTTATGCTCAGCCACAACCTCAGTGGAATGCACCTCATCAGGGGTGGAGGCCCCAGTACAACTCTCCTCCCGCTCATTTGCCTCCACCACCTGCCCAACCACAAACCCATCCACATCCATCTCAAAAATACACCACCACTCAACTACCCGTACCACCATCTCCAAACCCGCACATTGGAATAGCTCAACCCAATTGCAAAGCTGAGGCACAACATGTCCAAATGACTCCTCTTGAGCTCGATGATCTTCACCATAGCTCAGGAAGAGTATTGCAAAACAGAGATTATATTGACAACATTGAAGGACCAAAGGCAAAAGAAGATTCAAAAGAGGAGATCAAAGCACCATGGGCTGCACTTGATGAAGAGAAGACATCAGAAGCAAAGATCAAGAAAGCTCCCTCATGGTTACCATCAAACCCTCCATGTAGTCAAGAGAAAAATCAACACAAAGAGGAAGATGTGAAGGTCATGATAGAAGAAGATATGGAGAATGATCCAGATCAGAAAAAGGACCAAGGATATTAGAGCTATATTGACATATGGTTTTAGACGGTCACTAAGTTGCAGTAGTACTCTCTTCCTCAGCTATGTTTGATCCCTTCAAAGTCAATTCATTTGGTCTCTGAAATCCGGATAGCTATCAAAGCATGCATCTCAAGCCGCCACATCATTTTGTCTCTGATCTCGATGTGCACATGGCTCCATTGGAAGTATTCTTATACTTGAAAAGAATTTTGTTTTTCAAGTAGGGTAGGGTAGAAAAAAAAAGAATAAAGAGAAAAAAAAGATTAAAAAATGAAAATAAGAGGAAAATAGAAATCTAAGGTGAAAACCCCCTCGGAGGCGCCTTAGATTGGCTCATTGATTGAAAACCTCCATGAGGCGGTCAATGGGTTGGAAAGAAGAGGAAATAAAAAAAGAATAAGATCCTTGGGTGAAAACCTCCCTTGGAGGTGCCCGGGGCAGGCAATTAGGGTGAAAACCTCCATGAGGTGCCCTAGTTGTTTTTTTCCAAAAAAAAAAAAAAAAAAGAGAAAAAGAAAAGAAAAATAAAGCTAATTTCCATTGAATAATTGCAGGTTGCAAGAAGGACATTGCAGGTTAGGAGGATCGCTCAAAACAAAGACAAAGGAAGTTCTATGCCTTCTACAGGAAGTTCTGTGTCTTCTACAGGAAGTTCTGTGTCTTCTACAGGAAGCCTACAAACGAGCCAAAATTGATCTCTGAAGAGGACCTGAAGGCCGAGAATCTGTCCATGAGGCCTGCAAGCATCCATGTTTCCATCCCTCACCCTTCTCCATCATTTTTTCCATATCATTGTGCTTCTTTCCTCAAAATTGTGTGTTCTACAGGAAGTTCCTGTAGAAATTACAGGATTTCTACAGGAAGCTAGAAATGGATGTGAACAAGGTATTTTGGCAAACATGATAGCTTCCTCAAGGGTTTAGAAGTCCTCCTGCAATCTTCAAACTCCTCCTCCATCATCTCCATGCCTGCATCACAGCCCAAGCTCAGTTTTTCTTTCCATGCAAAAACTTGCAGAATGCTTTGAAGAAAAAAATACATAGAACAAAATTTGTTTTTGCCCTAAATTGAAAACCATGCATCCATTTGAAAAACCGTTTTACGGGGAATTGTATAGGGATGATGGAAACATGCCCGAGCAATTTCAGCCCATTCCGGTGCACGGTTTCCAAGAAATCCGCCTCCATCACCGTCATCCATTCTTGCATTTTCTCCATATCCGTGCATCCATTTCAAAACCTGTTTCATGGGGAGATGCATATGGGTGATAGTAGCCTACCCAAGCAGTTTCAACCGATTCTGATGCATGGTTTTCGAGAAATTGATCTCTGAAATCTTCAACCATTTTCTGTTTTTCTCGAAATTTGTGCATCCATTGATCGCAATTTTGCTATGGGAGATGCATAATGATGATAGGAACATGCTCAACAAGTTTCAGATTGATCTGGTCTATCTTTCGGGAGCAATGGAGAAAACAAGTTTTGGTCCTGAGAAAATTCAGCAGCAGTAGCTTGAGGGTGCAGATCTAAACGTGAAGCCAGCTCCTACAGCATGGATCCGGCCAGAGGATACCTGTACAAGAAAAAATAGCCATGAATCAACCACCAAGCCCTCATGCAACCACAGAAGCCAATGCATGCAGCAAATGAAAGGCCACAGCACCTCACGACAGCCATATTCGACTTCCAGGTATGTGACTAAAACTCATTCCTCTATTGCATGAATCTAATCTAAGCACTGCATGAACGAATGAGATGGTGGGATTCAGCCAGGAAGCTAGCCAGATTCGATTGCACTCATCCAGGAAAAAATCATGCAGCATACGTGTATAGTCGTTCACGTGAAATTTGAAAAACACAGGTAGTGGTAGACGTGTTGAACTCCAGCGCACAGGACGTCAAATGATTAACAGATAGAAGAGAACATACAGTCCATAACATCACTGCAGTTCGAATAAAGACAACACACGTTTTTGCCACCTCACCACAAATCACGCAGCAATTAAAGAAGGCTCGGCTGAAACTCACAAACTGTTGTTCATCTGCACTTGCCACATCCTCCACTGAAGTATGCACAAAACGATTAACTAGTTATCCTCCACCAGTTTCTCTACCTGTCTCCGAGATTCTGCTACGTATCAAGCTTGCTCAGAGGCGCAGGGGTGCTCTACAGGCGTTTCTATAGGAAGTCTTCTACAGGAAACACAGAAAACAACCATGCAGAAAGAAAACCTGGGATTTTCGGCGAATTTCAAGCTCCAAACGAGGTAGGATTGGGGAAACTTCGTTGTGCATGATTTGTTGGTACAAAATGGTGAATTGAACACGGCATTGAATTGAAAAATGAGAGTAACAGTCTACCTGTGTATTCAACAAAATATGAAAGATTGCCTGCATATTTCACTGTATTTGCCCAAGTTCTTTCTCTGCACTCCGAACTCTCCTCATCATCTTTAAAAGTAAAGAAGATATATGCTGCAGTAGAGGCCACCCTGTGTGTATGAAAACCTGAATTTACATATGTATCTATGTGTTGAGAAGAGAATTTGTGCCCTTATGCTCAGTTCTGCAAAAACAACATTGTCCTTTCAATAAACCGACAGTCGAATTCTGGGTGACAGAAACAAGGGAATTATTGCTATCTGGTATTGTGAGGAACACAAGAGAAACTCCTCCCTGGGTTCAGAAAACACCAAATTCAGTTGTCCTCTGTTTTAGTGATTGACTGTTGTTTTCCTGAGCATTTCCTTTTCTGATTAAAACATAAAAAGAGCAATTCCACCATGCCATGAGGATTCATAATGGGAGAACACAATTGAACAAGTAAGGGCACACCCAAGGCAACCACAACACAAGTCAAAGAGAAGGCACCCCCAGCCAAGCAAGCCAAATCAGGGAAAACTGGTTCTACAGGAAGCCAGCAGACTGTTTCTACAGGAAGCTAGAAAACTGCTTCTACAGGAAACCAGAAAACATCCACTACAGGAATTTCTACAGGAAGTCTGGGGAAAGGGCAGCAGAAGGAGAAATCAACCGAGATTTTAGCTAGAGAGGCAGCAGTTGTGCTGGCCACCCTAAGCACATCCCCCAAGCAGAAGGAGAAGTGAAAGAGGGAGCTTCCACTATATTTTAAGGCAAGAAATAGCATGCAGATAAGAACTGACAGACCCCAACCACAGTCAAAAGATCCAATCACAATTCTAGACACCTCAGCTACACAAAAGGAGAGGTCTCCCTCCAAGGCATCCATCACCTATGAATGGGGAAGCCCAAAGACATCCACCTGGAGAGAAAGAATGGAAATGTTGGACGCAAAGGCCTCTCTAGAGGATGCTGAGACAATTCTACAGGAAGCTGAGAATTCTCTAGGAAAAGGAGCACAGGCAGTGGGAAGAAGCAGAGGGAAAAGCATGGTTTCATGACCGAGAAGAGGAATCACTTCAGAAGCTTGCATGACAGGGAGGCCACCAGGGCCATCAAATATGACGAGATAGATCAATTGCTCAGAGGATGAGCAACACTTTCAGTAGGGGGTTGATGATGAGCCCCAAAAATGGATAATTATATGGGCTCATTCAACCTCCTAATTCGACTTAATCCACCATTATCATTAGTTTATTGCATGTTTTTGATTATATTTATGCTAATAGAGTGAATTGGGTTAGTCATTATGCCAACAAGTCTAATGTGTGCTTTGCGTAGTCTTTTTGGTCAATATGGAGAAAAAATCAAAGGTTTTAATGAGCACTTGGCAGCCAAATTCGTGGGAGAACAAGGGAGAGGATTTGTAGGAAGGTGTCCCCTTCATTTATGGGCCCTTACCTCGAATTCTCCACCATCATCTTGGAGTTCAAGGGCCACCAAATCAATTATCACAAGGGCAGCCGAGCAAGTGCTAGTAAAAGTGTTGTTAACTACAAGTTTTGGCAGCCGAGTTCCTAAAGTTTAGGAGGGTTGTTGGGGTCCTCAATTTGTATAAATAAGAAGGCTTAGGGCCTCATTTTGGTTAGCCAGTAGTTAGTCACTTTGTAGGCAGGAGTTAGCTAGTTTGTAGTTCGATTTTAGTCAGTAGATTAGCTTTGCATTTCAGCACATTTTCAAGCTTTCCCTTGTGGACAGTTTTTGATGTAACTCTTCTTTTCTTGCTCAATAAAGATGAATCCAGCTTTGCACCAGCTCTAAATCTCTCTTAGGAGGTTGTAGCTCTTGGGGTTGGGCCCATCTCAAGTGCCCAGTACCTCCTTTGTTCACTTTCATGTGTCTTTGCTGCATTCTTAGAATAAAATCTGCTTCTTAGATTTAAATCTTGCTTTGTTATTTAGATTTCTTTTGATGATTAAAAAGGATATTTAGGTTCATATTGAGTTGATAGGTTAATAACAGGAAAAAGGCTCCAAAAAAGGGTCAACAAACACTTTTGGTTTCACCTCTTCCTTATTGGATCAGGGGCTGGAATTGAAGTAACCGTGTTGTCCCAAACAAAAACACTAGTTTGCTTTACCATGCAATCCTTAGTGTACTGTTTTCATTTGCAGAAGTTGGTTATGTGTTCAGATCTCTAAAATGTTTCATTGCATAGTTGATATACATGGTTCTCTTTCAAATAAAGCTGTTGTTCATTCACTTTATCGTTAGTTAGATTAGATTAGCTAGGACTTTGATTACTCGCAAGACTTTGTTGATTCAGTTGAATGTATACGGTGCAGAGCATCTCTACCACTCTTTCATCCACCTAAGCTTCATCAGAGCCATTTGCTCCATCTCCTAGCTAAGTTCCGCATCTCACATCTATCCTCTTGCCCACGTAACCCTACCATTTTGTGCAATCATTGTTTCAACCTTCTTTGAGCCAATTTAGCCATCCACACCTTCTCACCTCCATCCACCAGTCCCTGGGCCACTTCAGACCCCTATCCTACCTCCATACCCATTCATGCATCTTCCCTCACTCACCCATCCTCCAAAATCCAATTTTTAAACATCCTGTAGAAATTTTTGAACATCCTGTAGAAATTCCTAAACATCCTGTAGAACCCCTGCAGACTTCCTGTAGAAGCTCACAAATGAGGTTTCTTGATATCCAAACTTTGTGAAACTCTCTAGAAGGGTGTTAGGGACTCCTTAGACCCTCTTTGAACCTTCCCAACCTCTTCCAAGCATTTCTCCTCCTTGATCCACCTCTGCACAGTAAAAAATAGTTAAATTGCATGCATGATAATTGTGACAACTTATTCAAAAATACAAAAAGATGGTTCTTTCAGATTCTGCTGTAGACATAACTTAGATACATGCATTTCATCTTCTTAGAATTCAATGGCATCTCATTCAGTAGCTTGCATCTTCCTTCTTGCATCAGTAGGACTAGCTGGTAGAATTAGGGTTTGCTAGGGTTTGCGTTTCTTTTTGGCTTTCAGTTTCTTTCCGCAAATAGATTAGCTTCCTTTGAGTTAGCTTTCATCCATCAGTTAAAAATGTTCTTCTAAGAGCTCATAGAAGTTGGCTTAAGCTCCTAGCGGACTTGTGCCAGCTAACCAAGTGACAACTGCGGCAAGAGCTAGTTCTTGTGCATACAACACCGTCGCTTCCAAGTTTGTTACGAACTACCGGGTTGATAAAATTAAAGAAGGGAGTCTCAGGAGTTGCAGCATTATTGTTGCAATACTGGGGCTCACCAGGGGTAGACATCGCACAGATGCTCAGGGTTCTGAGACCAGTAAAATGACTCGAATGGAGGATGCGATGAGGTTGGCTACAATCAATTATCAAATGATTGTCCCACAGAAAGGGAAGGAGATATTGGAAACCTGGGAGATGAGGTTAGAAGACAATGCAGGGTTGTCCCAGATGACGAAATTGAGGAGGAAGTAGATTTGATATCGACACAGGGAATACTAGAACTTGGACGATGGTGTACCATAAGACCCTAGAGATGGCTTGGCACGAAAAAACTCTAGTCAGGAAGTTGAAAGTGGAGGCAGAAAAGGATCAAACTAGAAGACAGATGGAGACACAACTCTAGTTGAAGGCGATAGATCAAAGACTAAGAGCTATTGAGGAGGATCTCAAGGGTGTGGGGAGAATATAATTCCTACAGAATGATAGGATTGGGGATATGAATAAGATGTTCTCAATCTACCTGAAGTACATCATAATCTAGACATCACACTGGGGAAAGAGCAAGGGGATCCGACCTATCTCAGAAAATATTGGGATTGGTAGGTTAGAGTTGCAGGCAACCATCAACATACAAATTTGGGTGTGGGGGGAGCATCAACAAAAAATCCAAGTGAGGGAGAAACCCCTGTGACTTAGCAAGGTTCGGGGACAACAACGAAAGCAAAGCCTGTTAATTGATTATGGCATTGGCCACTCTTTTGTTTAGTTTTGTTGTATGGTTTCATAGGCAGTATGGTAGTTATTTTGTTAAATTCAAGTCTGTAGATCCAAAATGTGTAGTCAGTAAGATAGACAAATCGACAATTAGTAGTAGTAAGAAAGGTAATTTTGTTGAACTATATAAGGGATACTAGAGACAAAAAACCTTATGGCATGCATGGTTAAATATGTGATTAAGACAATCTTTTTCTGTAATTGGTCTGGTTTCCAATCTGGCAAACCAACTACCTTGTTTGTACTCTGTGTTTATTTCATAATATAAGGATTCTCTATTGACTTACAAAAAAAAAGTTTAATATATGATAATAATATTAGAGTCTCTGAATAAAGCTTAATATTTAATAATAATAATATTAGGGTATGTGAATAAGGTTTAATAAAGTTGATTAATAACAATAACAATAATAATATTAAGGTTGACTATATAAGGTAGTTAGAGTCAATTATAGTCGCCATGTTTTACTATGGTTGACCATAGTCAACTATTGTAGCTTGTAGATAACTATGGTCAACATGGTCAACCATCATCAACCATAGTTGACTCTATTCATGATGGTTGACAATAGTCAACCATGTTCAACCATCAACTTTAGTTAGCCATCATAAGTCATCGTCAACAATGGTCAATGATGATCAACCATGACCAACCATGGTCATCTCTGGTTGACCATAGTCAACCTTGGATAATGATAGTCAACCCATGCTCAACATGGAAAACCATGGTTAAAATGGTCAAACATGCTCAACCTTAGTCAACAATGGTCAACATTAATGTAACATTGTTAAATTGATGTAACATTAATATATTGTTACATTAATGGTTGACCATGGTCAAACTCAATCAACCTCAATCAACCATATTCAACCTTGGTCAACTTCATCAACCATGATCAAACTCATCAACCCTCTTCAACCATTGTCAACCATGGTCAACAAATCCACCCCACACACATTGGTCATCAACTAGCACAACAACATTAATAAATATGGTTGATATATGCCAATCAATATCATTTTCCCCTTTTTATACACCAAGCATAGAAAATGATATCAATCAACGTATATCAAGCACATTTACAAATATGGTTATACTAGTTTTTAATATTTTTAGTTTCTTGAACTAGTTTTTTAACAACTAATTTCTAACCTATTCTTACATATTATTATATTTCTATTTTTAATATTAAAAATTCTATACTAATAAGGTATGATCTCTTTTTAAACACTATAAAATTATCTTATCATATTTTATTTATGAATAAGTCAAACTATAGTGCTCATGTGCAAATACCCAATCTTTTGTCACAACATTATTTCATGCTCTAGAAGATACCCGATCCAAAATGGATTTTGGATAGGCTCCTAAGTCTAAGTGTTCCTGACAGAGGAAAAATGAAAGTTCAAGGAATTTCCTGGAACAAGCCCCATTGTAGATATCGTCTCATTCTGAATCCACTGCAATTTGAATGGGCAAAAATGGACTGAGGATGTAGAAGTTATCATAAAATGAAGCTGCCCTTTTTCCTTTGGAAAAAGAGGAAAAATCCCCTAAGAATGGGTCCTGCAAAACCCTCTAAGTTGTCAAAGTCTTCAAAAAAATCCAAAAACCATCACAAAGGGAAAACCTTTAAAAAAGGCGGATAACACTATTGGGCCTTAAAAACATTGGAAAACAGGCTCATCGGCGGTCGAAGGAACTTTGCACAAGAACCGTCGGATCTAGCCGATCAACGATCCAGATCCGATCAGCATATCACAATTGGTGAATGTAGTCGGAGGATATAGGAGGCAGACGCACAATAGGACCAGGTCGAGTGATATGCCGATCGCTGATATTGGCGGATCGCAATCGGCAATGCCACGAGGCAAAGGCGGGACCCCGCGATGTACGATATCACGATCGCCGATATCGGCGGATCGCAATTGGCGTCGGCATCAGCCATGCCATAAGGGAACCCTGGGCCCATGCGATACGCGATTGCGATGTTGCAATATCGTGTTGGAACATTTCAAAGGAGCAGGGTTGTTATATATATGTGTGATGTGATGGCCGGACCCGACGGGGTTATAGGCGATAGTTGATGTATTTTTAAATCCGCCCAACGACATTTTGCTATGTATTTTGCATATTTTGTTTGATAAATGAAATACGAAGGGAAGCACTGATGCGATGAAAACCAGACCTGAAAGGGTTTGTGAATGAAATTATATATCGTTTCAAGTCCGATGTGGGTTGTTTTGCGGGATTTTGCAATGTTTTAATGCATTTCTCTGTGTAAATAGAGAATGGCTGTTTCAGGGATTTCAAAGGCCCGATGCACTTTTCCGTTATAGAATAGGTGGCCACCTCCCCTAAAGACATTATGAAGTGATTTCTAACGCTTAGAATATGGATTCGAGTGGACAGAGGATGGAAGCCAAAGAGCCCGAGAGGGAAAATGAACAGACAGTGCTGATTGGCTAAAAGACACAAAATGACAGAAAAAGAAAATAATAAGCAACGCTGAGACAGGAGTGCAAAAAGCTAAGCCAAAGCGAGAAGCTAGGGCAATTGAGAGTGGAGAGAGCTCAATTGAGCAGAGGGAATGAAAACAAGCAGTGCAGAAAGCAAAAGCTGAAGCATAGAGCAGCCAAGGGAGTCACTTGGAGTTCAAGTGAAAAGCCAGAGAGTTGTAAATTGCAGAGAGCCAAAGAAGGCAAAGCCGAAGAGCCAGAGCTAGAGCCAGAGCCAGAGCCAAGAGCCACAACCAAATCCGAGAGCCCAAAAGCTGAGATCTTCAAAAGCTAGGGAGAGATGGTGTTCTGAGCCCATTGTTCCTGTGTAAAATAGTGGAGTTGAGCCAAGAGCTTGTAAAAGGACCTGCCATAATCCCAGAGAGCCTAGTCAAGTTGACTAGAGCTCAAGGAGATGTAGCCCAAGAGTTTTGGGTGAACTCCAAATTAAATTGTTGTCTTATGTGCTTGTTTTACTGTTGCATTATTTACTGTTATATGTATTTATATATCAATTTTAGCACATTAATTTACAGCACTTGAACAGTTTAAGACAAACATAAGCATACACCCATATTTTCAAGCACATATTTAATTCCGCACAGGTTAATCATTAAGACTTGTGAATATTTAAAGCTTTGGAAGTGAGAGAGGTTCTTGTAAGTTAGAAAAGAAGCCTAAGTGCCCCATTTTCAGATCAGGTGGTATTAGAGCCTAAGTTTGGTTTACCCCACCTTCAAAGAAGGTTATATCAGAATGCTTGATTGAAAAAGTAAATATTGCTTGTCTAAAAGGTGTTTCAACAACAAGAGGCTAATTGTATGCTTGTTTTGCAGACTGACTATTGTTTGAGTTTGCAGGGGTGAAAGGAAAGCTATTGATAGCTCAGTCCAGGAAGGACAAATAGGAAGAAGGGCTGAAGGCATTCTTCTATCCCAAAGGACCTCAAGGCAGTCCTTAAAGCACAAGAGGTTTGTTGCAAAAGGTTGCTGAAATAAGCTCTTTATTAATCTTGTTTGAAGTTCTTTGTTCATTGGCATAATGACAACTTCTACAAGTGTATCCTCAAATTCCTCTTGCATCACAAGACCCTTTGATGAAGACATAAAGCAAGACTTGTTCATTATGATGGGAAAGGTGAGAGAAATGTATGAGGATGGATGGAAGAGTAGCATACTTAGAGAGCATTTGAATTTCGTGGAGGAAGAGAAGCAGATGCTTTCTGACAAATTGCAGGAAATGGAGAGGAAACTTCATATTGCAAATATGAACCTGAAGAGGATGCATGAGTTAGAGTCCCAAGTCTTTGTTGCCAAAGAAGCCTTGGTCAAGTATCAGCTTGAAGAAGAGGTAAATAATTCCAGTTTGTCTTCAAATTGTTCTAAGAATGCTTATCTTGGTTCTTTTAAAAAACATACTAGAGACATAGGTTCCAAGCTTATGTCCAAGATGGGATATGAAGGAAAGTGCTTGGGAAAGAATGCACAAGGTATTGTTGAACCAATAATGGTTGAGGAAAGGCCTAAGTATTTGGGTCTTGGCTATTGAAAGTCTTATGGAGAGAGTTCCAAAGCTGCCATGAAGGCCATTGAAACATCTCCAAGAAAGAGTTGTATTGTAGAGTGTGAAGATTGTGTTCAGGAGGAATGTGATAGCTTGAAACATCACTTGCAGGATGCAAGTGTTCAGAAGCACACACTTGAACTAGAGAGTTAGGGAAACTCTAACAGCCTTGAAGAGATTGATGGTGTTCCAAAGGGAGCCACTCCTTCATTTGCTTCACCTCCTCATGAAGGCAATAAAGGTGAAAGAGGTAGGTATAAATCTAGTTCTAAACATATTCCTTTTGATTTTGCAAAGCATGGTAAATTTCCACATAAGCATGGGAAAATAATTGCATGTTCCTTTTGTGGTTTGGATAACCATCATGTTTCTAGATGTTGGAAGAGAATGGCCACATACATGAAACTTTTGAAGGAAAAGAAGCAAAGAGCCAAAGGTCCATTGGAAAAGGCAAATCATGTTGTCAAGAGGATGCACATGCGGTGCACTTACTGCCATAAGCAAGGATATCTGGCTGCAAAATGTTGGACACTGAATCGAACAATGCTTCCACCAAAGCTAAAGAAAGTGGAAAGAGAAGATGGGAGAAATGGAAATGAATTTTCCATGGATGATGTGTCTCAAGATGATTCACATGTTGATGCTGATGTGCAGACAAAGGAAAAACCTTTGAACTAGATTGGTAAGAAATGGCAAGAGTTCTTTTCCAATTAAGGATTGCATGCCTATTGATGCATCTATTTGCATTTCTTTGTTGATGAGATGTAAGTTGCAGGTTTCTACCAAGATGGTGAATGGAAAAAGTTTGAGTAGGAGACTCACTTTGTTGCTGGAACATTATATGTCATTTCAACTTTGAAAGTACAATGTGCTTAAGCGAAAGTTGAAAGATGAAATGCATGCACGAGCTTGATGTGCATGAACAAAGTGATACTGATGTTTTCCTTGTATTTGAACATGTGTGTGTAATTATCTTGAAGGGTTGATTGCATAAACATACGTGTAATATTGACTTGAGAAAAGTTGATTTGGTCTCCAAGATGGAGATAGTGATGAAATTTTCATTTTTTGAAAAGAGTCCTAATGGTCCTTTTCTACATGCTTGACTTGAAGGGTCATTTGCTTTAAAGACATGTTTTGTGGGCTTGTTTTCTAGTCCATCATTTGTATGCATATGTAAGACATGGAGGTGTTCACAAGATGTGAAATCTGTTTCTTTTGTTGAAACAGTAGTTTAGTCCATCCAGTTGTTGTCTGTATTTCTGTTGTTGTTGATAGCTTTTCAAATAGGTACAAATGAAAGTTTTGTGGAGCAGATTAACTTCACATTTGTTTGAGCCACCTTGGATCAATTATCAAGGAAGAGAATATCAAACTACCTTCTATAATCATTTCAGTAGGAGTCCTGTGGGAAGGCAAGGAGGAAGATAGTTCTTCTCGGGAAGACCAACCCATCCAGAAGGGAAGTGGTCAGAAACTTTGGTTAAAGGCAATATGCAAGGCAAGTGTAGGGAGGTTGAAGGAAGAGGGTGAGTCACTCTCATTTACTGTTTAGATCAGTATATCAGTCTTTTGGAGACCAAAAGTTATTTTAGTGGGAAGGCGTGATCCAAAATGGATTTTGGGTAGGCTGCTAAGTCTAATTATTCCTCATAGAGGAAAAATGAAAGTCCAAGGAAGTTCTTGGAATGAGCCCCATTGCAGAGATCGTCTCATTCTGAATCCACTGTAATTTGAATGGGAAAAAATGGACTTAGGATGCAGAAGTTATCATAAAATGAAGCTGCCCTTTTTCCTTTGGAAAAAGAGGCAAAATCCCCTAAGAATGGGTCCTAAAAAACCCTCTAAGTCGTCAAAGTCTTCAAAAAAATCCAAAAACTATCGTAAAGGGAAAACCTTTTAAAAGGGCGGATAACAGTATCGGGCCTTAAAAACATTGGAAAACAGGCTTATCAGTGGTCGAAGGCACTTTGCACAAGAACCATCGGATTTGGCCAATCAACGGTCCAGATCCGATCGACATATCGCAATCAACGAAGGCAGTCAGAGGATATCGGAGGCAGACACGCGATAGGACCGGGCTGAGCAATATGCCGATCGCTGATATCGACAGATCGCAATCGGCGATGCCACGAGGCAAAGGCGGGACCCCGCGACACGCGATATCGCGATCGCCGATATCGGTGGATTGCAATCGGCGTCAGCATCGGCCATGCCATATGGGAACCCCGGGTCCATGCGATACGCGATTGTGATGTTGCAATATTGCATCGAAACATTGCAAAGGAGCGGGGTCGTTATATATATATATATATATATATATATATATATATATATATATATATATATATATATATATATACATATATATATATATATATACATATATATATATATATATATATATATATATATATATATACATATATATATATATATATACATATATATATACATATACATATAGATATATATACATACATATATATATATATATATATATATCTATATAGATATATATATATATATATATGTGTGTGTGTGTGTGTGTGTGTGTGTGATGCGATGGTCGGACCCGACGGGGCTATAGGCGATAGTTGATGTATTTTTGAATCCACCCAATGGCATTTTGCTATGTATTTTGCGTATTTCGTTTGATAAATGAAATACGAAGGGAAGTGCCGATGCGATGAAAACCGAACCCAAAAGGGTTTGTGAATGAAATTATATATTGTTTCAAGTCTGATATGGGCCGTTTTGTGGGATTTTGCAATTTTTTAATGTATTTCTTTGTGTAAACAGAGAATGGCTGTTTCAGGGATTTCAAAGGCCCGATGCACTTTTCCATTATAGAACAAGTGGCCACCTCCCCTAAATACATTATGCAGTGATTGCTAACACTCAGAAGAGGGATTCGAGCGGACAGAGGCCGGAAGCCAGAGAGCCCGAGAGGGAAAATGAACAGACAACACCGATTGGCTAAAAGCCATAGAATGACAGAAAAACCAAATAATAAGCAACACTGAGACATGAGCGCAAAAATCTAAGCCAAAGCAGGAAGCTAGGGCAATTGAGATTAGAGAGAGCTCAATTGAGTAGAGGGAACAAAAACAAGCAGCACAGAAAGCAAAAGCTGAAGTGCATAGCAGCCAAGGGAGTCACTTGGAGTTCAAGTGAAAAGACAGAGAGCTATAAATTGCAGAGAGCCAAAGAAGCCAGAGCCAAAGCCGAGAGCCAGAAAGCCGAGAACTTCAAGAGCTAGGGAGAGATAGTGTTCTGAGCCCATTGTTCCTATGTAAAATAGTGGAGTTGAGCCAAGAGCTTGTAAAAGGACCTGCCATAATACCAGAGAGCCTAGTCAAGTTGACTAGAGCTCAAGGAGATGTAGCCCAAGAGTTTTGGGTGAACTCCAAATTAAATTGTTGTGTTATGTGCTTGTTTTACTGTTTCTTTATTCATTGTTATATGTATTTATATATCAGTTTCAGCACATTAATTTACAGCACCTGAACAGTTTAAGACAAACATAAGCATACACCCATATTTTCAAGCACATATTTAATTCCGCACAGGTTAATCATTAAGACTTGGGAATATTTAAAGCTTTGGAAGTGGGAGAGGTTCTTGTAAGTTAGACAAGAAGCCTAAGTGCCCCATTTTCAGATCAATACCACAATAATTCATGTCTAGATAACATAAAAGGTAGGAATTTGATTGATGTCATTATTGCAAAATACTTATGAATAATTCAAACTATAGTGCTCATGTGCAAATACCCAATCTTTTGTCACAACATTATTTCATGCTCTAGAAGATAGCACAATAAGTCATGTCTAGATAACATAAAAGGTAGGAATCTTATTGATGTCACCATTACAAAATATTTATGAATAAGTCAAACTATAGTGCTCATGTGCAAATACCCAATCTTTTATCACAACATTATTTCATGCTTTAGAAGATAGCACAATAAATCATGTCTAGATAACATAAAAGGTAGGAATCTTATTGATGTCACCATTACTATTGTTCCTATTGATCCTAGAGATTTGAGCTGATATCTTCAAAATAAGAGACTTCTTATTGTGGTCATCATGCAAAAGGGGATGCTAAGTATTTTGTATGGTTCCACTCCATAGAATATTTTTTTACAATACTTTGACTATATTTTGTCAAAGATTTAGGTATTACATCTATGCAATTTTGAGGCTTACATTTTACACTTACTTCTCAATTCTAGGTGTGTGGTTAATTTGCTCTAAATCTATCTTAGTTTTATATTAATTTTGGTTTTTCTAATATAATAATTTAGATTTATGTATGGTTTGAGATTAAAGTTTAGTTAATATTATTTATGACTGAATCTGAAATGCCAAGAGGCTCATTCTACAACCTTGCTATGTGTGGTTCCATATGTGTGGAATGTGGAGTTTACCACTGTCTTTATCAAGTAAAAATAAATAAATAAAAAACATTTAAACTATAATGTATATATTTACATAATAATATAGATAATATACATTAATAATTTATAACAAAATTAACTAATATACATTAAAATTGTTTAAATTTACAAAAAAACGTGATAACCCTTGTCATTAAATATTTAATTCAATATTAACAAAATATTCAAATTCTACCCATTATAACCCCTAAAACTACTTTGTTATGTGTAGAGAAAGAAAAATGTATACATGAAATATTTTGAATATAGATTTTGTTTATGGACATCTCTTTTCTCACTTAAATTATTAATGTAAAATTTCAATGGTAATTTCACAGTCACATAAAAAATACAAGGTTAAATTTTGATTGTTAAATTAGTCTATACCTCACTCTCTTACATTAAAATAAATAATTCTTTCACAAAGTGCAAAAAAAACATAAAATTCATATGATTACATTTTCAATATTTTTTAAAATATGGTATCATATCTTGAGTTAATGCCTGCTAGTTACATAAACTTTCTTTTTGGATCATAGAACTTGACAAAAAATTTACACCTCAATAAATTTGATTCTTTTGAAGCATGATTTATTTGAAGCATGATAAATCTGGAGTTAAAAAAATCTAAACTCATATTATACAACCCTTTTATATTGTGCTGCTGAAGTTTTTTAATCTACATAATTTTTTTAATCTACGGAAATTGACGAGGTATCACTTCTCTAAGTGCTTGGCTTAGATTCTCACTCTATTTTGCTATTTTAACCCCCCTCTAACCTCCATGGAGACGTTTCCCAAGTGCCTTTAGATTCTTTGTTATACTGTCTACATCCAATTCCATTATTGTCTTCTTATTCTTATCCACCAACAAGGCTCATTTGGCACCTGCCATTATTTCCAGCTTCATTGCCCATTGTAATAAACACAACTGATCCTTTCCATTCGTTTCATAAATATATGTACCTTTGAATTTAGCATATTTGAATCTACCCATCTTTGATCATTTGTATGAAAACTCGAGAGTGGTAAAGGAAAGATAATTGAAGCTGTCTGCTATTGTTCTTCTTCTAGGCAAAAGCATTATGTACAAATAGGGTCTTTGCAAAGTGGAATTTCCTGGCAATCGTATGCCTGCCTTCTTTAACCATAATTCCTAAATTATCTGTGCTTTTAACATCAAAAAGCGTGATTGGAATGTGCCCTATTATGGTAAATATACTCTGGTTAATTGTGTGAATGTTAATGGTAATGGAGGTGAAGATCCTCTATAACTTGAGTGGGCCTAATGGTTAAGAGCATGTGTTTCCTCCTAAGAGGTCACAAGTTCAAAACGAGAGGGGGGCAGAGTATGTATGCCTTCGTAGACTTAGCAGTCAAATCGCTGCACGGAGGTGGGTCCCTTGTCCCACAAAAAAGAGGGTCTCATACACCAATTTGGTGTCTGGCTTGGCTGTGACCATAAAATTGGATAATAATAATAATATAAAGTTTGAAGTATTGTCATGATAACTTTTTTAAATATTATAATATTTTCAATGTCGTAAGTTGTTGAGGTATGTAGTCAAATGTCAAAATCATTATGATACAAAATTATTAATTCTGAATTAACACTTAATATAGTTTTGAAATCCTAAAAAATATTGATAACAACCTTGCAATTTAAACCATAAATGTGGATTAAAGGTATCTTATAGAAAGATATTTAATATATATATATATATATATATATTTTTTTTTTTTTTTAAATGATATTTTTCTATTATATTAAAACAAATTAAACAATATAATTATGATGACATAACTATATACTTGTATTATTTAATAACAAACATTTAAATATTCAAGTTAATTTTTTAGACCACATACACCATGATAACAACATATTACTATGAAATGTATTTCTCTTTCATGGTTAGGGACATAATTATCACGTTACAAAAGGCTTTTTTCTAATAAAAAATTGCAATTGCGATATACAAAAAGTATTTAATCACCACTTTAGTGTGTGTAAACATTGACATTGTTGCAACATACCATCACACCGAAACACATTCAATCATATATGTTGAGTATTTTGGGCGCTAATATATTGTTGGACAAACATTGGAATACCAATGATAAGCCATAAACAATTGTTTCTCAATGTGACATAGGTTGACCATGGTGCGTCGAAATTGCATCAATGGAGTGTTGGAACACTAACATGGTGCTACAAAAATATTTTTCAATCACAATGGTGCTACAAAAATATTTTTCAATCACAATGGTGTATGGTTATTGAAATATGCTAGAAGTGTAATGGCATACCAATGAGTGGAAAATTCAACATAGTTGGGAAGATATTTCTACATTATAAAATTTGATGTTAAATTTAATATCAATTTATGGGCGAAAATTATACCCAAAAGTAGTAGTGAATATTGAAATAACTAAACACACATGTAAACATAACCCTAAATAAAAAGACCTAAGTGCCCTTAATAAGAAGTTTCCTTTTCTTTCTAAAAAGATGTGCTAGAACCTCCACTAAGGTGGTGATGTTAATTTACCAATATTTGGGAAAGGGAGAGAGTCAAAGATGCAATGGAAGCAACCAACCAATCCAACAAGGAGAAAGCAATTAAATGAAGAAGATAACTTATTGAGAAACCTCCATCTAGTAAAGCATTAAAGGAGATAGAAGATCTAAGTAACCCAAAAACATGAAGGGAGGCAAGAACCCTAAATCAAAAGTTTGGCATCAATATGACATTATTTCAACATATAAGAGAATGAGAAAAGAGACCCATAATAAAGAGGAAAGGAGTGACTTAAATATTTCACTAGTCATTATACAAAGTGACGTTTCCATTATAATTAATGCATGGTTTTTCTCAATAAATTGTGAGTTAAAGGATAATACCATAGGTAAGGTTAGGAATAATCACTCTCTAATCTACAAGTAATGAGTTACAAACATGGTAAAGTATGAAAAAAATACAACTCACACCATGTAACAAGACTAAGGGATTAGGAAAGTTTGACCAAGTGAACACCGTTAAAAGCATGCCCTAATGGATCTAGGTACATTGAGGACCCAAAATGAGGCACTTCAAACAAAACTAGAGACTGAGTCAAAGGAGAAAGGCCCACTATTGATTCATTCAACTAGAATGTACGTCAAATGAGAGGATTTGAAAGATCTAGTAAAGTCTAACATACGACCATTGAGGGTCTGAGATGAAAGGGAAAAAGTGCAAGGGGACCATATAATAACACTAGACACCAAGTGGAGGGATTAAAATCACATATCTAGACCATGCCAAGGTAATTTACAGGAGGAAACTCCAACATAAGTGATCCATATCTAGGATAGATGGAAGGTCATTAATGGCATCCACTAGCATCTTGTGTAGAGAGAATGTGCGATGAGTGCCCCATGTAGTAGCACCATAAATCGTTATTTGTGGTTAATATGAAGTGTAAAATCAATACTATGATTTGAAGTGTTTGTTGAGAACAAGTGGAAATATAATGATTAGAACACTTCAACAAATAATTCTAAGCAATATACTAGCATTCAATTTCTTGATTACTATAACAAAAACAGTATTAGGTTGCAAAATACCTACCATTATTCACCTTGGAAACATGGCGTAATTGAATGAAAGAATAAAATATTAGTTGAGATGGGATGTTGCATGCTTCACTCTAGGGAATAAGCCTTAAAACTATGGGTTGATGCTATAGTTTTGCAATTTATCTTTGGAATTGATTACCCACTAGGTGATTTTTAAGTTTCACTTTAGAAGAAAATTGATCATATAGAAACCACAATATGAAACATTTTCTAATGTTTAGAAGGTGATAAAAGGAAAAATTAGATCCTAAGGGTTCCTAAGTGTATCTTTGTTGAATACAAAAAAAATGTTAAGGCATATAGACTATTTGATATTACTATATGTTAAATATTTATTAAAGCAAGACATTAGGTTTGATGCATATAATTCATGTTTAACTTCTTTTAGCGATTATGTTTTTGCTTCATCAGTTCAGTATTTTGATTATGTTTGATCCAGATTGTGCGGAATGAAATTAAAGGTAGGAAAGGAAATGAACACACGCAAAGATGAATAGAACAAAGAGCATGGTGATATAGTGAAAACCCTACTTCTATTAATAAATGATATTGTAGAATATTGTAGAACACAAACAAGCTAGAATGGTGCTAGTTATATCTCAAGAGAGAGAGAGAGAGAGAGATGGTGGCTACACACATTTGTAAATTTATTATAAGAGGCCAAGAGAAAGGCCTCTTAAAATAAAGAAAAAAACCTAGAGGTTCAAAACCCTAGCTGTAGAAGATGAAGCGCCAAATGGTTTGCATGCCTCGAGGTGGTTAGTTGGTACATCAACTTCCTGGGGAGAAAATTTTACATACAGTATCCATCTTGGGTGCAAAATAGCTCATTGAAATGAATTATCAGAGGAATACGACTTTCCACTAGGGCTAGGGAATGTCATGGAAATCCCTGACCCCCCAAGTTTCTAAAAATCATCATTTAAGGCTTTAGAATGGCTCCAAAAGTTTGGGACCCAAAAACCATGGAAAATTTTACAAGAAGATAAAGAACCATTGAGTTAGTGGAAGAGGTGGGTGGCCACTAATATCCAAAATGATCAATGCTCTTACAAAAGCTCCAACTAAAAGTGTTACGCTTAGCTCTAGTACTTCTATTTCAAGAAGATTTAGTCACACACCTTCCAACTCATAGATTCTTAAATATTTTCAGTGTACTTTAGATTGTCAAATATACTTATGATTAAAGCATGGTTCCCTAAAATAAGCCTAAATATATTAAAAATACTCTAACTTCACTTGGATGAAATGCTATATATCCTTTAGATATGTAAAGGATTAAATTTTATTAACATTGGGAAATTTTTCACTCATGGTTAAGGCAATAGAACATAATGATCCTCAAAGATTTTAAGAGCCAAAGGGAAAGTTGTCCATATACTTATGTTGAAAGTATGGTTCCCTAAAGTAAATTAAATAGATTAAATAGACTCTAAATTCACTTGGCTTAATGTTAGTGATGCTTTAGATGCATAAAGGACTCACTTTTAATAACAACGGGAAAACTTTCTAGTTGTGGTTAAGGCAATGGAATTTAATGATCCTCAAAGATTTTAAGAAGTTGAGGGAAATCCCTTAAGGGAAATAACCATGCATGATGAATACAAATATACTACTTTGGTTAACAATTGCACATAACATTTGGTGTCCCTCCCTCCATGTCAAAAATTGGTTGCAAGTTGGTTTCTCATATTAAATTTAACTCAAATAGTGGTATTGAAAAACACAAACCTAGGATGGTTTTAAATGGGCTATCACAAGTTGATAAAATTGATTATAATGGAATTTTCTCTCTAGTTGCTAAGATAAATATTATCATAATTATTAGTCTTTAGAATTTAAAGTTGGGTGGGAAATCCACCAAATGATGTCAAAAGTACTTTCTTAAATAGGAACCTAGTCAAGGAAATGTATATGGTTCAACCACTTGTATATGAAATTATTTCTTCTTTGGTGTGAAAATTCATAAACCTCTATATGGTGTAAACCATGCCCCTAGATCTTGGTATCATGAAATTGGTGAATACTTTCTTGAGCATATATTTCAAAGGTGTCTGTTATCACTAAACAAATTTCAAAGGAAAAGGGTAAGGTAAGAAAGATTTGGTCTTGGTTATTGTCATGCTCCTTTCATGCATAAGAAGCACTTGACAAACTCAGGGTCAGCATACATAAAAGTTCTTTGAAGGCTCAAGCAAGGCAAGCAAGTTTCAAGGTAGATGAGAAGGACATTTCAAGATAAAGAAGCTCAAGACAGTCAAATTTGGCATGTAAGCTGTGTTTTTGAAATTACACAGCAGTTTCGTAGCGCGCTACGAAACTGCTGTAAGTGATGCCTAATGCACAGCAGTTTCGTAGTGCGCTACGAAACTGCTGTAGCTACATATTGTGATTTGATGGACCATTTTTGTAAGACAAAGGGAAATATTATTTGAAGAGGAGGGTCTGAAAGGGAGCATTCACGAAGTATAAGTGTCTAGCAAAGGCAAAACAAGGAAAGGAAAGACTTTTATGAACTCCAAATATGTTATGAAAATAGCAGTCGACTTCCAAAGGGGATTAACAAGCAGTTAAAAACTCATCTCTGAAAAGTGAAAGATGTTTTCATTCCTAAGATTCTGAAGTACAAAAACCTCTTCCACTTTCTTCAAATCCATTATTATTTGAGAGAAATGAATGATCAAACTTGCGCTACGAAACTGTTGTAGGTGCAGTTTTTCACAAGCATATTTTTACACCTGTTTTTCAAAGACTCATTCTGGGCGGTAGAAAAGATGTTTCAAAAAACCAAGAGAGGTTTTTGTTCAGCATGGATTGGTTCAAAAAATCCTCCTTCAGTTTTTCGAAATACATTTTTTATGAGAAGTTATGAGCTCTGTCCCAAGACCTATTTTTCAGCCAGAACAGAGCAAGGGACAGTCTCCTAGTTTCTAGGAACAGCAAAAGGATGAGTCATCAAGGGCCAGCTGGAAGGTTATGAGCACCATCAAATTCGAATTCATGGAGTTTTAGGTGTCAAATAATGTTTTAAATGTTTAGATAAGGTTGTTGTAATCATAATAAATAGTTACACTCCTAGTTGTATTAGGTCTCTAGGACTCCTAGTTAGCTGTCCTTTGTATTAAATAGTTAGTTTTAAGTGTCAATAGGTGTCAAATAAGGAGGAATTCGAATTCCCCTCATGCTGGAGGAAGGAATCTACATGAACTCTATATATGGGAGAAGAAATAATGTATTAGGGGTTGGAAAATTTCATGGAAAAGCTTGTATTTGGCCTATGTAAGACTCATTTTCAGTAATACATGCTTGAATTTACTTCTCAGGATTCATGAAGGATTTTTTATGTTCAGAATATGTGATGTTGTCCTTTTCTTAATTCTTATAGTGGTATGGATGTATAATCACTCAGAATTCACTGAATGTGCTCTGACTTCCTGTATACATTTATAAACTGTGTGGTCCCATATGAGTTTATGTTCTGAATGTTTAAATGCTGAATGCCTTGACTTCCATGTAGGGTTGAGTTCATTGTTATATTGAGGTGTTGTTGACTCTATAAGCCCAATGGATAGTTTTGTTTAATGTGTTTCCACCATTCATATTTTTCACAGTTGTTCTATAAGAGTTAGCCATCTTATCTTTAATCAAAATCATTAATCCATCAAGAGAGAGCCCTCTCAGGTTGAGGAGGCTAAGCCTCAGCCTAAAGTAGGTTGAAATAGTTACTTAGAGTCAACCTGACCAGCAGCCTATCAGGATCTGATTTTGAGATAACAGTGTCAATGATCCAAATTTATGTTTTAGGAGAGAAGGTAGTGGCATTAACCTATTGGCTCTTTGTGTGGATCATATCATTTCCATAGGATCTATTTAAGCCTTTATTTATTCACTTAAGAAAGATTTGATGCATGTCTTTGAAATGACATATTTGGGTTTGCTTCACTTTTTTCTATGATTCATATTTTTCATATGGATATTGGTATTTTCAATTCTCAACCTAAGTATACTTTGGATTTGTTTAAGTAATTTAGAATGGTAGCTTGCAAACCTTCACCCACTTGTCGTTAGTCAAGAGTGAAACTAAGTATTTTGTGATTTTCCTTCACTTGGTGTTACCTTGCACTACTAGTGGGTTAGTGGTCTTATATATTTGACGCATACTTACCATGATATATCCTATGTAGTTGGATTATGTGTTTTTTTTCAATTCTCAGCCTAAGTATACTTTGGATTTGTTTAAGAAATTTAGAATGGTAGCTTGCAAACCTTCACCCAATCCTCTTTAATTAAGAGTGAAACTGAGCGTTTTGTGATTCTCCTTCACTTGGTGTTACCTTGCACTGCTAGTGGGTTAGTGGTATTATAGATTTAACTCATACTTGCCATGACATATCCTATGTAGTTGGTTTGTGTTCTTTGTTTATACAATATCCTCATGAATCCCGTTGGAAAACTACCAAGAGGATTATCAAATATCATTAGGGAGTTATATTTTATGGCCTCAATTATGGACATCGCGATGACATGTAGTTGATAGGATGTATAGGTTAAAATTGGGTAGGGTATGTGGAAGAAAAGAAGTCTACTGCATGACATATTTCCACTTTCAGTTCAAGCCCCATCAATTGTCAAATGAAATGATAAAATCTCATGAATTTTCCACTATTGAGTCAAAATATAGAGCATTAGTTGAGGCAAGGAAATAATCTTTAGGGATTAAGCCCTTACTTGAAGAGATGGATCTACCCTTGAATACTTCAACTCACATGCATGCTGATATCAAGGTGTTATTCTATTACCGCTCACCTAGTTTATCACTCTACGAACAAACAAATTAAGCTCCATTAGAACTATATTAAATGCTTATTTGGTGAAGGCATTCTTCAATCGATGTATTGTCCTTCTAAAGAATGAGTTGCATACACTCTCACCAATTCTTTCACAAAATCCAATTCATCAAGTTAGGACAACTTAATGGTCACATATTCCCTTGAATACTTCAACTCACATGCATGTTGATATCAAGGTGTTATTTTATTACCGCTCACCTAGTTTATCACTCTACAACCAAACACATTAGCTCCATAAGAACTACATCAAATGCTTATTTGGTAAAGAAATTATTCAATAAGTGTATTTTCCATCTAAAGAATAAGTTGTGTACATTCTCACCAAATATTTCACAAAATTCAATTCATCAAGTTAGGACAACTTTGTGGGATCATCAAAGCATCAACATGATGTTGCCTTCTCTTTAGCACACCATGGCCCAAACCAAGTTTAAGAGGATGTCGGTGTTATAAATTTTCCATTATTTGTACTTAAATATATAATTGACTTAGTAGACCTAAAATATATTTTATGTAAGGCCCTATTAATATATCCTCAGTTTGATGTTTAGAAAGAAATTTAGTGCTTCCTTATTAATAAGTTACTTAGAAAGTGGAAATGTGTAAGTCTTACAATAGTTAGCATGGATCTAGTCATTACATAAAGGGGCTTGAACGTAATTGTAAATATTATGTGATAGCATAATTTTATGCATGTGAATAAAGCTTATAAAGTGAATTTTTCTACCTTTATAAGGATTTCTCTATTATAAATGCTCTCATCTCTAGTGGCTTAACTTTTTCAATAGTCTCGTGACTAATTGCTCAAGATTCATTTACACGTTTAGTTAAAATTCTAACACAAAGATATATGTAAATTCAAGTGGGTGTGGTAAAAATACTAATAATCCTAAGGCTAAACACCCATGCAAATATACATGCCTTCATTATAGTTTTAATTGTCATACACATCACAAACTATATGTTCATTTAATTTATAGGCATTGTTTTTAATAAATGTTAGGCTATTATAACCCATACACAAATCCTAAATGAAACCATTTAACAATTATGAAAAGGGACGCAATATCCTTTTAATTTATATCTGATCTAGGTGGCTCCAGACATGCTCAGAATTCAAAGTGGCTATGGAAAATATCAAAAATCAAAGTCCTTAGTTTGAAGTGCAACCAATACCATATCGTAGTGTCCATCACCATGATTCCAACGGTGTGAACGACACTCAAATCCGAGTTCGTATGCCCAAGTTATAGTTGGTCAAAGTTTGGGTCAAACTTGGCCAAGTGACAATCTTAATGAGACAAAAAATTGGCAGAAACTCGACACACGGAGTCCAACCTGCACCAGAAAGGGAGAATTTGTTTCCTACTTAATGCCCAGTGACCCTTATTTTCTAGCAGATTAAAAGTGACTTATTGTTTAAAAAAAAAAATTACAATTAGGGTGGCGGGCTGCCACCCCCACCACCCTCACCACATTGTATCATATATAATATAAAAAAAGAAACAAAGAATCCAAGTGGTGGGCTACCACCTCCTCCACACCCCACGGTCCATACAACACACATGTATTATATGGTGGCGGGTGGTCGAACCCCACCACCATATAGCCCGAAGGCCCAACTGCAACCCATATATATTAATGAACATATTTCGACATAAAATGTTTCCAATGTATTAAATTCATACCATATGCTCCAGCGGGTGTCGAATCCACCCAGCTTAACCACCAGATGGTTCACTAACATAGCAACATGCCACATCCAATAAACACATAACGTTACAACAACAAATGCCAAACGTTAACATAAAACTTGCAACCTCCAGTAAGATTCACGGTAACCGCATATCACATGTGCCATATTATGTAACTGATGTTGGGCTCAAAAAAAAATACCATCATATCACCATTGTTTTGAACCCAACCCGTCTCCCCACTAAATGCTGACTCCACTGTTGGGCCAATGGCCCATCCATTGGAGTATCTACTTAGAGAATTATATTTAAACTCATTCATTTTCCCAGCGGACCAAACCCACGGAGGATAGCCCTGCAAAACCATGAGCGAATCAGAGGAGCAGAACCATGAGAGGGGGAATATGCCAAGATGCTGAAAGATTCCCTTAGAGGGCTAGAGGTGTTAGTGTCAAAATTTGTCAAGCTTATAGTCATTTTTGCATGTTTTCTTGCCACGATTCCAACCGTCTAGTCTGTTTCTCCATATGAGCAGTAGCAATTTAGTTATCCAACAACAAGGAATCTTTGCAGAATCTTGTGGAATCTAAAAAATTTCTTTGGAGGTCGATTTTTTATAGAGGCATAATGATGCCAACTTTATAGTCATTTTTCATAGAATTTCGCAGGGAGCACAGTGGTGTGCTCGAAATTTTCATCCAAGCAGTGGATTTTTCAGCCATCCTCAAGAAGGAACCTTTAGGGGAATCTTCGAGATTCCTGAGGGTTCAAAATTTGACGATGTGAGAAAGGGGCAAAGTTTATAGTTGTTTGACACAATTTCATGCCATGAATTCAATGGTGCAATCCATTTTGTCAGTTAAGCTTTGCATTCTTCATCCATCCCCGAAAGTGGAAGTATATGATGCATTTATTGTCATGATTTTAGTATGATTTTATGAGATGATGTTTTGTTGTCACGATCCTTGTTATCATTATGTTGAGAGATACTTGTATGCCACGTCATGTGAGATTTTATTAGTTTGTCATGCTAAAGGAGTGCCCATTTGAGGGAGAGTTCCTATAGGATTACGTCTCATGGAGAGACATGCCACTCTTGTTGAGGGAGTTTGCACATATGAGTAAGAGTTCCTGAGAATGTCTCGTGGAGAGACAAGCCACTCTAGTTGAGGGTATTCATCCTTGTAATGAAAAAGAATATATCATGTACATCATCATCATTTGCAACATTTAATGAAGCATCCTCCCCACTTTTGACACCAGGGCCTAGAGACGCAACCCACACTGGGTGAACTTCGTTATCATTGTGTTTGTGTCCTTTGATTTGATTATCGTTATTATGTTTATTATTCTTTGAAGTATGCACATGTGATTGTTCAATACTCTTTCATATGAAATTCTACTAACATCACATAAGTAAAATACTTTTTTTTAATTCCAGTAGCTAAAGAGATTCAAATCAAGTTTGGTATCAGAGCGATCTTCTCACTTATGTGAATTGCGAATGTGAATGATTGAACATGCATCAAGAGAAGGGAAATGGAGAACAACAAATATCTCTATAAGGACCTTGTCAAGATGGCACGCATGGTGGACATAATGTATGCATATTAAGAGGAGAATAAGTCAAGAGAGAAATGGGGAGAAAGAAAGAGCATAGGATGGCTCCATCTACCCCCTCGAGTAAACATTCATCTTATTCGTCATCTTCTCATCATTCGGATGAGGAGATCAATTAGGTCCTTCAAGCAGAGAATGTTGAGTTGAGGAGACTTATACAAGAAGAAAAAGAGGAGAATCAAAGAATGCACATTTAGTTATGAGCCACAGAAGAGGCCTTGGAAAAATTGAAGTGCAACGAGGAATTAGCAAATCCATCATCACTTACTCCAGAATCGACAACTAAGGTAAACAATGTTGATATTTCTTCAATTTATTTTTCACATGACACTATTTATGTTGGAAACATGGAGGTACCCATTTCAGGAACTGGCATGAGACTCCCTATCAAGATGGGGTATAAAGGAGGAGGACTTGGTGTTAATGGACAAGGAATGACTCAGCCATTGGAGGTGGTACAAAGACCTCAATTCACAGGTTTGGGATACAATGAAGGAGAGTGCTCAAAGTGTTAGAAGCTTCCAAGACATTGTTGAAGCCATCAGAGAAAGAGAATGATAGGCACACACCACCATCCTCCCATGACAGTGAACATCACAAAGGGAGAGCTAAGGGAAGATCGCATCTCTAGAATTGCACTAGAGACGGTTAAGAGAGGTATAAACAATCTTAGTATTGTTAAGCAACATTTTTTCATTGTCCCTGTACTCCCTGTCTACAATCTTGGAGGACCTCTACAGTGTATTGACATGCTTTCCCATCATGAAGAAACTCCCAGTATGTCCCTCTTCATGAGCAAAATAATCCCGCTTTACATCATTTCCTAAGAATCTTCCTTCTATCTCATTTTACAAGACCGGTGCTACTGACTAGTTTTCTCCTCGCACCGCTTTACAGAGGTTAAAACTAGACCTCGTGCCAATCGGATCAACTGAGCCCTTTTCTAGTCATGTCAATCCTCTTTTTGAAGGTTTTTTAAATAAGGAGCCGAAGCTTCCATGTCTAGAAGGAAGTTGGTAGATGGTTGGGCTGGATAGAGCCAAGGAAATCAGTTTGGGCTCCTTTCCCCTATTAGGATGGAACAACCTCAAGAGATAAGACCTTCTCCCATGATGAGAGGAACCATCTCCCATCCATCCAAGCTATATAAACCTCTCTTTTTCCGAAGCAAAAGCTAGTTGGAGTTTTGGAGCAAGTTTGAATAATCAGCAAGTCATCTATAACTTGTAGCTTTCTAGTGTGTGTTTGAGGGAGAATAGTGTGATTTTGGTTTGGTTTGAGACTAGAGGGAAAGAGGCCTTAAAAATTCCATTGTTGGGGCTATCCATGAAGTGCTAGCAGAAGTGTGGGAACCCGGATACGTTGGAGGAGACCAGCAACGTCAAGGCACCAGTTGTAATCTCTTTTTGATTTATATTAATGCAACTATCGATTGATTTCCTACATGAAGTGTCATTTTACATCTTTATGGATTAATGTTCCTTGACCTATTAAGTAGGTTGAATACAATATTGCATGCTATCATGTTTGTTGTTGTTGTTGTTTGCTTGTTTCAGGTATTCGAAGGAAGGAAATGGAAGATAGCTGGAGTGAGGAAGCAGGATCATCACCAAGCGGAATAGTGTTCTAAGAGGTAGGCCCTCTTAATTGATTCTAGCTTAAGGAGATTTTCCATAGATTGTTTGTTTATGGCTAGACCCACTCTCTTGGGCTAGAGGAATTGTTTGTGTCCACATTGAGAATTTACCTGCACCACAAGTTGGCGACTCCGTTGGGGAGCCAATCCTTTTGTTTGATTGATTGTCATTTTATGGTTTTGTGTGAAATTTTCTAGTATCACCATTTCCCTTTAGTGTTCTCTACTTTGCCTGGTTTACTACTCTAAGCCTAAAATTTACAGTGGCAAGTCTGGTCTTAGCCTTTGAAATTTTTTATTTTTTTCCTTGAATCCTCAGTCAACGCATTTATTTTTCTGACAGTCGCGCCGATCAGCACGAGTTTCTCAAAAACAGTCACGTCGACCCCTTTTTGGCGTGTGTTTTTAGTTAGGCAATCATGTCGATTCTTGTAGGTGAAGATCAGGGTTTACCCTAGATCATAGCCAATGTGTCTTGCCCTTCTGATTTCTGTCTCTCAGCTTGTTTTGACTGTGTTCTCCCTGGCTGGAAAGCTCTTTTAGCTTGGTTTGTATGATTGGTTGATTTGCATTTTCTTCACTTGGTTTCTTGAGTTCTTGGATGGTGTATAACCCTAGGGCATCTAGGTCATCACCCATTCACTTGTTTGCCTGCTCAAAAAGTCAAGTCGATAGTCAAATTTTCTCCTTGCATTTCATTTGATTAGTCCTTTTGTTGCTTTGATTTCCATTTAAAAAGTTTGAAAAGTTTCGTTTAGTGTTTGAGTGTCTCTTTTTGGGCATAGATCACGTTTCCTGTGTTGTTTTTGCTTCAGTCTTTGCTTCATTAGTCTTGAAAGGAATTCTCTTTTGCGCTTTGTGTTTGCTAGTGATTGATTGTATTGCAAATATTTCATTGAAGTGTTTGTGAAAGATTCATTCCATCATTTCATTGAAAATACATGATTCTAGTTTGTTGAATCAATATGTTACATTAGATAGCATCATTGAATGTTAGAGTTGCATCATCACTTGCATTGGAAAATAAATGAATTCTCTTTACTAGCGAAAGGGCTAATTGAAGTGCATTTGATATGAAATTTAGGAATTGGAAAGAGTTTTTCATCATTTCTGTTTTCAAAAGGCAAAATAGTGAAAAATCATTTTGCTTTCAATTGCTTGTTTTGTTGCATTTGAGTGTGTTTTCTACTCTCATTAGTGTAGACAATTCATCGAATTGAAAGGGTCTTATCTCATTTAGCTGCATATAGGTGTTTTTGAGTCACATTGATAAGGCCTGAAAACCGAGACATAATTTCAAGATAAACTCTAAAATGTACTCAATTAACCTAAGGCACATTTGAAATATAACAATCACATCTTAGGACCTATAGGCTAGAGACGTGTTCCGACGTCTTAAAACCTAGCAGCTGTTGTTCGCTTAAGCACTAGACAACGCTACTATGGACTTGTGCTCCCCATACCATCGAGTATATAAAGGGAGACCCCACTAGGTTGCAATCCTTTATCCATAGGAATCCAAGTCTGCCACCTTGTAAACATGATACATCAAACACAACATTCGGGGAGATTGCATGCCCATACTTCTCGGTTCGCCGGGAGGTATTCTGCAGTTAAGTTAGCTGGTAATCCTTTTTACCTAGATCATCCTCAGTAGTCATTTTCATCTTTTTGACTCCCTAAATATAAAATATCACTCGAGAAATTTTCCTTTCGAGCTCGTTTCAAACCGAAAGTGATAGAGTCACGCTTGCTTCTTTCTCAACTCTTAAAACATGAAAGAGCACCATTTTGTTTTTGTGTCTTAAAAAATTGTTGTCCACGATATTATAACATCTGTGTTAGTATTTTTTAGACCACATCATGAGTATCCCTTTAAATACATTTTAAATCCCTTGAAATCAATCTCTCTTTTGGTTATTTGAGACAAGATCATCATGGCTGAACCAACTGGTTCGCCTAGTTCCTCTTCCTCTCCTCTGTCTGAAATATTGTCTGAGGATCCTTTTCCTGAATTGCCACAGTCGCTTGAGGACCAAGGTGTTGAGCTTGGAATTGTTTTGAGTATTCAACCTTTGTCATCTCGTCCTCCCCCTTCAGATACTAGGTCACTTTCTGACATTGGCCTGGAATCTTTGGATAACCCTATCCAGACTCCCAAGAGTCCGCCGACTTCTGAAGGTCAGCTTGGACTGGTTGTTTATCCTTCGAATCCTTTGTTTGATCCTGTTGTGATATCACCACAGCGTTTGTACAGTCCATACGATCAGTCGGGTATTCCTTTGGAATTATCCCCTCAAACATCTTTGGTATTTTGTCGTCATCTGTTTTCACCCACGGAATCAGAAGGCGAAATCCTAGTATCCTCTCCAGGTCACTCGGAGGTTTCCACTCCATGCACAGTCGAGGAGCGGTAATATCCTTTCCCTCCTAAAGGTTTCCCTTACATGGGAAGCATTCTGACTAGTGTTCATCTTGAGTTACTGTGTAATTACATGAATTTAGCTTAGTTGGTTTCAGGCATGCCTATTGCCTCATCATTGTATCATAACCCTATTTGGGAATCTGGTGCTATGCCTACCACAGGTCAGTTCATTTAGAACTCAACCTCCCAACAAACAGTGATTTTTATAGTTACTTCAGTCCAAGTGCAACCCACCATTCCCAATACTCTTGTTTCATCGGTCCAAGTAACCCGTCCAGTTCAACCAAAAATATTGAGTCATGTCGCTATCAGTTCTTCGATCCCTCTAGTAAGTGGACAAGCTATTCTACTACCTGGGGAGAAGAGTCTGAATGTCTCTATGATGTCTGGCACAACCAATGTGAGTGGCTCACAACCTCCATGGTTAATGTCCAGAACCAACAGCCCCATGTTGGTCTATCTAGGTCAAGTCATATCCAGTACCAACAACCCAATGTTGGTCCGTCTGGGTCAAGTCATGTCCAGTACCTGCAACCCAATATGGCTCAAGGTCAGTACTAACCTCCTTATGTTCCATATGGTTCACAAGCGATGGTTAATTCATCATACATCCCTCAACTTGGACCCTATGTCCAGCCTGGTCCATCCGCCACACCTAGTGGGTATGGCCAGATACAGCTCGAGAACTTTCAAGTTGTCATTCCGGGAACTATTCAAGTACCTCTGCAACAGCAAGGGAAACCTTCATTGTAGCAAGGGCCATCCATGTAGCAGCAAGGGAAACCTTCATTGTAGTAAGGTCCATCTATGTAGTAGCAAGGCCAGATCATGCCACAGCAAGGGAAATTGCAACAACCGTAGGGGAAACCCTCACAACAGTTGCAACAAACCATGCAGCTGCAAATGCATTATGCACCACAATCCTCCCAGCCTATGCCTTTCGCAAGGACAACCTTTACAGCCGCAAAGTCAACCCTTGCAACCACAAGGTCAACCCGGGAAACAACAAATCTTATAGTCATATCAACAGGGTCAACCCTTGCAAGGGCAAGGGCATGGTCAAGTCTTGCAGCAGCAGGCGCAAAATCCTTATGTCTAAGGGAAACAAGTTCAACCTCCTTTTGTCGAAGGACAACAAGTCCAAAATCCTTATGTCCAAGGACAACAAGTGCAAAATCCTTACATCTAAGGGCAACAGGTCCAAAACCCATTCGTCTAGGGGAAACATGTCCAAAACCCTTATGCTCAGGGACATCAGGTGCAAAATCCATATGTTCAAGGCCAGCATACTCAATAGCCTTTTAACCAGTATGTTGCTTATCAACAACCTTTGGCCGGACAGTTTCAAGGCTTTCAAGGTCAGAATCCTCCCTACGGGCAAGGTAACCTACAGTGGGGGAAAAATCAAATGCCTTATGGACAAAATCCTCCACTTTGGGGAAAAAATCCTTACTAGCAGGGATGGGCCCCGCTAGTTGGGCCCCCTTATCGACCTCAAATGCCTTTCAATACTCAATTTCCATTCTTGGCTACACTGAAATTGCCAGATGTGTCTAGACTCACAAATAACCCAATTCTTCATTCGCCATACTGACCTCCAGTTCTGTCCAAGATTCTGAGCAATTGCCCAAAGTTTGAAGGAAAAGCGAAAGAGGACCGTCAAGCCCACGTGATGACATATCACCTCTGGTGCTCCTCAAATTCCACGTTGATGATTCCATTCGTATTCGTCTTTTCAATAAACTCTTACAAGGGCTGCAGCCAAATGGTATATCAAGCTACATCAGAATATCTATCATGACTTTAGCGCTCTTGTCTTGGCCTTTATCACACATTTCCAGCTGCCAGTTTGCTATGAAATTGGCACCCATCTGTAAACATCGCTCAAGAAAGACACTGTGACTCACATCTTCGATCACATCCATGAATGGAGACAAAGGCGCCATCTAATTAAGTTTGAAATTACTAATCAGTTGTTGACCGAGTGGTTTACCAAATCATTTGTAAACAAAATTGTTGAGGACATTTCTATGGGTGGATGCGTCACTGAGGAACAAGCCATCACAGGTGCCTAGTATCTAGACCTTGTTTATTCACGATCTGACACATTATATGATGTGTTACCCGATGCACCTAGACCATTGTCTGATTGATGACATCTAAGTCTCCAGATAGCCCTCTCGTTGATGGAGTAATTGGTTCAGTGACTCAAACCCCTGCAAAATATTCTTCCAAACAGAAGTCAGTCTCCAATGCTGCTCCCAATGATTCCTCTCGCAATGCATCCGGCCTTGGTAAACCCTCGGAGGTTCATGTTGCCCAGACTACCGCCACAGATAAATCCTCTAAAGGTAAGAAGAAAGGCAAAGGCAAGGGTAAATTCGATGCCCCAAAACAGGGTCCTCCTAAATAATCTGCTGGTGATGTTTCCCAATGGAAACCCAAGTATCCATGCCTCATCTATGAGGAGGATCACTATACTAAGGATTGTCCTAGATGGTTTGAAGTTAGTTGTTTGCTCAAAGGGACCCCAGCTGTCCTGAAAGAGCCCTTTCCATCTCAGCAGGCTCAAATGGTAAACCAACCTCAATCATTTGCTTCGTCGGGTTCACAAGTGTTCATGATGAGTACCCTAGTCAATGTGGCTACTAGGTCAAAAGATTATCAGACTCCTACCCCATCAGCAGGGAAAGAGAAAGAAGGTACCCCTTCTTCTTCCGCCCCATCCAGTTCTGGTCCTCTCCATATAGAGTGACCTAATCCTGATTTTTCCATTCAACCACCTTCTCAAGGTGTGCTTTGAAAGTCCTTGTACAATCCCAACAATCGAGCCACTCAACATTATAACATTGTTGAATATTTGGCTCAAGCACATTAGCTATGTCTACTCTCGAGGTCCTTCAAAGTTTTCCTTCTCAGCGAAAATCGTAATTGTCGGCTATTGGGGGTATTGATCTAGCTAACTCTAATATCATCTGCTTTGACATGGAAAACCATGTTTCACATTTACCTCATCAAATTTCCTTTCTCATTCAAGTAATCATAAATGAGAAAACCATTCATAGGACCGTCATCAATGAAGGTGCTTCTACCTGCATCATGTCTGTTGCTTGTTGGAAGGCAATTGGTTCTCCCACTCTAAACCAGTCCCCTAACACTTTGGAAACTTTTGACAGGCCCGATTTGCGACCATTCGGTGTCCTTCCCAACCTTGTCATTACATTAGAGGGCAAGGCGATACATGTTGAAGTAGAGATCGTTGACACTAATCTTAACTACAATATTCTACTTGGATGGAGCTGGACCCATGCCATGAATGCTGTAGCATCCTCCCTCTTCTGTGTGATTCATTTTCCCCATCAAGGGAAGATAGCCATAGTCAACCAACTGTCCTTCTTTTCCTCTTCCTCCTCGGATGGAAATGTTCCATATGTCAAGCACACCGGTGCTCCTTATGGAGTGTGGGTGCATGACTTTTCAAAGATGCTGCCTTGATGAGAATATTTCCACTCCCACCTCCTCTTTTTGCCTCTGTCAACATGATTTCGGTTAAGTCTGATCCTTGGGTCATTCCTTCACCAGATCTTGTTGATACATGGGACAAGGTTATGTCGTTAAGTCCCGCTGAAATTGATTATGTGGAAATTGTTTCGGCTTCACCTTCGGTATCCTCTGATCATCTTTGTTTCACGAACATATCTTGACGTGTCTTCTCATTCCCTGTGGCTTGGTTCTGGCTCGACAGTCATGTCTATTTGTCTTGAGAAGTTCTCTTCTCCACTTCCTATTAACATGTCAGTTTGAATCCCCTGACAGTGTTAAGATCTTTCAATCGAGGGCACCTTTATCTCTTCATAGATTCAGGTTTTTTCGCCCTCCCCGAGTTTTTACCGATTTCCCATTATTGCAATGGGGTTGTCATATTTTGACTCGTAACCCTCCCTCACCCAAGCAGCATTAGGGCATAGCCTTATATGAGTTCTAATCTATTATTTGACCGATTCGATGCTTACTTGTCATGACAATGGTAAAACTCTGATCTTCCTCTATGTTGATTGATTGCCCTCTCAAAAAGTACTATGATTAGACATTCTTGCATGGTTACTTTTGTACAATAGTGTGTTATTCATTTTTGTACAGTGTGGTTTGGTTTGTTATTTTGCAAGAAACTTTCCTGCTTATTATGTTTTTGTCTGCTTTGCAGATGTCGGTGCCTCCTCACATTGATTTTGCTGATGTTGCTTGCTATAGTACCAGGAATCTATCATCCATGACATGGGCCAATTATGACCCCCATGGTCAGTTGATTGATATTCAAGCTATATATCTAGGTTGAACAGATAATAACATCGCTTAGTATAGTGCGGTTATCGAATTATTGTCAAAAGTTGTCGCTCTTGGCATCCAGGAATTGGTTGTCAACCTTGATTCACAACTTGTTGTTCTTCAACTTAACGGGCAATATTCCGTCAGAAACCCTTAGATATTGAGAATGTATCTACGTATTCATCTGCTAGAGAGAAATTTTGATTACATTACATATCATCATATTCCTAGACACATGAATACATTAATAGATGCATTAGCTAATTATGTTCTGGATAGACATTTGTGAAACATGTAAAAACTCAAAAACAAAAACATTTGTACCATAGTAAGTAAGGAAGTAAAACATATATATGTGTGTGTGTGTGTGTTCTGGTAATGTTTTTCATACATCAAAACACTAAAAGATAATATGTGTGTTCAAAATACATCGGTGGCTCGCAGGCCTTATACATCCGTGGCTTGCAGGCCTAAAAAATGTGGAATGCTAGACCTATGCACTAAACAACATGATGCTCATGATAGCATGTAACTTCTCGGACTACGCGAGTCAGCAGTCGGCGGGTCCGATCTGACACCCCCATCGTATGCCTCTCGTACTGGCATGGGACATCACCCATCTGGGCATACTTTGGGATCCCATGGGTCAAACCCTCGAGATCTTGTGCAATATGCTCCTCATTTTTGCTTCCCTCCTAATAAGGAGTGACATCAAACTGTCGAGCAATGTGCCTAGTGATCAGGGACATACTGGAAGGGTGTTCTAGTCCAACATCTACATTCATAAAATCAAAATTTCATGAACACATATATCTCAAAAACAATAAAAAAAACATCAAAAAATTAAAATTGTTTGTTTTTTACCTCCATCACCAAAATCCTCCCCCTCTAGGAGCGGCATATCCAGATCTCTGCGGAATTCAGTACCACTGTAAGGCCAATCCTCCACTACGATCAGTTGTCATCATAGCCACGAGAAAAAGGCGGGTTTATAGGACATATGTTGGCCCCTAGTAACCCTGGGCATTAACTTGCTCCAACAGACCATTCATGGGTCTCATGGAATCGACAGATCTACCTCAGTCAGCTAGTATTGGAATAGTGAAACCTGCTCTAAGCAGAAGGTCACTAGCACAGACCCAAAGCAAAACTGCTTCAGGTTTCATGCCTTAGCTTTTGATAGTTGGCGCTTCATGTTGATTTTCATAGCTTCCGCCCAGTTAAATATAGTGGGCACTGTGAAGTTGATAACGTACTGAATCTTCAACTTGTTGGTCTCATGCAGCACTTGGGACCCAGTCGCTCCGTTGGTGGTCAACAGTAACACTCTCAACACAAGATCCCAGACATTCATAATCTCGATCTTGCCACTTTTGGATTTGAGAGCTTCTGGGCAATGTTCGACAAGAAACATGGTCACGCTTGCCCCAATCGGCCTCAACCCATATAGATTGACTGGTTCCCTTCTCTAGGATAGTCCTGTGAAGAAATTGATGTCTAAAGTTTCCAACTCCAGCTCTTGGTCACCAATGATGAAAATTTCCTGATTCACGTCCCAGAGACTGATCAGGTACCATAGCAACTCGGGTTGAGCCCGTAGACCTGGTGTAAGAAAGAATTTGAGGAGCCCACAGTTCCTCAAAGCCTCCAAGCAATTTGGATTATCTATTACTTGAGTGTCAATATCCTCATGCTTGCGTTCTTTCTAATCCACCATTTTTCACAATTTCTTCGTGCAAAAACCATGTAATCAAGTCAATGATCATCTTTAGCTGGAAAAATTTGGGTTGAAACGTCCAATTGAGAAAAAATCATGAAAATCCTTTGCTCACGGCGCTGACGCCACTGTTTTAAAAACAATGATGCCGACAGTGTGATTAGAAGTCTTAGCAGCCCCCGATCGATGCGATTCCATGCCCAGAAATTGTGCCGACCGAGGGCAAAAAAGCTTTGCCAAAACCTCCCCATGAAACCCAAAAAATGGATAAAAATAGGAAAAATCAGTATTGAAATGGAGCTTAAGGTCTTGGCTCTTACCTGCAACTGACCGATTGACGAAGGACCTCCCAAATCTCCCGCAATTTTCTCTGGAAAAATTAGGGCACAAGTGGGTAAAAAGCACTTCACACAAAGGTAAAATGGTAAATGGTAAAAAAAAATTACTTTTGCCCCATTTTATTCATTTTTTCATGAAATATTAGGGTTTTTGAGTATTTTTTTGACCTATTTTGCCTCAGAACTGAATAATGCATTTACCTTTCTTATGCAGTGAAAGGTGACAAATTGTCGATGATGGTACTAGAGTCGTGTTTCAGCTCTTTTCTCGACTCGTAAAACTCAAATGAAAAGATCACCGAGTTTTTTCCCTTTTTGACTCGTAAAAGATAATAAAATGGGGGGGTCTGCTTTCAAGCTCTTTTCCGACTCTTTAAACATGAAAAGATTGCTGAGCTCTTGTTGTTTTGAACTCATTAAAGGCTGGAAACATTGTGCACCCAGTATATGTTTACCCCTTTTTCAGGTTAGGATGCACTAGTTACGAAAAAAGTGCTCCTGACTGAAATGGTCAAGCGGTTCTCTCAAGTATCATTTTCTACTTTTTCAAGCTCGAGAGACACAAATGTACAAAAAGGGACCATGTGGAGTTTTATTTTCCGTGTCTTTTTCAAAATCTCTAAACATGAAAAAGATATTGAGTTACCCCTTTGTCGTACTCGTTAAAACATTAAACGACATTGGATTCGTCGCCATGACGAATATGAGCTTCTCCTTCCTAGGGCTCATTAAAATTACTAGGTCGAATTCATCCGAGGGATGAACTTACAGTGCAAGAATATGCTATCCCCTTCAAGATTGCGATAAAAAATAATTGGGGTACATGCCAAAAATGGTGGGGGGGAATTTCGAAATTCTATCAGTCGTGTCGGCAGCTCACTCTTGAACATGACACTTTCTGCTTCATGTCGGGTTGGGATATCCTCCTTTTCATTTGACCTTCCTGGGTTGGGCCGCTCATTTTTGCCTTCCATTTTATCTCTGTCGTGTCAGCATGACCACCGATCCTATGGATCTAATAGCTGCCAAACTCTGGAATCGTGTCACCGATATGTTCAAGGGTCAATCCTTCTATAGTTACACTTACTCCTGTTTCTCTGTATCGTGTGAAATCATTTGCATCCCTTTATCTCATGTCGATGATGTGGGATACCTCATGGCCCTCCTTCAACACGGTCGCTTCCTGTCAACTTCAGCTCATCCTCCAAGAAGCTGGCCAAGAGACTCCCTTCCAATACCTTAGAGCTTGCATGCCCTAATGGCAAGTTCTTCGCACTCGATGACAAGTTCACATCATTGGCTTTCGATCGGGTGATTTCACGGGTGTTCGACATCAGTTCCTTTATTTGCATTCCGTGAACTATGCTTCCCATACCTTGAGAGCCATTGTCATTATTGATGGTTTCTCTCGCGCTTGTTAACGGTTCACATCATTGATCGATAATCAAGTGACTTCCTAGCATATTTGACTTCAACACATTCATTCACATGTTAGGATCTGTAATTTGATCGGGTCATTTGAAGAGCAAGACCCTTGGCTAAGATTACATAAGTCCAAGTTGCGAGGCGATGTGACATGGTCATGTTAATATACATGTCTCTTTTAGATGGATGGTTTCGACCATATCATAAGTTGTTATATGTGATCCTTCTCATTGTTTGATGGCTGTGACCATACCTTGGTTTCATTATGATCCTTTCTATTGGATGGTTGCGCCCATACCTTGGATCCATTTACATGATCATTCTCTGGATGGTTGCATCCATACCACGATTCATGTATCATTATTCAGAGTTTTCAGTGATGTATATGTATCTATGCTTGCTTGCAGGTTTTCTGATGACGGACTCTAGTTCCCCGCTTCCACTTGTAAAGCATTTCACCCCTCACTCTAGTTCGGCCTTCACACTTTAGGGGGCATCTGTTACACAACATTTTGTCACTGTCCCTATACTCCCCATCTACGATCCTGGAGGACCTCTACAATGTACCTGACATGCTTTCCCATCATGAAGAAACTCCCAGTATGTCCCTCTTCATGAGCAGAATAATTCCCCTTTGCATCATTTCCCAAGAATCTTCCTTCTATCCCAGTTTACAAGATGGTGCTACTGACCAGTTTTCTCCTCGCACCGATTTACAGAGGTTAAAACTATACCTCGCACCAATCAGATTGACTAAGCCCTTTTCCAATCACATCGATCCTCTTTTGGAAGGTTTTTTAAATAAGGAACCGAATCTTCCATGTCTAAAAGCTTCGTAACAGAAGTCTGGTAGATGGTTGGGCCAAATAGAGGTGAGGAAATTAGTTTGGGCTCCTTTCCCCTATTAGGATGGAACAACCTCAAGAGATAAGACCTTCTCCCATGATGAGAGGAACCATATCCCATCCATCCAAGCTATATAAACCTCTCTTTTTCCCAAGAAAAATCTAGTTGGAGTTTTGGAGCAAGTTTGAATAACCAGCAAGTCATCTATAGCTTGTAGCTTTCTAGTGTGTGTTTGAGGGAGAATAGTGTGATTTTGGTTTGGTTTGAGACTAGAGGGAAAGAGGCCTTAAAACTTCCATTGTTGGGGCTATCCATGTGTCAGGCGGAAAGAGTCGATTGTGCGGACACAACCAACCTCCCTAGGAGCCTAAGACTCTCTAGTGACAAACAAGACAAACAAGAGCAATCCTTCTCTAAACATGCATTTACTATATGGGAAATCAAGTGTTTAGATCCTACCTGTAGTCCAACGCTGTTGTAGCAGTCCAGCTCCGCTGATCCGGATGAGCTCCTCCTTCACTTTGCAACCTGCATCCACTAACAATCAAACGATTAAATAGCACTTGATAATCTCATAGAATAAAACATATTTAACACATAGACCAAGGAGTACATGAAACAACTCATAAATAACAAGTTATTGAGAAGAATGGACTCATTTGCATTAATAGGTAACAAAAGGAACAAATACAACCTGAGCCTTGGTGTTGTGCAAGTCCCTCCCAGGGTCCATCAAGAGTTCTCCTTTACTTTGACAAAGCCCACCCACTTCCAAATAGAACAAGCAAAGATGGCAATCTCTCCTCACAAGCTTCTAAATGGGAGTCCTAATTCCTGCAGCATCTACCCTTAGAAATGTTTAGCTTCCAACCTCCCCTCCTTCTGGCCCAATGCCTGTATTTATAGTGATCTAGAGGAAGTTATTCAGGTCCACCATCAATGGGATAATCCCCTCTTTGGATGGGATAACTCCCTTATTGATGGGATAAGTTCCTCTTTGATAGGGGTACATGAACCATCTGGAGGCGCTCAATACACGTCGAACAACCTTCTAGAATGCTCTAGAAATGACCACAAGTAACTTTTTAAAGATGAAACTTGCGCATTTTGACCTTTACCGGGGGACGCACCTGCCCCTTTACATACAGAGCGTCCAAGGACGTAGCTTTTGTGAACATTGAGTGCGTACCCGCAGGTAAGGTTGAGAGAACCTGCATACCCAGAGATAAATACATTTATAAAGACTTTCTCTCTTTTTGGAGTTTGACATGGAGAACAGAGGCATAAGACTTGCCTAAGAGGATAGCATGACTGTTGATAGAGCCATACTAACTGTAAATAGTCATGGTGACATTTTTTAGTGTAACAGATTGCCCCCTAAAGTGCGAAGCCTGTAATAGATTAGGGTTTTGTATTATCTAGGAAGGGTGAAGCGCTTTATCATTTCAAGGATTATCTCGTGGAGAGCCTGGTCAGAACCTGCAATTTTCAACACAAAATACATGTATAAGATTATATCATCACTGAGGTAGGCATTCCCATACTCAGATCAAAACTTTAACTAACAGACTAACTACTCTGATACAGGAATGATCTTGCAGTACATCATAATCATAGACTTTTGTAGACACAGTATGGGCGCAGCCATCTGTTTATGATTAGTCTACTTAGATAATGAATACAAAACTCCTCGCAGCCTGGATGGTGGAAACTAGATCCAGGGTCTTCATTTCCGCTTCCCGAATTGGTACGATTCTAGCCATGCGAATAAATGAGTTGATGTCGAACATGGTAGAAACCACTCGATTACCAGTCGATGATGTAAACTGTTAACAAGTGTGAGAGAGACCACCAGTAATGTCAATGGTTCTCAAAGTACCCAGTACAATCCATGAGATGTGAATGAATGAGTTGATGTCGAACATTTCACGGAATCCTTCGATCGAAAGTCAATGATGTAAACTGACGTCAAAGGCGAGAAACCTGCCATTGATGCATGTAGACTTCAAGGTACTAACGATTTCTAAGTCATCTCTCTAGATAATGTGCTGATGTCGATAGAAAGCGACCCGTCGCAGGCAAGCCCACAACACGAAATCATTGTTCAAGTTGAAGAAATGTTGCTGTAAGGACTGACTCAGGGATGGTCAAATGGATGACAAGTATTTTGCAGATGAAAGTTTTGCTTGCAGACCTCTTGAACACAAAACGACATGACAGATGGCTTGGTGATGAATAACTCAAAGTTAATCCCCGGAACCCGGCTGAAGACTTCCAAAGTGGTTTGATCAACTGTGAGGTAAAAGATTTCCCAACCCAGGTGAATGAAAAGTGTCGTGTCCAAGAGTGGTAATAAAGTTTCTTCTGAGACAAAAGATAACAAATAGGCTCATTCTTCTCTCTTTTCCCCCACCATTTCTGGCAAGTACCTCTTTATTTTTAACAAGCTTGAGGAGGATAACATATGCTTGATTATAAGTTCATCCTTCGGATGAGTCCAACATAGTTTAGATTCGGACCCTAAGAAGGAGTGGTCCGTTCCTGTTTGTAATTGAATAGGTCCTTTACTGTGAAATTTTAACGAGTCCAGTATAGGAGAAACTCGGCGTTTTTCATTTTTAGAGAGTTTGAAAAAACTAAAGAAGACTCCAAGGTTGAACTTTTTCGTAAATTTGTGTCCGCCAAGCCCGAAAAAGTATAAAATAATACCTAGGGGAACCGCTTGATCTTGCGACCAAGGAGTACTTTCATGATTAGTGCCTCTGACCTGAAAAGTAAAAAGCGATCAAGGACACGTCGTTTTATTTCTAGTATCGAGTTTGAAACGACAAAAACCCGGCAATCTTTTCTTGTTTTTACGGTTAGAAAAGAGTTATAAGGGGACCGTCTTTTAATTCCGTTTTAACGAGTGTAAAAGAAACGCTCGGCAATCTTTTCATGTTTTGGGAGTCAGAAAAGAGCTTAAAGGTGACTCTAAGGTTTCACTTTTTCATAAGTTTTAATGAGTTCGAAAAAATGATAAAAATGTACTCATGGTTTTCATTTTTTCGTAAGTTTTAATGAGTTCGAAAAAATGATAAAAATGTACTCATATGGCCGACTTTCAATTTAATTTACGAGCAGGAAAAGACGGAAAGAACTCGGCATTTTCATTTGTTTTACGAGAATGAAAGATAGCAAAATAATCTCGGTATTTTCATGAGTTTAACGAGTCTTGAAAATAACTAAAATTGACTCGAGATAGGTTTCATTTTTACAAAAGCTTGAAACAGAGAAAAACTATGCTTCAAAGTAGTTTCATTTTTTCACAAGCTTGGAACAGAGAGAAAACTGTGCTTGATGCCCCCTAAGCATAACTGCTAGAGCGCATGCCCCCCAAACTTCATTTCATTCAACTAAGTACAAGCTGGATGGAATGAAGGTTCATGAACGAGATCATTTGAAAGACTCGACCTAAAACTGTAAGACAATTATACAAAAAACTGAAATAACTAACCTAAATACTTAACATTTATGAGATCTAGTCAATCTCTCGACTCAAGTAGAGGAGGATTTGTTTCATTTTTTAACGAGCTTGACACAGGAAAAGAACTATGCTCAGATTAGGTTTCATGTTTATGCAAGCTTGAAACGAAAAACTATGCTTGTTATAAGTTCACATGCCCCCAGCATAATGACGCAAATCGAGGTACATGTCCCCCAAGCTTCATTGCATTCAATGGGGTGGATGGAATGAAGCTTTACTTTCAAGATCATGGAAAGACTTGTGGGAGTTGTTTCATTTTTTATTGAGGTTGACACAGGAAAAGAACTATCCTCAAAACCCTTGTTTCATTTTTTAAACGAGCTTGACACAAGATAAGGAACTATGCTCATAACTACTCTCTACAATCTACCTAACAAAAACTTTACTCTAAAAACCTTGATTCATTTTTTAACGAGCTTGACACAAGACAAGGAACTATGCTCTAAAATTATTGATTCATTTTTTAATGAGCTTGACACAAGACAAGGAACTATGCTCTAAAAACCTTGATTCATTTTTTAAGGAGCTTGACACAAGACAAGGAACTATGCTCTAAAATTCTTGATTCATTTTTTAATGAGCTTGACACAAGACAAGGAACTATGCTCTAAAAACCTTGATTCATTTTTTAAGGAGCTTGACACAAGACAAGGAACTATGCTCTAAAATCCTTGATTCATTTTTTAAGGAGCTTGACACAAGACAAGGAACTATGCTCATAACTACTCTACAATCTACATACTTAACCTACCCTTGTTTCATTTGTTAACGAGCTTGACACAAGACGAGGAACTATGCTCAAAAAATTCGCATGCCCCCAGCATAATGATGCAAAGCGAGGTACAAGGAGCTTGACACAAGACAAGGAACTATGCTCTAAAATCCTTGATTCATTTTTTAAGGAGCTTGACACAAGACAAGGAACTATGCTCATAACTACTCTACAATCTACCTACTTAACCTACCCTTGTTTCATTTGTTAACGAGCTTGACACAAGACGAGGAACTATGCTCAAAAAATTCGCATGCCCCCAGCATAATGATGCAAAGCGAGGTACATGCCCCCCAGGCTTCATTGCATTCAACTGGCTGGATGAAATGAAGGTTTACTTTCAATATTTAACTTGAAAAGGGAGTTGTTTCATTTTTAAGGAGGTTGACACAAGAAAAGAACTATCCTCATACCTGATTCATTTTTTAACGAGGTTGACTCAGTAACAGGAACTGTCCTCATAATCCTACTTTCTACAATCTACCTACATATCCTAAAATCTAGCTGATTCATTTTTTAATGAGGTTGACTCAGTAAAAGAAACTTTCCTCACCACATCCAGTTTCATTTTTTAATGAGGTTGAGAGGGGAACAAACTATCCTCACCCACACTGATTCATTTTTTAACGAGGTTGACACAGTAAAAGGAACTTTCCTCGTCACATCCAGTTTCATTTTTTAATGAGGTTGAGACGGGAACAAACTATCCTCACCCACACTGATTCATTTTTTAACGAGGTTGACACAGTAAAAGGAACTTTCCTCGTACACACTGATTCATTTTTTAACGAGGTCGACACAGTAAAAGGAACTTTCCTCGTTACATCCAGTTTCATTTTTTAATGAGGTTGAGACAGGAACAAACTATCCTCGTCCACACTGATCATGGCTTCCAACTGGAAGAAATACATGTCAATGGACACACCTTGATCATGGCTTCCAAGAGGTCTTCATCAGAAGGAAGAATACTTCTTTGGAAGGAACACATGTCAAGGGACTCAAAAGGGATAAGAACATCGTGTTCAAGTAATCCCATAGAGTTTTCCATGTCAATTACCGGATCTAAATCAACAGTGAGAGGCTCACTTACATCGGTAACTGAAAACATGGGACCAGTCGCCACATAATTAACCCGTGGCAGGGTAGATACCACTTTAGAATCAGGAACATTTAGGGGTGTCATATTATTGGTAGTTGAAACAAGACTAGGGAACGAAAGCTGGTCTATAGTCACAATATTGCCATTGTGAGGGAAAGACATCACACGAAAGAGTGTCGATACGACAACTTTCATTGCATAAACATAGTCTCGCCCAAGGAGTAAATTGAAATCCAAGGGACCTCGAACTACCATAAGATCAATATAGACAGTTTTACCTTCCAAGGTAATAGAAAACTTAGGAAGGATCCCTAAAGGTTCACTGATGGTTCTGTTAAAAGCTTTCAGATTCTGCGTAATAGGCGCAAGCTGAGGGGAACCCAAAACTTTCCAAACAGTTGAGGATAAAATACTAACAGAAGCACCTTCATCTACCTGAGTACGATGTATGTCCCTACCACCAGCCTTGACAATGATTTGGAAAGGGATGGAGGAAGGAAGACGAGGTTCTGTCAGTCTATTCCAATCAAAGGAAAAGACCTCAGTACTTTGAGGGGGTTCTGTAGAAACAGGTGAAATGCCCCCTAGCATAGAAGAATCTGATGTAACAAGAAGAACCTGAGCGGTATGAAGTTCACTCTCTAAAGGGAAAGTGGGATCGACCGAATGTGAAATTGAATCGACCACTTGATCAACTAATTGATCATCAACCTGAGTGACATGAGTTTCACTCTCCAATGGGAGAGTGTGATCGACTATCCTTGAAGTTAAATCAATCACTCCGTTAGTTGATGGTAGGTTGGGAGAAAGTTTACGGTAACCCGTTGGAAATTCTTGCTGTGGAACAGTAAGGTTTTCCAACAATGTTGAGGCTTCATCCATGTGAGGGCAAATGTGAGTTTGATGACTCCCTTTGCATAACTTACAAGGAAACCTAACTTTACCCTTTTTCCCAGGAACCTGACTATCACTGGTTGATGGATCAACGGAAAGTTGATGAGATTTTTCTGACCATACTTCCAAGACCTTTGGAATACTAGGACAATTAACAAGGAAGTGGTCACCCTTACATAACCTGCAAGGGTATTTGGGTTTACGATGCATGTTGGAGTTTTCCTCAACACAACTAACACTTACAGTCGTGGTTGGTTGGTTGACTTTTTTCTTATCTTGCGTCTTCTTCTTCTTCTTCTTCTTCCCTTTCTTCTTCTTCTTAGCTACCTGGTTACTAGCATCAAGGCTTTTACCAGGCGAAGAGGAAGAAATGGAGGAAGAAAAATTAGGCGAAGAAGGTAAAGGGTCAACAGAAGGTTGGTGATGTTGAGATGGTGAACTCTGTTGAGGTGAAGCATCCGGTTGAGATGGAACAATTGGAGTATTTTGGGCCAACAAAGTTGAAAATAACCATATCGGTAAACCTATTGTAAATCCAGGTAATGACAAAGTAGCCATATAAGGAGGACCAACATTTCCAAAGTAAGGAAAAGTACTAGGATTCTCGTTAGGAGGGGTTCCTAGGTTGGTAAATTCCGGAACACTTGCCATTATATTCAACTTCAGTGAATTTTATTAACAATTTTAAAACTAAAATTAACAATTCACAATTCACACCTAACAATTAAAATTCACAATTCACACCTAACAATTAAAATTCACAATTCACACCTATGGTCTCTAAAGGTAAAAACAAACAAATTAACACGCGCTATCAAATCTAGGAGTCAAACCATACACAAACAGTAGCTTTCCGGACCGAAAACACTAGTTGGTGATGAAGCCCAACATCGTCGAATTCAGTACAGAAGTGGCGGGTGGAACAGTTACCCCAGCAACCTGCTTAATGAATAGACTGGACCAAGTTCCTCCACTTTAACCGTCTCGAGTGAAGTGAACCCCCCAGAAAATCCAAGTGAGTCTAGCCGACGTCTGCTCCAGGTACAGTGGGATCTTCCCTCCACCGTCACCTCGGTAGAACCCTAAAGATAATGGTCACTAAGGTTACCAACAACAACAAATGCACCTGGGGGAACAGTCTACACTCCGACAGCACGCAAGGGCAGAGTATCAAGCTCAATCCCCTTGCCGGCTCCTTGACAATAATCCAAGGTTTACCGACAAGTGACCCCTGGCTCCTCGACAATGGTTAATCCGAGGTTTACCGTTTGTAATACGTGCGTGTCTGGCATCGTTCCCAACGAGGGAGGATTGATCCCCTCACTGGTTCAGACACGAGCTCGTGCTTCTCCTTTAAGAGGAGCTTTCCCAGAGTACAAATGAAACAGTTGGATTTATCCTACCACAAGATGAGCTATTTGTTTGGTTTTGCTGTCTTGGAGAGTTAATTACTCTCCTACTCCAAGACACTAGCCTAAGCTATGTTGGTGTATCAGAGCCCTAGAAATGTAAAAAATACTAGATGAATTTTAATTAAGCGTTGTGTTATTAAGGCTGTTATTACTCAAATGGGTAAATGGATATGAAACCAATGGTGTTATGACCCGACTCAACTGAATGCAATCGAATATGATAATGTAATCTTTTCAATTCGATGAATCCTAACTAAAGTAAGGAGAGAGTTTCCATTCACTTCCAATAATGCAAAAAATTGATCACTAAGAGAAAATATAACAAATTCTCTAATGCACTAATTTTATCAAGAAAAACTAATGCAAATCAATTCCAAACCATTTTTTTATTTTTATTTTTGTGTAAATTCAAATCAAAGAAAGCTGATCTAAATCTACGATTGATTTTTCAGAATGTAAACTATGCAATGGTAATCTATGCACAATCCACTTGAAAAGTATGCAAATGTAATCTATGCACATTTTTCATTCATATTCTGAAAATGAGAATTCTAATTATGCAAATGTGATCTATGCAAGAGAATTCTCAAACACAAGATGATTCTAATGTAATCTAAGAACCAATCAAGTGCAAGTCGAGAAAATTGGGTGAGAGTTCCAAAGATCAAAACATAAAAACACTCAAAGGCGATTAACACTCATACACAATTTAGCCCCCCCCCCCCCCCCCCCCCGGCGAATGAGGGGGAATTTTTTTTGCAAAAACAAAAGCAAAAAGATGCAAAATTGTGAAAAGACTGAGAGAAACCTCCAAGTAATGACCAAAGGAAATCAAATTAATAATTTCTCAAAAAGAAACTCAAAACACCCAATTGATGAAAGCTTAAAGCAGGAATGCTAATGAAACAAGCTTCGGTGAAGATCTTTGACAGGAGACTAATGGATCTGGGCAGTAAAAACTAAGAAAAAGCAAAATCTAAGAGAAAAAATGCAAAAAATGTAATTTTGTTAAATTTTAGCAGGGGACGCAGGCAACCCGTTAAGACAGGTGCGGGCCCGCTCTGTGCACACAGCGACAGTGCGTACAGGGACGCACTGTGCAATACTCAGAGGGTGCGTCCTACTGGAAAATTCAAGAAAAACTAAATTCAATCTAACCCTAAGCTAACCCACCCAAAAACAAAGTCACAGAGCCAAAAACCAGAAAAGAAATGGCTTTTCTCAGATCAAAGTTGCATACAAAGGAAAAGACTTTCACATCAATGGAATCCCCAGTGGAGTCGCCAATTTGTCAGGCGGAAAGAGTCGATTGTGCGGACACAACCAACCTCCCTAGGAGCCTAAGACTCTCTAGTGACAAACAAGACAAACAAGAGCAATCCTTCTCTAAACATGCATTTACTATATGGGAAATCAAGTGTTTAGATCCTACCTGTAGTCCAACGCTGTTGTAGCAGTCCAGCTCCGCTGATCCGGATGAGCTCCTCCTTCACTTTGCAACCTGCATCCACTAACAATCAAACGATTAAATAGCACTTGATAATCTCATAGAATAAATCATATTTAACACATAGACCAATGAGTACATGAAACAACTCATAAATAACAAGTTATTGAGAAGAATGGACTCATTTGCATTAATAGGTAATAAAAGGAACAAATACAACCTGAGCCTTGGTGTTGTGCAAGTCCCTCCCAGGGTCCATCAAGAGTTCTCCTTTACTTTGACAAAGCCCACCCACTTCCAAATAGAACAAGCAAAGATGGAAATCTCTCCTCACAAGCTTCTAAATGGGAGTCCTAATTCCTGCAGCATCTACCCTTAGAAATGTTTAGCTTCCAACCTCCCCTCCTTCTGGCCCAATGCCTGTATTTATAGTGATCTAGAGGAAGTTATTCAGGTCCACCATCAATGGGATAATCCCCTCTTTGGATGGGATAGCTCCCTTATTGATGGGATAAGTTCCTCTTTGATAGGGGTACACGAACCATCTGGAGGCGCTCAATACACGTCGAACAACCTTCTAGAATGCTCTAGAAATGACCACAAGTAACTTTTTAAAGATGAAACTTGCGCATTTTGACCTTTACCGGGGGACGCACCTGCCCCTTTACATATAGAGCGTCTAAGGACGCAGCTTTTGTGAACATTGAGTGCGTACCCGCAGGTAAGGTTGAGAGAACCTGCGTACCCAGAGATAAATACATTTATAAAGACTTTCTCTCTTTTTGGAGTTTGACATGGAGAACAGAGGCATAAGACTTGCCTAAGAGGATAGCATGACTGTTGATAGAGCCATACTAACTGTAAATAGTCATGGTGACATTTTTTAGTGTAACACCATGAAGTGCTAGCAGAAGTGTGGGGACCCAGATACGTCGGAGGAGACCAGAAACATCATGGCACCGATTGTAATCTCTTTCTGATTTATATTAATGCAACTATCAATTGATTTCCTACATGAAGTGTCATTTTACATCTTGATGGCTTAATGTTCCTTGACCTATTAAGTAGGTTGAATACAATATTTCATGTTATCACGTTTATTGTTGTTGTTGTTTGCTTGTTTCAAGTATTCGAAGGAAGGAAACGGAAGATAGTTGGAGTGAGGAAGCAGGATCATCATTAAGAGGAATAGCGTTCTAAGAGGTAGGCCCTCTTAATTTCTTCTAGCTTAAGGATATTTTCCATAGATTATTTGTTTGTGGCTAGACCCGCTCTCTTAGGCGAGAGGAATTGTTTGTGTCCGCACTGAGAATTTACCTGCACCACAAGTATTCTAAAGTTAATTTTGATTACAAGCATATTGTTAATGATGAACAGAAATCATGGCATAGAAAAACATGTAGTTTTTTTTATTTACATAACCATGTGGTTGCTGAGTGTTGGAAGAGAATGGCAACAAGAAAGAGGATGAGGCATGAAAGGCCTCTCCACACCAGGAAAAGAAGAAGGTAAAGAAGGTCTGGAAGAAGAAAACTTTTTGCAATCATTGCAGCAGAGGTGGACATCAAAGAGCTATGTGTTGGAGGCTCCATCCATAGCATCGTCTCAAGGACAAAGCACCCATGTAGAAACCAATTAGTGAAGATGTTCAACAAGAAAGTCCACAACATTCTTGGTGGTTCACTTTGTTGAGTAAGAGAAGGATTAACTAGATATGGTAGCTTGTCATGGCTGAATTTTGTAAATCATGCATTGCAATTTAAATTTTAAAAGTGATGATGTGTTTTCCATCGCTTATTAAAGAAAAAAATGATGTTTTTATCTTTTATTGATAGTTGGGGTATTGATTTCTATTATGATGTAAACTTGACCAAAGAGTGTGTATTATAAACTCTTTGAAATTATGGGGATTATTGGGTCATGGTTGGTCATGTAGTTTTCAAAGATTGTAATACAAGTTTCCAGAGGTTGCAAGTGTCGATTCATCACTTGTGGCTCCGAAGGACAAGGGTGAAGGAGAAGGAAGTGTGCCCTTTCAGAACACTTGTGGTGCAGATAATGTAACACAAAAGTTGTAGATTATGTCCATGCTTTTGGAGGACCAAAATATCCTTAGTGGGGAGGAATGATCCATGTGGCTCCAAACATGCTCAGAATTCAACAGTGGCTATGGAAAAACTCAAAAATAAAATCCCTCATATTGAATTTCAACCAAGACCAGATCGTAGTGCTTGTTTCCCTGATTCCAATGGTGCGAACAACACTCAAATTCAAGTTCGTATGCTAAAGTTATAATTGGTAAAAGTTTGGGTCAAACATGGCCAAGTGGCAGTCTTGACGAGGCAACAAATTGGTAGAATCTCAACGCACAGAATCTAACCACTGGAAAGGGTGACTTTGTCGCCTACTTAATTTTCCTAGTGACCCTTATTTTCTAGCAGATTAAAAGTGACTTATTGTTTTATAAAAAAAAAAAAAAAAAATTACAATTAGGGTGGAAGGCTACCCTGCCGCATTGTATCATATATAATATAAAAAAAGATACCAAAAATCCAGGTGGTGGGCCGCCACACCCCACGATCCATACAACACACATATATTTATATGGTGGCGGGTCGTCAAACCCTACCACTGCATAGATCGAAGGCCCAACCGCGACCCATATATATTAACAAACATATTTCAACATAAAACATTGGCAACGTATTAACCACATACCATATGCTCTAGCGGGTGTCGAACCCGCCCGACTTAATTGTTAGTCGATCCACCGGCAGAGCAACATGCCACATCCAATCAACACATAACATTTCAACATCAAACACCAAACGTTAACATAAAACTTGTAACTACGAGCAAGATTCAAGGTAAGCGCATATGACATGTGCCATATTATGTAACCGCCAATAAGATTCATGGTAACCACATGTCACATGTGCCATATTATGTAACCGTACAAACAAGACCGACATATCACCACAGTTTAAAATTGGAGCGGGTGGGTTTTGAACCTGACCCGTCTCCCCACTAAACGTTGACTCCACTGTTGGGCCAATAGGCCATATGTTGGAGTATCTGCTTGGAGAATTATATTTAAACTCATTCATTTTCCTAGTGGACCAGACTGGTGGAGGACAGACCTGCGGAACCATGAGTGGGGGAATATGCTAAGATGTTGAAAAGATTCCCTTAGAGGGCCAGCGGTGCGAGTGTCATAATTTGTCAAGATTATAGTAATTTTTGCATATTTTCTCACTAGGAGTCCAACCGTTTAGTCTGTTTCTCCATCTAAGCAGCAGAAATTAACGCATCTAGCAACAAGGAATCATTGCATAATCTTGTGGAATCTAAAAGATTCCCTTAGAGGTTGATTTTTGACAGAGTTGGAATGATGCCAACTTTATAGTCATTTTTCATAGAATTTCATAGGGAGCATAGTGGTGTGCTCATAATTTTCATCCAAGCAGCAGATTTTTCATCCATCCTCAGGAAGGAATCTTTAGGGGAGTCTTTGAGATTCTCGAGGGTCCAGAATTTGATGGTGTCGGAAAGGGGAAAAGTTTATAGTCGTTTGACATAATTTCGCACCACGAATTCAATGGTGCAATCTATTTTCTTAGTTGATCTTTTCATTTTTCGACCATCCCCGGAAGTAGAAGTATATGATACAATTATGCCATGCTTTTCGTCTGATTTGTTGAGATGATGTTTTTTGTTGTCAAGATCCTTGTTATCATTATGTTGAGGGATACTTGTATGCTACATCATGCGATATTTTATTAGCTTTTCATGCTGAAGGAGTTGCAGTTTGAGTGAGAGTTCATATAGGAGGACATCTCGTGGAGAGAGATGTCACTCTTGTTTAGGAAATTTTCCCATATGACTGAGAGTTCCTAAGAACGTCTCGTGGAGTGACAAGCCACTCCAGTTGAGGATATTCATCCTTGTAATGACAAATAATATACCATGTAAATCATCATCATTTGCAACATTTAATGAAGCGGCCTCCCCACTCTTGACACCAGGGCCCAGAGACGTAACCCACACTGGGTGAACTCTGTTATCAATGTGTTTGTGTCATTTGATTTGATGATCATTATTATATTTCTTGTTCTTTGAAGTATGCACATGTGATTGTTTAATACTCTTTCATATGCAATTCTTCTAACATCACAGAAGTAAAATATCTTGGTTAATTTTAGTAGCTGAAGAGATCCAGATCAATATCCATATAATTTTTCAATGAAGCCAAGAAAAATCACATCCTAAAAAGCACACCATTACAACTAAAATTATGAAAATGTTATCTCAATATGGTGTCAGAAGGGTAATGACACCACCACATATATGTGGTCTCCCTTCATTGCCAATGAGATGTGTTACATATATATTTTACTCTTCTTGGTTTCGATAGTAGTTTCTTCAACAAACATTTAATAACTTACGAATACAATGTTTCACATTATAAAATGTTAAAAATGCAAGCACATAAACACAAATATATAAATACAATATAAAATTCTTAGCTACAAAAAAATCACATAGCATATAACAAATATTAAATTATCGTTAATTACCAAAGCACAATAACAAGATAAACAAAATGAGAGTCACCAAATCTTAGTGCATATCTTCCATTGTTAAGTATGTAGAATTTTTTCTTGCAATGATACCTAACACAATGTCCATGGTTGGTTACAATATATTTCCACTACTAATTTTTTAAAGGTTGGTAGACTAAGTCATGTAGAATACTCTTGAAGGGGATATAATCCCAATTAATTGCTTCAAAAATATATTCATAGATCGATCTATAGTATGAGGTGGAATTGTGTAAGGTGCTTGATTTCAGAGTGAGCACTTCATTCAATAAAGTATCACTAACTATAAATTCATCCAACCACAAAATAACTTCACCCTATCATTTTGTTAGGAGCATGTGTGCTAGCCCTTTTCAAGATTTATATATATACTAGATTATGGTGATTCATAAGGTCCCCATAAATTCTCTATGTCAATATCTAAGGGTTGAATATATCCCATTTAGGTGCAGGATCAAGTCAAACATCTCTTTCTACTATCAAATTTTCAAGTGGGTTAATTTCCACAAGTTGTCAAGGAGTGTTATGATACTACTTTTTTCCCTAGTACTTATTTGGAGGATAAATATTTTTTATTTGTAGTGTTGGTGTGTATTATTTAATTTTAAATTTATTGTAATCCAATGCTCTAATTTTAAACCTGATTGTATTCTAAAAGATATAATTACATATGTCCATCAATCATCTTCATGCCTATGTCATTAATTGATAACTTATATTTTTTCACTAAGAGAAAATACAATGGTTTGAAGCTACATGACATAACTTTGTTTCTTTCAATAAAGAAATTTCATTTTCTTATCAAGTATAAACATTTTTGTTTGTACCTGCTATTTAATCCTCTAATATCAAAAGGGAGGAGGTTCATTTTTTACCTAAATGGATTTTGAAAATGAGGGTCTAAGCTAGGGATTTCTACTATTCTATACTTTTCCTCCTTTAATTTGACCATCATTTATTGTTTAATCAGTTTCTATGTAATTATTCTATGTGGATTTTCATTCAATCTCCACTTACTACTCAAGAATTTCCATGTACTCCCCCTTTAATATATTTGAGAGTGTCATTTAGGGTCTTAGTTTTCAATTTCATTGCCTTCATTCTTAAGCATGATAATTTTATCATTTATTCCTTACTTATTCCAATTTCCTCATTTTGAGAGCCTCCCCAAGGTAGCTCAGTTGGTAAGCCCATGTTATATAAAGTTATATCAGTGATAAGGCCTTTTGTTCAAATCCCCACATGTATATGTGTGTGATGTCCTTGGGGGCAAGGAAGTTACACCTAGGGTTTATAGTGGCAACAATCATAATCAACCTGTGTCACGTAAGTACGATCTTAACCCAACTGTAGACACTTATAGCACCCAAAACAAAAACAAAAAACAGAAAACAGAAAACCTCATTTTGATGATTTCATATTTTGTTTCTTAATGTGGGATAATAAATTCATTCTTTCATGGGTTATCCCCAATTTTTTTCCTCCAATTTTACCTTTTCTTAGTGATCATTTTAGTTTTAGATCATTTGAAATGTTTATCTTCTCTTACAATCTACTACTTTATGTTTTCTTCCATATTTAGTTTTAGTTTTTTTATGCCATCCCTCACAAAAATGGGCATATACAAAGAACTAGTTGTACTTATAGAGAGATATTCATCCTCCAGTTACTAGATTTATTCCAAGAGAAATAACTCCTAACACATAGAATGTTATATTTTATGTGCATTGTCATAACAAATTTTCATTTTCACTATTGATCAAATCAAAGAATTCACCATCCTAAAGATAAAGTGGAAGTAAAGTTACACTAATGAACAAACAATGGAGAAGGTGTGTCTTATGATGGGTAAAGATGATTATCCACTAATTGTGGTAATATTCACAAGATCTATAGAAGAAAGAGAATCTATGGATGGTTCAACATCCATCCACCTCCCCATGAAGTGGACCAAGAAGACCCTCTATAAAAGAGGAAATTTTGCTAAGAATTTCTAGTTCCTAGGTATCTACACATGTATGGCCTCATGAGTTTCCCATTGATGTAAAATTTAAAAGGATAATGGAACTGTATTTTACCAATTGCAATATAACACTTAGGGTTGAAACTTTATTTCAATGCTTAGAAAATTTCGATGTCTCAACTTTCTAAAAATTTATTCTCCTCTCATCCCTAGATAAAAAGAGTTTGTAAGAGGCTTAAGCACCTACATTCTAAGTTTCAATACCCTAAGGTGTCATTATATGACAACCCTAAACCTTATAATCAATTGTAAGTTCCCTCTTCCTTAATAATGAGTTTTTATTTCTTTAATCTCTATATCAAAAGGGTTGGGAAGAAAGTTAATGCATCTACTTTCTCATTTTCAATACATCACGGCCATAAACATTGTGACTAATCATGAACTTCACCTTTCTTAATAATACATCATTTATAACAATTAATAAAATGTTTTTTGCAAAGTAATTATATTTTTATTAGCTTTTGCAAAGTTTATTTTGCTTTGCTTGAATTTTGGATAGTTTGGAAGAAAGTTAATGCATCTACTTTCTCATTTTCAATACATCACGGCCCTAAAAGTTGTGACTAATCATGAACTTCCCCTTTCTTAATAATACATCATTTATAACCATTAATAAAATGTTTTTTACAAAGTAATTATATTTTTATTAGCTTTTGCAAAGTATATTTTGATTTGGTTGAATTTTGGATGATATATTAATTTTGCATCTCAATAAGCCTTAAAAGATATCCTATTTATATCAACACATTTTTTCTTCAAACAAATTGACCTATATTAAACATATATTAATAAATATTAATATCAAAATTAATTTGAGAAATAACCTAAAAACTAATTAAGTTAGCTATTAAAATTTGCAATTACCAATATGAATATTCTTTGAATATGATTTAGTGTCAATTGAGTTTAGACTAGGTGGTTAGTAAGTAAGTTGGCATATTTAAACTTTAAAATAAAACAATTATTTGGCACTCTTAAATTGATTTTCACTTAAAATTTAGTATGAAGTGAAGTACTCTAATTTTAGATAAAACTAAAAGAAAAGAAAAAAACCTAAGACTTTATACTTCTCGACTTTGATAATATGTTACTAGCACAACATGCCTCAAGGGTTAGCTCAGTTGGTCAAAATCAGTGCCTCACCGATCGGGAGGTCACAAGGTCCATTTTGCCTGAAGCCCTTGGGGTTAGGCCTTGCTAGTGGACCGCGGGGCTAGATTCCCTTCAAGGTCGATCAGCCCAGATTTTTTCGTGGACGTAGCGACCACCCATTGACCAAGGTGTCCGTGAACCACAGCAAAAAAAAATGATACTAGCAAAACCAGATAAATTAAATAGTTAGTAAACATTGATGTATATGGTTGGTAAATGTTGAATAAACATTAATCCATATTAGGCATCAAAATACTTACAACATGAGATGTCTCACATTGCTAAGATAAAATTTAAATAAATAATCATCATAACAATTAACTAAAGTCACCTCACTTTGCTATAGGAATTTTGAATTTGTATATAGCCTTTGTTATAATATCATGGACCAATACTGTGAATTAATTATACCAAGTGTCCAAAAAACCATAACTCATTTCATAACCAAAATATTATATGTGTGTGTCTGTGTGTGTTATTTTAACTTTATTTTACAAAATAAAATAATTAAATTTAAAAACCAAAAATACATAACCATCTTTAAAATAAATCTCAAACCTTATATCATAACTATTATTAAACATATTTCTAAATACTCTATAAAAATTAAATCTTATTATTTATATATTAATTATTAATGATTAAATTTAAATTCTAGACAAAAACTTGTTTTCCAACAACTATTGGGGAAGACGAAGGTGTTATGGAAATTGTCACTATAATAAAAAATCGCTGCATGTATAGAAGACAAAATGAGTCATCATACATCACTGTGTTGTTGTAGCAAGGAATTGATGGGGGAATCTGCCAAGGAAGCTATCATTTTGTTTTTGCATAAGCCATCATGATATCTCAACAACCACAAATTTAAGTTGTTTTCATTTGTACTGACGTGTATCAAAGAGGAGTTGTAATCAAGGTATAGAGAGTTATCATGGGAAAAGGTAGGAATTTACAGGGTAAGTTCCTCAGACAGAACACCAAAGGACATCGCTCACACACAGATCACAGATCAATACACCAGTATTTTGACGTGGTTAAAGCCCTCAAAGAGGGAAATAGTCCATGGCCTGAGCCAACGCGGCCACTTCAGGCAATTTATTAATAAAAGAATGAAAATTTACATAAGCTTCTCTCATGGACGGTTAACCTACAAATGACCCTCCATGATCTTTAAATAGAGATCATGGACCAATCGGGTGTTAAGCCACGGATTAAGTGTCAGTGATACCGAGGAGAGAATGAACCGTCGGATCACTACATATCGTGACCGTCGAGTTGTAAGTTACAAAATGTACATAGTAAAGAAACACACTTTACCTAACTCCATACTAGACCAAGTTATACTTAACTATTTCCTATGTGTCGGAATATCCTAACATCCCCCCTTAAGAACAACTTGGGATATGATTGAAGTATTTACAAATATGACACAATAGGAGAAGGAAGGAGGCACTAGAGCCTATCCCCCCTTAGTGACAACTTCCTGAACTCCAACCATAAATCGAAGTTTAGTAAACTTCGCCTCTGTGAGAGCCTTTGTAAAGATGTCTGCAACTTGATCATCTGTTGAACAATATTGCACTTCAAGGACATGGTTGTGAATGAGCTTTCTGATGAATTGCATGTGCAGTTCAATGTGTTTGTTGCGCTGATGTTGGACTGGATCTTTGCATAGTTGAATGGAACTTTGATTATCACACCAAAGTGTAGTCGTATGCTGCTGCTGAAAGCCAAACTCTGACAGGATCTGACGAAGCCACAAGGCTTCCTTACTGGCTTATATAGCACCACGATACTCTGCTTCTGCTGAAGAAAGAGAAATGGCACATTGTTTCTTGCAAGCCCATGTAATAGGTCCTGAACCAAGGGTGAACACATAACTTGCAGTAGACTTCCGATCATCAGGGTCACCAACCCAATCGGAATCAGTGAAACCAACCAATAGAGGAGATGCTTCGGCACTGTAATGAATCCCAAACTGAACTGTACCTCGAACATAACGAAGTATTCTTTTAGCTGCTTTCCAATGACTTTCATGTGGGTTTTTCATAAACCGAGCAACAAGGCCAACAACAAAGGAAAGGTCAGGACGCGTATGGGTTAGATACAAAAGTTTTCCTACAAGTTGACGGTATAAGGTAGCATCAACTTCAGGAGAAGTACAAGTGACTGAAAGTTTGACTCCAGACTGAAAGGGAGAAGGGGCTAGCTTACAGTCTTCCATTTGAAAATGGCGTAGAATATCACAGGCATACTTGGACTAGGAAAGGGAAATACCTTCCTTGGATTGCAAGACTTGAAGACCAAGAAAATAATGTAAGTGTCCTAAGTCTGTCATTTCAAACTTCTTTTTAAGGCTGGACTTCACATGGTTTATAAGGTTGGGATCACTACCAGTTAGGATAAGATCATCAACATAAAGAATAAGAATGATAAGAGACTTGCCCACTTTCTTGGTGTAGACAGTATTGTCAGAATGACACCTAGAAAAGCCATTTTCTAAAAGAAAGTTATCCATTTTGGCATACCAAGCTCGAGGAGCTTGCTTGAGACCATAAATGGATTTCTTAAGCTGACATACAAGGCTGGAGTCTGTTTGTATAAAGCCAATAGGTTGTTCCATATAGATTTCTTCATGCAAGTCCCCATGCAAGAAGGCGGATTTAACATCCATCTGATGGACTTCCCATTTGAAAGAGGCAGCAAGGGAAAGAACAAGGTGGATAGAGTTCATTTTGGCAACAGGGGAGAAGGTTTCAGTATAGTCAATGCCTTCAACTTGTGAAAAACCCTTAGCAACAAGATGAGCTTTATGTTTATCAACTTTACCATCTGGTCCATACTTGGTTCTGTAAACCCATTTGCATCTAAAAAGTTTTCGTCCTTTTGGTAAAGGAACAAGATCCCATGTATCATTTGCCAATAATGAATGATATTATTCATTCATAGCTGCGTCCCAATCTGGATGGCCTGAAGCTTCTGCAAAGGTGTCAGGATCATAATTCATTGAAGCTTGAGCCAGTAAAGAAGAGGCTCTATCGAACTGAGAACGTATACGTCGTTGATCTGTAGGATCACCAGCAAGATCACCTGCTGCATCCCGAGTAGCACGGACCCATTTTGGAAGCTGAGGAGCTGAAGGAGGATCCTGAGAAGGTGGGGGAGGATTGTCATCCTCATTTTCATCATCTGAAGAATAAATATTTTCAAAAGTAGAAGAGATAGGAAGAGGTGGCACATTCGCCGAACTAGGCTCGTAGGCCGATATATTTTCAGCAAACTTTACATCTCTTCTAATGATAACATTCTTGGACTTAAGTGGAATAAGTCTATATCCTTTGACATCTTCATAATATCCAACAAAAATACATTTTTCACTCTTAGGTTCTAAAGCTTTATGTTTCTCATCTGGAATATGGGCCCATGCTTCACTTCCAAAAACATGAAAGTGACTTACATCTGGTTTAATTGAGCTCCATGCTTCTTCTGGAGTGATATTCTTTAAAACCTTAGTAGGAGTGCGATTTATTATGTAATTTGCACAGTTAATTGCTTCTGCTGATCCAGGTGGATATTGGTGGCCACCTGCCAAGTCCACCTGGACCCCCACCATTGTCTTTCTCAGCATTTTCAGTTTCCTTAATTGTAGCACAACTTACTATTTTTAGCAATTTTTCGGGTCCTAAACTTCCGGCGACGTTTTATGTTTCCCATTCCAACAATGATAGTGCTCGGATAGATCTTTCTAATGAGCTATTGTACGCGTCAAACGAAGATCATATGCCAAAGTTACGACCCCGGGAAGTTGATGTACCAATTTACCCCAAACGGGGCCCACAGTTTGGCGTTTCATCTCCTAGGGTTAGGTTTTGGAATGTTAAGGGTTTTCCATTGTTTCTCAACAATAAATAGGCCTTCGATCCTCATTGTAACACAGTTCAGAGGCATGTAGCCATCACATCTCTTCTCAGAGATAAGCTACCATCGCCCTAGCTGGTTTATTTCCATTTCTGATTGTAAGCATATTTCAGTATTTTCCATTAATGAAATGAAGTATTATTTCCACTGCATCTTTGTGTATATGGTTATCTCTGTAATTTATTGCATTCTTGTTTAAATCCGGATTAGTGGTATCAGAGCGGTCTGCTTTTTCTCTGTTTTTCTTTGCATGTCCCCAACAAGGTCGGGATATAAGGAGTTAGGGCTTGAACTGGTTGAACCTTTGCAAGACCAGCCTCGCAAATCCCGACGGCCTCCCATGGCAGACGAGAAGAAAAACGAGGGGGTAGGAGATCCCATCAAAATCTTGCTCGAAGAAGCCCTCGAGCGACAACAGAACGCGATGATGGACAGCTTTGCCCAGATCCTTCAGCAGCTACCCAGAAGCGGCGCATCGGCTTCCAGCAGCTACTCTGGAAATGCCACACCCTTTAAGGTACAAGTTAATTTTGAAATCCCCATATTCGAGGGTCAGATAGACGCAGATGTCGTAGATAAATGGTTAAATCTGCTAGAGGGTTATTTTTCTGTTCATGAATTTTCGAGTCGGGAAAAGATTGTTTTTGCTCTTCTCAAAGCAGCCCCCCACGTCAAGGACTGGTGGGAAACCTACTGCGAGCAGAAGGATGAAAGTACTGGCTCACTATTTTCAGCTGCACCCACCTGGGATTCGTTCCGGGATGCCATCAAGGAGCAATACTACCCTGTCGGAAGCTATGAGGATGAATACATAAAGTGGACCACGCTACGGCAGGGAAGGGACCAAGACGTGCCGGAGTTCACCAATCTTTTCCATACCCTTCGCACAAAGTTGGGTATCAAGGATTCGGAGCAACATTTGATACTCAAATACCGTGGCTGCCTGCACAAGTACATCCAGGAAGAAATACAATTCCTAAACATCCCCTCACTCGGCGCAGCATACCGATATGTCGTCAAGGTCGAGCAAAAGTTTAAACAAAAGAAGCGAGACTTTGGATCTGCGAATCCAAAGCAGGGGAAAGGTGCCCCTAAACCACATAACAAAGGACAAAGCCAAGGCGGGACAGCCCAAGACAACCAGCCGAAGCTGCAAGAAAAGAACAGCGCCGCGAAGCCGAGAAAGGACACTGGAAAATGGTGCAAGTTCCATAAGAGCTCCACTCACAACACAAGTGAGTGTCGGGCCAAGCAGTCACTGGTGGCTGAGCTAAAGGTTTCAGAATCAGATGCATGTTCCGACTCTGAGTCAGAACCCGATAAGGGGTATGAAAAAGGGAAGCAGATCATTGATGCGGATCCCAGCGCCATTGTTGCTACCGCAAAGATCCAGAAAAATGAACCCGAAGATCCAGAGGAGGAGGAGCGTCTCTTCCACTCCCAGATGTGGGTAAAGGGCTCCCCGATACAGTTCATTGTTGATAGCGGGAGACAAAAGAACCTCATTTCGGCAGAGGTCGTGAAGCGGTTGGGCTTATCGACCACAGCACATCCACAACCATACACCATTGGGTGGCTTCACCAAGGACGAGATCTTCGCGTGAGCCAGCAGTGTCGCCTTCCATACAACATCAAGCCCTTCACGGATGAGGTATTGTGTGACATTGCTCCCCTTGAAGTTTGTGATGTATTACTAGGACAACCATACTTGTGGAAGCGAAATGCTGTGTATGAATCAAGGCCTCGTGCTGTTATTATTACATTAGGAAATAAGTTGTTCAGGATACCAGAGGTAGCACCACCTGCCGCCATCTCTTTGATTACTGCAAAACAATGCAGTAAGATCATTTCCAAAACCAGGAAATTTGTTTTCCTGATGATACGCCCTCAAGGAAAGAAGAAGACAGTGGCCGCGGCCTCCAAACGAGGTCCCTCTGCACGACAACTACAGATGGACAAGGTTGTGGAGGAGTACGAGGACATCTTCACCTCCCCGGCAGGGGTTCCTCTGCACTGTCAAGTCAAGCACTCCATTGATCTGACCCCAGGTGTGCCGCTACCCAATGGACCAATTTATCGGCGCTCCGTTCTGGAGAACAATGAAATCAAGAGGTAGATTTAGGAGCTCTTGCAGAAAGGTCACATCCGTCCGAGTTCATCGCCCTGTGGGAGCCCGATCGTGTTGGTACAGAAGAAGGATGGGACGTGGAGACTCTGTATTGACTATCGGGCGTTGAACAAGATCACTGTCCGTAATAGGTACCCGATCCCGCGGATTGATGACCTCCTAGACCAACTGAAGGGGGCGAAATATTTCAGCAAGATTGATCTGAAGTCAGGATATCACCAGGTACCAATCGAACCCTCCGATGTGTGGAAGACTGCCTTCAAATCCAAGAAGGGCCTCTTCGAATGGTTGGTCATGCCTTTCGGATTGACGAATGCTCCTGCAACCTTTATGAGGCTAATGGATGACATCTTGCGGCCATTCACCAACTCCTTTGTAGTAGTATACTTGGATGACATTCTGATCTTCAGCCAGAGTTGGGAAGAGCACCTCCACCACATCCGACAGGTTCTCCAAACACTGCGGCAACACAAGCTATGTGCCAATTTGGAGAAATGCACTTTTGGCATGACCCAGGTTCAGTATCTAGGATACATCATTGATGAACAGGGGGTGCATGTCGATCCAGCCAAGATCCAAGTCATTCGGGATTGGCCCTCTTCAACCACTCTAACAGAGCTCCGCAGCTTTCTAGGTCTTGCCAACTTCTACCGCAGGTTTGTGTTGGGGTTTTCTCATATTTCTTGGCCCTTGAGTCAAGTCACCAAGGGTGGGGCGAAAGCAAAATTCTTTTGGTCTGAATCTCAACAAAAGGCATTCAGGGAGTTGAAGGATCGCCTCTGCACGGCACCAGTGCTCGCGTTACCAGATTTACAACAACCATTTGAGGTCGAGACAGATGCCTCTGACTATGCTATTGGGGTAGTCCTTACTCAACATGGACATCGAGTGGCATATCACAGTGAAACACTTTCAGACACAGTCCGGAAGTACCCCACTTATGGTAAAGAGATGTATTCCATTGTACAGGCTTGTCGACAATGGAAGCATTACATTTTGGGGAAGGAAACGGTCATCCACACAGACCATCGACTTCTGCAGTTCATACAGACCCAAGGGAAATTGCAGAATGATCGCCATCAGAAGTGGTCTACATACCTGCAACAATTTCACTTGAATATCAAGTATAAAAAGGGTAGCACCAATAATGTTGCAGATTGCCTCAGTCGACCACCGATCATGGCGCTAACCACCGTGCTCAACTCTTGTGGGCACGAGACTTCTGATTGGTCACTTCTCTACAAAAGCGACCCAGAATTCGGCCACACATACCAGACACTCTTGGAGGGTCGGCAGGTTGCAGATTTTCACCTCCAGGATGCCTTATTATGCCACCTCGGTCACCTTTGTGTTCCTTCAAGCGAGCGTGCCAAGATGATTTTGGAAGCACACTACAGTCGGGCTGCTGGGCATTTCGGGGTCGAGAAAACAGTGGCAGTACTGCAAAATTATTTCTATTGGCCGAATCTTCGACAGGATGTTGGGAAGTACATCCGATCATGTACTGCCTGTGCCATTGCCAAACCGACCATTAAGAAGCACGGCCTCTATACCCCGTTGCCTACCCCTAGTCGACCGTGGGAATGCATCTCCATGGATTACATGTCAGGCCTTCCTTCCACTAAGCATGGAAATGACTGTGTTTATGTGGTCGTCGACAGGTTCTCGAAGATGGCCATTATGGTGGCCTGCAAGAAGAATATCACAGCAGAAGCCACTGCTAAACTCTTCTTTGAACGAGTGTGGGTGCACTTTGGGATCCCACAGTCTATCATCTCATATCGGGACAGTCGGTTTCTCAGCACATTTTGGTCCAGTCTCTGGTCAATGCTGGACACCAAACTCACGAAGTCCACAGCCTTCCATCCTCAAACTGATGGCCAGACAGAGGTTGTCAATAGGATGATTGTGCACATTCTACGCATGTATAACTCAAAGCATCCACGCACATGGGACGAGAACCTCCCCTATGTTCAGCACAGCTACAACCGGGCTCTTCACAGCTCGACTGGCCATAGCCCTTTTCAGGTGGGTTTGGGATTCCAGCCACTATGCCCCATTGATGTGGCCATGCCACTTGCAGCTACTCACATGAATTCAGCTCATGTCCAGTCCGAAACAGATAAGGCCACCAGCTTCATTGAGCACATCCAACATATTGGCCAGCAGTTCCATGACATTCTTGAGAAATCAAATGCCAAGTACAAGCAGCGACATGATCAACATCGGGTGCCACACAAGTTTCGGGTGGGCAACAAAGTCTGGTTGCATTTGCAAAAGGAACGCCTTACTAGAGCTTATCGGAAATTGAGACCACTCCGATATGGTCCTTACACCATTACTAAGGCTATGGGAGACAATGCATTTGAGCTCAGCATTCCCCCATTCCTTGGCCTGCACCCAGTGTTAAATGTGGACCGTCTTCGGCCATACTTTCCACCATTGCTAGACACATCCGACATTGCAGAACAACTCAAACCCACAGAATTAAATCCAGATTGCATGGAACAAGCTGCAACTGATCGGATCATGGACACACAAATCAAGAACACTCGCCAACAGAATATCCAACTGTATCGAGTTGTCAAAGCAGGCCAACTCCTTCAGCAGGGCAAGTGGCTCACTAGGGAACAAGTTCAGCAGAAGTTTCCTCATCTCATGGAGGAGCTCAACGCAATGGGGACCATTGCTTCCTAAGGGGGGAGGAATGATCCAGGTGGATATTGGTGGCCACCTGCCAAGTCCACCTGGAACCCCACCATTGTCTTTCTCAGCATTTTCAGTTTCCTTAATTGTAGCACAACTTACTATTTTTAGCAGTTTTTCGGGTCCTGAACTTTCGGAGCCGTTTTGAGGCCCTAAACGACGTTTTTTGGGGAATCCGAGGGCAACATGGGTGCTTCCAAGGCTTCCATCTTCTTAAAGCATTTGGATTCTAAGTGGCCATCTCGATTACAAAAGTTGCAATGTCTATCAGTCTTCTTCCCTTTGTTTTTATTTGTCTTATCATTTTGTTGAAATGATTTTTCATTTTGAGGCTGAAATTGCTTAGGACCCTTGTTTGGTTTAGGACCATTCCTTTTAGGATACAACTTCTTAGGATTCTTTGAATTTGGTTGCTGTTGGGCGGCTAATGCCTTCTTAGAAGAGTTTCCAAGATTAAGAAGACCAAGGTGTAAGAGTTTTTCTTGTTCTCTTATTAAAGAATCACAAAAGGAATCAAAGGAAGGGGACTTATAGGCTTGTCCTTGAGGAATGAAGGCTTCTCCTGTAGAATGGAAGGTGGAAACAAACACATAATAGGCTGGTCCCAACTTAGTAAGAATGGAATAGATAAGGCTACTATCTTCTTTCTTAACCTTAACACCTTCCAAGAGTAGTCTAAGGGTCTTGAACTTGGATAAAAAATCTTTAATGCAAGAAAAATTATTGGGGTCAAATGTAAGCAACTCATTTTCAAGTTGATGGGCTTTAAGTTCATTTTTAATTCCAAAAACTTTAGTGATCTTTTTCATTGCTTCATCGGGAGTATCAAGTTCTGCAATATGGAATCTAAGATCTGGAGAAATAGACATCCCTATCAACCCACGTGCTTGATATTTCCTATTTTACCATTTAGCTGCCTTATCTTCATCTTTCGGTTTGGTTTCTTGGCCTGAGGCTATTCTGTAGAGACCTTTACTTCTAAGTAAATCCACAATGTAGGACCACCATTGGAAGTAGTTGGTGCTGTCAAGAATAACTTGGCATGAACTTTCCATTTTAACAGAAACTAAAGCTATATATGCTGAAACTTTGTGTTCCAATGGAAAGATCTCGAAAAATTAGGCTGTTTCAAAAAAACGGTTCTGAAAACGGCTTCCGGATGAAGAAGTTATGTCTTTTTGAAGAAAATTTGATGAAGATGCCGACGAAGTGCGGGAATGTGCGGAAATGAAAAATCCGCCCCCACAGAAAGGAGACTTGAACTCAAGACCTCTACTCTCATAAATTAGCTTTGGACCAAGTGAGCTAAACTAAAAGTTTGAGAGAGAGAGGGGGGGAGGGGGGGGGGGGGTTGAAGCTTTCGGTTGCATGCTTGCTTTGAGAAAGCTCTTTTTCCCTACAAAACAAAAAACACAAAACCCAACACGGACATACAAAAAAAAACGAACCTTGTGGCTCGAAGTTAGCTTTAGCCGGAAACTAAATATTTTCCTCAATGTTTCTGATTTTCCGAGATCACACTAAGGCTCAGCGGAAAAGAGCATACGCATGAGAAAAATCCTTCCTTTCTGTTTCTGATTTGCCCAGATCGTACATAGTCGCGGGGAAAAGAGCATACATAGAAATGAAAGGTATAGATCCGGTAATGAAAAAGTCTAAATAAACCGAAACCGAAATAAACAGAGAGAAAATAACTGTAAACTGCAAATAAACACTGTATACCTCCAGATCTTAAAAATGACGTAGCTAGGGCTACCAGAAACCTTTTCGCATGAAACGAAAGGGGTTACTCACTGGAACAGATGCTCCCAACACAATAGAGCAGTCCTCTCAGCCCGAAAGTAGTCAGAAACAGTAGATCTAGAAAACAGCAGTCGGATGCAGTTCTACCAGCTTCAGATTTGGATCACCAATGGACGTGGCCCTCAAATATCTCTGATACCATGTAGGAATTTACAGGGTAAGTTCCTCAGACAGAACACCAAGGACACCGCTCACACTCAAATCACATATCAATACACCAGTATTTTGACATGGTTAAGACCCTCAAAGAGGGAAACAATCCACGGCCTGAGCCAACGTGGCCGCTTCAGGCAATTTATTAATAAAAGAATGAAAATTTACATAAGCTTCTCTCATGGAGGGTTAACCTACAAATGACCCGCAATGCTATTTAAATAGAGATCATGGACCAATCGGGTGTTAAGCCATGGATCAAGTGTCGGTAATACCAAGGAGAGAATGAACCGTCGGATCACTACATATCGTGACCGTCGGATTGTAAGTTACAAAATGTACATAGTAAAGAAACACACTTTACCTAACTCTATACTAGACCAAGTTATACTTAACTATTTCCTATGTGTCAGAATATCCTAACAGAAAATATCAAACACTATGCACCAAATCAATGATTGGATTATTGTCTTTCCATCATATTCATTGAATATCATTTTATTCTCATCCAAGGGACAAGATGTAAAGGCAGTGAGCCAATTATTAGCTTAGTGCATGGTTGTTGTTCATTGAATACCTCTTTAGTCTCATCCAAGGGACAAGATGTAAAGGTAATGAGCCAATAATTGGCTTAGTCCTTGGTTCTTAATATTTGTCGTTGTTGTAGTACCAATAGAACAATATTGAAACTTCTAGATTTTTTAATCTGAGGAGAATCATGAAAGAAGAAACCAATGGCTTGTGGCATGTAGAGAATAAGTCTTGTTGAGCAATATGTCCACTACATGGTGAGATGAGTTGGGGAGTTAGTTAATATATCTTTGAGGTAGATCTCCCTGTACATATTTTCTATTTAAAATGTTGAGTAGGATTAGATCTAGAGCCACAGTTAAATTATGAGTCAGGTGTTGAGTGTGGTGCACACACATAAAGTTCAACAAATCAAATTATAATCAAATTTTTTCTATTTTTAATAGGTTTCTTATAGATTTTGTTTTCAAAGGAAATCCTACTAATAAAAATCCAATTGTATGCATTTTCACATTTGGAAAGAAAAAATCCAAATGCAATTGATAAACAAAAACTTGTGGAAAATAGTAAAAATGAAATCAACAATTCTCCATGGATATAAATATTCACCTAAAATTTGTTTACATAGTTTTATATGTAGTTACCAAAAAACCTCATTAATTTATTAATACAAAGATGAGCAGCTGAGAAGGAAACTTTACAAAATAAGTCTTTCTTTTTCCATTTATGAAAATTCACGGATTAGGATTTTCATGATCCAAGCAATTATCCCTTGGACAATTGCATGGATCCATAGAAAATTATGCTTCCTTAGCAATGGACATATAAAATCATGTAGATGAGGCAAGTACTAAGTTTGAACATACATGTTTGGGCTCTATCACACTTGAGAATGAGCACTTGGACACTCTAAGGCTTCCATCATGTTACCTTCAAGTATGAGAAACCGACAATGGAATCAAACTCCATTCAGTGAAATAGTCCTAATAGATTTTGAAGAAATCATATAAATATCAGCCTTGGACAACCATTTGAAGTAGAGAAAAAAGGAAGTGTTTTGTTGCCCAAATCTTGTTAGAGTACCTTGAAACTCTCAAGATCTTAGTATACACCTTACCCATTGTCAAGCCTTCATAGTTGAAATAATTTGCAGGTATCTTGAAAATGAGAGAGGGAACTAGGGATAGAGAGAGTGTATGAATTTCCTTTGAAGGATTGAAGAAGGCTCACCCAAGTTGATATAATCTTCCCTATTGTTTCTTTTTGTAGGTCATTCTTGCCTTATTTCACAATTAATAAATAGTTGTTCTTCCAATTTTATTTACTATTTATGATGTGTTGTTCTATTGTATGCTAATTCATTCATGATTGAGTTAAGCATCTCGTGTTTATGTTTTATGTTTGTCACTAATCACTTTTATAACGTTGTGTAGGTTGCAACTGTGAAAATTTATGAATCTATACAAACAGAAATCCTACTACAGTCACTGGTTTATCATCTCCTACTTGTTATTTCATTCAACAAATTATTTAATTATAAACAATGATGAAAAACACAATTGTAAACTACACTGACATACGAATCATAAACTGAAACAATAGATGAGACAAACACACAAGGGACACTGTTATTTTTGTGATGGGCCCATGCCTCTAAATTAAACATAAATTAAGGCCTATGACCATCCTTCAGCACATTAAACCTCTCTTCTTGCATTAGATAATGTATTTTTAACTTTAATATATTCATTAGGAAGGTTTATGAATAATTGCATATTTGTGCCTAATATTATTTACTTTTGTGGAATATTATGAGAATATGGGGCAAATTATGAAGATTTGAAGGAGGAGATAATTTAGGGACTTGCTCCCTACTATAGGAGGATCAATAATAAATAATAAATCAACAAGATATTATGGAATTATGGCACATATTGTAGAACTCCAATGATTGAGAAAATCTAGGAATGTGTTCCCTGCCATTTAATGCGGATTCCTAGTATTTGGGACCAAATCCACTAATCAAGGGATTTTTGTGGGGAAAGCTTCCTTCAGTCATGGGGAATGATTCCTAATCATTTTTTATAAGTACCAAGTCGAATTTGCCTCTAGGGAGAGATTTTAATTAGTCTTCTTGTGGAGAGAACTCGTATTTTTGCAGCTCCATTGTATTTTCTTGCAGGGACGTAATTGTATTGATTAAAATAATGAAGATTGGTGTCATGTTCAGCCTCTAAATCTTGTTCTCCTCTATATGTCTCAAAGTTTCCTTGTACTTGGCCATCCCAAGAACCTCAAAGCCCTTTTGTATCATTTTCTTTCCTTCTTTTCACTTCTTATTCACATGCATCTCTTGTTTTTCTTTCTTTCTATTTTTGCATTTAGTATTAATGATTTCTTGTTGTAGGATTGAGTTAAATGGTTGATGTAAGTTCTTTTGCAGGATCACAAACATTATTTCATCCTTGGAAAATCTTTGGAAGTTCATAGTAATCATTGAGCTGCTTGGATTAATCTTCTTATTCCCAAATCTAGATTTCAGGAACTCCTTTGTGGCAAAGAACAATAAATTTATGCTATATTTTAGAGCATGCTAATGAGATTCAATCAAGTTGGTTGCACTTTCATTAGATCACAAAAACATTCTAGTTCATAACAAAAATTACCCCATTTCATTTTCACTCGGTTATGTTAGGCATTTTTTAGCTTTACTAGCTCACTAGTTCTAGAATTTCTAGATTTTCGACTAATAATGTTTTTCTATTTTTTAGCATGGGTTAACAGAGGTATTTTTGAGTGATTCCACTTGGAATGGGGACCTAAGAAATCCTAGTTAATAAAAAAATTTGTCCCATCCAATTTGGATTTGATTTTCTTGGTCATTCGATGAATTATAATTTCGTATAGTAAATCTGTAACATCCTGTAGTAAATCAGGGGATCCTGTAGGAAATCACTATAGCATCCTGTAGGAAATCATTGTAGCATCTTGTAGGAAAGCCTATTTTGAGCCTGAATTGAGAAAAATCATCATTGAAGTTGGGATTAGGCCTCTACTTGACCTCCATGCCATCAAGACCATTTTAACCCTCTTGCTCCACACTTGTCTCCCCTGCCAAAGATCAAGGAAAGATTAGCATTTGCATTCATAAAGAAAAAAGATTTAAAAAATAAGTTCTTTTATATTTACACATGCACACAATAGTTAGTACTCTCTAGATCAGATTTCATGCTCAGTTAGTTTAAATCATCACATGTGATAAATAGGGTTAAGCTAGGTTTCTTTTACATTTAGTTCATGATCTTTATGCAATTAGAATAGGTTTCTTTCCTTGTACTTTCTTTCTTGCAATAGGTTAAGGTTCCATTTCAAACATTTAATTTTCTACAATTAGTTTAGGATTTGACTTCAGTACATGCCCTCCATTACATCATGACAGCAAAGGAAGAACACATTGTATGTTCTACATATAGTGTCGATACCTCTTAAGTTTGTACGAACCCCGGGTTGATAATTGAAGTTGGTAGCCTTGGGAGTTGTAGCATTCTTGTTGCAATACTGAAGCTTATCACTTTTGGTGCCATTTCCATGGAGGTGTCAAAGTATGCATTGTTTTCTTCCCTAGCTGATTCATTTATTTTTACTGTTTTCAAAAACAAAAAATAATTGCATTAGGCATATTTCATTTCAAAAATAGAAAAGTGCATTGCATTAGTGTTTTCATTCGATCTCCAACACCAACCCACCCCGCCCATTTGATCACGTCTTGCAGTAAGAGCCACATCACCATTCACTTTTGCAGGTAGAAGAAGAAGATGGAAAATAATGTAGAAGAAATGGATGGAGATGATAACAATGTGGAAGATCCTCTCAGATTTCTCATTCAAGATACTGATGGTAGTGTGCACATGAAGAACATCCCTCCATCTTTTCTTCCAAAATTTCATGGTATAAGGTCAAAGGTTCCGGAACCTTTCTCTTTGAATTTGAAATTGTTTGTAGATCTTATGGTTACTTATTAAAACTCAAAAACTGAGATTGTTTCCTGCAACACTGAAGGATAAAGCTCTTAAGTGGTTCATGAGTTTAGGGACGAATTCAATAAGATTATGGAATGATATGAAAAATATAAAGATCATGATCTTAAGGAAGAAATATTTATAATGAACCAAAGAGAAGATGAGAGCCTTGAGGATCTAATAGAGAGGTTCATGTATAATGTTAAGAGGGAAAAACTAGATCATTTAGGATCCAACACATTAAAAACCCTCTTACTTAAAACAATTAGGGATGAGTGGATCAATCTCCTTGATCTCATGAGTAGAGGTGATGTATACCAATTATCATTTGATGAAATTTGTGAAACATGCAAACACATATCAAGAGGAAAGGCAAGAGTAAGTCAATCAGCATCAAGATCGGTAAGTCAAGCTAAACTTGGAAATTTGTTTGATGACTTTAAAACAAAAATTCTTAGAAATCTAACCGAACAAGTAGAAATGTTAAGAATAAAAAATGAGCAAAAAGAAGATGTTTGTGTTGTCCATGCAGAATCACATGATGTTAAATGTTTCTCCTCATTACCAAGGTTGAAGGAAGTTCACCAAGAGGACAATGGAGCAAGTCAATTTCCAATGCAACAATGTTATGTAGCTCCAAGAGGACCATGGTAGCCTAGTCAACCTAGTATGATGCAAGAGCCTAATTCACAATTTCAAGGTTATGCATATCCACCTCAAAGTAATTGGAACACACCCTTTCCTTAGCAACATTGACCATCTCAACCCAAAAACCAATCTTGGCAACAAGGTTGGCAAGGAACTTATGGGAGCCACCCATAATATCCTCAATATTTTCACAATATCCTCCATACCCAACTCCATGTTATCCCTATCATTCATCACAACCACAACCGCAACCACATCCATCTCAAATATCCACTCCAACTCAACTACTTGTACCACCATTTCCAAACCCACACATTGAAGTAGCTAAGCCCACCTACAATGTTGAGGTACAACACTTCCAAACATCTCCTCTTGAGATCAATGGTATTCACCATAGCGCAGAATGAGTATTGCAAAAAAGATATTATCTTGATATCATTGAAGGGCCACATCCAGAAGAAGAAGATTCAAATAAGAAGACCACAGAACCATGGGCTACAATTGATGAAGAACAAACATCAAAATCATAGATTGAGAAAGCTCCCTCATGGTTACCATCAAATCCTCCATGTATTCAAGAGAAAAATTCACAAAAAGAGGAAGATTTGAAGGTCATGGTACAAGAAGACATGAAGAATGATCTAGATCAGCAAAAGGACTAGGGACATCACAACTATATTGAAAGATGGTTCCAGACAGTCTCTAAGTTGCAACAATACTCTCTTCTTCAATTTTGCTTGATATCATCAAGGTCAAATCATTTAGTCTCTTAAATACAAGTACATGTCAAAGCATACATTTCAAGCCTACACGTCATTTTGTTTATCATCTTGATGTGCACATGGCTCCATTGGAAGAATTCTAATACTTGAAAGTGATTTTGTTTTTCAAGTAGAGTAGGGTAGAAAAAAAATGAAAAATAAGAGAAAAAAAATAAAAAATATCAGGTGAAAACCTCCTTTGAGGTGCCTCAGATTGGCTCATTGATTGAAACCTCCAAGAGGTAGTCAATGGGTTGGGAAAAAAAGAAAAAAAGAGAAAAAAAGAAAAGATATTACGTGAAAACCTCCTTTGAGGCGCCTAGGTAGACCTACTAGTTGAAAACCTCCTTGAGGCGGCTAGTAGGCATAGAAGAAAAAAATAAATAAAATAAATTCTTTGCTTCATGTATCTCTCTGATGAATGCATGTACTCTCCAACATCTACAAGCAATAAAAACAAGTTGGTACCAAAAGAAAAATTGGTCAAGCCTAGTCAAAAGAAGTCAAATTTTGACTTTCTCCTCCTTTTCTCAAATGCTCCAACAAGGCCAAGGCCATGCAAATCCATGACCCTCATCCATTTTCACCATCCACCCATCATTCTCAAGCTTCTACCATTCAGTTTGCTTGTTGTCCTAAAAAACTACATGATCCTCTGTTTTACTACAGAAAACAAAAATATATAGAGCAAAAATTTGTTTTTTCCAGAACTTGAAAACCATGCATCCATTTGCCAATTTTTTTAGGGGGAGATGCATATGGATTATGGTAACATGCTCAAGAAATTTCAGCAAAATCCAGTGCACAATTTTCGATAAATTAGCCTCCATCACCTACAACCATTTTTTCATTTTATTGATATCCATGCATCCATTTAAAAAGTTGTTTCATGGGGAGATGCATATGGATGATGATAATAGGCCCAAGCAATTTCAATAAATTCCATTGCACAGTTTCAAAGAAATTGGCCTCCATCACCTTCAGCCATTTTTAGTTTTTCTCGAGATCCATGCATCCATTGACCAAATTTTTTTTATGGGAAGGTGCATAATGATGATGGCAACATGCTCAAAAAGTTTCAGTTCAATCCATTCTACTGTTTTGGAGTTATGGACAAAACAAGTCGACTACAAAAGGTTGTCCTATAAGCCTACAGGATTCCTGAAAACCTAAAGGATCCTACAAGAGATCCTACAAGATACAGAAAAGCACCTATAGGATTGGCAGTGAGCAGTTTTAAAGGGAAAAACCAGAGGTTGGCTTCATCAGACAGTGATAAGGAGACATATACAACCCTCCACATCCATCAGAGAAACATGACAGGGGGATTTAACAAGAGGGAACCCACCAACACAGTGAGGATTCATCAACATCACCATCCAGTACCTGCACATCAAGGAACAACATCAGAGAAAAAAAGAGAAAAACACATGCAGCAAATACAAGCAAGGACTTCACTCTCCAACAAACAACATCTACAAGAAGGCCATCAGGTAGGTACAAGTATGCAATATTCTTGACCTCTTCTCTTGAGCATATTATAGTTAGAAATTTGTTGTTAATGCATGAGAGATGAGGTTTTATAAGATAAGGATAGGTTAGAAGTATCAGCCACCTTCAACTAGTTAATTGTAGCTCACTCCTTCACTTATGCAATGTTGAAAAGTCAAATTATGAAGGATGATGACTTCAAGGAATGATGACAACAATTAAAAGAAGAAATTTTTGCAAAGGCCAAGTCACCACAGCACTCCAAGCCCTCCATCCACTTCATATTCACTATATATTCATCATTCATCCATCCCTTTTCATTCTTGAAAAAAAAAATAGAAATAGAGCATCCTCTCCATTTTCACAAACCTACACTACTCCCTTTGAGCCCTAGCATCATCATCCAATCCCTCTTCATCATTTCTCATCACTCCCATACAGTTAGAATACCCTGAAAGAGGAGGAATAACTACTATAGGAAGGCATAATGTTACTACAAGAAGGAAGAAATCAAAAAATTGTGCTAAACCTCAAGATGGCAGAGCTTAAGAGAGACCTAATCAAAATAGAGAACTCCAAGGCCATTAGGCAGTCATCTAGGCCACAAGAGAGAAGAAGGCAACAAAAGGAAATGAGGCATTCACCATCAAAACAAAACTCAAACTGCAGTGATGAAAATATTTTTTCCAAGAGGTCTCCAATCTCTTTCTAGCTTTTGTCCAAGGCCTAAAAATGGGAAAAAGGCATGGGATTCAAGTTGAGGGCTTGTCCTAGGCTCAAAATATCATTTATGCTCAAAAATGGTTTCTTGTAGTTTTAACAAGGTTTCCTATAGGTTTCCTGTAGTTTTGACAGGAATTACTACAGGATGTCCTAGTTCTCATCTAAATGCATTTTGAAGGTGTTAGAGGTGTCCAAATGGTGGAACAAGGTAGCAGAAGGTTGATAAGGATGTGGAAGACCTTGCTAAACTGAAAAATATTCAAGAACCCATCTTGAATGAGGGGAAGCAGGCAAGCTAATGGTCTCAAGAAACAATTATTTTTCTTTGCACAATTATGTTTTTTGGGCTTTTCCTTGCAGAACTTAGAGCCTATATTCTTAATGCACAACAGAGAGGCCACCAGGGCCATGAATGAGGCACAATGAGGTCACGAAGTTGCTTAGAGGATGAGCAACACTTTCAGCAGGGGGTATGATGGGCCTATAAATTAGACATAAATTAAGGCCTGTGCCTCTAAATTAAACATAGATTAAGGCCTATGACCATAATTCAGCACATTAAACCTATCTTCTTGCATTAGATAATTTATTTTTAACTTTAATATATTCATTAGGAAGGTTTATGAATAACTGCATATGTGTGCCTAATATTATTTATTTTTATGGAATATTATGAGAATATGGGGCAGATTATGAAGATTTGGAGGAGGAGATAATTTAGGGACTTGCTCCCTACTATAGGAGGATCAATAATAAATAATAAATCAACAAGATATTATGGAATTATGGCATAGATTGTGGAACTCCAATGATTGAGAAAATCTAGGAATGTGTTCCCTTCCATTTAATGCAGATTCCTAGTATTGGGGATCAGATCCACTAATCAAGGGATTTTGGTGGGGAAGATTCCTCCATTCATGGGGAATGATTCCTAATCATTTTGTATAAGTACCAAGTCGAATTTTCCTCTAGGGAGAGATTTTCATTAGTCTTCTTGTGGAGAGAACTCGTATTTTTGCAGCTCCATTGTATTTTCTTGCAGGGATGTAATTGTATTGATCAAAATAATGAAGATTGGTGTCATGTTCAGCTTCTAAGTCTTGTTATCCTCCATAGGTCTCTAATTTTCCTTGGGCTTGGCCATCCCAGGAGCCTTAGGGCCCTTTTGTATCATTTTCTTTCCTTCTTTTCACTTCTTATTCACATGCATCTCTTGTTTTTATTTCTTTCTATTTCTGCATTTAGTATTAATGATTTCTTGTTGTAGGATTGAGTTAAATGGTTGATGTAAGTTATTTTTTAGGATCAAAAGCATTATTTAATCCTTGGAAAAGCTTTGGAAGTTCATAGTAATCATTTAGATTCTTGGATTAGTCTTCTTATTCCCAAATCTAGATTTTAGGAACTCCTTTGTGGAAAAGAACAATAAATTTCTGCTATTTTTTAGAGCATACTAATGAGCTTCAATCAAGTTGGTTCCAATTGCATTAGATCAAAAAAACATTATAGTTCATAAAAAAAATTACCCCATTGCATTTTCACTTTATTAAGTTAGGCATTTTTTAGATTTACTAGCTCACTAGTTCTAGAATTTCTAGATTTTCGACTAGTAATGTTTTTCTATTTTTTAGCATGGGTTAACAAATGTCTTTTTGAGTGATTCCACTTGGATTGGGGACCTAAGACATCCTAGTTAATAAAAAAAAAATTTCTATCAAATTGGGATTTGATTTTCTTGGTCATTCGATGAACTATAATTTCATATAGTAAATCTGTGACATCCCGTAGTAAATCAGGGGATCATGTAGAAAATCATTATAGCATCCTGTAGGAAATAATTGTAGCATCCTGAGGGAAAGCCTATTTTGAGCCCAAATTGAGAAATATCATCATTTAAGCTGGGATTAGGCCTCCACTTGACCTCCATGCCATCAAGGCCATTTTAACCCTCTTTCTCCACACTTGTCTCCCCTCCCAAAGATCAAGGAAAGATTGGCCTTTGCATTCATAAAGAAAAAATATTTAAAAAATAAGTTCTTTTATATTTACACATGCACATAGTAGTTAGTACTCTCTAGATCATATTTCATGCTCAGTTAGTTTAAATCATCACATGTGATAAATAGGGTTAAGCTAGATTTATTTTACATTTAGTCCATGATCTTATGCAATTAGAATAGGTTTATTTCCTTGTACTTTCTTTCTTGCAATAGGTTAAGGTTCCATTTCAAACATTTCATTTTCTGCAATTAGCTTAGGATTTGACTTCAGTACATGCACACCATTACATTATGAAAGCAAAGGAATGACACATTGTATGCTGCACATAGAGTGTTGATACCTCTTAAGTTTGTATGAACCTCGGGTTGATAATTAAAGTCGGTAGCCTTGGGAGTTGTAGCATTCTTGTTGCAATACTGAGGCTCATCATTTTGGACAGCACGTCCCCAAAAAAACCCAATGCGGGAAAACCAGTGTAGCAGATAGAGGGTTTGTATTACTAAGCAAGTAGAATCTGAGTACAACACGTCGCCTCTCACACCGGATAACCTTTCAGAGAAATCACGGCAGCAAGAAATACATACGAGGGTTTACCTTGTTCTCTAAGTCACAATTGATCCACTGAGTGGCCTAACTATAGAAAACACTACAAAATCCCAATGAAATCCTTGCTTGGGCTAGCATTTTTCCTCTAGGAGACTGTGCCACCCCTTCTATTGGATCGATTTTCTGGAGGAAGACTATTGTTCAGCCCTCCTAACTCAAAACCTCACTTCTCTGGCAAAATATCGGACTTCTGAAGAATACTTTGCATTGCCACTGCAAGAGACCCTCCTGGCCTGCCTCAGCACTGCGTTAGCCCCTTCCTAGGCTGCGTAGGCCTCTACGCTACCTCTATGATGCTACTATTGCCTCTCTAGTACATACTCTTTAGCTCAGAACTCATTTCTAATCCAAATCTCTACTTCTACCCCTCTCACTGCAACTCAGATCACTAGTTCGATTTTCTCAACAAACCACGCCCTAGAAAAATCGAACTGATTTGATCACTTGGTGTATCTCCAACTGACCCTCAAGCCTCCTCTTATACTTTTCCTGTTGGTGAATCAATGGTCGAGATTAAGTCCCTAATCAACGGCTAAGATTAAAACAGGCTTTATCCTCGTCTCTTAGAAGATTCTCACCCATATTTTTATTAATACCCATTAATATTTTCATTTTCCTAAATTTAGACTTAGGAACCTGTTAACGGTGCTGGACCCGCCAAAATTTCAAGGGTATCTCCTTGGTAAGAAGTCCCAATTAGACCTTAGACTATTTGGTGTAGGAGTCCCACTAGTGGGTCGTAAGGTAATGCCTTGACCACAATGTTACATAGAGGCAAGTAAGATAACTCTATTAGTAGCAAGGGTGTGACCACTACAGTGAGTCAAGGAAGGTGTATGAGAGGTTATAAAATAGGTGGGTTGATATGAGGGTGAAGGTGAGTTCCAAGTTGAAAGGAATTGGTCCCAACTCGGCTAGGAACACACAACACATAGGACATACACAACTTTCGGTGGAGCAGTCCACACGGATGCGACAGTCACAACATACAAGGTAAGATAACACTTACAACACTCACAGATTAGTCTGCATGAGTGAAACGGTTGTTACAATGAGCTTCATATGAAAGGTATGTCTTACGTCTGGTAGAGTAGTCAACACAGACGGGACAACATTAACAACATATACAACACATTTCCATTAATAGAGTATGCATTACAACAAATGCAATAGTTCAAATGTAGAACACAAGTTAAAGCAAATGCATTACAAGTGTCAAAGATCAGTCTTATAATAGATACGATACATGTGCGAAAACGTGATGGCTTTTATTATATAAAGAAGTGTAAGTTCCGATCATACAATACATCCATGTAAACCTGCTAGCCCCAATAGTGGAATGTTACAGCCACATCCGCTTACTCCTCTAAAGAGATGAACTAGCTCCGTGCAGTGGAGAAGCCAAGGCGCGTTACAATACTGTCTAAGCTCTTTCCAATATAGTCTTATCAGAAGCTTGGCTAACCAAATGCCCTTACAATGAGTTATGAGGGACTATTTATAGAAAAGGGTGGTGTGACCCTTGACATTCCCCTTTGTGACTGTTCAACTACCCTCATGACTCTTCACCTACTCTATGACTGTTATGTCCAACTATTGACACTTCACATGACTCAACATTACAATGCACATGTACTCATGTGAGAGAGCAAGACATCATTGACACTCGGTCTGCTGTGATGAGACTAACTCTTTGACATGCTCGTGATGGTGAAGGTGGTGAGTTGATGACAAGCTTGGTCATCCGTGATGGTGTGCATGCACCTCATTGTGACATCTTGCTGAAGAAAACTCTTGCCTTCGTTACAATTGGTGGATTGGTTCAGCCCATTCATCCAACTTGTATTCTAACATACGCATGATCTTCTTATAGTTGCAGCTGAACCAACAACACATTGATGCATACTGTCCATGCTGATCTTCAAGTGTGTGCTGGTGTTCATGCACATCAACTTGCCAAAGTACATGTTTAGCTTCAGTTGGACTTGCTTCTTATCTTTGCCTTGGTGAGTGTGTTCAATGGGTTGCATTGCATGTGTGTGCACAATGACATACATGATGTTGAATCCCTTGCATGCAATCAACAACACTGCTCACCATGTCTGCTCTGTGTCAGCTGTTGGGATGGATCTTTAACTTGTACAGGCGTAGTTTCATCAGTGAGTGCATGTTGCACCCATTTTTGTTCGTGTTCCTACTGCAACTCATTCGTCTATCTGTGCAACTTCATGTTCTTCTTGAGTTTTTGTTTTAGCACATGCAACTCCTTCTAAATTCCATTCTTTGTCTTTACATGACCTTCATGTCACGTCGTCACCTCATAGCCTAAGTCTCCAAAGTTACTTTCATTATCAGTGGATCTGCTTGATCTTGCAACTGTGTCCCGCCTCTGTTTTTTCAACAACCTTCCTCTTGCATTCGTTGCATTCATTGTGTTCACTGCATTTGGTATGCTACCTTCAACTGTTGTTCATGATGTTGCTCACTGTATGTTGTTGTTGTCATATCTTGATGTCCTTGTCTATGAAAAACTTGATGTTTTCGTGAGTACGCAAGCTCATAGACACTTGATCGACTGCATCTCCAGGTGTGCTCTAAACAATGTCTTCAACTCTGCTCTCTTGGAAACCATTTTGCCTGAACTGTTGAGAGGCAGATGAGAACTTGTAATACCAAGGGACATGGAAACACTCATGGCAAGAAATCTATCAATCAAAAACAAAAATGAACTTGAGAACTGACTTGCAACATACCTGTGTGACTGATCATGAAGGTTGCATAATTTCGGCCGGGAGGTCGGGAGACTGACTACCAAGACTGCACAAGGCACAATCTGGGTTGCTAGGAGATTGAATGACTGCTAGAACTGCACAATGCATAGTCAAGTCTGGTTGCTGACTGCTGGGATTGCGCAATGTGCAATCTCAACTGGCAATGGTTGCACGCTCAGTGACTGCATTGTGCAATTTTCTTAGCCAGCAGTCACTGTCCCTCAGGATTGCATAAAGCAGGCCTGGGGAACAGCTGCCATGCAGAAATGTGCATTTCTAGGGAGGAAGGCCGAGCCTTCCCTCTCAGGATTGCGTAATTTTTTCTTAGTGAGGTAGAGTCCGGGCTGAGGTTGGCTAGACTCGCCGATGGGGCAACTGAAAGTGAATGTGAGTGTGAATGCATGTTGATACTGAGTGTAAGAATAAGTGAATGATCATGCATGCAAATGGTGAATGACATATTCAGAAAATGGAACGACATGCATGTGGGTGAAGCGAGTCGCCGAATTGACGACCGTTCATGCAAAACAGTTCCATGCATGCGACAATAGTGATATGTTGACAAAAATTGAAACGGTGCTAGGGCTAACTAATATACATGTAAACGATAGCAGGTGTTCAAAGAAATCAAGCAAACAATACTCATATAAGTGAAAACATGAAAAGCGACAGAAATGCAACACAAGGCATGGAAAACGGGCTTACCCCAAAACAGCTAAGCTGAATGTGTCGACTGCTCCTAGATGTGATGTGGGATGTTTGAGCTGCAAGGTTGATGTGAGGAATGAGATCTATAGCATCTAGTTGATGATTTTTGATAACTTCGAGGTTGTGACGCACATGCCACAAATCTAGGGAAGAGACACCTGGTGGGAGGTTTCTTAAATGATCCTTGCATGTAAGCTCCAACTAATAAAATACATCCTTGAAACAAGGGATTGCTTTGCATGCTGCCTTGGGAGAAGCAACCCATGTATGCAAGTTAGTTTTGCTTGTTCCCAAGGGGAACCAGTAAACTCAGCAGCACATGCAAGAGACTGCTCGAGAAAAATGCGCATTTTTTGTTGGGAGCTGGGCTGGTTGCCCAGGAGATTTCACAATTTCTGGGCATAGCAACTAACTTCTGCCTAGATTTGCGCAAATTATAGGTTGAGTAGCCCTGCTAGGGAAAATTGTGCAATTCCTGCTAGGAGTATTGACTGGCCGGATTAAGCGATATTGGAGCCCAGCAGGCTGCCAGACAGGATTGCACAATTTCTGGAGGGAAGGCTGGATGCCCTCCAGAAATGCACAATTTTCTTGAAGAAGCTACTTAGCCTGTAGCTAGACCAAGTCCAGTTGAACAACCTGTGAGGGGAATGGATCAAGCTGTTATCGACAGGTTGCCTTTGTGCAAGAAAGACACTAAAGCTTGTGAACTTGACGAAGCAAGGTAAGATGTTGTGAAGGTTGAAAGGAAGGCTCCAAAACAAAGCTAAGGAAAAATTTTGGAGGGTGGTTGTAGCCGCTACAACACTTGGCAACGCACTGGTAAAACTCCAGCTCTTTGAATGGACCTTGTTCGTGAAAATCAAGTCTAACATCTTTAGAATTATTGTTCAGTTGTAAACTCATCTTGGTTTCACACTAGCTTGATTGTAAGATGTAGCATATGCCAAGATCTTGGTTGATTGACACACATTCCAAGCCAAGGTAGCACAATTGTTTCGATTGGGGTTGAGGGGTATATTGGTGCATAAGTAGTATAGTCATCAAAGTCTTAGTTTCATCTCTGGTGTTTCTCCGCTTCCAGCAGGCCTGGACAGTACCTCAACGAAGTCACATAGGAACACAAGCATGGCTCTGCTGCCAGTGAGCCTGGTCAGTACCCTGGCTGAGTTACTTGCATCACCTCCCTGCATAGGAAGCCTTTCTCTTCTTTCGCCTTATTCATTTTTCATTAAGAATTTCTTGACTTTTTCCTTTTTTTTATGCTTCATTTTTTCAACTGTGCATAACACTTATTCATTTTAGAGGCAGAAGAGGGATCCCAACTTATTGAGAGCAGAAGAGGTTGTTCCAGTAGAGAATTAGTTTATTGTATCTCTGATGTGCTTGTTAAGGTTTTCCCCCTCACCTTACTCTACTTGACTGAGTTGACAAGGGTTAACTCAAAAACAATCGATTAGAGAAGGTGACACTAGTTAGCGCACAAGCATTGAAAGTAACAAGTTCATCATACATAGGCAAGATGACAGATAACCAAGTAGTGATAGTTGTACAAGCCCTCTTGTACTTCACCCATCTTGCTTCAAGAGTCATACATGGTTTCGCGCAAAACTATCCTATGAAACGAAACAAGCAAACTAACAAACAATAAAGCAAAGCAAGAGCAGAAGGAAAATGCATAAGAAAAGAAAGTAAGCAAAAAAGCAAGCAGACAAACAAACAAACAAAGCAAGTAAGCAAACAAGCATGCAAGAAAACACTACTCCTACTCCTAAGCTAACAGTGCATAGGTCATCTCACGTGAAGTGATACTTCCAATGCAGCCACCAGCACATTGGTTGACCCATGTTGGTGAAGGCATGGTTCATGAACAAGACAATTGTACAAACCAACAAACAAGAAAGATATAACAATGAAGACAAACACACTTCGAGCTTACAAGTGACCACAAAACAAAGATGAGTGAAAGTGCATGACATACATTCTGTGGTGTTTCCATGGTGTTGTGCTACACTGCTTGCAGATGTTGAGCATATGCATTCTCTTGACTATGACATGCTAGAAAACGTGAGAAAGGTAGACCGCTTGTGTTGTGCATGTGTTCTTGTTGTGTAAGATTCCTCCAACGCATGAGCGATGGGATTATGTAGTTCGAGTGGAGGAAGAAAAATATGGGTGTTTGGTTGATCTTCAGTGCCAAGCAGAGAGTGATGAGGAGCCTTGAGTGTTTCAACAATTTCCTAACCGAAAGTGAAACCAACCTCAAGACAGCGAGGTCTTGACATAACCATCATCTCTGGTTGAAGTGCCTCGACAGTCTGGGGGGGTTTCGACCTCATGGATAGATAGATAATCGTAGACCAGTGTCTTGGATAGATTAACAATGGTTGAATCAACATTGTGATCGGATGAGGAAGTGAATATATCATGACAACCAAGATCAGAAAATTTGAGATGTCCGTCGGCATCCTCATGATTTGATGAATCGGGCAGAGGGGTAGATGAGAAGCAAAGATGTTTACCCTCTATGTTTTCAAGAAAGATAGATGACATATTGGACGAACATTCCGAAGAATATGTGCCCTCTCCACACTGTAATGACAAACTGACATCCAACGTGTAATGTGAATGATCAGAAGTAGAAGCATCCAGAAACTAGTTTTCATAGGAGAAATCATTAGTGGAAAAATCACAAGGGATGTCAGGATGAAGCGGATGAGGTGCGGCTAGAAGGGATTCATCCTTCACCGCAGGCTTTTCATTAGATTCCCGCACACACTCATCATGAATGATCGCACAAGTTGGCTGAATAACACCAACTCCATCAACAGCTTGATCCTCATTCGCAACAGGTGAGGAATCCGGAATGTGAGAACACAAGACAGTACAATCTGGAGGATCAACAGAACGCGAGGACAGAGGTTGAGGGGAAGATTCCAAGAGACAACCAACATGCTTACAAGCCAAATCTGCACAAATCTCAAGAGCAAGTGGGGTGGGAGGATGTGACAATTCAACCAAGGTGTGTGCATGATCTCCCACATCACTCCGCAGTGGTGGAGTTATTCGATGAGGTGAAGGCAGACAATCACTTGTGACAACAACTATGCCTGCATGTGATTGTGCAACTCTATCATCGAAGTGTGTTGAGTGGGGTTCAGATACGTGAAGAAGATACTCAAATATTCCATCAAGAAATTCACAATCAATATCATCTTCTGGGAATCGATATGCAAGATTACAAAAGCGTGTGTGAAACCGTTCAACGGATTCATCGAGTGCTTTTTGTAATTCCATAATTTCTTTGTTGAGTGCTTTATAGTTAAAGTGACTGAAATATCGATTTATCTCTACAACCAGATGAGCAAGAGAATGAATATATTTTTCAGGTAGTGTGGCACATCAGTGCATTGGGTGCCCTCGAAGTGTGTAGATGAACGATGCACAACTCATGTATTCTTCAAAGATGTAGAATTTTCTCTACAAATCAGCTAGCTCACTGATATCATGTAGAAATTTCACCTGCAGATCCAACTGATATATGCAATGTACTAAAGCATAATACTAGATCTACATCTACCATAAACTTAGCAGAAGCTTAATTGAACATGAGCAACATCAAGCATGAATAGATATAACTGAGAATGAGAAGTAATCAACCATAACACAGAAGATATAACCTGGGGAAAGCACCAACCTAAAACCCCATCTCTGTATTATCAATCAAGTGGAAATCCTCAACAACATACAAAAAGAATTAGCTCAAAATATATCATGCTCTCTATGTACTCTATGATGAAGCTCATGGGCTACCTAGCCCTGTATATGAAGGTTGCACCTTAGGTCCAAGCTCCTATTTCCTTGCGCAGTTTTGATTGGGGTCCAATTACAAAACACATGTAAATTGGTAATTGCATGTTCTCACAAAGACTTCAAGTTTTCTTTTCCATAACTAATTAATCCACAGAGAATTAATTAATTAATATTCCAAACTGTTGGTAAGACCAAATTCGAATTTACTTCCTATAGATAGACTAGGGACTGCTATAAATAGGAAGGGACCCAGAAATGCTATTTTTAGAAGATGCTTGTTTAGCAGTTTCACCTCTCACCCAAGGTGGCCAAAATTCCACACTTTCCAAACTACTATTTTTAGCAATTTCTATTTTTACATTTCTTGTTGCACACTTTTCAACACTCCCTCTCAACAAGAAAGGCATCCTCTCGAACCTGATCCAGTAACTCTGGAATGTTCTGCATGCAACACATCTACTAAGTGTGGTTTCTCCAGTAACACTCGGAACAAAAAAACTCCCAACTGACCTCTCTAATGGGCTAGAAACATGCTCTGATGTTGAAGCTCTACCTGTTGCTGACAAGTGCTCCCTCTCTGACCTCTGCGCTACTGCAACATCTCCATGCATCTCGCACCGTTGCACCCTTCTCTGTGCTACCTTGCACTGTGCAACACACTTGTGCCTCTTGAATTGTTGCAGCCTGCATGATATGCACGGTCCTGGGATTCCCTACACTGTATCTCTCTCTGCCGCTCCATCTGCATCTATCTGTACCCAATCAGTCATTTCCTGCTACTCCACATCGGGGCTCTCGTAGCAAGGTCTCATCCAAGAGGTTGGTTACCTCAAGGATCCTGCCCCTCCTCCTTGGGACGATCACTCTATATCACCCCACCTCCTACCTGGAGGTATGGCTGCATGTGAACCCTCTGCCCACCTGGCTCGAAGTTTACCCCTACTAGAGGTCTCTGCATGAGTAGATGTCTCTACTCGATCTCCACTCAGCTTCCCCTGTTGTGGTTGCTCCACAACCTCCTGAAGCTACTGCACCAATCGTGGCTCCTCCACAATCATCTGAGACTTCTTCTGGCACTGCATGTTGAGAGGTAATATACCCTCCCTCTAAACCACCAAGTCTCCATCAGTTTCCTTGCTACTTAAGGCTTTGCATGCATCTTGAGCCTCAAGAGCATATAGGTTCTTGACCCGTGAACCAATCTGCTTCACCTGTCTAGTGATGATGTGTCTAAGGAAAACCTTTCCCTTACTGAAGACTACATCATAGCCTCTGTCTTCCAGCATCGCGATCGACACCAAGTTTCTCTTTAGTTCTGGTACATACTTCACATCGGTCAAGGTAAGGCGAGCTCCATGCTCCCTCTGAAAAATAATCGTGCCTACACCTGAGACACTATACTTTGCATCATTACCCATCGCTATGAGTATCTGGAGATATTTCTCCTCCAAAGTAATGAACAAACTCTTGTCGTCAGTCATGTGGAAAGAAGCTCCATTGTCAAGAAACCAACCACTTCCCACCATGGATGAAACCATGCATATGAAGAGTGTGAAATCCAACTCAAACTGTGAAGCAAGTGCCTCACGTTCAGATCCTTCCCAGATCCCTTTTTGGATTTCCTCTATGGATAATTTGTAACAAAATGGCCCACCTCATGACAACGAAAGCATCGCGCTTTCGGTTTGTCAACCTTCTTCCCACCATGGGAAGAACTAGATTCAGAAAGAGAAACCTTCTCCTTCCCCTTCTTCACCTTAATCACTAAGGCACAGTTCTCTTCATCCTCCATGGATGAAGAACCATCTCTGGTGCTCCTTCTGATCTCCTCCTGCATCAAATCTGACTATAGTTGTTCCCAATCTAACAATTTCTCCCTTCCATTAACTGAGTCTTGGTAGCTATGCCAGCTCTTAGGAAGGCCAAGGAGTGCTAGACTCACCATATCATCATCAACTGTCATGACCCCTACACTTGCAAGCTCATCCTTGCATGAGGTGAGCTTGTTCAGATACATAGAGATCGTGTCGCCCTTTTCACACTTGATCTTTCGAAGTTTGTCCTTTAGTGTCAGCTTCCTCTGATCACTGTTGTTCTGATAAAGATCTTTCAATGTTTTCCACATCAAAAATGGAGTTTCCTTCCCATGGAGGCTCGAGACAATGTGATCTCAAACTCCCTCCAAGAGGATTCTCCTAGCTCTAGCCACACACTTCTTCCATTCCGCCAGTTGAGTAGCATCAGTCAGCTTCTAGGTTTCTTGATCAATGAAGTCCTTAAGGCCATTATCTTCTAATACTGCCTCCATGCGATCCTTCCAAGCTACGTAGTTTGAGCTGCCATCAAGAGCATACTCAAGCCTCAAACCATAGAACGCCATCGGTGAAATAGATGTGATAAGAACTCAATTCAATATTCAGAAACCACAAACTTCAACTTCTCCCTTCTTGTATATTTTTCTTCCTTGATCACCTGTGCTCTGATACCATGTAGAAATTTCTCTACAAATTAGCTAGCTCACTGATATCGTGTAGAAATTTCACCTATAGATCCAACTGATATATGCAACGTACTAAAGCATAATACTAGATCTACATCTACCATAAACTTAGCAGAAGCTTAATTGAACATGAGCAACATCAAGCATGAACAAATATAACTAAGAATGAGAAGTAATCAACCATAACACAGAAGATATAACCTGGGGAAAGCACCAGCCTAAAACCCCATCTCTATATTATCAATCAAGTGGAAATCCTCAACAACATACAAAAAAAATCAGCTCAAAAGCTATCCTGCTCTCTTTGTACTCTGATGATGAAGCTCATGGACTACCTAGCCCTGTATATAAAGGTTGCACCTCACGTCCAAGTTCCTATTTCCTTGCGCAGTTTTGATTGGGGTCCAATTACAAAACACATGTAAATTGGCCTGATCATACCTACTTCAACCTCAGGTCCAACTACGCCATACTTGAGGAGTCAAGTTCCTCCTGCATGCAAGGAATACTTACTAGAAATATCCTAGCAACTAACAGAACACTGTCCCACCATCTGATCTCGACTGGGTCTCTGTCTGAACTACCATGCATTAGTTATCCATGAGTGAATACTAAGTTATCTGAAATACAATAGTTGCATGCATGCAAGCATTAACTAACTGAACTCTCATTAATTTGACAACTTGTTAAATTAATCTAACTGAACTTGACTAAGTTAAACTAAGTCAATTGATCCTCTCAATATAGAACTCATCCTTAATTCCTCAATCAGTGGAGCAAATCAAGGACACATTCTCCAATTAGTGGAGAAATAATTGCATGTTCTCACAAAGACTTCAAGTTTGCTTTTCAATAACTAATTAACTCATGGAGAATTAATTAGTTAATATTCCAAATTGCAGGTAAGACCAAATTCAAATTTACTTCCTATATATAGACCAGGTACTGCTATAAATAGGAAGGGAACCAGAAATGCTATTTTTAGCAGTTTCACCTCTCACCCAAGGTGGCCAAAATTCCACACTGGCCAAACTGTTATTTTTAGCAATTTCTATTTTTACATTTCTTGTTTCACACTTTTCAACAAAAGAATCCATGTCTTTGGCATGAGCCTGGAACGCTGACTGCGTGCCTAACTAAGGCTACATAGCCTCCACCATCAAATGTTTCATGAGACAAGTTATCCAAGAGCTTCTCCAAGATGATGAAATCATTTCCATAAGACATACATTGCGGAAGAGAAACTCGGTAGTGAACCATGATAGATGTGTAGAGATTCAAAACAGATGTGAGGACTCAGCTTGTCATCTGACCCTCCTTCTAACACCAAAATGTTGATGGTGTTGGACCTGCCAACATGTCAAGGGGATCTCCCCAGTAAGAAGTCCCAATTATACCTCAGAGTATTTGGTGTAGGAGTCCCAACAGTGGGTCGTAAGGTAATGCCTTGACCACGATGTCGCACAGAGGCAAGTAAGATAACTTTGTCAGTAGCACTAGTGTGACCACTGCAATGAGTCAAGGAATGTGTACAAGAGGTTCTAACATAGGTGGGTTGAGATGAGGGTGAAGGTGAGTTCCAGTTTGAAAGGGATTGGTCCCAACTCAGCTAGGAACACACAACACACAGGACATACAGATTCTGGTAGATCAGTCCACACAGATGTGACAGTCACAACATACAAGGTAAGGTAACATGTATAGTACTCACGGATCAGTCCGAACAAGTGCAACGGTTGTTACAATGAGCTTCATATGAAAGGTATGTCTTATGTCTGGAAGAGCAGTTGACACAGATGGGACAACATTAACAACATATACAACACATTTCCATTAATAAATTATGCATTACAGCAAATGAAACAGTTCAGAGGTAGAACACAGGTTAAAGCAACATGCATTACAAGTGTTAAAGATCATTCTTACAATAGATACAATACATGTGTGAAAACGTGTTGGCTTTTATTATATAACGAAGTGTAAGTTCCAATCATACAATACATCCATGTAAACCTACTAGCCCCAATAGTGGAACATTACAGCCACATCCGCCTGCTCCTCCAAAGAGATGAACTAGCTCTGTGTAGTGGAGAATACGAGGTGTGTTACAATATTGTCCAAGCTCTTTCCAATATAGTCTTATTAGAAGCTTGGCTGACCAAAAGCCCTTACAATGAGTTATGAGGGACTATTTATAGCAAAGGGTGGGGTGACCCTTGACATTCTCCTTTGTGACTGTTCAACTAACCTCATGACTCTTCAGCTACTCTATGACTGTTACGTCCAACTATTGACACTTGACTTACACTTGACATGACTCAACATTACAATGCACATGTACTCATGTGAGACAACTTGGCTTGAGCAAGCCATGCAAGACATCACTGACACTCAGTCTGCTGTGAAGAGACCAACTCTTTGACACGCTTGTGATGGTGAAGGTGGTGATTTGATGCCAAGCTTGGTCATTCGTGATGGTGTGCATGCACCTCATGGTGACATCTTGTTGAATCAAACTCTTGCCTCCACTGCAACCGGTGCATTGGTTCGGTCCCTTCATCCAACTTGTCTGCTAAAATGTGCATGATCTTCTTGGGTGCAACTAAACCAGAAACACAGAGATTGATAGTGTCCGTGCTGATCTTCAAGTGCGTGTTGGTGATCATGCACATCAAATTGTTGAAGTACATGTTTAGTTCCAGTTGGACTTACTTCTTGTCTTCGCCTTGGTGAGTGTGTTGAATGGGTTGGATTGCATGTGTGCGTACAATGACATGCATGTTGTTGAATCCCTTGCATGCGATCAACAACACTGCTCACCATGTCTACTTCGTTTCAGCTACGAGGATGGTTCTTTAACTTGTACGAGCGCAGTTTCATCTGTGAGTGCATGTTGCACCCATTGTTGCTCGTGTTCCTGGTGCAACTCATTTTTCTGTCTGTGCAACTTCATGTTCTTCCTGAGTTGTTGTTTTAGCACATGCAACTCCTTCTTTGTTCCATTCTCTATCTTCGCGCGACCTCCATGTTGCGTCGTCACCTCATAACATGAGTCTCCAAAGTTGCTTTCATTATCAATGGATCTGCTTGATCTTGAAACTATGTCCCGCCTCTGTGTTGTCAACAACCTTCCTCTTACATTCGTTGTGTTCGCTACATTCGGTATGTTGCCTTCAGCTGCTTTTCATGATGCTTCTCACTGTGATGTTGTAGTTGCCATATCTTGATGTCCTTGTCTATGAACAACTTGATGTCTTCGTGAGTAGGCAAGCTCATAGACACTTGATCGACTGCATCTCCAGGTGTGCTCTGAATGGTGTCTTTGACTCTGCTCTCTTGGAAACCATTTTTCCTGCATTGTTGAGAGGCAGATGAGCATCTGCAATACCTGGGGACATGGAAACACTCATGGCAAGCAATATGTCAGTCAAAAACCAAAATGAACATGAGAACTGACTTGCAACATACCTGTGTGACTGATCATGAAGGTTGTGCAATTTCGACTGAGAGGTCGGGAGACCGATTTCCAACTGCACAAGGCACAGTCTGGGCTACTGGGAGACTGACTGACTACTGGAACTACACAGTGCATAGTCAAATCTGGCTATTGTCTGCTAGGATTATGCAATGTGGAATCTCAACTGGAAATGGCTGCAAGTTCAATGACTACATTGCACAATTTTCTTGGCCAATAGTCACTATCCCTCAAGATTGCACAAATCAAGCCTGGGGAACAACTGCTAGGTAGAAATGTGCATTTCTGGGGAGGAAGGCAGATCCTTCCCTCTCAGGATTGTGCAATGCTATCTTGGTGAGGCAGAGTCCAGTCCGAGGTTGGCCAGACTCGCCAACAGGCAACTGAAAGTGAATGTGAGTGTGAATGCATGTTGATACTAAGTGTAAGAATAAGTGAATGATCATGCATGGAAATGGTGAATGACATATTCAGAAAATGGAACGACATGCATGTGGGTGGGGCGAGTCACTGAGTCAGCAACTGTTCGCGGAAAACAATTTCATGCATGCGACAACAGTGAGATGTTGAGGGAAACTGAAACGGTGCTAAGAAAAACTAATATACATATAAACGACAGTAGGTGTTCAAAGAAATCAAGGAAACAATACTCATACAAGAGAAAACATGAAAAGCGACAGAAATGCAACACAAGGCATGGAAAATGGGCTTACCCCAAAACAGCTGAGCTGAATGTGCCGACTACTCCTAGATGTGATGTGGGATGTTTGAGCTGCAAGGTTGATATGAGGAATGAGCTCTATAGCGTCCAGTTGATGAGTTTTGATAACATCGAGGTTGTGACGCACATGCCACAAATCTAGGGAAGTGACACCTAGTGGGAGGTTTATGAAATGATCCTTGCATGTAACCTCCAAATGCTAAACATAGATCCCTGAAACAAGGGATGCCTTTGCATGTTGCCTTGGGAGAAGCAGCCCATGCATGCAAGTCAGTTTTGCTCAGTCCCAAGCGGAACCGGTCAACTCAGCTGCACATGCAAGAGACTTCTCCACTACTGGAGAAAAATGTACATTTCTGACTGGGAGCTGGGTTGGCTACCCAGGAGATTTGTGCAATTTCTCGGCAGAGCAGCTGATTGCTGCCCAGATTTGCGCAAATTTTGGGTTGAGCAACCCTGCTAGGGAAAATTGCGCAATTCCTGCTGGGAGTGTTGACTGGCAGGATTGTGCAATCTTAGAGCCTAGCAGGCTTCCAGATAGGTTCGCTCTAATTTGCCTCTAGAAATGCACAATTTTCTTGGCAAAGCTACTCAGCCTGCTGCTGGACCAAGTCCGAGTGAATAACCTATGAGGGGAATGAATCAAGCTGTGATCGAGAGGCTGCCTTTGTGCAAGAAAGACATTGAAGCTTATGAACTTGACAAATCAAGGCAAGCTTCTATGAAGGTTGGAAGGGAGGCTCCAAAACGAATCTAAGGCAAAATTTTGGAGGGTGGTTGTAGCCACTACAACAGAACCCCATTAAAAATATTAATTATTTTAATAACTCACAATCCGAGTGGAATTTTTCCAAACGATTTCTGGGTCTTGAATATTTTATGTATTCTAGGCCCTCCACAAAATTTCGGAGCTAGAGCACATCTAATGCTACAAAAAATAAACAACAACTACCTTCATAGAAATTAATATTTGTTGTAATCATGAAGGCTTGCCAATGGGTAGTGTGTATGCCAAGAGCTTGAGAGTTCCAAGGTATTCTAACAAGATTTGGACAACATAGCACTGCTTTTCCTTTCTACTTCAAATGGTTGTCCAAGGCTGATATTTATAGGCTTTCCTTAAGATATCTTAGGACTAGTTCATTGAATGGATCTTGATTCCATTGTGGGCTTATGTTTGAGGGAAACATGACAGAGTCCTTGGAGTGTTTGAGTACGCATACTCAAGTGTGTAAGAACCCAAAACCAAATTTCTCGAACTTTGTACTTGTCATTGACTTGATTTGCATGATTTTCCACATCATTTGTTAAGAAATCATGTTTTACGAATTAATGTGGTTGTCAAAGGAATAGTCACAAAAATCTTGAACTATGAGTTTCCACGAATGGAAAGAGACCCATTTCATAATTTAATCAACTACTTTTAGGATTTTGATTAATTAACTTAGTTAATTTTTATCTTGATGAATTAATGAAGTTTCATGGTGACAAGAATTTATGCATAGTTCTATGTTTCAAGATGAGTGGAAGTCATCCTAAGCCTTCAACCTTAGAAAATTCACTTTAATTAAAGTAATTAATTAAAGTGAAGTGTATTTTTTATAAAATGGGTTTAATCTAATAAATGTAAAGGTTTTTACATTAGTGAATTAAATGAATCTTATTTTTTGATCTTAAGTGAGGTATGATCTAATCTTAATTATCAATTACTTTCGGATTAAGGTTAATTGATTTGGTCGTAACTCAAGATTATAAAAGCAAGGCTAAGTGAAGGAGGAAGACATAAGAGAGACACTGAGTGATTCAATTACAAGGGAAAGTGATTCAAGAAGGTCTTAGTAATGGTGATAAAGGAGTTTCTTCTAGAGATCAAGTCCAAATGAGGAGAGTGCAAGTATATAGCAGCAAGAGGAGAATCTAGCAACCAAAAGTTTAAGGATATATTTCTAGGTAGCCAAGAAACATTTTTTGAAGTGAAGTATAGTTGTACAAACCATACAACCATCATAGAAGCAAGGAAAATGGATCATACAGTCATAGCCAGCTAGGAAGCAACCATATAGTGTGCAAGATAGGCAATACATGTTGCATGCAAGTTGTACAACACATGGGAAGGGTCATATAGACCTCGAGTAAATTGTATAGTGCATCGATAGGACCATATAGATTGCAAGCAAGTCTTACAGTGCGCAAGAAAAGTCATACAGGTGGTGGAACCAAGAAGGATGTGAATAGAGTTGTAAAAACCATATATACAGTTGTAGCAAGGATTTCTCCAGCAAAAATATTCACCAAGTTTTTTTTGTTGTTTGTATTTTCCTCAATGGGCCATTTTCCTAGTAAGGCAACCCGTGTATGATTTGAAGAAATTTAATGAAAGGAAAAGTTGAAGGGTGCAAAATTTATGTATGCGTGTGGTGAAATTTGTTAATTTTCTTCTATTGTAATTTTAATTTTACCAGTTAAAAGTCCCAATAGTGCATTTTATTCAGTAAAATATAATTTATATTAATTAACAAGGAACTTACTAGTAGGTAATTTGCTATTGTACTAGGGTTAGGAAATTTAACATGATATCAAAGCTTACACTTTGAAGTGAAGGAAAGTTTTAAGTCTAAAGTGAAAATCATTATAGATTAATAAACCAATAGTGAATATTATAGGTGCTTAATTAGGGGAAACAATGACGATTAGGGTTTCTGAGAATGTGTGCAAAGGTTCAGAGGATGGAAGGCCAAAAACTCCTCCTTTTCACCCTGAATCTGTTAATTTCATAGGTGGTCTCAAAGATATTATTAGAAGCATTGGACTATGGGGGATCGAAGGTCTTAATTCCTAACTGGTAAAGGATCCACAATTCAAAGAATTGGGATCATCCCAAAGGGTTAACAAAACCCTCGCATGGAAATCAACTCCCAAGGAGAGGGAGTTTGAGGCACTCGAACCCCATAAAATCCATACAATATCATCAGGGGAGGGCTTAGACCCAGCAAATCGGGTGCTGAAGGCAAGATATTTTTATGATCTATCAGTGGACCTTGAGAAGGATAGTAGTTGAGTCATTACTTTAGAACTACAGGGTTTTGAGCATGGGGAAGTTCTAGATCTCGGACCTTTAGAGGCAGTGGGGGAGGGATCCGAACCTTGGGTTAGAAGTGGAGGGGCAGTCCGTAGATCTTAGGGAGTTCCTCTTTCAGATGGTGTCATTCGAAGAGCGGTTAGGGAGAATTTTTGAGGATCTGGACCATGCCCAGGAAGGGCAGGACAATTTTTTATCTGTTGAGGAAGGGAACGACCAGACTATAGGCTCGAAGAGAAAAAGGGGAGAGTCATAAAGAAAAAGAAAAATGCCCAAATATCGTCCTAGGGTCAACATTCAAATTGATAAGGCTATGGAAGCCTCATAGTTAATTTTGGCTGGAAGAGCTAAAGGAAGGAACTATTTGGAAAAGTATATTTTAGAATTTATTGCTAAGGCATGGAGAGGGGCTCCAGACATCCAGGTATAGGTGATCACCTTGGTAAGAGGGTGGTTCATGGTTAGATTTAACAAGGGGGAAATGTGGAATGGGTACTTGAGCAAAACTGGTGTTTTGGGATCTTACCAATTTTCTTCAAGAAATGGACTCCCCTTTTCGATTCTAAGAGCGAGAAATTGGAGGAGATATCGATATGGGTTCGGCTTCCGACACTACCCTTGCAAATTTGGACAGAGAATATTTTTTGGGCTACTGGTAACGAGTTGGGAACGTTGTTTGAAGCTGACATGTATTTTGTGGAAACCAAGAGCAGAATTGTGGCCCAAATTCAGCTAAAATTAGACCTAAGAGAGGGTTTAGCGGAAGAAAAATAATCTCCAACTTTAAGGGTATTCACATTCCTAGATAATAGACTATGAGGAGATGATTTTCTATTTCCATCGATGTCATACGCATGGGCATTTGGTGTGTGACTACCCCCTGGGATTTCGTAGGAGAAGGCAACAAAGGGGTGAACCAAGGAATAAAGACTGGGCTTTTGCAGAGGAGGTAGACAATGCACAGGTGGTGGAGATTGGGGAACAGAGGGATGGGGTCCCGGATCCTATGGAGGTTGAAGAAGATCATATTATTACACAAGGGATACAAGAATTACCTAAAAATTCTCAAAAATTGGAGGTTTGGGATGAATTGGAATTCATCGTTCCCCCTCCCTAGTCTGCGGGTACTTATTTTCCCCCCCATCCTCTTTATCAGCTTCTCTACAATATTTATTAGATGTTTTCCCACTGATGTCTGAAGAGTCACCTCATTGTAGTTTGTATGCATCCTTTGGAAGTATCATTACCTCCATCCTGGTTCTCATCTTGTCCACGTCATCCCCACCTGGCCCTAATAGTTTATTTATCCCTCCTTCTTCCTCTTTGGCTCCCCACTATAGTCTGCATCTTAGGGATAAGAAAGTCCTCCCTTTAGATTCCTTTGGAGGGTTGGGGATATTTCAGGAGCCATCTCTTCCTCATAAGAATAAAGGTAGGAAATCTAATTGATCAAAATCCCAACTGAAAGATAAACTGGACATAGCATATGGGAAGCAACTCTCTTTGAAAGGGGTGCTTAGAGTAGCGCTTACCCTTGAGGTGGTTTCCAAATGATAATTCTTTCCTTTAATTGCAGAGGGTTTTCTAGCACCCGCAAGAAGCTATCTCTTAAAGATTTATTCAAAAATTATTGTCCTCGTGTTATCATGTTACAAGAAACCTTGGAAATGTAGAGATTGTGATGGCATCTTTGCATAAATTGATGTCAGGATGGTCATTTGTGACCTCTGATGCAATGGAAAGATATGGGGCCTTGCATTAGGTTTTAAAGATAGTAATATTAAGCTTCTAAATTCTTGTGGTTTGTATTTGGTGTTGGGGTTGAGATTGATTCTTGAGAATTGTGCATGAACCTATCCCTTCTCAACATCTATGGTTTGTGCCATGACAGGGTTTCTTTATGGAACTCCTTGTTCTCTAAATATTTCATGAAGTCCCCTAATCTGGTGGTGGGAGGGGACTTCAATTTCTCACTGGGCATGTCTGAGACTTGGGGGCCTTTAACTCAAGTCGATCCCCTGGCAGATTACTTTGTGAACAAATTGATGTTGGGAAATCTTATCGATGTGAATCTGATTAAATCCAGTCCCACCTGGAGGAACATGCAATCAGGTGAAGAAAGGGTGGCTAAGAAACTGGATCGTTTCTTGATGATGGAAGACCTAGTTAACCAAATAACTTATTTAGGAAATGGGTTGGATGAGGAGGTGATTCAAATCACTTTCCTATCATTCTGGAGCTGAAAGGGACCACTAAGAAGCTTGGATCTCCTTTTAAATTTAATCTTTCCTGGCTCAAAGATCATAGCTTCAATTATTTAGTTAAAGACACTTCGAGGCCACTGAACTCTACATAGGGCCCGTCTTTAACTTAGCCTTTTATGGAAAACTTCAAAAGGATGAAGTAGGCAACAATCTCCTGGGCAAAAGAAAAAATGACTAGGGAGGAAGTTGAGCTAAAACTCATCAAGGAATCTATTGAAATGTTGGAAATCATGGAGGGGGATGGATACGAGACAAAAGAGAAAAAGGAAATGATAAAATAGCTAGAATTCTCAAAAAGAAACATTTTGAATGACATAGAAGATCAATGGAGGCTTAGAGTAGAGATATTTGGCTTGTAGTTGGGGATGAAAACTCTCAATCCTTTCAAAACTATGCTAAATACAAGAAGAATATTAATACTATTTGGGAAATACAACAGGCAAATGGGGGAACTACCAAATATTTTGATGAGGTTGTGACCCTGGGGAGATACCACTTTAAAGGATTGTTTAGAGCCCTAGAAGAACCTACAATAGCAAAAGTTATCTAGGTGGCCCAACTTCTCCCTAGATATGCGGAAGAGGAAGAAAATGAAATGCTTATGGCTCTTGTTTCAAAAGGAGAAGTTGAGAGAGATCTTAAGAAAATGCAGAAAGATAAGAGCCTGAGACCGGATGGGTGGACATTTGAGTTCTTTCAATACTTCTTTGAGCTTATAGGGGACGAGCTTAACAAGGTGGTGTAGGAATCCAAAATTAGAGGATATCTTTATTAGCCTTTCAATTCAACCTTTTTGGCTCTAATCCCTAAAATTGATGATCCAAAAAAAGTTGAGGATTTTAGACCCATATCTCTCTGCAATTGTCTCTATAAAATCATTCCAAATATCATAGTTATCCATTTGAAACCAATTATTTCCAGAAATATTTCAAGAGAACAATTTGGGTTCCTCGATGGAAGACAAATCCATGAATCCATTGGCATTTCTCAGGAATCCATACATAACATCAAGAGGAGCAAAATAAAAGGTCTAATAGTAAAAATTGATCTTTCGAAGGCCTATGACAGAATAACTTGGTTATACCTTCACCTCCTACTAACACATCTAGGGTTTGGTATTGGTTTCATCAGCTAGGTCATGGGATGTATATCAAATTTTATTTTTCTTGTCCTTATCAGTGGCACAACATCCCCTTTTTTCCACAGTCAAAGAGGGCTCAAACAAGGTTGCCCTCTCTTTCCTCTTATGTTCTTACTTGCTACTCAAGGGCTTAGTCAGTTAATTCTTGCTGACTAATGAAGAGTAGAGATTAAAGGAATCGAAGTAGCTATCAATATGTTCATTACCCATATCTTTTTTATTTATGACATCCTTTTATTCAGTGACAGATCTAGAGGTGACATCCAACAGCTGAAACTTTCCCTTGACCTTTTCCTCAAAGCCACCAAGATATGTATCACTAAGAAAAAATCCTCAATTTTTCATGAGGGGTTCTCGGTGGCTGAAATCAATAGAGTACTTTCGTTCTCCCTTATGAAGCAAAACCTATGATGGAAAGTTTCAAGTATTTGGGTTTCCACCTTAAGCCAAACAACTACAAAAAACATGATTGGAATTGGTTGCTGTCCAAAATTGAAAACTGCATTAAACACTGGAATTTAAAGTGGTTTTCGAGGGTTGGTATATAGGTGCTAATTAAATTGATTATAATTTCCATACCACTTTACTGGATTTCCCTTACTTGGGTTCCTTAAGGAATTCTTTCCCAGATCAGGAAATTGTGTGGTTGTTTTCTATGGGTTGGTTCAAAGGAGGAAGCAGCCCTTCCATGGGTAGCATGGGACAAAATAAGCCTCCCAAAGGCCTGGGTGGGATGGAGAATCAACGACCTCTCTATTTTTGCATCTTCTCTGGCAGAAAAATCAAGGTGGCACATGTTATCAATGGAAAATATTTGGACTTCACTGGTTAAAAGGAAATATATTGACCCTATTCCCATTGATGAATGGATGCACAAAATAGACAAGAAACCATTATTCGCATCTTCAATATGGAAGGGTACTGTGGAATCCTTTAGAATTATTGAAGATGGTCTAGCATAGCATGTTGGGAATGTAGAAAAAAACAAAGTAAGTATTGATCTGTGGGTGGGATGCAGTGAAGGGTTTGTTTTGCCAAGGGAGCTTACTAAAACCATCAAAAATCAAGGTATTATCTTTCTCAATCAGATAGCGAAAGCACAATTATCAACGCTTTGGCACCAGGGCTGGAAATCAGACGAACATCTCCACTTACAACCCCAATGGGGAGGTAATTGGTAGACCTATATCATAGAATTCCATCACTTAAATTTTAGGTTAAGGGATCATCCTGATGCACTCCAATGGGTACATGCACTCACTGACCAATACTCTCCAAAATATGGTTATATATATTAGATGGATAGGAAGTTTCAGGGGGTGTGGTCTAGGTGGTGGAAACCACTCTAGAAACTGAAGTGCCCAGCAAAGACAATGTTTTTCTTTTGGTGTCTTCTCAAAAATAAAGTTCCCACATGGTACAACCTTCAGAAAAGAAACAAATGTGGTCTAGGATGGTGTATTTTATGTAAAAACGCAAAAGAATTAGTTTTCCATGTGTTCTTAAATGGTCCTTTTATTTTTAAAATTTGGGAGGCTACCTTGAGACTTATGGTTGGCAAGAAACAAAGGCATCTTTCGAGACATTCCCTCCTCTCATTCCCTAATTGCAGTTGAGTGTGCTTCAATTTTTTCATTACTCCCTCTTCCATCAACAAACCATTCCCCTCAGATCATTATAGAGGTAAAAATCAGTCCACGCATGATGGTGCATCAGATGCACAAAAAAGATGTGGGTCGAGACTGGTATTACACTTAAATGACCACAAATTTCTAAAAGCTTCAGTTGGCCTTGGTGTAGGATCAAACAATTTTGCAGAACTCCAATCATTGAAACTATTATTATGTTGGATTCGGAAAATAAGGATTGATACAATGAAAATATTTGGTTTCTCCTTAAATGTTATAAATTGGTTTAATGAAGTTTAGAGATGTCAAAATCACATTTTGATTCCACTTATTGAAGAAATTTTACATATTAATATGGTTTTTGATACTATATTTGTTTGCCACATATACATTGAGAAAAACACAAAGGAAAATATCCTTTCTAAGGAGGGTATGCAACAAGATTTGGGCTCGTGGAGAGTAACAAAATCAGAGGAAGGGAGGATCCATGTGTCAGATCAACAGCCTTACAATAGATGATACATGTTTTTTCACAGGTTTCTAACATTTACACTTTACTATTTTTATTTACTTAACACAAATCTATCAAATGGACACGGTTTTGTTTTCTTGTTATCACTTATACTTTTATTTTTGTAGATATATTGGCTACAATTTTTTATTAACAGTAATTATGTGAGGGATTTTTTCTCCTTGATATATGGGAAGGCCCATCTATAATTTTGGTTTTTGTTATGGTTTTATGAATAACACAATTCCTCTTGGTATTTTCATGGTTATTACTCAGTTGCACTGTGTTTTGCTTTTTGTGAATCCACAGTCTTAGGAATTCTTTAAGCATCTACAACTATAACTTTTTATTGACTTAACAAAAAGTTCGATTTTTCTCTGGAAAAAATTGTAGGTGCTTAAGGACCAAGCGTAAATCCACAAAAATGTGTTCATATCTAAAAAATGACAACAACAAGTCTCAAGATTGAAGATATATTGGATGGGGAATCAAACTTCTTATCTTGGAAATCAAAGGTTACTTTGATTTTGAAGGAAAATGACCTTTAGAAAATTGTTTAAAAGGTAATTCCTCCACCAGAAAATTCATATCAATCAACAAATCGTGAGAAGAAGGATATCAAATCCTAGTAGGTGATCTTAGATTCAATGAAGGATAATTTGATTCCTCACTTTTCTAAATTTATTCTAAAGTGATAACATGAATAGGAAGATTGTTTTGATGAACAATCTCAAATATGTACAAATGTCAAAATATTATGATGTTACCAACTAATTCGTGAGGATCATTTAGGTACATGATCAACTTACAACGATTCAGGATAAGGTTTATGATACAAAACAAGTTAATTTGGCACTAAATGGTTTCATCCTTGGGAATCATTTGTCAAGGGTATCTATACTTAGGAGCACATTCCTAATTTTGAGGGACCTTGGAATGACTGTATCTAAGAAGAGGCTCTGAAGGAGTCCAAAACCAATAGGGAAGAAGGTGGAGAGGATGACTTGGACCTTGTCAGTTGGGAAAGAAATGGAAAAGGAAACGATTCTAGCGAGAAGGGTAACAATGAGCAGTTAACCTCTCAGTTGAGGAAAAAGAAATACTTGAGCAAGATCAAGTGCTTCATATGCCACAAGAATGGACATTATGCATCTCAGTGCCCAGAGAAAAAAAAGGATTAGAAAAAATTGTAACAAGTAGTAGTATAAGTGGAAACTCAATTGGATGAGTTTATTGCAAATTTTGTAAAGGAGTTTTTTACATACCCAGTCCCTTAATGCCTAATTCAGGATCTAATGTATCTAGACCCAACTTGCAAGGTTAATTTATGGAGATGGGGTTATCAAAATTCCAAATCCTTCAACCACGTTAAAACTCATTTATAATACCACCATCATGTTCTACTCATCAGGAACTTTCCAATGATATAAATATCATCGAAATTTGAATTTTTGACATAAAGTTATGCTTACTATAATATTTGACCTTTTTTGCAACATCATCATTTGTACCATCCACATGTCACCTCCTTAGTGCACCACATCAACATTTCAATGGTAAGGGCCTATCAAGTGCTACTATTGACGATAGAAAGATAAAAAAACACTGAAAATATGATACTCCAGTTCCCTGATAATTTGAAGTCTCAACACCCAATTGTCGATATCCCAACACCATGCCACATTAGCTTGCCACAAAAACCTTCCACATTGACCTACCACATCAAAGTAATATCAAGTGGAAGTCTAGATCTCTAGTGTCCTGACCTCCCTGGTACCCAATCACCCAATAGCCCAATATCTGATAACCAAAAAAATCAACATCTTGATTCTTAAAAGTGAATCATCTGAAGAGTATACATCTCAATACCCAATGTTTGATCACTAAAAAACTTGACATCTTGCTACTTGATGTCTGATAACAAGAGGTCACAAAATTTAATATCTCAATTACCCGACACTTGATCATCTCATAATCTCAAAAGCTGGGTTACTGGGCTATTGGGCTGTCAGGGGAAGACTAAAAGACTCCAACACCACTTTCACTTTATCCAATAATGCATTGTCAGCTACCACAACTCCACTTTTATATGTCAACTAACATTCTATCTACCGAGTCACTGCACCATTAAGTCCTTGGTCACTAGGAAAGAAGAAATCTTAACTTCATGGAATTTGCCCAAATCAATTGAAAGACATCAACTAATTAAAAATTCTTTGCAATACATCTTTGTTAGTCAACAAATGTTTGAGATATTTCAATATTGTAGCTCTGTATTTAGAGGTCATTCATTGCATTACCCACACTTGGTAGTTGATACTCCAATAACTGACATCCCACCTTCCAAACCTTAACTCCTCAGCTAAGCTCTTAGTCATGACCCCACCCCATAAATCCATATGACTATGGGATAGGGTCAAAGCCTCCAAAACCAAAAATTCCTAAAACTTATGTTGTTAACATCGAAATTATAAAACTTTTTGTTGCACTTCCTAAGCAAGTTTTAGAAAACTAAAATTTACTTTGATAGGATAGAAACCTTACCCAATTATTTTTGAAGACTCAAAGATCTTCTCTAACCTATGAAGGCATCCCAAATCACTACCTTCAATAAACCATCTTCGCAAAATAAAGGCTTAAAATTGCCAATGACCAAATCTTCTCAACTGCAAACTACAACATCACACTGTCAACTCCTACTTGTACAAACACAGGGGTTGGAATTATGGCTTACCTCTAAAGGAAATAGGGTCCCACAACAATAAAGAACTATCAATTCTTCTTATTCAAAAACGGGATACAATCACAGTTGTTTCCTCCTACAACTGGTATAGTAATGTCCATTCACATTACAAACTACATGAAGAGCGGGAGAGCTCTAGTCAACTTATACATTCACCTTACTAAACCACACATTATAATTGTTGGGTGTGGAGCATGATTATCTTCTTTATTCATAGGTATCACCGCATTGGACCCCAGTTCATAATGTGGCGGCAATGCCGCCCGTAATATTTACGCTGCAGGGGGGGCGGGGGGTCCAAGGGGGGCGGCTGTGACCTTTGGGAGCCCCCCCCCTGGTGAGGGATCGGGGGCAACACCCCTGAAACTAAAAATAGGTGTAAAATTGCCTTGTAAAATGTTGTAATTTCATAGTCAATTTGGGCCATTCATTAGGCAGACATCTGACGTAGAAGTTATGTTTAATTTAGGGTTTTTTCCATAGAACGCAACCCCTTGCTATATATGAGGGAATTGTATTGCATCTATGTATATCTATATTATGAGTAAGGAAGAGAGAGGAGATTGTGTGAGATCGAAGAGGAAATTACAGCAGATCTATTGTAGCTTGTATCTCTTCAGCTTGCTGGATAATATAAAATGAAGGACTGGATGTTTCTCCATGGACGTAGCCCAAATTGGGTGAAACACGTATATCTGTGTCTCTCTTGTTTTATGTGTTTTCTACCTTTGTATTTTTGCAATATATTTTATCTGTTTCGTTGCTCTGTAATATATAATTTTATAACAACTGGTATTAGAGCCGAAGGTCTATTTGGATGATAAACTCGCAGGAGAGAAGGGTTCTTGGTTCAAGTGGGAGAAATGGCGGAAGATGTTAGGTTTGGGTCGAAAAATATAATGGCCAAAAATTCCAACTGTGGAAGATGCAGATGGAAGATTATTTGTACTAGAGATATCTGTACCAACCATTGAGCGGAAAGGAAAAGAAGTCGACGAGTATGACATACATAGAATGGGATATTCTCGACAGAAAAGCACTTGGAACAATACGGTTGTGCCTAGCGGTGTCAGTTGTGTTTAATATTTCAAAGGAAACGACAACAGAGGGTTTAAGGTTGACATTGGCCAAACTATGTGAAAAACCCTTGGCCTCAAATAAGGTATTTCTTATGAAGCACTTATTTAATATGAAAATGTCAGAAGGTGGATCTGTTGCTGATCATTTAAATGAATTTGATACAGTTACTAGTTAGTTAAGTTCTATAGGGGTAACTATTGGTGATGAAGCTAGGGCTCTGTTATTTCTATGCTCATTGCCAGATGGTATAGTTATGGCCATTAGTAACTCTATCTTTGGATCTAGTACTTTAAAGTTTGATGATGTTTTCGGTGCAATCCTTAGCGAGGAAATGCGAAGGAAAAGCTCAGGTGAGACATCAGGTAATGCTTTGGCTGCAGAGACTAGGGGAAGAAAAATGGAAAGAGGAAAGAGCCCAGGATATTGCAGTAAGTCAAGGAAAGGCAGATCCAAGTCCAAATCAGGGATAGTGTGCTGGAAATGTATGAAGAAAGGACACCTAAAGAAAGATTGCAAGTCTCGGAAAGGAAAAGAAGGAGATGCGCAGCAAGAAAACAATCATGAAGCGAATGTGACAGGTGATGTGTTGCAAGATGATTTGATTCTTTCATTAAGAAATATTATTGATGCATGGGTGGTAGATTCAAGGGCCTCATTCCATGCCACACCTGATAGGAAACATTTTCATAATTATGTTCAAGGAGATTTTGGATAGGTTCGATTGGGTGATTATAAACCCTGTAAAATCATTGGAATGGGTACAATTTTCATAAAACAACAGAATGGAAATCAATGGCTATTGAAGGAGGTAAGGCATGTTCCAAATCTGAAGAAAAATCTAATTTCAACAGGGAAGTTGGGAGGTGAAGGTTGTGTAACTAGTTTTACAGATAAAACTTGGAAGGTCACTAAAGGATCCCTAGTTTTAGAAAAAGGAGAAAAGGTCAGTACATTGTGTTTATGCAATGGTATTTCTAATTATGTTAATGCTTTAACCTCTACAGGAGAAGATACGACATTGTGGCATCATAGGATTGGGCACATGAGTGAGAAGGGGATGCAAATTCTTCACTCAAGAAATTTGTTGCCAGGTTTGAAGCATGTTGATTTAAAATTCTGTGAGAATTGTGTTTATGTAAAACAGAAGAGAGTCAGATTCACCAGAGTTGGGAAAGAAAAGAAGAGCGAAAAATTAGAGCTTGTGCATACAAATGTATGGGGACCTACTCAGGTATCATCTTTCAATGGCTCTCATTATTATGTTACCTTTATTGATGATGCAACTAGAAAAACTTGGATTTATTGTATTCAAAATAAATTTGATGTATTTGATACTTTCAAGAAATGGAAAGCTTTGGTTGAAAATGAAACAAGAAAAAGGTTGAAGTGTCTCAGATCAGACAATGGAGGTGAATATTGCAACAAAGAGTTTGACAGGTATTTTTTAGAGAATGGAATTCGTAGAGAGAAGACAGTTCCAGGAACACCACAAGAAAATGGTGTGTTAGAAAGGATGAACAGGACAATCATGGAGCGTGCAAGGTGCATGAGATTGTATGCAGGATTGCCTTTACGATTTTGGGCAGATGTTGTAGATATTGTTGTTTCTCTAATAAACAAAGGGCCTTCAAGTTCCTTGGATGGTGGTATTCCAGAGGAGGCATGGATAGGTAAAAAGGTAAACTACTCTTTTTTTAAAGACTTTTGGTTGTGAAGCCTTTGTCAACATTAATAAAGAAAATAGAACAAAGCTTGAGGCAAAATCAAAGAAATGTAATTTTATTGGATATGGTGTTAATAATTTTGGTTATCGCTTTTATGATTATAAAAAAAACAAAATCATTAGGAGCAAAGATGTCATATTCAATGAAAAGGTTTTGTATAAGGATCATATACAAGAAAAGACACAGGAAAAAGAAAACAGAGAATACATAGTTCTTGATGATATCACAGAAAAAGTGAAGGTGCTTGAAAATCATAATGATCAACAACCAAAACAACAACAACAACCACAACAGCAACAAGCACATCAAACACCTGAAAGTGGTGTTAGAAGATCTACCAGGATAAGTAGACCCCCTTGTTAGTGTCAGACTTTCCAGCCTTCCTCCAGTGATCAAATATGCTCTTACAAAGTGATTTTGAAGTGTCAAGGTCAAATTTTGTCATTTCAGCGAGTCTTCAAGCAAAATTTGGTCACTAGGCATTAGGTCTAGGGTTTGCTTTCACACTTTTCAAAGTTGTCCAAATGTCAGTCCATGTCATCATTCAGCTGAGCCTATCATCATTCAGAGAGTTGCTATCATCATATTAGGTTCCATTGGGTCATGTTACACCTTATTCATGCTTCAGTTGTGCCTAGGCAAGGTCATTTCCCTCTCCTAGGGTTTTGAAGGCAATTTCTCTTGGATGGTCAAATCACCGGAAAAACTTGTTTCCTGATGTTCATACACCTTCCCCTATCCTTAAAGTACCTTATCAAACACTTCCCATCCCTTAGATCCGCCAAATTCCTCATTTTTGCACAAACCCTAGTTTCTAGCTACAACCTAGCAATTTTCTAGGTTGGGCCTGTGTTTTGCCCTTTTGGACCCCTTCCCCTCACTCAATCTCTGAGATTCCACTTTCCCCTGCTTCCTAACATCCCTCCCTACTCCCCTAAATTTCCTCAAGAATTTAGAAGCCCCCTATCCCCTTCATTTCACTCTATTTCGACAAAATTCCTTGTTTCACACATCGGGACAAGTCGCACTCAAATGATGTTCCAGAGCAATCAAAGATGAATTTTGAAAAACTGAGAGAGGTTTTTGTCCACAATATGCCAAAGAAGAAAAAAATCCTTCACTTTTTTCACAGGTGTCATGGTTTTAGAGAAATGTCAAAATTACAATCGCCGGATCCAAGGAGGTTGGCCAAGGCACTAAAACGATGGAAAAGGCCCGATCCACTCCAAATTTTGGCCAAAGCCTCTTTGAATGAGCATGGTACTTTATTGGGGACTCTCAGCCCAAATTTCAAGAAATTTGGAGAAAATTTTGTCAATTGTGAATTTTTTGTGCCATTTATAGGTTTTCTCCATTAACGGGTCTCACCCCCCACGCGACCCTTCATCATGGCAACTCCATTTTGCAAAAACTCATCATTTCCAGATTTTTCATGAGAAGTTACATATGCTCATCAATGGACTTGAGATTTTATGAAGTTTTGGGCCTCCAGAAAGTCAAAAAACAAGCAAAAAATGACTTTCTGCCACATTTTTGAGTTGCAGAAAGCAGTCTTGGGAGATTGCAATTTTGGAGGGGCAAATGACCACCAAATTCAGAAATTCTAGTTGGGTTGGAAAGTAGACTCATAGACCTTTCCAAAAAGCCTACTCTTGCTCCATTTGGACACTGGGAAGTGCCCCAAATATGGTCCCAAACGCGCGCGACCCGTCAGGCAGAGGCGCGCGACCCGTCAGGCAAACTTCTCCAATTTTCAATGTACAGCTCAGAAAAACGCAGTTTGACCCTGTTTGACTTTTTGGGGTGGATTATTAGGCTCTTTGATGTAATTATTGTACTTTTATGATACTTTTACTCTTATTTACCTCTTCTAGAAGATTCATTCATGAAAAGGGTGAAAATTAAATGAATGAATTGGTTTCCAAGTTTATAGAGGCAAGTTGTTTTGACTGCCTAGTTTGTAGTGCTTAGTTTAGAAGTGGTTGAAACAGCTCCTAGGATAGTGAGCTCGACCCATGGAGGCAGGGAAAGAGGTTAGATCATCTATATTATGTACTTTCTTGCTCATTTTCATGGTTGGACTCTTGAGGGAGAAGCTATCATTGTATTATTCACTGTATCTCTGCAAATTTTTGGCTAAGGAAGACTAGGGTTTTGCAGTCCTCTTTGGGATTCTTGTGGACTCATGTGTTGATGGTGTGTTTATCAATGTACTTGTAAGCTTGTTATGTGACTCATTTCCTTTCTTTTACTTCTGCACATTAAACAAATGAAGTGTTAAAGTAAGAATTCATGCTTGCCATGCTCTGCTTTTAAGTTTTTTTAATTTCAATGTTTTCTACTGTCTAAAGAGAATTCAAAGTTATTGTTTGCTCTCTTTAGCTCTTCACCTTTCATTCCTGACCATCCACCTCAATTAAAGGCATCAACACTGTCTCCTACCTCGCCCCAAGGAACCACCTGCAGAAACTGTGTCCAATCCCCGCACCCAAAATTGCCCTCTCCTCAATTTGCCACCAAAGAACCCTAAAAACTCCAAATCAACCCTTTTGATCAGTTTACTAGCCTAAAATCAGTGCTACCTTATTGGTCATCTCATCTATTGAAGATTTTACCGAGATAGACCGGAGAGAGCCTTCTCCTGCCCCGTAGGGCTAGCTACGAGGCTAAATGGTTTGATGTTGCCTTGAGGTTTACCTTTCTCAACCTGAGGTGAAATTTCAAGCGCTAACATATTGGCGACCATACTGGGGAGAACAAAATTGTTTGCTGATTGATGTGTTTGTTTCATAAGTCTTAGACGAAGCCTGAAGTTATGCCAGGTAGCCTTCGAAACGCTTTTTCTTTGCATAAGCGGAAGTAGATAAACGTTGCTTCAGTCAATCTCCGTGAGCTTGTGAATACAACACTTCATTTGCATTTTACCCCAGTACATGTATCAAGTTCAAATCTGATTGTTGATAGTGGACAACGATCAGACACTTGAAAGGCTGAAATCATTCACTGGCGACTCCTTCACTGAAAACTCCAAAGATCAATGTTTCATGGTGACTTCACTGCAGAGAGATCAGTAGCTTTGAGCTTTTCAAGATGGATCGGATTGCAAGGAGATACGCTCCCCTGAGTCGAGATCACATCCCCGGTTTTCCAAATAAAATTCCAAAGGTAGATTGGTCAAGGAATCTGCCTATATTTAATGATGATGGTAAGAAGGATGCTGCTTTACATCTAGTTAGATTTCATATGCATATTCGCAAGTTGAAGGTGGATTTTCCTGAAGATTGCTTGATGAAGATATTCTTGGCCACTCTGGAAGGTAAAGCCCAATCATGGTATGAAAGTTTGCCGCCTGCTTGTATTTACTGTTTAAAGGATTTTCATGCTATGTTCATTGAAAGATATAAGGACTCTTATCCATCATTGAATTTAGTTCAAGACTATTGCAAGCATGCCTATAGTTTTATTGAAAGCCTTGAGAAGTTTTATGAAGATGATAATTTCATGGATGTTGAAATCATCGAGGCCCTGTACAAAAAGCCGTTTCAGCAGCACATAGAAATCTTAGCGGATACTTGTCAAGATCAGCAGGTTGAAGATGGCCATATGGTTGTAATTGATGAAAGAGAAGAGCTTGTTTCATATCTGCCCACAGAAGAAGACAGCGTGCAGGGTAGCCAAGATTCAATTTTAGAATGTAATGCAGTCAACTCAGCTATTTCAGATCAAAATTCAGATCATGGTGACCAAGAATACCTTGTGTTGAATCCTATAAAGAAGAACTCGACTGTTGAGATTAGCTGGCATGAAGAAAACGAAGTTACAAATCTAAGTGCTCCCACCTCACCGGAACTAGATCTTCATGAGGAGGTCATTCAGTCAACTCATGAACAACAAGGTGAGATCTTTGCTCAAGCAAGTGAAAAAGTTTTTCTGCATGAATTTGTGGTAGACGATATAAATGATCATCTTGTGCTTCAAGGACCATCTGAAGTTTCTTCTCTTATGATTGATGAATGTAATAATGAACATGATAACCTGGCCCTCATGTCATATACAAATGACCTACAGCACATTCACACCACATAAGATCATAGCATACAGGATTACCTTTCAGATTCTTCATATGTTTCATGTGCTGAAATGTTTTTCCAGGAAGAGATCTGCTCATCCATTTGTTCAGAGTTTTTTGAAGCCCATGAGCGTACTTTTACTGAAGCACATGATGAAGGCAGATCAAAATTTGAAATAAAGGATTACTTGTTCTTTCAGCAGAAGGTGGCAATGGCAAATCTTCATGTGTTTCACGATCCTCTAGCAAGTTTGTTGCAGCCAGTAGTGACAGTGTTTATTGCGATGTTCAATGATGAAGGAGATCATGGTCAACTATGTTTTTGGATGCCCAGTTACCAGTATCTATTGTTGATCATGAGACCTGATCAGGAGAATCAATTAAGAAGCCATCTTCTTGATTGGTTGCATTGGCATTATGATATAGTTTGATGGTAGGTTGTCTTGTAAGAAAAATAGGCGGTTATGTACTGCCATCAAGTTTTAAATTTTAAGTTCAGGTCTTGAGTTAGTTTGTTAGAGTCAAGTTTTTCCATCATTTCAATTTGTCATCGAGTCGGTTTGAGTCAAGTTTCAGTTAATTTTCAGTCACTTTTTAGTCAAGTTTTCATTCAATAAATGTGTCAAAGGTTTTGTGTTCTCCGTTCAAAATAATGACTCCGTTTCCCAATGATTGTAAGGCACTGGTCTGCTCTCCCAGAGGTCTAAGGTTCTTGGCACCTCCAAGGAGCTACCATCCCCATTGGAGCCAATGTTAGTGTCAGTCTTTCCAGCCTTCCTCCAGTGATCAAATATGCTCTTACAAAGTGATTTTGAAGTGTCAAGGTCAAATTTTGTCATTTCAGCGAGTCTTCAAGCAAAATTTGGTCACTAGGCATTAGGTCTAGGGTTTGCTTTCACACTTTTCGAAGTTGTCCAAATGTCAGTCCATGTCATCATTCAGCTGAGCCTATCATCATTCAGAGGGTTGCTATCATCATATTAGGTTCCATTGGGTCATGTTACACCTTATTCATGCTTCAGTTGTGCCTAGGCAAGGTCATTTCCCTCTCCTAGGGTTTTGAAGGCAATTTCTCTTGGATGGTCAAATCACCGGCAAAACTTGTTTCCTGATGTTCATACACCTTCCCCTATCCTTAAAGTACCTTATCAAACACTTCCCATCCCTTAGATCCACCAAATTCCTCATTTTTGCACAAACCCTAGTTTCTAGCTACAACCTGGCAATTTTCTAGGTTGGGCCTGTGTTTTGCCCTTTTGGACCCCTTCCCCTCACTCAATCTCTGAGATTCCACTTTCCCCTGCTTCCTAACATCCCTCCCTACTCCCCTAAATTTCCTCAAGAATTTAGAAGCCCCCTATCCCCTTCATTTCACTCCATTTCGACAAAATTCCTTGTTTCACACATCGGGACAAGTCGCACTCAAATGATGTTCCAGAGAAATCAAAGATGAATTTTGGAAAACTGAGAGAGGTTTTTGTCCAAAATATTCCAAAGAAGAAAAACCTCCTTCACTTTTTGCACAGGTGTCATGGTTTTAGAGAAATGTCAAAATTACAATCGCTGGATCCAAGGAGGTTGGCCAAGGCACTAAAACGACGGAAAAGGCCCGATCCACTCCAAATTTTGGCCAAAGCCTCTTTGACTGAGCATGGTACTTTATTGGGGACTCTCAGCCCAAATTTCAAGAAATTTGGAGAAAATTTTGTCAATTGTGAATTTTTTGTGCCATTTACAGGTTTTCTCCATTAACGGGTCTCACCCCCCGCGCGACCCTTCATCATGGCAACTCCATTTTGCAAAAACTCAGCATTTCCAGATTTTTCATGAGAAGTTACATATGCTCATCAATGGACTTGAGATTTTATGAAGTTTTGGGCCTCTAGAAAGTCAAAAAACAAGCAAAAAATGACTTTCTGCCACATTTTTTAGTTGCAGAAAGCAGTCTTGGGAGATTGCAATTTTGGAGGGGCAAATGACCACCAAATTCAGAAATTCCAGTTGGGTTGGAAATTAGACTCACAAAACTTTCCAACAATCCTACTCTTGCTCAATTTGGACACTGGGAAGTGCCCCAAATATGGTCCCAAACGCGCGCGACCCGTCAGGCAAACTTCTCCAATTTTCAATGTACAGCTCAGAAAAACGCAGTTTGACCCTGTTTGACTTTTTGGGGTGGATTATTAGGCTCTTTGATGTAATTATTATACTTTTATGATACTTTTACTCTTATGTACCTCTTCTAGAAGATTCATTCATGAAAAGGGTGAAAATTAAATGAATGAATTGGTTTCCAAGTTTATAGAGGCAAGTTGTTTTGACTGCCTAGTTTGTAGTGCTTAGTTTAGAAGTGGTTGAAACAGCTCCTAGGATAGTGAGCTCGACCCATGGAGGCAGGGAAAGAGGTTATATCATCTATATTATGTACTTTCTTGCTCATTTTCATGGTTGGACTCTTGAGGGAGAAGCTATCATTGTATTATTCACTGTATCTCTGCAAATTTTTGGCTAAGGAAGACCAGGGTTTTGCAGTCCTCTTTGGGATTCTTGTGGACTCATGTGTTGATGGTGTGTTTCTCAATGTACTTGTAAGCTTGTTATGTGACTCATTTCCTTTCTTTTACTTCTGCACATTAAACAAATGAAGTGTTAAAGTAAGAATTCATGCTTGTCATGCTTTGCTTTTAAGTTTGTTTAATTTCAATGTTTTCTACTGTCTAAAGAGAATTAAAAGTTATTTTTTGCTCTCTTTATCTCTTCACCTTTCATTCCTGACCATCCACCTCAATTAAAGGCATCAACACTGTCTCCTACCTCGCCCCAAGGAACCCCCTGCAGAAACTGTGTCCAATCCCCGCACCCAAAATTGCCCTCTCCTCAATTTGCCACCAAAGAACCCTAAAAACTCCAAATCAACCCTTTTGATCAGTTTACTAGCCTAAAATCAGTGTTACCTTATTGGTCATCTCATCTATTGAAGATTTTACCGAGATAGACCGGAGAGAGCCTTCTCCTGCCCTGTAGGGCTAGCTACGAGGCTAAATGGTTTGATGTTGCCTTGAGGTTTACCTTTCTCAGCCTGAGGTGAAATTTCAAGCGCTAACACCCCTGAGCAATACTATCCTTCATTATATTATGTACTGTTGACTGATTATGGTGAAAGAGAATGTTATGAAGAAGCAGTGCAAGTAGAAACCAAGAAGAAGTGGGAGCAAGCCATGAAAGAAGAGATGGACTCCTTAGAACATAACCAGACTTGGGACTTAGTCAGGTTGCATGCAGGTAAAACAACATTGCAAAATAAATGGGTTTACAAGTTGAAGGAAGAAGATGGAGGTAGAAAAATGTATAAAGCTAGACTTGTGGTGAAAGGGTTTGCACAGAAAAAGGGTATAGAATTTGATGAGATATTTTCTCCTGTTGTTAAAATGACTTCAATAAGAACTATTTTAAGTCTAGTAGTAGCTAAAGCTTTTCATCTTGAATAGTTAGATGTAAAGACAACCTTTCTCCATGGGGATTTGGAGGAAGAGATATATATGTAGCAACCACAAGGATATGAGGTAATATGGAAGGAGAAACTATTGTTCAGGTTGAAGAAGAGCTTGTATGGCTTAAAATAGGCTCCAAGGCAGTGGTATCTAAAATTTGACAGGTTTATGTCTGAACAAGGTTATACTAGATGTCACTCTAACCATTGTGTTTATCTCAAAAGGCAAAATGATGGCAGGTATATTATATTGTTATTGTATGTAGATGACATGCTTATTGTAGGTTCTGACATGCAAGAAATAAATGTGCTCAAAAGAAAATTGGCGAACTCATTTGCAATGAAGGATTTGGGTGCTGCAAAACAAATCCTTGGTATGAGAATAACTAGAGACATGAAGAATCACAAATTAACATTGTCTCAAAGTGAGTACATAGAAAAGGTGTTGAAAAGGTTTAATATGCAGAATGCAAAACCAGTTAGTATACCTTTGGCTAGCCATTTCAAATTAAGTAAGGACGAGTGTCCTAAGACTCAAGAAGAAATGGCTCATATGTCTAATGTTCCATATGCATTAGCAGTTGAAATCTTAATGTATGTAATGGTCTGCACAAGGCCTGATATTGCACAAGAAGTGGGAGTTGTAAGAAGGTACATGAACAATCTAGGAAAAGAACATTGGATGGCGGTGAAGTGGGTTCTAAGGTATTTGAGAGGTACCACAAATCAAGCATTATGCTTTGGTGGTTCAAACATTGCTCTACAGGGATATGTTGATGAAGATATGGTGGGTGATAGATATAACAGGGGGAGCATAATAAGGTATGTTTTTACTGTAGGTGGAATAGTTGTCAGTTGGGTTTCAAAACTACAAAGTGTTGTTGCACTCTCAACAATGGAAGCATAGTATGTTGCTACTACAGAGGCTAGTAAAGAAATGATTTGGTTACAAAGGTTTCTGGATGAATTGGGTAAGAAGCAGGAGTTGGATAGGTTATAAAGTGATAGCTAGAGTGCCATACATCTTGCAAAGAACTCTGCATTTCATTCTAAGACAAAACATATACAACTCAAGTATCATTTCATACGATCAGTGTTGGAAGATGGAAAGTTGAAGCTGGAAAAGATACACACTAGCCAGAATCCTACAGATATGTTAACAAAAGTTGTAACCAAGGAGAAACTGAGATTTTTCTCAGTTTCAATTGGTCTTCAACTACGATGAAGAATATGAGAAACATCCAAGTCCAAAGTGGAGTCATTATCCAACAAATGAAGCAGCGGTGAAGTTGTTATAATCAGTCTCCAAGTGGGAGATTGTTTGGTGTGGAGCCTGATTATCTTCTTTATTCAGAGGTATCACCGCATTGGACCCCAGTTCATAATGTGGCAGCGACATCGACCATAATATTTACGCTACAGGGGGGATCTAGGGGGGTGGCTGTGACCATTGGGAGTCCCCCCCTGGCAGGGGATCGGGGGCAGTTTCCCCAAAGCTAAAAATAGATGTAAAATTGCCTTGTAAAATGTTGTAATTTCGTAGTCAATATGAGTCGTTCATTAGGCAGAGATCTGACGGTAGAAGTTATGTTTAATTTATGGTTTTTTCCCTAGAAGGCAACCCCTTGCTATATATGAGGGAATTGTATTGCGTCTATGTATATATGTATTCTGAATGAGGAAGAGAGAGGAGATTGTGTGAGAGAGAAGAGGGAATTACAGTGGATCTGTTGTAGGTTGTATCTCTTCAGATTGTTCGATAATATAAAAGGAAGGACTAGTTGTTTCTTTGTGGACGTAGCCGAAATTGGGTGAACCACGTATATCTGTGTATCGCTTGTTTTATGTGTTTTATGCGTTTGTATTTCTGTAATATATTTTATGTTTTCCGTTGCTCTATGATATATAATTTTCTAACAATAATATTAATCACAAATAAATTGCTTCAATTAAAAAGCCTATATATAGCATTAATTTATGAAAGAAGTAATAGTTAGCACCCAAGAAAAATTATACAATACATTCAACTCATCAATTATGCATATTTAGTAAGCCATCTTAACAATTTCAAGCGTATCATTACAAACATATGCAATAACCAACATAGCTAGAATCATGAAAATTAAAAAGAAAATTCATTTCACTTGAAAATATATAGATACACTTATCGGATTTACTTAAACTCGTTGGGAACCAAAGAAATGAGAGCCACTCTCCATTGAACCATAGCATGAGTTACACTTTAGAATTTTTTGCAGCTAGCCACCCAAAATCCAGATCTGATGCCTTATGAGGAAGCTACCTCAAGGTTCAACAAGATTCAATTCAAGGTAGAGGACATGAAGGCCACTCTCCTTCACCTATAGGAAGACATATTCTTCTTTTAAATTATTAAGCCAAGGCCTGGTAACACAACAAAGTATGTCCATTGTGGGCCTGTAAAACACAAAAGTAATTCCCTCATTGATTTAACAGTCCCTTGATGCTTCTCCTTTTTCTTGGTTCCTTGTGTGCTTAATTAAGAGAAACCATTCAAAATTTCCTCCTAACCCTCTAACTCAAGTTGAATATTTGCTACTAATTTACCTATCTAATTCAATTAAAATCATAATCCATAGTGTTTTTGTGACTTAAAATGCTTTGTCTCCATCTATCTAGAGTCACAATATCAACAACCACTTGTGGTTCTCTTTTGTTCCCACATATTTTCTCTTGCTCACACACACACACACACTTCTCTCTCATTCCTCGGTTTCTCTCTCCTCGCTCTTCCTCTCTATCTATATGTCTAATATATCTCTCACATTCCATTTCTCTACCCATATATTTATCTATGCCTAATCTCTAACTCTATCTCCCACCCCACATGGGTGCTCTCTCTCATACACACACTACCAGTATGAGAAATCGAGTCCCTCTCATAGGATGTGTGGTTAAACATAAGTATCCAGAATGGCTACTTAATCCATACTCCTAGACCAATTTGATACCACTCCCATCACTCTCTCATAACTACTAGCAGTTGGGTAGTTCAACTACCAAATCAGAAATCAAAGCATTTAATCCAAGTTGAGATAGGGAACTTTGTAAATCCCCCTTATAGCTTTCCTCTCTCAGGAATCTGAATTCATGTTAGATGCCCCCTTATTGAATTTTAGCAATATATTAAATAATGATGGATATTTAAATCAATTGAATATGGAAAAATATCCATGTGGATCATCCAAATGTTATCAGTCTTAATTACATGTTATAAAATTTGGAGTTTAAAAAGGAGTGTTACAATCCCCTGCCCCTTAAAGGAGAAAACAAAAATGGGTTCATGGCATCCTCCAATTCCCATGTTGCTTCAACTACTTAAAAGTGTCTTTGTTGCACATTAACCTACATGATGGCTCGATTTCAAAGAAATATCTCCCTCCTATCTAGTATGCACCTCTAGCTAAAATTGTCCTTTATGTTCCCTCCTATATTAGAACCAAATCAATAATAGAATTAGCATAATATACATATTTCTTAAACAAAGATACATGGAATACATCATGTATTTTTACGGTGGGAGGTAGGGAAAACCCGTACTCTACTAGTCCCACTCTCTCTAAGATTTCAAAGGGTCAACAAATATGTGGTGCCAACTTGACACATGATCCAAATTTCAAAGAACTTTTTTTAGGTTTGATCCTAAGATACACATGCTCTCCTACTTGAAATTTCCTATGAGTTATATTATCATTTGGATAGCTTCTTGTCAACCTTTTTCCACTTTCAGTTTCCACTTGATATTTCTCACTTCCAATTCCATTGTTTTTATCATATTTAGTTCAAATGAAATCCAATCCACTAAATTATCCTAGTTGATTGAAATATTATATTTTCCATCATATAGTGCAGTATAAGGATTCATTTTTAGTGATTCCTAAAAGCCATTGTTACAGGAAAATTCTACCAGGTAAGTGGTATTTCCACTTCATGGGTTGATGCATAACCATACATTATTAACATATCCTCTAGCATTTCGTTCACCCTTTCTGTCTATCCATTTGCCTAGAGATATTAGGTTGTATTAAATGCCAACTATGTCCAAAAACTTGAAAACGAATATTTTCAAAATTTTGAAGTAAACTTGACATCCTGATCAAATATGATTTTCTTGGGTATGACATGCAACCTGAAATCTCCTCCATGAAAAATATAGGAAATATCGATTGCTTTATAGGTGGAATTCACAAGGATAAAGTAAATTTCCTTGCTCAATTTATCTACCACCACCATGGCTACATCATGTTTCTTGGCATTCCTCGGTAAACCAATGATGAAGTCTGTAGATATTTCACACTTCCATTTCGAAATTTATATTTTTTGCAACAAACCTATTGGATGTTTATGTTCAACCTTTACTTGTTAACACTCCAAATATTTAGCAATGCATTTAGTAATTTTTTTATTCTTTATAGGCCAATAATATAACTTTATGATGGTCGTTATCATCTTTTGATAACCTAGGTGACTATAATAATTCCTTTTATGGAGTTAATCCATTAATATGGGCCTCTTCAAATATGTTTAATTTGGTATATGCAATCTACCCTTGTACATCAATAAACCATCCTATGTTATTTGATACCCTTCTCCCATTGGCCCCTTGGGATTTTACTCCAATAATTCACTTACAACTTGAAGTGTTTATCACTTTGTAGGACATATCTAATTATTTCTTTTATATTTGATTCACATATGTTGATTGTTTCCATATGTATTGTTTTCACACTTTGGCTTGGTGTATCTGTGACTTGTTTTTCCTTTCCCTTAATGCGTTGGATCTCAAAATAAAATTCAATAATAAGAGTCATCCACCTAACTTTCCTAGCATTCAATTTGGCTTAATAAAACAAGCGCCTCAACCCACTATGATCTTCCATTAATATTACTTTTCTCCCATGAAAGTAGTGCCTCCATATCTTTGAAACATGTACAATAGTTGCAAGCTGATCTAAATCATCTTTCACATGGTGCTTTTCATGCTCATTTAATTTCTTAGATTCATAGTTGATCACATATCCCTCTTGCATGAGAACTCCACCAAGTCCTTCCTTCCAAGTATTGTACAAACTAAGAAGCCCTTATTTAAATTGGAAATATTTAGGATGGGTTAATTTATTAAAAGTTGCATGAGTTGTTCAAAGCTTGTTGGGCACTTTGATTTCCAATTGAGTTTCACTCATTTATTTGGCAATGAAGTGCTTGGATGTCCAATCCTTGAAAACCCTTGAATATGCCTCCTATAGTATATTGTCAATCCCATAAAGGATATTAGTTTTGATACATTTTAAGAGATAATTTATTCCATCATTACCTTGATCTTCTCAGCATCTACTACCAATCCTCCTTCTAAAAAAACATGACCCAAACACTACACTCATGATTTAAATAGATCACATTTACTAAATTTGGCATCAATATGGTGCTCCATTAGCATCTACAATATCATGTTGAGGTGTTTTTCCATGCTCCTCCTTAGTCCTAAAATACACTAATATGTCATCAATAAATACCAATACAAACTTAATCCAAATACTTGCTAATGATATTCTTTATCAATCACATAAATATAGATGGTGCATTTGGTAGTCTAAATGGAACCACCACAAACTCATAGTGCCCATACTATAGTGATGAACGAGATTTTATAGGGATCCTCATCCTTGATCCTAACTTGGTGATATCCAGACTTGAAGTCTATATTTGAAAATATTATGGTTCCTCTCTGTTGATCAAAGAGGTCATGAATTCTTGGAAATTGATACTTTTTCTTGATGGTCATCTTGTTCATTTGTCTATATTGAATATAATATGACAGTACACTCCTATCCACATCATTAATAGTGATGGCCTATTGGATGTTATATCCCTTTATACTATCTTGTTTCCTATGTGGAAAATATCTCAACAAGTGCTTTTCCTCGCACCCAACACTTCAATGGTCTTTTCTTTGGTTCTTTTGCTTCTTCTTTGGTCAGTTTGATTGTTTTATTCCTACATTGAGCAAGAAAATTCTATTGATACTTATGGCTGATACATTTAGTTTAATACCATGCGCATATTTCTTATAACATGGTATTTTGATCATTCCTTCTTGAAATTGGATTACTCCTTCTTCCTCCACTCTATCTCAAACTAAATATTGTGTTTTGATTGTTTATATATTAATTAGCCTTTATAATACTGTACATAGTGTTATGGATAATCAAACTAAATTCTATGTTGATAGGACTATGGAAATTCATTCAGAAAACATTATATTTTTACCTTATCATCCTTAATGTAAGGCACATATCTCATAAACTCTATAAATATGTTGGCATATGCATCCATGGTGAGCTTCCCCAACTTGTGTTCATGAAATTCCTTTATTTTTCCATTGTAATACCTTTCATACAAGTACTTCTTCCTAAAATATTTATTAAATTTACTCCAATTCAACCTATTCTCTCAAATTCGCTTGAAATTCTTGAGGTTTTCCCACCATATATCAACTTTTCCTTTTAGGTTAAATATGGCCACTTATGCCTTCATATTCTCAGAATTATTGTGTACCCTAAAATATTCCTTCAAGCCCAATAGCCATGCCTTAGATAATTCATTTTAATATCTCCATCAAATTTGGAGGGATTGGTTTTTTTGAACTCTTCAAGAACTAAACTCTTTGTAGCGTTTTTTATCTTCTTCTTATGCAACTCTAAGCTAGTTGTTGTACTAGAAAATTTGTCAGTTTCACTTTTAGGTGTATTTTTTGAGGTGTCTTCACTAATTTCATCCTTCATAAAATTCATGTGCCTCTTCCCTAACCCACTTCCTTTTGTCTTAATGGTTACTGGCCATAATTTCTAAATTTCAAATGGACTAGGGACTTGTTTGGACTTATACTTGTCCATATTACTAGTAGCAGGTTTATGTTGTCTTTTCCTTTTTAAGTCTAATATGTTTTGCAACACTATTACATTTACTTCCTCCTTTTCTTAGGATTTTATAATATTTTCATTTTCTACCTTGTAGCTCCTGAGTTCAACCATCATATTTCTTAGCGTCTTCGTTGATTTTCTCTCATTTGACTCCTCTTCTCTATTGTGTGAAATAATATCTAAGTATTATTGTATCATTTTGTTGAGAATCCCATTTCTTTTTGTTGTTGGAAAGTATCTTTATGTGTTGAAACAACACATGACTATTAGTTCAAGAAAACACTAAAATTTCAACATAACTAATTGCCTTAATTACACCTTCATTGACCCGTGTTGGACTAGAATTGGTGTTATATTGTTGTTGTGCATCACACTCAAATATGATTTAGATAAATCAAGTAAGCATTAACCCGTAATTTTCTACAATAGATCTTTAACATTAACAAGACCCATTAATTATTTCTCTCATGAGCCCATTCATTCTAAGTGTTGAACTTTAGCTATGATACCATTTTTTCACATATCTAATCCCTTCAGGCCCGATTAAGGATAGAAGGTATCTAAACCTGATCTTCAAGGTTAATGTATGGAGATGGAGTTATCAAAAATCCTCTTTTTTCAACCACCATAAAACTCATTTTTGAAAATACCATTTTCTTATGTTCATGAAGAGCTTTCAATGATATAAATTTCATCTAAATCCGAGCTTTGGACACGAATCTATGCTTACTAAAAGATTTGTACTTTTTCCATGTCAACATCTGCACCATCCACATGTCACCTCATTAATGGACCACACCATCTTTTCTAGTTATAAGGGTATATTGGGTGTTAGTGTTATCGGGAGAAAAATACAAAAACATGGAATTTATGATATTTTGGTTCCCTAATAATCCAAAGTCTACACACCCAACAGTCAATAGCCCAAAACCATGTCATGTCAACTCGTCATCCCAACCTACCACATTGACCTACCATGCCAGAGTAGTATCAGGTTCCATCAATATCGAGAGGAAAATCTAATAGCTAGTGTCTCAGCCTCCCAACACCCAATCACACAATAGTTCAATATATGATCATTGAAAAGTAATCATCCCAATAACCAAAATCCAATCATCTAAAAACTTGACATTTTGATATCCAATTTCAAATCACCCATCCCATTACCTAATTTTCGATAGTGAGATGTCCTGAAATTCAACATCTCAATTATCAATATCTTGAAAGCTAGGTCACCAGGCCACAAATATACTAGTGAAAGAATAAAAGTGTCCAATACCACTCACATAATCTGATAATGGATCGTCAACTACCACAACTCCACTTTTCTCCATTAACTAACATTTTCTTTACCAGGTCGCCAAGCCATCGAGCCTGCGACCACCGAGTAGAAACAAAATCTCCACTTCATGAAATTTTCCTAACCAGGTTGATGGATGTTGACCAATGATAAATTATCTACAATCCATCTACATTAGTTAACATAAGTTATGGATTCATCAATATCAGGGAATTCATTTAGAAGTTGTTCATTATGTTACCAACAACTAATAACACATACCCCAATATCTGAAATCCTTCCTTCCAGACCTTAGCTCCCTTTGGATAGGGATTTTGTCATTCCCCCTTCCTCACAAAACCATATGACCACGGACTAGGGCCAAAGCCTTAAACCCTAAAATTCCAAAACTTTTGCTACCAATGTCGAAATTCTAAAACTTTCTCTTCACTTCCTAAGTCAGTTTCAAATCACTGAAATAAACTCTAATAAGGAAAAAATCTTTCCCAAATACTTCTAAAGGCTCAAAAATATTCTCCAACGTATGATGAAGGAATCCAATTCATTATCTTAAATTTGGCATCTTCACAAATGAAAGAATTAAAATTGTTAATGGTCAAATTTTCTTAACTTCACCCAAATGAAACTAAATACTCTCACTCCTTTAGACTACAAACCACAACATCACAATGGCAACACCAAAATTGTACAAATAGAGGGGCCAACCTTCTATCTTACCTCTATAGGAAACAAGGTCCCCCAACACTAAAGAACTATCAAGTTTTCTCATTCAAAACATAGATACAATCATAGTTCTTTCCTCCCACAATTGGCCTGATAAAAGCCATTCATATTACAAAGTACATGAAGAGCCTCAAAGCTTTAGTCAAATTATACATTCACCTTACTAAACCATACATCACAATATTTATGACAAATAACTGTTTCCAAGAAAATCTAAATATATAGCATTCATTCGTGAAGGAAATAATAGTCAGCACCCAAAACAAATTACACAATACATTTAGCTCATCACTTATGCATATTTATTAAACAAGCATAAAAAAATATGGGTTATCATTACAAAAATACATACTAACCAACATATCAAGAATTATGAATATTGAATAGCAAGTTCATTTCATTAGCAAAGAAATAGATACACTTATTTGATTCACTTAAACTTGTTGGGAACTGAAGAAGGGAGACTCTCCACCCAACCATAAGATTAGCTACACTTCAATTTTTCTTGCATATGGCTACCCTTGAGCCAAATTTGAGGCCTTAAGAGGAATCTCACTTAGGGATAACCAATATTCAATTCAAGGTAGGGGACATAAAGGCCAGTCTCCTTTATATACATGAATTAGGATTATGCCTTTCAATTACTAAGATGGGGCCTATTAGCACAAGGTATGAAAACCATGGGCTTGCACAACATAAAAGTGATCCCAACATTCATTTAGCTATCCCTCGGTGACTCTCCTTTTTCTCAGTTATCATTGACGGTGCTAGATGTCTCCAACATTGTAAGGGGATATCCCCGATGTGAAGTCCCAATTAGACCTCACATCGTTTGGTATAGGAGTCCCATCTAGTCATACGGACCAGCCACCATTGGAAAGGTTTCAAAGATATGCATTCGTTATGGTTACGCACAAGAGAATACAACACCTTTTTGGGGCAAAAAGTATGTGAGCTTTGTGAAACAACCTATGTAAGGTGAACGAGGGAAAATCCATTACTGGTAAAGGAAAATGAGCCTCTAGTTATAAAAATAATAGTAGTATCCTAAAGGGGGGCCCAGGAAGGAAGAGAAAGACTTGTTGCTTACCGCCAAATTAGTCCACATAATAAGAAACAACCATAAAATCGTAACAACACTTATTCAATAACAACCATAGCTAAGAAACGAATTAGTTCGTTCACTTAGTATGTAATTAAAGAAACATATATCATAAACATAACAAGAATAGTCCTACTATATCTACAATATATGTATGAAGAAGTGTCAACTCATAAAGCTTTGGATTAAGAGTGAAATATCCCAAGTATAATGTTACATGAATGAAACACTATATCCAATAGTGGGACATGAAGCCACAACTTTCTTCTCTAAAGAATGATCTATCTCCTATGCACTACAAGAGAAGCCAAGGTGAGACTCCAAGAATCCCAACCCCTAGCTTGAGTTATCAGGAGCTATTTATAAAAATAACAATGACCTTTGAGCTTCCTCATGACTCTGACTTCTATGGCTATTCGTATTATATTAATGACTCATTACATTTCATATGTGACTATTGACATTCCACATGTATCGCTTGGACTTCATTACATACCTTTCATTACATAAGACAAATTACATATGAGATGGTAGCCTAATAAGAGAAAACTGATAATGGGTGAAATGCTCATCAATTTGATAAATAATTGTCTTCCTCATGGATTTCATTTGTAATGTAAGTGTGCCATGTTCTAAAATCTGTTGAGATGGCTTTGATCTGAACTACCAAGTCCCTATATAGCGCATATTCACCTCTAGTGCCTCCATCAATATGGTCTTAGAGCTTGACTGTACATTATTCCATATCCATGAAAGTTTCATATCAGCTTTAATTGGTGCAATCACGTACTGTAGAATAATGTCCTTCGTGACCTACAAGCCTTCCTGTTATGTTGCTTTCTTGATATGTTTAATATATTTCCTGATCTCCTTGAAGATGACTTATCTGCCTCTAATTACTTCAAGTTTTCTGAAGGTGGAGTCTCAGCTAAACTCTATCCGTTTTGGTGTAAATCCTATCTTTCTTTTCCAAATGTTGTGGAGCATCTAGATACTTGGCAGCCCACTCCTGAAGATTGTCTACCGCATCGTTCGCTACTTTCAAGATTTTTACGACTTCGTGTGCTTTATTCTAGATGTCAAATAGAGGAGAACCACCTTTTGTATAAGTATCATCTCATCATATAACCATACCATGGTGTCCTCCATTAGCCCTAGTTCTTCCTGCTTGTTTGACTACCATTCTACAGTTTTGAAACTTTGCGATGATAATTGTTGATTCTCCGCCACAAGATGTTTTGTCTGTTGCTTCATTGAAACAAGTTCTTTCCTCAATCTAGAATTCTCACTCAGAAGATATTCGAGGTTATCCTGTGTTGTTCTGGCGAAAGCAACATTTGTTGCCTTGACCTCTCTAGGATTCCTTTTGGTGTTATCGGTTTTCACCTTCTCTATAGTAACTAAGACTAGATTCTAATGATCTTTTAGATAATATCTATGCCTTTGCTACACTATCCTCTTCTTATACTCATCAAATGTGACATTGCAAACATCCATGACTTTATCTACCAGTGGAGGTGTGATCCCCATCTCTCCAAATGGAAGATGACCACCTATGAGGGGAGGTTCCTCTGAAGAACCCGGATCATCATCCATGGGTTTAATGGTATCTTATTCCTCCAACTCTTCCTCTTCTATCTCCTAAGTCAATTGTTCTTCATCCACTCTATGTGTTTCTTCCTCCTCCTAAGATTGCCTTTGTTGTTCCTCTTCTATCCTTCTCCTCTCCTCTTCTTCTTCTTGTTTCTTGTGAAGCAACTCATTTTTCTTCCTCTTCTCCTCTTCTTCTTATACTTATCTCCTCTCTTTTTCTGCTTGAATATCTCCTATGTTTAGATGATCAAATTTCCACTTCATGTTACTCTCTCTTGCTGAATCATATTTGATCCTCTTCTTAGGAGCTACTTTCCTCGCTTGAGGTGTTATTTTTTCTTCCTCCTACACCTGCAAGTCTTGAGCTATTATATCTTGGGGTGAATGATTTTCCATCATTGGATGTGCCTTCATGTTTTCATTGTACTAATTATTTACCTTCTCATCTTCTATTGTAGATATCGAATAATACCCCATTATGTGATCGATCCTTTCACAATGTTCCTTACACACTTTCCTAGGATCATATCCATGAAAGTCCTTAGTGGCGAAGTGAAAGCGTTCCAACTCTTGTATTCCTATTGTTTTCTCCTTGTGGCTCTTAAACTAGCATAATTCAATCCTCAACGAGAAGGTGGGAAAAGGAGCTTTCTTCCTCCTATGAAGAATTCTTGACAATCCCTTGTCCAACTAATTTGCGACTTCTTGCATGACCACCTTATTGGTCACATATCGCTGCATAAGATGAGGGGATATCTGAGAACTAAAACATTTGATGTATGTCCCCTCGAGTGTTGCAAACCAATATGTGATATCTCTTAGTGAATATTTACCTTATCAGTCATGCAATGAGGATTGATCTCGAATATCATATGAAAGATAACTGCAAAGAAGTGCTCAACCAATCTATCATATGCACCTCTGAAGCTTGACTCTGATAACACTCTGCAGTGAACGTAAACTGGGAAATTTTTCTTAGGGGTCTAGTTCCAGTACATTCCAGGGAATGCATACTGTGCATAGATTCCATCTAAAACAAATGCAAACATGTATAATTTCGAGGCCTGATTCTCCCTCAAAGATTCTTTTGCTTGCCCCACTTGACAATACAACTCAAATGAGAATATATCTACCTAATTGAAGAATCTTCCATGGGTTACCACCATATTGAGAATATATATCCTCTTTTGTTCAAACATCTCAGCGTTCTTCCACCCATGCAACTAGAAACACAAGGCTATTAGATATTGATATACATATTTGAGGATCCTAGTCGGGTAAATTGCGAATGGGCGATGGCGAAACTTAGCAGACTCTCAACACCAATATTTGATAATGTCACTTGTGTCAAGGTCAACCCATCTGGTGTAGAAGTCACTATTTGCATATTCTATGGGCCTAAGTGTATTGTAGTATGCATGCATGTCTTCTTCATAATAAGTGGCGAGCTGACTGCTAGTTTCACTGTGAAGCACAAGATAAGTGTCCCCCATGGTGTAATGATTCACGCAATCACTTCTGCATAAGGAATGATGGTGAATCTGCATGCAACCCTATGCACCTGGAATTCTTAATGTAAATGCACACTTTCAAGTCCTCCAAGTTGTCAACAAAACTTTTTTGCATGAATGTGTTGTATATCTTACTCCATGTGAGCTTTATAGTCTTATCAATAAAGAAATTTGTATATACATATATTAGAAGGGTTGGATTGGTAACTTCAACAAGTGCCTTAGTGCTTGCTTCTGAGACTTCTTTGGAGGCCATTTTGTAGGGAGGCATGGCTCCAACAAATGATGACAAGGTGACCATACTTGTAGCACGAACACATGTTTGTGGCAGCACACTCATAATGACAAGATTAGCTTAAAGAAACCTAACTATGCAACAATACTTGTAAATCATGTATAAAGAGATATCAAAGGTAACTGATCATGAAAATATATCAACTACAACATAAAATACCTTTCATGCATGAGGAAATAGGCATGCAAACAAGGAGAGTGCACTTTCAAAGCATGAAGGAAGGTCATGGTTCATTCAAAGCTTTGCATTGTGCTCATGCTCTCAAGCAACTAAAGAAACCCCATTTAAGGTGCACTGGAACACTCTGAAGGATCAAAGAGGTGAGTTGTTGGGCCTTCAAACCTTCATAGTGCACTCATGCAGTCAAGTGGATAGAGAGGGCGCACTGGCACAATCTAAAGGGATGAAGGAACATGTTGAAAATCCTTAAGGCCTTTACAATGAACTCAAAGGAAAGGAGGGTGCACTGGCACATGCCAAAGGGATGAAGGAAAGTGCTTCACTTCATGGTGCGCTTGTGGGAGGGAACAGTTCTTCATGGTGAAGTAGTGTGCTCAAGAGAAAAACTTGGTTGATTTGGGTGCAGTTTTCAAGGTTGATCAGGCTTCGAGTCCTAGAAGTGTGCTCTACCTATTGGAGGAATAGAAACAAGTTTAACAACAAGATTTCATGATCAAAATGAGGAGAAGGATTTTAAAGCTTATATAGAGGTTATCCCATTCACAGTGGAATATGAAGGTTGAAGAATGTGAAGAGTTTTTGCATGCGAAAACAAATTAACACTTGTAGAATGAAGATTGAACAAAAACGCCAGCAATTGAACTGAAAAACAAAGAAATGAAAGTAAGAAAAGAAAGAATGAAAGTGAAATCATGGAAGGCTATGATTATATTCGATGTGCAAGATACTTGTTACGCTGGTTGATGAAGAGTTTCTTGATCCACAGTTGTGCGCTCAACTCAAATGATAATGATTATGCAAATGAATGATTAATTGGGTTAATTTAAAAGAGTTTACATGCAAAATTGATTCATGCATGATCACCACTTGTCAATGGATGAAAGGATTAGTTAAGGCAAGTTAAGTGGGCTCCTATCTTCCAGGAGTGTGGCCACATGCAACAAGATGCTCATGCATACAACCAAGAAGAGTGCATGTCTTTAGCACGAAGGAGTGTGCTCAAGTAGGGCACACTTGCTCAGTATGAAAGAGTGTGCTCAAGGAGGGAGAACTTATTTAGCCTAAAGGAGTGCACTCAACTAAAGCGCGTGTCTTCACCAACTTGGCATTCCCTTTTTCCTTTAAAGGTGATTTTCTTGATTTAATTTTATTTTTTTGTGCATTTGAGTGTTTTTCTAGTCTGTGGATGGCGAAAAGGAAAGTTTCCAAGTCAATATAATTCATGAGTTCACCTAACCATGGACTTGATAACTTAAACGCTTCTAAGGGTTAGGTGACGACACTTAGGAAACATTGACTTAGGAGGATGTGGCACTGGGATAAAACACACAAATAACAAATAAAACAACATGACAACACTAGGGGGCTTGAAACAATAGTTGATGTAGGCTCCAAAATTGACTTAGACAAAAATTTTGGAGGGTCATTGTCGCAGCGACAACACTTGGCGACACACTGGTAGAACCCCAATGGATCTCAAATGGTTTCATTTAGGTGTAAAGTCTCAATTCTCTAGGAAGTATTGATTTAATTGGTGAGTTACATTGCCTCCCCACTCTTACCCAGTTAAATATATAGTCTTCCCTATTCCAGTACTCAACGTAACACAACATAAAGCAAGCCATATCATTATCATGTCAGTGTAAGTAAGGGTAATATAGTATGGCAAGTTAAAAACAATCAAAGTTTGATTTTTACATCTTTGGCATTCCTAAGCTGCTAGCAGTTTTCGACAGTACCCCAAGGGAGTCACTTTAGGAACACAAATGTTGCTTCCCTGCCAACATGCCTAGATAGAACCTCGACAAAGATGTTTTCTTCACCTCCCTGCATAGGAAACCTTTCTCTTTGTTCACCCTTTTATATTTTATTTCTTTTTCAATAGGATTGTGCATAGGCACTTATTAATTTTCAATGGGTGGAAGAGGGATCCAGATTTATTGAGAGAAGAAGAGTTTTCTCCTTCATAAATAGGTTTTATACCTTCAATGTTTTGATCACTAAAAATTTCCCCCTTATCTTACCCTACTCAGATAGAAAAATAAGAGCAAACTATTCATAAACAGGACCCAGTGTAGGAGAGAGAATCCTAAATAGATGTTTGTATCATGGTTTTCTTACAGCTTCCCAAATGAAGGATCGTAGTTATCATCAAAAAATAATTGAATCGAAAGATGTAAACCAAAAAAAAGAAGAGGATAATAGATAAGACAAGGGTTGCATGTTACTATGACTTTCCTTTCACAAAAATTAAGCCACATCATCTCGAAGCTCAAAACCATATTTATTCAAGACCAGATAAAAAAAAAGGAATCAAAACAAGGAAATTGCAAACACAAAACACACATGCAATGCATCTAACTAACTACAACTTATTCTACCATAAACTAAACAGTACACGGTCAGGTCATATGAAATGGAATTTCCAATGCAGCCATAGAAGTTGCTCCCGACCTTTGGACTATAAGATGTGATCATGTAGAATGAAAACAAAAATCAGTGCAGTGAAAAAGACATACCATGTAAACATGTGCACTAACATGTAAAAGCAAGAAGTACAATCACCGGTTATCACACTCAACTGCTCTTTCAAATAACAAACTCCATAATAGCAATAATTTCCAAGCCTATGGCCATATGAGACTCGAAAAAGTGCATGCAAGTACAGGCCATGAGACACGCGTCTGGACTGAAAAGATTCTTCTAATGAGTCCACAATAGGATCATGAAAACCATGTTTAGGGAAACTTAGACAATAAAGACTGAGGAAAGATAGATCCATGTCATAAGTGACATTAATAGGCTGACAACAATCCATGTTGTCGTGTGAGTGAAATCCTTTGATGGATGATGTAAAATGTTCATTAAGATCATTCTTTTTTTCCACATCACAGAATAAATATTTTCTTGAGATGGGATGTAGAGGTGGAAGTTCAATAGTCAATTCAAACTTTCTTCCCTGAGGGCTAAAAAATTTAACGTGAAGAAAATGAGCATCCTTCAGGAGAGTGCTAACATCCCACGTGATGAAATTAACGTAAAATTTGTGCAAAATAATCATGAAATTACCAAAATCACAAAAACGGTCATGGTGACAGGAACCTGACATAACCATCTGCATAGGCTAAAGTGTCCTACTCACCTGAATTAAATTTGAACTTCATGGAAAAATATTGTGCGTCTTATCAAAACCAGAGTCATTATTCAGATTGTGAAATTCAAAAATTTGAGGTTCATCAGGTAGATTGTCCATATTACCACAAAAATCCCCAATGATAAGCATGTCATATTCTTGATCAAAAGGTGTTATACCTGAATGAAAATATTCGGTGGTCGCATCAGACTCCAATTGAAATTCTTGCAAATCTAAATATTCATGTAGAAATAGAGACTCATCCATGTTACTTGACCAATCATTCCCATATAATTCAGAGAAAAGGAAATCATCATGGTCATGGTTGTCCAAGGATTCAATTTGATTAACGAGTAAAATATTGATTGGTGAGATATCAATATTTGAAGATGGTTGATTGATAAGATTGGAAAATTCATCAGCAGGGGATAGATGTGAAGGAAAAATTAATTCTTCATCAGCAGATTGATCTTCTGGTTAGTTGATCAGTTCAAGTCAAAAACACAGAACATCAAAAGGAGGGGGACGTGGAACAAATGGCATATCCAGTTCTTCCTCAGGATGTCGAAATTATTTTTGATCAAGATGACACGATGAATCCAATTCAAAATATTTCCTTAACATCCAAACTAAGAATCAAAACTTCTCATCCAATAACTACCAATCCACATCCTTATTCGGGAATTCATAACAAATATGGAGGAAACAATCAACAAAATGTTCAAGAGATTCATTTGGTTCCATTCTAAGTTTATCAATTTCATCAATAACATCTTGATACTCATATTTGTTGAAAACATGACGAAGCTTGTTAACCAATTGTTTAAAAGACGAGATAGAAGAAGCAAGTAAAGAATAACACCATTGCTTTGCACAACCATCCAATGTAAGGGTAAACAACTAAACAAGAATCTCTTCAGAATAAATGCCACATGAAAAAAAATTGAACGAGTTTAATTATGTAATCAAGGACAGTTGATGTACCCTTGCCATCGAATTTAAGGTGTGACAAGTTATGTAAAAATTCTGCAGGGATTGAAATACCTAAAGCTTCAAAACAACACCTCGAGATTATGATCTGGGAAGAAGCCATTAAAGGTGAGAGATTCAAACAAACTTCACATGCTCAACTTGTCATCTAGCCCTCCTTCTAGGACCAAAAATGTTGACGGTGCTGGATTCCACCAATATTGTAAGGGGATCTCCCCAATGTGAAGTATCAATTAGACCTCACACTATTTGGTGTAGGAGTACCATCCATTCATATAGTCTGATCATTGTTGGAAAGGTTTCAAATCTATGCCTTGGTTACAGTTACACATAAGATAACACAACACCTCTTTGGGGAAGCAAGTATGTGAGCTTTGTGAGACACCCAATGTAAGGTGCACAAGGGAACATCCACGACTTGTAAAGGAAAACGAGCCTCTAGTTAGAAACGTAATAGTATTATCCTAAAGGGGGACCTGGGAAAGAAGTTAAAGATTTGTTGGTTACCTATAGATTAGTCCACATAATAAGAAACAATCATTAAATCATAACAACACTTATTCAATTACAACCATATCTAAGCAATGAATTAATTCATTCATTGAGTATGTAATTAAAGAAACATATATCATAAATATAACAATAATAATCCTACTATATCTGCGATACATGTATGAAGAAGTGCCGGCTCATAGAGCTTCTGCTTAAGAGTGAAATATCCCAAATACATCGTTACATGAATGAAATAATATATCCCATAGTGGAACATCAAGCCACAAATTGCTTCTCCAAAGAATGATCTATCTCATATGCAAAATCCAAGGCAAGACTCCAAGAATCCTAGCCCCTAACTTGAGTTATGAGGAGCTATTTATAATAAATAAAAATGACCTTTGAGCTTCCTCGTGACTCTTTGAATTCTATGACTATTCATATTCTATTAATGACTCATTACATTCCATATGTGACTATTCACATTCCACATGTGTCCCTTGGACTTCATTACATACCATTTATTACATAAGACAAATTACATATGAGACAATGGCCTAATAAGACAAAACTGATAATGGGACAAATGCTCATCAAATTGATAAATCATTTTCTTCCTCATGGAGTTCATTTGTAATGTAAGTGTGACATGCTCTGAACTCTGTTGAGATGGCTTTGACCTGAAATGGAAAGTCCCCTATGTAGTGCATCTTCACCTCTAGTGCCTCCAGCAATATGTTCGTGGAGCTTGACTATATATTATTCCATAGCCATGAAATTTTTATATGAGCTTTAACTGGTGTGATGGTGTACTGTAGAATAATGTCCTTGGTGACCTCCAAGCCTTCCTAATCTATTTCTTGCTTGATCTATTCAATATATTTCCTGATCTCTTGGAAGATGGCTTCTCTACCTCTGATTGCTTCAAGTGTTCTATTGTGGGCATCCCATGATTTTGTGTTAGATACTCAAAACCATTATGAAGTCAATTACAGGAAGCAATAGCACTAATCGAATGTTCTCCAAGATGCATGTATTTTTGAGGGTGGAGTCTCAACTGAACTCTATCCATTTCGTCAAAAATCATATCTTCTTTTCTATATGTTGTGGAGAGTATGGATACTTGGTAGCCCACTCCTGAATATGGTCAACTACTATGTTCGATACTTTCAGGAGTTTTACCACTTCTTGTGCTTTCTTCTAAACGCCAACAAGAGTAGACACCATCTGTTGTATATGTAGTGCCCACTCTAGTTTCCTAAACCGGATACGACATTATCTTAGACACTCTATTCTTCGAGGACTGCAGATTGAGGATCTGGACCCATGAAACTATTATTAGCGATTGAGTTGTTATCTCAAAATCAAGCCCTGGAAGGCTGCAAACCAGGAAGACTTCAAGTAACTGTTTCAAACCAATCTTTTGACTAAGGCTTAGCCTCCTTAGCCTGAGAGGGCTCTCTCAAAGGGTTATTGATTTTGACTATTAATAAGATGGCTAACTCTTGTGGAATAACATTAACAAATATGAAGGCTGGACAAACATTAAACTAGTTTCCATTGGGCCTATGGAGTCAACCATACTTCAGTAAACAATGATACTGCCTTTACATAGAAGTCAGGGCATTTAGCATTTAGATGCTCAGAACACAACTCATATAAAACCACAGTTTACAAATGCATATAGGAAATCAGAGCAAAATCAATGAATTCTGAGTGATTATGCATTTATACAACTGTAAAAGACATTAAGGAAAGAATAAAATCACCATTCTGAACATGGAAATCCTTTATGAATCCTGAGAAGAAAAGCAACCAACTTATATTACTGAACTCTGTCTTTACATAAGCCAAAACAGTACTCTGTTTTATAAAATATCCAACCCTCATTACATTGTTGTTTCAGCTATATATAGAATCCTTATTCTAACTAATTCGAGCTTCCTCCTCCAGCATGAGGGGAATTCGATAACTACCTCTAATGACACCTATCAGCTATGTAACTAACTATTAAATACAATAAAGTGCTGACTGGAGTTTTAAAGAGTTCTAAATTAACTATGACTCTAACTCTATTTTCTATGCATAATGACTTCTCCTTGTTCTTTGACACCTGGTCTCTTTTTCAATTTGGCTGAGCTGGATGTTTAATACTCCATATCGACCTTGAACGCTGAATCTTTAACTGCTCAGTAGTGTTAGGAGATGTCCCTTGCTTCTCGGTTCCAGTTTTCCTTAAATTGCTCGAATGTACAGCAGCATGTCTTCTAGCCTTTAATGACCCAAAATATGGAACACTGCCACGTTCTTGATGTGTTGTAGGCTGCATCGATGAGCATGTGTGCAGGCAAAAGTTCCTTGTATGCAAATCATTAAATACCCTTTGAACGGTGATAAAGGGGCTTTACAACAGAAATTTGAACTTGGGTTAAAATATTCCACCTTTTTAAACGTACACCTGTCTTGATTTGAATGGCTATGGTAGCTTCATCTGATATCTTGCATATCCTTTAGGTGTCTCCTTTTCAAAATTCCCGCTCATAATACCAAACTGCCTGTCTGTGTTAAAATCATCACCTACAGCAGTTTCGTAGCGCGCTATGAAACTGCTGAATTATTTGAAACAGCTTGCCTTTGACCCTGAATTTTTATCACCCAAATATCTGATTGCCAAAAACTCCCTTCGACTTTTCATATGTATAACAGGGATTTACATTTCTTCAAAACAATAAGACTAAGCAAATTTGACAAAATTTGGAACAAAACCTCTCTTGAAGAGAAAATTCATTTAGCAGGTAACTGGCCCAGCTGTACCTTCAGGTCTTCAATCTTCTTCTTCAGAGCTTTATTCTCAGCTCTTAATTGCATATTTATTTTTCTAATGAACTGGGCCTCTTTGATGGCTGGTACTGTCCATGTGTGAAATTGTGCATGGCCATCAACTACTGAATTCAACTGGTTTTGAAAGGTTTCAGTCCCTTTCCACAGAGCTTTACGATAATTTGTATACACATCTGCATGTTTTCTAACTGCTTGCTTCAGTTTGGCAATCTCATATTTAGCTGCTTCTAATTGGCTCTTTATGGTTGCTATATTGTCTCCTTGAGATGTGATGATTGTTCTGCTTGTATCCTTTTGCCTAACTTTCTCGGTTTCCTCTGTTCTGGGCATCGCTTCCTTTACTTGCTTCCTTGTAATAGGTCTTCTGGGTTTAAAAATAAATTCTTCACCTGGCTCATCAAATTTAAGCCTTTTTGAGGCTTTAGACTTCTTGGCACCTTCTGGTGATGACTGTGTCAAATCAATATGGACTGGTTCAGATTGCTCGAATTCAATGGCCTGTAATAGATCTTTCAAGCTTGCCTTAGACACTGGGCTCTCTTCAACAGCTATGGCCTTACCTTTCTCCTTATTTATTTGGCTTCTTGTCCTTACCCTTGAGACTGCTTCAGATCTGCTTGTTTTAGGTACAGTCTTCTTATCCTGAGTTTTTTCCTTTGTTGATTGCTGAGGTTGTTCTTGAATGATCAGTGGCTTCACTGGTTTCCTTTGCTGTGACTTGATTTGCTTTTTAGCTCTTGCTTCTTTTTGGAGCTCAGCTATTGTGAATTCTTTGGCTGGTTGTGGAGTAAGGCCAGTCTTGCTTTGGAATCCAGCCATGAAAATAAATGAATTCCAGTCTCTGCCTATTTTTTGGAGGCCATCTAAAACTAGCAACTTGATTAAACCATGATGAAACAAAGAGGTTTCACAGTCCTCTTTCCTCAGCTACACCTTATCACACATCTTACTCAAACTGTGAAATAAATAAAAAGGAATGTCTATGGAGACTTTCCCAGTGAAATGCAAAAGCAGTTTGAAATGGTAAGAATAGACCTTATTGTACCTTCCTTCACAGGTCAAATATTTCTGTATGCAGGTGAGAAGAAGAGCATAATGTTCCTTGACATAATTTCTGGGCACTGCTTTTGTTAAGTCTTCGTTTACATATGCCTCTTTTAAAAACTCTTTACAAGGATTCATATCAAACTTAAAAATTTTAAACCATTCTTCTCGTCCTCTTGGGATCTCTGTCACAGCGGATATTGCTTCTGGAGAAACTTGTACTTCTAGCATAGCTATCTTTGAATTTAAACCAGTGAAGTTTAGCGCAAATTCTTTGGTTACCTGCGCATGTCCTCCTTGTAGCTTTTTGCAGAAGTTCCAGCACCCGGCATCTTTGAACGCTTTCTTCACGCCTTCATCCCTCAACGCTATATCCAGGCCCTCAGGTTCAGTCCTCTGGCATTTACCAGATCTGTGTTCTTTCCTCTCCATTTTTCTCCTTTGAGATCTTCACACACGAAGTCTAACAGCTCTGGATGAAATGGTGATTCAACTCTCTTTTTTTTTTTTAAATCAGCCTCGCTTGAAATTCAAATTGTTTCATTGAAACACTTCAATACATAATCAGGCAGACCTGTCACTCATGCATCACTTACGACCATCATTAAGGTCTATGCACGGCAAAATCTCTTGGGAATGATATTTCTGTGCATATTAACAGATCTATTGGTGGGGTAGTGGCAAATGAGCGTTCAAACGTGAAACGAGGGGTACATAAACTGACATGAGTGGACACAACTGATGACTCACCTATCGGACTTGACATTTCGGGAAAGATTCGCTGCGGAATGCACGAATCCATGATTTCGCAGCGCTGTTAGCTTTAAATTATAATGATGCGCTGCGAAACGGCCTAATCATGACGCGCTGCGAAATTGCTTAACCATAATTGCGCTGCGAAACTGGAAAATGGGATGACGCTGCGAAATCACTAAAAGACACGGTGACTCGGATGAGACAAGACATGGCTATGGAACAATGATGGGTGGGGGAGAACCAGGAGTCGAGTATGGTTTGAGTTTAAAACTTTAAAACTCCAAATCCTAAGTGAGAAAAAATAAAATGAAATCAACTTAACACAGACCTTTGTCATCGGACTAAGACAGAGAATTATATGCATCAAATTTTTAGTTCTAAGTGATAACATGAGTTATTCATGGTTGTGATGTTTATGAATGCTTTCCATTGATATTATGGTAGCATGAATGGTTATGTATCTTATCTATCAGTATTCTGATGATTGCAATATTAATAGTTAAGTTGGTCTCTATTTGAAATTATGATGAGGGTAGTAAAGAATATGTATGAGCTCTACTAAAAGCATAATGAGGATAAATTTTATGGATAGGTATATTTCTACGATGTTACGATGTGATAGCTTAATGAATATGTATGTTTCCATTGATGATTATTGATAATAGCCATGAGGGATGTGTCCCCTATGTTACCCGCTTCCTTTAGTTCAGACTTACAATGGACAATGATGTGAATGACCAGGAATTGTTAATGATGCTATTATGAGAATTGACTAACATTGAGAAACCGTGTTACTGATGATTATTGAGTATGGCAGGAAACCATCAGAGGCACTCGCATATGACATGTCGATGACACTTGGTTTGATGAAAATTTATATTACTTTATCTTTGAAAGTCTAAGTCGATCTTGCAATCTGCCATATATGTTTAACTATATTCTGATGATATATTAATGGTTGCAGGAACAGATTAGTTGCTTGACCGAATGACTCACATATGGGTGATGGGGTTGTACAAGTGGATGGAACTACATGGGAGGGGTGGGACAGAGTCCCTGATCTCACCCACTAGCACTCCCGCCGTGACTTGGGCTGGAAGGGTTGAAACACCTTCGCCTTGAAGATCACGATGCCATGAGGGTAGGTTCCAAAGTTGGTTCGCTCATGAGGACTTTACCAGGGGGCGCGCATCAAGGCGGATTCCTTGATCCCCGATGTTATCACTGAAAAAATTTCAAAGGAAAAGGGTAAGGTAAAAGTTAATTGATCCTAGACATACTCATGTCGATCTTGGTCATGTTCATGCAATGTACATTTGATACAATTCTTAGTTTGAGCAAACAAGCCCATGGTGATCAGAGATTAGAAATCTTCATCAAATTCAAGCGAGGAAGCTCCTCAATTAAGCAAGGTATTTTCTTCCATGTTGATTTATCTAAAGTGATTTCAAAGGAGAAAATGTCCAAAGAAAGGGAGATATCATAAGAGCTGAAACAAGACTTAGCCCTAAGGCTAAGGAAACATCATCACAGCTGTATAAAAATGACAGAGGTAAGGCAGCCATCTCTCAACAAGAGGAATGTAGTTTTGAAGAGTTGAAGAGAAAGTTGAATTTGGAAAATTTTGAAATTGCCAAACTAAGAAAAATCTCAAGGAAAACATGCAACCAAGGAAGCTCATTTAAAAAGAATGGAGGCTCTGTGGTCAGTTGTCATGCTCAATACTTCACCTTCAATAAAGGAAGCAAGATACAACGGGAAAGGTTTCCTTAACTAAGGAAAATCACGCAGCAAGTAAGGTTAAGTCCTTAAATTTTGATGATTTACCTTTTTGAATTTTTTCCTTGAAGAATGATGCCTTTGCATTCAGTTTTGAACAACTTTAGGACATATGGAAAGGCCATTTCAAGCAAAGGAAAGATTAAGAGTTGAATTTTTGGCCTCAAGCTGTGTTTTTAGAATTACACAGCAGTTTCGTAGCGCGCTACGAAACTGCTGTAGCTGCATATTATGACTTGATGGACCAATTTTGAGAGACAAAAAGCAAATATTTGTGAAGAAGGATTTTTGAAAGGGAGTATTTACAAGGTTTAAACATCCAGCAAGGGCAAAACAAGTAGCAGAAGGTCGAAGACAAGAATAAAAAAGAAACTCTAGAAAAGAGGAACTTTGTCTCCTAGTTTCTACCAGTCAACTTCTAGAAGAGTTTCTGAGCAGTGGAAAACTACTCTCTGAAAAGTGAAAGAGGTTTTCATTCCTAAGATACTAAAGTGAAAAAACCTCTTCCACTTTCTTCAAATTGATTATGAGCCGGGAGAAAAGGGTGACCAAAGTTGCGATACGAAACTGCTATAGGTGCAGTTTTTCATCTCCTGTTTGACTACTGTTTTTCAAAGACTTATCTTGGGCGGTAGGAACGATGTTTCAAAAAAACCAAGAGAGGTTTTTTTTCAGCATGGATTTATTCAAAAAAGCCTCCTTCAGTTTCCTCAAATTCATTATGAGCTGGGAGAAAAGGGTGACCAAAGTTGCGCTACAAAACTGCTGTAGGTGCAGTTTTTCAAAAAATCAAAATTTCTTGTTTTACACGTCTTCTTCAAGGATCGATTCTGGGCAGAAGTTATGAGAAGTTATGAGCTCTGTCCCAAGACCTATTTTTCAGCCAGAACAGAGCAAGGGACAGCCTCCTAGTTTCTAGGAACAGCAAAAGGATGAGTCATCAAGGGCCAGATGGAAGGATATGAGCACCATCAAATTCGACTTCATGGAGTGTTAGGTGTCAAAAGGAGTCTTTAATTCCTAGATAAGGTTGTTTTAGTCATAATAAGGAGTTACACTCCTAGTTGTATTAGGTCTCTAGGACTACTAGTTAGTTGTCAAATACATTTAATGGTTTGTTTTATGGTTAGAATAGGTGTCACTGATGGCAAATTCGAATTCTCTTGATGAGGGATGATGGAATCCTAATTGTAAATGCTTTATATAGAGTAAGAGGTCGAATTAGCAAAGGGTTGGAGACTTTTTGGCTCAGCTGCTGCTCTATGTGCAGACTGTGTATATTTTTAACCTAATGCAGATTTCTACTTAGACAACTCAAGATTCATGAAGAGTTCTTGTATGTTCTTGTTATGATGGCATCTTCCAATACTTACATTGCAGTGGTGTTTACTTATGATACTCAGAATTCATCACTGATGCTCTGACTTCCTTCATAGATAAACTTAATATGTTTCACTGTTTTGTATTGTCATTTCTACACTCGAACTCTATAATGCCTTGACTTCCATGCTAGGTAGAATGCTTTGGCTTCACTACTTAGGATTCATGAAGGATTTCTTATATTCAGAATGTGTGTTGTCCTTTCCTTAATTTTGTTTACAGTTGCATAGGTATACAATCACTCAGAATTCACTGATTGTGCTCTGACTTCCTGTGTGCACTTATGAGCTGTGGTTCCATATGTGTGTTGTTTTCTGAATATTCAAATGCTGAATGCCCTGACTTCATGTTAAGCTGATCTTGTTGTGGTACTGAAACATACTTTGACTCCATAGCCCAATGGTATCCAGCCTTCATCTTTCAACCTATAAACATATACAATTACAAACCATAGAGTTAGCCATCTATTCATATCTTTAATCTAAATCATTAACCCTTTGAGAGAGCCCTCTCAGGCTGAGGAGGCTAAGCCTCAGCCTAAAGTAGGTCTGAAATAGTTACTTGAAGTCTTCCTGGTCAGCAGCCTTCCAGGGCCTGATTTTGAGATAACACCCGACACCATTAGTCTCACTATAGCAGGCAACATAAGAGATGACAGTGGTCTATGACGTTGCACTATACTTTCCCCTCGTAATCACTGGATGCTTGAAGGGCAAGTGGTGTGGCACCCTTGGAACTTCAGGGGAATTTCTTGAAGGGCACAACCAACTTGGCACCCTTGGCATCACAAATAAACTATTAGGTGTGGCACCCTTGGAACTTCTAGGGAAGTTCTTGAAGGGCACAACCAAGCTAGCACCCCTGACATCACAAATAAACTATTAGGTGTGGCACCCTTGGAACTTCTAGGGAAGTTCTTGAAGGGCACAACCAAACTGGCACCCTTGACATCACAAATAAGCTATTAGGTGTGGCACCCTTAGAACTTCTAGGGAAGTTCTTGAAGGGCACAACCAAACTTGGCATCCTTGGAATCATTAAAAATAAATAATAATAAATAAATATAAGCAAGGAATGAAAACTAGGTAAATTTACATCAAGGGTAAATGATGATTAGAAACCAATGTAATTAAATCAAAAATAAAACTTGGAATAAGGAGGATCATAGGAAGAATTAAAATAAAGTACCTTAAAAACTCTACCCGTCCCATTTTGGAAAATACTAGGAAGATTATGTGGTTTATTTAGGAAAAAAGGGAAAGACAAACATAATAGTAAGGATAAAGATTAATCCTAAACTAATTTAAACCTAATTAAAAAAAGGGGATGGTGAATTAAAATGAGAATAATAAATTAAATTTAGAGAAATGTAGAGAAGCTCCATGTGTCAACAACCAACATAAGAATATCCATCTAGGAGATAACCTGAGTTAAATTAGGGAGTAGATTGGGGATAATATCTTGACTCATTAATTGACTTCAAGTAATGAACACAAATTAAGGAATAAAAGGGGGGAATAAAGAGACAACTAGGAGAAGAAATAGGAATCTTGTTGAGGTGAGGAAAATATTAGTTTTAAATAAAAATTTAAGTAAATAATTTTGGGAGACCTTGATGTGAGAATGACACATGGGTGGGTGAATAATCAAGTTAGTGAATTATAACAAAATAATTAATTATGCATGACATGACAAGTGTCACCTATGAGGACTCCTATAAAAGAAGGGGCAAGCCATGGGAAAAAGGGACTTTTTGGAACCCTATTGTTGGATGGATGAGATGTTGTGAGAGCAGTGATTACGAAGCTATAGTAAGTTTGGTGAGGTAGAGGATTTAGAGAGGGGACTCTTGAGCCAAGGTGTGCTCTCCTCTACTAGCTAGTGCTTGTCTCCATTGTACAACCCCATTGCAGCTCGAGGGTCCGCGGGGAAGAAGAGTACCCAAGGAGTAGACTGGGAGGTTAACCGGTGAGTCTTCGCAATTCGGATCAAGTGCGTCATCATTCACTCGCGGAGGTGACCAGCTACAAGGGAATACCAGCAACAGCAGAGCAAGCGGAGTCTCACCTTCTGGTGAACGATACATATGTATTTCATTACTATTGATCTTAGTTAAAGGTATGAAAATGTTATGGTATATTTCCTGAAATGAGTGGCAGGAATATGTATGCTAAATAAATTTGAATTTCAATGCATTTCTTTCTGGTTGTCATTGTTGTTTTAAAAATATATATATATATATAGTCTGGATAAGGTCCTCACACTTGGTATCAGAGCCCAGGTTGAAACCTCGAGACCTATGGGCCCATGCATGCGTGACTGGTTTTGATAGATAGTTACTACATTCTAAATTTTGTATAAGGATTTCCATCAAACTCTTAGGTTTCAGAATATCTCTACAACTCGATCTTCAGAAGTTTAAATTTATAAGATCTTATAAAATCATTTTACCGTGGTTTGGGGTTATGCAAATTTGTTCGGTGTTAAAATTTTATTTATTTTAAATCGCAAACCCTTTTCAACACATTTTTTTTTTCTTTTACTAGGCTGAGCCCGGGCCAGGGAGGATCACCCCACATCATGTTTTCTACTTATTCTAGCACAAGACTGTTCTTTTCAGCAGTTAATAATTAAAGGAACAGCAAGCACTTTCCAATGGAACAGTGTTGAACACTATAGCGAAAATATTTTTCCCTTCTCCCATAGAGAAACATATTTATTTACAAAAATGCTACCAAAAGTCTGGAACCTCAAAACTCAGCAACAATTATAGCCATTGACATCAGACCCTCTGAAGCAACAGGTTTTTTTTTTTTTTTTTCAGCCGAGGCATTGGAACCTTCGCCTCCCGAGAGCTGTTTTGCGTTTCCAAACCCGAAGACTTCCATAGCAGATAAATGAACAAAGAGACAATGCACTTCCTGAGGTAGACTTTCCATTGGCTGTTATTTTCCTGAGCAGTTTTGCTTCCAAGAAGCGCTCGAAAGCATTTTACTGCCTTTTGACCATGTTGTTAATAGAAACTTAAAGAGTTTGAGAAGCGTCCAGAAGCCTGTCAAGCACAAGGCTGCCGCCAAAGTTTTCCGAAGAGGCCAGAGAATTTGCCATTGCATGCCAAATACCCAATACCCAATACCCAACAAAATAACTTGCTTGTAAGAAAACTGCAAGCTTCTAAACTAAGCTGTGATGGAAATTTAAATAATCTAGAGAGCCAAGAGATTCAATATATAGGCGGAGTTAGAACCATTCCACGAGCTAAACTGCAACAATAAATTTAGAGCCATATCCCAAGTATAACAGAACTGAGAACTAATATCTAAGGAATGACAGTTAGGCAGCTGAGTTAATTCCATTCTACTGATCAAGAGAGTTCATTCCATTCCACTGATCAAGAGCTTAGATTCCGTCGCGGAGACGATCCACCAGATACCACCAGGAGGAAAATAAATAAACATGACAGCCTACATTTGATATTAGTGAAATGACATACCACTTGTTAGACCATTTGAAATACCGGGGAGGGAGCGGAAAGATCCGTGGCTGGAAGTGGAAAGGCCACCGGATCTTGAAACCCATCCTCTTCTGGAAACAAACCTCATAACAAACCACATAATGCGAATATATGGAGAGTGCTGGCCACTTTTCATATCCAAATACTTTCCCCGGGATGAGCGCATCATATATCAAATGACTGTTTCTTGGGGTGTTCAATAGAACATTACAATGGGGAAGAAGAAATACACCCTTTCTAATCTGACTGAGATTTAAGCGTTCAATTATTATTAAGGAATTGGGGAGACGCTAAGGCTGTTGTCCATCTCCAAAATAGAGGTTTTTTTCGCTAAAGTATCAGTTGTCGAATTTAGATGCGTGAATATAATAGAATTATAATTTTTCAAATTAAGAAGTTGAGACAAGAACCTTCTGATTCATGAGAGGGTTGCTTTTTGGCCTTAGTCATTTGATGAATGACTAGCATGGACTCTCCAAATAGATTTGAAATTTTGTTTGAAATTTTATTTTTGATAGCCATTTCCAGGCCTTTCCATAATGTGAGATATTTTACAAAATTGTGGTCGCTGTGTTGGGGTTAAATAATACCCCTCTCACTCCTGCCTCTTGATTTTTGTCATATTTACTGCTGTAATTTGCCTGGAACCTGATACACATTTGTTGGAATCTCAAGTTTGAGTTGTGAACTCTCAAGAATTTCAATGCCCTGAGATTTTTCAAGGTATTGAATCCATATATACAATTACAAATTAATAATAACAACAACAACCAAATTTAACCCAAAAAAAAAATAAAAAATTATGGGATATGTTCCCTAAACTCCAAAACCTATGATAAATGAATAACGCTTTAAAATAAAAAAAAATCTAGGACGGCATATTCAAGTGGATGGAAGATCTCAAAACAACGTTAGCTAATGGTTCTGTACAGTGGCCAATGCAATTTGTGGCAATAGTTAACAAATTCGGGAATTTGAATTGTATGGAATATACTGCTTAGCTTTATTTAGATAAAGCTCACTTGTCATCCTAGTTTGTTGCATATAATCGTTAGGCAGTCTGTGAAATGTAGTCATGGTTAGTGACATAATGACTAACCATTCCTCGTGTGAATTTTATACTAATTATCTGCTTTTTCTTTAACGTTGTTGCATTCTTAATAGACTCATATGTTACATATCCTTGCCTGTTATGTGACATGTCCAAACGAAAAAAACAATTTTACTCATGTTTTTCGGAAGAGATTACGTTCACATATCATTCGAGAGCAGCATACTATTCTACTGCCCCTATCAAAGTAAAATAGAGCCTGAGGTTTGGTCCATCAAGCTTCAAACGAACGACAAGTTTCAGATCGATTCTCTTTTGAAGGGCTTTCTTTCTTCTACCCTGCAGCTATGTCGAACAGTAATTTGCCTCGCAGAATCATAAAGGAAACTCAACGCTTGCTTACTGAACTAGCACCTGGTATAAGTTCTTCTCCATCTGAAGACAATTTACGGTATTTTAATGTGATGATTCTTGGCCCATCTCAGTCTCCATATGAAAGGGGTGTTTTCAAGTTGGAGTTATTTCTGCCTGAGGAGTATCCAATCGCAGCACCAAAGGTTCGCTTTTGACAAAGATTTACCACCCAAATATTGATAAGATTAGACGCATATGCCTTGATATTCTCAAGGACAAGTGGAGTCCAACATTGCAAATTCGAACAGTTTTACTGAGTATACAAGCACTATTAAGTGCACCAAATCCAGATGACCCTCTTTCTGAAAACATTGCAAAACACTGGAAGACAAATGAAATTGAGGCTGTGGAAACAGCAAAAGAATGGACAAGGCTGTATGCAAGTGGGGCCTGACATTCTACATCAATTCATTCAACAAGTACTGTTACAAGTGATTCAAATTTTCTGTCTAACCTAGCAAGCTCAATCTATAGACATGTAAGGGTTTTGAATTCCGTGCTGTTTTGTATGCTTGTTTACTTCATTAAAAAAAATCATAGCGAACCAAAGTGTTGACATTGCAGAAGCTCAAATATTTATAACATGATATGAGGGAAGGGAATACAAGAGCAGAATATCTGTTATCGCTATAGTGTGGTATTTAAAATACAAAATCTGGAATAAGTTTACCAATGGGTACTGTTCCAAATTTGAAGAAGAGATAGTACTTTGGATGATTGGATTTTGTTTCTCATGTTAGTTAAAATGTTTGTTTCCAGTGGTATTTCCCTCTTGTCCTTTTCCTGTTTTCCTTGGAATGCTTGTTTTCTGTCGATGTTGTGTCCCATGAAAATATGTCACGAGTTTTTACACTGCTGGACCTATTTTTCTTCCTTCTTTCAAAAACTGAATTGGCCAAACTAAAACCTTTCAACTTTCAAGTTATTTCTATTCTTATGGGGAAAGGGACACGTTGATGAGAGTTTATTAGCTTATTGCTCAGTGGGCTTATTTTATATGATTGTCAACGTTATACAGTAACCATTTTAATCATTGCTCACTTCAGGGCATTTGTGCGAATTAACAGGCCTTGTATGAGTGGGCCATCTTGCAGATGACCCACTTACATGAAGCCACAGAGAAGTACTTATTCCAGTTTATTCTAGTGTGAGAGTGCTTTCTAGTCCAGATCAAGCTTCCGATATTACATCTTTCTCTTTGATCTCGGATGCGAGGAGAGCTTTTGTGCATTGGGGCATTCACAACTATCGATGATGACATCAATAGTTGTTCTTCCATCTCTACGTCTTATTTTTACCTCTAGTGCTGAGTGGTTCTTTTCTCTTTGCTATGGTTTATTCTCTTGCTTTACACCTTCCTACTTTCTACTTCATTTTCATTTGCATTTGTTTATTTTTGGCACTTAGGAGTTGCCTTGGTACTGCTACATTATGATTGTGAATTGTTTGTACTTTTTAGTCCCATTGATCTCTTTTGGTCACTTTATCTCATCTTCTCTCTTTTACTGAAAATCAGAGGTAGTTTTTGTGCAAGCTTTTTGACTTTTACTTTTCTCACATTATAAGGGGAGAAGATATAGCACTTGTCTTGCTTTTTGGAAGACTGTATGTAGAGATTAAAACTTCATTTTGCTTTTAGGAAGACTGTATGTAGAGATCAAGACTTGTCATTGCATTTCAGATATTCTGCTGCAAGAGGAAGCTAGATGGCCTCATTATTTTCTGTGTGTTTTCTTTAGCTTTTATCCCTTTGCTGGAATTGTGAGAACCAGAGTTTGTAAGGCATTTTTATATTTGATGTATATTGATAATTTTATCTAAGTATTGCTTCTGTTCTTATTTCAGTGTTGATGTCTGTGGTCCGTGTTGACAAAATCTCCAAGTATTCTCTTTAGCCTTTCCCTCCAATATGATACAATAAACTGTAAAGTTTCTTTTGATTGAAGGTATTACTCTTTTAGTTTCTTTAGCTTTGGTATGTGAGAACTATCTCCTCTTTCCACAATTTTATTAAATGCTAGATATTGATAAATAGAGAACCTATTGACAGATAGCCTGGGTTAATCAATCAGAACATGTTTTAGCTGCAATTTAAAAATAGTCTTCTCGATAAATATTGAGTAATATTTGGAGAAGATTTTGGATGGAACATCATTGGGAGTCTTAGAGGGGATGTTATACTCCCAAACGGGAATACTGGTGCCTCATTAAATAGTGTTTAGAGGTAATTTTGTTAATGGCTTTTAGCTTTGTATTTAAATTTTACAGAATCATTAATATGTGGTGATACCTGAGTTATATCTAGGCTGAATGTCGGATGCAATGGCCCTGTAAATCAAGTGGAATGTTGCAGATTGAATTTTAAACTTGCTGGACTTTTGGTCACTTTATCTCATCTTCTCTCTTTTACTGAAAATCAGAGGTAGTTTTTGTGCAAGCTTTTTGACTTTTACTTTTCTCACATTATAAGGGGAGAAGATATAGCACTTGTCTTGCTTTTTGGAAGACTGTATGTAGAGATTAAAACTTCATTTTGCTTTTAGGAATACTGTATGTAGAGATCAAGACTTGTCATTTCATTTCAGATATTCTGCTGCAAGAGGAAGCTAGATGGCCTCATTATTGTCTGTGTGTTTTCTTTAGCTTTTATCCCTTTGCAGGAATTGTGAGAACCAGAGTTTGTAAGGAATTTTTATATTTGATGTATATTGATAATTTTATCTAAGTATTGCTTCTGTTCTTATTTCAGTGTTGATGTCTGTGGTCTGTGTTGACAAAATCTCCAAGTATTCTCTTTAGCCTTTCCCTCCAATATGATACAATAAACTGTAAAGTTTCTTTTGATTGAAGGTATTACTCTTGTAGTTTCTTTAGCTTTGGTATGTGAGAACTATCTCCTCTTTCCACAATTTTATTAAATGCTAGATATTGATAAATAGAGAACCTATTGACAGATAGCCTGGATTAATCAATCATAACATGTTTTAGCTGCCATTTAAAAATAGTCTTCTCGATAAATATTGAGTAATATTTGGAGAAGATTTTGGATGGAACATCATTGGGAGTCTTAGAGGGGATGTTATACTCCCAAACGGGAATACTGGTGCCTCATTAAATAGTGTTTAGAGGTAATTTCGTTAATGGCTTTTAGCTTTGTATTTAAATTTTACAGAATCATTAATATGTGGTGATACCTGAGTTATATCTAGGCTGAATGTCGGATGCAATGGCCCTGTAAATCAGGTGGAATGTTGCAGATTGAATTTTAAACTTGCTGGACAGATTTTAAATCTTCTATGAGCAGTTGTTGCCCTATAATATTCATCTTCTAGTACATATTTTCTTTTGTGTGATGGGTGCTATTTTTGAAGTAATAATAAATATATATCAGTTTTCCTGATGATAATGAGCCTTGGAACTAGCTTTTGGAAAATTACAAAGACTCCCATGCAAAAAAAAAAAAAAAAAATTCCACTTAGAGGTGAACAAAAAACGATGATCAATATTTTTGATCTGCTTTCAGTGACTAATCAAACACAAGAAGTGATGTTACATGGAAAGGCTACGCAAAAGTTATGTTTATGAAATATTTTGTTGGTATGTACTGAGTAGTATGTTTAACTTTATTGAATGAGGATAAATAAAGTGATACATGGTTATGGTTCAAGGTTCCAAATGTGGAATAAATACACCATGAACAAAAGGAAATACTGCAGATTTGGTTGTTCAAGGGATCTTCGTTTAACAATAGAAGCTCCTGATGACACAGCCCTGCATTTATGCCAGGTAAACTTACTGATCTGACTGAATTCTCTGACCACCCATTCTATCTGAAGTTCTGTTAAGTAGGTTACATTCCTAATATATTCAATTTCTGATTAGAAATATCTTATATATATTGGGTAAGGAATGCAGCTTTATTCTAGTTTGCTCTCTTCTTCTGGCATGCTGTTTCAAAATTTAAACTTCTATTGAGATGCACATTGGTCTAGATATCTCTTTTATCTTTGAGGATTCAATTATGGATGAATTCTGATTTTTTTAAATGATTGGGGCAAGCCTTGTATTACATATCATTAGATTCAGTAGGATTAAATGAAGATAGGCCCCAGATAACCTCACTCGCTTACCCTAGCAAAAGGAAGTAGAGTAGCTGGGTTTGAAGGGATGAAGGTTTGGACTACTCATTCATTGCAAGTGATGATTACGTTCTATGTAGTTAACATATTTTTTTATCTCTAGATAGTGTGTACCATTAGGTATCCACTAGAAGGGAGTGGTATGCATTTATTTTAAAGTGCAAATGGTAGTTGTACAACATTGAACTTTCAGAACATGGATCATGAAGGTAAATCAAGTCTCTAAGAAGGTGTAGTAGGCATTGTTAGGTCCCCCTAGCAAGCAGTGGCATATGTTTATTTTCAAAGTACTGTTTGTAGTTCCCAACAAAATTGAAGATTTAGAACATGTAAACAAAGGTGGATTACGTCATAGGTGAAATATCAAGCAATAATTAACACAATTATTATTGACCATTACAAATATTGAAGTCCAAGCTTAAGGTGGGTAGTTCCTCCTATGAAAAAGGCATAGGCATCCCCTATGAATTTGAGTTAATGCACAATTATTGCTATCTTAATTGCATGATTGAATGAATAAAACTAGAGAGATTCCTTCCTTAATTGCATGATTGAATGAATAAAACTAGAGAGATTTCTCCTAAATTAGTCAATTTGTAAAATGAAGGAGGTGGGTGTTATTAATTGTTGCTTTAATTAGTTGTGATTTTGATTATGATGATTTGTTGTAAAAGTTTATGTATGACGCTTCCTTTAACTATTAATTTTAATAATATCTATAATGTATGTTTTGTACATTTATACAAAAAGTGGGTTGCAATGTTCCCCAGATATAGTCCTTCAGTTATAACGAAATTCGTCTTATAGATACCTTGGGAAAACTTTAACCTGCCCACCAGAAGGTTGGCAAGAGTTTCAGGAAGGGTTCCTAAGATTATGTGTCTCCGTTTCTCCTTTATGTTCTAAGGACTTCGGGACGAAGTCCATTGTTAAGAGGGGGTGTATGTAGTGCCCACTCTAGTTTCCTGACCCGGATACGACATTATCTTAGACACTCTATTCTTCGAGGACCGCAGATTGAGGATCTGGACCCATGACACTATTATTAGCGATTGAGATATTCATGGTTGTGATGTTTATGAATGCTTTCCATTGATATTATGGTAGCATGAATGGTTATGTATCTTATCTATCAGTATTCTGATGATTGCAATATTAATAGTTAAGTTGGTCTCTATTTGAAATTATGATGAGGGTAGTAAAGAATATGTATGCGCTCCACTAAAAGCATAATGAGGATAAATTTTATGCATATGTATATTTCTACGATGTTACACTGTGATAGCTTAATGAATATGTATGTTTCCATTGATGATTATTGATAATAGCCATGAGGGATGTGTCCCCTATGTTACCCACTTCCTTTAGTTCAGACTTACAATGGACAATGATGTGAATGATTAGGAATTGTTAATGATGCTATTATGAGAATTGACTAACATTGAGAAACTGGTGTTACTGATGATTATTGAGTATGGCAGGAAACCATCAGAGGCACTCACATATGACATGTCGATGACACCTGGTTTGATGAAAAATTATATTACTTTATATTTGAAAGTCTAAGTCGATCTTGGAATCTGCCATATATGTTTAACTATATTCTGATGATATATTAATGGTTGCAGGCACAGATTAGTTTCTTGACCGAATGACTCACATATGGGTGATGGGGTTGTACAAGTGGATGGAACTACATGGGAGGGGTGGGACAGAGTCCCTGATCTCACCCACTAGCACTCCCGCCGTGACTTGGGCTGGAAGGGTTGAAACACCTTCGCCTTGAAGATCACGATGCCATGAGGGCAGGTTCCAAAGTTGGTTCGCTCATGAGGACTTTACTGGGGGGCGCGCATCAAGGCGGATTCCTTGATCCCCAACACCATTAGTCTCGCTATAGCAGGCAACATAAGAGATGACAGTGGTCTATGACGTTGCACTATACTTTCCCCTCGTAATCACTGGATGCTTGAAGGGCAAGTGGTGTGGCACCCTTGGAACTTCAGAGGAATTTCTTGAAGGGCACGACCAACTTGGCACCCTTGGCATCACAAATAAACTATTAGGTGTGGCACCCTTGGAACTTCTAGGGAAGTTCTTGAAGGGCACAACCAAGCTGGCACCCCTGACATCACAAATAAACTATTAGGTGTGGCACCCTTGGAACTTCTAGGGAAGTTCTTGAAGGGCACAACCAAACTGGCACCCTTGACATCACAAATAAGCTATTAGGTGTGGCACCCTTGGAACTTCTAGGGAAGTTCTTGAAGGGAACAACCAAACTTGGCATCCTTGGAATCATTAAAAATAAATAATAATAAATAAATATAAGCAAGGAATGAAAACTAGGTAAATTTACATCAAGGGTAAATGATGATTAGAAACCAATGTAATTAAATCAAAAATAAAACTTGGAATAAGGAGGATCATAGGAAGAATTAAAATAAAGTACCTTAAAAACTCTACCCATCCCATTTTGGAAAATACTAGGAAGATTATGTGGTTTATTTAGGAAAAAGGGGAAAGAAAAACATAATAGTAAGGATAAAGATTAATCCTAAACTAATTTAAACCTAATTAAAAAAAGGGGATGGTGAATTAAAATGAGAATAATAAATTAAATTTAGAGAAATGTAGAGAAGCTCCATGTGTCAACAACCAACATAAGAATATCCATCTAGGAGATAACTTGAGTTAAATTAGGGAGTAGATTGGGGATAATATCTTGACTCATTAATTGACTTCAAGTAATGAACACAAATTAAGGAATAAAAGGGGGGAATAAAGAGACAACTAGGAGAATAAATAGGAATCTCGTTGAGGTGAGGAAAATATTAGTTTTAAATAAAAATTTAAGTAAATAATTTTGGGAGACCTTGATGTGAGAATGACACATGGGTGGGTGAATAATAAAGTTATTGAATTATAACAAAATAATTAATTATGCATGACATGACAAGTGTCACCTATGAGGACTCCTATAAAAGAAGGGGCAAGCCATGGGAAAAAGGGACTTTTTGGAACCCTATTGTTGGATGGATGAGATGTTGTGAGAGCAGTGATTACGAAGCTATAGTGAGTTTGGTGAGGTAGAGGATTTAGAGAGGGGACTCTTGAGCCAAGGTGTGCTCTCCTCTACTAGCTAGTGCTTGTCTCCATTGTACAACCCCATTGCAGCTCGGGGGTCCGCGGGGAAGAAGAGTACCCAAGGAGTAGGCTGGGAGGTTAAACGGTGAGTCTTCGCAATTCGGATCAAGTGCGTCATCATTCACTCGCGGAGGTGAGTCGGTGACCAGCTACAAGGGAATAACAGCAACAGCAGAGCAAGCGGAGTCTCGCCTTCTGGTGAACGGTACATATGTATTTCATTACTATTGATCTTAGTTAAAGGTATGAAAATGTTATGGTATATTTCCTGAAATGAGTGGCAGGAATATGTATGCTAAATAAATTTGAATTTCAATGCGTTTCTTTCTGGTTGTCATTGTTGTTTAAAAAAAAAAAAAAGAATATATAGTCTGGATAAGGTCCTCACAGTATATGTATCATATCATCCTATAACCATACCATGGTGTCCTCCATTGGCGCCAGTTCTTCTTGCATGGTTGACTTCCATTCGACATTGTTGAAACTTTGTGATGATAACCATTGATTCTCTACCACAAGATGTTCTACGTGTTGCTTCATTGTAGCAAGTTATTTCCTCAATCTATCATTCTCACTCATAAGATATTCAGATTTTCTTATGTATATGTCATGAAAGAACATTTTCCACCACAACTGCTCTAGGATTCCTTCTGGTGTTGGCAGTTATCACCTTCTCTATAGCAACTGTGACTGGATTATAAGGATCTTTTGAATAGTATAAATGCCTCTACGACATGATCCTCTTCTTAAGATGATTAAATGTGACACCACATACCTCTATAACTTTGTCTATTGATGGAGGTGTGATCCCCATCTCTCCAAATGGAAGACGCCCACCTACGAGGGGAGGTTCCTATAGAGAACCTGGCTCATCATCCATGGGTTAAATGGTATCTTCTTCCTCCAACTCTTCCTCTTCTATCTCCCAAGTCAATTATTCTTCTTCCAATCTTTGTGTTGCTTCTTCCTCCTGGGAGTTCCTTTGTTGTTGCTCTTCTACTCTTCTCCTCTCCTCTTCTTCTACTTGGTTCTTTTGAAGCAACTCATCCTGCTTCCTCTTCTCCTCTTCTTCTTATGCTTTTCTCCGCTCCTATTCTACTTGAATAGCTCCTACATTTAGAGGATTAACTTTCCACTTCCTGGTTCTCTCGCCTATTGAATCATATGTGATCCTCTTCTTATGAGATATTTTCCTCATTTGAGGGGTTATTTTCTCTTCCTCCTTCACATGTAAGTCTTGAGCTGGTGGATCTTAGGGTGAACTAGTTTCCATCCTTGGATGTGCCTTCATGTTTTCATTGTACCAGTTCTTTAGCTTCTCATATTCTAAGGCAAATATCGAAGAATACCCTGTACTATGACCAATCCTTTCACAATTATGTTTGCACACTCTCCTAACATCATATCCATGAAAGTATTTTGTGGATAATTGCAAGTGTTATAGCCAATGTATTCCCTTTTTTGTCGCCTTATGTATCTTTAAATTACATAATATAATCCTCAAAGAGAAGGTGAGCCAAGGGGATTTCTTCCTCCTGTGAAGGACTCTTGATAATCCCTTGTTCAAATGATTTGTGGCTTCCTACATGACGACCTTATTGGTCACATATCGTGGCATGAGATGAGGCGATATCTTACACCCAAAACATCTGATGTATGTCCCCTCGGGTGTTGCAAACCAATATGCAATATCCCGTAGTGACTCTTTTACCTTATCAGTCATGCAAAGATGATCAATCTCGGATATCATATGAAAGATAATTATAAAGAAGTGCTCAAACAATATGTCATATACGCCTATGAAGCTTGACTCTGATAACAATATCCGATGAAATCAAACTGGGAACATGTTCTCATCGGTCTAGTTCTAGTACATTCCTAGGAACGCATATTGTGCACAAATTCCATCTAAAACAAATGCAGACATGTAGAATTTTGGGGTCTGATTCAACCTCAAAGAAGATTTTTCCTTCCCCATGTGACGTTGCAACTCAAATGGAAATATATCTACCCAATTGAAGACTCTTCCATGGGCTACCACCATATTGAGCATACATATCCAGTTTTCTTCAAACACCTCAGCATTATTGCACCCATGCAACCGAAAATACATGGATATTAGATACTAATATACATCTCTGAGGATCTTAGTCAAATAAATTTTGAATGGGCAGTAAATAAATTTAGTAGGCTCTCGACACCGAGATTTGATAATTTCACTTGTGTTTAGGTCATCCCATCTAGTGTAGAAGTCATTATTTTCATATTTTGTGGGCCTAAACATATTGTAGTACATCTGCATGTGTTCTCCATAATAAATGGCGAGTTGACCACAACTTTCACTGTGAAGCACAAGATAATAGTCATATATGTGTGTAATGATTCACTCAATCACTTCTGCATAAGGGATGATAGGGAATATGCATGTGACCCTATGCATCATGGACCTCTTAATGTTGATGTACACTTCCAAGTCCTCCAAGTTCTTAGCAAAACTTTTCTACTTGAATGTATTGTATATCTTGCTCCGGCATGTGACCTTTGTAGTCTTACTAATAAATCACTTTGTATCTACATATATTGGAATGGTTGGATTGGTAACTTCAACATGTTCCTCAGTGCTTTCTTTTCAGACTTGTCTAGAGGCCAATTTACAGAGAGGCATGGATCCAACAGATGATGGCAGGGTGACAATACTTGTAGCATGAACATCTGTTTATGACATCACACTCATAATAACAAGATTAGCTTAAAGTACTAAATCATGTATAAAGAGAAAGAATGAGGAGAAGAAGGATCTACAAGCTTATATAGATTTTTTTTCATTCACAATGGAATATGAATGGTTGAATAGTGTGAAGAGTTTCTGCATGTGACAGCAAATTAACACTTGTAGAATGAAGATTGAATAAATATGCTAGGAAGAAAATAAAGAATGACAGTGAAATCATGAAAGGTGATGATTAGATTAGACATCCAAGACTTAGTTGTAACATTTTTTGATGAAGAGTTTCTTGATCAATAGTTGTGCACTCAACTCATATGAGAATTATTATGCAAATGAATTATTAACTAGATCGATTTAAAAGAGTTTACATGCAAAATTGATTCATGCATGATCGCCACTTGTCGATGAGTGAAAGGATTAGTTCATGGAAGTTAAGTGGGATCCTATTCTCTAGGAGTGTACTCACCTGCAACAAGATTCCCATTCATGCAACCAAGAAGAGCACATGTCATCAGCACAAAGGAGTGTGCTCAGATATGGCACACTTGCTTAGCATGAAAGAGTGTGCTCAAGGAGGGTGCACTTCTTCAGCTTGAAGGTGTGTGCTCAACTCAAGTGCAAGTCTTCACCAACTTGGAGTTCTATTTTTCCTTTAAAGGTGATTTTCTTGCTTTTGTTTTCTTGTGAGTGTTTTTCTAGCATGTGCATGGCGAAAGGGAAAGTTTGTAAGTCATGAGTTCACCTAACCATGGACTAGACAACTTAAGCACTTCTAAGGGTTAGGTGATGGCACTTAAGAAACATTGACTTAGGAGGATGCGACACTAGGAGAAAACACACAAATAACAAATCAAAAAACATGACAATGCTAGGGGGATTGAAACAACAGTTCATGTAGGCTCCAAAATTGACTTAGGCAAAAAATTTGGAGGGTCATTGTTGCAGCGAAAACACTTGGAGACACACGGGGAGAACCCCAGCTTCTTTGAAATGGTTTCATTTAGGCGCAAAGTCTCAATTCTCTAGGAATTATTCATTCAATTAGTGGTTTACCTTGCCTCTCCACTCTTACCTGGTTAAAGATATAGTATTTTCTATTCCAGTACTTGGCGTAACATAACATAAAGCAAACCATATCATTATCATATCGATGTAAGTAAGGGTAATATAATATGGTGAGTTAAAAACAATCAGAGTGTGAGTTTTACATCTTTGGTGTTGTTCCATGGCCAGTAGGCCTGGAGAGTACCCAGGGGGAGTTGCTTTAGGAACAAGAATGTTTCTTCGCTGCTATCGAACCTGGAAAGTACCCCGAGGAAGATGCTTGCTTCACCTCCCTATGTAGGAAACCTTTATCTTCTTTCACCTTTTTATATTTTCTTTCTTTTTCAATAGGATTGTGTATATCCACTTATTACTTTTCAACGGGTGGAAGAGGGATCTTGACTTATTGAGAGGAGAAGAGGTTGCTCCTTCAAATAAAATTTTTAAACCTATGATGCTTTGATCACTAAGATTTTTCCCCATATCTTACCCTACTCATATAGATAAGAAAGAGAAAACTCTTCATAAACAAGACTGGGTGTAGGACAGAGACTCCTAAATAGATGTGGGGATTATGGTTTTCTTACAGCTTCCTAGTTGAAGGATCATATTTTCCAAATTATTGACTCAAATAATGTAAACCAAAACAAAGAAGAGGGTAATAAATAAGCCAAGGGTTGCATGTTACTACAACTTTTCTTTCACAGAAGTTAAGCAACATCATTTTGAAGCTCAAAACCAGCTTTATTCAAGACCAAATAAAATAAAAAGAATGAAAACAAGGAAAATGAAAACACAAAACACACATGCAATGCATATAACTAAGTGCAACCTCTCCTACCCTAAACTAAACAGTACACGGTCGGGTCATGTGACGTGAATTTCCAATTCAGGCATAGAATTTTATCCCGACCTTTGGACTATAAGATGTGATCGTGTAGAATGAAAAAAAAAAAAAGTGCAATGAAAAAGATATACCATGCAAACATGTGCATTGACACATAAAAAAAAAGAAGTTCAATCACAATGATGTATCACACTCAACTTCTCTTTCAAATAACAGACTCCGCAACAACAATAATTGTCAAGCTTATGGCTATACAAGACTCGATGAAGTGCAAGAAAGTACAGGCCACGAGACACGATTCTGAACTGAAAATATTCTTCTAATGAGTCTGTAATAGGATAACGGAAACAACCTTTAGGAAACTTAGACAAGAAAGACTAAGGAAAGATAAATCCATGTCATAAGTGATATTAACAGTTTGATCACAATCCATGATGTCATGCAAGTGAAATCCTTTGACAGGTGATCTAAAAGATACATTAAGATCCTTCTTTGTTTCCATATCACAGATTAAATATTTGCTTGAGATGGGATGTAGAGGTGGAAGTTCAATAGTCAAATCAACTTTCTTCCCTGAGCATTGAAAAATTTTATGTGAATAAAATGAGTATCCCTCAGTAAATTCCTGGCATTCCATGTGATGAAATCAACGAAAAATTTGTGCAAAAGAATCATGAACTGAACGAAATCACAAATACCACCATGGTGATAGGAACCTAACATGACCATCAGCATAGGTTGAAGTGTCCTACTCACCTAACTTAGACTTAAACTCTGTGGAAAAAATAGCAACTACTTATCAAAACCAGATATATTATTCAAATTATGAGATTCAAAAATTTAAGGTTGATCAGATAGATTGTATATTACCACAAAAATACTCAATGATAAGCATGACATCTTCTTGATCAAAAGGATTTATACCTGAAATAAAATCTTCGATGATCACATCAGACTCCAATTGGAATTCCTGCAAATCTAAATCTTCATGCAGAAACAAAGATTCATCCATGTTATTTAAACAATCAATCTCGTATAATTCTGAGAAAAATAAATCATCATGGTCATGGTTGTCCAAGGGTTCAATTTGATTAATGGGTAAAATATCAACCAGTGAGATATCAATATTTGAACATGGTAAGATCAGTTGAATTGTCATCAGGAAAGAGATGTGAAAGAAAAATTAATTCTTCATCAGCAGATTGATCTTCTGATTTGGTGATCAGTTCGGGTCAAAAACACGAAACATCAAAAGGATGGGGACATGGAACAAAAGGGATATCCGGTTCTTGCTAAGGATGTTGAATTTTTTTTTTATCAGGAGGACACAATGAATCTGATTCAAAATATTTCCTTGAAATTGAGGCTAAGAATTGAAACTTCTCATCCAAGAACTGTCAGTCCACAACCTCATCCAGGAATTCATAACAAAGATGGAGGAAATGATCAACAAAAGTTTCAAGAGATTCATTTGGTTCCATTCTAAGTTGATCAATTTCATCAACAACATCTTGATACTCATATTTTTCGAAAACACGACGAAGCTCATTAACCAATTATTTAAAAGATGAGATAGAAGCAATGAGTAACTAATACCAGCAATGCTTTGCACGACCATCCAATGTAAGGGTAAACAACCTTGCAATAATATATTTTGAATAAATTCAAATTGAAAACAAATTTGAATGGATTCAATTAGATAATCAAGTACGAATGATGTAACCTTGCCATCGAATTTAAGATGTGACAAGTTATGTATATGATCTGGGATAAAGCCATTAAAAGTGGGAGACTCAAACAAACTTCATAGGATTAGCTTGTCATCTAGCCCTCCTTTTAGCACCAAAAATGTTGTCTGTGCTAGATGTCACAAACATTGTAAGGGGATATCCTCGATGCGAAGTCCCAATTAGACCTCACACCATTTGGTGTAGGAGTTCCATTCAATCATATGGTCCCACCATTGTTGGAAAGGTTTCAAAGATATGTCATGGTTACAGTTACACACAAGAGAATGAAACACCTCTTTGGGGTAGCAAGTATGTGAGCTTTGTGAAACACTCGATGTAAGGTGCATGAGGGAACATCCATGAGTGGTAAAGGAAAATAAGCCTCTGGTTAGAAAAGTAATAGTACTATCCTAAAGGAGGACCCATGAAGGAATAGAAAAACTCATTGGTTTAGTCCACATAATAAGCAGCAATAATTAAATCATAACATTATTTATTCAATAACAACCATATTTAAGTAATGAATTAGTCCATTCACTTATATGTAATTAAAGAAACATATATCATAAACATAACAAGAATAGTCCTACTATATCTACAATACATGTATGAAGAAGTGTCGGCTCATAGAGATTATGGTTAAGAATGAAATATCCCAATTACATTGTTACATGAATGAAACACTATATCAAATAGTGGAACATGATGCCACAACTTTCTTCTCCAAAGAATGATCTATCTATTATACACTACAATAGAAGCCAAGGCAAGACTCCAAGAATCCCAGCCCCTAGCTTGAGTTATGAGGATATATGTATAACAAATAACAATGACCTTTGAGATTCCTCATGACTCTTTGACCTCTATGACTATTCATATTCTATTAATGACTCATTACATTCCATATGTGACTATTAACGTTCCACATGTGTCCCTTGGACTTCATTACATATTTTTTATTACATAAGACAAATTACATATGAGACGGTGGCCTAAAAAGACAAAACTGATAATGGGACAAATGCTCATCAAATTTATAAATCATTTTCCTCCTCATTGAGTTCATTTGTAATGTAAGTGTGACATTCTCTGAACTCTATTCAGATGGATTTGACCCAAACTAGAAAGTCCCCTACATAGTGCATCTTCACCTCTAGTTTCTCCATCAATATGGTCTTGGAGCTTGACTATACATTATTCCATAGCCATGAAACTTTCATATGATCTTTAACTAGTTTGATGGCATTCAGTAGAATAATGTCCTTGGTGACCTTTAAGCCTTCTTGTATTGTTTCTTTCTTGATTTGTTCAATATATTCCTTGATCTCTTGGAAGATGACTTCTCTTCCTCTAATTGCTTCAAGTTTTCCTATTGTAGGCATCCTATGATTTTTTGATAGAGACTCACAACCTTTATGCAATCGAACATAGGAAGCTATAGTACTAATTAATTTTTCTCTAAGACGCATGTAGTTCTGATGGTGAAGTCTCAACTGAACTCTATCCAATTCATTGGAAATCCGGTCTTCCTTTTCCAAATGTTGCAAAGCATCTGGATACTTGGTAGCCCACTCCTAAAGATGGTCAACTTCTATGTTCACTACTTTCAAGAGTTTCATCACATCCTCTACTTCCTTCTAGACACCAACGAGAGGATCCACCACCTATTGTATAAGTATCATCTCATCATATAACCATACCATGGTGTTCTCCATTGGCCCTAGTTCTTCCTACATGGTTGACTTCCACTCTCTGATGTTGAAACTTTCTGATGATAACCATTGATTCTTTGTCGCGAGATGTTCCGCATGTTGCTTCATTACAGAAATTTATTTCCTCAATCTAGCATTCTCACTTAGAAGATATTCAGATTTAACATGCGTCGTTGTGGCGAGAGACACATTTTCCGCCATGACTACTCTTGGATTACTTCTGGTGTTGGAATTTATCACCTGATTTTATGTAGCAATTGTGACTGGATTTTGAGGATCTTTTGGGTAGTATCTATGCCTTTTTTTCATTATCTTATTATTAAAATAATCAAACGTCATAGTGCATACATCCATGACTTTATCTACTGGTGGAGGTGGGATCCCCATCTCTCGAAATGGTATATGACCACCTGTGAAGGGAGGTTCCTCTAGAGAACCTGTGTAACACCCTCCGGGGTAAATTTGCATATAAAAAGCATAATAGGAACAAAATACAATAAACATATCAGTCATCGAAATCCATATATACATCAATACATTTGCACATGAAAATAAAGGGAATGAATTTTTTCATGAATAAATGCAATGAACCAACCAGAGATGGGACTACCACGTTCCACCCGACCATAGATTGGTTGAGCCAAGTCTCTCTTGAGCAAATCACCCCCATGCCATATTCCAAGCATGAATGTGGGATCTCATAGAACACATCAATCAAAACTCGTCCAGGGCTTTCAAAGGCCACCCACCTCAACCCATAAAACAGTGATTCCACCTCATGGTTGGACATCACCAAAAACCATCATCAGATTGGTCTCCATCCAATCCTTCCAGGGCTTCCAGAGTGTTTGTCCAACCAAGGATTCCATAACTAGTAACTCAAACCACAGCTTATACAGGGTTCCAGAGCATTTTTCCAAGCAAGGCTTCCAAGACTAGTAACTCAACCCACCAAGGGCTTCCAGAGTGTTTGTCCAACCAAGGCTTCTAGGACTAGTAACTCAACCCAAGTTGTTACAGGACTTCTAGAGCGTTTGTTCAACCAAGGCTTCCAGGACTAGTAACTCAACCCAAACTATGGAAAAATGAGAACCAACCAAAACAACGCAATGAAAGTAAACCCATAATCACCATGGCTATCCAGGAAATGGCAAGGCTAGACAATCCACTATCAATCTCGGCCATCCTCCATGCCAATGACAGATCATAACGAAGAAACCACATGCATGTGCCATGCATGCCAAAATTAGTGAATAAATCATACATAAAACTCGGTACCTACAAGAAAATATGATGTAGTTGTTGATGTCTATGCCTTCTTGCACTTTCCTGCTCTTCCTTTGCCTTCTTGCTCCAAGAATCCAAGTATGCCACACCCTCCAAGAGTGCTCCAAGAAAAATCTAAGTAACCAAGAGTATGAGAGAGAGAGAATAATGAGAGAGCTCCAAAGCTAAACTGACCAAGTCCTGCCCACTAATCCTCGTAAGCCTTTTTATTAATGAGGCCTCTATTTTCTTCATTTTCCATTATTTTCCTTCAATTTCCTCCTCACATGCAACATGTGACCTTTCACCTTCTTTTTCTCCTAATTTCCATTATTTTCATAAATAAATGTGTCAAAATAACCTTTTACCACTTTATAGCCTTAGCCATTGCCTTTGCCAATTTCCTTATCCATAAACAACCAAATGAACACCCCTAGGATGTCCTACCCACCATTCATCTTGGAATACGTGTCCCATCATCCATGGTATTTATATATTTTTACATGGAATTTTCACCAGGGTTGTTACAAAACCCTCCCCCTTGGGGGAACACCGTCCTTGGTGTTCAATGACACCTATAACCAACATGACTGCTAAAAACAAAACATACTTCCCATGGAGCTTTCTAACATAGCTCGTTGCAATATTTACAATTAAATACCTGCTCAAAATAAAAACATCATGAAAACTTGACAACATACCACATACTGGAGCTTTATAACATAGCTCATTACGATATTTAAAATAACCACATATACATATACACATATGCACATTTTCTCAACTAGCAAAAAAAATAATATGATGCCTACATCCAATGTCCAGTGCTATAATCCTACACCACTTGTCTTCTCGGTGAATATTTACCGGCTCATTGTTCCAAGGCGCACTCCCAATGTGCATTTGATTCCATATGGAAATGCTAATGACCAAACCAAATCCATCCATGAACTTCCCTTCTCTACTACACAGTCCCTCAGGAATCCGTTCACCTCTTCCGTGCAGTCACTCACCTTCCAAGTTCCACTGGCACCCCCATCCCGGGTAGTCCATCCCTTAGCAAGGCTTCCTCGCATCAGAAGATACAAAAACCAAGGCATATACCTGCCTCAACCATCATACCGGTCATAACATGCTCATGGAAATCAATGGACACAATTTGGTACTAGTGTCCCACAATGGCCCTACCTCTGAAGTGCTCTACCAACATACTGCTGCATTTCTAATTCACTATTAATGCTAATTCTTGCAGTCGATTTCAACCACCCAACTGGGCATGTTCATGCTTCCTGTACCAAGAACATAACTTCCATTAGATTCAAAATAAATTGAAATAAATTCACATTATACCTCATTGGTAGCTCATCAATAAGGTACATTTGCAATCTTGTTCACTTCCTGTCACAACAAGTCAAACTAGCATGCTTGACCAAATCAACATATATAAAGATATCACATCATGTTAGCTCAAAACATAACCATCCAAATCATAAATGACATGTAACCATCATAAACCAAAATCATAGATCACATATAGTCATCATATATCATAATCATAAATCATATGCATAGTAAAACTGAAATAATATATCGATACTTATCCTTTAATCGATCCTTAGGTTCTTCCTTTGTTTGTATCCCATACACACTTTGGATCGATTTCCACACCAAACAAACACCCAATGCCTTCTCCTCAACCATATGATCATACCCATAGTGTGCATTACACATGTACAACCACACCTAACACACAACACCATGCAATACATGCACCTACACCTGATGTACAACTCATACACCTACAACCAGTGTACAACATAGTGCATCCATCTATACCCAATGTGCAATACCACCCAATACATGTACCTACATAGAGTACAACACAACGAGTACACGCGTTGCAATAAAATGACTACATTATGCACATACATAATACCGCATGCCCGTAAGACAACATCAATGACATGCACACAATGCCACGCGTACACTAGTACCATATGTACAACATGTACACAATACCACCTATACATTGCACCACCTGCACAACATGTTCACAACATCACATGTACACGACGCCACCTGCACAATGTGTACACAACTCCACATGTACACAACACCATTGTACAACGTGTACACAATACCACATCTACACAGTGCCATACGCACGATGTGTATGCGACACCATATGTACATAGCATCACATGCACGACATGTACACAACACCGCATACTCATAGCAACCTATGTACAACATGTACATGGCACCACATGATCACAACACCACTTGTACAATCATGCACACAACACCCTATGTACATAGTACCATATGTACAACATGCATGCAACACCAAGTGTACATAGCATTGGATATCCAACATGTACATAGCATCATCTGTACACAACACTGCATATCCAGAATGCACAGAGAAACATATGCACACACACCGCATGTACATCATGAAGACAATACAATATGTATACAACACCCCATATGCAATATTCTCACAACCCTATTTGTACCATCCTGTACATAACATTGCATAAATAACATGTATACATGCTATGTATTGTTGTGCTCTACAACAACCCCCCATTTTCATATCATTTTTATGTATAAAAATTAACATATGAAATGGGTCCCTTTAAAGATTAATTGGTATCAATACTTTTATTGTTCAAAAAAAGGTCCGATAATCAAATGAACTCATTTTATAAAACCCTTTTGAAAAAACCCATTTAAAGAAATAAGGCAAATCTTTGTCATTGCGATAAAGCGATCGCAAGATCGCATATCGCAATGACATAAGAAATATAAATAAACAACACATTGATTTCCGCCGATGCGATATCGCAATCGGCGATCGACAATACTTCATGCACATTTTAAAGCGCCCCATGCCATTAACCCCGATGCGATGCGAAATCGGCGATCGGATATCGGCGGTAATCTTTATTTAAGTCTTAATGTGTCGTTAAAGCTTTCTCCCTCGATGCGATGCAATCGGCAGTCGGCAATCGGCAATATCCCATGCACATCGTTAAGGCGCACAGGTCATACCCCCGATGCAATCTGATATCGCTATCGGCGATCGGTGATACCCTATATGTGCACTTTATAATCCTCATTCTCTCGACGCGATGCGATAAAGCGCAGTTTTCAATGAAAAGCCGTTAAGTGATGGGATATCACAATTCATTCATATTAAAAGCTTGATCAGTTAAGCAGTCATTTACCTGCACTCAACCGCCAAAACGCCCACTGCACGCTTGAGTGAATCATTCAGCCGAATAACGATATAATGGGCATTTAAGGGATGACAGGTTTTAAACGGCCAATCAATGAGATCATAATTCTTAAAATCTTTCCATGGATTGTGTCTGTGCCCATTTTTAAAGGCTAATCCCTTATTACGCATCTGTCCATATTTTCTCATCACTTGCAAGTTTTCATTGCTATTTGTCTGTATCACGTATATTTGTGCCGCTGTGCAGAATTCATCCATAGAAGGAAGCTTAAATAAGATGGGAAAAAAATCTAAGAAGACCGCAGGCGCCTCCACTACATCAACAGCAGGGCAATCTCTTGTGGACAAGAAGAAGGGCTTAATTTCTGATACTACGTGTACGGGTCTCACCAGAGTCACTTGGCAAGGCACTTACAATTTGATTGAAGCCGAACAACCAGAAAAGACAGTAATAGAAGCTACTGCGGATCCTACTCGGAAGTCTGATTGTACTCTCAAAGATTTAGCCGACTCTTTCCTTCACAGAATAGCGGCCAGGGAGCAAATTCTCCCATACACAGATGTAGTGCGGTGGGCGATTCAAGAAATCCCAATTTTGGACAGAACTTTCAACACTAGAGATGGGAGAATCTTCAGATCGTTCAGGCCGGATGATCTAAGACAAATGTATCATTTGCCCGAGCCGGAGAAGATATATAATAAAGCATTCCTGGAGAAGTTTGCAAATGAAAATGAAGTTGAATCCGAACCCATCCGGGATTGGAGACAAAATCCAGCCAAACACAAGCACGAATCTTCGGGTAAGTACTCGGTCGACTCTCTGGCTTCTCCTTATTGCTATGCGGGGATAATGATGTGTAGATTATGGGGATTGCATGACTCTGCTAATTTTACCATAGAGATGGTTCCTCTAATGGAGGCAGCTGTAAACGGTATAATTATGGATTGGGCCACCATCCTTTCTGACAAATTAGCACAAGCTGTGCGTGACTTTAGACATCAGACTATCGTCACAGAAAGGAAAATTCCCCCATTTTATTACAGTGCATATATCTTAGATACACTATGTTTCAATTCTGAATTCCCCGTGCTCGGCTGGAGGTGGACGCCACAAGATCCCACGGCCATCCACATATACCATCAGAAACTATGGAAGTCCTCTTACAAGCACCATCTGTACCAAGTCTGCAATGGCTTTATGGTGCCTATTCACTATTCTATTTTTGACAAACCCATTCCCAAGATTTCATATCAAGCTTCGTTTGATATAACAGCGGTAGCAAGTTGGTTTGGGGAGGAGATATTTACCTACATAAGAGTTTTCGGCAGCCAAGCCAACCCACATGTTCTCCCTCTGTATATACTAGATAAGCTGCTAGCAAGAGAAATCGCCTATCAGATTATGGCTGAGAGTGTTACACAAACTCTCAAGAAAGAAAAGAAGAGGGGCTGGCCCTCTTTTCCCTTCAGGTGTGGTGTCTATACTCTGCATGATCTCAAACATGCAGAAAAGGAAGCCAAAAAGCTTCAATCTTTAACTCTGGCGACTATCCCAAACAGGCCATATGATCCAAGCAAAGTTGCCTACAATGCGCTAGAACAGGCCAAATTAACAAAATTTGAGCACAAAGAAGATTGGTTTGACGACCTATTTGTTGCAGCTGAAACAATAGGTCAAGCTAAAGAACTTGATCGATTGAAATATAATGATGAAGGGCTGACGGAGTTCAATAAGCTTAGAGAACAGAGGTTGCAAACTCTGCCTCTAGATTTACTAGCAACAACCCCGGCGACATCATCAAGCGGGCATGTTCGGAAAAAATCAAAGGAACCTCCGGTGGTAACAAAGGATCATAAAAAGGAATAGGAGGAAAGGCAGAGAAAAGAAAAAGAAGAACAACAGAAGAGAGCACAAGAGGAACAACAGAGAAAAGAACAAGAGGAACAGCTGAAAAAAGAGCAGGAAAAAGAATGGGAGGAGTCCCAAGCCGAAAAGGAGAAACAGACCACCACCGATATCAATGTAGACACTACCATAGACCCCAAACTATTCCAGGAATGGTAGCAGTTTCATTCCATCATCAGTGGATTGGAATGTTCAAAAGATGGGGACACTTCCAAGACAAATGACACACCGGACATCACTTCACCTCAGGTTCTAAGTGGAACCAGCGGCCCACCCATTTCTAAGGATGTTGAGATAATTCCAAAGGACCCCTCTGATCAAATCATTCTCCAGGTAGAAGATATTCCTCCCCTGGATGTTTTCTACAGCCCGAGGCATAGAGCAGTTGTAAAGCGATCAAGGAAAAGACGAAGGACTGATCAACCTTCTATCTTTCCAGAGCAAACAGTCACGGGTAATGTAGTATGGAAGGAGGAATTGGACCCCTCCGATGACCTAACAAAGCTGTCACAGTATGCAGGAGCCTATTCCGCAGCAACAATCGACAAGGCATCGGAGGTAAGTCTTCTACTGAAGACTAAGGACCAAGAAATTTTTGCACTACAAGCAGAATTGGCCGAGACAAAGCAGAAGGCAGCGCAAGTAGAGGAGCAGTTGCTGGCACAACAGCAAATGAATGATCAATTAACCCAGCAATTGCAGGAAGAAAGGCAAAGGATTGACCAAAATGCAATCCAGAAACAAAAGGAATTGTCGGAGGCATTAGCACAATTGAGAGCAGCAAATGAGCAAATGATGAAAATGAAAGATGAGCAAATCGCTCAATTATCATCGCAGCTTGAAATAATCAAGGGCGCTCCACAGGTGAATGAGTTCAGAAAGGAAGCATCACTAATAAACAATGCATTGATATCAGAAATTAGGCTCCTTTGTCAACAACTCACTGAGGCAGATCCATTGTGTGAGTTAACTACATCCATTAATCAGCAGGTAGAGAAGGCCAGGAATGAGTTAGACCAGGCCGAAGAGATCATAAGTGGATATCTTGACTGGCAAGATTCTGATCAAGGGAGAGAAGCAAATTTTCCCAAGATTTCAGAAACATATAAAGACATACTTTTCACAGAATGGCACACTCAGGTGATGAAAGCAGAAAGGGCAGCTTCAAGGTGTAAATCAACCTCCAGCAACCTAGTTGATCTGGTTAACAACACTCTCTACTTAGCGAATATGATCTCCCAATGTACGCCAGGAAAGATAACAACAACAAACATGTTGGAGCAAACGTGTTATCCTGACTTGGAGGAAAAGGGGAGATTAATTGCTGGGGTTAACAGTTTGACCTTCGATGCATATTGGCTTTTCCTGATTAAGCCGCACACACAGAGAGCCGCCCTTAAGTGTTTAACAGATGCAATCGGGTGTATAATTCCCGACATTCAGGATGCCACCTATGCTGCCCAACTCAGTTCGCGTCTCCACAAACCGCCTGAAGTAGAGCCAATGCTTGCGACAAGTCAGCTTAGGTTTAAAGGAAAGCAGCCTACCTGATGAATCATGCTGCCGATTGCCAGATCGCTCTGGGAAATAGGATCAATATTTATTGATGCCAATTATGTAGGATTTCTGTTTATTAGATATTTAGATTAGTTTAGTATTTATAGACCCTTTCGTTGTTTTGGAAAGGGTCGTAAAGTTTTGTAACAGACTTAAAAGGCTGAAGTTTGCACTATTGTGCTTCAGTCAATATTCTTTTATGAAACTGAGCCAATTGTTCTTAATTTAACAAGGAAGCTTCTTTATGCAATTGTGCACTACTGTCGTTGTTGAGAATGTTTTTGCGTTGAAGGAAGAACTACAAATAGCGATTGATATTTGGGAGTGTCAAGCAGCTCATATGGTATTTCTATCTATGTCTGAATTTATTCCTTTTATATGAATCGTTATGTGATTATTCTTGCTATTGTTGATTATATGCATGCGATGTAACAGCAGATCTTTATTCATTCCACTATTGGATGTTTTACGATGTGCCTTTTCTTTTAATAATGCATGTGACAATGATATAAACGATAACGTGTGGTAATTTTGTTTTAATCGCTTTGTTTAACTATTTAGGCACAACAATCTTGAATGAATTAATATCTATGCCTTAAAGATGGAGTCATCTATATGCCTGTCTTTAGACACAGACCATCAAACGCTACGCTTTAGAGCTCAATAAGTCCCCGGGATAGATCATAGTTATTATATTCTTGCTGATAGTTTTAGTTATTCGCTCATCGCTAGCGTAGTTTATAATCATCCATCCATCCCGTTTATCTATTTCTGGGAAACTGGTCCCATTATCCCCAGTCGGAGCCACTATTCCAAACGGAAAAGGAGCTGTACTAAGGTCCGGACCGGGTGGTTATCCCCGATGTTGTTGCAGCGATTTTCGAGGCATCAACATTTTTGGCGCTAGAAGGAGGGCCATCAACTGTGAATGGCACATAAGTCAAAACCTATAAGCCATTCTAAGAGTAATTCTCCCTCCGAATCCCCTCGATCTTCCCATTTGCATACTGGTTCGCCGGTATCCAAACAAGAAGAAGGGGAATCAACTACCACTGCTCAAACCCATCATACTCCAGAACAATTAAGTCTTGAATCACCTGAAGTCCAGTCTCTTATCCACAAACTTCAGAGCTTCTCGATTTCACCACAGAAATCTGAGGTATCACAAAGCAGTGTGACTTCGCAATTCAATTTAACTCATCCTCTCACTAGACTTCAGAGCGAAAAACTCGGTATTGAACCCACTGAGTTCCCTTTACCCAAAAGGAAAAAGGCGAAGAAAATTACTGAAGGATCTGATAGTGAAGAGCTTTCATCCACATCCTCCATTGCATCTTCCCCTCTGCAAAGTCAACCATCCACTCCCCCATTACATATTGTTGTTCACCAGGGATTAGAAGCCTCAACATCCCAACCTACCCACTCCTCACCATTATTTTCTTCCCATACATCTGGAATTCCAACAGTAGTATCAACCACTGTTGCTATTATAATGGCAAACCCATGGACCAGGCCAGGTGCAGTCAACATGCCTGCACCATTGCATCCTTTACCAGATGCTCCTGAGAAATGGCTACCTAAATTTAACCCAGATGACGGGACCCAGGCTGAAGAACACATTAATAATTTTATGTTAGCAGTCAACTTGAAAGGAGTAACAGAACAAGATGTTGTTGTTAGACTCTTCCCTTACACCTTGCAAGGATCAGCAGGATCCTGGTATTTTTCTTTACCCTCTGGTTCCATTACCAGTTGGAACACTTTCCAAGAGCAGTTTCTTATCAAATATGGAGATGATAGGTCCTTAGCTACTTTAATAAACGACCTCTCCAATCTGAGAATAGAGCATAGGGAACCAATAAAGGAATTTAATGCTAGATTTAATAAACTCCTGAATAAAATCCCTACAGCTTCCAAACCAAGTGAACAAATTCGAAGCGAATGGTATATTACCGCCCTACCTGCCAATATAGCCATTTTTGTAGACAGGGCTGGAAAACCTACCTTAGCTGAAAACATGAGAGAAGCACTTGCTGTGGAAAAGCGCATCAATGCTCTAGAGAAGAAAGCTGCTTTGGAAGACAGAAAAGCCAAAAAAGTCTCATTTAAAGAGGATTCCAAGAAGAAAACCCCAAAAGACCCATATGACATGGAGGGTTTGCAAAAGGTCCTGAAAACTTTGTCTAACGAAATGGTTGAAATAAAGAAGCAGGTGGCCAAAACCTCAAACAAAAGACCATTTAGGACTTATAAGAAAACTTAACCAAAGCCACCGAATGTCATATCTAACGCAGATTCAGAGCAAGAAGAAGAGGAAGAGGAAACAACCTCACAAACTGATGATGAAGAAGAAGTAGCTGAATGCCATGGAATGTGGGATTTTATACTCCCCAACTCTGATACCGATAATGAAGAAGAAGCCTTTCCGGTTACTACAAGAAGTAAAAGTACTTCTGAACCTGTCCAGGCAACTTCAAAGAAAAGGAGTGCAGGTGCTACCACAACAAAGGAAAAAATTCCTCCAAAGAAATCACCTGTAGTAGTTCCCCAAAACCAGCCTTCAACTTCTAATTCTCCTTCAACATCCAAAACATTAGTGGTATCCGATTCAATGGAATATAACATTGTTGATGACATGAAGAAAACTAAAGCAAACATAACTATGTTTGAACTTAGTAAATTAAAGCATCAGCAAAAATTACTTCTTAAAGAATTGAATGTTGTTCCCTCTACACCCCTTCTCAGTGCAAAAGCTGCTAATGATTCAGGCCAACCTCCTCCAGGTATGGTTGAAGCTACCGATTCAGTTCTAATTGGAGATAGATCGAATTCTCATACTCCACCCTTCCTGCTGACCTATGAGATTTATAACAGAAACCTGCACAACTGTTTAATTGACTCGGGGGCATCATCTAACATAATGCCTGCTTCAGTTTGCTCTAAACTGAACATTGAACCCCAGAAGTCTGCTATTCATATTGTACAGTTGGACAGGACCAAAGTGCAGGTTGTGGGAGAAATTAATTCTGTAACTATCAGGTTGTCTGCCGATCTCAGAGTTGTACAGAGGATTGACATCCTAAGAGCCGATATACCTGAATTTTATGGTTTAATTCTGAGTAGGGATTGGTCCGAAAAATTGCATGGGTATATTTCCACTGATTGGTCACATATGTGGCTTCCCTACAAAGGCAAGCCAAATCAAATAAGGATCGATCGAGAGAAACACATGACCCACACAGTTACTGAATTTGAGCAAGAAAACCAACCTGTAGCATTCAACAAAAACATTTTGGGGAATTATTCGTCAGAGTCATTCTTTGGCAACTTTGTTTCCCAACCATCTCCTTTTTCAGTCAATCATTTTACATCTCAGATTGAAAATTTTTCGCAAACTGATAAGTCTAGATGTTTCAATGATGCTGAGGAAAATGTAAATACTTTTGTTAATACCTCTTTATTTTGGTCTTTATATTTTGATGGCTCTAAGTCCAGCGAGGGCTCAGGAGAAGGTTGCATTTTGGTTAGTCCACAAGGAGAAAATACAATGTTGTCTTGTAGGTTAGAATTTGAATGCACTAACAACACAGCCAAATATGAAGCTTTAGTCCAGGGATCATATAAAGCAATCGGCCTTAAAGTGCAATATCTAAAAGTATTCGGCGATTCTGAAATTATTGTTAAACAGGTGAGGAATGCAATTCATTGTCTTTCAAATCACCTCAAGCATTATCAATCACTAGTACAGGATCTTACCTCACACTTTTCAGCATTTAACATTTCCTCCATTCCTAGGTTGCAAAACTCGGCAGCCGATCTACTAGCCAACGTAGCTTCCAAGCTTCTACCTTCTGAAGACTACAACCCTGATAGATTTTCCGTAGAATTACTTTTTAGGCCTTCAATTCCCGACAATGTCACTAATTGGAGAGTATTTAACCATGATGAAGATATTTTACAATTTCTAACTTCTGAAAAGTCCTATGACGATCAAATTGTTGAGGAAAATGACCATGATCTACAAATGAAAGAAACACCTCAAGAAAATTCAATTCCTAAACCAGTGGTAAAACTCGAAGATCTTTATGATATCAAAGACAGGTTTAAACCTGTAATCAATGCAAAGCTCCAAAGTTCTACCCTTAGGTTTGAATTGATAAATCTAGGTACTGACCATGCTCCTCAAAACATTAATTTAGGATTAGGACTTTCCTTGGAAGAGAAGGAGGCATTCATTAAACTGTTAAGAAAAAACAAACAGGTCTTTGCTTGGAAGTATGATGATTTGAAGACATATGATACATCTATTATCCAGCATACCATTCATATGCTTCCTAATCAGAAACCGATTCAGCAGAAGTTAAGAAAAATCCATCCAAATTTAGAGAGCCAGATAAAGTCGGAACTTAACAAACTTTTGAAAGCCAAGATTATTTTTCCTGACCGACACTCAAACTGGGTCTCTAATATGGTGCCAGTCAGAAAGAAAAATGGCGACATTCGAATTTGTATTGATTTCGGAAATTTAAACAAAGCGAGCTTGAAAGACAACTTCCCATTACCTACTATGGAGCAAATACTCCAATCAGTAGCAGGCTCTGAATTGATGTCTTTTCTTGATGGATTCTCAGGATATAACCAAGTTCTGGTTCATCCCGATGACCAACTTAAAACCACATTTCGAACAAAATGGGGAACATATGCGTATCAGAAAATGCCTTTCGGACTTATAAATGCAGGGGCTACATTCCAAAGAGCTATGGATATAGCTTTTAGAGGGTTGATTAATAGAACAGTAGTCGTCTATCTAGACGATATTACTGTATTCTCTAAGAAGAGGTATAATCATTTGCATGATCTAAATCAAATCTTTCAGCGCTGCAAAAGATATGGTATTTCTCTGAACCCTAAAAAGTCTTTCTTTGCTCTTGATCAAGGAAAACTCTTAGGTTTTATTGTATCCAAAGATGGCATTTATATCGATCCTGATCGGATCAAAGAAATCTCTGAAATCCCTTTCCCACACAATAAAAAGTCGATGCAGTCATTTTTAGGCCAGATCAATTTTGTTAAAAGATTTGTTCCAGATTTTTCTCAAATTATTTTGCCACTCCAAACAATGATCAAGAAGAATTCAGTCTTTAAGTGGGGACCAGCAGAAAAGCAAGCTTTTGATTTAATCAAGCAATCAATAATCAATGCCCCAGCCTTGAATACTCCAAATGTTTCTAATCATTTTACATTATATACCATTGCATCCGACGTATCTTATGCTGCAGTACTCACGCAACTAAATGAACACAATTTGGAAGCACCCATTTCGTTTTTCAGCTCAAATCTTCAGGGTGCTGAATTGAATTACTCCGATGTAGAAAAACAAGCCTTTGTTGTGTTTAAAGCAGTCAAACATTATAGACCCTTCCTTTTGAAAACCCACACAAAAGTTATAGTTCCTTTCCCAGCAGTTAGGCAACTATTAATCCAAAAAGAGCTGGGTGAAAAAAGGGCAAATTGGGTCACAGCGCTTCAAGAATATGACTTAGAAATTAGGCCAGCAAAGATTGTTAGGGGTCAAGGTTTTTGCAGGATATTGGCAGGAGCATCAAACATTCCAGAATCAAGCGATACAGATCAAACTCAAGAAATCAATCAGATAAGTGTTACTGATTCTGGATCTCAATATGCAGATTTAATATTTTATTTAAAGAATGGTTATGCACCACCAAATTTGTCTTACAAAAACAAAAGGGCCATTAGGTTAAAAGCGAAGAATTTTACAATTATTGATGACGTGCTTTTTAGGCAGAATTATGATTCTATCTTGTTAAGATGCCTTGAAAAACCTGAAGCCCAAAAGGTTTTGCAGGAGTTACATGATGGACCAGCAGGAGGACATTTCGGAGCTAACACAACAGCTCACAAAATTATTCATGCTGGTTACTATTGGCCTACTCTGTTTAAATATGCCCACGAGTATGTAAGGAAATGTCTCAATTGTCAAACTGCTAGTGGAAGACAACGTAAACCAGCTTTCCCTCTGCAACCAGTCAACATTAAACAACCATTTGAGCAATGGGGATTGGACATCATTGGGGAGATTACTCCACCATCTTCCAAACAGCATAAGTATATCCTTACTGCTACCGATTATTTTACTAAGTGGGTTGAGGAAATCCCTTTAAAGACAGCAAATTCTGAAGCAATCATTGAATTCATAGATCAATTCATTATTACCAGGTTTGGTGTCCCAAATGCTCTTGTTTTTGATAATGCATCTTACTTTTCAGGCAATGCTATGTTTGATTTTGCTATTAAAAGAGGATTTAAGTTAAAATATTCTGCTAATTACTATCCCCAAGGTAATGGTTTAGCGGAGTCCACTAATAAGAATCTGATTAAAATCATTAAGCGAACTATCGAACAAAATCATAGAAATTGGCACAAATCCTTAGTGTTTGCATTATGGGCTGATAGGATAACACAGAAAGCTTCTATTGGAACTTCTCCATTTAATCGTGTATATGGAAAAGAAGCAATACTACCCACAAATCTTGTTATTCCTTCTTTAGCCCTAGTGCAGTTTATTGAGGAAAGACCTTCCTCTTCTATTCAGTTTAGACAGGACCAAATTCTAAAATTAGAAGAGGAAAGAGAAAAAGCCAAGGTTATCCATGCCAAACATCAGCAAGTCATCAAAGCAGCTTTTAATTCAGTCTCATCCGGTTCAAAACAATTCCAAGTCGGTGATTTAGTTCTGAAATGGGACAAAGCCCATGAGGACAAGGGCAAACACTCCAAGTTCCAAAAGTTGTGGCTTGGACCATTTCAGATCTGTGAAAAGATAGGCCATTCAACCTTTATATTGCAAGATTTATCAGGTTTGAGAGATTCTCTCCCTGTTAATGGCCTTATCTTGAAGAAATTCTTTAACTGAGGAGGTAACCCCTTCTCCTTTCATTTCAGTAGGATTTTATAGTTTGTAGGATTTTTAGAAAATAAGGTTGTGAGATATCTTCCATTGACCTTTTGCTGTGCTTGAAAAGTTGTCCCACAAAACTAATATGAATATTTGCTTTTAAATAATAGAACTTTTAACCAAAAGGATAATTTCTAGGAAATTAGATATCATTGTATTCTGAAACCATAGTTCAAGCTTTGTCAACTCCTCTCAAAGCATAGAAGTATTGTAAATCATTTTCTATTTTCAAATCGGTCTCGAAAGGTTATCAATATCAAGATAGAAGCCAATCCAATTTCAGCATCTTCAACTCTTACCCTGTCATCCATTTACTCTTAAGGAGAAGATTGTTCATCCCATTCACTAAAGTTTATGATTATTCAGAGTGTAATTCTAAAATATAAGATATTAAAGATAAGAGGTCTTATTACAAGCCTGCTTACCATGTTCATAGGGAAATAGTTTATCTGACATTACCAATACTGCAAACCAAAACAAGGTAATGGCTTGAAATTACAAGACAAGGGGTCTCATCACGAGCCAGCTTGTTCAGTTAGACTACTACCAGTGAATGGCATTGTCAATAGCTGGCCACCAAACCAGGACAATGGCTTTTTATCTTATCAACAACAGAAAAGGAAATGAAGTACAAAATATGAAAACATATTTTAAATTCATTCTGTTAATCACACTCTTAATTGGATGGGACAATGGACAATCACATGGTTAAAAGGTATCCCTGTCGAAACTATAAATGTTTGCTGGCAGCAAAGGCTCTACCTATGACAGATGAGTTTATTATAAAAGCTGATTTGGAAAGGTATTCTATTTTATCATTATAAACCAATAAAGGCCTATTTTAAACTTAAAATGTATTTATTTTCTTAAAAAAGAGGAAGTCAACAAAATAGTTTCATTTTTCTCAGAATACATAGAAATCTAGTTATATTAGAATTTTCCCCTTTGATTGAAACTCTATTTTGAAAAAGCTTAAGTATTTCTATCATTTCCAGAGATAACTGGTTATTCCAGCGAATCGCCAATTGTTGTGCTCTACAACAACCCCCCATTTTCATATCATTTTTATGTATAAAAATTAACATATGAAATGGGTCCCTTTAAAGATTAATTGGTATCAATACTTTTATTGTTCAAAAAAAGGTCCGATAATCAAATGAACTCATTTTATAAAACCCTTTTGAAAAAACCCATTTAAAGAAATAAGGTAAATCTTTGTCATTGCGATAAAGCGATCGCAAGATCGCATATCGAAATGACATAAGAAATATAAATAAACGACACATTGATTTCCGCCGATGCGATATCGCAATCGGCGATCGGCAATACTTCATGCACATTTTAAAGTGCCCCATGCCATTAACCCCGATGCGATGCGAAATCGGCGATCGGATATCGGCGGTAATCTTTATTTAAGTCTTAATGTGTCGTTAAAGCTTTCTCCCCCGATGCGATGCAATCGGCAGTCGGCAATCGGCAATATCCCATGCACATCGTTAAGGCGCACAGGTCATACCCCCGATGCGATCTGATATCGCTATCGGCGATCGGCGATACCCTATATGTGCACTTTATAATCCTCATTCTCCTGACGCGATGCGATAAAGCGCAGTTTTCAATGAAAAGCTGTTAAGTGATGGGATATCACAATTCATTCATATTAAAAGCTTGATCGGTTAAGCAGTCATTTACCTGCACTCAACCGCCAAAACGCCCACTGCACGCTTGAGTGAATCATTCAGCCGAATAACGATATAATGGGCATTTAAGGGATGACAGGTTTTAAACGGCCAATCAATGAGATCATAATTCTTAAAATCTTTCCATGGATTGTGTCCGCGCCCATTTTTAAAGGCTAATCCCTTATTACGCATCTGTCCATATTTTCTCATCACTTGCAAGTTTTCATTGCTATTTGTCTGTATCACGTATATTTGTGCCGCTGTGCAGAATTCATCCATAGAAGGAAGCTTAAATAAGATGGGGAAAAAATCTAAGAAGACCGCAGGCGCCTCCACTACATCAGCAGTAGGACAAGCTCTTGTGGACAAGAAGAAGGGCTTAATTTCTGATACTACGTGTACGGGTCTCACCAGAGTCACTTGGCAAGGCACTTACAATTTGATTGAAGCCGAACAACCAGAAAAGACAGTAATAGAAGCTACTGTGGATCCTACTCGGAAGTCTGATTGTACTCTCAAAGATTTAGCCGACTCTTTCCTTCACAGAATAGCGGCCAGGGAGCAAATTCTCCCATACACAGATGTAGTGCGGTGGGTGATTCAAGAAATCCCAATTTTGGACAGAACTTTCAACACTAGAGATGGGAGAATCTTCGGATCGTTCAGGCCGGATGACCTAAGACAAATGTATCATTTGCCCGAGCCGGAGAAGATATATAATAAAGCATTCCTGGAGAAGTTTGCAAATGAAAATGAAGTTGAATCCGAACCCATCCGGGATTGGAGACAAAATCCAGCCAAACACAAGCACGAATCTTCGGGTAAGTACTCGGTCGACTCTCTGGCTTCTCCTTATTGCTATGCAGGGATAATGATGTGTAGATTATGGGGATTGCATGACTCTGCTAATTTTACCATAGAGATGGTTCCTCTAATGGAGGCAGCTATAAACGGTATAATTATGGATTAGGCCACCATCCTTTCTGACAAATTAGCACAAGCTGTGCGTGACTTTAGACATCAGACTATCGTCACAGAAAGGAAAATTCCCCCATTTTATTACAGTGCATATATCTTAGATACACTATGTTTCAATTCTGAATTCCCCGTGCTCGGCTGGAGGTGGATGCCACAAGATCCCACGGCCATCCACATATACCATCAGAAACTATGGAAGTCCTCTTACAAGCACCATCTGTACCAAGTCTGCAATGGCTTTATGGTGCCTATTCACTATTCTATTTTTGACAAACCCATTCCCAAGATTTCATATCAAGCTTCGTTTAATATAACAGCGGTAGCAAGTTGGTTTGGGGAGGAGAGATTTACCTACATAAGAGTTTTCGGCAGCCAAGCCAACCCACATGTTCTCCCTCTGTATATACCAGATAAGCTGCTAGCAAGAGAAATCGCCTATCAGATTATGGCTGAGAGTGTTACACAAACTCTCAAGAAAGAAAAGAAGAGGGGCTGGCCCTCTTTTCCCTTCAGGTGTGGTGTCTATACTTTGCATGATCTCAAACATGCAGAAAAGGAAGCCAAAAAGCTTCAATCTTTAACTCTGGCGACTATCCCAAACAGGCCATATGATCCAAGCAAAGTTGCCTACAATGCGCTAGAACAGGCCAAATTAACAAAATTTGAGCACAAAGAAGATTGGTTTGACGACCTATTTGTTGCAGCTGAAACAATAGGTCAAGCTAAAGAACTTGCTCGATTGAAATATAATGATGAAGGGCTGACTGAGTTCAATAAGCTTAGAGAACAGAGGTTGCAAACTCTGCCTCTAGATTTACTAGCAACAACCCCGGCGACATCATCAAGCGGGCCTGTTCGGCAACAATCAAAGGAACCTCCGGTGGTAACAAAGGATCATAAAAAGGAACAGGAGGAAAGGCAGAGAAAAGAAAAAGAAGAACAACAGAAGAGAGCACAAGAGGAACAACAGAAGAGAGCACAAGAGGAACAACAGAGAAAAGAACAAGAGGAACAGCTGAAAAAAGAGCAGGAAAAAGAACGGGAGGAGTCCCAAGCTGAAAAGGAGAAACAGACCACCACCGATATCAATGTAGACACTACCATAGACCCCAAACTATTCCAGGAATGGCAGCAGTTTCATTCCATCATCAGTGGATTGGAATGTTCAAAAGATGGGGACACTTCCAAGACAAATGACACACCGGACATCACTTCACCTCAAGTTCTAAGTGGAACCAGCGGCCCACCCATTTCTAAGGATGTTGAGATAATTCCAATGGACCCCTCTGATCAAATCATTCTCCAGGTAGAAGATATTCCTCCCCTGGATGTTTTCTACAGCCCGAGGCATAGAGCAGTTGTAAAGCGATCAAGGAAAAGATGAAGGACTGATCAACCTTCTATCTTTCCAGAGCAAACAGTCACGGGTAATGTAGTATGGAAGGAGGAATTGGACCCCTCCGATGACCTAACAAAGCTGTCACAGTATGCAGGAGCCTATTCCGCAGCAACAATCGACAAGGCATCGGAGGTAAGTCTTCTACTGAAGACTAAGGACCAAGAAATTTTTGCACTACAGGCAGAATTGGCCGAGACAAAGCAGAAGGCAGCGCAAGCAGAGGAGCAGTTGCTGGCACAACAGCAAATGAATGATCAATTAACCCAGCAATTGCAGGAAGAAAGGCAAAGGATTGACCAAAATGCAATCCAGAAACAAAAGGAATTGTCGGAGGCATTGGCACAATTGAGAGCAGCAAATGAGCAAATGATGAAAACGAAAGATGAGCAAATCGCTCAATTATCATCGCAGCTTGAAATAATCAAGGGCGCTCCACAGGTGGATGAGTTCAGAAAGGAAGCATCACTAATAAACAATGCATTGATATCACAAATTAGGCTCCTTTGTCAACAACTCACTGAGGCAGAGCCATTGTGTGAGTTAACTACATCCATTAATCAGCATGTAGAGAAGGCCAGGAATGAGTTAGACCAGGCCGAAGAGATCATAAGTGGATATCTTGACTGGCAAGATTCTGATAAAGGGAGAGAAGCAAATTTGCCCAAGATTTCAGAAACATATAAAGACATACTTTTCACAAAATGGCACACTCAGGTGATGAAAGCAGAAAGGGCAGCTTCAAGGTGTAAATCAACCTCCAGCAACCTAGTTGATCTGGTTAACAACACTCTCTACTTAGCGAATATGATCTCCCAATGTACGCCAGGAAAGATAACAACAACAAACATGTTGGAGCAAACGTGTTATCCTGACTTGGAGGAAAAGGGGAGATTAATCGCTGGGGTTAACAGTTTGACCTTCGATGCATATTGGCTTTTCCTGATTAAGCCACACACACAGAGAGCCGCCCTTAAGTGTTTAACAGATGCAATCGGGTGTATAATTCCCGACATTCAGGATGCCACCTATGCTGCCCAGCTCAGTTCGCGTCTCCACAAACCGCGTGAAATTGAGCCAATGCTTGCGACAAGTCAGCTCAGGTTTAAAGGCAAGCAGCCTACCTGATGAATCATGCTGCCGATTTCCAGATCGCTCTGGGAAATAGGATCAATATTTATTGATGCCAATTATGTAGGATTTCTGTTTATTAGATATTTAGATTAGTTTAGTATTTATAGACCCTTTCGTTGTTTTGGAAAGGGTCGTAAAGTTTTGTAACAGACTTAAAAGACTGAAGTTTGCACTATTGTGCTTCAGTCAATATTCTTTTATGAAACTGGGCCAATTGTTCTTAATTTAACAAGGAAGCTTCTTTATGCAATTGTGCACTACTGTCATTGTTGAGAATGTTTTTGCGTTGAAGGAAGAACTACAAATAGCGATTGATATTTGGGAGTGTCAAGCAGCTCATATGGTATTTCTACCTATGTCTGAATTTATTCCTTTTATATGAATCGTTATGTGATTATTCTTGCTATTGTTGATTATATGCATGCGTTGTAACAGCAGATCTTTATTCATTCCACTATTGGATGTTTTACGATGTGCCTTTTCTTTTAATCATGCATGTGACAATGATATAAATGATAAAGTGTGGTAATTTTGTTTTAATCGCTTTGTTTAACTATTTAGGCACAGCAATCTTGAATGAATTAATATCTATGCCTTAAAGATGGAGTCATCTATATGCATGTCTTTAGACACAGACCATCAAGCGCTACGCTTTAGAGCTCAATAAGTCCTCAGGATAGATCATAGTTATTATATTCTTGCTGATAGTTTTAGTTATTCGCTCATCGCTAGCGTAGTTTATAATCATCCATCCATCCCGTTTATCTATTTCTGGGAAACTAAGGTCCGGACCGGGTGTTTATCCCCGATGTTGTTGCAGCGATTTTCGAGGCATCAACATGTATACACAACCCCACAAGTGCACACATCATAGATGCAACATGTACAACATATACAATGTATGCTCAACAATTGTACCACACATCAAAAACCACATTGTCCTTACCAAGAAACCTTGCTTTTGGTATCTCATCTATGCTTATCCTAGCATGCTTCAAACGACACTGCTTTCACTTTGTTGATGTATCCTTCAACATTACCTGTTATAACATAGACATAGGCATAATACAAGTATACAATATCAAATCATATCCACATGATACTGACCTCGTATATTTGCCGTGACTATTCTTCCCAATTGATTCCTTGTAAGACCCGAAACCTCTTCATGCCATTCACCTGCATAAGAAATCATTCCGCCACAAGAATGATCCTGACAACCTTATCAAACAATGACATACATACTTACATACATACATACATACATACATACATACATACATACATACATACATACATACATACATACATACATACATACATACATACATACATACATACATACATATATATATATATATATATATATATATATATATATAATCATTAGCTTAAAACAATCATCATCCTATCAAACAATGACATATATACATACATACATGTATACATATATAAACATCAACATAATCATGATCATAAAAAAATTGCCAGATAACATAAGGTCTAGGTTAAGAGAAATTCCTTTATTCATGCAACACATGCGCAACATTGAGAACAATAGTTCCCAACATAGCCAAGGCATATGACGCCTCAAATCCATTTACTTTACCTTTTCATGTTACCTTCCTCATGACTATACTACTACCATCCATTTACCACAATGGACCCAACCAGTTCAACTGACAATCATAGTCTTACCTTCTGTTGTGCTTACTCATGGACATAGTTTCATCGGAGTCATACATCACCTATCGAGTACCACATAGCTCTCCTTGAGCTACATTAACTATTCCTCTTTCCCAACTAATTCCCAAGACTCAAAACAAAAAAGGAAAGACAAGAAACAAACAAGAAGAAGACCATAAAAACCAATAACAACATGACTCCACAAACAAAGTGGTATGGCCATACACTAGACATAAACAAAGCTACAAATCAAGCTCAACAATTCATAAAAAACCAAAAGCACAAGACTAACAAAAAACACCATGACTCAATCCCCATGGTTCCCAAGGAAAGTTCAATCTGAGCCTTCTTCAAGATTTCATGGCAACCTCTCTTTCCATGCAACTCCCTGCATCATGCTCACACATGTCAACCAAATGTTCCAAATATCAAGACAATCATATTTATCAATTTGAAATCAACTTTTACCAAGACTAACAATCATGTCATAATCCATAGTCAACTCATAGTCATTAGTCATAATACTACAACTATCAACTACATTCAAGTACATATCAACTGTCTCAACACATATATTTTAGTACAATCATCTTAAAACAAGATCATTTGACACATACTCACATTATGCAATTCATCAAACATTCATACCATGTTAAATAATCAACTAAATGACATAATCAACAGTCAAGCACCAAATATATGACATAAGCAACTGATATCTTAGTGTATCTCAGGGGAGGTGATCTTGTTTGCACAATCAATCTAGTTAGCATGATATAACTTTACAACACATCAGCTCAATCACTCAGAAGATCATGATATCCATAACAATATCTAACTAACTTTTTAACATCATAAACTCATATACATATGCAAAGTCAATCTAGATTAGTACAACACCACATCACAAATGTCATCTCATACATGATTATCACAACCATAACCATCTGCATAGGTCAGGCCAAGTTAACACAATACATATAACATCAAGATCTTCAAGGCAATGAACATAACCATCACGCATATGACCAATCCAAATTACGGCATCAAGATCTCAATGAAATAACTCTAATCATCAAGTTAATAGCATATAAAAACAATAAGCTATATATCATTCTCATCAACAACATAAAACCGAATCATCAAGCTAATTGTCATATAACAATAAATAAGTTAACCTATAACATACTCATCAAAAACATACAGCATAATCATCGGGTTATCTAATATAAAACAACAATAGCAATGCATACAACTATAGGTTACTATCATTCTTGACTATCTGACACATGTGCATATAACTACACTAATCAACCAACATCTACCATTAATGTAACAATAACATCAAAAGACATGTTCATAAAATTAATGTATATAACCCTAATGCATATAATAATCCTTAACTTACATACCTTCATGCCAAACATACGCTACCTGTATGACGATCTGCTCTTATCCCAAAGTCTAATGTCGCAACCTCATTATGATGATCTACATCTCCTGCTCTATCTCAGCCAACACATTAGCATCATAACAACCAATAGAATCATGGTGTCCTAAGTTGCATACAATGACTTCACAAGGCATGTTTGACCTACTATACATGCATAATAACTTCATATACACACATAACAAATGAGTACAAAACCATATACGCATCACTATATCTAGAGTTCAGTCATCAATGCATGACCATATCAAGTACACAAACCATGACCTCATGCATGACAACAACCATTACTCCATTGTATGCACTGTTACATGCAACCAACAGTATGTATAAGCAATGCCAAATCAACTACACCTACACATAAACATATGTAGTCGAACATAAGTGATTAAATCTTGTAATCAACCTACAAGACTGATACATGTAATCCAAAATTTTCAAAAACATAACCTAACATACAAGGATGTAAGTAGGTATCATGAAATCAACATGTAAGCGACATGTAATTCATACACAGTCAGTCACATGTTCCAAAAATCAAGACATCGTGTCTATTAATTTGAAATCAACATTCACCAATACTAACAACCTATAAGCATACCCCCTTACTATCCATGGTCCACACTAAGGTAGAAGGAGCATGCTACTATAATGGCCCGATCTCCAATGTCCAATTATGGAAATGGGATCTCCAAAGCCCTACTAAATTTAACCACACTTGAAAATAAATTGATTTTAATTTCCCATACAATTTGTATGAGATTAAGTCAAAACATTGCACTTATTCCACTTATAACATTATAACTAAAAACATGCCACTTTTCCATTTCCTTACATGCAACTTTTCAAATTCCTTGCATGCAACCTTTCAAATTCCATACATAAAACTCTTCAAATTATTTGCATGAAAATAGGCATAGATCAACTACATCAATGTTATCATACTAAAATACTATCCTATCCAAGAAAAAATAACATTTTCTTCAAACAATTACCATACTTCGACAGTTTCCACAAACAACTACCATACTATTACATTTGCATGTAAACATTTATTCAAACACTTTACATGCAAACTAATATAGAAAACTATTTGCATACAAGTAAGATTATATCAACTACAAAAATACTATTACACATCAATACTATCCCCAACCACAGATAACATACTCATTGGGGAATTTTATCAAACAATTTGTATGCAATTAATCATTGAACCATTTAAGCAACTCAACAAACACTTTGCATGCAAACTAATATAGCGAATGATTTAATGCATATATCCTAAACTGTAGTAGTACAAGTTATGGAAATTGAACCATATGATTAGTGGAATTATCCCTCACTATGGTTCAAGTTTCAACTTCTGAGATTTCATAGATGAAAAGTTATAACAAAAATACCAACACAATCCTATTTGGTGCACAATTCTAGGAGTATCCAGAATGCTCGATTTACACTGGTCATAGCTCCTAAAATATAGCGAATAGATGTCGAAATTTTTTATCAAAATATAAGTGGGATTTCCTCTCATTGTGGAAAAACTTTCAGCTCCTGAGAGTGCCCAGAATAAAATTTATAACAAAAATGTCAGTGTGACCTATTTGAGACCTAATTTTAGGAGCATTCAGAAGGCTCAACTCCATCTGCTCATATCTCCTAAAATATTGCGACCCAATATTTGAAATTTCTACCACATAATCATTGGTATTTCCCTTCAATGTGGACTATTTTTCATCTTCTGAAATCCTACAGAAGAAAAGTTATTGTAGAAATGCCAACATGACATGTTTAAAGGTGCATTTAGGAAGTTCATCTTCCTTAGATCATAATTCCTAAAGTATTGTGAACTAATATCTAGAATTTTTACCACATTATCAGTGGGATTTACCTTCAATATGGACGAATTTTTAACTTCTAATATGCCAGATAAGAAAATTTATAACAGATATGACATAAAGGTCTAAAATTTAACCTTTGTTCTTCATTTCACCTATGATAAAGCCCATCCAGTCCAAGTGTTTGAACCTGGAAGCTCTGATACCACTCTTTAACACCCTCTGTGGTAAATTTGCATATAAAAAGCATAATAGGAACAGAAATACAATAGACATATCAGTCATCAAAATCCATATATACATCAGTACATTTGCACATGAAAATCAAGGCCGGAATGATTTTTTTCATTAATAAATGCAATGAACCAACCGGAGATGGGACTACCACGTTCCACCTGACCATAGATTAGCTGAGCCAAATCTCTCTTTAGCCAATAACCCTTGTACCATATTCCAAGCATGAATGTGGGATCTCATAGAACACATCAACCAAAACTCATCCAGGGCTTCCAGAGGTCACCCACCTCAACCCATCAAACAGTGATTCCACCTCACGGTCGAACATCACCAAAAACCACCATTAGATTGGTCTCCATCCAAGCCTTCTAGGGCTTCCATATCGTTTGTCCAACCAAGGCTTCTAGAACTAGTAACTCAACCCACAACTTATACAGGGCTTCCAGAGCATTTTTCCAACCAAGGCTTCTAGGACTAGTGACTAAACCCGCCAAGGGCTTCCAAAGCGTTTGTCCAACCAGTGCTTCCAGGACTAGTAGCTCAACCCAAGTTGTTACAGAGCTTCCAGATCATTTGTTCAACCAAGGCTTCCAGGACTAATAACTCAACCCAAGCTATGGAAAAATGAGAACCAACCAAAACAAAGCAATGAAAGTAAACCCATAATAACCATGGCTATCCAGGAAATGGAAAGGCTAGGCAATCCACTGTCAGTCTCTGTCATCCTCCATGCCAATGATAGATCATAACCAAGAAACCACATGCACGTTCCATGCATGCCAAAACTAGTGAAGAAATCATACATGCAACTCGGTACCTGCAAGAAAATCTGATGTAGTTGCCGATGTTGATGCCTTATTGCGCTTTCCTGCTCTTCCTTTGCCTTCTTGCTCCAAGAATCCAAGTATGCCACACCCTCCAAGAGTGCTCCAAGAAAACTCTAAGTAACCAAGACTATGAGAGAGAGGGAGAGAATAATGAGAGAGCTTCAAAGCTAAATTGACCAAGTCCTGCCACTGATCCTCATAAGCCTTTTTATTAATGAGGCCTCCATTTTCTTCATTTTCCATTATTTTCCTTCAATTTCCTCCTCACATGCAACATGTGACCTTTCACCTTCCTTTTCTCCTAATTTCCATTATTTTCATAAATAAATGTGCCAAAATACCTTTTTACCTATTTAATGCCTGATCCATTGCCTTTGCCAATTTCCTTAGCCATAAACAACCAAATGAGCACCCCCTAGGATGTCCTGCCCACCATTCATCTTGGAATACGTGTCCCATTATCCGTGGTATTTATATATTTTTACATGGAATTTTCACCAGGGTTGTTACAAATTGGATCATCATCCATGGGTTGAACGATATCTTATTCCTATAACTCTTCCTCTTCTATCTCTTGAGTCAATTGTTCTTCTTCCAATCTATGTGCTACTTCTTCCTCTTGGGACTACCTTTGTTGTTCCTCTTTTATCCTTCTCCTCTCCTCTTCTTCTTCTTGTTGCTTTTGAATAAATTCATCCTACTTCCTCTTCTCCTCTTCTTTTGATGCTTCTCTCCTCTCATGTTCTGTTAGGTCCCTATACTACTAGTGTAACCATTTATTGTTATTAGTACAACCCCCTCATTATATTGGTGTGCCATGTAGTCCCCATATTGTTATTACTGTGCCCCATAGAAGCCCACTATTGTTATTATTATGCCCTTACATTATTATTGTTATGTCGGCTCTGATTATATTATGACCCCTTAGACTCCTATATATATAAAGGAGGTCTTGTCATTTGTATCATCTAATCATTTTTCATTTGTGTAATATAAAGGAGGTTTCCCCCTTAAAGAGGCTTGTTTCTAAGGTGTTGATCTATCTTTTCTATCTTTTTGTGAGCTGGTTTCATAACATTTGATATTAGAGCTTTGGATTCTAGGGTTTCGCTGCTCCAAACAGGGCAACGTGGTATTTTCACCATAACTTTGTTTCTGCGATGTTTCAGAAGCTAAAAAAGAAACCCATTTGAGAAGAAATCTCGTTGAATCTCGCATCCAAATTCTAGATCTTGTCTCGCTATATTTTCTGATATATGGTATACGGAAGTTAGGGTTTTTGCAAGCTCCAGAATTTCATCTAAAACAGGTCATCGTGGAATTTTTGTTATAACCTTTTCTCTACGAAGTTTCAAAAGCTAAAGAAAAAATCCATTTGAGAAGAAATCGGTCTTAACCTCAGGTCCAAATTTCGATCTTGTCTCACTATATTTTCGGATATATGATCTGAAGAAGTTAGGGTTTTTGCAGACTCCCGAATTACATTCTAAATAGGTGACCTTGGGAAAATAATCATAACTTTCTCTCTGAGAATCAGATTGAAATTTAGTAAGAAGTTCAAGAAATAGGACAGACTGTATTTTGTTTGGGTATAATTTTCCAAACCTAAGGTTGAAACAGTGACACGTGGCACGTAGTAAAAGTTCACTATACTTAACTAGTGTATAATTAGGTCATCGCAGGAGATTGGGAATAAATCTTTCTTCGGGAATCCAATTGAAATCAAACTTGCATATTTAGAAAGAGAACTCAGAGGGCTATTACAGGCAAAAATTTCAGAACTTAAAGATCTGAAATTACAGAGTTACAATCGTTTCAAGATTGAGCTCCTAAAATCAATAAAAAGAGAGATGAGGATGTTTGATGGCAAGGATCTGATAAATTGGATACTACAGATGGAGAAATATTTTGATCTACATGGTGTACCACAGTTACAAAAGGTATGTATTGCATCTAATTATTTAGAACCGAATCAATTTTTATGGTATAAAAGGTTTTTTTCTCATAAACCACTTGTCATGTGGTCAATTTTCATGGAGGAAATGATAGGACATTATTAGGATACAAAGAGAAACATCTTATTTATCCAATTGATAAATCTTAAACAAAAGGGTTCAATGGAAGAGCACATTGAGGACTTTCAAAAATTGAATATAAGGGTAAATCATTCCAGAGAATCAAAGGATTGATGTCTTCATAGGGACTTTAAAGCATAACATTCAACATGAGGTTCGTCTTTGGGAACCTGATTCATTGGAGAAGGAATTCAGGTTGACAAGAAAATTGAAAGCGAAATTAAAATAAGGAATCCCACCACTCACAACTATAATTACGGAAGTGTTTTTTCTCCTAGCCTTCCACAACCTACAAGGTTTATATGACAACAATTGGAAGAAAAAAGAGAAAAAGGGCTTTGTTACAATTGTGATAGCAAATACACTAAAGGTCATAAGTGTGCTGAGAAGAAATTATTTTACATAGATTATGAAGAGGAGGAAAAAAAGGATCAAGAAACATCAAAAGAAGAAGATATACACTACGAACCAACCCCAGAGAAAGAAGAAATGAATGTGACCATATCTTGTAAAGCATTGGCAAGAATTACAACTCCTCAAACTTGCAAGATAGAAGGACATATCAAGAAGAAAAAGGTTCAAGAAGTGAAAGATCACATCGAGAAAGAAGAAATGAATCCAACCATATATTGTAATGCATTGGCGGGAATTAAAACTCCTCAAACTATCAAGATAGAAGGACATATCAAGAAGAAAAATGTTCAAGAAGTGAAAGATCACATCAAGCATCAAGAAATGAATCCAATCATATCTTGTAATGCATTGGAATAAATTACCACTCCTAAAACTCTCAAGATAGAAGGAAATATCAAGAAGAAAAAGATTCAAGGAGTGAAAGATCACATCGAGCATCAACAACAAGTTCTCCAACTTTTAAAGGATAATGCCACTTTGGTGAAGAATTGAATGAAACAATGGGAAGATAAACATCACAGTGAAAGAAGTTTTGATGTAGGCGATTGGGTATTTTTATGGCTACATCTCAAGCAAGCTATTTATGAGAAGGAAATGTTGGCAATACTACATGCACTTAAGAAATGGCGACCTTACCTAATGGGAAGACACTTCAAGGTAAAAATGGATCATGATAGTCTTAAATACTTTTTACAACAAAGATTATGTTTAGAAGAACAGAAAAAATGGGTCACAAATATGTTGGGCTATGACTTTGAAATCATCTACAAAAAAGGGAAGAAAAATGTTGTTGCAGATGCACTCTCAAGAAAGGATGAGGATGTGGAAGCATTGTTTTATGCTATTTCTATTATCCAACCAGATTTGATAAACAAAGCAAGGGATGAATGGAAGAAGGACGAAGAAGTGTGGCCACTCATTCAAAAGTTGCAGAAGATCCCAGTTCAAACAATATTCCCAGAACTTGACGAGGAAGGAAAAAACATATTGAAACCTGGAGCAGTCACAGAAACAAGAACCTAACAGCTACGAAATCGATCAATTTCATAGTATCTCATCAAGTGGAAGAACTTTCCCACTGAATATTCCACATGGGAGGACAAGAATTTTATACAGAAGCATCAAGAACTACTCAAGCGTTGAGGACAACACATTTTGAAGGAGAGGGGCATGTTAGGTCCCTATACTACTAGTGTAACCCCTTATGGTTATTACTACAACTCCCTTATTATATTGGTGTGCCCATGTAGTCCTCATATTGTTATTATTGTGCCCCATAGAAGCCCACTATTGTTATTATTGTGCCCTTACATTATTATTATTATGTCAGCTCTTATTATATTATGACCCCTTAGACTCCTATATATATAAAGGAGGCCTTGTCATTTGTATCATCTAAGAATTGTTCATTTGTGTAATGTAAAGGAGGTTTCCCCCTTGAAGAGGCTTGTTTCTAAGGCACTGATCTATCTTTTTTATCTTTGTGTGAGCTGGTTTCATAACATGTTATGCTTGAATAGCTCTTATTTTTAGAGGATCAACTTTCCACTTCTTGCTACTCTCACCTGCCGAATCATATATAATCCTCTTATTAGGAGCTACTTTTCTTGCTTGAGGGGTTATTTTTTCTTCCTTTTGCACTTGCAAGTCTTGAGCTGATGGATCTTGGGATAAATTGGTTTCCATACTTGAATTTTCCGTCTTGTTTTCATTGCACCAGTTCTTAAGCTTCTCATCTTCTATTGTAGATATTGAATACTACCTCGTACTGTGACTGATCCTTTCACAATGTTGGTTACACACTCTCCTAGGATCATAGCCATGAAATTCATTAGTGAGGAAGTGCAAGAATTCTGAATCTTGTATTTCTGTCTTTTTTGCCTTGTGACTCTTTAACTCGCATAATCTGATCCTCAATGGGAAGGTGGGCCAAGGGGTTTTCTTCCTCCTATGAAGAACTCCTCACAAGCCCTTGTCCAACTAATTTGTGACTTCCTGCATGACCACGTTATTGGTCATGTATCACGGCATGAGATGATGGGATATCTAACCACCAAAATATCTGATGTATGTCCCCTCAGGTGTTGCAAACCAATCCGCGATATCCCATAGTGACTCCTTTACCTGATCAATAATGCAAGGAGGATCAATCTCTAATATCATATGAAAGATAATTGTAAATAAGTGCTCGAGAAATTTATCATATGCACCTCTCAATCTTGACTCTGCTAACCCTCTGCAGTGAAAGTAAACTTGGAACTTGCTCTTAGGGGTCCAGTTACAGTACATTCTTTGGAACACATACTGTGCATAGATTCCATCTAAACCAAATGTAGACATGTAGAATTTCGGGGCCTTATTCATCTTCAACGATGTTTTTACTTGCCTCACGTGACGCTGCAACTCAAATAAAAATATATTTTCCCAATTGAAGAGTCTTCCATGTGTTACCACCATATTGAGCATATATATCCATTTTTCTTCAAACACCTCAGTGTTCTTACACCCATGCAATCGAAAACACATGGCTATCAAATACAAATATACATATCTAATGATATTAGTCGAATAAACTGCGGATGGGTGATGGAAAAACTTAGTAAGCTCTCAACACCAAGCTTTGATAATGTCACTTGTGTCGAGGTCATCCAATCTAGTGTCAAAGTCATTATTTTCATATTCTACAGGCCTAAGCATATTGTAGTATGTCTACATGTCTTCTCCATAATAAGTGGTGAGTTAACCACCACTTTCACTGTGAAGCACAAGATAAGAGTCATCCATGTGTGTAATTATCCACTCAATCACTTCTGCACAAGGGATGATAGGGAGTCTGCATGCGACCTTGTGCATCCTGGACCTCTTAATGTTGATGTACACTTCCAAGTCCTCCAAGTTCTTAAAAAAACTATTCTGCATGAATTCATTTTATATATTCCTCCATGTGACCTTTGTAGTCTTATCAATAAAGCATTGTGTATCTACATATATTGGAATGTTCAGTTGGGTAACTTCAATTGGCTCCTCAATTCTTGCTTCTCAAACTTCTTTGGAAGCCAATTTATAGGGAGGCATGGCTCCAACAGATGATGATAGGGTGACAATAATTGTAGCATGAACACTTTTTTGTGGAAGCACACTCATAATGAAAATATTAGCTTAAATCAACCTAACTATGCAGCAACACCTGTAAATCATGTATAGAGAGCCATCAAAGGTAACTGATGATGAAAATTTATCAACAACAACACAAAATCAGTGACATGCATGAGGAAATAGGCATTCAAACAAGGAGTTCACACTTTCAAATCACGAAGGAATATCGTGGCTCATTCAGGGCTTTGCAATGTGCTCATGCGCTCAAGAAAGTGAAGAAAACCCATCTAGGGCATATTGGCGCACTCTGAAGGGTCAAAGTGATGAGTTTTTGGGCCTTCATACCTTCATAGTGCACTCATGCACTCAAGGGGATAGAGAGGGCACACTAGTTCACTTTGAATGGACGAAGGAACATGTTGACAAACCTTTCGGCCTTAACGATGTGCTCATGTGCTCAAAGGCAAGGAGGATGTAGTGGTGCCTGTGGAAGGGATGAAGGAAAGTGCTTCGAGTCTTCTTGGTGTGCTCATGCACTCAAGGAGGCCGTAGTTTTTCATGGTGAAGAAGTGCACTCAATAGGAAAACTTGGTTGTTTTGCATGTAGTTTTCAAGGCCAATTGGGCTTCAAGTTCCAAAAGTGCGCTCTACCTATTGGAAGATCATAAACAAGTTTAACAACAATATTTCATGATAAGAATGAGGAGTATAAGGATTTGCGAGATTATATAGATGTTCTCGCATTCATGGTGGAATATGAAGGGTTGAATAATATGAATATCATATGCATGTGACACAAATTAACACTTTCAAAATGAATATTGAATAGAAATTCCAGTAATAGAACTGAAAAACAAAGAAACGACAACAAGAAAAGAAATGGCAACAGTGAAATCACGAAAGGAAATAATTATATTCAACATGCAAGACTTACTTGTAACTTTGGTTGATAAAGAGTTTCTTGATCCACAACTATGCGCTCAACTCAAATGTAAATGATTATGCAAATGAATGATTAACTGGGTTGATTTAAAAGAGTTTACATGAAAAATTATTCATGCATAATCACCACTTCTTAATGAGTGAAAGGATTAGTTAAGGGAAGTTAAATGGACTCCTATTTTCTAAGAGTGCTCCCACATGCCAAAAAATCTCATGCATGCAACCAAGAAGAGTGCATGCCTTCAGCATGAAGGAGTGTACTTAGGTAGGGTGCACTTGGTCGACATGAAATAGTGCACTCAAGGAGGGTGCACTTCTTCATGCCGAAGGAGTGTGCTCAACTCAAGCACATGCCTTCACAAACTTGGAGTGTGTTTTTTACTTAAAGGTGATTTTCTTTCTTTTGTTTTCTTTTTCTATGATTTTGAGTGTTTTTCTAGTGTGTCCATGGTGAAAAGGAAAGTTTTTATGTCAAGATAATTCATGATTTCACCTAACCATGGACTAGATAACTTAAGCGCTTCTGAGGGTTAGATGATGCCTCTTGGGAAACATTAACTTAGAAGGATGCCACACTAGGATAAAACACACAAATAACAAGTCAAACAACATGGTGACACTAGGAGGGTTGAAACGACGGTTGATGTAGGCTCGAAAATTGATTTAGGAAAAAAATTAGAGGGTTTTTATAGTGGCGACAACACTTGGGAACACACTGGGAGAACCACAACTTATCTGAAATGGTTTCATTTAGGCACAATTTCTCAATTATGTAGGAAGTATTAATTCAATCAGTGTTTTACCTTGCCTCCCCACTCTTACTCAGTTAAAGATATAGTCTTCCCTATTCCAATACTCAACGTAACACAAAATAAAGAAATACATATCATTATCTTGTCGATGTAAGTAAGGGTAATATAGTATTATGAGTTAAAAATGATCAGTGTGTGATTTTAACATCTCTGACATTGCTTCACTACCAATAGACCTCGATAGTACCCCGGGAGAGTCGATTCAAGAACACAAACTTTGCTTATTTGTCAGCAATCCCAGATAGTACCCCAACGAAGTTGTTTTCTTCATCTCCTTGTGCAGGAAACCTTTCTCTTCTTTCACCCTTTTATATACTTTATTTTTCAATAGGACTGTGCATATGCACTTATTACTTTTTAATGGGTGGAAGAGGGATCTGGACTTATTGAAAGAAGAAGAGGTTTCTGCTTCAGAGATAGGTTTTAGAGCTCTGATGATTTGATCACTAAAATATTTCCCCTTATATTACCCTACTCGGATAGATAAGTAAGAGAACACTATTTATAAATAGGACCAAGTGTAAGAAAGAGAATCCTAAATAGATGTAGGTATCATGGTTTTCTTATAGCTTCCTAGCTAAAGGATCATATTTTCCATCAGAAAATGATTGAATCACAATATTTAAACCAAAACAAAGAAGAAGGTAATAATTAAGCTGAGGGTTGCATGTTACTACAACTTGCCTTTCACAACAGTCAAGCCACATCATCTCAAAGTTCAAAACAATATTTATTCAAGACCAAATAAAAGCAAAAGAATAAAAATAGGAAAAATTCAAACACAAAACATGCATGCAATGCATCTAACTAAGTGTAACCTATCCTACCCTAAATTAAACAGTACATGATCGGGTCATGTGAATTGGAATTTCCAATGCAACAATAGAATTTTGTCTTGGAATTTGGAATGCAAGATGTGATTGTGTAGAATGAAAAAAAATTAGTGTACTAAAAAAGACATACCATGAAAACATGTGCACTGACACATAAAAACAATAATTCTAATCACAACGGTGTATCACACTCAACGGCTCTTTCAAATAACATAATCCACAACAAAAATAATCACCAGGCTTATGGCCATACAAGAATCGATGAAGTGCATGCAAGTACAGGCCATGAGACACAGGTCTGGACTAAAAATATTCTTATAATGAGTCTGCAATAGGATCATGGAAATAACTTTTAGGGAAACTTAGACAAGAAATATTGAGGAGAGACATACCCATGTCATAAGCGATATTAACAGGCTCACCACAATCCACATTGGAGTGCGAGTGAAATAATTTGATGGATGACGTAAAATATTCATTAATATCCTTCTCTATTTCCACATCATAAATTAAAGATTTGCTTGAGATGGGATGTAGAGGTGGAAGTTCAATAGTCAAATCAAACTTTCTTCCCTTAGGTTTGAAAAAATTTACGTGAAGAAAAAGAGCATCCCTCAGGAGAGTGATGACATCTCGCATGATGACATTAATAGAAAAAAATTTCAAAAGAATCATGAAGTGACTGAAATCACAAATATCGTCATGGTGACAGGAACCTGACATAACCACCAACATAGATTGAAGTGTCCTGCTCATTTGACTTAAAACTTCGTGGAAAAATTATCAACTGCTTCTCAAAACCATTCATTATTCAGATTATGAGATGCAAAAATTTAAGGTTGTTCATATTGATTGTCAGGATTACCAGAAAAATCCTCAATGATAAACATGTCATCTTCTTGATCAAAAGGAGTTATACCTGAAAGAAAATATTCGATGATCACATCATACTCCAATTAGAATTAATGAAAATCTAAATCTTCATGCAGAAATATAGATTCATTCATGTTACTTGAGCAATCATTCCCATATAATTCAAAGAAAAGGAAATCATCGGGGTCATGGTTGTTCAAGGGTTCAATTTGATTAATGGGTAAAATATCGACCAGTGAGATATCAATATTGGAAGATGGTTGATTGATAAGACCAGACGAATCATCATCAGGGAAGAGATGTGAAAGAAAAATTAATTCTTCATCAACAGATTGATCCAATTCGGTGATCAGTTCGGGATGAAAACACGGAACATCAAAAGGAGGGGACATGAAATAAAATGCATATTTGTTTCTTCCTCGTGATGCTAAAATTATTTTTTATCAGGAGAACACGATGAATTTGATTCAAAATATTTCCTTGACATTCAAACTAAGAATCGAAACTTCTCATCCAAGAACTTCCACTCCACATACTCATCTGGTAATTCATAACAAATATGGAGGAAGCGATCAGCAAAATGTTCAAGAGATTCATTTTGTTCCATTCTAAGTTGATCGATTTCATCAATAACATCTTGATACTCATATATGTCTAAAACAAGATGAATCTCGTTAACTAATTGTTTAAAAGATGAGATAGAAGCAGTGGGTAAATAATAGCACCATTGCTTCCCACAACCATCCAATTTAAGGGTAAACAACCGTGCAATAATCTCTTCAAAATAAATGCAACTTGAAAAATAAATTTGAATTCCCTTAATTATGTAATCAAGGACGATTGATGTACCCTTAGCATTGTATTTAAGATTTGACAAGTTATATAAAAGGTTTGTGGGGATTGAAATATCTAACGCTTCAAAAAAACACCTCAGGGTTATGATCTGGGATGATTCCATTAAGGTAAGAGACTCAAACAGCCTTCACAGGCTCAGCTTGTCATTTGGCCCTCCTTCTAGTGCCAAAAATGTTTACGATGCTAGATTCTGCCAACATTGTAAGGGGATCTCCCCTATGTGAGGTCCTTAATAGACCTCACAACATTTGGTGCAGGAGTACCATCTGGTCATAGAGCCTAGCCACCATGGGAAAGGTTTCAAATATATGCCTTAGTTATAGTTACGCACAAGAGAATGTAACACCTCTTTGGGGAAGCAAGTATCTCAGCTTTGTGAAACACCTTATGTAAGGTGCATGAGGGAAAATCCACAACTAATAAAGGAAAATAAGCCTCTGGTTAGAAAATTAATAGTATTATCCTAAAGGGGGGCCCATGAAGGAAGAGAAAGACTTGTTGGTTACTGGAAGATTAGTCCACATAATAAGGAACAATCATTAAAACATAACAACACTTATTCAATAAAAACCATAGCTAAGAAACAAAATAGTTCATTCACTTAGTATGTAATCAAAGTAACATATATCATAAACATAACAAGAATAGTCCTACTATATCTATGATATATATATGAAGAAATGTCGACTCATAGACCTTCTGATTAATAGTGAAAAGATCCCAAGTACAATGTTACATGAATGAAAAACTATATACAATAGTGGAACATCAAGCCACAACTTGCTTCTCCAAAGAATGATCTATCTCCTATGCACTACAAGAGAAGCCAAGGCAAGACTCCAAGAGTCCCAGCTGCTAGCTTGAGTTATCAAGAGCTATTTATAACAAATATCAATGGCCTTTGAGCTTCCTCATGACTCTTTCACTTCTATGACTATTCATATTCTATTAGTGACTCATTACATTCCATATGTGACTATTCACATTCCACATGTGTCCCTTGGACTTCATCACATACCATTTATTACATAAGACAAATTACAAATGAGACGGTGGCCTAATAAGACAAAACTGATAATGGGACAAATGCTCATCAAATTGATAAATCATTTTCTTCCTCATGGAGTTCATTTGTAATGTAAGTGTTCCATGCTTTGAACTCTATTGACATGGCTTTGACTCGAACTGACAAGTCCCCTATGTAGTGCATCTTCACCTCCAGCGCCTTCATCAATATAGTCTTGGAGCTTGACTGTACATTATTCCATAGGCAAGAAAGTTTCATATGAGCTTTAACTCTTGTGATGGCGTACTTTAGAATTTTGTCCTTGGTAACCTCCAAGCCTTCATGTTCTGTTGCTTGCTTGATCTGGTTAATATATTTCTTGATCTCCTAGAAGAAGATTTCTTTGCCTCTGATTGTTTCAAGTGTTCCTATCGTGAGCATCCCATGATTTTGAGTTAGAGACTCGAAACCATTATGCAATCGATTATAGGTAGCAATATTACTAATCAAATTTTATCCTAGATGCATGTAGTTTTGAAGGTGAAGTCTCAGTTGGACTCTATCCATTTTGGTGGCAATCATGTCTTTATTTTCCAAATGTTTTTGGAGAATTTGGATACATGGAAAACCACTCCTGAAGATGGTCAACCACTATGTTCACTACTTTAAGGATTTTTAACACTTATTTTGCTTTTTTATATATTCCAATGAGAGGATCCACCACTTTTTGAAAAGGCATCATCTCATCATATAATCGTACCGTGGTGTCCTCCACTAGCCTTAGTTCTTCCTGCATGGTTGACTTCCATTCTGTGTTAAAATTATGAAACTGCGATAAAATTCCACTTTGGACATCTCACATGATGGAGATAATTATTGCATTGAATTCCTATTTTTTAGAGGACCAAAATAAACCTAAATATCACCTCGTTCAGATAAGAAGAAGTTGGTTTTTGAATTAATGAATCCACTCATGTACATTCGATCAGGTCGGCCCTATGCATATCTACAATTAGAAAATTCGCCCTCAACATTAAGTGGACCCTCATGGTGCCTATAAATAGAAGATACCTCAAGCTCATTTGGACACATTGATCAATCCATCTTCTCTTCTCTTCTCTTATTTTGGTTTGCACAGGTCTGACGAAGAAATTTAGCACAAGGGTCTGAAACTACATCGTTGAAGCTCACACGAATATAGGGTTTCAGTTTCTCAGTTGTTAGCTAATAACTAAGAATTCCTTGCCCTGGATGTAGGCACAGAGTGGTCAAGGGTGTGTCTGGGAAGCCTCAGACACTCACACAGTAGCCTGAAGGGAGCGTCTAGGGTTTCTGAAGTAGATCAGGAAATTTGGTCCTCGAATGCATGCACAGAGTGGTTAAGGGTGCATCTAGGAAGCCTCAGATGCTTGCACAGTAGATTGAAGGGTGTGTCTAAGGATTTGAGGCAGATCTGAGTGTATTTTCCCCCATACGTACACATACATTTCACCAAGGAGAATCTAGTACTGTTATAGTCACTCGCATAGATCTTCCTCCATGCGTATGGGATTAAAAGATGAAATTTCAATATTCTGAAGATTTCACTCAGTGACAATAGTGTTCAACAGTATGCAACAAATAGTGATAATACATTACAATCCCCAAAATTGGGGTTTTTAATACAAGAATGTTTAGGTTCAAGTCATGGATGTTCTAGATGTTATGAAGATATGGATCATTATACTCTCTTTTGTTGAATCATTTGATGACAATCTATAAGAAGAAGAATTTGCAAGGGTTTCCCCATAGTGGTATCAGAGGTGGCCTGAAGAAAATCCATGGATATCACCTCGATGATGACACAATTGATGAAAGAAAGAAGAGGATGGTGGAAACCTAAAAGAATTCTAGGGTTTTAATAAAAACTTAGGCATCTCGATTATTATGGTTTTATAAGGTTAGGGTTTTGAGATAAAACCAGGTTTATGGAATAGATATGAGATATGAAATGTAGCATGGTCAATGTGAATATGCTCAAGCGCTTGTGAAATATTTGATGAATCCCTAGATGGGATAGTCCCTAGGAGACCTAGTTAGTTAATTGAAGGCAACATTGGTATTTGGACAGTGAACATTGATGGCTCTCAGAAGGATGGAGAGGACCACCTCTCATTGAAGATAAGCATTTTTCGACCTATGATGCTTCTTATTTTTGTTTAGACTTGTACTATTCCTGATTATATAGATGTGTCTTACCTCCATGAGGAGATGTGATAAGTGGATCCTTCTTGAGGATCATTTGAAATGCAGGAAAGATGGCTAGAGCTGGAAAAGGTAAAGAGGCACTATATCAAAATGTGACAATGTGTTACAAGCTGCCTATGTCTAATGAGAAGGTGCACAGGTATTTTAATACCACAAGGTATGCATGTCGTGTTACATTGAAAGGCTATGTAAGCCCTAAGGTATGATGAGAATTTCTGTGAATCATGAAAATGATTTGAATTTATGTTTCCTATGATGAAATCGTGCACCTGGTATTGAGCATTTTGATCTTCTTGAATTCTATGAGGCTACCTAATATTGATACATTGATATAATTGATGTTTGTCTAACATTTATCTTTTGGATATCTTGATCCTATAAATAAGGATAGCACCTTGAATCTAGTAGATGATACTCTTGATACTTGACTTGCATAAGTCATAATGGATTTCACATAGAAGGATAGCTCATTAACTCTTTATAATGATTGTGATGAACATGATTAAAGAATGGAAAAAAGAGTTGAAACTCTTGTTGTTTTGATAACATTCTTTTGAATGACATTACTTGATCATATTGATAATGATAAGCATGGTAACATTTATGATAGAGGTATAACTATGAGGTTGATACTCTAGATATTTTTACTAACCATGGTCATGTCTTGATGTGATGAGTAACTATGGAATATGGTAAAACTAAATGCCCTAACTTGATGGATTGACTTGATATTGTTACATCTCTTTGATACCCTAATCACTCGAATCTAATCACTTGATCGAGGATTTATGTCATGACGATGATGACCATGATGCATATATGTTTGATTTTATGGTCTAACACATATGTTTTTGCACGACTCTAGTATAGACAAGTTGATGACATGAAAGAAGATGAATGAAGTGGATTCCCATTCAAAGGGAGAATCTCTCCTCAAGATTCTTACTCATATTACCCTTTGCATTATATGTATATTATCTACTATTGAAGTATGATTTATGGGTATCTGAAATTGTTGATCTACATCAAAGGCCTGAACTAAGGTAAGATGGTTTTATCCCACTCAAAGCCTCAAGCACATGGAAGAAAGGCTACAGGTACGACTATAGCCTCCCAGACGCACAAATGCGAGCTCAAGGGTGCGACCAAGGCACTGAAGATAAGTTCTAGGTTGGTCCGACCACAATCGCTCACATATCATCTTAAAGAGTGCAACTGTGGATCCCAGTCACACAGAGGAAGGCTTATGGGTATGACTATGCCTGCAAGTTACAGAAAAAATGAAGTTTTGTGCATGAAATCAGATGTTCACCTAGAGAATCTCAGTTCTATAAATGTGTGGTAGATAACAGAAAGATCTCAGAGAATGGAAGTTTGAAGGTTTACTATAAAATGAATATGTAGAATGAACTTGTGTTTGCAGGTGACCAAGATACAGATACCTCATTATGTTTGAAATTTGGATTACAAGAGTTTGACATGATTTTGTTGATTGAAATAGACGAGCAGTGTTGGGAGTTCTGACATGACTTATATTGGTATTTGATAATGGTTTTGTATTGGCCTTCTCATTCTTAGCACATTGATTGAAGTATTGACAGTTGTATGCTTGGAACCTGCATGATTTATGCTTGGTATATGAATTTGCATCTAATAGAACATAAATGGCTTGTATTATGATCATGAGAATGACTTAATCAGGTTTGATATTCCATGATATTAGATGAATTCAAGGCTTGATATGAGCTCTAATTGTCACCTGGTCTAAAGAACTTGATACTGTTATATTGATGATTTTAATATTAATTATGATCTACATTGATTTATGAAAAGCTGAGCAAGTTGGTTTCGTAAAATGTTATGTTTGCAGAGATCAATGCATGAAGCAAGCTCCCCAAGTTCGATTTGACTGTTATCTGGTGAAGCCAGGATGATGTGTTGATCCAAACGTCTACTTCAAAAATGTTCCAAGGTATGACTTTGGTTTTGGTTTTATGTACTAATGGTCTACTATTGACGAGTGATGAGCCTCTGATGATCTAAGAGAGAGATTGGAACACTTAAATTGTTCGCTCAGGTTCACAATGCTAAGAAACATTGATGTTTCTTATATATATATATATATATATATATATATATATATATATATATATATATATATATATATATATATATATATATATATCAAATGATGGATGATGATGTTACAAGGCTAGGGCGGTTCTCATTTATAGGAGTTTACTAGCCATGAGCCTAAAGACACATCTTTTGACTAATGCCTCTTCAAAACTAATAGAGTAACTTAATTTAATTTGTTTAGTAATTATTAATTTAATTTATTTATTATTATTTTAATATTTCATCATTTATTTTTATTATACATATATATATATATATATATATATATATATATATACACACACACACACGCACACACACACACACACATAGAGAGAGAGAGAGAGAGAGAGTTATGAATATTTAATTCATAACATTGTCTCTCCCTTAAAAATGTTTTGCGCTCAAAGCATAAGCAATGTTGGTTGTTGCTGAAGAAAATGTTTTGTCTCCCATGACTAGTCTTCCTCTCTCTCTCTCTCTCTCTCTCTCTCTCTCTCTCTCTCTCTCTCTATATATATATATATATATATATATATATATATATATATATATATATATATATATATAGATATATATATTAGAGAGAGAGGGAGAGAGAGAGAGAATTATGAATATTTAATTTATAACATTGTCTCTCCCTTAAAAATTATTTGCCCTCAAAGCATAAGAAATGTTGGGTGTTGCTAAAGAAAACGTTTTGTCTCCCACGGCTAGTCTTCCTCTAGAATTTTTTTTCCATTTGATAAGGTACTCCTTAATAGTATTTGATTGTAGTACCTTCTCTCTGGTAGTGAGGATGCCTTTTCGTTCTAAGATATCCTTCCTTTTTTGTCAATCTCAGGTATCTCTATTTGAGCTGTTAGATTTTCCCCAGTATGTTTTTGGGACTTGATACATGGAATTTGTTGTGGATTCGACAATTGTCTAGTAGCTTCAGTCCATAAGCCACACTACTTATTTTTTATTATTATTTGGTATGGTCCATAATATTTAAGAGATAACTTATTTTTCCCTTGTTTTTTTAATGATAACTTCTTATAGGGTCGAAGTCTAACAAAGACCCAATCTCCTTCTTTGAATTCTCTTTCAATGTGGTGCTGGTCAGCTTGTTGCTTCATTCTATTGCGTGCCATAGTTAGATTTTCTTTTAACAAGTTAATAATTCTTTGGTTTTCTTCTAAGTGGTCCTTTACTATGTGTACCTTAGAATCGAGTAGTGAAAAATCCTTCCACCTGGGTGGTTCATAGCCATATATTTCATCAAAAGGCATCCTTTTAGCCGAAGTATGATAGGTGGTACTATACCACCATTCTGTCAGGTGTAGCCACTGAGACCATTTGTTTTGTTTGTCGGTGATGAAACAACGGAGATATGTTTCCAAGAATTTATTTACTACTTCAGTTTGACTATTTGTCTGGGGGCGATAAGTCGAACTCATGTTGAGCGATATTCCTGCTTGGTGGCAGAGATCCTTCCAAAAATTGCTTTTAAATTTTGCATCTCTATCACTCACAATAACCTTGGGAAAACCATGCAGTCTATAATTTTTTTTACAAAACACATCCGAAATTTGCTTAGTAGTGTCAATTTTTTTTATTTCCATGAAGTGGGCATATTTGGTGATTCTGTCGACTACGACAAATATCTTGTCCTTTCCCTCAGAGATAGGTAGTCCTTCAATGAAATCCATCAAGATTTCCTCCCATTTTTTATTTGGAATATGTAATGGGTGTAGTAAACCAGGGGTTAGGATATTTTCACTCTTATTTATCTCACAAACATCACATTCTACAACACATTTTTGGATTTCCTTTGTCATACCCTTCCAATGGAATGATTGTCGAATGTTGTAATAAGTTTTGAAGAATTTGACATGCCCAGCAGCAGGAGAACAGTGAGATTCCCTTAGAATTTTCATTCTAAATTTGGATGATGGGATTAGGTAAATTCTAAATTTGTATCATAATATGTCATTTTTCCATTCAAAATTGGCATATTGACTAATATTTTAAATCATAGAGAAATAGTCCAAATCTTTGGCATACTCAGCCCGTATTTCATCTAACCAGTCAGGAACAACCATCAAGGTGACGCATGTTGTGTTGTCATCATCCTTCCGTGAGAGTGCATCAGCTACGACATTTTCCTTTCCTTTTTGGTGTAGTATTTCTAGGTCGAATGCTGAAAGTTTCTCCATCCACTTTTGTTCTTTTGTTGAAGTAGGAATTGAAGACTATTGTGATCAGTTCGTATTGAGAACTTACTTCCGCGAAGGTACTGTCACCATTTACTTAACACATGTATAATGGCAAGCATCTCCTTTTGGTAAGTTGATTTCAAGCTTTCCCATTTGTTAAGATTCCTGATCTCGAAGGCTATAGAGTGGTTGTTTTGCATTAATACTCATCTAATTATGAACCCTGAAGCATCACTCTGAAACTCCTTGTCCTTTCTCACATTGCTGGTATATGCCTCATTTGTTTTATCCTGAATCAGTGTAACAACTTCTTTTTATTTATTCTGATTCAGAGGAACTGCTTCTTTGCTTGGTGTGTCTTATTGTAGATTTTTCCTCTTCTGATTCAATGTAACAGGTGAATTTATGTTCCTCAAGTTGTACTGCTTTTGCAGATGACTAAGAGAATTCCAATATCCTCTTTGGTATTATTCATTTTGAACAACCCATAGATCGTCACTTGCAAGTACAAGTTGTTGATCACTTGGTATGAAAGAATCTTCAGAAAACTGATCTTCTTCTGTTAAAAAGGTAGGCAGCTCATCTTCTTCAAAGAAGTGATTTTCTTCCACAATCTCTTCTTCATCTTCTTCCTGGCCTTCAGTATAATTTTTCTGAAATGGTGCTCTTACTTGTCCTTGAGGATCTTGATTTCACTGCTCTTTTTGTCTATTTCTGAACTGTTGTTGTTGTTGGCCACGAAAGTTCGGATTCCTCACTGAAGGCTCTACTTGTCGATCAGTTATGGATATTCTATCCATCATTCTCTCCATGGTTTTGATCAAAGTGTCAAGCTTTACATCTGAAGATGATGAAGGTTCTTCTTTAAACACAACTTTCTTCTCAGTCCTCTCAAGCTTTGATTTAGACTTCTTGATAAGCAGATTGGCTTCGATACTCACTGCATTTCGCTGCATTTCTTCAATAGTAGTAGGGTCTCTCTCTCTGAGCTAATATGCCATGTCTAGGTCAAAGGCATCGGGATGATGGAGAAGTGCTAGACCGGGTCAAGGCTTCATATCATCAGGAATACAAATGTATACCAAATTGAATCTTGTTGTATATTCTTGAACTATCTCATTTGCATTTCTTTTCATTAAGTTATACTCAGCCAATATCTACAATGGATTTTTCTTCTCTTGCCAATGAGCTAGGAACAACTTAATCAACCTTTGTGAGTTATTGACAGAATTAGCAGCTAGGCTGCGAAACCACTTGTTCACATCTCCTGAAAATATTTGAGCTATGATTCTCATCTTAGCATTATCTTCATCAATTTCTTCCAGGTCAATAAAATCTATAAATTTATCAACATGATGTTGAGCTGTGATTTCTGAACTCCCATAAAATAGAGGAAGTCTTTGACCATAGTTCTGAGGTAAAGCAGAAAGTTGAGCAGGTAGTATGAGGGGCGCAAATTGTGCCATGACTGCTGGAGGTAGTGGAGGTACTACAATGGGTTGTGTAGGTAAAGATGATGATACTGATGGAGGTGGTGGAAGAAAGGATGAGGTGGTTGAGGTACTTGGAGATGTAATAGAGGTACTTGGAGGTGCAGTGGATGTATTTGGGGGTGTAGTGGAGGATGAGACAACAGTTAAGTATTCAAGTTGATACTGAATGTAGGATTTTTTTAGTAGTAATTTCGAGATGGTCAACAAAACTTTGAAGTTTGTAAAAATTCAACCACAACTCATGATCAACTCTAGCAGATAGAGATTCTGAAGAATGAGAATGAGATTCAGATTGAATGGGTTTAGATATTACTTCAGAAATGCAAGACTCAAATTTTGACCTTGAAAGGGACAACTCTAACTAAGTATCAAAAGGACGCTGCTCAAAAGCAAATAGACTTCTAGTTAAAGAAGTTGTTCTTTTAATTTTTCAAACTACACTTATAGTGATAGGTAATTTAAGTTTTCTGAGCAGTTTTTCAGGATCTTCAACAATAAAAGGTGGATTTGGGTCAGGATTTGACCTGGTATATCTTTTAGAAGCCAAAATTTTGTCTCACCTTAAGATTGATGAAATTTGTAAAATCAACCTATGTTTGGATACTAGAAACTGTCAACTACAAAACCAGTTCTCTTGAAAGCTCTAAGATATCTCCCAGGAATGATTTATCAGTTGTTTCCCTGACAACGGCACCAAAAATGTTAGCCTCTACAATTTCCTAGGTTGAGGAGGAGATCGAAAGAGGTAACCTCGAACCACTTTTAGCTCAGTAGCTAGCCCTACTGAGCCTGAGAGGGATCTCTCAAAGTTTTTATCAATGAATAGCTTTAAAGAACAAAGTTTTTAGGCTAGATATGCATGTTTGTTTGTGTTTGTGAATTTGAGATTTCAGGGTTTGTTGGACTAGGGTTTAGAGCTAGTGATTAGGTCTAGGCTTTAGGAATGCAGGAACAAGCATAGAAAGGAGCTAGGTATGAGAAGGCTATGGTGTACTTGAAATATTGTTAATGTAGTATAGATTAGAAATTTTTGAAGAGACTAATGAGCATATGTAGGTATGAGTTCATTAGCTTTTGGAAGAAATAAACACAACTATGAACACCACATAAACAGAGTTTGAAATCAAGAATCCTGTCTATTTTACTGAAACATAATTCATAAAAAGAAGAAAAAGCATGTGAAGAAAGATGATTTAGCCATTAGAAACTAATAGAAATATTAAACAAACACCATACACTCACAGAACTAGAGTTCCTGAAAAATAGCTGCAACTGCTCCTGTATTAGCTGAAAAGATCATAACATACAAGCCTCCTCCACAAAAGTCCAACCCTTCTCTCTGAATGCAAAATAGTACATATAGACTCAATTGAACCACTTCCCCACCTTCAGGAGTTGAATTCCTAGGTGGTGGAACTGATTGCAAGATTCTCTCAACCAACAGGTGAGAGTGAGAAGGTCAAATACAAACACTTCTTGTAGACTTTGATTTGGATTATACTTCCTTAATGAGGCCTATTAAACATCAAAAACAACCTATCATGTGCATTTATTCATGCCTACATCATCTAACTTCGAACCAAGTTCAATTACATCAAGAGTTTTGACTTTGACCAAGTCAAACTGAAAACTAGGAAATTTACATAGTGAAATTTAAAATAAAAAACACAGGAAATTGCAAAAGCGTAGCGCCAACTTTGAGCCCACCTTAAGGTTCCTTCCGGAGGTCCAAATGAAGATCTGAAAGAATGGTCAACTATATTTTCAATTCCAATTTCCAGAACACCATGAATTTATGAAAGTAACCCATAGGAAGGCCTTCAAAAATGCAATCTCCCAAGGTTGCTATAGAAGCACAGCGCCTATCAAAAAGACGTCCAAAAAGCTGATTTTTGGCCAAGTTTTCCATTTTTTCTCAAAATGTAGGCCCTCTCTAGAAAATCTGAAGAAATTAGTTTTGAGAGGATGCCAAGGGATTTCCAAAAATGCAAGCCATTCCTGATTTGGGTGCCTGAGGAAAAAGTATGAATTGCCAAATTTCTGCATAAGGCACTAAAATTTCCAAAAAACCAAAAATGACAAGAATTTCTTCATAATTGGTCAAGAGCTATAAAATGAGGTATATTAAGCCCTTATCGATGCTTCAGCAAGAATCTCCAAGTTGCCTTTATCATTTTGGTATTTTAGGGCTTCTTTGAGCTTGTTTTCAAGTAGTTTGAGCTTGACTTTGCAAATCATATTCTAGGCCTGGTAGTGATGTGCCATGTGCCTTAGTAGTTGATTGTCTCTATTGGCCTTGTCTAGAAGCTTCTCCAAGTGGTCATTTACCTTATCTAAGCAGTACTCTCTGTCTTGATTGACTTCTAACGCAATTATGTCTTCTAACTCTAGTTCCTCATCCAGTAAGATGTGTTTTTCCTCCTCTTTTAATGCCTTCTTAAGCCCTTTGGTTCTTGGCCTCTTTCTCTTACCTTGTTCTGGAGTTCCTTTAGGCTCATTGATTTCCAAGACTCGGCACTTAGTTCACTTTTACTTACTTTTTGATCAGCTCCCTTGGCGGAGGTTTTGGACATTCTCCCTACTAATTTGGCCATTTACTTTTCCCTTGCCTGCTTGTTGTAATATTTTAGCTTGCTCCTTTTCCATGATTAGTTGTTTTGCCTTCAGTCGACTGTTTTCTTGTTCTAAGAATGAAATGACAAATATTTCCCTTGCCATGTTATCCATGAGTTCTATGATCTAGTAATCCTTCTCCTTGATGATTTTCTACATGTTTGAAGGCTCATGCATGCTCAACCAAATCTTTATCCTGCACTAGTGGTCCATGTTTTGTTGATGTAGAAGGCTTGGCCCCTTTCTCACCAAGAGAAGCAAACACAAGCCTCTTTCCTCTTTTGTACATCCTTGTCGCCTCAAGTTTAGGTGCTTTAGTAATTTCCACTAATCTTCTTGAGGACCCAATCTCCATTTGTTGTGTTGGCATGTTAGAAAGTTGAACTGCCACATTGGATTCATGCCATTTCAAAGTTGTCTCCAAGAAAGATTCCCATGTCATATTCTTCTCTGCAAGTTGATGAAGCACTACACTCTTGATCAGAATATGATGAAAGAGACTAGGATAGTGTTCTTTGTTCTTCACCTGTAACTTCTCTAACATATTGGGAAAGCTCCTGCATAGATAATTGAACATGTTTAGAGGTTTCTGAGCTGTAAAGTGCATTAGAATCCGGATGTGATAGGAATATAGTCTAGAGCACCTTCCTTCACATGTGAATAATTTCATGATAACTTTCATAAATGGTGCATACTTCTCCAACAAGTACTTGAAAGGCATGATATGAGTATGGGTTTCCCTGTATGGTGTTTTCAAGAAAGATCTATAATGTACAAGATCTAGGTTCATCCCCTTGAACCAGTATTCACCATGATCTGGTATCCCTATAGCAAGTGAAATAGAAGCCACTGAAAATGTGAACTCAACACCAGAAATAATGGCACTTTCACCTTTCAAATGAGTAGCAACCCAATCTGTCAACTGCTCATGGAAACCTACTTCACACACCCTTTTGCAAAAATCTAGACAATTCACATCTTCAAAGCACTGTTTGATAAAGGGTGATGAATTGATCTCATTGCAGTTGGATGGTTCATATCTGAGAATTTTTCCTCCCTTGTGGTGTTTCTTCCTTTTTGGTGAAGAGTCTCCTTCCATGATGACGAAAACCCTAGCAGCAAGAAAATGAGAAAAAACAGTGAGGGATGAGTGAAAAATGAAATGATGGGTAGGTGGAGTGGAAAAAATGGAAAGGGGAATTGTAGGAGGTGAATATGGACTATGAACAACTTATGAACATGAAAGGAGGTGAAGTGAAGGAATGGTATATTTGTGAAAAAAGGAAAAACAGGGTTTCTAGGAAAACTGTCTAAATTCCATAGGAATGAGCTAGGGTTTCATTTTTGGTGAAGCAATTTAGTTGTTTATAGTTAGTTCAATGGTAACTCAAGATGTATATTAAACATTTGTAGTGTAGTATAAGTCATTACATGTTTAAAATTATGAAAACTAGATGACCATCATCAACCCTAGCACCATTTCATGACAAATTCACTAGAAACCCTAAATGAAGAAATCTTTACCTTTGAATTCATCTTGCAAAAGTAAGATGATGTACTTACTTGTAGATGAGTCTAGGTTTGCAAGAAAAACAATTTGCAAGATTTAAATTTCGATTTGGGTGAGTTCTGGGTGACTTTGAGCTACTCTGGCACAAGCGCAGTGTAGTCTCTGGAAGCATAGCGTAGTGTCTAGAAGGGCAGCGCCAGCCTCAAAAGCGCAGCGCCTGGAGTTTTTTGCTAATTTTTCCTAAAAACCCTAGTTTTTCTCACAAATGGGAGGGAGATCTCGATGCACAAGGAATAATAAGAGGCAATAAAATGAGTTTGGGGCTTTTTGGTTTATGTAGGCAAGTTAATTTCCTCTTTGAAAATAAATGGGCCCCACAAAACTTTTGAAAAGCTGATTTTTCACCTTTAAAACTGAGTCACCTTAGAACGTTGAAACCTGGGCTATATTTTTACTTTTTGAACACAGGAGCTTCTTCTCCTGGAGCCTTTCAAACTGAAATCATGATGAACTTGTGAAAACTCAACAAGTTAATGTCAAAGAGCTACTTGTCATGCTTTATTCAATGCTGGATTTACACATGATAATGATGGACCTTGAAAACCCTAATGACCTAATGAAAAAAAAAACCTGAAACTGAATGGAATGATGATGATGACTGATATAAGGAAAACTTGATTTTATTATGACACCTTCATCTAAATGAGATAGGTGACCAGCATATGTGACTTTCCCAAAAGACTAAACTCATTCCTAGACCAACTAAACAGTAACCAAATTTTACTCTGTAAACCTAGTGACATGGTAAAATTTGATTTTGAGAGCCCCTGACAGACTTGGTAAAAGTACATTTGATCACTGGTGACAGGAAAACAAGATTGACACTAAAATTGGCTCCAACTGGGGATGGAAGCTCCTTGGAGGTGTCAAGAACACCGTAGACCAAGTAGCCTTATTCATTGGGCAATGGAGTCAACATGCAGAAAACCAAACTTTGACTCAAAAACTGACTGACTTTTTGACATGACAGGACTGCAAAAGTAAAATAAAAACAACAACTGACCAAAGAAGCCTTAGGGCCTTCTCTTTGGGCTTCAAACTCCTATGATAGCCACTTAGATACTAGAACATAAAAAACACACCGGTATATACAATGGTGATGAAATTTCATAACTTTTTCAAACATGGTAGTGCTTGAGAAGCCTACCATTGATCGCTCCTCCTGAGTAATCTTCTCCATTCATTTCCTCCAATAAGAAAGCATTCTTCCCTCTGAAAGCAGAAATTTTGTAGGGTCCCTTCCACAAGTTTTCAAATTTTCCATGTTTGCCCTTTTCTTCATTTCTAGCATCCCACCGAAGAACCACATCTCCTAAATTGAAATTGTCTTCCTTGGTCTTGCGATCATAGATCTTTTTAATCCTCTCCTGAATTTTAGAGGTGTTTTGAAGAAATTCCTCTCTAGTCTGTTGTAGATGAATCATCTGATTTATCCTTCTTTGCATATCATTGGTCTCACTGTCTAATTCCTGCAGAATTTTCATGACCGGGACAATAAGAGATGAAGGAAACACTGTGTCAATTCCATACACCAACTGAAAAGGAGACATACCTATTGATTTCTTAGTGCTGACTCTATCCACCCATAAGGCATTAATGAGCTTTTTATGCCAGTTCTTCTTGTTCACTTCTAAAACCTTCTTGATGATGTTAATCAAATATTTGTTGGAAGATTCGGCCAGACCATTCCCTTGTGGATGATAAGCAATGGAATTTCCTAATACAATATGGTGCTTAGCAAAAAAACTCCACCATCATTTTTTATTTGAAGGCAACAGCATTATCAAAAATTATTTTTTGCGGGCAACCAAATCTAGACAAGATATTAGATTCCATAAATTTAATGATAACAGAATCAGTAGCTTGCCTGGTCAGGATTACCTCAATCTATTTTGTAAAGTAGTCTGTGGCTGTCAAAATCCATTTATGTTGTGCTGATGATGAAGGATGGATCTCGCCAATGAAGTCAAGACCCCACTACTGAAAAGGAGCTGAAATTGAGATGGGTTGCAAGGGTAATGGCAAAAGCTTTCTCTTTCCTTGGAAAATCTGACATTCATGACAGCTCATCACTATTTTATATACATCAGAAAAGAGAGTGGGCCAATAGAAGCCAGCTCTCAAGATCTTGTTTGTTGTAGTCTTCCAGAAGTGATGACCACCACAATCTCCCTTGTGAAAATATTTCATCACATCCTTAGCTTCATTTTCTACCAAACAATTTAGCAGCACACCACCAGGATCTTTCCAATATAAAACACCATCAAGAATACAATACTTTGAAGCTTTCAACTTTAATGATCTAGCTTTACCTTTGGGAACTTCTGGTGGAGGATTTAAATGTTGCAAGACATAGACAATGTCGGAATACCATGGAGAGGAAAGGAACATGTCAGACACCTGTAAGTATGGGTCTTCTTCTTCTTCTTCTTCTTCAGAAAGTGTTGCAATCAAATTAATGTCTAGTGCATGTAGATTAGATTCAGCCATAAGCTTAGCCAAACCTTGTCCCTTGATGAGCTTTGTAGGCTTTATCTCCAAATCATACTCCAGCATGGCTGCAATCCATTTTCCCCTTCTGCCTTCAGGATCTATTTGCACAAGAATTTCTTTCACCGTTGTTGTAGGAACATAAGAAATGGTGTGAGAATGCAAAATATAAACTCAAAAATCCTTGAGAGCTTTCACCAAAGCCAAGGCCTGCTTCTCAATGATGTTGTATCTTAGTGCTGCATCTCTTATGGTGTGACTGAAAATGTTATGGGTTGCTCATTTTTTTATCTTTCTTTTGCATTAGGACTGCTGCTAATGTATGCTCAGAGGAAAATGAAAAGATAATGAAATCTGAAGTATAATCTGGACTAATTAAAATAGGAGCAGTAGATAATGCAAACTTTACTGCATGAAATGATTTCTTATCCTCTAAAGACCACTTTACCTCATTGTCCTTCTTCAGCATTTCTGTCATCTCTTTCAAATGTTCAGCTAGATTGGGGATGAATCTTCTCAAAAAATTGATTTTCCCATTAAAAGACTGAATCTCTTTCTTGTTCCTTGGGAAATCTAATTGTTGAATGGCTTGCACTCTTACAGGATCAATGCGAATGCCATCCTTAGAGATGATGTGTCCCAGCAACTTACCTTCTTCCATGGCGAATAGACTCTTCTTTGGGTTGAGTGAGATACCAAATTTTCTACATTTCTGAAAAAAAATAATAATAATAATAATAAATAAATAAATAAAATAAAATAAATATATATATATATATATATATATATATATATATATAAAATAAAAAAATAAAAATAAAAATAAAAAATAAAATAAAAATAAAAATAAATAAATAAATAAATAAATAAAAATAAAAATAAAATAATAATAATAATAATAAATAAACAAAAATTAAATTAAATTAAAAATAAATTAAAAATAAAATAAATTAAATTAAATTAAAAAATTAAAAAAATTAAAAATAAAAATAAAAATAAAATAAAAAATAAAAAATAAAATAAAAAATAAAAATAAAATAAAATAAAATAAAATTAATTAATTAATTAAATTAAATTAAAAAAATATAAATATAAATAAATAAAATAATAATAAATAAAAATAATTAAAAATAAAAATAAAAATAATTCTCAAATGGTGTAAATGGTCTTCATCAGACTTGGAAAATACTGTGAGATCATCTAAATATATAAGCAGAAATACATCGTTTTCAGTGGTGAAAGCTATGTCCATAGCCTGCTGAAAAGTTTCTCATGCATTCTTTAATCCAAATGGCATCTTGGCGTACATGAATGTACCCCATGGTGTTGTGAAGGTTGTTTTTAGTTGATCACTTTATGCACCAGAATTTGATCGTACCTGGAATATCCATCTAGCAATGACATTCTAGAAGACCCAACTACCCTCTGAAGTATATGATCCATCTTTGGCAAGGGATAATTATCTTTTAGGGACACTTTTTTAAATTTATGAAATCAATACAAAGACGAATATGCCCGGTCTTCTTTCTTACTGGCACTAGATTAGACATCCATTTAGAAAATTGAATAGGAACTATAATACCAGAATTATAAATCCTATTTACTTCTTTTTCAATTGATGGCAGCAACTTAGGATTAATCCTTCTCAGTTTCTGGCGAAATGGCTTTTGATTAGGTTTGATCAGAATGGTGTGTTGAATGATACTCTTGTCATAAACTTTCAGATCTGAATAGTCCCAAGAAAATACATCAGAAAATTATTTCATTAAGGCTATGTACTTACTTTTCATTACAGAAGATAAGGACTTTGGTGTTTTGACCATCTTAGTCTTGTCAGCTGCGCCAATGTTAACATCTTCAACACCTTTTTCTGTGGGAACCAAGGTGGGCTTTTTGGAAACATCGTCACGATCAAACAACTCTTCCAAAGGTACCAAGCCTCTTGGAATGTTGTTGTCCTTCAGCTGCAATATTTCAATCTCAGCTGATTGAATGTCTAGATCATTCATATTGGATGTATCATCAATGCAAGAATTATGAAATTCTCCTTCCAATTGTAGAAAATTGTCGATTTGTTTATCGTCCCAAAACACTTGCCAAAATCTCATATTATCAGGGATAGCTAGACTGTATTTGAGATGGATAGAATATTTCTAATTAGAGTGAATAGGAATCTTCGCCATATTAACTACAATAAAAAGAGATTCAGCTATCACATTCTGAGTTCTAGGAATAAGAGACAAAGTATATTTTGTAAAAGTTTTGAGGATGTCAAGTATAGCATTGCGATAAGCTCTCATTCTTGGATGCTTGGCCTGGTATTCCCCTTTAACTTGTTTGATTACTAACTCGGAGTCGCCATAAACAGAAATTTTCTTTGCTCCCAACTTCTTCAGAATTTTGAGGCCAGCAATCAATGCCTCATACTCCGCCTCATTGTTTGAGCATTCAAAAGCTAACTTGTAAGAACTCATTCTTACATTGCGAGGAATTTTACATGACTGATGTAATGGACCATGAATCCAAACACCAATCCCAGCTCCTTCTCTTCCTAATGCACCATCAAACTCCATGGTCCAAAGACCATTTTCTTCATCCAGAAAAAGGATTTCTAAAGGTTGAACTGTCTGATCTTTTGGAGGATGGCTGGTTGTCTCAAGACACTCTGTTTTTTGCACTATCTCAGCAATCTCTTCAAGAGGGTTTGTTGGCTGCAAACACCTTTCATCCATCTCTTTCCCTTCAGTTGTGATAACTTTCTGTGTGTTGCTTATAATCCTTGGAAATTCTGAAATTTGTACAAGCTGACTTTCATCATCAGTTGAATTCATATCACTATATAAAATGAAAGAGTCGATATCAATATGCATAGCATGTATAGGATGATTGATGGCTTTTCCTTAATGTTGATCATGAATTTCATTTTCTTTTCCCGATAGAGTTTCCTGAGCTAACCAAATACTGGGATAGTGGCATATGAAAAGTCAAGCTGTAGAGTGCCTTTTATTTTTGCTCCCCAAGACCTTGAAAGAAACATACCAAACCTAGGAGGAATATCAACAACTACTACATCCATCAACACATTCTTGGCCAGAATTTGGTCCAAGGACACTACCAAGTCTTTAATGAGGCCAAGACATTTCACTCTACCCAAATCAAAAGAATAGAGGTCATGATAAGGTCGGGTGATACTCAGTCCTAGTTTTTCCATGATGACTTTGGGCATAAGATTATGTGAGGCACCAGAATCTAGCATGGCGTTATGGAGGATAAAGTCATGAAGTTTGAGACTGAGATAAAAAGGTGGAATTTCACTATCTTCAGGACTTCCTTCTAAGGCTAGACCAAAAAGGATTGTTGGCTCATCATCAGCCACATTCACAGTATTTGACATCTGGTCAACCTTAAGCATTTTTGCAATCTGAAATTTATATTTGTCATTCTTCACTAATTCAGTGAGAGGAATTGAAAATTTTGACTTACAAATTTCATTTTCCAAACTAAAAATATTAGATTTCTTTTCTACCTCCTTTGCAGCGATATCCTTCTTTTCAATCTACCCTTTAGCTTGAGATTCCTTCTTGTGACTTTCACTTTGAAACTCCTTGTCCTTTCTCACATTTCTGGTAGATGCCTCATTTGTTTTGTCCCAACTCAGTATAACAGCTTTTTTTTCTTTATTCTAATTCGGAGGAACTGCTTCTTTGCTTGGTATGTCTTTCTGTAGATTTTGCCTCTTCTAGTTCAATGTAATAGATACATTTTTGTTCCTCAAGTTGTATTGCTTTTGCAGATGACTAAGAGCATTCTGATATCCTCTTTGGTATTCTTCAGTTTGAACAGCCCATAGATCGTCACTTGCAAGTACAAGTTGTTGATCACTTGGTATGAAAGAATCTTCAGAAAACTGATCTTCTTCTGTCAAAAAGGTAGGCAGCTCATCTTCTTCAAAGAAGTGATTTTCTTCCACAATCTCTTCTTCATCTTCTTCCTGGACTTCAGTATAATTTTGCTGAAATGGCGCTCTTACTTGTCCTTGATGATCTTGATTTCACTACTCTTTCTATCTATTTCTAAATTGTTGTTGTTGTTGGCCACGAAAGTTTGGATTCCTCACTGAAGGCTTCGCTTGTCGATCAGTTATGGATTTTCTATCCATCATTATCTCCATGTTTTTTATTAGAGTGTCAAGATTTACATCTAAAGATGATGAAGGTTCTTCTTTAAACACAACTTTCTTCTTAGTCCTCTCAGGCTTTGATTTAGACTTCTTGATAAGCAGGTTGGCTTTGACACTCACTGCATTTCGTTGCATTTCTTCAAGAGTAGCAGGGTCTCTCTCTTTGAGATGATATGCCATGTCTGGTTCAAAGGCATTGGGATAATGGAGAAGTGCTAGACTAGGTGGAGGCTTTATATCATCAGGAATACAATTGTATACCAAACTGAATCTTGTGTAAATTCTTGAGCTGTCTCATTTTCATTTCTTTTCATTGAGTTATACTTAGCCAATATCTGTAATGGATTCTTCTTCTCTTTCCAACAAGCTAGAAACAACTCAATCAACCTCTGTGAGTTATTGACAAAATTAGAAGCTAGGCTACAAAACCACTTCTTCACATCTCCTGAAAAGCTTTGAGCTATGATTCTCATCTTAGCATCATCTTCATCAATTTCTTCCAAGTCAATAAAATCTATCAATTTATCAACATGATGTTGAGCTATGATTTCTAAACTCCCATCAAATAGAGGAAGTCTTTGACCATAATTCTGAGGTAAAGCAGCAAGTTGAGCAGGTAGTATGAGGGACGCAAATCCTACCATGATTGTTGGAGGCAGTGGAGGTACTACAATCGGTTGTGTAGGTAAATATGATGATACTGATGGAGGTGGTGGAAGAAAGGATGAGGTGGCTAAGGTACTTGGAGATGTAATAGAGGTACTTGGAGGTGTAGTGGATGTATTTGGGGGTGTAGTGGATGTATTTGGGGGTGTAGTGGAGGATGAGACAACAGTTAAGTATTCAAGTTGATACTGAATGTAGGCTTTTTCAGTAGTAATTTGGAGCTGGTCAGCAAGACTTTGAAGTTTGTCAAAATTCAACCACAACTTGTGATCAACTCTAGCAGATAGAGATTCTGAAGAATGAGAATGAGATTCAAATTGAATAGGTTCAGATATTACTTCAGAAATGCAAGATTCAGATTTTGACCTTGAAAGGGACAACTCTAACTGAGTATCAAAAGGAAGCTACTCAAAAGCAAATAGATTTCTAGGTAGAGAAGTTGTTCTTTTAATTTTCAAACTGTACTTTTAGCGAAAGGTAATTTAAGTTTTCTGAGCAGTTTTTCAGGATCTTCAACAATAAAAGGTGGATTTGGGTCATGATTTGACCTGGTATATCTTTTAGAAGCTATAATTTTGTCTCACCTTAAGATTAATGAAATTTGTAAAATCAACCTATGTTTGGATACTGGAAACTTTCAACTACAAAGCCAGTTCTCTTGAAAGCTCTAAGATATCTCTCAGGAATGATTTATCATTCTTTTCCCCGGCAACGGTGCCAAAAATGTTAGCCTCTACAATTTCCTAGGCTGAGGAGGAGATCGAAAGAGTTAACCTCGGACCACTTTTAGCTTAGTAGCTAGCCCTACTGAGCCCGAGAGGGATCTCTTAAATTTTTTATCAATGAATAACTTTAAAGAAAAAAGTTTTTAGGCTAGATATGCATGTTCGTTTATGTCCTTTTGAATTTGATGTTTTAGGGTTTGTTGGACTAGGGTTTAGAGCTAGTGATTAGGTCTAGGCTTTAGGAATACAGGAACAAGCATAGAAAGGAGCTAGGTATCAAAAGGCTATGGTGTACTTGAAACATTTTCAATGTAGTATATATTATAAAGTAGTGAAGAGATTAATGAGCATATGTTGGTATGAGTTCATTAGCTTTTAGAAGAAATAAACACAACTATGAACACCACATAAACAAAGCTTGAAATCAAGAATCTTGTCTATTTTAATGCAAGGTAATTCATAGAAAGAAGACAAATCATGTGAAGAAAGATGATTTAGCCATTAGAAACTGATAGAAATATTGAACAAACACCATACACTCACAGAACTAGAGTTCCTGAAAAATAGTTGCAACTACTCCTGTATTAGCTGAAAAGATCATAACATACAAGCCTCCTCCACAAAAGTCCAACCCTTCTCTCTGAATGATAAATAGTACATATAGACTCAATTGAACCACTTACCCACCTTCAAGAGTTGAATTCCTAGGTGGTGGAACTAATTTCAAGATTCTCTCAACCAACAGGTGAGGGTGAGAAGGTCAAATACAAACACTTCTTGTAGACTTTGATTTTTATTATACTTCCTTAATGAGGCCTATTAAACATCAAAAAACCCTATCATGTGAATTTATTCATGCCTACATCATATAACTTCGAACAAGTTCAATTACATCAAGATTTTTTACTTTGACCAAGTCAAACTGGAAACTAGGAAATTTACATAGTGAAATTTAAAATAAAAAACACAGGAAATTGCAGAAGCACGACACCGACTTTGAGCCAACTTTAAGGTGCCTTCCGGAGGTCCAAATGAAGATCTGATAGAATGGTCAACTATATTTTCAATTCTAGTTTCCAGAACACCTTGAATTTGTGAAAATGACCCATGGTAAGGCCTTCAAAAATGCAATCTCCCAAGGTCGCTCCAGAAGCGCAACACATATCAAAAAGAGGTCCAAAAAGCTTATTTTTGGCCACGTTTTCCCTTTTTTCTCAAAATTTAGGCCCCCTCTAGAAAATCTAAAGAAATTGGTTTTGAGAGAATGCCAAGGGATTTCCAAAAATGCAATCCATTCTTCATTTGGGTGCCTGAGGAAAAAGCACAACGCCTGTGACTGGCCAAATTTCTGCATAAGGCACTAAAATTTCCAAAAAACCAAAAATGATCAGAATTTCTTCAAAATTGGTCAAGAGCTATAAAATGAGGTATATTAAGCCCTCATGGATGCTTCATCAAGCATCTCCAAGTTTCCTTTATCATTTTGGTCTTTTAGGGCTTCTTTGAGCTTGTTTTCAAGTTGTTTGACCTTGACATTGCAAATCATATTTTGGGCCTAGTAGTGACATGTCATGTGCCTTAGTAGCTGATTTTATCTATTGGCCTTGTTTAGAATATTCTCCAAGTGATCATTCACCTTGTCTAACCAGTACTCTCTGTCTTGATTGACTTCTAAGACAATTTTGTCTTCTAACTCTAGTCCCTCATCCAGTAAGATGTGGTGTTGCTCCTCTTTTAATGCCTTCTTAAGCCCTTTGGTTATTGGCCGCTTTCTCTTACCTTGTTATGGAGTTCCTTCAGGCTCATTGATTTCCAAGACTTCTTTTCCCTTGCGTGCTTGTTGCAATAATTTAGCTTGCCCCTTTTCCATGATTAGTTGTTTTGCCTTCAGTTGACTATTTTCTTGTTCTAAGAATGAAATGACAAATCTTGCCCTTTCCATGTTATCCATGAGTTCTCTGATCTGAGAATCCTTCTCTTTGATGATATGCTACATGTTTTAAGGCTTTTTTTTTGCTTCTAAGTCATCCAACTCAAACTCATTCTCAACCAAATCTTTATCTTGCACTGGTGGTCCCTATTTTGTTGATATAGAAGGCTTGGCCCCTTTCTCACCATGAGAAGCAAACACAAGCATCTTTCCTCTTTTGGACATCCTAGTCACCTCAGGTTTAGGTGCTTTAGAAATTTCCAATGATCTTCTTGAGGACCCAATCTCCATTTGTTGTGTTGGCATGTTAGAATGTTGAACTACCACATTAGATTCATGCCATTTCAAAACTGTCTCCAAGAAAGTTTCCCATGTCATATTCTTCTCTGCAAGTTGATGAAGCACTACACTCTTGATCAGACTATGATGAAAGAGACTAGGATAGTGTTCTTTGTTCTTCACCTGTACCTTCTCTAACATCTTGGAAAGGCTCCTGCATAGATAATTGCACATGTTTAGAGGTTTCTGAGTTGTAAAGTGCATTAGAATCTAGATGTGATATGCATATAGTCTAGAGAACCTTCCTTCACATGTGAATAATTTCATGATAACTTTCATCAATGGAGCATACTTCTCCAACAAGTACCTAAAAGGCATGATATGAGTATGGGTTTCCCTGTATGGTGTTTTCAAGAAAGATCTATAATGTAAAAGATCTAGGTTTATCCCCTTGAACCAGTATTCACCATGATCTGGTATCCTCGTAGAAAGTGAAATAGAAGCCACTGAAAATGTGAACTTAACACCAGAAATAATGGCACTTTCACCTTTCAAATGAGTAGCAACCTAATCTGTCAATTGCTCATGGAAACCTACTTCACACACCCTTTTGCAAAAATCTAGACAATTGACATCTTCAAAGCACTATTTGATAAAGGGTGATGAATTGATCTCATTGCAGTTGGATGGTTCATATCTAATCATTTTTCCTCCCTTGTGGCGTTTCTTCCTTTTTGGTGAAGAGTCTCCTTCCATGATGACAGAAACCCTAGCAGCAGAAAAATGAGAAAAAATAGTGAGGGATGAGTGAAAAATGAAATGATGGGTAGGTTGAGTGGAAAAAATGGCAAGGGGAATTGTAGGAGGTTGATATGGAATATGAACAAATTATGAACATGAAAGGAGGTGAAGTGAAGGAATGGTATATTTTTGAAAAAGGAAAAGCAAGGTTTCTAGGAAAATTGTCTAAATTCCATAGGAATGAGCTACGGTTTCATTTTTGGTGAAGTAATTTAGTTGTTTGTAGTTAGTTCAGTGGTTCAAGATGTATATTAAACATGTGTAGAGGTGTAGTATGAGGTTTTACATGTTTAAACTTATGAAAACTAGATGACCATCATCAACCCTAGCATCATTTCATGACAAATTCACTAGAAACCCTAAATGAAGAAATATTTAGCTTTGAATTCATCTTGCAAAATAAAAAGGTGAGTAAGATGATGTACTTACTTGTAGATGAGTCTAGGTTTGCAAGAAAAACAATTTGCAAGATTTAAATTTCGATTTGGGTGAGTTTTGGGCGATTTTGAGTTGCTCTAGCACAAGCACAGTGTAGTCTTTGTAAGTGCATCACAGTGTCCAGAAGCGCAATGCTGGCCTCAGAAGCGTAGCGCAATCTCTGGAAGCGCAGTGCCTGGAGTTTTTTGCTAATTTTTCCTAAAACCCGAGTTTTTCTCACCAATGGGAGGGAGAGCTCGATGCACAAGGAAGAATAAGAGGCAATAAAATGAGTTTGGGGCTTTTTGGTTTATATAGGCAAGTTAATTTCCTCTTTGAAAAGAAATGGGCCCCACAAACCTTTTGAAAAACTGATTTTTCACCTTTAAAACTGAGTCACCTTAGAAAGCTGAAACCTGGGTTGTATTTTCACTTTTTGAACACTGGAACTTCTTCTCCTGGAGCCTTTCAAACTAAAATCATGATGAACTTGTGAAAACTCAACAAGTTAATGTCAAAGAGCTGCTTGTCATGCTTTATTCAATGTTGGATTTACACATGATAATGATGGACCTTGAAAACCATAATGACCTAATGAAAAAAAACCTGAAACTGAATGGAATGATGATGATGACTGATATAAGGAAAACTTGCTTTTATTATGACACCTTCATCTGAATGAGATAAGTGACCAGCATATGTGACTTTCCCAAAAGACTAAACTCATTCCTAGACCAACTAAACAATAACCAAATTTTACTCTCTAAACCTAGTGACATGGTAAAATTTGATTTTGGGACCCCCTCAAAGACTTGGTAAAAGTATATTTGATCACTGGTGACAAGCAAAGAAGACTGACATTAACACCTAGAAGGTGGCTGGCACATTTGTTAAACCAAATGGCATTACCTTAAACACATAGTGCCCTTCGTGACTTCTAAATGCAATATTTTTTACGTCTTCTAATCTCACTTGAATTTGATAGTAACCAGATCTCAAATCTAATTTTGAGACACATTTTGTGCCATGGAGCTTGTCTAGCATCTCATCAATGAATGGAATCATAAATTTATGTTTACTATTAATTTTTTTTAATCCTCTGTAATCTATACAGAACTGGAAAGATCCATCTTTCTTCCTAACCAATATTGGTGTAGTGTATGGACTTCTATTTTTCTTAATGACTCCATGCTTTAACAGATCTTGTATTAATCGTTATATTTCCTTATGATAATGTGGTTAGAGATATGGCTTTACATTTACTTGTGTTGAATCTGGTTTGACTTCAATGATATGTTCAATTTTCCTTTCAGGGGGAAATTTCATCGGTAGATCTTGAAAAACCTTCTGATATTTCTAGATTAGGGATGAAACTTCAAACTTTTGGTGAACCCCTTCCATCAATAATAACTCTAATTGTTGACATTGTGCAATGAAGACTGGGGCTCCCTTGCGAATAAGCTTTTTCATTTGCTAATAATAAATGACTTGGGTAGGTGGGGCTTGGAACCCGAACAACTTATACTTCCTTCCATCCATTTTGAACTTAATGAATTGTTTTTGGTGATTTTTCGAATACGTCCCTAGTGTTTGCAACCATTGTACTCCTAAGACGGCGTCTACTCCTCCTAAAGGGACCATATAAAAACTGGACTCCATTTCATATTCATTCAGTTGCATTTTAAATTTTTGTCACTTTCCTACTCCATCTATTTGTTTTCCATCTGCCACCATAACTTTTAAATATCCTACAGGGTAGGTAAAAAAGTTCAGTCTTTTTACGACATTGACATCTATAAATTTGTGCGTACTTTGTGAATCTATTAAAACGATAATATTTTGTTTCTTGATATGTCCTTTAAGCTTTAGTGTTTGTGGTTGAGCTATCCCTATGATGGCTGCCAGAGAAATTCGTGGCATATTCTCCTCTTTTGGATCTGGATTAGGGGTTTCGTTTTCTTCATCGAAGCTATCTTCTGAAGATTATTCTTCTTGTTATGCTTTGCAATTGTAATTTTTTTGCGTTTTGCATCTATGCCCTGAGGAATATTTGTCCCTAAATGTCCAACACTTGCCATCCCTTTTTCTTTCAACATTTGACTGTTGTTTTCCTCCATTGCGCATTAATGGTGGAACATACTTACCAGTGTTTTTTGAAGACAATTTACTTGACTTCCCTTTTAGGTAGTTGTTTGATTTTTCATTATTGGCATATGGCGCTTAATGGAGTTTATATTTTCACTCAATAATTATTGCTACATGTCTAGATTCTTCAATGGTTTGGCGTTTATATAGTTTTAATACTTCCCGAATATAATCCTTAAGGCCACATCGATACATTTTTAATAGCTCTTCATCTGAGAATCCCATTTTCCTTATAGCTAATTATTCACACTTGTGGGTGTATTCGCTTACCGATACCTTTTGTTTAAGTTGAACAAATTTTTCGTAAACATCGTCTTCTTCTTTGTCATGAAGCTTTTTTAGCAGGGCGTTTTTAAAATTTTCCCAATTGAATGAGCGAGTTGTACATTTGTTGGACCACCATATGAACCAATCATATGCTTCTACCTCCAGGTTGTTGGATGCAGTCATGACCTTCTCTTGTTCACCTACTGGCGAGTTTTCCCGAAAATGGCATCCATTTTATTTACCCATACAATGGTGCCTTTATGGTCCTTACCATCATAATGAGGTAATTCTCTTTTAATTTTAAGGTAGTATCTATCAAGAAACTTTGCATGGTACTAACTTGCTTCGAATTGTATATGCGGTATTCGTGGCTTTTCTTGCATCGACGGAAATTCATGACATGGAAAATTTTCGCCTTCCAAGTCTTTCGAATTTGCGTAGTGGAGGGACTAAAAGGTGGATTGGCTCCACCCATATACTGGCTCATCATGCTCTTTATTTCTTTGATATTCTCTACCATTTGGTCTTGGCCCTTCTCGAATTCATCATTCTTTCTTTTGACGTTTTCAAGGCACGTGTGCATTTTGTCAAGTTCTTCTTGAAATTTCTTCGAATTGTCATCATTATTCCCCATTTTGTTCTTCTTTTTCCTAGTAAACATTTTTTTATTAATTAATTTTATGTTATTTTATATAATAATTAAATAATTAAATTTATTTATTTATGTTAATTTAATTTATAAGGTAACCATAATGTAATGTTTATTGAGCCCGATTGTATATTAATTATGAAGTATCGAAATATATATATATATATATAGAGATATATCGACCAACCTTATACATAAACCGAACCTATACGAATTGCCGCCAAGGGTCACAATTCACAGTCGTTGACCCTTCGACCTAGGTTATGATGCTTGGGGGGGGACGGCAACGGTTTTTTTTTTTAACTATGTATGAGTTTGTAAGACAACGAGAAGGAACGGTGATGAGAATGTCAAGGAAGAGGTGAAATAGTGTTTGGAGGAGTTGGTGATTGCGTAGAGTGAGTTGGATGTCGACGGGTTTATGTGGACCTAGCAGTCACAGTCCCGAAATGCAAGAGGTTTGAATTGACTTTTGTTGAGTGGCAGAAACACAATGATTTCTACGGGTGGAGAGACATGATGGCTGCGTTGATGGACACGATGGTTTGACAAGTTGGGAATGGTAGTGGCTTGGTCAGACAAAACGTATTGCAGACCATAACAAAACAACAAAAATACAATGGAACAATGGAATGCAGGAAAATAAGGGTGTCAAGAGAATAATGTAGGGGCTTGGTGTATGTAATGGAACAACAGTTAGGGAAATCAAGCAACAGTGGAAACACAAAGAGAGTGGATGTCAGGAGTGGTCAGGCAGTGAACTGTGCAGTTACCATCCGAGGAACTCGAACTACTCAGATGCCACTGGAACACTTAAATTGTTCGCTCACGTTCACAATGCTCATAAACATTGATGTTTTTTAAAAACACACACACATATCAAATAATGGATGATGATGTTACAAGGCTAGGGCAGTTCTCCTTTATAGGAGTTGACTGGCCATGAGCCTATGGCCATGAGCCTAAAGACACGTCTTTTGACTAATGCCTCTTCAAAACTAATAGAGTAACTTAATTTAATTTATTTACTAATTATTAATTAATATTTATTTATTATTGTTTTAATATTTCATCATTTATCTATATATATATATATATATATCTATATCTATATATATATAGATATATATATGAATATTTAATTCATAACAGAGATGGCTTCTGAAGCTCGAAATAAGAAATCATGGCATGATGAATCAATTTCTAAAATTGGGAAAAGATAATCTATATTGCGAAGCTATTGAAGAAGTATTGGAAAGAGGAAATGCAAATCCTTGGACACTACGATTAAATTGGCAACCGATAGTTGATTTAATCATTTTGAACATCCGTCTGTGTATATACATGATATGCATAGAACCTAAGTCCATTCATGATTGAGTCGTTTCATACACATTTAGTTGCCACCAAGCATCCTTCGAGATATTTGCATGAGATGATCTATTCTTGGTATGAAATATTATTCCTATGATATATGGTTGTATGGATATGATGATGTTGATCAAGATCATTATTAATGAGATGAGCACATATGAGTGCTACCTTAGTATGAGATCTACTATGATGAGAGGTATGTAGCACGACCAAGGTTGAGTACGATGTTTCTAGCATAACTAACTATGAAGTAGGATGAAGAAGCGTTTGAAGAGATGTTTGAGAAGGTTTTGAATATGACATAGATACCTTGTGATGACATAGAGAGGTAGAGAATCCCATATACATAGTTGGGACTGAGATACTTTAATATATTGAGATAGTGCAGTTTTACAAGACAAGCCTTGGCTTGTGTTTGACACCACCTTGAGAGGGAGGATGATTATGTTCTAACATGATATTTGATTTGATTTCATGTGTGAATGGGAGACAGTTGTTATCTATACATGATGATTACCTGATACAAGTATGTTGAGAGAAGCATTGATCAAGGACACTAAGCCAAGCTCTTCCTCTCTTATTTGATCTCCCAGGGTATGGAATTGAGATAGAGGGATTGTTACACTAAAAAATGTCACCTTGACTACTTACAGTTAGTATGGCTCAAATCAACAGTCATGCTACCCTCTTAGGCAAGTCTCATGCCTCTGTTATCCATCTCAAACTCAAAGAAGAGAGAAAGTCTTGTAAAAATCATGTTTATCTCTGGGTCGCAGGTTCTCTCTAGTCTTACCTGCGGGGACGCTGACCATGTTCACAAAATCTGCGTCTATGGACGCTCTGTATGTTAAGGGACAGGTGCGTCCCTCTGTAAAAGGCAAAATGCGCGAGTTTTATCTTGAAAAAGTTACTTGTGGTTACTTCTAGAACATTCTAGAGGTCGGTTTGATGAAATGGATGCGCCTCCAGTTGGTTCATGTATCTCTATAAAGGGGGAACTTATCCCATCAATAAGGGAGCTATCCCACCCATAGAGGGGGATGATCCCATTGATAGTGGACCTGAATAACCTCTTTACAGCACTATAAATAAAGGCATTGAGCCAGAAGGAGAGGAGGTTGGAGCTATATATTTTCTTTGGGTAAATGCTGCAGGATTTAGGTCTTCCATTAGAGCCTTTGTGAGGAGAGATTGTCTTCACTTGATTCTACTTGGGAGAGGGTGAGCTTTGTCAAAGTAGAGGAAAACCCTTGATGGACCCTGGGAGGAACTTGCACAACACCAAGGCCAGGTTGTAAGAGTTTCTTTGTTTCGTTATTAATACAAACTGGTTTATTTTTCTCAATAGCTTGTGTTAATGAGTTATTTCATGTGTTCCTTGGTCTGCATGTTGAATATATGTTTTATTATATGAAATGCAAGTGCTTGGTAATTGTTTGATTGTTTGTGGTTGCAGGAACTGACTTGAAGGAGGAGCTCATCCGGATCGTCAAGAACGGACTTCAACAACAGCGTTTTGGAATAAGGTAAGCCTAAACACTTGTAGTTTTCATGTTGTAAAAGGTGTATTTAGAGAAAGATCACTCCATTTTGTCTTGTTTGTCATTAGAATGTCTTAGACTTCTAGGAAGGTCAGTCGTGTCCGCACCCTTGACAGATTCCGTGTGACAAATTGGCGACTCCACTGGGGATAGATTCCATTGATGAGAAAAGTCTTTTCCTTTATGTGAACTTTGCTTTGAGAAAATTGGTTTATTTTTCTGGTTTTGGCTCTGTGATTCTGTCTCTGGGTGGGTTAGCTTAGGATTAGTTTTATTTTGGTTTTTCTTGAGTTTTTCAGATGGACGCACCCTCTGAGTGCTGCACAGTGCGTCCCTGGACGCACTTTTGCTGCGTGCACAGAGCGGGCCCGCACCTATGCTAACGGGTTGCCTGCGTCCCCTGCCAAAATTTGAGAAAATTCCATTTTTTGCCTTTTTGGCTCTTAGATTTTGTTTTTTCTTAGTTTTTTCTGCCCAGATTCATTAGTCCCTTGTCCAGAATCTTCACCTAAGCTTGTTCCTGCTCTTAGCTTTCATCAATTGGGTGTTTTGAGTCTCTTTCTTGAGAAATCCTTGATTTGATTTCCTTTGATCATTACTTGGAGGTTTGTCTCAGTCTTTTCACAATTTTGCATCTTTTTGCTTTTGTTTTTGCAAAAAAAATTTCCCCCTCATTCGCCGGGGGGGGCTAAATTGTGTATGAGTGTTAATCGCCTTTGAGTGTTTTTATGTTTTGATCTTTGGAACTCTCACCCAATTTTCTCAATTTGCACTTGATTGGTTCTTAGATCACATTAGAATCGTCTTGTGTTTGAGAATTCATTTGCATAGATCACATTTGCACAATTAGAATTCTCATTTTCAGAATATTATTGAAAAATGTGCATAGATTACATTTGCATACTTTTCGAGTGAATTGTGCTTAGATTACAATTGCATAGTTTACATTCTGAAAAATCAATCGTAGATTTAGATCAGCTTTCTTTGATTTGAATTTACACAAAAATAAAAATAAAAAAATGGTTTGGAATTGATTTGCATTAGTTTTTCTTGATAAAATTAGTGCATTAGAGAATTTGTTTTATTTTCTCTTAGTGATCAATTTTTGCATTGTTGGAAGTGAATGGAAACTCTCTCCTTACTTTAGTTAGGATTCATCGAATTGAAACGATTACATTATCATATTCGATTGCATTCAGTTGAGTCGGGTCATAACACCATTGGTTTCATCTCCATTTATCCATTTGAGTAATAACAGCCTTAATAACACAGCGCTTAATTAAAATTCATCTAGTAATTTTTACATTTCTAGGGTTCTGAAGCACCAACATAGCTTAGGCTAGTGTCTTGGAGTAGGTGAGTACTTAACTCTCCAAGACAGTAAAACCAAACAAGTAGTCGATCTTGTGATAGAATCAAATCCAATTGTTACATTTACACTCTGGGAAAGCTCCTCTTAAAGGAGAAGCACGAGCTCGTGTCCGAACCAGTGAGGGGATCATTCCCCCCTCGTTGGGAACGACGCCAGACAGTACGTATTAAAAACGGTAAACCTCGGATTAACCATTGTCGAGGAGCCAGGGATCACTTATCGGTAAACCTTGGATTACTGTCAAGGAGCCGGTAAGGGGATTGAGCTTGCTACTCTGCCCTTGCGTGCTGTCGGAGTTTAGACTGTTCCCCCAGGTGTACTTGTGGCCGTTGGTAACCATAGTGACCATAATCTCTAGGATTCTACCCAAGGTGACGGTGGAGGGAAGGTCCCACTGTACCTGGAGCAGACGTCGGCTATACTCACTTGGATTTTCTGGGGGGTTCACTTCACTCGAGACGGTTAAAGTGGAGGAACTTGGTCCGGTCTATTCATTAAGCAGGTTGCCGGGGTAACTGTTCCACCCGCCATTTCTGTACTGAATTCTGCGAGGTTGGGCTTCATCACCAACTAGTGTTTTCGGTCCGGAGAGCTTACTGTTTGTGTGTGGTTTGACTCCTAGATTTGATAGCGCGTGTTAATTTGTTTGTTTTTACTTTTAGAGACCATAGGTGTGAATTGTGAATTTTAGTTGTTAAGTGTGAATTGTGAATTGTTAATTTTAGTTTTAAATTGTTAATAAAATTCACTGAAGTTGAATATAATGGCAAATGTTCCGGAATTTATCAACCTAGGAACCCCTCCTAATGAGAATCCTAGTACTTTTCCTTACTTTGGAAATGTTGGTCCTCCTTATATGGCTACTTTGTCATTACCTGGATTTACAATAGGTTTACCGATATGGTTATTTTCAACTTCGTTGGCCCAAAATACACCAATTGTTCCATCTCAACCGGATGCTTCACCTCAACAAAGTTCACCATCTCAACATCACCAACCTTCTGTTGACCCTTTACCTTCTTCGCCTAATCTTTCTTCCTCCATTTCTTCCTCTTCGCCTGGTAAAAGCCTTGATGTTAGTAACCAGGAGGCTAAGAAGAAGAAGAAAGGGAAGAAGAAGAAGAAGAAGAAGAAGCAAGATAAGAAAGAAGTCAACCAACCAACCATGGCTGTAAGCGTTAGTTGTGTTGAGGAAAATTCCGACATGCATCGTAAACCCAAATACCCTTGCAGGCTTTGTAAGGGTGACCACTTCCTTGTCAATTGTCCTGGTATTCCAAAGGTCTTGGAAGTATGGTCAGAAAAATCTCATCAACTTTCCATTGATCCATCAACCAGTGATAGTCAGGTTCCTGGGAAAAAGGGTAAAGTTAGGTTTCCTTGTAAGTTATGCAAAGGGAGTCATCAAACTCACATTTGCCCTCACATGGATGAAGCCTCAACATTGTTGGAAAACCTTACTGTTCCACAGCAAGAATTTCCAACTGGTTACCGTAAACTTTCTCCCAACCTACCGTCAACTGACGGAGTGATTGATCAAATTTCAAGTATAGTCGATCACACTCTCCCATTGAAGAGTGAAACTCATGTCACTCAGGTTGATGATCCATTAGTTGATCAAGTGGTCGATTCAATTTCACATTCAGTCGATCCCACTTTCCCTTTGGAGAGTGAACTTCATACCGCTCAGGTTCTTCTTGTTACATCAGATTCTTTTATGCCGGGGGGCATTTCACCTGTTTCTACAGAACCCCCTCCAAGTACTGAGGTCTTTTCCTTTGATTGGAATAGACTGACAGAACCTCGTCTTCCTTCCTCCATCCCTTTCCAAATCATTGTCAAGGCTGGTGGTAGGGACATACATCGTACTCAGGTAGATGAAGGTGCTTCTGTTAGTATTTTATCCTCAGCTGTTTGGAAAGCTTTGGGTTCCCCTCAGCTTGCGCCTATTACGCAGAATCTGAAAGCTTTTAACAGAACAATTAGTGAACCTTTAGGGATCCTTCCTAAGTTTTCTATTACCTTGGAAGGTAAAACTGTTTGTGTTGATCTTATGGTAGTTCGAGGTCCCTTGGATTTCAATTTACTCCTTGGGCGAGACTATGTTTATGCAATGAAAGCTGTCGTATCGACACTCTTTCGCGTGATGTCTTTCCCTCACAATGGCAGTATTGTGACTGTAGACCAGCTTTCGTTCCCTAGTCTTTTTTCAACTACCAATAATATGACACCCCTAAATGTTCCTGATTCTAAAGTGGTATCTACCCTGCCACGGGTTAATTATGTGGCAACCGGTCCCATGATTTCAGTTACCGATGTAAGTGAGCCTCTCACTGTTTGCTCATCTTCCTTTGATTTAGCTCCGGTAATTGACATGGAAAACTCTATGGGATTACTTGAACACGATGTTCTTATCCCTTTTGAGTCTCTTGACATGTGTTCCTTTCCCAGAAGTATTCTTCCTTCTGATGAAGACCTCTTGGAAGCCATGATCAAGGTGTGTCCATTGACATGTCTTTCTTCCTCTTGGAAGCCATGATCAAGGAGTAACGAGGATAGTTTGTTCCTCTCTCAACCTCGTTAAAAAATGAAATTGGATGTTACGGGGATAGTTTTGTTCTTGTGTCAACCTCGTTAAAAAATGAAACAGGGGGTGTGAGGAAAGTTCCTTTTACTGTGTCAACCTCGTTAAAAAATGAATCAGTATGTACGAGGATAGTTTTCTTTTCCTGTATCAACCTCGTTAAAAAATGAAATAGGATGTGGTGAGGAAAGTTCCTTTTACTGTGTCAACCTCATTAAAAAATGAATCAGTGTGTACGAGGATAGTTTTTTCCTGTATCAACCTCGTTAAAAAATGAAATAGGCTAGCATGAGGACAGTTCTTTTACTGAGTCAACCTCTTTAAAAAATGAATCAGCTAGTTTTTAGGTCATATAGATAGTTAGAAATTAGGATGTAATGAGGAAAGTTCCTTTTACTGTGTCAACCTCGTTAAAAAATGAATCAGTGTGTACGAGGAAAGTTCCTTTTACTGAGTCAACCTTGTTAAAAAATGAATCAGGTATGAGGATAGTTCTTTTCTTGTGTCAACCTCTTTAAAAATGAAACAACTCCCTTTTCAAGTTAAATATTGAAAGTAAACCTTCATTTCATCCAGCCGGTTGAATGCAATGAAGCCTGGGGGGCATGTACCTCATTTCGCATCATTATGCTGGGGGCATGCGAACTTTTTGAGCATAGTTCCTTGTCTTGTGTCAAGCTCGTTAAAAAATGAAACAAGGGTAGGTTAAGTAGGTAGATTGTAGAGAGTAGTCATGAGCATAGTTCTTTGTCTTGTGTCAAGCTCGTTAAAAAATGAATCAAGGTTTTTAGAGCACAGTTCCTTGTCTTGTGTCAAGCTCGTTAAAAAATGAATCAAGGTTTTTTAGAGCATAGTTCCTTGTCTTGTGTCAAGCTCATTAAAAAATGAATCAAGGTTTTTAGAGCATAGTTCCTTGTCTTGTGTCAAGCTCGTTAAAAAATGAATCAAGGTTTTTAGAGTTAAATTTTTGTTAGGTAGATTGTAGAAAGTAGTTATGAGCATAGTTCCTTGTCTTGTGTCAAGCTCACTAAAAAATGAAACAACTCCCACAAGTCTTTCCAAGATCTTGAAAGTAAAGCTTCATTCCATCCACCTCATTGAATGCAATGAAGCTTGGGGGGCATGTACCTTGCTTTGCATCATTATGCCGGGGGCATGTGAACTTTTAACAAGCATAGTTTTTCGTTTCAAGCTTGTGTAAACATGAAACCGAATCCGAGCATAGTTCTTTTCCTGTGTCAAGCTCGTTAAAAAATGAAACAAATCCTCCTCTACTTGAGTCGAGAGATTGACTAGATCTCGTAAATGTTAAGTTGTATATTTAGGTTAGTTGTTTCGGTGTTTTGCATAATTTTCTTACAGTTTTAGGTCAAAGTCTTTTAAATGATCTCGTCACTAAACCTTCATTTCATCCAAATGGTTGAATGAAATGAAGCTAGGGGGGCATGCACTCTAGCAGTTATGCTTAGGGGGCATCAAGCACAGTTTTATCTCTGTTTCAAGCTTGTGTAAAAATGAAACTAATTTGAAGCATAGTTTTTATCTGTTTCAAGCTTTTGTAAAAATGAAACCTATCTTGAGTCAATTTCAGTTATTTTCAAGACTCGTTAAACTCATGAAAATCCCGAGATTATTTTGCTATTTTTCATTCTCGTAAAACAAATGAAAATGCCGAGTTCTTTCCGTCTTTTCCTGCTCGTAAATTAAATTGAAAGTCGGCTATATGAGTACATTTTTATCATTTTTTCGAACTCGTTAAAACTTACGAAAAAGTGAAACCTTGGAGTTCTCTTTTAAGCCCTTTTCAGACTCCTAAAATATGAAAAGATTGCCGAGCTTTTCTTTTACACTCGTTAAAACGGAACTAAAAGACGGTCCCCTTATAGCTCTTTTCTGACCGTAAAATCAGGAAAAGATTGCCGGGTTTTTGTCGTTTCAAACTCGATACGGAAATAAAACGACGTGTCCTTGATCGCTTTTTACTTTTCAGGTCAGTGGCACTAATTATGAAAGTACTCCTTGGTCGCAAGATCAAGCGGTTCCCCCAGGTATTATTTTATACTTTTTCGGGCTTGAGGGACACAAATATACGAAAAAGTTCAACGTGGAGTCTCCTTTAGTTTTTTCAGACTCTCTAAAATTGAAAAATGCCGAGTTTCTCCTATACTGGGCTCGTTAAACTTTTACAGTAGAGGACCTGTTCAATTACAAACAGGAACGAACCACTCCTCCCTAGGGTTCGAATTTAAACTAGGTTGGACTCGTCCGAAGGATGAGCTTATAATCAAGCATATGTTATCCTCCTCAAGCTTGTTAAAAATAAAGAGGTACTTGCCAGAAATGGTGGGGGAAAAGAGAGAAGAATGAACCTGTTTGTCACCATTTGTCTCAGAAGAAACTTTATTACCACTCTTGAACACGACACTTTTCATTCACCTGGGTTGGGAAATCTTTTACCTCACAGTTGACCAAATCACTTTGAAAGTCTTTAACCGGGTTCCGGGAATTAACTTTGAGTTATTCGCCACCAAGCCATCTGTTGTGTCGTTATGTGTTCAAGAGGTCTGCAAGCAAAAACTTTCATCTGCAAAATACTTGTCATCCATTTGACCATCCCTGAGTCAGTCCTTACAGCAACATTTCTTCAACTTGAACAATGATTTCGTGTTGCGGGCTTGCCTGCAACGGGTCGCTTTCTATCGACATCGACACATTATCTAGAAAGATGACTTAGGAATCGACAGTACCTTGAAGTCTGCATGCATCAATGGCAGGTTTCTCGCCTTTGACGTCAGTTTACATCATTGACTTTCGATCAGAGGATTCCGTGAAGTGTTCGACATCAAAACATCTATTCACATTTCACGGGTTGTGCTTGGTACTTTGAGAACCATTGACATTACTGGTGGTTTCTCTCACGCTTGTTAACAGTTTACATCATTGACTGGTAATCAAGTGGTTTCTACCATGTTCGACATCGAATCATTTAATCACATGGCTAGAATCGTACCAATTCGGGAAGTAGAAGTGAAGACCCTGGATCTAGTTTCTACCATCCAGGCTGCGAGGAGTTTTGTATTCATTATCTATGTAGACTAATCATAAACAGATGGCTGCGTCCATACTGTGTCTACAAAAGTCTATAAAATGATGTACTGCAAGATCATTCCTGTATCAGAATAGTTAAAACGACGTGTCCTTGATCGCTTTTTACTTTTCAGGTCAACGACACTATTATGAAAGTACTCCTTGGTCGCAAGATCAAGCGGTTCCCCCAGGTATTATTTTATACTTTTTCGGGCTTGAGGGACACAAACTTACGAAAAAGTTCAACGTGGAGTCTCCTTAAGTTTTTCAGACTCTCTAAAAATGAAAAACGCCGAGTTTCTCCTATATTGGGCTCGTTAAACTTTTACAGTAAAGGACCTGTTCAATTACAAACAGGAACGAACCACTCCTTCCTAGGGTTCGAATTTAAACTAGGTTGGACTCGTCCGAAGGATGAGCTTATAATCAAGCATATGTTATCCTCCTCAAGCTTGTTAAAAATAAAGAGGTACTTGCCAGAAATGGTGGGGAAAAAAGAGAAGAATGAACCTATTTGTCACCTTTTGTCTCAGAAGAAACTTTATTACCACTCTTGAGCACGACACTTTTTCATTTCACCTGGGTTGGGAAATCTTTTACCTCACAAGTTGACCAAATCACTTTGAAAATCTTTAACCGGGTTCAGGGATCAACTTTGAGTTATTCGTCACCAAACCATCTGTTGTGTCGTTATGTGTTCAAGAGGTCTGCAAGCAAAACTTTCATCTGCAAAATACTTGTCATCCATTTGACCATCCCTGAGTCAGTCCTTACAGCAACATTTCTTCAACTTGAACAATGATTTCGTGTTGCGGGCTTGCCTGCAACGGGTCGCTTTCTATCGACATCAACACATTATCTAGAAAAATGACTTAGGAATCGACAGTACCTTGAAGTCTGCATGCATCAATGGCAGGTTTCTCGCCTTTGACGTCAGTTTATATCATTGACTTTCGATCAGAGGATTCCGTGAAGTGTTCGACATCAAAACATCTATTCACATTTCACGGGTTGTGCTTGGTACTTTGAGGACCATTGACATTACTGGTGGTTTCTCTCACGCTTGTTAACAGTTTACATCATTGACTAGTAATCAAGTGGTTTCTACCATGTTCGACATCGAATCATTTAATCACATGGCTAGAATCGTACCAATTCGGGAAGTAGAAGTGAAGACCCTGGATCTAGTTTCTACCATCCAGGCTGCGAGGAGTTTTGTATTCATTGTCTATGTAGACTTATCATAAACAGATGGCTGCGTCCATACTGTATCTACAAAAGTCTATAAAAATAATGTACTGCAAGATCATTCCTGTATCAGAATAGTTAGTCCATTAGTTAAAGTTTTGAATCTGAGTATGGGAATGCCTACCTCAGTGATGATATAATCTTATCCATGTATTTTGTGTTGAAAATTGCAGGTTCCAACCAGGCCATCCACAAGGCAATCCTTGAAATGATAAAGCGCTTCACCCTTCCTAGAATTACAAAACCCTTTTCTATTCCAGGCTTCGCACTTTAGGGGGCAATCTGTTACACTAAAAAATGTCACCTTGACTACTTACAGTTAGTATGGCTCAAATCAACAGTCATGCTACCCTCTTAGGCAAGTCTCATGCCTCTGTTATCCATCTCAAACTCAAAGAAGAGAGAAAGTCTTGTAAAAATCATGTTTATCTCTGGGGTCGCAGGTTCTCTCTAGTCTTACCTGCGGGGACCCTGACCATGTTCACAAAATCTGCGTCTATGGACGCTCTGTATGTTAAGGGACAGGTGCGTCCCTCTGTAAAAGGCAAAATGCGCGAGTTTTATCTTGAAAAAGTTACTTGTGGTTACTTCTAGAACATTCTAGAGGTCGGTTTGATGAAATGGATGCGCCTCCAGTTGGTTCATGTATCTCTATAAAGGGGGAACTTATCCCATCAATAAGGGAGCTATCCCACCCATAGAGGGGGATGATCCCATTGATAGTGGACCTGAATAACCTCTTTACAGCACTATAAATAAAGGCATTGAGCCAGAAGGAGAGGAGGTTGGAGCTATACATTTTCTTTGGGTAAATGCTGCAGGATTTAGGTCTTCCATTAGAGCCTTTGTGAGGAGAGATTGTCTTCACTTGATTCTACTTGGGAGAGGGTGAGCTTTGTCAAAGTAGAGGAAAACCCTTGATGGACCCTGGGAGGAACTTGCACAACACCAAGGCCAGGTTGTAAGAGTTTCTTTGTTTCGTTATTAATACAAACTGGTTTATTTTTCTCAATAGCTTGTGTTAATGAGTTATTTCATGTGTTCCTTGGTCTGCATGTTGAATATATGTTTTATTATATGAAATGCAAGTGCTTGGTAATTGTTTGATTGTTTGTGGTTGCAGGAACTGACTTGAAGGAGGAGCTCATCCGGATCGTCAAGAACGGACTTCAACAACAGCGTTTTGGAATAAGGTAAGCCTAAACACTTGTAGTTTTCATGTTGTAAAAGGTGTATTTAGAGAAAGATCACTCCATTTTGTCTTGTTTGTCATTAGAATGTCTTAGACTTCTAGGAAGGTCAGTCGTGTCCGCACCCTTGACAGATTCCGTGTGACAGGGATCTTAGGTTTGAGGGAACTATGGACAATAGGGTATCACCCCTATCTATTACCCAGAGGGTTGGAGTAGTAGCTCACCCTATCTTGGTCTTTGCATATTATACCCCAGTTGGCATCATACCCAAAAGCTAGGCTTGTTAGGATTATCCCTCCCCTTCTGGCCAACATTTGAGGAGGCTTGGGGTGTGAGATCCTTACCTTTGGTAAGTCAGGTATATCACCCAAGCTAGTATTATGATGCAGGTGTTCTACAACATGACTATTAAGGGTCATTGCTGGGAAAATCAATAGGAAATAGGATGGGTTGAGTAGTAGCTCCCACATATCACCTATTGCTCGCTATGGGATCGTAGTAGTGGCTCCCCCATGAGATTCTAGTTTGAGTAGTAGCTCCTCGATCTGGTTCCAGGTTGAGATATGCTCCCTGATGATATGCTCTTCAATGGTGATATGGTAGCAGCCCGCCGATAGATATTTCAGGTAGTAGCCAGTTGACAAATATTCTGGGTAGTAGCCCACAGACAGATAATTCAGGTAGTAGTTCATTGATAGATATTCCAGGTACTATCTCATTGAGAGATATTATGGGTAGTATCCTGCTGACAGATATTTCGAATAGTAGCTCATTTACAGATATTGTGGGTAGTATCACGTTGATAGATATTCTAGGTAGTAGCACATTGATAGATATTCTATGTAGTATCCTGCTAATAGAGATTTTGGGTTGTAGCCCAATGAATAGAGGGTGGTAGCTTAATCTCCCCTCCAGTGACAAATTCTTTGTTGGAAATAATACTGAGAGGGGGGGTGAATCAGTATTATCAGATCAATCAAACTTTTTCAATGCTCAGAAACATATACACTACTTCAGTTAGGTGAACCAGCGTGTACACGCTACTGTGACTAAATAAAACAGCGTATAAGAAGAAAACTCATAATTTAGTTAGCTTATTCTTCAGTTAAGTTCATCAGGACATTATTCACCACATTAACAGTAAACAGGTGCAGTATAACAGAACAGATCAAAAGCCACACACATGAACACCAAGATGTAAGGTGGAAACCCAATGTGGGTGAAAACCACCTGCTGCAAGTTGTCTCTATCTTTCTTTAATATGAAACTTCAGTTTACAATCTTTTGTACTGGTGCAGCCTTATACCAGTACGCAGGCTACAACCTGCAGAAGGCTACAACCTTCTCTCGTTCTCCAAACTTCCTTGGAAGGGAGCTCCAACCCCCTTTGCTCTTGTACTAGCCAAGATACTAGTACGTAGGTGCTGACCTACAATCTTCTTTCCTTCAGGTACCACCTTTCATACATTTTCAGACTGGATATTCCTGAAGCATAACATTACAATCTGTAGACCCCAATTCATTCAACTTTCACAACAGATCATTGAAGCATAAAACAACCAATACTAGTATTATCAAACTTTGAATCACTGAACCACTGAACCCTGTCAATCACCAGATACCAGAACACAGAGCAGTCTACAGAACTCTGTAATAACAGTCAGATCCAACTGCAAACCCAAAAATCAAGCTTTAAGCGATATACGCTACTTCAATGAGCGAAACCCGCGTATACACGTGCTTTTACCTAATCCAACCTGCGTACAGATCTAAAAATAGATTTTCTCAACTTGCAGCTGTACCAGACATCAGTTAGATCCAGAACATAATATTGCGACAGTATGCAGATCTAGAAATACGCATAATCAACCATATCATAATAGTGCATTTCAAACCATTAGATCCCGATCTATCCTTAGATCTAGTCTTCCATCAACCGATGTGATCTCTCCTTGGCTTAGATCAAGCAACCCAGAACCTGCATATCAGATCTCTTTCCTTTTCAGATATTCAAGCCTTTTCGAAAGATGATTTTTCCTAATGATCTTCTTCTCCTTATATAGCCTTAGGCCTTGCTCAATACCAAGAGCCAAAACCATAGTAACACAATACCATCAACTTCAAAACTAGGGATCGACACGCCCGTCGAGACACAATGGTCCGAAATCATAGGCACAACTTCCAAGGACTAACCACCATGGACCAAAGGTACTTTTCCACATACACGCGCTTTTTCTGAATCCAACTAGCGTGTACACGCGACTTGGGCTTAACGAACCTGCGTATATGAACTTCCTTGGCATGCTGTACTAGGATCTGTCTTCTGATTAAGTTGCCATCACCTGTACCAACCTCTGAGCACCTGTACCAACCTCTGAGTGAGTTGCCATCAAGGACAACACTTGAATCATAATGCCAACAATCTCCCCCTTTGGACTTGATGGCAACCACCACACCAAGTCACTCTCCCCCTTTGACATCAAGGGCAAAGGGTTGTGCTCCTCCTGAGGACATGCTGATACCTCTGCTTGGCTGTGCTGACTCATGCTCCCCCTGACAGTAAGCCAGATCTGCAAAAAAAAATGTTCTTCAACAAGAACCAAGACTTATACACCATAAGGGACCTTCCTATCACCAAAAGACTCAATACATACATCCATACTCCCTACCAAGAGGGGACATATCAGAAACAACCAATTATATTACAGCATTCATCCCAGGCATAGTGGGGAAACCAACATAGGCCGTTACATGACCTTGACACCATAAAAGAGATATGACAAGAGAGATACATGACATAGAGACAACAGATCTAGACCAAGACTTATGAAAGTCACCAGCAGCATATGATAAACATCTTTTTTTTTTTTTATTGATCGGAGAATCCACAGTTTCAACATCTTTATACCAACGTTTCAAATCCCAAGTGGGATCCATCATCAGGGTTGAAGAATGATGATAAAAGAAGAGCAGAAAACTTTTAATAAATACTAATGAGGAGGAATAATAATAGAGAACATAGAGTCGGCTTGGGAATTTTTAATTTTATTTTATATATTTTTATTTTATTTTATATATTTATATATTTATATATTTTATTTATATTTTATTCTTATTAATTATTATAAATAATTAATTTTTATAATAAATATTTAATTAATATTAATAATATTGTTGTTATACATGTAAATCATTATAAATAATTAATATGTTTACAATAAATTAATTATTAAACCTAATGATCATAATCATAATTTCTGTTATTCATATTAGTTACTAATTCCTTAAACAAAGATGATATTAATAATTAAAATATTAATTAATCAAATTAAATTAGAATGAAACTACATTCATAGAAATCAATTATTATAAATAATTAATTAATATTGTATAATAAATAATTAATTATTATTAAATATTATTAATAATTAAATATAATAATAATTAATTAATTAATAAACTAATTAATATATTAATATAATTATTATAAAAAAAAATTAATTTATATTAGAAAATTTTTTTTAGGTGATTAGGCTTAGGGTTGACTAATATAATAATTAATTAATTAATATGTTTAAGTCATATTAACTAATTAATATAACAAACAAATTAATAATTATTATTAATGATTAATAATTAATTTTATAGTTATAATAATTCATAATAATGACCAATTGTTATTGATTAATTGTCCCATAAAATGATGATTAAAATATAATAATAATTATTAATTGATTAATTAATATATTGATTAGGAATTAATAAAATTATAATTATTAAATAGATTAAATTATAGGAGATTAGAATCTAAAGATGACAAAAATAATGATGATTAACTAAATAATATTTAGTCATATTAATTACTTAATAAATTAATACAAATTAATAATTAATATTTATGGCTAACTAATATTCAAAAAATTATTTAATATAATAGCTAATAAAATAATATAAGACTAATCAAATGTTAAATAATAATTTATTAATAATTAGAATAAATGATAATACATAAATATTTTAATAATTAATTAATTAGTATAATAATAAATATGTTAAATAATATAATAATTATAAATTTATTAAGTAAATTAATTAAATTTTAATTTTAATTTTAATTTTATTTTATATATTTGAATAATATTAGTAATTATAAATGGTTAATATCTATGGTTAATTAATATAATAAAATATATTCATTAAATTATTAAAGAAGACTTAATGATGAAATTAGAATAGGAGAAGGAGGGGGACAACATACCTGCATTACCTGCATTACCTGGGGATGGGTTGGCGACTTCTGATTTCTTTTATCACGGGGAGCCAGCTTCTGCTAATTTCCAAACCATTGTCTCTGTTCAGATTCTCAGGATGCTTAATAATCTCAAGAGCTTCTCTGATCTTTCGTCTTTGATGATGCTCCTCTCTTGCGATAATGGATGCGTTTTCTAGGCAAATATGGTGATTAGTCTTCAAGGAGTGTTCCGCCAATGCTGAGGTACGAGATCTTCCATTTCTGATATCAGCGCCATGTTCTTTGAGCCTTGTCTGGAGGGACCGACCAGTTTCACCTATGTAGCTTTTTCCACAAGAACAGTCTATTTTATAGACTCCTTTCAGTTGAAGGTTGTCAATATCATCTTTAACGGACTTCAAACTATGTCTGATGGTACCCGGGGCTGAGAAGTGAGTGATAATGTTTTTCTTTCTTAGGACTTTAGCGATTTTGTCAGTAACACCATGGATCTTTTTAGATCAGCAACCAGGATTTTGTCAGTAACACCATAGATCTTTTTAGATAAACATCTTTTTAGATCAGCAACCAGGATTTCTTTCCGAGCTCCTTTTCCTGAAATCAACAACCAAAACATCTGAATGCCAACAATACTTTATGAGACTTTTAAGCTGCTCCCCTTGAACCTGTGCCTGCTGCACCTCCTGAAACCGTGCCTGAAGAATTCTGACATACCCATTGCTGTTCAGAACTCCAGAGTTTGCCCTTGTTGTTCAGAACTTCATATACGCGATTCCTCCTGCATGAAACGGCGTATGGACGCGGATATAATCTCTGCAACATGCGTACACCATACACGCGACTTTCCCAGCATAAATCCGCGTGTATACGCGTATATACCTTTCGTAACTTGCGTATACCAACTTTTCTGTAGAACAGACAAGCTTCAACAGCAGGATGAAGCATCAACTACTCCCAACTTTTGTCTGAGATATTCAAAAGTTTCCCTGGGCAGAGGTTTTGTGAGAATATCAGCAACTTGTTCCTTAGAAGGAACATACTCCAACTTGACCTTCTGCTCAAGCACTTGTTCCCGAAGAAAATGGTACTTGATTGGTATGTGCTTGGTCTTTGAGTGCATGACTGGATTCTTTGAAATGCTGATTGCACTTGTATTATCACATAAGATAGAGACGGGTGGAGTGCAAGTGATTTGAAAGTCCTGCAAGGTCTGCATCATCCAAAGAAGTTGTGTGCAACAAGATGCTGCAGCCACATATTCTGCTTCAGCTGTAGATAAGGCAATCGAACTCTGTTTTTTGCTGAACCAAGATACTAATCTGGAACCCATGAAGAAAGCACCACCACTTGTGCTTTTCCTATCATCCACACTTCCAGCCCAATCTGCATCTGTGTAAGCATGAAGAGTGAGATCTGTATTTCTAGGATACCATAAGCCATAGTTTTGGGTCCCTTGAAGATACTTGAAGATTCTTTTGACTGCCTGAAGATGAGTTTCCTTTGGGTTGGCTTGAAATCTTCCAACCATTCCTACTGCATGTGTAATATCTGGTCGAGTACCTGTCAAATAAAGCAAACTCCCAATCATGGATCTATAAGTGGGTTGGTGAACTGCTGCTGATTCATCATTTGCACTGAGGCTGCATCCTGTAACCATGGGTGTACATACTGGCTTTGACTCTTCCATGCCATACTTCTTCAAGATCTGCTTGAGGTATTTGGTTTGAGATAAGAAGATACCTCCTTCATTTTGTTGGATTTGCAATCCAAGAAAATATGTCAATTCTCCAAGAAGTGACATTTCGAATTCTTTCTGCATAACCAAGGCAAAGTTTTGACTCATAGTCTCTTCATTGCTGCCAAAAATAATATCATCTACATAAACAACAAGAATTAGCAATTTGTTATTTTCAACTTTTATATAGAGATTGCTATCTGCTGATCCTTTTGAAAAGCCTTGTTGGTGAAGATATTTGTCCAACCGATAGTACCAAGCCCTTGGAGCTTGTTTGAGTCCATAGAGTGCCTTTTTCAATCTGCATACAAGGTTTGGATCATTCCCAAGAATGAAACCATCTGGCTGCTCAATATATACTTCTTCTTCTAAGTCTCCATTCAGGAAGGCTGATTTCACGTCCATTTGAAATACCTTGAAGTTTTGAAAGCTTGAGAGAGCAAGGAACATTCGGATGGCCTCAAGTCTTGCCACAGGAGCAAAGGTCTCTTCAAAATCTATTCCTTCTTGCTGTGCATACCCTTTACAAACAAGTCTGGCCTTGTTTCTAATTACTTCTCCATTTTCATTTAATTTATTCTTGAAGACCCATTTTGTTCCTATTACATTCTTATCTTTTGGTCTAGGAACTAATTCCCAAGTGTTGTTCTTTTCGATTTGCTCAAGTTCTTCATCCATTGCTTTGACCCAACATTCATCTTTGCATGCCTCTTTCACATTTTGTGGTTCAGTGGAGGAGAGTAGTGCCAAGTAGCTTGAAGCTTCTGCAAGTGTCCTTCTTGTTTGTACTCCTACTTCTTTCTGCCCCACAATCTGAGTTTCTGGATGATTCTTTTGAACATATCTGGATGGAGTCTTCTCTTCTATTCTTGTCTGCTCCTCTGGTTCTTCTTGAGATTCTTCTTCTTCTTGAGGTTCTTCTTCTTCATCATTTCGCCTTTGAGAGTAACCTTCATCTTCTTCAATGTATTCATGATGAACTTGCCTAGGAATATATCCCTTCTCATCAACCACTATATCAATACTGTCAACAATTCTGCCAAGTCTTTTATTGTAGCACTTGTATGCTTTGCTATGTGGAGAATAACCAAGAAGAATGCCCTCATCTGCTCTAGGTTCAAGTTTGCCAAGTTGCTCATCAGTATTCTTAATATAACATTTGCTCCCAAAGATTTTGAAATGCTTCACGGAAGGAGTTTTACCACTCCAAAGCTCATGAGGTGTTTGAGTGCTGTTTACTCGGACATTTGTTTTGTTAAGAATAATAACAGCAGCATGTGCAGCTTCACCCCAGAAGGTTGCAGGAGTACCTGATTCATCGAGCATAGCACGAGCCATTTGTTGGATAGTTCTGTTCATTCTTTCCACAACCCCATTTTGCTGAGGAGTTCTAGCTGTAGAGAATTCTCTTCTTATCCCATGTTCATCGCAGAAATCGAAAAATTCATTTGATGTGAACTCCCCACCTCTGTCAGATCTGAGGCACTTAATTTTGTGTCCTGATTCATTTTCAGCCAATGCTTTGAAGGATTTGAATTTTTCGAATGCTTCATCTTTGTGCTTCATAAGCCCTAACCAAACAAACCTTGAGAAATCATCAATGAATAATATCAGATATTCTTCTCCTCGAGGTGTCCTTTTCCTAAATGGACCACATACATCTGTATGGACTAGCTCAAGAGGCAAGCTAGCTGATCCTTCCTTCTCTGGAAAGTTAGTTCTGGTTTGCTTTCCAAACTGACAAGATTTGCATATGGTGTTGTCTGGAATTTTGATATCTGGAAGATCGCGAACTGCCTGATATTTGCATGCTTTCCTTATTTGTGAGAAGCTTAGATGTCCCAACCTTCGATGCCATAACCAGTGCTCTTCATCCTTGCTAAGATAGCATTGTTGTTGTCCTTCTTCAAATATGTACAGATTATTTGGAGTTCTTTTGCCTTTGAGAACTGTTTTACCTGTATCAAGATCACGAACAAGACATCCATTCGATCTGAAAATAACCTCGGTTTTTTTATCACACATCTGGCTGACACTTAGTAGATTATGCTTCAATCCATCAACATACAAAACATTTCCAGCCTTGACCTTTTCTTTCAAAGGAGCAATACCTTTTCCTTTTATAGTTGCAGGAGTATCATTTCCAAAAGAAACTTTCTTTCCCTTTTCTAAAGTAGAATAAGATTCAAGTTTTTCTTTATCACCTGTCATATGTTTCGAACATCCACTGTCAATGTACCATAGATTTTCCTGTCCTTCTGCATAAAAAGCTATCCCACATCTTTCTGTTTGAGGTTCCTTTATTCTCCATTTTTTGGTGCTCGTGGCTTGTTCCTTTTTCTCCTGAAACCTGCTCCTGCATTCAGAGTCTTTATGACCAAAATTATTGCAAATAGAACATTCAACTTCATTTTCAAGATCCGAAAAATTGTTATAGGTCCTCTTTGTAATCCCTGTCATACTTCTTTGTTTTTGAGCTTCCCTAGTCATGATTGTTTTATATGCAACACACTGAGCTGCTTTGTGACCAAAGTTATGGCAAGAAAAGCATTGTCCATTGAAGAAGCTTCTGCGGTTATTGAATCTACCAGCCAACTGATTGTAATTTCTATTTTCATCTATTCTTGAGCCAAACTGAGAAGATTTTACCTGTGGTTGGTTGTAGCTTTTGTTCACCCTTAAGAAGGATTGTCCCTGATAGTTTCTGTTTGTAATTCGTCCCTGCTTTACCTGATTATCTTCATTGTTCTTCTGCTCATTTCTTCTTGCTGCATCAAGATAACTTTTTGAGGTGGATGCTTTAGAGGTTTCTCCATTATAGCCCAAACCTGTCTTGTTTAGAGGAGACCGCTGCACATTGATAATCTCATCCAAAGTTTCAGATCCTTTGACAAACTTAAGATTAATAGCTTTTGTTTTCTCAATTTCTTTTCTGAGACCAACAATTTCACCTTCTAGTTTTTCAAGATGTTTTTCCTTTTCATCAATTTGAAATTGCAAAGTATCAATGATCACACTCTTTTCTTCTATGCATCTCTTGAGTCTAGTAATTTCATTATAGAGATTATCCACATCTACAGCATCCTCATAATCATCATCTTCAAATGCCATTAACAGCTTATATTTATTACCTTGTTCATCTTCATCACTGTTTGATAAGCCATCACTATCTTCATGGGTGTAGTAGCTTTTCTTATTTGCACTTTGTTTCTTGTTCCATCTAGCAGGTTCTTTTCCTTTATCCTTATAAGGACATTTTGCAGCATAATGACCTACTCTTCCACAAGCAAAGCATTTGAAAGGTAGCTTACCTCTGAACCTTCCAGAACCCCTTTGAAGATTTCTGACAAAATTTGATTCTTCTTCCTCTTCTTCTGGAACATGGCTTGCTTCATAGTAATCTTCTTTTCCTGATGCCTTAAAAGCAGCTTCCCTTCTGTCAGATGGACCTCCCTTTCTCATTTCATAAGCAGTTAGAATTCCATGTAGCTGAGACATAGTGAGAACACGGAGATTTTCTTTTTCTTCTATTGCAAATACTTTAGATTCAAACTTGGGGGATAATGATCTTAGAATCTTTTGAACTACTATAGTCTCTTTTATTTCTTCACCCAAATTTTTCATGCAATTAACAATCTCATCTACCCGAAGAAAATAATTAGCCCCACTTTCATCATTATACATCTTGAGAGTCTCATATTGAATCCTGAGAGTTTGAAGTTTAGCTTGTTTTACCTGTTCATCTCCTTCATAGCTAGTGATCATTTTGTCCCATATCTCTTTTGCTGATTTGAAGTGCATGACCTTCATGAATTCTGTTTGGGATATACTTCCTAATAGAGTACTGACTGCTTTTGCATTTGTTTCATACTGCTTTTTCTCAGCTGGATCTGTAGGAGTAGCTGAAGGAAAAGCATAGCCTGTTTCTACAATGTTCCAAACTTCTGTACCAAGAGATTGAAGATATGCAGTAACTCTTACCTTCCAATAATTGAAATTTGTCCCATCAAAAATCGGTGGCCTGATTGATGCTTCTTTCTCGTAGTTGCTCATGATGAATGATCTCCTTTCAAGCGATCAAGCTTCTCTGAAGGACCTGCTCTGATACCAATTGTTGGAAATAATACTGAGAGGGGGGGTGAATCAGTATTATCAAATCAATCAAACTTTTTCAATGCTCAGAAACATATACGCTACTTCAGTTAGGTGAACCAGCGTGTACACGCTACTGTGACTAAATAAAACTGCGTATAAGAAGAAAACTCATAATTTAGTTAGCTTATTCTTCAGTTAAGTTCATCAGGACATTATTCACCACATTAACAGTAAACAGGTGCAGTATAACAGAACAGATCAAAAGCCACACACATGAACACCAAGATGTAAGGTGGAAACCCAATGTGGGTGAAAACCACCTGCTGCAAGTTGTCTCTATCTTTCTTTAATATGAAACTTCAGTTTACAATCATTTGTACTGGTGCAGCCTTATACCAGTACGCAGGCTACAACCTGCAGAAGGCTACAACCTTCTCTCGTTCTCCAAACTTCCTTGGAAGGGAGCTCCAACCCCCTTTGCTCTTGTACTAGCCAAGATACTAGTACGTAGGTGCTGACCTACAATCTTCTTTCCTTCAGGTACCACCTTTCATACATTTTCAGACTGGATATTCCTGAAGCATAACATTACAATCTGTAGACCCCAATTCATTCAACTTTCACAACAGATCATTGAAGCATAAAACAACCAATACTAGTATTATCAAACTTTGAATCACTGAACCACTGAACCCTGTCAATCACCAGATACCAGAACACAGAGCAGTCTACAGAACTCTGTAATAACAGTCAGATCCAACTGCAAACCCAAAAATCAAGCTTTAAGAGATATACGCTACTTCAATGAGCGAAACCCGCGTATACACGCGCTTTTACCTAATCCAACCTGCGTACAGATCTAAAAATAGATTCTCTCAACTTGCAGCTGTACCAGACATCAGTTAGATCCAGAACATAATATTGCGACAGTATGCAGATCTAGAAATACGCATAATCAACCATATCATAATAGTGCATTTCAAACCATTAGATCCCGATCTATCCTTAGATCTAGTCTTCCATCAACCGATGTGATCTCTCCTTGGCTTAGATCAAGCAACCCAGAACCTGCATATCAGATCTCTTTCCTTTTCAGATATTCAAGCCTTTTCGAAAGATGTTTTTGCCTAATGATCTTCTTCTCCTTATATAGCCTTAGGCCTTGCTCAATACCAAGAGCCAAAACCATAGTAACACAATACCATCAACTTCAAAACTAGGGATCGACACGCCCGTCGAGACACAATGGTCCGAAATCATAGGCACAACTTCCAAGGACTAACCACCATGGACCAAAGGTACTTTTCCACATACACGCGCTTTTTCTGAATCCAACTAGCGTGTACACGCAACTTGGGCTTAACGAACCTGCGTATATGAACTTCCTTGGCATGCTGTACTAGGATCTGTCTTCTGATTAAGTTGCCATCACCTGTACCAACCTCTGAGCACCTGTACCAACCTCTGAGTGAGTTGCCATCAAGGACAACACTTGAATCATAATGCCAACATTCTTCTTCTTTTAGATTCGAGAATATTAAGCATATGAGCAGGAATAAACAAGATATGTACATTGATGATTCGAGGTGATCAGATACTTGAGATGGGATGTATGATGATAGGGATTAATGTTGATCAATGGATAGATATTGGTAGGTGGAATTCACCCTAGTTGAGAGGGAGTGTTAAAATTATGCAACTGCGTTCAAATTCCACTTTGGATAGCTCACGTGATGGAGATAATGATTTCATTTAATTCCTCTTTTTGAGAGGACCGAAATCAACCTAAAGATCACCTCATTTGGCTAAGCAGAAGTTGGTTTCTAAATTTGTGTTCCCACTCATTTATATTAGATCAAGTTGGCCCTATGCATATGTACATTGGACAGGTCGGCCTCAACATCAAGTGGACCCTCATGAAAGCCTATAAATAGAAGATACCTCAAGCTCATTTGGACATTTTGATCATGCCATCTTCTCTTCTATTCTATTTTCTTGGTTCACACGGGTCTGACGGAGAAAGTTCGCACAAGGGTCAGAAACTATAAGGTTGAAGCTCTCATGAATCTAGGGTTTCTATTTCTCACCCGTTGGCTCGTAACTAAGCATTATTGGCCCTAAACGCATGCATAGAATGGTTAAGGGTGCGTTTAGGAAGCCTTATACGCTCGCACAGTAGCTTGAACAAAGCACCTAGGGTTTCTAAAGCAAATCAAACAATCTGGTCCCCAAACACATGCACAAAGTGGTCACGGGTGTGTCTGGGAAACCTTAGACGCTCGCACAGTAGCCTGAAGGGTGCATCTGAGGGTTTGATGTAGATATGAGTTTATTTTTCCCCAAATGCATGCATACATTTCACCAGGGAGCGTCCAGGACTTCCATAATCGCTCGCACATCTCCTCCTCCATGTGTTTAGGACTAAAAGGTGAAATTTCAGTACTCTGAAGATTATGCTCAGTGACAACAATGTTCAGTTGTAAGCTACAGACAGTGACAGTACATTACAGTCCTCAGAATCATGGTTTTGAATACAAGCATGTTTAGGTTCATTTCATGGATGTTCTAGTTGTTGTGAAGATATGAATCATTGTACTCTCTTTTGCTGAATCATTTGTTGACAATCTATAAGAATAAGAATTTGCAAGGGTTTTTGTCATAGTGGGTTTTTCCTTGGTCTCTCACCAACCCTGATGTCTCTATGTGTGCATGTTTTTATTCTATTGTTCCTTTATGTTTCGTTGCATTGATGATGATGATATTATTATTTCCACATATTTGCATATGTTGATGAATAATGATGTAAATCTGAATAATGTCACATTGTTAAGGGGTGAACTTAATGTGTTAATGAACAAATGAAATTATCAACGCAAAGAAAAATATAGCCATAACAAAAATTTAAATTGTACATTACATATGTTGAACATGATTCCATTGCTGACACTATCCCGGGTAATATCCTACCGATAGATATTCCAGGTAGTAGCTCGTTGACAAATATTTTGGGTAGTAGCCCGTTGACAGATATTTCGGGTAGTAGCCCACCAACAAGAATTTCGGGAAGTAGCCCATTGACAGATATTTCGGGTAGGATCCCACCGACAGATATTTTGGTTAGTAACATGTTGACAAATATTCCAATTAGTAGCCCATTGACAGATATGTCGCGTAGTATCCCATTGACATATATTCTAGGTAGTAGCTTGCTCATAGAGATTTCGATTTGTATCCCGATGATTAGAGGGTGGTAACTTAAGCTCCCCTCCGGTAACAAATTCTTCTTCTTTTGGATTCAATAATATTCATCATATGAGCAGGAACAATCAAGAGATAAGAAAGAGATGTACATTGATGGTTCAATATGATGAGATACTTGAGATGGGATGTATGATGACAGGAATTCATGTTGATCGATGGTCAGATATTGGCAGGTGGAATTCTCCCTAGTAGATCTGTTGATGTTGATTTGGATCGATGTCAATACTCAAGTCTGTTGATGTCGATTGGGATCATTATTGATGAGATGAGCACATATGTGTTGTCTTAGTATGAGATCTACCATGATGAGAGGTTCATAGCACGACTGAGGTTGAATACGATGTTGCTAGCATGGCTAGCTATGAAGCACAATGAAGAAGCATTTGAAGAGATGTTTGAGGAAGTTTTGAATATGACATGGATACATTGCGATGACATAGAGAGGCAGAGAATCCCATATATATAGTTGGGACTAAGATACTTTCATATATTGAGACAGTGCAGCTCTACAAGAGAAGCCTTAGATTGTGTTTGACACCTCCTTGAGAGGGAGGATGATTATGTTCTAACATGATATTTGATTTAATGTTTTGTATGAACGGGAGACAGTTACTATTGGTACATGATGATTACCTTATACAAGTATGATTATATGAGTGTGATGAGAGCAGCATTTACCGAGGAAACTAAGCCAAGCTCTTCCTCCCTTATCTGATCTCCCAGGGTATGGAATTGAGATAGAGGATTCTTGGGGTTAAGGGAAGTCTAGAAAATAGGGTATCACCCCTATATGTTACCCATAGGGTCGGAGTAGTAGATCACCTTATCTTGGTATTTGCAGAATATACTTCAATTGGCATCATACCCGCAAGTTGGGCTTGTTGGGTTTATCCCTCCCCGTCTGGACAACTGTTGATGAGGCTTGGCGGCGTGAGATCCTTACCTTTGGTAAGTCAAGTATCTCGCCCAAGCTAGTATTATGATGTAGGTGTTCTACCACATGACTATTGAAGGTCATTGTTAGGAATATCGGTAAGCAATAGGATGGGTTGAGTATTAGCTACCCTATATCACCTATTCCTCGATATGAGGTCGTAGTATTAGCTCCCCATGATATTTTGTGTTGAGTAGTAGCTCCCTGATGTGGTTCTAGGTTGAGATATCCTCCCTAATGATACGGTCTTTAGTGATGATCTGGGTAGTAGTCCAACTACAGATATTTTGAGTAGTAACCCACTGACTGATATTCTGGGTAGTAGATTTCCGACAGATATTTCGTGTAGTAGTTTGTTGAAGATATTCTGGGTAGTAGCCCATTGATAGATATTCCAGAGAGTATCTCATGGAAAGATGTTTCGAGTAGTAGCATGATGATCGATATTCCAGGTAGTAACCTGTTGATAGATATTCCAGGTAGTATCTTGTTGACAGATATTCCGGGTAATATCCCGATGACATATATTCGGAGTAGTAGCCCGCTGATAAAGATTTTGGGTTGTACTCCAATGAATAGAGGGTGGTAGCTTAAGCTTCCCTCCGGTGACAAATTCTTCTTCATTTAGATTCGAGAATATTTAGCATATGAGTATAAAAAATCAAGAGATAAGAAGGAATAAGAAAGATATGTACAATGATGATTTGAGATGATGAGATACTTGAGATGGGACGTATGATGACAAGAAGTCATGTTGATCGATGGTCAGATATTGGCAGGTAGAATTAACCCTAGTTGAGAGGGAGTATTAAAATTATACGAATTCGGTCAAATTCCACTTTGGATAGCTCACATGATGAAGATAATGATTTCACTGAATTCCTCTTTCCTAGAGGACCAAAATCAACCTAAAGATCATCTCATTTGGATAAGCAGAAGTTGCTTTTTGAATTTATGAATCGACTTATGTATATTGGATTAGGTCATCCCTATGAATATGTACAATTAGACAGGTCAGCCTCAACATTAAGTGGACCCTCATGGAAGCCTATAAATAGAAGATACCTCAAGCTCATTTGGACACATTGATCGAGCGATATTCTCTTCTCTTCTATTTTCTTGGTTCGCACAGGTCTAATGGAGAAAGTTCACACAAGGGTCTGAAACTACAAGGTTGAAGCTCGCACGAACCTAGGGTTTATATTTCTTGTTCGTTGGCTCATAAATAAGAATTATCAACCCTAGATGTATGCACAAAGTGGTCAAGGGTGCATCTGGGATGCCTCATACGTTCACACAGTAGCTTGAAGGTAGCATCTAGGGTTTCTGAAGCAGATCGGGTAGCCTAGTCCCCAAACGTATTCTCATAGTGGTCAAGGGTATGCCTAGGAAGCCTCAGATGCTCACATAGTATCCTAAAGGGTGCGTCTGGGGGTTTGAGGCACATCTAAGTGTATTTATCCCCATTCGCACGCAGAGATTTCATCAGGGAGTGTCTAGGACTGCCATAGTCTCTCATACAACTCCTCCTCCATGTGTTTGGGACTAAAAGATGAAACTTCAGTACTCCAAAGATTCCGCTCAGTGACAGTATTGTTTAGCAGTAGGCTACAGACATTGACAATACATTACAGTCCTCAAAATTAGGGTTTTTAATACAAACATGTTTAGGTTCATTTCATGGATTTTCCAGTAGTTATGAAGATATGGATCATTGTACTCTCTTTTGTTGAATCATTTGATGACAATCTACAAGAAGACGAATTTTCAAGGGTTTTTCCCATTGTGGGTTTTTCCCTGGTCTCTGACCAATCATGGTGTCTCCATGTGTGCATGCTTTTCTTATATTGTTCCTTTGTGTTCTTCTGCATTGATGATGATGATATTGTTCTTTCTACATAGTTGCATATGCTAATGAATAATGATGTAAATCGGAAAACTTTCATGATGTTAAGGGGTGAACTTAATGTGTTAATGAAGAAATTCAATTATCAAATCAAAGAACAATATATCCATAAGAAAATTTAACATGGTATCAAAGGTGGACTGAAGAAAATCCATGGAGATCACCCCGATGATGACACCATTGATGAAAGAAAGAAGAGAATGGTGGAGACCTAAAATAATTCTATGGTTTGAAGAAAACCTTATGCATCTTGATTATTAGGGTTTTATGAGGTTAGGTTTTTAAGACAAACCTTGGTTTATGGAATAGATATGAGGTATGAAACCTAGCATGGTAAATGTGAACATGCTCAAGCACTTGTGAAAGATGGTATGAAGCCCTAGCTGGGATAGTCCCTAGTGTTAGAGTCCTATAGTGATAGGATTTATAATTTTGAATTGGCTGAGAGTAACTCTTGTAATATTGTACATATCTTTTCTTTCTGCTAATGTTTTCAATATTAAAATTAAAAAATGTAAAGAGGGTGTGTCCTAAAAGAAGTATCAAAGGACAAAAAGAATAAGAAAAGATCAAAAAATGAAAATATATGAACCCAAAAAAAAAACAGATCATGGAAGTGTGAAAATCTAAATGCCACTACTGCTTTACTGTCTTAAATAATGGTTGCCTGCAACTTGTCATACATGCCACAACCCATGGTAGTCAAACTACTTAATCTTGACTATTTCATGCTTTGAAATTTATGTTTATAGTTAGAGAATAAAATCTGACCAAACAGCTTAATCTTGGCAGATCATTAGATAGGTAAAGAAAATAAAGGGGTGCATCAGTTTAATCTGAGCCCTTGGAAGATATAAGGTTAGAAGTAGATAGTTTACTTTTCAAAAGAAAAAAGAATGATAATGGTATGCTAGCCTAAATGCACCCAAATAAGTGAAGAAAAAAATTTTAGGGTAAGTAATGGGTAAGTAGAAGAAAGGTTGTTGAAGTATAAAGTTGATTGGACAAAAGCACATCTATCATGCTTAATCATATGTTTCAATGTGCATGAGCAATTAAGAAAGAAAAAATAGAGGAATACAGGTTGATTTAATTGACTCCCCCTCATTCATTTCATCCCTATACTTACTAATTTCCCCATCCATAAGTATGTTCTAGTACTAAAAATCCTTCAAGTCATAAAGGCTCAGAGCATTTCTCTAAATTTTGGTGGGACCGGACCCTCAAATTAATGAATTATGGACATCAAATGTTAGGATTCCCTTCATAAAAGTCATTTCCCTTCATTACCCTAATAAAACCCATTTTCCTAAGGTTAAATTCCATTTGCCTATGAAAAGTAAAAAACCCCATGTTAAATTCCATTTCACTCAAAATACCCACAAAAAGATTTTGTCATAAGTATAAGTGTATGTAAAGGAAAAGCGCAAATATTACATTTTAATTAGTATTATTTTCATTCTACTCATTTCAGTTCATATTAATTTCTAAGTTAATAATATAGTTCCCAATATACCCTTTTTCCTCGTATATAAATAAATCCCTATATATATTACCCCTACCCTTAGTTTAACTATAAACTATATTTTTACCCTATCCCCCCGACAAAACCCTCTTAACTCACCAATTCTCCGTAAAGTTAAGATAATCCCTCCATTAACCTCGTTCGATCATTTAATCCCGTGTTTAACTCCAAAATAATCACAAACCACCATTAATTAAAGCCCCGGGCCCCCCCAAAACCTTTGCCCATTTCATCCGTGCTAATCTGTCACCCGACTGTCATCTGATCGTCAACACCCAAATCTAACGATTCACAGCCATATCAGGTTCACCCAATATCCGACCTTTACCCACCCGATAAAGTGGTATTTCCCGAACCCCCATCTGCTACATGTCAAGCGTTAAGGTAGATCGGGTGACCTCGCCAAAATACTGCCTCCTCGATAAGTCGGTCTGATGGCTTGGGACACCAACTCCCCGCCCAACCCAAAAAAACCGCCCACTATTCATTCGTAATTCACCCGCCAAAAAATAACAGTTGTTCAATCAAAAGGCCGAGAATCTCTATTTGGCATTTTTCAATCAATTTCTTTGTAAAACCTCTGCAAGCCATTGCGACACCTTCAAACCCTGAAATTACTAGTTGACCTCAATTTCAAAAGAAGTTGCAGAGACCCCAATCAAGCTCTCAGTCCGTACCAGAGCCCATTCAAACCAATTTTCAATCCAATTCACCAATTTCCAAGTATTTTGAGAAAAAAACCAGAACAACCCTCTCATTTGAAAATGTACAGTAAAAGTCAAAAGGTTACAGTGAAAATCAAAAAAGCACAGTAAAAGGAAAAAGATAAATCAACCAGATGAAAGAGTATTAGTAAAAGTGTATCAGATTGAAAAATCAAAGAGAATAAACGCAGCCAGTGGGAAGACAAACAACATGGAAGATAGTTATAAAGCATATAGATAAAATAAATTCATGTCAAAGTGAAGATAGATGAAAAAACACAGCAATCAAGGTAAACAGTAAAAGTAAACATGGAGGTAGTAAGGTTTAAATAGAGATGAAGACACTTTCACCAGAAACAATGAATTTTATCCAATGTAAAGGTAAAAATAGTTAAAAGAAGATTAAGGTTAAAAGATGAAATCAAAGCAGGAATGGTAAATTTTCCAGAAATTTCATGTTTAAGTCATAGTTTTGCAGAAACTATTCTGGTCAATCCAAGATTCATTTTGAGAAATTGGAGGAGGTTTGTGTTCCTAAAAGGCCAATATACAAAAATCTATCTCACTTTTTACACAGGTATTACAAAAAGTGAGATAAGTTCATATCTTCACAGCCTATATTTCGGATTGTACAAAGTCCTAGTTTTGACATCTTTCTGCAGAGAATATTTTGAACAGATGGAGCTAAATTTTTGGAAACTGAAAGAGGTTTATCTCAACAACATACTTATCTACAATTAGCTCTTTCATGTTTTACATATATATCTCATATTTAGATATACAAAGGTATCACTGGACCCTATTTTTGCAGAATTTCTGGGGTAGAATGCACAAAGGAAGGAGGTAGTTAGTGACTTGGAAACCTCATCATCAATTAAGAGTTGCTATCAAATTCAAATTTCTCTTCTTTGTCACCGTCAATCCATAAATATAGTGCCAAATAGATTCATTAGTTTTTAGGGTCCTTTATTTAAGTTCTATTAATGTAAAACAGTTTGAGATATCTGTAAAACCAATCATGATATTTTTTCAAGATATTTCAGTTTAGAATTTGTATAAATACTTATTCATTTGAAGTATTTTGGGTGGATTCTATTAGAAATTTCTATATATTTTTTGATCAAAAGACCCGAAAGGTTATTGTATCATTTATTAAGCCAGCAACCTGGATTGATAAATAAAGATCATACATTTCCAAGGATTCATGTGTTGAGCGAATTTCAAACAATTATTTTCATGTGTTATTGTCATTTTTCTCAAAGTTATTCATAATCTTTAATGTGTTTCTCAATATAAATGTTATAACTAGAATAATATTTCAGAACTTGGTTAACTACACTCTGTCTTAACAATTTTGCATTTCAATGTTTTCTTCTGATATTTAAATTAAAGAATTCTTAATTGCCCTTTGGTTTAGATTGAACAAATCATAATCCAAGTTAAAGGATTCTTAATTTCCCTTTGATATTTTATTACCCCTTCATTCCTCATTCATTATCCGAGTCTGAGAACCCTTAACTACTCTCTCACCCCGAGTGAAACCCTTTCATCCCTCTGTCTCAAATATTTGAAATACACTTTGCTATCTTGCCCTTGGAACATCACCTTTAGTGAGTTAATCTAGTTTTGCTTCCTTATTGTTTGACTCCATAGCCCAATGGTCTAAAAGACATCAATTTATCCATCTGTCTAAGCAGATCCCACCACCCAATCTCAAATACAAATCAAAAACCCCTTGAACAATCATAACTAGCCTAAAAACATCTTAACTAAAACAAAGTTAAATTTTAAAGAGAAAGCCCTCTCTGAGCATCAGGAAGGCTAGGTCCTGATCTCCAAAAGCGGATTGTGGTTACCTTTGGTTTTTCTTTTTTCTTACTTCAAAGGAATTATCAGAGTGATAACATTTCTGGCAACCATACTGGGGACGACTAACATTTTCCTCAAAAATATTTTACAGGTTCAGATCTGATCTATGATGGTGGACAGTGATCAGACACATAAAGGTTAAAATCATCCACCTGGCGACTCCAAATCAATTTCACAATCAAGACTCCATTGGAGGAATGAACCTAAAAGAACAATATGTGAATATCGGGTTTCTAACTTGGATTGTTATCCAAGACATCATGTTTTTTCTCATCAAGAAGGTTTTTCAATGTATATTGTATTTTAGAGAAGATCTTAAATTAGTTTTTAATTATTTTCCTTTGAAAATTGTAAATATAAAATCTCCTTACACATTTGAGCAGCATTCTTTTGAACCTTATGATGATCATTTTCCAATCAAGAATGATCTTACAAACCTTGTACATATTCATGTACCTTGGAAATTTCCTGATAGGTATAAGCCACTCATCTTACCTCCTACACTCCATGTTTTCCCTAACAATTATTACAAGTATCTCCCTAGGTTTGATGGAGAAGATGGTAAAATCACTACCCAAAAACATATTCAAGGTTTTGAGAATTATCTGGACTTATTTGAGATTGATGAAGATGATGTTAGAATCAGACTTTTTGCTCTCTCTTTGCAAAGTAGAGTAAAGAGTTGGTTCAAGAATCTACCTATTGCAAGCATCTCAAATTTCCAATAGTTTGTCAAATTTTTCCTTGATAGATGGATAATAAAATTCAATCTTTTTGTGATCATAGAAGAATATAATCATTTTAAAGATAGCCAAATGAAACAATTCAACAATTTTCTGACAGATTTAATCAAATCTATTATTCAACGTCATCAAATATAATACCTCCTCCTAATTCAGCTCTCTTGCATTATCTAAAAGCATTTGATCCAGAGATAGAATTTCAGCTAAGAGAAAGAAACCCCTCAACACTAGAACAGATGTAGAACATTGCAGTAGATGTAGAAGTTAATCTATAAATTAGAAGAGAAAAGTTGAAAGCAGGAGCGGAGAAGAACAACATTGCAGAGGTAAAACTCAACATTTTGGTAAGAAAAATAGAGGAAAGGATATAGAAGATCACCATGAAAGATAATTTTTTTGTTCAAAATCACCATGACACATTTATTTCACAAAAAGAAGAGGTTGATAGCCATGAACAAATTCCTGCTAATTCCAACTACCATAGATCAGAAGATAGATTTATAGAGAAATATGTGGAGAGGTAATCTGCTAATCTAATGTGTATGTTTGATGACATTACTTCTTTTAATGATTTACCTAAATATGATCAGTATGATGATAATTATGTTCTTCAAATCCAAACTAACTTTACAGAGCAATCAGAAACTAGTTTGGGAATAAAGAAATTCAGTTTAAGCAGCTTGAAAACAGGGATCATCTTATTCATATCAGCTATGAAAGTGAGGAAGAAAGTGAAAAAAAAATGGAAATAAGTGAAGCTTCTTTGCCTCTTTGTTTTGCTTCATTTTAGTTCATCAAAGAAAACTTTAAAGAAATAAAAAATCAACAGTCTTTAGGTATTTATATTAACAAAAAAGAAGACAATGGAACTCCTGATCAAGATTCTTCAGTTGCACAATTATAGTTGTCAAAATCCATTGAAACACCTGATCAAATAATACAGGAAAATTCTATACCACTATGTTTTGAATCATTTCAATTTTTAAAGGAAATGTGGTATGAAAATTCTAAAGAACAGGATGAGCAGCTTGTAGAAATTTGTGAAGTCCCATTCGAAACTATGAGTAATAAGTTGCAGCAATCCCTCCAAGTTTTTCATGATCCCATAACTGATGTGTTGGATAGTGAATGCAATCAGAATTGTTCTTCATTAACTAACTATCAAATTCAGGATCAAGATGATAAATGTTTCATTAGTCAAACAATTCAATCAGAAGAATATCATCACAAATCTTGTTTGAAAATATGCAGGGTGATAAAGGTGAAAGTGACATTTCAGTTTCATGGCATGGAGGCCATTCAGAACAATTGTACAGTTTCTTAAATCAGTTCAAACATAATGTGTATATTTTGGAAGATCCTTTTGTACAGTTTTTAGAGTCAAAAAAGGAAATCAAGTATTTCCTCATCTTCTCATTTGTTGACAAGGTTATATTGGGCTATAAAACTTCAGTTTTGATCATAAATAAGCACATAAAACAAAATACATCAATCTTTATCATGCTTGAATGGTTGCATTGACTTTTTAATTTTACCTAACCAGCAGTTGGACAGCTGATTAGAGTAAGTAGGTAGGAATTCAGTTTATTTTAATTTTCAGTTTTCAGCAAGTTATGAAATAATTCATTAGAAGTTGAAGCCCGGAGAGAAGGTCCTAAAGATCTTGATGATCTATTAGTTTGGTTTGAGAATTGCAGTACCTTCTTTCAATTTCAGATCAGATTTCAGTTTGCAGAAAAGGGTGTATTTTCAGTTCAAGAGTTTCAGTCACAAAGATTATATAAAAAAGCATATACATGTTTGGGATTGGCCCAATGGATCAAGCTACTAGTCGACGGTGTTCTTGACATCTCACAAGGAGATGCCATCCCTGTGTGGAGCCACTGTTAGAGTCCTATAGTGATAGGATTTATAATTTTGAATTGGCTGAGAGTAACTCTTGTAATATTGTACATACCTTTGCCTTCTGCAAATGTTTGCCATATTAAAAATTAAAAAATGTAAAGAGGGTGTGTCCTAAAAGAAATATCAAACGACAAAAAGAATAAGAAAAGAACAAAAAACGAAAATATATGAACCCCAAAAACAAAAACAAATCATGAAAGTGTGCAAATATAAATGCCACTACTACTTTACTATCTCAAATAATGGTTATGTGCAGCTTGTCATACATGCCACAACCCATGGTAGTAAAACTGTTTAATCTTGACTATTTCATGCTTTGAAATTTATGTTTATAGTTAGAGAATAAAATATGACCAAACAACGTAATCTCGGCAAATCATTAGATAGGTAGAGAAAATAAAAGGGGCTCACTAACTTAATCTGAACCCTTGGAAGATATCATGTTAGAAGTAGATAGTTTACTTTTCAAAAGGAAAAAGAATGATAAGGGCCTGCTAGCCTAAATGCACCCAAATAAGTGAAGAAAAAAATGTTAGGGTAAGTAATGGGTAAGTAGAAGAAAGGTTGTTGAAGTATAAAGTTGATTGGACAAAAGCACATTTATCATGCTTAATCATATGTTTCAATGTGCATGAGCAATTAAGAAAGCAAAAACAGAGGTTTACAAGTTGATTTAATTAACTCCCCCTCATTCATTTCATCCCTATACTTACTCATTTCCCCATCCACAAGTATGTTCTAATACTAAAGTCCTTCAAGTCATAAAGGCTCAGAGCATTTCTTTGACTTTTGGTGGGACCGGACCCTCGGCTTAATGACTTATGGACATCAAGTGTTAGGATTCCCTTCATAAAAGTCGTTACCCTTCATTACCCTAATAAAACCCCTTTTCCTAAGGTTAAACTCCATTTGCCTATGAAAATTAAAAAACCCCATGTTAAATTCCATTTCACTCAAAATACCCACAAAAAGATTTTGTCCTAAGTATAAGTGTATGTAAAGGAAAAGCGCAAATATTACATTATACTTAGTATTATTTTCATTCCACTCATTTCAGTTCATATTAATTTCTGACTTAATAATCTAGTTCCAATATACCCTTTTTCCTCGTATATAAATAAATTCCTGTATATATTACCCCTACCCTTAGTTTAACTATAAACTATATTTTTACCCTATCCCCCCGACAAAACCCTCTTAACTCACCAATTCTCCATAAAGTTAAGATAATCCCTCCATTAACCCCGTCTAATCATTTAATCCTGTGTTTAACTCCAAATAATCACAAACCACCATTAATTAAAGCCCTGGGCCCCCCAAAAACCTTTGCCCATTTCATCCATGCTAATTTTTCACCCGACTGTCATCCAATCGTCAACACCCGAATCTAACAATTCACAGCCATATCGGGTTCACCTGATATCCGACCTTTACCCGCCCGATAAAGTGGTATTTCCCGGACCCCCGTCTGCTACGTGTCAAGTGTTAAGGTAGATTGGGTGACCTCGCCAAAATACCGCCTCCTCGATAAAGCGGTGTGATGGCTTGGGAAACCACCTCCCCGCCCAACCCAAAAAACCGCCCACTATTCATTCGTAATTCGCCCGCCAAAAAATAACCGTTGTTCAATAAAAAGGCCGAGAAGCCCTATTTGGCCTTTTTTGATCAATTTCTTTGTAAAACCTCTGCAAGCCATTACGACACCTTCAAAACCTGAAATTACTAGTTGACCTCAATTTCACTCCTGAAGAAGTTGCAGAGACCCCAATCAGGCTCTTAGTCTGTACCAAAGCCCATTCAAACTTCCGCAATCACCATTCAAACCAATTTTCAATCTAATTCACCAATTTCCAGGTATTTTGAGAAAAAAACCAGAACAACCCTCTCATTTGAAAATGTACAGTAAAAGTCAAAAGGTTACAGTGAAAGGAAAAAGATAAATCAGTCAGATGAAAGAGTATCAGTAAAATTGTATCAGATTGAAAAATCAAAGAGAATAAATGCAGCCAACGGGAAGACAAACAGCATGGAAGACAGTTACAAGGCATACAGATAAAATATATTCATGTCAAAGTGAAGATAGATGAAAAAACAGAGCAATCAAGCTAAACAGTAAAAGTAAACATGGAGGCAGTAAGGGTTAAATATAGATGAAGACACTTTCACCAGCGACAATGAATTTTATCCAAAGTAAAGGTAAAAATAGTTAAAATAAAATTAAGGTTAAAATATGAAATCAGAGCAGGAATGGTGCATTTTCCATAAATTTCCTGTTTAAGTCATTTTTTTGCAGAAACTATTGTTGCCAATCCAAGATGAAATTTGATAAATTGGAGGACATTTTTGTTCCTAAAAGGAAAATATACAAAAACCTATCTCAATTTTTACACAGGTACTACAAAAGGGAGATAAATGCATATCTTCACAGCCTATTTTTTGGATTGTGCAAAGTCCCGTTTTTGACATCTTTTTTCAAAGAATATTGTGAACATCTGGAGATGAATTTTTGGAAACTGAAAGAGGTTTATCTCAATAACATACTTATCTATAATAACCTCTTTCACATTTTACATATCTATCTTGTATTGATATATACAAAGGTATCACTGGACCCTAATTTTGCAGAATTTCTGGGGCAGAATGCACAAAGGAAGGAGGTAGTTAGTGACTTGGAAGCCTCATCATCAATTAAGAGTTGCTATCAAATTCGAATTTCTCTTCTTTGTCACCATCAATCCATAAATATAGTGCCAAATAGATTCATTATTTTTGAGTGTCCTTTATTTAAGTTCTATTAATGTAAAACAGTTTGAGATATTTGTAAAACCAATCTTGATATTTTTTCAAGATATTTCAGTTTAGAATTTGTATAAATACTTCTTCATTTGAAGTATTTTGGGTGGACTCTATTAGAAATTTCTATAGACTTTTTGATCAAAAGACCCAAAAGGTTATTGTATCATTTACTGAGCTAGCAAGCTAGATTGATAAATAAAGATCATACATTTCCAAGGATTCATGTGTTGAGCGAATTTCAGACAAGTATTTTCATGTGTTATTGTCATTTTTCTCAAATTTATTCATAATATTTAATGTGTTTCCCAATCTAAATGTTATAACTAGAATAATATTTCAGAACTTGTTTAATTACACTCTGTCTTAACAGTTATTCATTTGAATGTTTTCTTTTGATATTTAAATTAAATAATTCTTAATTGCTCTTTGGTTTAGATTAAACAAATCATAATCCATGTTAAAGGATTCTTAATTTCCCTTTGATTACCCCTTCATTCCTCATTCATTATCCGGGTCTAAGAACCCTTAACTACTCTCTCACCCCGAGTGAAACCCTTTCATCCCTCTGTCTCAAAAATCTGAAATACACTCTGTTATCTTGCCCTTGGAACATCCCCTTTAGTGATTTAATCCAATTTTGCTTCCTTATTGTTTGACTCCATAGCCCAATGGTCTAAAAAACATCAATTTATCCATCTGTCTAAGCACATCCCACCACCCAATCTCAAATACAAATCAAAAACCCCTTGAACAATCATAACTAACCTAAAAACATCTTAACTAAAAAAAAGTTAAATTTTAAAGGGAGAGCCCTCTCTGAGCATCAAGAAGGCTAGGTCCCGATCTCTAAAAGCAGATTGTGGTTACCTTTGGTTTTTGTTTTTTCTTACTTCAAAGGAATTATCAGAGTGATAACACCAAGGAGGCATGTTTGGTTAATTGAAGGCAAAATTGGTATGTGGACAATGGACATTGATGGCTATTAAAGGATGGAGAGGATCACCTCTGATTGAAGATAATTATTTATTCACTTGTTATTCTTCTTACTTTTGTTTAGACTTGTATTATTCTTGAGTATATAGATGTTTCTAACCTCTGTGATGAGATGTGATAAGTGGATCCTTCTTGAGGATCATTTGAAATGCAGGAAAGATGGCTAGAGCTAGAAAAGGTAAAGAGGCACTATATGAAAAGGTGACAAAGTGATAAAAGCTTCCTATGTCTAATGAGAAAGTTCACAGGTATTTGAATACCACAAGGTATGCATGTCATGTTACATTGAAAGGCTAGGTAATCCCTAAGGTATGATGAGAATATCTATGACTCGTGAAAATAATTTGGATTTATGTTTCCTATGGTGAAATGGTGCACCTGGTATTGAACTTTTGATCTTATTGAAATGTTAATCTTTGATATTTATGGTATACTTGATGTTTGGCTAACATCTATCTATTGGATATCATGATCTCATAAAGAAGGCTAGCACCCTAAAGATGATACATTTGATACTTATCATGCATAAGTCATGATGGATTTCACATAGAAGGGTAGCTTATTGACTTTTTATAATGCTTGTGATGAACATGATGAAAGTATGGGAAAAAGAGTGGAAACTCTTGTTGTCTATTGAATGACCTTACTTGATCATATTGATAATGATAAGCATGATAACCTTGATGATAGAGGTATAACTATGAGGTTGATATTCTAGATCTTTTTACTAACTACAGTCGTGTCTTGATGTGATAAGTAACTATGGCATATGGTAAAATTGAATGCCCTAACTTGATGGGTTGACTTGATATTGTTACGTATGTATGATACCCTAATCACTTAACTCTAATCACTTGATGAAAGATTGATGTCATGATGATGATGACCATGATGGATATATGTTTTATTTTATGATCTAACAGATCTTTTATTACATGACTCTAGTATAGACAGGTTGATGACATGAAAGAAGATGAATGAAGTGGATTCCCATTCAGAGGGAGAAAATCTCCTAAAGATTATTACTCATATTACCATTTGCATTATATGTATATTATGTATTATTGAAGTATGATTGATGGGTATCTGACATTGTTGATCTACATCAAAGGTATTAACTCGGCTAAGATGTTTTTATCCCACTCAAAGCCTCGGTTGCATGGAAAAAAGGCTACAAGTGCGACTATAGCCTCTCAAATGCACAGATGCAAGCTCAAGGGTTTGTACAAGGCCCTAAGATAAATTTTGGTTTGATTCGACCACGTTCTCTCACATAACATCTTGAAGAGTGCGATTGTGGGTCCTAGTCACACAAAGGAATGCCTATGGGTGCGACTATGCCTGTAGATCATAGAAAAATGAAGTTTTGTGCATGAAATCAGATGTTCACCTGGAGGATGTTAGTTCTACATATGTGTAGCAGATAACAGAAAGATCTGAGAGAAGGGAAGTTTGAATGTTTACTATAATATGAATATGTAGATTGAACTTGTGTTTGCAGGTGACTGGGATACAAATACGTCATTATGTTTGAAGTTTGTATTACAAGAGTTTGACATGATTTGGCTGATTGATATAGATGAGCAGTGTTGGGAGTTCTAACATGACTTATATTGGTATTTGATAATGGTTTTGTATTGGCCTTCTCATTCTTAGCACATTGGTTGAAGTATTGACAGTTGTATGCTTGGTATATGAATTTTCATCTAATAACATAAATGGCTTGTATTATGATCATGAGAATGACTTAATGAAGTTTGATATTGCATGATAATAGATGAAGTCAAGACTTGATATGAGCTCTACCTATCACCTCGTCTAAAGAACTTGATACTGTGATATTGATGATTTTTATATTAATTATGATCTACATTGATTTATGAAAAGTTGCGCAATTTTGTTTGGTAAAATGTTATGTTTGTAGAGATCAATGCATGAAGCAATCTCCCTTATCCATATGGTTGAAGTCAGGATGATGTGTTGGTATCTGGTGAATTCAAGATGATGTGTTGATAAAAACCTCTATTTCAGTAATGTTCCAAGGTATGACTTTGGTTTTGGTTTTATATATTGATGGTCTACTCTTGACAGGTGATGAGCCTCTAATTATATAAGTAAGAGGGAGATGGCTTCTGAAGCTATAAATAAGAAATCATGGCATGATGAATCAGTTTCTAAAATTGGGAGAATATAATCTATATTTCGAAGTTATTGAAGAAGTAGTGGAAAGAGGAAATGCAAATCCTTTGGCACAACAATTAAATTGGCAATTGATAGTTGATTGAAGCTTTTTTGAACATATGTTTGTGTATATACATGATATACATAAGACTTGAGTTGATTCATGATTGATTTGCTTCATACACATTGAGTTGTTGTCAAGCATCCTTCGAGACATTTGCATGATATTACCTATTCTTGGTCTGAGATATTCTTCCGCTGATATATGATTGTATGGATATGTTGATGAATAATTATGTAAATATAAATATAATTTCATTATGTTAAGGGGTGAACTTAATGTTTTAATGAATAAATGAAATTATCAAAGCAAAGAACAATATATCCCTAAGAAAATTTTACATGGTACATCATATATGTTTAACATGATTCTAGAGCTGACAGATATTCCGGTTACTAACACGCTGAAAAATATTCCAGGTAGTAGCACATTAACAGATATTCCAAGTAGTAGCCCATTGACAAATATTCTAGGTAGTAGCACGCCGAAAGATATTCCGAGTAGTAGCCTTTTGACAAATATTCTGGGTAGTAGCCCACCAAAAGATATTTCAAGTAGTATCCCATTAAGAGATATTTTGGGTAGTATCCCATTGACAAATATTCTGGGTAATATCCCGTTGATAGATATTTTGGGATGTATCCCAATGAATAGAGGGTTGTACCTTAATCTCCCCTCTGGTAACAAATTCTTCTTCTTTTAGATTTGAGAATATTCAGCATATGGGCAGGAACAATCAAGAGATAAGCAAGAATAAGAAAGAGATGTACATTGATTATTCGAGATGATGAGATACTTGAGATTGGACGTATGATGAAAGGAAGCCATGATGATCTGTGGTCAGATATTGGAAGGTGGAATTCTCCCTAGTAGATATGTTGATGTTGATTGGGATTGATGTCAATACTGAAATCTGTTGATGTTGATTGGGATCATTATTGATGAGATGAGCACATATGAGTGAGGCCTTAGTATGATATCAGCGATGATGAGAGGTTTATAGCATGACCGAGGTTGAGTACGATGTTTATAGCATGACTAGATATGAAGCAGGATGAAGAAGCATTTGAAGAGATGTTTGAGAAAGTTATGAATATGACATGATACATTGTGATGACATAGAGAGGAAAACAATCCCATATATATAGTTGGAACTGAGATACTTTCATATATTCAGATAGCGCAGTTGTACGAGACCATCCTTGGCTTGTGTTTGACACCTCCTTGAGAGGGATGATGATTATGTTCTAACATGATATTTGATTTAATGTCTTGTATGAACAAGAGACAACCACTACTGATACATGATGATTACATGATACAATTATAATGATATGAGTATGATGAGAGTAGTGCTAATCGAGGACATTGAGCCAATCTCCTCCCTTGTTTGAGCTCCTAGGGTATAGAATTGAGATAGAGGATTCCTAGGGTTGAAGGAACTCTAGACAATAGGATATCACCCCTATCTGTTACCCATAGGGTTGGAGTAGTAGCTCACCCTATCTTGGTCTTTGCAGAGTATACCTCAGATGGCATCATACCCACAGGTTGGGCTTGTTATAATTATCCCTCCCCGTCTGGCCAACGGTTGAGGAGGCTTGGGGGCGTGAGATCCTAACCTTTGGTAAGTCTGGTATCTCGCCCAAGCCAGTATTATGATGCAGGTTTTCTACCACATGACTCTTGAGGGTCATTGGTGGGAAGATCAGTAGGAAATAGGATGGGTTGAGTAGTAGCTCCCCTATATCACCTATTGCTTGATATTGGGTCGTATTAGTAGCTCTGCAATGTGGTTCTAGGTTGAGATATGCTCCCCAATCATATTCTCTTTAATGATGATCAGGGTAGTAGCCCACCGACAGATATTCTAGGTAGTAGCCCGCTAACTGATATTCTGGGTAGTAGCCCACCGACAGATATTCTAGGTAGTAGCCCGCTAACTGATATTTTGGGTAGTAGCCCACCGACAAATATTTTGGGTAGTAGTCCGTTGACAAATATTCTGGGTAGTAGCTTGTTGGCATACATTCTGGGTAGTAGCCCGCTGACATATATTCTGGGTAGTATCCCGTTGACCGATATTCCAGGTAGTAGCCTGTTGATAAATATTCTAGGTAGTAGCATGTTGATAGATATTTTAGGTAGTATACCATTGACAGATATTCCAATTAGTAGCCAGTTGATAGATATTTCGATTTGTAGCCCAATTAATAGTGGGTTGTAGCTTAAGCTCCCCTACGGTGATAAATTCTTCTTCTTTTAGATTCAATAATATTTAGTATATGATCAAGAACAATTAATAGATAAGAAGGAATAAGCAAGAGATGTACATTTATGATTTGAGATGATGAGATACTTAAGATGGGAAGTATGATGACCGGAAGTCATGTTGATCAATGGTCAAATATTGGCAGGTGGAATTCTCCCTAGTTGAGAGGGAGTGTTAAAATTATGAAATTGTGGTCAAATTCCACTTTGGATAGCTCACGTGATGGATATAATAATTGCATTGAATTCCTCTTTTCGAGAGGATCAAAATCAACCTAAAGATCACCTCATTTGGATAAGCATAAGTTCATTTTTGAATTTATGAATCCACTCATGTATATTTGATCAGGTCAGCCCTATGCATATGTACAATTGGACAGGTTAGCCTCAACATTAAATGGACCCTTATGGAAGCCTATAAATAGAATATACCTCAAGTTCATTTGGACATATTTATCGACCCATTTTCTCTTCTCTTTTATTGTCTTGGTTTGCACGGGTCTGACAGAGAAAGTTCACACAAGGGTTTGAAACTACACGGTTGAAGCTCGCACAAATATAGGGTTTATGTTTCTCGATCACATGCTTGTAAGTAAGCATTCTCAGCCCTAGATGCATGTACAGAGTGGTCAAGGGTGGGTCTTGGAAGCTTTAGACACTCATACAATCGTCTAGGGTTTCTGAAGCAGATCGGGCAGTTTGGTCATTAGGCGCACACATAGAGTGCTCAAGGGTGCATCTTGGAAGCCTCAAACGTTTGCACAGTAGCCTGAAGGGTTCATCTAGATGTTTGTGGAAGATCTGAGTGCATTTTTCCCTAGTCGCATGTATACAGTTCATCAGGGAGCGTCAAAGACTTTCGTAGTTGCTTGCACAACTCCTCCTCCATCCGTACAGGACTAAAAGATGAAACTTCAGTACTCCGAAGATTCTACTCAGTGACAACAGTATTCAGAAATAGTCTACATACACTGACAGTACATTACAGTCCTCAACATCAGGGTTTTGAATTCAATAATTTTTAGGTTCATTTCATGGATGTTCTAGTTGTTGTGAAGATATGAATCATTTTATTGTCTTTCGCTAAATCATTTGATGACAATCTATACGAAGAAGAATTTGTGAGGGTTTCCGCATAGTGGGCTTTTCCCTAGTCTTTGACCAATCCTGGTGTCTCTATGTGTGCATGATTTTCTTCTATTGTTCCTTTATGTTACGCTACATTGATGATGATGATATTTTTCTTTCTACATAGTTTCATATGCTGATGAATAATGATGTAAATTTAAATAATGTCATGATGTCAAGGGGTGAAATTAATGTGTTAATGAAGAAATGAAATTATCAAAGCAAAGAACAATATATCCCTAAGAAAATTTAACATTTTGTGGCGTTGAAACTTTGTGATAATAACCATTGATTCTCTACCACAAGATGTTATGCTTGTTGCTTCCTTGCAGAAAGTTCCTTCCTCAATCTAGCCTTCTCACTTAGAAGATATTTGGAGTTATCCTGTGTTGTTGTGGCGAAAGAAACATTTGCCGCCATGACCTCTCTACGATTCCTTCTGGTGTTGGAAGTTATCACCTTCTCTGTAGCAATTGAGATTGGATTCTAAGGATATTTTGGATAGTATCTATGCCTCTGCTACAAGATCCTCTTCCTAAGTTTATCAAATGTGACACTACATACATCCATGACTCTGTCTGTTGGTGGAGGTGTGATCCCCATCTCTCCAAATGGAAGATGACCACCTGTGAGGGGAGGTTCCTCTAGAAAACCTAGCTCATCATCCATGGGTTGAATGGTATCTTCTTCCTCCAACTCTTCCTCTTCTATCTCTTGAGAAAATTGTTCTTCTTCCAATCTATGTGTTGCTTCTTCCTCCTGGTACTTACTTTGTTGTTCCTATTTAATCCTTCTCCTCTCCTGTTCTTCTTCTTGTTTCTTTTTAAGAAATGCATTCTGCTTCCTCTTCTCCTCTTCTTCTTCTGCTTCTCTCCTCTCCTATTCTGCTTGAACAACTCTTATGTTTAGAGGATCATATTTCCACTTCCTATTTCTCTTGCCTGTTGAATGATATATGATCCTCTTCTTAGGAGCTACTTTCCTTGCTTGAGGGGTTATCTATTCTTCCTCCTGCACCTGCAAGTCTTGAGCTAGTGGATCTTGGGGTGAACTGGTTTCCATCCTCATATGTTCCTTTATGTTTGTATTGTACCATCACCTTACCTTCTCATGTTCTACTGTAGATATCGAAGAATACCCCGTACTGTGACTGATCCTTTCACAATGTTGCCTACACACTCTCCTAAGATAATATCCATGAAATTATTTAGTGGTGAAGTGCAAGTTTTCCTGCTCTTGTATTTCTATTGTTGTCACCTTGTATTTCTTTAACTCACATAATCTTATCCTTAATAGGAAGGTGGGCCAAGGGGATTTCCTCCTCCTGTGAAGAACTCTTGATAATCCCTAGTCTAACTGATTTACGACTTCCTACATGACCACCTTATTGGTCACATATCTTGGCATGAGACAAGGGGATATGTTACAACCAAAACATATGATGTATGCCCCCTCGGGTGTTGCATGTAGAAAATTTGTTGTAGTTTAACCTGATAATGCAATATAAATCAAAGAATAATACTATAACCTACTTATGTTATCAATTTGTGGAAGCTTAAAGATTGCGCTGAACAATATAACCAAAAGAAGCAGAATCAATGCACAATACACATGAAAATACTTTGGGGAAAGCCTCAGCTAAAAATCCCACTATCTGTATTATCATACAAGGTGGAAATACATAGGAATTATACAAAGCCTTGGCTCTCACAACTAGCCATCTCTCAGTACAATCCTCATAGATGCTCACAGGAAATATTGGCTACTCTCCAGCCTTCCTCTCTGTACTCCAAGCTCATGTTTCCTTGCGTTGTTCCTCTAGGATGATCTTCACCTCACCAAGTGGAACACTATCTCACACACTGTTAGAACTGCGCAATCCTCAAGGAATGATTCCTTGATTGCATGCATGAGTTTTATTTATAAGAAAGCACATGCAACTGATAGTACATTGTCCTTAACTTTAATCTCAACTGGGTCATTCTCAAAATAGACATGCATGAGTTTCTGATGAAGGAATATTTAGTTAACTGGAGTACACTACTTGATTGCATGCATGCATCAACTGACTGTTAACTCTCTATTAGTTCCTCAAATAGTTTGGAACTAATTTAACCGGACTTAACTCAGTAAATTGAGTTAACTAATTACAACTCAAATATAACTCAATCTTATCTCCTTAATTTAAGGGATAACTCTTACATGACTTCAAAAAGACTTCTAACTTGAATTTCTCCAACTAATTAACTTAAAATAAATTAATTAATTATTTTCAAGTAGCTGCTAAGACTAAATTCGATTTTAATTCAAGGAAAAATTAAATTGGAATGTTCTTATTTCCACATTTCAACACTCCCTCTCAACAAGAAAGGGATTATTTGCCACCCCGATCCTGTCTCTATGGAACTCGAATTTACACTTTGACAATGCCTTTGTCAAAATGTCAGCATCTTTCTCCTCTGTCAAAATATATTGCAGCAACATGATCCTCCTCGCTACATCAATAGCTTACTTTACCTTGTAAAGCCAACGGTAACTCACAACTGACTTGTTATTTGGTCTCAGAACCATGTCCTAAACACTATTACGAACTATGGAGTCATACTCCTCCACCATAGCATCAATCCCAATTAGCTGTTGCACTGCTTCCTTAAAAGAAGATGGCTCGATCTCAACACATTCCCCAGCAAGGGCCATGTATCCAGTGTACCTCTCTGGTGACCTCCTTTGTCTGCGCTGAGAAGATGGTGCTCCCACATTCTCTCTCGCATCCTCCAACAATCTGTTAGCTTCTCTTGTGCACTTCCATCCATAAGACTATGCTTGAATGGATGTCTCCACTCCTGGAACCTCAACATGTGGCTACTCTGCATCAGTCTGAGGCTCCTCCTCCTTAGGAACCAACAATTCCTCCACAGCCTAGAGTTGGAGCTCCCTCTCAAGGGAAACTCGCATGGCCTTTTGCTCATCAAACTTGAGATCTCTGTGAACCACCATCCTCCGACTGGTATGCAAGTACACCCGATAGTTGTGAGGTGTATCAGTGTACCCCACAAGTATCCCCAACTCTGTTGTCATCTCAAGCTTCTTACGTGCATCCTTTGTCACATGGCAATATATCGATGAGCCAAAGATCCTGAAGTGACCCACATCTGGTCTCTTACCAGAGAAAGCTTCCTCCGGTGTCTTCATCGCAAGTATGCGATGCGGGCTTCTATTCTGCAAATAGACCACTATGTTGCATACCTCAGCCCACAAGTGAAGTGGTAGGCCTTGGTCATGTAGCATTCCCCGTGATGCCCCTGCAATAGTTTTGTTATTCCTCTCGGAAACCCCATTTTGTTGTAGGTTATGAGTGCCACCAACTCTCGTTTAATTCCTTCTGCTGCACAAAAGTCCTTAAACTATTGAGAGACGTATTATCCATTGTTGTCACTTCTCAAGGCCTTGATTTTCTTCCCTGGCTCTTTCTTGACCAAAGCTTTGAACTCACAAAACTTTGTGAAGGTTTGGTCCTTCTTCTACATGAAATAAATCCAACATTTACAAGAATAATCATCAATGAAAATCACATAATACCTTTACTTCACTTTGGATGTCATCGAAAATGGTCCACACACATTAGTATGAACTCACTCTAAGATAGCCTTTGCTCGACTGTCTCGATCATGAAAGGAAGACTTGGTGTACTTTCCCAAGGTACAACCTTTGCATGTGTCAACTTGCTCAAGTTTACCTTTGGGAAGTCCTGTAGATATCTGTTGCATTATCTTCAAATCCCCATGATGCAAATGGCCCAACCGCCTGTGCCACAACTCACCAATGTCTTGGCTTTCTACCAATTCTACTTTCGTACTCAACGCTGCACAATCATCTACCTCTAGTTTATAGAGATTCTTCACCCGAATCCCTATCCTCTTGGTCTGACCCGTGGTTATGTGTCTTAGGAACACCTTTCCTTTACTAAAGGCAACATCGTAGCCTTTGTCATCCAACATCACGACTGATACCAAGTTCTTCTTCAGTCCAGGCACATACATCACATCTTTCAAGGTGATAGGAGCTACATGCTCCCTTTGAAAAGCAACTGTGCCCACTCCTAAAACACTATACCTTTCATCGTCACCCATCTCTATGCACATCTTGAGGTCTTTCTCCTCCAAGTCACAGAATAAAATTTTATCACTGGTCATGTGGAATGAGGCTCCACTATCAAGATACCATACACAACCCATCATTGATGACACCATGCATGCAATGAGGGTAAAGTCCATTTCGAACTGAGAGGCTAATGCCTCACCTTTCGATCCATACGAGGATCCCTTTCTAGACTTCTTCGATGGGCAATTAGTCGCATAATGTCCCATCTCGTGACAATTAAGGCATCTCACTTTAGACTTGTCACCCTTCTTCCCTCCATGAGAATAATTTGATTTGGAATGGGAATCCTTCCCCTTCCCTTTCATTCCTTACTTGCTAAGGCCAGATTTTCTTCATCATCATCCTTGGATGAAGAACCATCTCGTGTGCTCTTCCTGATCTACTCCTACATGAGGTCTGACCACAATCATTCCCAATCCGGCAGTTTCTCCCTTCCAATCACAGAGTCCTGGTAGCTATTCTAACTCTTTGGAAGGTTAAGGAGAGCGAGGCTCACCATATTATCATCGGCAGTAGTTATTCCCACACTGCTAAGCTCATCTCTGCATGTGGTGAGCTTGTTCAGATATGTGGAAATAGTATCGCCCTTCTCCATCTTGATTCTTCGAAGCTTATCCTTGAGTGCCAATTTCCTCTAGTCACTATTGTTTTGGTGAGGTCCTTCAATGTCTTCCTTGAGATGATTATATTTGACATGCAAGACTTGTAACGTTTTTTGATGAAGAGTTCCTTGATCCACAGTTGTGCGCTCAAATCAGATGAGAATGATTATGCAAATGAATGAGTAAGTGGGTTGATTTAAAATATTTTACTTGAAAAACTAATTCATTAATGATTTCCACTTGTCGATGAGTGAAAGGATTAGTTAAGAGAAGTTAAGTGGGCTCCTACTTTCTAGGAGTGCGCCCAAACACAACAAGATGTTCATGCATGCAACTAAGAAGAGTGCATGTCTTTAGCACGAAGGAGTGTGCTCAGGTAGGGTGCACTTGCTCAATATGAAAGAGTGCACTCAAGGAGGGTGAACTTCTTCAATCTGAAGAAGTGTGCTCAACTCAAGTTCATGTCTTTACCAACTTGGAGTGCACTTTTGTCTTTAAAGGTAATTTTCTTGCTTTTGTTTTCTGTTTTTGTGCTTTTGAGTGTTTTTCTAGTGTGGGCATGGTGAAAAGACAAGTTTCTAATTCAAGATAAGTCATGAATTCACCTAACCATGGACTAGATAAATTAAGTGTTTCTAAGGGTTAGGTGATGACACTTAGGAAACATTGACTTCAGAGGATGTGACACTAGGAGAAAACACACAAATAAAAAATCAAACAACATGATGACACTAGGGAGCTTGACATGACAATTGATGTAGGATCGAAAATTGAATTAGGAAAAAAAATTGGAGGGTCTTTGTCACAGCGACAAGAGTTCCTTACATGATTAGTTAAGACAAAAGATTTATATTTTCTTCTTAGACATCTAACGCAAGTTGAAGGTTTGCTCACTGATTTCCTTGTCCAATTTAGTTAAAATCACAATTCCACACACGGTTGCTATGAATCTGAATGCTTTATGTCAACTTTTATTTAGTGTCATGGTCTCAATACCCATGTGTAGTTCTCTTCATTCGCACTATTTTTCTCTATTTCAATCACACACACTTCTCTTGCATTCCTTGGCTACTTTATCATTTTTTTTCCCCTTTGTTTTTCTATTCGCTCTACCTCTCACATCCCACTTCTCTTTTATCTATCTCTCTTCACCTACTCTCACACCCCCCACGAGTTCTCTCCCTCATACAGATGATGCCAATATGAGAAATTGTGTACCCCTCTTAGGTTGCATGGTTAACCCTCCATATTGGGTACTCAAACCATACTCCTAGAGAAATTAAGTACCACCCCCCATTATTTCTATAACTATTTGCAGTTGGGTAGTCCAATTACCAAATCAAAAATCAAAAAGATGCGATAGGAAACTTCTTGAAGCCCCCTTAAATTTTTCCTCTCTCAGACATCAGTATCAATGTTAGTTGTTCTCTTCTTCAATTTTATCAATATATTAAATGAAGATGAATATTTAAATCTATTGACATATGGGAAAATATCCATTTTTATCATCCCAATATTATCTATCTTAATTAGATTTTACAAACTTTGGGGTTTAAAAATGGGTGTTACAGACTTCTCACTAGTTTTCTCTTTTTTTCAAACACATTCACCACGAGTGCATGGTACTTGGACAGATGTGCATCTCATCACATGATAGAATCAGAGGAGATATTTAGTATTATAATAGAGAAGGACTCAGGAATTCATTTGCAGCTTGTAATGATGCCAAGAATATAGTGAAGCATGAGGGAACAACTAAGTTCCAACTTGAGTCGAGTTGTCCGTTGGAGGCCCAATATGTACTACATGTACGAGGACTGAGGAATATTTTTCTCTCAATCTCAACCATGGAGGATAGGGGTTTTATCTTCAAGATTAAAAAAGGACAAGTACTCATTCTTGTAGAGACATCTAACCCTGACACAAGAATGGTCATTGGGGGTAGAGAGGGAAATTAATACAAGTTGCAGGGCAAGCCATTTCAAGCCTTGGTACATGATAGATGATAGCCTGTGTGAGTTATTGCATAGGAGGATGGGACACCTACACTATAAGGAACTACCAATTATAAGGGACATTGGCATTGGTCTCCAAGAAGTATTGAGTAACAGAGTGTGTGTAGAGGGTGTGCACTTGGAAAGAATGCCAAGGTTGCTTTCCCAACTAGCGAGAGAAGGTCCAATGGGATCTTGGATCTTATACATTTAGATGTATGTGGACCAATGTTACAGGATTTTATGCAAGGATCATTGTATTATGTGGCATTCACTAACGACGACTATAGGAAGACATGCATCTAATTAATGAAGACCAAGGATGAGGTATTCAATAATTTTTTGGAGTTTAATGCTCAAGTGGAGAACCAGACATGAAGTAAGATCAAGGTATTGAGGTCAAATAATGGAGGTGAGTTCACTTCTAATGATTTCAAGGATTGCAAGGAGGTGGGGATCAAGAGTGAGTTGACAATATCATACAACCCACAGTAGAATAGGGTTGCAGAGAGAGAATCAATATGGCATTGATGCTACTAAGGCTATGATTCATGACCAAGATCTGCCTATGTTTCTTTGGGCATAAGCTTGTAATATGACAATATATATTTAGAACATGAGTCTTCATAGCATATTGGGGTGTGGGGGGTGGTGTGGGGGGAGATCTAGAGGAAGCATTCGTTAGGATAAAGACAAATATAGGACATTTTATGATTTGTCGTTGTTTAGTATACATCAATGTGCTTGTCAAGAAGAAGAAGATGGATATTTTAGGAGATAAATGCATGTTTGTGGGGTGCAACGTAACTTCAAAGGATTACAAGATCTTCATTCCAACACAATGGAAGATAATTGTGAGCAAAGATGTAAAGTTCAAGTAGACCATGGCATCTAGGAAGTCACATGACCCACTACTAATGAAAAAAGAAGAGGAGAAAGAGGCTCCATATGATGAACAATGTTCCACGGTTTCTAGTTCAAGGACTCAAACTTCTAGTAAGGAGGAGGATTCAATGGCTCCTGCCAACTATGTCAAGTGATCTAGGTGCTTTACGCAGACATTAAAGGATTCTCATGAGCATGTTAAGGCTCCCGAGAGCACATTTGGGGAGAGCATGCCTCTAAATAAATTTTTGAACCATATGGCACTACTAAGTAGCACCATTGAAGAAGCATCAAAATAGCAAGTTTGGAGGAATACCATGGTAGAAAATGATGTATGGGACACTGTGCCAAGACCGGAGAGAAAGCCAATTCTCGATGGCTCTTCAAAATGTTCCTTCCTTGCTAAGAGGAATTGTTGATGTTTGTAGCATTAGAAAGGAACTTGTGCATAGGTGTGGAAACCATCCAAAGTCTTCAACCTTAGAAAATTAACCTTAATTAAATTAACTAATTAAAATGAAGTTGTTTTTTATAAAATTGAGTTTAATCTAATAGAATGTAAAGTTTTTTGCATTAATTAATTAGACAAATCTTAATTATTGATATCAAGTGAAGTGGGATTTAATCTCAATCATCAATCACTTTGGAGATTAAAGTTGATTGATTCGGTCATAACTCAATATTATAAAAGAAAAGGCTAAGTAAAGGAGAAAGGCATAAGAGAGACAATGATTAATTGAGTCACAAATGAAATTGAGTCAAGGAGATCTCAGCAAGGTTGATAAAGGAGTGTCATCTAGAGATAAGTCTAGAGGAGGAGAGTGTAGGAAAATAGCAACAAGAGGAGAAAAACTCGACAGTTAGAAATTGAAGGATAGATTTATGGGAACCCAATCAACAACTTTGCAAGTGGAGGATAGTCGTAAAGACTATAACGTCATCACAACAACAAGGTCATATAGCCACAAGTAGTTGGGAGTAGTCATGCAATGCGCAAGAGGGGTCGTACACAGCGAGTAAGTCGTATAGTGTGCAGATAGGGTCATAAAAGCCACAAGTCATACAACACAGGGGCAAGGCCATATAAGCCATGGGAAATACATATATCATGTGGGTGGAGTTGTACAACATGTAGGAAAGTCGTACAATGCACAAGCAAGGTCATACAAGGTATGGGAAGCCAAGGATGGTATGGGAGGAGTATGGAGGGTGTGGGAGGGGTCATATATGTTATACATGCAACTACAGTGGTGGTTTCTCTGATAGAAAAATTCATCAAGTATTTTATGTTGTTTATATTTTCCTTAGTGAGCCATTTTCCCACTAAGTGAACCCTTGTATGCTTTAAAGAAATTTAATGAAAAATAAAATTGAAGGGTGGAAATTTTTCATGTGCATGTGTTGAAATTGGTTAACGTGTTTTTGCTATAATTTTTATTTATACGAATTAAAAATCCCAGTGGTGCATTTCATTTAGTAAGTTGTAATTTAAATTAACAAGGAAATTACTAGAAATTAATTTACCAATTCACTAGGATTAGGAAATTTAATAAATTTTAGTTGACAATAATAATAAAACAAAAATGATAAAATGAAAACTATTATTATTCCTACTCTCTTAAATTTTGGATTGCATCTAGTATATTTCAAAAATTTATCTCAAAAAAGACGGGATAACTTAAATAAACCATTTGAAACAAAAGTACTCAGTGCAAAGTTTTATCTTAGGTTTCAGTGGTTCAAATTCAAGATGTCCAACTAAGTCACTATGTCTAACCACATAAGCACTTTGCGATATCCCATGAGATGATGAGTAGAAACCAGAACTACCATAGAGGAACATGATACCAAAGCCATGTTGTTAAACAACAATTTCTTCACAAACTCTACGAAATGAAATTTTAACTCTTAGCTAAGAAAAAGAGCAACTACAAGAGATTCAAAAAGAGGATTTTAGCCCCACACACAAAAAAATGCATTATGCTTAAAGAAAATGATGGAAAAGAGAATGAATGTAAAAATCAAATTAATTGTCATCTCAAAGGAAAACTTAAAAGAATAAACCAATATAACCATTTCTTGAGATCCAATGAACACTCACAATGGCGATTATCTCATTGAAAAACTAACATTGTTAGTATTCTAAGAGGCCCAAGGGAGAATATATAGTTGTTCAATAATTTGGAATGAAACTATATCTCATTAGGGTTATGAGACATGAATGTGGGATTGCTTTTCTATAGTTAGAGGGAGATCTAACATATAAAAGTTTGATATCATACATTTAATGAGAATCACGAAACATCTCATCTACAAATGATGTCCAATAGAGCTAGGAAACTGGATTGCAAGTAGGAAACTATATATTTCAAAATAATACGGAGCAAAAAAGGAGTCAATTAGAGGAATGGGGAGTAGTGTAAAGGGTTATGAGACATGAATGTGGGATTGCTTTTCTATAGTTCGAGGGAGATCTAACATCTAAAAGTTTGATATCATACATTTAATGAGAATCACGAAACATCTCATCTACAAATGATGTCCAATAGAGCTAGGAAACTGGATTGCAAGTAGGAAACTATATATTTCAAAATAATACAAAGCAAAAAAGGAGTCAATTAGAGGAATGGGGAGTAGTGTAAAGGGTTATGAGACATGAATGTGGGATTGCTTTTCTATAGTTCGAGGGAGATCTAACATCTAAAAGTTTGATATCATACATTTAATGAGAATCACGAAACATCTCATCTACAAATGATGTCCAATAGAGCTAGGAAACTGGATTGCAAGTAGGAAACTATATATTTCAAAATAATACGGAGCAAAAAGGAGTCAATTAGAGGAATGGGGAGTAGTGTAAAGGAGTCATCATAATTAAAGTGTTGCTTTCAAAGAAGTATCTCACAAATGTTTGATTTTATTGTTTTTAGTTTTCAATGAATGTGTTTGCAATCGAAGTGTCATTGTTTTTATTGAAAAAAAATTTAAGTGTTGTGATTCTTAAGAGAGTGTATTAGAATATAAGCTTACATATGTAATTAAGTCACATTAGTGGTGACTTGGAATAGAAGATTTGCACTTTTGTTAATATTAATTTTTATGATTACACATCCCAAACTCTATACACAAGAAGTGAATTCCATTGTAATTATAATATAATATTTTGTTAATGTATTTATTCTTCCTTGTACTTCATTATGTGCTTCCCTATCCAAGATTAGATTTTGTCATTGATCCGGGATTAACTTATTTAACAATAAATATCATCTCCTATTTGGGGAGCAATTCATTTTTTTACTAAAGATGATGGTGGCACTCTTTTATGCACAGTTGAAAGTTAGCATCTTATTTCTTTTTAATAAAGAATTATTATTTCTTTTTAAGAGAGCAATGCTCTAGAAAGAATTGAAAATGAGAAATGTTTTAGAAATATTATCTACTATAACATGCGTTATTACATAATATCAACTAAAAGCATATCCCCTTATATAGTCAAACAATAATATTTTTTAACTAGTTACGTTAAACCAAAATAAACAAGGTATGTATCGTGGAACAAGATAAAACACTTAACACATAATAGCTTAGTAGTTAGCTAAAGCTATTAAGCACAACATAGTTGCTAGCCAAGAGTAGTGGTTCACAAAAAGCAACAATGTATTTTAAATACTACCAATATAGATCCATCTTAAGCACAGATCTAACATGAGTCGAGGGATCAAATTTCTTCAAGTGTAAACTTCTCTCAGAGTGCAAAATACAATGTGTAATTTTTCATTGTTTAAATTGTATTTTTTAATACTATATAGAATATATAACTTAAACACATAATTCCAAAAAACCTTTGTTTGGATTTCAACCAAAAAACATATATACCTAAAAAAAGGAACTGTAAAATAATGAGACCACTTCAAATGGTTTATATATATATATATATATATATATATATATATATATATATATATATATATATATCTATATATATATATATATATATATATATATATATCTGACATTAAAATATTTTACGTAACATGTGCATCCAGACATTTATCAACACATTAAAAATAGTTGTTTGTTATTAATACATTCTTAAGTATACGTCAATATTAACTTGTATTTAAATATTTTATTGATAACCCACATTGAATATTTTATTATATAGTACATTAAAATATTTTCTTTTAACATTTTTTTCTATATATAGATATACATGAAGTCGATATCAACATAAATTAGTTAACATGTATCTTCAAATGGTTTATTCAAATCTTGTGTTGAAATATTTTGGAAAAGTATAAGGTTTTAACATCTTACTTAAATTCTTTTCACTTAATTGTTTTACATAAAATTATATTACATCATATGAACAACTAACTAAACATGCATAGCATATTCATTTGTGTTTTATTATTCCCGACATTTTTTTCTATTTAGAGAATATTTTACTTTTACTTTTAAAGGGACATATAACTCTACATTTAGCACGAATGGAATTAACATCACCCTCATAATAGGTTGTAAAATGAACCTCTCAATACAATTAGTTTCTCACATCATGCACAACGAAAATTTTCACTTTTAATTACCAATGTAATATATGAAATTCATGCCTATGATTTCTTTTAAATTGACTTATAAAATCATTTCAGTAACAAATATGAGCTAATCACTTCATGGAAACTTTATGAATTTGTTATCTTCTTAGATATTATCAATTCATAAATTATGGAAATTGATATTTTCTGTAATATTCCTAGGGAAAATTTACAGTAAATATACAAAACAAACATAAACAATGAACACACAATCAGACCATGAACTGCACCAAAAGTTGCATTGTTGACCTCTTTTATTGATAAATAAAGGGTTTACAATATGGTGCTAGAAGGAATGCACTTGCGCTTGCTCAAGGCAAACTAGCAAAGCCACAAAGGATAGAAAAGTCACCCCTCTTTTTGTTGTGCTACTCTAGCTCTGTGGTGAAGATGCCTAGAAATATGTTGTTGGATCAATGGAACTACTGCTAGGGCCCTCTCTGGTGCTCATAAAATTCTAGGAAATTAATCCCGGCCTCACCACCAAATACCCACAATAACCCACGAAGCATTTGGCCAATGATTTACTTCGGAAAGTCAACCCTATTTTCCCTCAATGGCTCAACTGTTGGGTGATTCGACCAACCTATAAATCCTACTATAAATGGCCTCCAAAATAGCTGCAATCCTCACCAAAATACTTCCCCGACCTTCTCTCCAAGTTTTAGCCTCAACCACACCTCACTCCTCAACCTCCCAGAGTGCCTCCACGATGAACTGTGCAATCCTTATGTTGTTGTAGTTATGTCTCTCCCTGAAATCAGACCTCCTGTTGCTGGTATGAAATGATAAAGGTAGAACTCCCTACTTGGGCCAACACTCAAAGTCCATCGAAGCAAGGGCTGAGATCTCCGCTCGAAGACACTCGTGTGCTAAACAACACTTGCAGACTTGGCTTCAGCTCAAGCGTGATATTGTCAAAAGACAGTTTTGCAAATGATGAATGAATGAGAAATTGAGTGTTTCTTCCTCCTTTTGTCAAGATGCCTCCAAAATGCCCATGTGGGCCCAGCTCGAATTTCCCACACCAAATCTGCTCCAATGAGAGCGTACTCCTCATGTGGACCGAAATTTCCATGAGGTGGCCCCCACACTCCACTAAGGCCACAATATTTCCTCCAGCTCTAATTTTTGGGTGTGCTCTAAGCCAAAAATCATGTGTGGGGCCTCTAAACCCACATTTCCTAAGTGCAACCATGCAATAGCAGAAACAATCAAAATTGATATTTCAATTAGTAAAATGCTAAGTGGGAATATCGCAGTCCTCCCTACGAATACATTATTTGTCCTAAAGCAACTACAACGAAGGATGTTGAAGTATTTGCTCCCCCTCCCAGGTGGCATCCTCATTTGCCAGATTCCTCCATCTCATCAAAAACTCCTTGTTGACCTGGTTTCTCAAGTGCCTCTCTCAGGTATCCAGCATTAAATGCCCCCATGTCCACAGTAGGTAGTTCTATAGTTGTTGTAGCATGTTGTCCCAATGTCTTTTTCAGACAAGACACATGAAAGATGTTGTGCACCCGACACCCCGGGGCTAGCTCCAACTCATATGCTACCTCCCCAACCCTCCGAGTGACACGGTACGGTCCAAAGAAGTGGGGTTTGAGCTTCTCATCCCCCTTTTGCTTGAGATATCACTATCGATACTGTTGAAGCCTCAAGAAGACCATGTCCCATACTTCGAACTGCCCCTCAACTCTACCCCTGTCTCCATAAATCTTTGGATGGTTTTGGGCCATCCACATGTTTTTTTTAACAGCCCTCAAAATGTCTTGGCTTTCATGTATCCAATCATTGGCCCTTGGGGCCCTACTATCTCCAAACATAATGTCAGAAAAATACAATGCATCGTAACCATACAAAGCTCAGAATGGAGACATACCTATGGACATGCGGTATGTAGTGTTGTCGCAGTATTCACCCAAGTGCAACCACTGTATAAATGCTTGTTGTTGACCTGTCACATAGTTACGCAAGTAACCCTCCAGCCACTTGTTAACTATCTTCATATGCTCGTCCTTCTGAGGGTGATAGCCAGTACTCTGAGTGAGCTCAGTTCCCACCAACTGAAATAGCTCCTGCCAGAATCCACCCATGAACAGGCAGTCCTAGTCACTGAAAATGGTCTTTGGGATACCATCTAGCCGAAACACCTCCCTAAAGAACAATTCAGCCACCTGTGAGGCCGATTACCAGGCTGAGATGGCGAAGAAATGAGAAAAAATCATTAGGAAATCCACCACCACGTAAATTTAATCCTTGCCCTGTACTGTGGGAAACCCGGTAATGAAGTCCATTGATATGCTCTCCCATTTCCCCTCAGGGATGGGAAGTAGTTGCAATAGGCTTGTTGGGTGTGACTACTCACCCTTGTTCCATTGGCATGTGTCGCAGTCCCTGATATGCCTTAGAACATCATCCTTGATGCCACTCCATGCAAAACACTCTCTCATGGCCCTGTATGTCTTCGTGAACCCTTGGTGCCATGCTAGTGGTGAGTCATGAGTGGCCTGTAGAATTTTTCCTTCAGTTGAGAGGTGGGTACCAAATAAACCTAGTCTCGAAATTATATCACCTCGTTCATTACCCTATACCAGTTATCTGCCACTATCCCATCAAGGACCTCACACGTGAACCGATCCTTGGAGTACTCCACTATAAGTTGTGCCCTCAAATCCGGGGAAATACTCATCAAAGAGAGAGCGGTTGGCCTCTTGGACAAAGCATCAGCCACCACGTTGTGTTTTCCCTTGACATACTCAATGTCAAATTCATATGCTTGGAGCTTTTCACCCACGTTTGTTGCATCTCCTGCAATTATTTTTTATCCAAGAAGAACCTGGCGTTGTTGTGGATTGTCTTCACTTTGAACCTATTCCCCAACAAATATTGTCTGAACTTAGCTAGCACAATTGCATGATGGCTAGCATATCCTTGTCATATATGGAGTATAGTAGCTCATGGAGTAGCTTCTTACTCTCAAAAGCTATGGGGTGCCCTCTCTGCATCAACACGGACCCCACACCCACTCCTAATGCATTGTACTCCAACACAAAGGGCTTGGTGAAGTCAGGGAGTGCCAATATCGGGTAGCTACTCATGACCTTTTTGAGGCGCTCAAAATCCTCCTGTGTTGTAGTGGTCCACTCAAATGCCCATTTTTTCATCAAGTCAGTGAGGGATGCTGCTAGCTGGGAGAATCCCTTCATGAACTTCCTGTAATAAGTGAAGATTCCCACAAATCCCCTCAACTCTATCACATTCTGGGGCTTTGGCCTATCACAGATAGCTCATATCTTCTCCTCATGTAATCTCACACCATCCACCCCAATGATATGCCCTAGATAGAGCATATCAATCAACCCAAAATCACACTTGGACAGTTTATCATAAAATTGTTGCTCATCCACAATGCGCAGCACTATATCAATGCGTTACAAGTGCTCCTCCCAAGTTCGATTATAGATTAGTATGTCATTGAAGAACACTAGCATGAACTTCCTCAATTTCCTTACGAAATATGTGGTCCATGCATGATTGGAAGGTAGCTAGTGCATTGGCCAACCCGAAGGGCATAACCAAGAACTCAAAGTGCCCATAATGGCCCCATAATGTTGTCTTTGGGACATTCTGGTCCCTCACCCGGATCTGATGGTACCCTGACCGCAAATCAATCTTTTAAAAGAACTTAGCCCCCTTCAACTCATCCATTAACTCATTTATACGTGGGATGGGGTAGCGGTTCTTCAGTGTCATTTTGTTGAGGGCTCGATAATTTATGCATATGTGCAAGGACCCATCCGTCTTCTTCACCAAGACAACTGATGAAGAAAAAGGGTCAGAACTGGGTCTGATGTGCACAAGTTCCAAAATCTCATGGATAGCCCTCTCTATCTCATCCTGATCTGCCTTGGGATGTTAGTAAGGAATGGTGATCATGGCCTATACTCCTGGCTCTAGCTCAATAGTATGCTCAAACCCCCAGTAAGGTGGTCGACCCGGTGGTATGTCTCTAAACACTACTAGGTACCTATCCAGAATAGCTTATATCTCTAGATGTGGAGGCTTGGGGCAAGCCCCAAGCCTCTCAAATCCTCAACTCCACAGCCCACTCAATGTCCCCATGTCTCAAATCAGCCTCCATCCTGTTGGCCGAAATAGTCTGTGGTGGGTATGAGTGCATTCCGCATAGAAACACTAGCTTGTCATCCGACCCTACAATCTCCATCTCCAACTTCCTCCAATCAGTCATGACTTTGCCAAGTAATAGAGCCACTGGACTCCCAGCACCACGTTTGTGTCTGGTACGTCCACTACAAAGAAGTGGTATGTCATGGAGTAGTTCCCCATGGTCACTCTCAAGGTTGGCACGTAGCATGTGCACTGCATGGTCCTGTTCCCAAGCACAAGAACTGAGAATCCCTCAAACTCCTAAATTTGATGCCCCTCCTCTGAACCAATTGGGCATCAATGAAATTGTGGGTAGCCCTATTGTCCACTAGAACTAATACATGTTGCCCCTAAACAGTGTCTCTGATCCTCAGGGTCAAAAACTTGGGTACCCCATGCAGTGATGCAAGGACCCCTCCAGAAGGTGCAAAGGAAATTCCCCCTATCGATGGTGGTGATGGTGGTGGTCCTCCCTCCTGAGGTGTTGAGTTGTCATCTCCACCCAACTCAAAATATATCTCATCCTCTGCATCGCTATCATAAAATACCTTGATATAATGGGCCTTCCCCACTGCACATTTGTGGTCGGGTGCCCACATCCCCTAACAGGTGAAACACAATTTCCTCCTCCAGATGTCTCTCTAAGTCTCCTCATCCAACTGCCATGCCCCTGATTGGCCCTCGGTGGTGGAGCCCTAGTGTCTCTTCCCCTCTGTTGGAAACCATGTATGGGGGGTGGTGATGCTCCAGCACTAGGTAGGACATCCTGTAAGTAACAGGCTCTCCCTATTGTGTCTTGTAATGTAGCGGGCATATTAGACCTCACTAACCCACGTAATGGCTCTGCTAGCCCCTCCATAAACATGTAGATCATCCTAGTCTCCGACAAATCTGGCACCATCACAGACAACCTCAGAAACTCTGAAATGTATGCTTTATCACTCTCAGTCTGCTTGAACCTTCTTAGCTCCCCAAATTACTCCCTCATTATCCCCCCATGTTTGTTTCTAAAACCTCAAGTTCGGCTGTCATAGGGTTAGGGGTAATCTACAACTGCCTCTCTCTGCTCCTATAGCTTTGCCTTCGGTATGTCATGTTTTTCCTATCCTCCAATGTCATAGACTGTGCTGCTACCATAGGTTGTGCCAAGTCTATGAGCTCTAATACCACTTTAATATTCCTAGGGAAATTTTACAGTAAATATACAAAGTAAACATAGACAAAAATCGATAAATAAAGAACACATAATCAGACCATGAACTGCACAAAAAATTGTGTTGTTGAGATCTTTTATTGATAAATAATGGGTGTACAATATGGTGCTGGAAGGAATGCACTTGGGCTTGCTCAAGGCAAGCTAGCAAAGCCCCAAAGGATAGATAAGTCACCCCTCTCCAATATGTTGTTATGTTGCTCTAGCTTTGGGCCGAAGATGTCAGAAATACATTGCTGGATGAATGAAACCGTTGCTAGGGCCCTCCTTGGTGCTCAGAAAATTCTAGGAAATTAATCCTGACCTCTCCACCAAATACCCATAATAACGCACGAAGGATTTGGCCAATGATTGACTTCGAAAATTCAGACCTATTTTCCCTCAATGGCTCAATTGTTGGGTGATTCGCACAACCTGTAAATCTTGTGGCGAATGGCCTCCAAAATAGCTACAATCCTCACCAAAATACTTCCCTGGCCTTCTCCAAGTTTCAGCCTCAACCACACCTCATTCCTCAACCACCCAGAGTGCCTCCACCATGAACTACGTAATTCCTGTGTTGTTGTAGTTGAGTCTCTCCCTGAAATCGAACCTCCTGCTGTTAGTATGAAATGATAAAGGTAGAACTCCCTCCTTGGGTTGGCACTCAAAATCCACCGAAGAAAGGGCTGAGATATCCACTCAGAGACACTTGTGTGCTAAACAGCACTTGCAGACTTGACAATATTACAAATGATGAATCATTGAATGAGAAATTGAGTGTCTCTTCCTCCTTTTGTCAAGATGCCTCCAAAATGGCCATGCGGGCCCAACTCAAATTTCCCACACCAAATCCGCTCCAATGAGAGTGTACTCCTCATGTGGCTCGAAATTCCCATGAGGTGGCACCCACACTCCACTAAGGCCACAATATTTCCTCCAGCTCTAATATTTGGGTGTTCTCTAAGCCAAAAATCATGTGTGGGACCTCTAAACCCACATTTCCTAAGTGAAACCGTGCAATATAGCAAAACTAATCAAAATTGATATTTCACTTAGCAAAATGCTAAGTGGGAATATCACATTTTCCCACCATTTGTTAAACATTTGGAAATCAATGACTTGTTAGAGTGACCAGAGCTAGATGTGGGATCAAACCAACTAGCAACCACTATAACACAAGAGTATATCCAAAATACTGCAAGTTAGATATACATTAGGGGAATTTTGAGCTCTAAAATGGGCCTCCTAAGAAAAATTTACAACCAAAATAAACTTTGTAAGAACCAATAGGATTCAAGATGATGATGTCAACCATGGGGATGATTCACCATTTTTGGAGTAAAAAGTAAAAATATTAAAAAATAATAAAATAATAAAACTACTTTTTCAACTCGTATTTTCAATTTATCTCCCTAAGGTTTTACTCAAATTTCGAGTGGGCATACTCATTGGATGAAAAAATTAATTCCTCATCCAAGGAGTACCCATGTTGCATACTTTATATGGACCCTTCTAGACGAAAAATGAAAAATACATAAAAAGAAAAAATGTGATCGCAATCACGTTTTTCATGTATTTCTCATTTTTCGTGTAGCAGAGTTTGTTGAAAGCATGAAACATGGGTACTCCTTGGATGATTAATCAAATTCTACATCCAACGAGCATTTCCGCTCGAAATTTGAGTAAACCCATAGGGAGATAAGTTGAAAAAAATAGTTTTGTTTTTGCCCGTCTAAAATTTGATGATGTAATCTAATCTTATTTTATTATTTCCACTATTATTTTATAATTTCCTTAGGAGGCCCATTTTAGACCTCAAAATTCCCCTAATGTCAATAACTTATGACTTAGCAAGGGCCGAATCATCTAGAGGCACACGTGGTGGCCCTGCTACTAAGAAGAATCTACTCTTCTAGCCTTATTACAGTGGACTAGATGTCTCATCATGAAATTGAACCCACGTGGGGAGAGTGAAAGACCTGCCTCCCAACCATTCAAGCTATTGTCCTTCAATAATTGACCTCTTGTGATTACCACCTAAATAGAAATGTCAGTATAAGTAAATATGATAAGGGGTTATTACATGTCCCAATCCCTCCTTAATGGCATATTGCATTGATATGCCCTAGAGTAACTAGAAGTTGTCATGCACACAACTCACAAACATTTTTATTTTATATTAAAGCAAAACCAACATGTTGATGACAACACACATCTAAGGTGCAACAAGAATCCACCTTGATTTTTTCAAGAATGGGATGCAAAAAATCCCTTGCAAGCTATCATACCATAAAAACTTGTTATCTTGTTGGTAATGTGATTCAAAATATTGAATAATGTAACTAGGTTCAGTCTTCATAAATTGTACTTGAATCAAAATGTAATACATTTTTCAAAAAAAAGTAAAAAGAATTTTATTATTAAATTGAATTTACTTTTTAAAGCATGGGTTTCATGCTTGGGTCAATTGTCATAGGTCAAGCTTCCATTGTAGGCTTTAGGATTGTTTACTTGAGTCAAAAGTCAAACTTTGTTTGGTCAAGACTCCTCCATAAAAGTCTCCTTGATGTCAAATAAATCAGAATTAAGTCAACATCATCATCTAGTCAGCCTAAAGATACTTCTCTTCATGAACTCAAGTCGACCTAACCTTATGAAGACACAATTGTTCAAAGTGCTCATGTCAGCTCATTTCAACGTGGAAACAACTATATAAAGGAAGGTAAACTTCACTCAAATATAACAAAGCAGTAACATGCAAAAATTTCAGAGATGCATTTGGTAATACCACAGAAGTTTCGGTTAATTGCAGAGATGAACTCGCAAATCACTGAGATACATTTTGGTGTTATCACAGTGGATATATTTCAGTATTGTTACAGTGAGAGAGCTCGGGTTAGTTGCAAACAGGTTCAGAAATCATAGTGGCTAAGTTTCGTTACTATCATAGTGCCTACATTTCAGTGCTATTATAGTGGGAAAACTTCAGTGCTACCACAGTGTCGGTGTACCACAGTTTTGGTGTAACCACAGTCTCGGTGTGCCACAGTCTTAGTGTAATCACAGTGTCAGTGTACTCTTTGAAGAAGGAATACAGTTCGATCATAATGAAGGAGGGCCACAGTTCGTATTGCATCAAAGTATGATAAGAATGTTGCCTCGGATCGAAACAAAATATTATTGAAGGAACAAAGCATTTCATTGGTGCAAGGAAGACATTGAAGTATAAGCAACTGCTCAGCTGATGCAAGATTGACTTGATGGAGGAAATCTTGGGTCTCAGTTGTGAGGGTCTTGGTTGTCTCATCTTGAATCTACTGAAGGGAGAATCATGACTGAGTTTTTCCCTAGAGTGGGGTTTTTCCCTGGCAACGTGCCTACATTTTGTGTTCTCTTCTATTTGTTGTTTGGCATTAGTCTTGATGATAAGAAAAGATAATTCAAAAGAACAAAGAATAATAATGAAAACATCACAAGATAATGTCATAGTAACATAAATCGATTAACTACCACACTTTGGATTTCTCAACATGGTATCAGATTTAAGGTGATGATCAAAGGCAGTTTGGAGACCACTCATACACCTTTGAAGTATTCTCGATGAAAGGTTTTGTTTGCATTTGTCTTGAAGAACATGTCAGTTAGACTAAGATCAAGATGGACACTTTTGGGCTAATGGAACTAAGATTACAGTGAGCTAGTTCAGTCTGTATTCATCATATTAAAGACGCCTTGAAGAAGGAGGAGGCGATTCAGATGTCTTAATGATGGGTTCTAATATACCAGAGTGAAAGTTGTTCATATCATCTTCAAAATGAGGATTGGACAAGTTCAAATGTAAATAGAAGAGTTCGGACACCTATAGTTCACAAGTAGTGATGAATGAAGGCTTCCTTGGAACTATAGCATGATAGTGAAATATGTCAAGAGCATTGTATTCTGGTAGAAACATAGTTACCGATCAAACGGGAACTATTACCTCAAAACGGGTACTCAAGCCCAAAAGTCCCAAAAAAACATGAAAAAACACCTTGAAATCGAAAAGTGTTGATGTTGGAATAACGTTTTTTTTTTAGAGTAGATTTTCAATATTTTTTAAAAATAATAGTAAAAACCAATAAAAGAAATTTTGTTTGGTGCAAAAAAACACCTTGAAATCGAAAAGTTATATATATATATATATATATATATATATATATATATATTTATATATATATTTCAAGGTACATTTTCAACATTTTTTTTGTAATGATGTTAAAATCAAAATATCGTGACTCTGAAAAATTTTAAATTTCCAATGATTTTCAAGCATGACATTAATGATAAAATATCACGTCTTTGAAAACCTTTAAAATTCCAATGATTTTTAAGCATGACATTAAATTTAAAATATCACTTCTTTGAAAAACCTTAAAATTCCAACAATTTTTAAGCATGGTGCTAAGAAAAAATATTTATAATTGTTTTCAACCACAACATTAAAGATAAAATATCACGACTTAAAAAAACATTAAAAATCTAGACATTTTTTCAACCATGGAATTAAAACCAAAGATTATGACTACAAAATAATCTTAAATTTTCCAAATATTTTAAGCATGACATTATGGAAAAAATTTATGACTAAAAAAACTTTAAAAATGAACACCTAAATGAAAGAATTATTATACAAAGAGTAGTTTTTTTAAATGCTAAATGTATAGCGATTTTGAAATCTTAGCCTAAGACAACTTGATACATTATGAAAAAAATAAATAAATAAAATCAACTATCAAATTGACACACAGTGTAGGTGAGTTCAACCCATGGTAATGAAAACTTAAAGACCAACCATGAAATTAACACATTGTGGGGCAGACTCGATTCATTATAACAAAAAATTTAAAATCAAAAATCAAATTGCACATAATGGGATCAGGTTGCTAGACAAGCATCTACACATACGAACTTAACAATAAATTTACTGAGTGGGGAGCTCCGGCGATGGCGAAACCCTAGCTGAACCAAGGGCGGTGCTTCTACCATGGCAGTCCTGACCCTACCGCCTGACAGCTGAAGCCCTGGTTCTTTTGTCCTGAAGGCATCGGAACAGCACTGTCGCACCTTCTCCCCTCTCAGTTTACTCAGGTTCACAATTACGGCGGACTACCCGTTTCTCCTGACAGCAATTACCCTGTTCACTAGCGGTTCCAAGAACATGGAGGGGGCGGACAAATCGACGGACCCTCATTTCCACGAGGTCAACAGGACTTCTCACCGCGTCATGTCGAACTCGAGTCATTTCGTTGCTCCTCGGTGACCTCTGGCATCCTCCAACTCTGCTCAAGGCCGACCACCTTCATCTGTGCCCCATTCCTCCATTGTTCACCTCGAAGACATTCCTGGGCTGGACTGCCCCCCACTCTCCCCTACAACCCTGAACCTATTATGTTCCTGCTTGCAAGCCTCGCCATCCTTTGATGCGCCTCTCCCATAGATACCCCACGTCTCCACCCCGCTTGGTTTCGCGCCCATCTCTGGTTCGTCACATAAAACCCTTCCCACAAACTCTCATCCCTCTAGCGGCCCATCTAACCCCACTGCTCCTAACCCTAACACTAGAACTCCCATCCGCTCCAGATGCTTTAGCTCCCCAATCCCTACCCCCAAATCTACCCCATCCACCCCGCAGACAGTGAACCAAGGAATTCGCGGATTGCTAAAGGACTACCTGACGGCCAGACGCTCAAACAAGCAAAAAAAGGGAAGGTGTCTTAGGGTTGGATACAGAGACATAAAGCTCGTCGTGGGTGAGGATCTCACAATGGGAGAGGTGGACAATACCGCCAAGAAGGTTCTGGCCAATCGCATTTGTGGGAGTAATTACACTGTAGAATGGCTACGACTTTGGACTGAGGAAATTTGGGGCTCCCTCCTTAAAAATATTCCTATCATCCATGTTTTGGAAAGGGGATGGTTTTCCCTTCGATTCCACCAAGAGGAATACACAGATTGGATCCTTTCCAGATTTTGGCACATTGAAATGGCGCCAGTATTGCTGAAGCGATGGGATCCTTTGTTCGATCCCAAGAGAGAATAGTTGGGGGCAGTCCTATCTGGGTTCGGCTGCTGGGTCTCCCACTGCAACAATAGACCCCTACAATATTCAAGCGAATAGGGGATGCCCTGGGAACCTACCTGGATCATGATCAATCCTTCGAATCGATCGGGATCATGACCATGGCCTGAATACTGGTGCACTTGGATACTAGGGCCAGGCTGGAGGAGAAGATCACCCTGCTCTGGGGACATTTTGCTCGCAGGCAAAACCTTGATTATGAGGGTGTGCCTTTCCGATGTAGACGCTTCCACAAGGTTGGACACCTCTTCAAAGATTGTCCCCTACTCACGACTTCGACTATTGCAGCTAAGGGTTCGATGCATAGGCTATCAGAAGAGTCGATGGTGGATGTGCTACCCCTAGATCCGCATCGTACAAAGGAAGATGTTGGGAACACTGCTCAAACCTCCAGTGCCTCCCAAACGCCACCTCCATCTCCTCCTAAGACCAGATCCAAATCTACAACGGAAGCCACTCCTAATTCGAGTATTGTCTCTACTCCCTGCTCCTCTGTCTTGCATTTAAATCATTTCTCAATCTCTATGGTATCGTCTGCTCCTTCCCCTTGTTTTAATATTGCTCCCATTACTTTCTCTATTATACCACTGCACCCTTTACTCTCCACTACCCCACCATTGATTTCTGGTCTGGACGATCCCCCATTGTCATCTGAGCACATGCTCTCGGGCCTTCATGCCTATAACCTCCGACCCCGTAGGAAATCCACCCCTGATACTCTGGACCTGGGTATCACCCTCGTCTCATCTAACCATAAGCCTACTAGAGGGAGACCCTCCAAATTAGTCAAAGCAAACACCCCAACCAAGGTTTCCCAATGAAATGGCTCTCCTTTAATTGCAGGGACCTGCCCAGCCCTCAAGAGACTCTTGAGCTGCGAGCCCTGTAAAATAATCTTACTACAGGAAACTTTGGGGCCTTCAGACCAGATTGTAAAAGCCCTCCTGGGCATTATGCCAGAATGTCACTTTCAAGCTGTGGATGTTGCTGGAAGATCAGGGGGACTCGCCCTTGGGATAAATCCTCGTACCATTAGGGTGATTGCTTCATGGCGTGGTCTCGGTTTCCTTGGTATGGATCTTTTCTCAACAATTTTGGGAAAACATATCTGTATTATCAATATATATGCCCCCTATCAAAATAGGTTGGACTTTTGGAAGCTATTTCTGGATAACCCGATGATCAATTCCTCAACTATTCTGGGGGGTGACCTTAACTTCTCCATTGATCATGAAGAATCCTGGGGCCATCACTCACAACTTGATCCACTCTCGGATCAGTTGAGCTCTCTACTGGATCAGCATGGCCTCATTGATGTACCTATGAATAAGAAGATGCCTACTTGGCATAACAGAAGAATAGGTGAGAGAGCTTTAGGGAGAAGACTGGACCGGTTCCTTATCCATGAAGACCTACTGATAACTCTCACCAACTTTAGACAATGGGTGGGCTCAGGAGGCATATCTGATCACTCTCTAATATATTTGGAATTGGCAGGATCCACAGCCAAACCAAGAGCCCCTTACAAGTTCAAATCAACCTAGCTAAAGGACCCAGACTACCTCAAGATGGTCACGGACTACTGGAAATCCCATCCCCTTTCAATTGAGAGGTGGAAGGTTGTAGGTTTCTGCAATAACTTGTACCACCTCAAGTGACTCTCGATTGATTGGGCCAAAAAGAAGAAAGCCAGGGAGGACCTTGCCATATCTGATTTAGAATCCCAAATAGCCAATCTAACGGATGAACATGGCAGGGGCTACAACTCTATTGAGTCAAAAGTGCAGCTAGTAGAGATGGAAGCCCAGAGATCTAAGATCTTACTGGCCCAGGAAGAAACTTGGCAACTTAGAAGCAGGGCCATTTGGTTACAAGCAGGGGATGGCAACACTAAATTCTTCCACAAATTTGCAAATGGAAGGAAAGCTAGCAATACGATATGGCAGCTTCCATCGAATCAGGGATCGCCGAAAAACACTCACGCTCTGCTTTCACAATTAGGCATTTCTCGCTTCAAATAGTTGTTCAAAGCCCCTCCAGGTGCTACACTGCCCTATATTATCTGTATTGTTTGGCACTTCCCCAGATTCGTGGATCCTGAGAGACTGGAGGACCTCAATAAACATGTCTCCTTGGGGGAGTTGGAGAGCACTTTGAAATGGTTCAAGAGAGATAGAAACCTGGGACCGGATGGTTGCCCTGTGGAGTTGTACCTTACCTTTTTTGACATTCTTAGACCTGACCTTCTAGCGGCTGTGGAATAAATTCGCGCCTAGGGTAAACTACATGATCCCATAAATTCCACATTCATAGCCCTTATCCCCAAATTGGACTCTCCTCTATCCTTTAATGACTTCCGTCCTATATCCCTCTGCAATTGCCTCTATAAAATAATTGCCAAGATCATAGCTAATCGTATCAAACCTATTCTATCGGAGCATATCTCCCCGGAACAGTTTGCCTTTTTACAAAACCGGCAAATTCATGAGGCCATAGGCATGGCACAAGTGGCCCTCCACTCCATCAAGTTGAAGAACCTTAACGGAATGATGCTCAAAATTGATCTCTCAAATGATTTTGATAGGGTCAACTGGCTATATCTCCAGATGTTACTCACCCACCAGGGGTTCCCTCCAGTTTTCATCAGATGGATCTGTTGGACACAGATTGTCATTGATGTCAATATGCCAATATTCAGGAGGAGGAGACAGAGCCACCACAAGAGCAAACAGCGCAAAGAGGAGCGGACGAAGCCACATTGGAGCAAGAGGAGCTATAGGAGGAGCCACATATATACATGCCATATATATGCCAAGAGGAGCAGACGAAGCCAAAGGAGCCACAATGGAGACGAGAGGAGCACACAGAGTCAAACAATGCCAAGACAGAGCCATCAGGAGCCATCGAGAGCTGTATAGTCCACAAAAGAGTTATATGCATACAAATATACTATCAGAGGCCAAAAACCATATAAATATGCATTTAACGCAAACAGAGGTGGAAAGACTTGTATATATATGTATTTACACTGTCAGCGGCAAAACTCACGAATATGTGCCATTACACTATCGCAGGCAGAAACCGGACTTGAAAAATATATGCACGAGAGATTTGGGATCCTATCGGGTCCGGCACATCGCATCGGCACTTCGGAAGCAGGCATTACAGTGTGTCAATCGGCTCCTTTGCGATCGTCGATAGCGATTATCGCATCGAGAAATCGGAGCGGAGGTAAGGCCCTGACCATATGTGACTTGCGATCGTCTATAGCGATATCGCATCAGACCTCGGCAAAGGGCAAACCCCAATTGCGATGAACGGTTGCGGACCCGATGAGAATATCAACTGTAGTTTATATAATATCGCGTCCAGCAATGGAGGATCGGCCATCGGCCTTTGGCGAAGTCATGGTTGCGATATATAAGGACCCCTGGGAGTCACGAATCGCCAATTGCGATTTAGGCATGGACCCGATACATGAATAGGTGCGAGCAAAGTAAATTTGAAGTCCACTGTTAGTGTTTTTCGCCTGTTCTTTCATAATTTTCCTGTGTAACTGTGTTTCTGCTTGTGGGGTGGTTTTAAGCCGAAAGCTTAAGATGGTTTTTTTCCGGTGGTTTTTTTTAAAAGGCTGAATGTCAAGTAAATGGGTTGATTCATGGAAATATTAATTGCGATTGGACGCAGCAGGTCCGTTAAACTGGAAAACTTGCACAGTGAAATTGCGATTGGAGCATAACGTCTCAGTGAACTTGCACGACGCAGAGGAAGGCGCAGCGACTAAGGAGGAACCCTAAGAGGCAGAGTAAGCGAAAACGAATGGACAAAGCATGAGAATGAATAAAACAGTAAAAACAGAGAATTGTTGTTGCCGTTGTTGTGTTGAATAACTTGAGTATGAGATAGTGGGAGCAGTAGAGGCAAAAGGGGCAGCAGAAGCAGCGGAAGTGGAATAGAGTGCAACAGCATACCAGTGTATACCAAAGTTGGGTTGGAGCCCAAGAGGTTGGAGCCTCATAATTGAACAGGACTGAAGTTATTGGGGGTAGGTGCTCCTAAGTGCAGAACCATTGCAAAACAGAGTTGGTGCTCTAGAGGTTGGAGCCTCACTGAAGTCCAAGTTGGAGCTTGGCAACTATTCACAATCAGATTTATACTTATATTGTATTTATTTCATTGCATTGTCTTGAGTTAATAAAATCATTTATTCCAATTGTTGATTTCTGTGTTCTGTGTATACATATACATATCTATATATGCTTTTGTAAATCACTAGAACAAAAAATAACATTGATTCACCCCCCCTCTCAGTATTTCCAACAATTGGTATTAGAGCAGGCTTCTTCATACTAGCCTAACAGCTTGAAGAAGGATCCGCAGCCATGATGAGAAATCACGAAGCATCAAGAATACCTCCTTTGTTCAATGGCACTAACTTTGGTTTCTGGAAGAAAAGAATGACCTACTACTTAATGTCCCTTGGACCTGAAGTCTGGAATTTTGTTCAAAATGAATACCAAACGACTTCCACTCTTCCAACAGACCAAGACGACAGGAAAGCCTACATCGCAAATGCAAAGGCCATGAACTCCATCAATAGTGGAATCACTGATTCCGCGTTTACAAAAATCATGCACTGTAACTCTGCTAAAGAAATGTGGGAGAAGCTAGTTGGTTTGTACGATGGAGACTCAAAAGTCAAAAAGGCAAAGCTTCAAACTCACGGAAGACAATTTGAAAGTTTGAGGATGGAAGATGAAGAAGATATTGCAGCATACCTCCTCTGAGAAGCTGAAGTGGTAAATTCCCTGAAAGGATTGGACGAAAAAGTGGAAGAAAGTACCATTGTTCAAAAGGTATTAAGGTCTCTTCCAGACATATTTGACTCCAAAATAAGCGCTATAGAAGAAGCAAAGGATCTAGAAACCCTCAAAATGGATGAACTCCATGGAATTCTCACTGCTTATGAAATGAGGAAAGGTGGCCCAAGCTCCAAAGATGCAACATTCAAGGCCTCAAAGTCAAAGAAGGGGAAAGAAAGGAACGACTGTAGTGATGAGTCAGATGTGGAATCCAAATTGGCTCAATTTGTATGAAATCTGAAGAGAGGATCTAAGCTTAAAGGCAAGTATCCTCTTATTTGTTTTAAATGTGGTAAAATAGGTCATTATGCATAAAAATGTCCTCATAAACATGACAGTGATGATGAAGGAAATTATAAAAGAATAGCATACAAAAAGAAAGGGTTCAATAAGAAAAACTTCTTCTCCAAGAAAGATGAGTCTGATGAGGATGAGTTTATGGTCATCAAAAAGAAATCAGATGAGGAAAGTGATCATGATAAAAGGCAAGAAGCATTATTCATGGCACTCACAGATGATGATGACTCAGGGCTGGAATGAAATGTAGATGAATTATTAATAAGCGCCATTGAAGAAAATGAGAAACTACAGAACAAAATCATTTCTCTCAAAGTGGAAAACGAGGAAATAAGAAGGAGAGAAGATCTCTTGGAAGCAAAGCTTAAAGAAAGAGAAGAGACTTGTTAAGAATGTGAAGCCGAAATAGTGTCTCTGAGAAAGGAGTTGGAGCAAATTAAAAAGGGCTATAAAAGCTCTCAAATACTTGAGACTATTCTAAAAAATCAAAAACCTCAACATGACAAGTCTGGAATAGGTTTCAAAGGAGAATACTCAAGCACTAAGAATAGTGCGAAAAGCTATGCCGATGCACTTTCCTGCAATCCAAAAGATGAAAATGTATGTTATCAAAAGTGCATCCCAGATTCCAAGAATGAAGAGAAAATTACTCCAAAGAAGAATGTGGAGTCGAATCATGGACACTGCAGCAAATACAAACATGTACTCCACCAAGGGCCCATCACAAATCCAAAGAACGAGGGAGAAGTAATTCCCAGGAAGGAAATCGACTCAAACCATGGTGGCAAAAGGGGTGAGAACACCAAACAACATTTACATTCTGAACAAGATTCAGGAAAATAAATGCTACTTGAGTCAAACAGATGAAAGTTGGTTGTGGCACAAGCGACTTGGACATACAAGCTTCGAAAATCTGATCAATATTAGCAAGATCAAAGTTGTACAAGACATCCCAAGGCCGTTCAAACCAAATCAAGCAGTGTGTGGTCCATGTCAACATGGAAAGTAGACCAGAACCAACCACAAGACAAAGGAACACTGTACATCGAAGCGCTTGGAGATCATCCATGCTAATATGTGTGGGCCAACTAGAAATCAAGCACTCCAAGGAGAAAGGTACTTTGTGTTATTTGTTGATGATTATACTAGAATGATGTGGATATATTTCATAAAGTATAAATCTAAAACTTTTGAGTGTTTTAAGAATCTAAAAGCCCTTGTAGAAAATGAAAAAGATTCAAAAATTAAGTGCCTCAGAACAGACAGAGGAGGAGAATTCACATCAAACGAGTTTAGTGAGTTCTGTAATATTCATGGAATTAAAAGGGAATTCTCGGTTGCTAGAACACCTCAGAAAAATGGGGTAGTTGAAAGAAGAAATCGAACAGTCCAAGAAATGGCAAGAACAATGTTATTAGCAGTAGACTTACAACCTAAATTCTGGAGAGAAGCAGTAGGGACAACTGTCTATACACTGAATCGAACTCAATTAAGACCAAATTGTGAAAAAACCCCTTATGAGCTATGGAAAGGAAAACCTGCTTCGGTGAAGTACTTCAAGATCTTTGGAAGCAAGTGCTTCATAAAAATAAATGATGGCTCACCCGAAAAGTTTGATTCTCGTGTTGATGAAGGGATATTTCTTGGATACTCTACATAGAGCAAGGCTTACAAGTGCTACAATTATCGACTGAAGAAAATAGTGGAAAGCATTGATGTAAAGGTTGATGAAGATCTTCCAGGAAGGGAAATTGAAGAACATGAAGATGACTCTCTCATTGAAGAAGAAGAACCTAAAGAAGAAGAAATAGATGAGGAAGAAGAAGAAGAAGAAGAGGAAAGAGAACCACCTAATACCCCTTGAAAGATGAAGTATGTCCAAAGACATCATCTAGAAGAGCAGATCATTGGAGATAAAGATGAAGGTGTGCAGACCCGAAGAAGGATATCAATCACACCCAAGAGAAAAGTCATTGCCCTCCTATCTATGACAGAACTGGAAACATTTGCAGAAGCAAGTAAGGATCCTCATTGAGTAAAAGCCATGGAAGAAGAAATGTCCCAAACTGAGAAGAACAAGACTTGGGAACGGGTACCTCGTCCAAAGGACAAAAACATAATAGGAACCAAATGGGTGTTCAAAAATAAAATGAATGAGGAAGGACAGGTTATCAGAAACAAGGCAAGACTTGTTTGCAAAGGCTATTCACAAATTCAAGGAGTTGACTTTGAAGAGACATTTGCACCAGTGGCCCGTATGGAACCTATCAGGATGTTCTTGGCATTTTCTTGCTCAAAAGGATTCAAAATCTATCAAATGGACGTGAAATCAACATTTCTAAATGGGGAACTCAAGGAGGAAGTCTACATGGAGCAGCCAAAAGGTTTTGATCTAACAGTAGGAAAGGACAGTCTGTAAAATAAAAAAGGCTTTATATGGGTTGAAACAAGCTCCTAGAGCTTGGTATGCAAGACTAGATAACTATCTACAACAACAAGGCTTCAAAAAGGGAGTGGCTGGAAGCAATCTATACATAAAGACAGATCAAGGTAAGTTACTAGTTGCTCTTCTTTATGTCGATGATCTGATTTTTGCTAGTAATAATGATGAAATGATTCATGAATTTTCTCAAAGCATGGAAAAAGAGTTTGAGATGTCAATGATAGGAGAGTTGTCCCACTTCCTTGGACTTCAAGTATCTCAAACCAAAGCAGGATTGTGTATATCTCAAGCCAAATATCTAAAAGACATGATCAAAAAATATGGAATGGAGGATTGTGCACCCGTGAGCACACCTATGACCACAAACTGCAAATTGAGCAAAGATGATGACTCCCCTCTAGTAGATGCGACTCATTACAGGTCAATGATTGGAGCCCTTATATACTTAACAGCTACATGACCAAACATAATGCAAGCAGTAGGAATGGTGGGAAGATTTCAATCTGCTCCCAAACAATCCCATTTATTAGCTGTAAAAAGAATTCTCAGATATCTAAAGGGAACTCCTGATTTCGGTCTTTGGTACCCAAAGGACTCAACACTTACTGTAACTGCATACACCGATGTTGATTGGGCTGGAAGTATAGATGATTGGAAAAGTACTAGTGGAAATGCATTCTTCCTAGGAGACTGTTTGGTATCCTGGCTCAACAAAAAACAATCATCCATATCATTATCCACAGCCGAAGCCGAGTATATTGCTGCAGCAGACTGTTGTACTCAGATACTATGGATGAAGGAAGCTCTAAAAGATGTCGACATATGTACAGATCAACCAATTACCATTTATTGTGACAACACAAGTGCTATCAGTCTCAGCAAAAATCCAGTGATGCACTCAAGAACCAAACACATACCGATCAAGTATCATTTCCTCTGTGAGCAAGTAGCTAAACAAAATATCATCCTGGAATATATCAGTACTAAGGAGAAGATAGTTGATATTTTCACAAAACCTCTTCCTCAAGAAGCATTCGAACATCTGCGTCAAAAGATGGGGGTTATTTCTTTATCATCACTCAAGTTCATTCATAAAGATGCAGCAGGACAGGGGGAGCAGTTTGACAGGGGGAGTTCGTATGCATTCCTTTGCTATTGATGTTAAAGGGGGAGAGAGCAGAAGAATATTGCCATCAATAACAAAGGGGGAGATTGTTGGACACAGATTATCATTGATGTCAATATGCCAATATTCGAGAGGAGGAGACAGAGCCACTAGAGGAGCAAACAGTGTAAAGAGGAGCGGACGGAGCCACATTGGAGCAAGAGGAGCTATAGCAGGAGTCACATATATACATGCCATATATATTCCAAGAGGATCATACCAAGCCAAAGGAGCCACAATGGAGACGAGAGGAGCACACAGAGTCACAATGCCAAGACAGAGCCATCGGGAGCTGTATAGTCCACAAAAGAGTTATATGTATACAAATATACTATCGAAGGCCAAAAACCATATAAATATGCATTTAACGCAAACAGAGGCAGAAAGACTTGTATATATATGTATTTACACTATCGGCGGCAAAACTCACGAATATATGTCATTACACTATCACAGGCGGAAACCAGACTTGAAAAATATATGCACGGGAGATCTGGGATCCTATCGGGTCCGGCACATCGCATCGGCACTTCGGAAGCGGGCATTACAGTGTGTCAAGCAGCCCCTTTGCGATCACCGATAGCGATTATCACATCAGGAAATCGGAGCGGAGGTAAGGCCCTGACCATATGCGACTTGCAATCGCCGATAGTGATATCACATCAGACCTCGGCCAAGGGCAAACCCCGATTGCGATGAATGGTTGCGGACCCGATGAGAATATCAACTGCAGTTTATATAATATCATGTCTAGCAGTGGAGGATCGGCCATCGGCCATCGGCGAAGTCATGGTTGCGATATATAAAGGACCCCCGGGAGTCACGAATCGTCGATTGCGATTTAAGCATGGACCCGATACAAGAATAGATGTGAGTAAAGTAAATTTGAATTCCATTGTTAGTGTTTTTCGCCTGTTCTTTCATAATTTTCCTGTGTAACTGTGTTTCTGCTTGCGGGGTGGTTTTAAGCCGAAAGGCTTAAGATGGTTGTTTCCGGTGGTTTTTTTTAGAAGGTTGAACGTCAGGTAAATGGGTTGATTCATGGCAATATTAATTGCGATTGGACGCGGCAAGTCCGTTAAACTGGAAAACTTGCACAGTGAACTTGCGATTAGAGCATAACGTCATGATTGCGATTGGAGCATAACGTCTCAGTGAACTTGCACAGCGCAGAGGAAGGCGCAGCGACTGAGGAGGAAGCCTAAGAGGCGGAGTAAGCGGAAACAAATGGACAAAGCATGAGAATGTATAAAACAGTAAAAATAGAGAACTGTTGCTACTGTTGTTGTGTTGAATAACCTGAGTATGAGATAGTGGGAGCAGTAGAGGCAAAAGGGGCAGCAGAAGCGGAATAGAGTGCAGCAACATACCAGTGTATACCAAAGTTGGGTTGGAGCCCAAGAGGTTGGAGCCTCAAAATTGAACAGGACTGAAGTTATTGGGGGTAGGTGCTCCTAAGTGCAGAACCACTGCAAAACAAAGTTGATGCTCTGGATGTTGGAGCCTCACTGAAGTCCAAGTTGGAGCTTGGCAACTATTCACAATCATATTTATACTTATATTGTATTTATTTCATTGCATTGTCTTGAGTTTTTAATAAAATCATTTATTCCAACTGTTGATTTATGTGTTCTGTGTATACATATACATATCTATTTATGCTTTTGGCAATCACTAGAACAAAAAAAAAAAAATACTAATTCACCCCCCCTCTCAGTGTTTCCAACAGGGTCATGTGTTGTATTACTTCGGTCTCCTTTGCTATATTAACCAATGGATCGGCCTCCCACACCTTCCGGGCCGAGAGGGGACTCAGACAAGGATGTCCCTTTCCTCCCTACTCTTCCTCTTGGTTATGGAAGGCCTCAACAAAAGGATTGCCTCAGAGAAGAATGAAGGGAACCTCAAGGGACTAAGGATAACATACCAATGCTCACTATCTCACCTCCTCTTTGTTGATGACATCCTCATTTTTTTGGATGGAGGCATACAAGACATAATTACCTTCACAGGGATACTGAGGCTTTTCAGCTCGGCCACTGGGATGGATTTTAACCAGGTTAAATCCACCATAACCCTGTCAAGATGTACTCAACAGGAATCCAATATTGCTCTCCAAAACTTCCCCTTTCAAATTCAGGCCCTCAAGGATGGGTTGAAGTACCTAGGATTTAAGATAAAACCAGATGGATACAAAATAGCATACTGAACTCGGTTGATCACATGGATAGAAAGAAGACTAAATCTATGGAGCCACAGGTTACTATCCAGGGCAGGAAGATTAATGCTTATTAAATCTGTCCTCGAAGCCACACTGGTTTATTGGATGTCCCTGACCTAGATTCCACAAGGAATTATATAGAGGATTCAGGGAATATGCTGCAACTTCTTATGGAAAGGAAATAAAGAGGGGAAGCTATATGCTTGGGTTAAATGGAGCAGCATAGCTCTCCCCAAAAAGTGGGGTGGGTGGGGGTTAAAAAATTTATCTACCTTCGCCCAGGCTCTAGCAGCGAAACTGGGTTGGTTACTCCTAAAACAAAGAAGCCTGTGGACTGAAGTGATCACCTACAAATATATCTGGCAGACACCATTATTGGATTGGTTAAGACTACCAACATGGAACAGAAAGAGCATCTCGGTCATCTGGCAGACAGTGTTGAATACCCTCCACACTATCAGAAAGGGACTCACTTGGAGGATTGGCAACGGAGAGGAAACCCATATAGGCATAGATCCATGGATTAGATGCGGGAATTCACATCTACTACCACAGGCCCTGAAAGACAATCTGAAGCAAAAATATATCTACTCTATATGTCATATAAGAGACCCCCAAAACACTATAGTATATCAGCAGGCCTGGTTATCAGGGACAACTCTAGACATCCCTAATAGATGGCACTTGGAGTGGGGGACATACCTGAGAGCCTTAACTGAATCACATGTTAGATTAAGGGATGAGTTGGATGAACTGCTATGGGGACTAGCACAGAATGGGAAATGTTCCCCTAAGGAGGGCTACATAACAATTCATGTAAGACACAAACCGGAAGTATTAAAGAACTGGTAGCGGAACATCTGGAAGCTTCAGGGCCCTCCTCGTACCCGATTACTAATGTGGAACATTATGGAGGACAAAATCCCGACTGAAACTAATCTTAGGAAGCAGGCTTTCCTGGACCAACTTGGTGTGTCCTCTACAAAAATGAGGAGGAATCTACCAATCATCTCTTCCTCTCTTGTCCGACAACTCAGAATGTCTGGGCACAAATCCTACAGATCCTTAAGATAGCACATACTTGGTCAGGGGAGGATATGAATATGGCCTGGAATAACTGGTGGAACAATGTCGTTGATCGTGTCCTGGTACATCTGGATATGCAAGAACAACAATATTTTTCAGGGAAAACAAATTATTTGGGCTCTGATCATCCCAAAGATATGTACGAGTTTTTCTGAGATCCCGAAGGAGTCACAGATTTCTCGAACAAGGCACATTACCCCTGAAGTCATTGATAGGAGGACACCCTGGGCATATTTTGATGGGGCAGCCCAAGATCAGGGGTGCAGTGGAGGCATCATCTTTCACACATCCGAAACACATTCTTTCTATATTAGTCTGGGGCTAGGAAATGGCACTAAAAATTTTGCGGAACTCATGACCCTTCGCCATCTGTTACACTTTGCTACTTCCAAAAACTGCAGAGACATACAAATATTTTGGGACTCTAAGATGGTCATAGACTGGTTCAACTGCACTTCTACATGCCATGTTTCTCACTCAGAACAATTTTGGATGATGTCTTATTTATAAAATCACAATTTGATTTTGTTTCTTGCACTCATATATACAGGGAACATAATGCAGTCGCAGACAGGTTATCGAAAGAGACAACAAATCAATCATCCTCGAGAAGAATGGTTGATCAGAGAGAACACTCAGGCATGGATTTATCAATACTACCATAGATTGTATATAGACCAAGTTTTGTAGAGGGCAGACGGGCCCTACTTAATAGAATGCACTTGCAACAAGTGGAATGAAATTACAAGTATGTAAACTAAAGGTACATATGTTCATAATCCCTTAATAGAATGTGTGTGTGCGCGCAAGATACATATGTATTGTCACTTAATAGAATGCACTTGCAACAAGTCGAATGAAATTACAAGTATGTAAACTAAAGGTACATATGTTCATAATCTTTTAAATTTTCAAAATATCTAATCTTAATTTGCTCATAAAATCCTTGTTTATAGCTAAAATGCTTGTTTATAGCTAGTCTAAGATAAAAATTGTACTCCATAGATAACGTACTAAAATCTCATAGGATTCCATCCTCCATGATTACATAGAAAATCTAATTTGAGAAATTAAATCAGGTTCTTGGTATCACATGTTTTGTTTGAAAGTATATGTTACAAGTATAAAAGATCATGGATGAATACACGGAGAACACTTCAAGGAATTTATAAAGTTTGTGAAGGAACATCTCTAGATATGTCTTAAACTATGCACATTACAAAATTCTCTTAAAAGTATGCATATCTTATTTTTTAAATTTGTGTTATATTACTAAGATCGTTATGTCTAGTTGTCTTGAATCATAAAGATTATTTAGAGTGATTCATCTTTTGATAGATATCTTTGATTGTTTGTATAAGAACCCTAGAAAGGTTCTCTGAAAAACCCTAACTTAAGGGTGTTAATGATAAATGAATGAAACCCTAACCTACTTAGGGTTATTGATGGAGTCTAAAGAAATTGTTGTTATGTTTGATATATTGATGATGTCATGTTTGGGGTTTTTGGTATGATCATGAAAACCCTAACTTGCTAATGTTGAATGATGCTATCTAAGATCCCAAACCTTTGAAGTTTTGGTATAGTAGGGTTTGCTCTGCTATGTTATGAAACCCTAGATCTTTAGGGTTTGGTTGGGTTTATAAGCAAAACCCTTATTATGAATTTAAAGTCCAAGGAATGAAACCCTAGGTATGTGTCCATTTGGTTGAATCCCTAGCCTAGGCTAGGTCAATATATGCCTAATGTATTAATGTTGTCTGGCATATGATATGCTTATGCATGATAATGAATTCCTAGATTTGTGTTGACCTAATTATCGATGGTCATAAGTCTTAGGGTTTAATCTAATCCCTTGTCTGAGTTTGATATTCTACGATGATGTTGCTTGGGAAATCTATGGTTTTGCAGCTAAACCCTACAAGTACTTAAATTCTCTAGTATGTGTGATATGACAATCTGAAATCTATGAATCTATATAGTGATTGTTGAGATTGTGTAAATGAGAAATCTAGGGTGTACATCAAACCCTAGTAGAAGCTAGTTATGTTGTTGATTAAGTTGTGATCGGTCTTGATTGTTGAAGCTCATGTATGAAATCTAGGATATGTATGAAATCCTAGTGAGGAGTCTAACATATGAATTCTGATAGTTGTTAGACACATTACTTGTTTGAATTGTTTCTAGGGTTTTCTATATGAAAGAACTTGTCATATCATTGAAAGAATATTGAAACCCTAGATGAGTTTAATATTTTGAGTTGTTGATGTGATTTAGGGTTTAACTAAACCTGGGCAAGAAGTTGAAATATAGTCTCTTGTTGATTATGTTTGTAAAGTCTAATGCTTCCGTTATTATAATATTTTGATATGGCTAACTTCATGCTTCTATAGTTTTGGTTGTACTTGCTATCTAAGTTGTGCAGGTACATCATCTTCAAGATGGTGAAGATGATTGTAAGTAAAGTTGATGTGATAAGCATGATATACGAATGACTCTGATAATAAGGATGGAAGCCATGAAAGCTCTCCAATAATAAGAAGTTGATCTCCTTGAGTTAAGAGGAAGCCTGGATAGAAGAAATCCCCTTGAGATTAAAGGGAGCCTGGATAGAAGAAATCTCCCTGGTTAAGAGGGAGGGCATAACATAGTTTTGATTGGAGAATGCATTTTGAAGGATATGTTGTTGCATGTGAAGTAGGAAAGGAAAGTGTATGATTGAGGAATCTTCTGTCAAAGATTCGATTGATAGTCCTATTGTGTTGAGAAGCAACATCAAGTTATTTGAAAGACCCCAGAGGTTTGTGTTTGTTTATGAACATGTGAAAATATATTATTGATTTGGGTTGTGTTTGTACAGGTAAATCTCTCGAAGTTTTGATAGCATGTTGGTTACCGATCAGTTTGATCGGGGGAGATTTGTTGTCCTTGATCTGTTGAATCAAGGAGTGTTGAGGCTTTGTGAGTGAAGCATTGCCTGGGAGGACATCTGACCAGCACTTTCTGTTGATGTCTAGGTCCCGAAGTTGGGAGGGTGATGTTGGTCATAGAGCTCTGACCTCAGATACACACCTAGATCCCTAGGTTGATGGTTAGAAAATAACTCTGATGGTACCTAAAGAGGCTAAATGATTTAGTCCATCTTAGCCTCGCTTGGATAGATTTCCCTGGTCAATAATCTAGTCCGTGGCATTGCGATACTTAAACTTCTTCATATATGACATGTTTTGAGATCTTCGATGTACCTCTATGGTTATATGTAAATATGAATACCTCCCTAATTAAGAGGGAGTGTCAAAGAATGTAACTAAATTCGGTCTTCATAGATTGTACATGAGTCAAAATGTAATATATTTGTCAAAAGAAAGTAAAAAGAATTTTATTATTAAATTGAATTGACTTGTTAAAGCATGGGTTTCACGCTTGGGTCAATTGTCATAGGTCAAGCCTCCATTGTAGGCTTTAGGATTGTTTACTTGAGTCAAAATTCAAAGTTTGTTTGGTCAAAGCCTCCTTCATCAAAATCTCCTTCTTGTCAAATAAATCAGAATTAAATCCGCGTCCTCATCTAGTCGGCCTAAAGATACTTCTCTTCATGAACTCAAGTCGGCCTAGCCTAACCTTATGAAGACACAATTGTTCAAAGTGCTCATGTCTGTTCATTTCAATGTGGAAACAACTATATAAAGGTAAACTTCACTCAACTATAACAGAACAATAACTTGCAGAAATTTCAGATATAAATTTCGGTACTACCACAGAAGTTCCAGTTAATTACAGAGATGAACTCGCAAATCACAGAGACACATTTCGGTGTTATCACAGTGGATATATTTTGGTATTGTTACAGCGAGAGAGCTCAGGTTAGTTGCAGACAGGTTCGGAAATCACAGTGGCTAAGTTTCGGTACTATCACAGTGCCTACATTTCGGTGTTATAACAGTGGGCAAGTTTCAGTGTTACCACAGTCTCGGTGTACCACAGTATCAAAGTCTGTGTACTCTTTGATTAAGGGATACAGTTCGATCATAATGAAGGAGGGCCACAGTTCGTATTGCATCAAAGTATGATAAGAATGTTGCCTCAGATCGAAACAGAATCCTATTGAAGGAACAAAGCATTTCATTGGTGCAAGGAAGACATTGAATTATAAGCTACTGCTAAGCTGATGCAAGGTTGACTTGATGGAGGAAGTGTGTGTCTAAGTTGTGAGGGTCTTGGTCGTCTCATCTTGAATCTACTGAAGGAAGAATTTTGACCGAGTTTTCCCCTAGAGTGGGGTTTTGCCTTGGCAGCGTGCCTACATTTTGTGCTCTTCTATTTGTTGCTTGACATCAGTCTTGATGATAAGAAAAGATAATTTGAAAGCACTAATAATAATAATCAAAACATCACACTAATAATAATAATCAAAACATCACAAGATAATGTCATAATAAGAGAAATCGATTAACTGCCACACTTTGGATTTCTCAACACAAAATAGACGACATTTATTAAAAAATCACTTTACAGAGACGGTGTCTTGAGAATGGAAAAATAATCACTACCTTATGATACCTTATGACCTCTCAAGCCACAACAAAGAAGATCGTATGACAATAGTAACTTCATTCAAAATATATGATATTCTTCCTATTACATAAACCATTTTACAAAGACGAGACCTCAAGTGGTTTAGCTTATATTCAAAAAAACTGGCACCAAAAATGTTTCTATAGTTCCCTCCAGCAGCAAAATCTTCATTAACACATGAACTTCGCGTAAGGCATCCATGACCAAAGTTCAGCCTCCAACTGATAGCTTGCAGACTGAAATTTTATCTATCTCCTGATCCACATGCTTTTATTCAGCTCACATCTGGCAAATTCGACTCTGTAGTATATCACAGAGTTAAGTGATCAAGGAAGTGCAGCATCACACCCATGACACTAAGTCTCAGATAAGGTACTATAATGGGTAGGCACGCGTGTCACTCGTTTCTCTTCTGAGTCGTGACATGTGGCCTCTTTCACAAAAGAGACTCTACCTGAAAAAGAATCAACTGCATCCTATAACTTATAATCTTGCAATCAGCATGCTCAAATGTAATCTGAATTAGTAAAAATTATGATCATTTTTCTCCAATAACGCAAATATACTTTCTGCTTTCTCAATTATAGGAGAACCTTGTCTTTTCTTCTCAATAATGCGCTCTATTAATAACTTGCCTAACTGATCATCAACCTCGGAGACATAGTCAGAGTCATCAGATGCGGTGTTTGACTGGTGAAATAAATGTGGTTCAGAATCAGGCATCTTGCTATGGCCTGCTTCACGGCACAAAGTTTTATGTGTGACAAATTCTGATGCTCCCTCCATAGAAACGGTATCCCAGGATCTTATTTTATCAAGCACAGATGTGCTCACTTCAGGCAATTCACCCACAACAGAAAATAACTGTTTTTTCCCTCCAGTGTGAATCAGGTTTACAGGAGGCATTTGTAATCCACACTTGTCTACAGTGCGTGCTGTGGTATTAATCAGCAATCCATCCTTCCTACATAAAGTACCCTTATTTACCATGAGGTTTGCAGGTTCCAGATCTATATTCATGCCCAAAGATTTGTCATGATTGCAATTACTTTGTGTCAAACTAGTATCAACAAATTTAATAGAACAAGGTGTGCTTCCAGAAGTGTCTTCAAGAACATAATCAGGAAAATCAGGATTCTTCAAGCCAATCCCCTCTGAACCGAGCTCCAAATGATTTGGAGATGTCAAACTGTGAATATCACTTGAACTACAGCTTCCTTGGGCACACTGTCGATGAGAACCCATCATATTCCAACAATTTGCAGACAGCAACAGAAATGGATCAGGGTGTGAAATACACTTACCATCTTTCTGCTGTAGGTCATCCTCCTTGTAGCAATGGAAAGTTTGTGTGTCGTTGCTTTCAAGTGAATCATCCAAAAAAAGGTATTTGGGGGTTTGATTGTCAACTACAATCGACTGCTTAGTAGGTGGAACATCCTTAATCTCAGCAGAGTCAAGCATAGTCACCTCTTTTTCTGATGGCACTTTCATAAATTCTTCATATGCTTCATTGTATGCAGAAAGAGCATCACCTGAAAGGGTTAAAAAGAGAGGCATATTTTGATTGTCTTTGGATTCTCTGTCATCAGTGCTCTGATTCTCTTCAGCTTTACTGCAAACCCCATTGAGGTCCACAGCTTGAAAACCTGAACCTTCTGATAGTTCTTTACTGATAAGATGACAAAATTCTTTCTGATTAACTGGGATGTTGGAAGATGCCTTCAAGGAACTCCTCATGCCTGCTGAATGATCACTTCGATTTTCTAAACAATTAGGTCTCCTAGCAGGTACCTCAGAACCTGTACAGATCGAGAGAGAGAGAGAGAGAGAGAGAGAGTGAGATCGTACATGCATACTTAAATACAATTTAAGAGAACAAAAATATTACATGCTGTCTCAAAAGGATTCATTAGGAAGATTACTCTCAATATAAACCTACAGTCAACCAAATATTTTCCCAAGTCAACCTAGAATTTATGATTTTACTACAAACCTACGATACAGATGTTTTCTTTGAATCACAGAAAAGAAATAATACAAACATTACAGATGAGCTAAGTAAATGCCTGAAATAAAGGATCGGATGTCCTGATTAAGCCCTTTTGATTGCTTGTACCCTGATTCAAATGCCCGCAATTTGATTTTAGTAGCTTCAAGCTCGGCCTCAAGCTCTATGATGCGTTCATGTAGCCTTGATTCTCGAACCTCGTTCAAACGTTTTGCTAAATCCCTTGGTGAAACAGCATAGTTTCCTGTATGTATGTCTTCATGTATAAAAGCACTATTATCTTCATCTGACTCTGTGTTACCTATCAAGTTGTCCCCATTTAATTCTCCATGAACAACATCTGCAATGCAATCTGGATCAATCTGCAATACCAAGGAGGTTTTCAGGCTTTCATTGTTAGAGAATAAAACCTTGCTGAGATATTAGATGAGAGAGCAACCACTAGGATAAGAATCCTATTATATAGCCACCCGCACAATCTTGAGGTTGACTGATGAAAGCCCCATTAGTATGCCTTTTCTTAATGAACTTTTAAATGTGAGAAAATTAAAATAATACAACTACAAGCTAATAAATACCAGCCCTCGATGATGAATGTTTAACGCATATAAAATATTTTCAGATTTCTTCTAAGTTTTCAGGCTTTCACTGTTTGAGAATAAAACCTTAATGGGGAAGTAACCACTAGGACAAGAATCCTATCCTATAGCCACCCACACAATCTTGAAATTCTCACTAGGACAAGAATCCTACTTTTTGTAACCATAGGCAACCCATCTTATAGTCTATACGAGATGGGTGAGGATCCTGATCTGTATAAGGAGTTTTTGTTATTTTTTTGGAAGAAAAAAGAAACAGATTATTGTTTTCTTCCTGTCGCAGATTTTCTGTTACCAGCATTAATGAATAGTATAGCAGGTGTTCACAATGACCTAAATGAGTTATCGTTATATTCAATAACTGTATGTCTTAATAGATTCTAGTGTAATTACAGATTGCTGTTTTGGGTAGCACTTAATTCAGACTCTTTTAGTTTCCTGTAGAAACAGTTTACAGAGTGCAGAATCTCTGAACCATGGTGTTAGAAATCATCATGGTATCAGCGCTTAGCACCTGAAATCTTCCAGATTCCGTAAATGGAGAGATAGACTGTTGGAATAGAAAGCTTGTTAATTTTAGTTAACAATGGTATGTTCTATGCTTGAGAGCAATTTACTTCAATTTTCTTATTAGCCCAATATCAATTTCCAGATTAGCAATCACATGAACATGGCAGTAAATGCAGATAGAACATAAATAAAAACAGTAGAAGACAAGCCAAGACAAGAGTACGCAATATTTGGCGGAACCCAGGGAAAAACCCCAATGTGGGGAAACCATTTGATCAAGTCTTCTAATTATTCTTCAAAAGTTCAGCAGAGAGAGACAGTACAATATGCAAAGTTCACTTGCACAATCAAAGTCAAATCTGTCCAGACAAACAGCAGCCACAGGAAGCCCTAACCAGAAAGTCAACGCTGTTCAATGGGGCAGAATTTATCCTCCAAAACAGCTGGGTCAAACCCAGTCAATTCGGCCTCCAACAGTCATCTGAATCAGCCCAAAACAGTCCTGAAAAACTCAGTCAAACTTGGTCAATGCAGCGTCAAACCTGCGGTCAAATCCTCCTGCAGTCAATGGTGGTCAAACAGCTCGGATTGCCTCAATTTATGTGCCTAGAAATGTGTCCTGCCCGAATGGAAATATCCACAAGAAAAATGCGTCAAATCAAGTCAACCGCTGCCCGGTCAACGCTGGTCAAATACTCCTGCAATTCAGTCAACGTCCAAACAGAAAATTACAGTCTTCTTCCTCGCACGTGTGGAGAGAGAGGCTGCCCAAAAATTCATACTCAATCAGATGAGGAGAGAGAGATGTGTGAGAAAATGAGGAAGAGGCTCCTATTTATATGCAATGTTGAGGATGAATAGACGTGTCTTTTGGGCTTTTGAGCCTACATTAGATTGCTGACCGACCTTGACAATTTGTCCATAAACAAAATAAATTCATAATTTCATTTGTACATTTCAGAATGAGATGATCTTTAGATCAATCCTACACCTCTCGAAAAGAGGAATCCAATAAAAATATCAGTTGCATCATATGAGCTGTCCAAGGTGGAGTTTGGCCCTAGTTGCCAAATTTAACACTCCCTCTCAACTAGGAAGAACTCCACCTGCCAAACCATCTAACAATCTATACCATCCCTGTCATCCCTGCTCTAATCTGTTGAACCATGAAGAAATAATGAAGAAGAAATGATCGAGAATGTATCATACCATTCTCCACTGACCGAAGTCAGTCTCCAATAATTGAGAGTGTACCATACTACTCTCCATTGACCCAAAGTCAGTCTCCATTGATCCCAAATCAATATCAAACATCCTAGCATAGGGAGTACGGTGGTAAACGATGCGTGCATCGGTAGTACTTGGTCCCTATCCTCATTTCCCTACTCATTGGCCAGATGAGAGGTACTTCCCATGAGTCCCGGACTACATGGGTAGGATGTATCAGTAGGAGAAGGTGAACCACTCATCTTGCTCATATGCCATAGGAGAAGGTGAACCACTCATCCTATGCATATATCAACATGGGGTATCACAGGGGAAGGTGAACCACTCGCCCTGTATATCACGCACCACTAGGAGAAGGTGAACCACTCACCCTATGGTCGCTCATTGCTCCAAGAAGTACCCCAAGCCCCCTGGATCTCCCAGAGCTCAATATCCAAATCAAACGAGACGCTCATAAGAGAGTCTCTCCACGACTCCAAGTCATTCATAAAGGTTAAGAATTTGACCTTCCCTAGGGGCTTTGTAAGAATATCTGCAACTTGATCATCAGTCCCAATATGACGGAGCCTTATTGCTCCCCGTTGTACCATATCCCAGATAAAGTGGTACCTGATATCAATATGCTTGGAGCGGTCATGAAACACGGGATTCTCAAAAAGACGAATCCCACTTTGGTTGTCGCAATAGATCACAGTGGTATCCAGCACATGTCCAAATAGCTCACTAAAGAGTTTCCTCAACGAAATAGCTTCACATGAGGCCATACTAGCAACAATGTATTCAGCCTCATCGGTGCTCAAAGCAACTGACTTTTGCTTCCCACTCATCCAGGATATCAAAGCAAAACCTAGAGAGAAGCAACATCCAGATGTGCTCTTACGATCCACCACACTGCCAGCCCAGTCAACATCAAAATAACCATGGAGCCTCACATTCCCGGCAGTGTATCTCAGTCCATAGATGATTGTAACCCGAAGATATCTCAAGAGATTCTTGGCAACAATCCAGTGTATGTGATGAGGCTCGACCATAAACTGACTCAATGTATTCACAGCAAAACATATGTCCGGAAGGGAGTTCACTAAGTACATCAGGGCCCCCATGAGTTGACAATACTCACAAGGATTTTCTAAATCAGGCCCAGCAGCACTTCCGCATAACTTCTTGAAGTTAAGTTCCATCGGAGTAGTCACGAACTTGTAGTCCACCATCCCAAATCTTTCAAGTAGCTTCACAATGTATTTTCCTTGATAAAGGAAAATCTCACCTGGCTTTTGCCAGACCTCCAACCCTAGGAAATAATGCATCAGTGCTAGGTCCTTCATTTCAAACTCGGAAGCCAACTCCCTCTTACATTGATGAATAAGAGGGTCTGCACCTGTCAGAAAGATATCGTCCACATAAAGTACCAAGATGAGAGGTCCCTCATTCTCAACATTTAAAGTAAAGGTGTGGATCAGCTTCACTTCTTATAAATCCCAACTTCATCAAATAGTTGTTGATCCTCTCATACCAAGCTCGGGGAGCTTGCTTCAACCCATAGAGGGCTTTCTTCAACCTGCATACATGTGTCTGGCAATCTTGAACTTTGAACCCCTCGGGTTGTTCTACATAGACTTCCTCAATTAAACCATGTAAGAAGGCGGTCTTGACATCCATCTGATGTAGATTCCATCCTTGTGAGGCCGCAAGGGCTATAATCAAACGAATGGTGGTAGATCAGGCAACAAGTGCAAATATCTCATCATAGTCCACAACTTCCTTTTGAGAGAAGCCTCAAGCAACAAATCTAGCCTTGAACTTTTCAGCACTTCCATCAAATCCATGCTTGATCTTATAGAGCCATTTCGAGGTGACAACGGATTTGTCCTTGGGTCTAAGGACCACATCCCAAACGTCATTCTTCATAATCGACTCATACTCTTTGTTCATAACATCCTTCCAAACTTGGTGCTTCACAACTTCTTCGAATGTGCGAAGCTCAAATTGAACAATGGTGCTCATGGCAATTAAGTACCCTTGGTACCTATTCGGCTTCTTACTTTCACGAAATGTCCCCCTTGGAGCAACATGTCTCTCGGCATCTTTGAGAGTTTCCATAAGCCATGAGGGTCTCCTTTTCGAGGAGGAGGACTCATGAGGAGGTGGATCAATGGGATCCAATGGTTCTTCAACATTGGGCATCGGCTCATCCTGTGGTTCTCCCTGTTTTCCTGAATCTGCTTCTTTGTCCTTCCTTGGAATAGGAAGGTTACTAATCTTCTCAAAAGCAGCGTCTTCATCGAAGGTGACATCATGACTTATCTCCACTTCTCTTTGACCAAGCACATAGATTCTATATGCCTTACAAGTTTCACTGTAGCCCACAAATGTTTCTTTCTTCCCAGAAACATCCAATTTGCTTCTCTTTTCTTTCGGCACATGAAAATATACGGGACTACCAAAAATTCTAAAGTGAGAAACATCAAGGTTCTTAACGATGGAAACTTCTTTGGGAGTTTTGGAGTCCAACACTTGATGAGGGCATCTATTTTGAATGTACACAACAGTGTTGGCAACTTCAGCCATAAGAACTTCAGAAAGCTTTGATCATGAAGCATGGCACGAGTAGCTTCTATAATATAATGGTTCTTCCTTTCAACAACACCATTTTTCTCAGGAGTATATGCGGTAGTAGTCTCCCTCTTAATGCCAGCTTCTCTACAATAGTCATTGAACTCTTTTGATTCATATTCAGTTCCATTATCAGTTCTCAATATTTTGATCTTCTTCCATGTTTGATTTTCGACCAAAGCTTTGTAAGAACAGAACCATAAGAATACCTCATCCTTTTTCTTCAAGAAATATATCCAAGTTTTGCGAGAGAAATCATTGTATGCTTCGCCTCTTTCCCTTTCCGCTGCCTCTGTTGCTCGGTTGTTTCTTGCTTCCTCGGTTGCCTCTGTAGCTCGGATGTTTCTTGCTTGAGTCTGGATTCCTCTGGCCATCCTTCCACAGCTGCTGGTATTTGTCGGATTCCTTCCTCTACTCCAACTGTCTCCTCTGTGACTTCCCAACGGTTATTTCCGAGCAAAATGTGGTCGACTGGTCAAAACTCGATTTTCAAACGAAGGACCCAATAGGCCCTGACCACAGCTCCTTGACTCGTCCCTGAGTCAATCCTTTGTTGATGCTAGTGGTGTTGCGGTTGTTGTTGGTGCTTCCTGTTGTTGTGTTGTTCCTTCCTATGTTGCTTCGCTTTGGCTGGTTCCTTCCAACGAAGGACCCAACTCCAGAACAGACTTCATGGCTGCATTTTTGAACTACGTGAATGCATCGAGAGTTGTTTTCCATTGGCTTGTGAGAGTTCCCGCTTGCTCGAGGAACTGAGTTGTGAGCTCGGTAGTAGGATTAACAGGGCGTGTCATCAAGAGAGTGTTCCACTGCATGTTTGTTTCCTCGTTGATCTGCTGCAACGTCCCCAAGTGAACTTGTGCTAGCGGTATAAGGTCCCAGCTTCTTAGTCTTGGCTGATTCATATTCAATTTGCTGATTTGGGTCTCAAGGACTTCCACCTGTGCCAGAATTTCCTTCTGCTGGTTCTTGTCCCAGGTACCCATGGCTTGGTTGAACAAATGACTAGCACGGCTGCGCAAAGGGTAAACTGGTAGATTCCTCTTCGCCAAAAATCCAGACCAGTCGTGAACTTGTGCCAAAAGGCCTTGAGCTTCCTTTACAACCTTGACGATAGAGTCTTTGAGGCCTGTTGCTTCTGCGATCTTCTGCTCAATTTCGCCAGCATACTGGGTGGCTGAATCCAGTAGTGCCCTCTGAGTGGCTACAATAGTTCTCTTGAGCTCCTGATTAGTCGAGACTAGTTGAATGCAAGTGGCTTTAACATGGTCGCAACATTCCAAAAGAGTGCAGGCCGAGAAGTCTTCTAGGGCCTCTGTAATTATCTCTGCGACTAAAGGTCAGAGGTCATGGAATTTCCCAGTGATCTAATCAAGCTGACCTTGGAGATCCTGTTTCTACTGGAGAAGTTGGACCTGTTCGGCTGCCAGGGCGAGGACCTGTTGCTGCTGCTATTCATGCTCGATAGCCAGAACAATGTGCAACGCCTTTGCTTGGTGTGCAGCCTGCTTAATGAAGGTAAACAATTGGGCTGAGGACCAGCCCTGGAGATCAGTTGGGGACATTATGGATGATCCTGGGAATCGGTTTTGCAATGGTTTTCCACTGGCAACCGATTTGTAAGAATGTCCGTGGGGAGATGTCTCTCGTTGGGAGAGTTCAATTGTTTGTGGATCAATGTGAACAAGTTAGGGTTTCGGTGTTGATGAGGGGATGGGATCAGTGGGGATGGGCAATGCAAGGAACGTGGTGGGACTTAGAAAGGGAGGGCCAGTAAACTGCCCTGTGATTGTGAGTGGACCTGAATCAAATAACAAAGATAACATGGACGTTTGAACGGTCTTTGTGCTTGGAATGTGGTCTGTGAGTGTCACGTCCGTGTGTCCAGTGACTGAATCAGTAACGGAGTCAACCTCCATTTACATTTTTGTACCAAGCAGGGTTCCAGATGGCAGAATATCTAAAATGGTGGCAGATGTGGAGGTTGTGTGCAAGGATCGATTTGGCGACTATGGTGATGTGGCGGATGTGGAGACACTGCGCGGGGATGGATTTGGCGACTGCGGTGATGTGGCGGATGTGGACAATGGAATTTTTTCGATGATGGGCGCGCTGTGGTTCTTCATCAATGAGGTTGACGACTTAGCTGGAAGGGGTCTTTGACTTCTTTTTGGGCCCCACTGGAAGTCGAGGCTGTGGAATTATTGGTTCAAATTGGGAATGGGGCCCCACTACGAGAAGCAAATCAACTAGAGGGCTACCAGCCAAAGAACCAGGCGGTATTGAACTATGAAATTCAGAAAAAGTAAGGAAAGGATTTACTAAGGCACCAAGATTCACCATGTTCTCATGCAGGGATTGCATCTGCGTCTCAAGTCGCTTAATGACTGGGTTCAGTGTCTCCTTAGCCATCCGCTTCCATGACGCCACTAGAGTTTCTCCTGGTAATGGTTGAGGCACCATTCCCTTAAACAAATAATTACAGTGTCCCTCCCAAATTTCCCCAACAACTCTCAACCAAGACGAGACTTCCAGATGGAAAGCATCTTTTGTGAGCATAAACTTTTGGTTGTGCATCTGAAATGTGTCAAGATTAACACACCTCGGTCGTAATCAAGTGTTGCCATGGCTAATACCGAACCAAATATCCTTTGAGTAGTTGTCAATGAGTGATGTCGAGATTCATGGCCTGGCCGTGCTAACTTCATTTTTTTCAATTTTTTTTATATCTAAAGCATCTACAACATAAAATAAATACATTGACGCATAAATATGATAAAAGAACTAATATATAAGATGTGTAATATCATTTCTAGTGCTACATCACACATAACAGTGAATCATGTCCGGAATAATAAGTTCTTATCCTGAGTCCCAACTTAGCGTCAAAATATCAACAAAAAATATAATAATGTATCTCATATCATGAGTCATAATGTCATATACAATGAAATGAACCAAATAACTAATACTATTGATTTCCTTTGCCCCTCTTGCGAGAAAATGCAATAGCTTTCCCTTTCCCTCTAGATGTAGATGCCGTGGAATTGGCAGTGGACTCTGCAGTGCTCTAGAAGCTGAAGAACTAGGAGCTGTAGGAGGTAGACCACGTCCTCTACTAGTGGCAGGGGTAGCCTGGGTAGGTGGTGTCACCTCCTCCTCCTATTGCTCCTCCTCCTCCTCCCCCTCTACGCCTTCCAATACCTCCTGCTCTAACCAATCATCTGCAGACTCCATGAGAGACCTCTCAGCCTCAACTCTCCATGCAGCAGTGGTGTCAATCCCATCCAATGAGATGGCCTCCATATCAGGTATCCTCTCAAGTTGCTTCACCCACAATCGAAGATTGTAGTAGACATAGACCATGTCATTAAGTCGCTGGGTCTCCAACCTGTACAAAGATCATAAAATAATAATTATAAAAAAAAATGTTATTTAATGAATTCAAAAAATTAATTGGAAATTTGGAATATTTTAAGTTTTAAGTTTAACCTGTTGCACTTCTTGTTGTGTATTTTTTCAAATACACTCCAGTTGCACTCGCATCCTGAGGAGCTACATGTTTGGTTGAGGATTCGAATGGCAAGCTTTTGCAGATGGGGTACTCTGGCACCATAGCGAGTCCACCATGCATCTACAACAAAAATACAAATAAGATAAACATAAGAAAAAAAATGAAATTTGAAAGTTGAAGCAAAGTATGAAGTTATGAACTTGAAGAGACAATGAAATTTGAAAATACCTGGCATTGTAGTCTTCCTATTAGTTACAGTCATCTCAAAGCCAAATGTGCCACCTGCCATCCTGTATATCTCCATTTCTTTGGAGATTTCTGCACGTTTTACTGGCGATCACACCATCCTCTGAACACAAGTTAAGAATCCATCCATGATCTCAACATCAAATAAGAACCCACGTGGGTAAGAAAATGCGGATTTCAGGTAGATCCCTGCAGCATGAATGGGATGATGGAATGTGTTGTTCCATCGTTCATCAATCACTTCCCATAGAAGGAATTGTTTCTGAAACCCCTCATCTCCCTTATCATCATAGTAGGCCCGAATGGATTCTTTGGCCCTGTCCATGGCCTCATACAAATAGCCCATTGCGGGCTTCTCACCATCAACTAATCGAAGAACCTTTACCAAAGGTTCAGTAACGGTGCATACCTCTTGCACTCCCGCCCAAAAGTCTTACTGATATGAAACTAATCTGCATATGGCCTCTCCCTCTGGTTTGCGACTCATTGTCAAAGCATGCCACTCCTCTGAAAGAAACATTCTTTTCACATCCCACATAGAATTCAAGAGGGATTAAAGAGATATGAAACTGGTGGCAAACCGTGTAATGGCGGGGCGCACCAACTCCTTGTTGTTGGTGAATTTTCTCATCAAGCTAAGCACAAATGCATGATTATATATAAATTTTGTAATGCTTTTTGATGAGTCAACAATATCTTTGACAAAAGAAATTTTTCCTATGTCCTCCAACATCAAATCAATACAATGTGCAGCACAAGGTGTCCAAAATAAAGTAGAATGCCTCTCCATAAGCATCCTGCCAGCAGCAACATAATTTGCAGCATTGTCCGTTATGACTTGGACAACATGTTCTGCACCCACCTCCAAAATAAACACATCCAGCAAATCACATAATAATTTTGCATCTTTGATATGTGAAAATGCATCAACAGATTTCATAAACATTGTCCCCTTGGGACAACTAACCAAGAAGTTTATAAGGTTCTCCCCTTTTGGTCGGTCCAACCATCTGACATCATAGTGCATCATGTTCGTGCCCATGATGCCCTAAACTCTTCCAATCTTTTGGTGCAGTCAACCTTTTCATCTTGAAGAATGCGGCCTCTAAAGTCATCATAAGAAGGGATTTTGTACCCTGGGCCAACAATTGCAATAGCATCAACAACAAGCTAGAAAAATGGATTATTCCTTGCAACGCTGAAAGGAATATCACTCCAAAGGAGAAACTTGCCCAACAACTTGTCAGCTTGTTCTTTCTCATTTTTTTTAAGCATTGAAGTGATAGATGGTTGTGAACCAGGCGTGGTTCTAGGAACAAAAAATGATGAGGCAGCTATAGGGTTGGTTGTAGACATTGATGCTGAAGTAGAACCAGTGCCACTTCCATATTCACCTCCTAACACCTTCCCTGCTAGTTGCTTCTTCAGATCTGCTTTGGCCACTCTCTCTTGCTCTAATTCTTCCAATGATCTCATGGCTCTTCGGATGATTTCCGCATTTGTATTGTTGCAAGGCCCTACATCATGTCCAGGGATTTGTGCAAGGTGATACTTCAATCTATAAACCCCCCGACATATGCTGCCCACACAACTTGCAAGACAAGTTCAATCTATCAAACCCTCCATCAGGTTCACCAAATTCCTACAGAAGGTCCAATTTCCTTGGCATGTTTGTAACTTGGTTGAACTCTTGAGTTTTAATGTAAGATGAAGTTTGAACTTTGAAGTTGAACCTATGGCACAATAAGAATTGCAAGTTACAAAAATTTTTAAAAAAATTTACATACATGACACAACACATTGAATTTTTGACAAACAAACAAAAAAACCTCAACTCAATCCAAAATGAACTCTCTCCACTCTATGCAACAAAAATGAAAAAAAAACACCATCAAATCCACTCAAAAATCATTGATAATCAATGGGTTATAGAAACCCAAGCAAAAAAAAGAAAAAAACCAAAACAAAATGGCCAAATTTGGTGCCCATACCTGGAAACCACGGTTTGCTGAAGAAATTTGATCTAAAGACGAAGTTCTCTTGCTTGAGATGCTAACATCTCCAGGCTTCCTCCTCCTCTACCCTAGTAAACGCCTTCCAGGGTTCCTCTCCTCCTCAACTATCAAACCACATCGCTGTCTGTTTAAAATGACAAAAAAAATCATGTTTTCCCTTATAAAACGCATTGTCCTTCACCCTGACGATAACTTCCCATCGAATCACGATAATTTCGAAAAAATCGCGCTTTTTTTAAGTTATCGCGATTTTTCCGGCAATTTTTTGGACAACCAACAAAAAAAAAATAGTAATTGGGCGAGTTTATCGGCAATTCGAAAAAGTCGTGATTTTTTTATGTTATTGTGATTTTCGCAACACTGCTTCCAGCATCTTCTTATACCAGCAGGCAAAGGAGGCTTCATTGATTTCCTTGTTGTTAGGAATCCCAGATGTCTACCATGGCAAATACCTCAAGGCAAGGGGTTGTTCTTCAGTAATCACTACCATTTCCCGACCCTCTGTTGGGCACCACTTCCACATGGCCAGTATAACAACAAGGTATCCATAAATAAAGTGAGTGGCCCTCTTATACACATCCTCGTAGGCGTCAAAAAGTTCTTGTAGCAAGAAACTGCACCAATTCAACTACGTGCCTTGCACACAAGCTTCCGCAACCGAAATGGTGTCCAGCGTGCATTCCCCTCTCGAAAAATGTTGCATCAGCTTCCCAGCGATTATGTAGCAAGCGAATTTGATGTTGGGCTTATTGATTGGGTCTATCATAGCACCCTTGCCTCCTCGCTTTGTTCCATACCGGTTATAATAACTATCGTCACATGTTTTCTTCCCCCACTTGGAAGCATTTTGAAATGTAGTTGAGACGGTGGGGTGAGCAACATATAGGTCTGTGAGTCTTTGAATATCCACCACATGGATGGGGTATTCCTTGTCTAGCCATAACGACCCGTTATGCATTCTGCTAACGAGGAGCTTTGTGCATTGCATTGTTTCTCCTGTCGTTCCGAATACAAGAAGGTTCTTCAAATTCTACAACGTCAACCTCTGTATTCCCTTGAAATCTTCTGTAATTTTCACAAATTGGCTCCTGTCGGCTTTGGTAACTAGTTCTGTAGAGACCTCCCTCTTGCAGGAAACTGAATGAATCTGATAGGTTGTTGTCGACAAGTTGAGCTTTGTCATACTTGCCATAAAGAGGCTCTCTTTGTAATCCTTACATTTGGTTCAACATCTGGAATAGAGATGATAGCCTTCGTCATCGCTATAGAACGACGGTGGGAAACAAAGAACACAGGGGCTTGAACTTAGGCTGGGAATGAGTGAAATTGGATACAAACTCCAGACTGGGAAACTCTACCACCTTGACTTTTTGTTCTGGGAAACTTATCGCTACCATACAAATTAAATACAAAAGCCCAACACGACATTTTTTATTAGACTCGTTAACTAATTAAGACGTTAACTTTCCCCACTCGCTCCCAATCGTGGCAGCTATAAATACGGTTGAGCCAGACATGACTCGAATGACACAAAAAGTGAAAAAGGAGGGTGGAAATGATGGGTAATTATGGTGTTATGATGGCAGACACCTAGGAGTTGATGGACAAAGCATGTCAGGGGTATTATAGAAAATATTTAGCCCAAACTCGAGCTGATAGGGAATTATTGCATAATTATTACAGATACGATGGCTAACATGTGCCACTCCCCCGACCACAAGCAGTTGTTGTGGGATTAACTTTTTCCGCAACTAAAAGACTGACGGAATTTGATTCTTTGACTGACGTGACTGGAACAAATGCCCAACTACATTACCTAACGCAACTAACTACTAAGGAAAAGGAAATAAGGAGAAAATTGACTGACCCTACCTACCTACGATCCCCTTTCGAAGATCAACCTTCAACTTGGTGTAGATATGTTTGAGTTGTGGAAAGGTTTCAGGCGTGCACCATTCACCCAACCAGGCAAGAGGATTCCATCCAACTGTGTGAGCTTGACAGCTCCTGATTCTTTCACTTTTGCAACTACGAATGGTCCCATCCAATGCATTTTGAGCTTCCCAGGATGCTTTAAGATCTTGCTGACATAGAGCAGAAGATGTCCTCCAAGTGTAAAGGATTTCCAATTGATTTGTTTGTCATGCCACGCTTTCTGCCTCTACTTTTCAACAGTTTGGTGGAAGTCTGCCATAAATCTAGCTTCATCCAGCTCCCAAAGTTCCTCAGCTCCCAGAGTTCCTCTAATCGCTCTGGAATCAATTCATCTTCTATCATCCAAGTGACCTGCGCAATAAACAGGTTGGGGATGGTAAACTCGGCAGGTACCACGGCTTCTCGACCATACACAAGTTGATATGGTGTATACTTGTGCAAGCGCTTGACGGTTGTACAATAAGCCCATAGTGTCACTGGCAACCGTTCATCCCAATCGTCTTTTTTTGGCTGAGCAAATTTTTGTGAGTCCCCTCTCAAGGATTTTGTTGAAGGCTTCCACCTTACCATTCGCTTGAGGGTGATATGGATTTCTTTTGTGGTGTTGTATCATGAAGTTTTGCAACAATGAAGCGACCATCTCATTAATGAAGTGGGTCCCCTGATCAATGGTGAGGCTTCAAGGGCACCCAAATCGAGAGATGATGTTCTCAAAGATAAATCTGGCGGCAGTATCTACAGTACAGTCTCGAACTGTTGCAACTTCAACCCATCTGGTGAGGTAGTCAGTGGCGGTAATGATGTACCTAGCATGTGAGTGTCATGTCGGTGGGTTGATAGGTCCCACAAAGTCGACCGCCCATTTCTCAAAGGCTTGGAGGGCTCGTACTAGTTGCAAAGGAAGTTCATCCCGGTGTGATGGCTTCCCCATCCTCTGACAAACATCACAGTTCTTCGCATATTCCTTCACATCCATAAAAAGTGTTGGCCACCAGAGTCCCGCCTGCAATACCTTCCTCACGGTGGCCTTCCCTCTGATATGGCCACCTGCAACTCCTGAATGACATTCCCATAATATATCTGGTCTCTCATGGTCCAAGGCACATCTCCGCAAGATCTGGTTAAGGCCCAACTTGTACAGTTGTCCTGCGATCAACTGGTAATCTGCAGCGCGAACCACCATGTGTCTTTGTTTTGTCGTTGTGTATTCCTCCTAGCACCTACCAGTGGTGAGAAATGTTGCAATGTCCTCCAGATAGTCTGGTATGGCTTCAACTTGGAACAAATCAACATCCAGCAACTGATCATCTAATGGCCCTCCAGCTTCGCCTAACTCTAGCTAGGAAAGATCATTCGAACCCACATTCAGTCTTTCAGGTTTAATAATCACTTCAAATGTGAATCCTTGAAATAGTAGCAGCCATCTACAGATCCATCCTTCAAGTACAGGCTTTTTCACTAAATACTTCAAGGCAGAATGATCAGTGAAAATTTTGAATGGGCCCCCCAGAAGATAGTGTCGGAACTTCTGTAATGAATATACCATCGCAAGCGCTTCACGTTCAGTTGTGGTATAATTCTTTTCTACCGTGGATAATTTCCTTCTAGCAAAATAGATGGGGTGATCAGGGTTTCCTTCCCCGTATTGAGCTAGGACAAACCCCAAAGCAATACCCGATGCGTCAATGTGAACATGGAATTGCTTGTTCCAATCGGGATAAACCAAAATAGACGCACTCGCCAGTATTTCTTTTAGCATAGTTGTCGCACAAAGTGTCTAGGCATCGCGACAATGCTCAAAGTAAGGGTTGTCACTCTAATCCTTACTTCGTTTAGACTCTCCTAGACAAGTCAAGGGGGGTAGTCCCTACGGTGAATGAATGAGAATAGCTTGTGGAACACAGGATCTAAGAGACCTGAAGATAGACAACCTGATGAATTTATAACAAATCTTGGTCAATTGAGATGAACAGATTAAACACAAGACACAACCACAGGATAGAAATAATTACAAACCAATGCGTTAGTATTCGATTAACCATAGATTAAGTAAAAAAAACAAGTTATCTAGAGCAGTTTACAAATGTGACGAATAGTAACAATCATGAACAATTAATTGTAAAATGCCCAAAACTTTACATGCAAGATGATCTACCAAAATAATCTTTCTCCAATAGTCAATATGATTTTTAAACATTTATCGCACCTTGACAATAGAAAAATCACAAAAATGCATTTAATCACCAAATAACACCAAGGAACTTTAAATTAGTATTTTAATTATTCCTTAAGCAATTAGCAGAATGAAGAAATCAAAATTTTTTAATCTAACGAAATTAAAATGAATCTAAGGGTTGAAAATTAAAAATTTTATGGGCCATAGGCATCATTAAAATTTTTAATGTGAAAGCGCAAATCCCTTTAATTTGTTTCATTTTTAATTTTTAGATTTTTTTTGAATTTTTAAATTTTAGAAATTTTTATGATTTTTTAATTTTGTAACAAAAAAAAAAAAAAATCAAATGTCACAAAAATTTTTAAAAGGCTTTTTTTAATATTTTTCTAAATGTTTTAGATTTTTATTTTATATGAAATAAATTTAATCAAAAGAATGGAGAATCAAACAAAAATTTAAATTGAAACAAAATAATAAAAAAAAAGAGAAGCCAATTAAACCCTAATGCATACATTAAAATAAAACAAATGAAACCAAAACAAACAAACAAAAATCAAATAAAATGAAATTGAATTCTAAATATAAAGAAAACCTACAAACCCAATCGTGAAAAAATATAAACAAATGAAATTTGAAAAATAAAAAAATCAATTGTGTTAGTGTTGTTTTGTTTTTGCAGGGCTCGACGGCGGAGGCGTTCGAGGTTTGTTGGACGACAGAAGGGAGATGCAGCAAGCAAAGTTGAGAGGGAGCAGGGAGCACGAGACAGCGGAAAGAAGAGAGCGACGGACAGGGTTTGCAGTTTGGGCAGTCGGCAAGAAGGCAACGGAAAGCGAATGATGGCGACAGGAGCAAAGGTAATACGAACAACGAAGGGGTGAAAGGCTGCAGCAGTGGGGAGAAGAGCTTTACGCAGATGTAGAAGGCAGCACGTAGGTGGCAGCGAAAGAAGATAAACGCAGGAAGAGAGGAGAGGACGTGGATTTGTTGCAGGGACGGTGGATGGCAGCAGCAAAGAAGGATGTGGGCAATCGCAGGTTTGAAGTAAAGGGATTTTCTGTTGCAAGTTAGGGTGGAGGTTTATTTTGCAGGTCGAAGGTGGCAGCAAGAGGAGGGTTGCAGACAGATGATAAAGGAGAAGCGGAAGGCGGGAAGCAAGGGTAAGACCCAGGTTGATGGAGGGAAGACAGCGAGTAAGTAGCAGAGAAACTGTAGCCCAAAACTGAAGACAAACCCAGAAAAATGAATTTCACACCAATGTATTTTTATGCTTTAGATTTATCAATGAAACCCTCGTTAAATCATTTCCAAATTAACAAAAAAAAAAAAACTTTAGACAACAAAAGGATCGATAATATTCCTACAAAAATGATTTTGAGGCCAAATCTTACCCTCCAAGGCCTAGATTTGGCTTCTAATCAAACTTCACCTTCAGATCTGCAACCTGTACCTGAAAACAAAAACACCTAGAACCCAGATATACAAAAAATAAATAAAACCCCAAAAACCCAAGTCAAAAACCCAAAAAAAATTATAGATCTATGCACAGGAATGGCAGATCTATCAGATCTGAGAAGTGTGAGTCCAACTCCGCTCCCAGATCTGATAATCTAAGGCTCTTAACAGCCAGATTCATCAACTTCGCACATAAAAATTAAATTTTTAAATTTTAAAGGAGGTGCTTAGCTCAAAACCCTTCATGCATCACCAATAAAAATCTTATGATAAGCCTGGGATTAAATTAAGTTGGGCTCTTAAGAAAACACAGATCGGCAGTTGGCTGGTCCAACTGAAAACTTCCCTGAATGCCCGATGATATAAAAATCAAGATTTTCCTGCAAAACTCAATCCAGCCATCAAAATAGAGTAAGAAAATGATAATAAAATTAAGATAAATAGAGATACCTGCTATTACATTCAAAATTTAAATTATCACTTAAACCCCAGCAACTGAGCAAGATACCTGTACTCAAATCACTTTTCAAAGTTATCATCAATGGCTAAAAAAAAAAATTACACATGAAAACGACACATCTTACAGTATTTCCATGAAGAGTAACACCGGCGAAAATTAACCCCAAAGTCTTTCTTTATTATTCAGAAAAAGATTACACAAGAGTTTTTCGCTTAGCACATGACTCAAAGGTTGGATCATTCGACTAACAAATAACTTCCTATTTAAAAATAAATCCTCCAACAACTAGTTCGAGTGATCCTCGTCAAAGCAATCTCGACCATTGATGAGGATTAAAATTTCTTTTAATCTCATTTGTCGAAATATTAATTCTTGAGGAAATTCGAATTTTTCAATTAAATGTATTTTAATTCACTCAAAATATAAATTTTTGAGTTAATTTCCCCAAAAATTTTACTTTGACTTAACCCCAAGGATCAAAGGCTTAAAATTTATCAAAATAATTAATTTACCTTAGTTCCTGGACCTCTTAAAATTTAATTTTTAAGGACTGACAAATTTTGCCTTTGGAGAATTTAAATTTACCTAAAACCTAGAACTAATTAAATTTCTAGCTTAGGATTTTAATTAATTTTTGGCCAAAAATTTTAATTAATTAACCTATGAGGGGATAAATTATTTTTCCAACCCTCAAGACACTTTACATCATGATTTTCATATTTTTTTACATCATAAGGGGGAAACCCCATCTATAATAAACCCTCATAGACTACCCATTTCTACGACACAAATATAATCCAGCAGACTAAGCAATTTGTAATAAAATAACCTAACTAAATAGTTAGGATTATTCCCAAATCACTTTTATATAGACTCGATCTAGAACACTAGGACTCACCTAAGATCCCAGTGACAAAATACATTCTGGCTTTGGGGTAAGAGTGAAGGAAAACTCTACAGACCATCAAAGAATGGATCGGTGAGACAAAAAACCTCTCGGAATGTAGATCATCACCAGAAAAGTAGGTTTACCTAGACTATTACATACATGACACGGATCTGCTAAGATTATTTACATCATATACATGCAGAAAGGGTTTATATTATAACATCTTGGATATCAAGTTAATGACGATAGTTGAAAGGCACAGACACATCTATGAGGTGTTATCCCTTTTGCGAAAAAAGGAGGTGTACTGCTATGGGTCGTTGACACATAGTGGTCAACAAGCACGTTGAAAGCGACTTCACAATCATCTGTCCATTCGAACCTTCAGCTCTCTTCAACAGCTTTTCTAGGAGAGCGGTGATCAAGGCATAGTTGTGGATAAACCTCTTGTAGTAACCTGTGTGACCAAGGGTGGACCTCAACTATCGAACACTTGTTGGCGGGGTCATGTTTAGGATCGCCATGACCTTAGCGGGATTAACACATACTCCCACTTTGCAAACAATATGACCCATAAGTGTTTTGAAGGGGGCAGCAAATATGCATTTTTTCATGTTCAAAGAAATCTGCAGTTGCCTTCATCGATCAAACATCACTTGGAGCAGACTAGAATGCTTCTTCAGTAGACTATAGACGATCCAATCATCCATGTAAACTTCTAGAAACCGGTGAATATAATCTCTGAAAGCAGCAATTACAATCCTTGAGAATATCGTTGGTGCATTCTTGAGTCCAAAGTTCCAAACAGCATGACAGGATATGCATAAGAGCCCACTCAATAGCGAATGTAGTTTTCTTCTTGTCTTCTTCTGCAATCTGGACCTGATGGTATCCAGAAAATCCATCTGTGAAAGAGTAGGCTTCATTCCCCGCCACGTTGTCTAGCACTTCGTCACTGAAGGGGGTGGGGAAAGGATCATGAACATAGGCATTGTTTAAACTTCGATAATCCATGCAAACCCAGATTTCTTCAGCCTCTTTTTTGTTTTGTATTACAATTGGGTTGACCCACTCAGCCTCGTCTACTAGAAAAATAAGCCCCGTTGCCAACATCTTATCTATCTCCTTTTTCACCTTTTCTTTGATCCTTGGGTTTAACCTATACGGTTGATGTTTTACTAGTTTTGCATCAGGTTTAAGTACAATCTTCATCTCTCCTAGCTCCCCCTTAATTCCTTTTAGCTCCACAACCGATGAAGGGAACAAGTCTTCATATTCTCGTAGAAGATTGAAGATCTCCTTGGTACTCTGCTCATCCCAGTAATCTCCAATCAAGGCTAGCTTCGGATTTTCTTTAGTGCCAATGTTATGTTTTCACAACTTCAGGGGCAGCAATTGCGGACCATTGGTCACAAGCCCATCTTCAACACCTCGTTCCTTCGTTATCTGTGAATATTAGATGCATTAACTCCTCCAAGTCATCTTCCTCAGCCTCTTGGTCTACCTTTCTGCAAGCTACGGCTTCATGGAACTTGGATTCATATATGTGCTCAAGAGTGTTATAGTTTATACATCGCTCAACCAGCTTGACTGCAGTGAGCAAAAGTCTTCTGACAGCTTGCAGCGCAGTTGTCATTCTCTAATTAGTATCTGTGAAGGAAAAGTCATTGATAAACTAGGTTGTTATGCAGTTCCAATCACATGTTCTTTATCTCTTCCCTTACATACCATGCCTTCGAAATTGTTCCCAGGGTATGTACATACTACAAAGTAGTGTACCCACAAGTCTTTTGGAAGCCTTTCGCAGGTCCACCTGGCCTCAAAAGCTTGTAGATGTTGTCAAGGGTCAGAGCTCCCCTGGTACTTAAGCAAATTCTGCGGAGAATTCTTCGAAGGCTCAAATCTAACCCTCATTGTCGTCTTAATTTCCTGCCATTCTCGGAGATGGTTGCAGTGAGAACCCTACCACCTTGTCGGTGTTGCTTGCAAAGAGACATCCAATAAAGGCACTTTGTGTTCCTTAGGAACGGTTGCACCAACTTCATTAAGAAAATCATTAACAAGACCTATGCCATTGAAGATAGGAAATTCCTGTACCTCAGTACCAACCCAGTTGATCTGATGGATCGTAGCGCAGTGCCTGGTGTTGATCTCATGTCTGCCCTATTGCCAGTGTTCCCATGCAACCTCAGATCCAACTTCGGAGCTTTGAATGCTCCTTCAGCTGACCGATCCACCTCCTATCGGGTTGATGTAATCCTTTCTTTTCCCTGCTGTCAGTTGGTATAGTTGATCCAACAACTCAGGTGCTTCTCTGTCATCTGTTGGTTCAGTAAATCTTGGCCCTTGGTAGGGGTCTAGGGGCTGGATCACTTTGGTCCCTTCTACTTCAAAGGTCATCGTCTCCTTCTTCAGATCAATTATCACATAGTTCTCAAAGGCCCAGTCTATTCCAAGCAATGTTGGGTAGGGGTCTTTGTCCCCCATGATGTCTATTACTTCAAAATCAGCATAGGTTTTCACCCCTCCTATGTCAACTTCTACTTCTTCTAACCTTCCAACCGGGAGTATACAATATTGATTCGCCATACATAGCTGAATCGGAGAGAAAGCCAACTTAGGCCTGCCCAAGGCTTCCCAAGTCTTCCGTGGTAGTATATTCACATCTGATCCCAGGTCTAACATTGTATCTTTAATCTGAAAACCTACAATTTGAGCATCAATCCGGAACTCCCTTCCTGTTCTCTTCCTACTCTGGCGCATCCTCCGGGAGTGTCTCTCAGGCAAATTAGCAGAGATGAATCCTTCTTCCGCCACCCTATTCTTTACAATCGTTTTAAGGCTTTCCCACAACTGCCCAAGCATCTAGTCATTATTCACAATCTGTAGAAATAACTTGAACTATTCCGTTATGGGTCAATTATAGAGTTGAGGTGGGTCTGAGCTCCTGGGTTTTGAAACTCCTGGTTGTCCCCCTGGGACTCCCCACTCAAAGTCAATTTATTAAAATTCTCAACAACTTCCTTGTAGTACTGCTTCTATTGATCAAGTTTGTATGAACACTTCGGTGAGGCCGGCTTTATAATTTTTGGTTGTTCAACTATTCCCCAGTCAACTCTAGTCTTCTTTCCCCCCCGGGTGACTATATTAATGTTTGAGAGAGGAGTTGTCTCAAGCATCCTTGGTTCAACATTAATTAAATTTGCTCCCCTCTGGCAGTTTCTCTCCTCCCACTTGGCAATCATCTCTGGACAGTCTTTTGTTGCATGTGTGTTGATCCTGCACTGGGAGCACCAAGGTCTTCTTGGTAAAAGGCAATCTCTTGCAACATGACCCTCCTGATCACAATTGTAGCAACGGATCGGGCCTCTGCCTTTTTTTATTCCTCCCCTTGTTCCTCCACCTCCTTGTCCTCGAGGGGTCTCATTAATCCGATAAGCCGACTGATCCAATTGATCTACTAAGGCAGCTAGTGCTCTACATTGATCCATGTGGTGAGTTGATGAGCCACAAAATTCACAAGTGTTGTTTGGAATATTGGAATACTTCTATGGAATTAGACAGAGGCGAGGGAGATGTCCATATGTTCTGCATATCTCACAATACTCAGTTGGTGCCACACCCTATTGGTTTGGAAACACATGGCACTGAGTGTGTCTTGTATACATACTTTGCGTACCAATCTGTGCAACTCTAGCAGCGGGTAAAGATGTGGACGACCCCGTCGACACTAAGGGAGTGCTCAGGCCTCACAACCTTGGGCACTCCGTGGCGTGATGCCCCTCAATGTGTCATTTGGTACACCATACATGCGGTCACGCAGGTCAAATTGGTTGTAGGTCCCTTAGCTTCTCTGTCAGATCCACAATTTAAAGGGGTCATGGGAAGTTGCGCCTCCCAAATGTTCACGTGGGTATTCGGCCATAGCCTCAATTCAAGTTGCTTGCTCCAAAGCGTCTTGTAGAGTATCAATCTTTTGTTGAGTCAACGGTGTGCGAGTAAGTGATAGCAATGCTTTAATGAACCAATCTCGTTGATGGTTAGGGTCGATCGAGTAGCTTAACTTACCAATTGCAACTTTGAATCTCTACATTATCTCCCACAAAGTCTCCCTTTCTTGCTGCTTGATTCCCCATAACTCAGACAACCCCTGCTAGTTAGTCTGAGGGAGCTTAAACTCTTGAACAAACTCCTGTTTGACTTCAGCGACCATTGGATTTTGTTGCAATGTAGACCATTTGATAAACCATCTCAATGCTCTTTCCCAAAGCGTGGTCTGAAATTCAATCAGCTTCGTAGCATCTGGAGTCTGGCAAGCCCTCTAGATAGCTTCACATAGGTACCAATGTTGCTCTACATCTTCATTCCCCTACCGAAGAACTCAGGATATTGGGTAAAGGATCCCGCCATGGCCGATTGAACTTGAGGAATAAGTATAAATCCTTGAGAACCGGGTTGCGATGATCCTTGGATACCTATACTATTGTTACTACTCCTCTTGCTAATGATACCAGTGTTGTAGGTTGCATGCACACTATGAACCTTTATAACTTTAATTAACTTGGATAAAAATTGATCAAGGTTGTGATAAAGTACCAGGGGAAGGTTGGGGGAGGGACTACCTGAGTTGTTGAGCAGCCAATCACGACTTTTAGAGGACACATCATTCTCAGAAAAAAAAATTCTCATGGTAAAGTGCATATCATCGTTCGTACCTTCCTCGAGGCCTGTGTAGCCCATAAGCTTCCATTGAAGGGTTTTGGAACACTAGCAAGTTCGCTTCCACCATCAGAACCTTAACCCAAAGTGGAATATCCCTCAACAATCTTCCCCGCAACGCTGACTTAAACACGGCCTCAGCCTTAGAAAAGGACTAATGACCCTCCGCAGCAAACTCAATAATATGTCCCTCTAATGTGGTCTGCACCCAGAAATCTACAGCTCGCGTCAGATCGTTGTCAAGGCGATGCAGCTCAACTAGATCTACTTGAGTCCAAATACGTCGAGATTGATTTTGCCCGTTGATTTTTCCCTTTATTTGCCGCAACTAGTTGTAGAGCTCCTTTGGGAACTTGCACCAGAAGATCTCGTATTGAGCACTCGCAGGCTCCACGTACAAGATCTCTTCTTTCAACTACTTTAGACATTGTCAGCGGAGTTGAGCTTGTTGAGAAGCGAACCATTCAAATTGCTCATGCCACCAATCTTTAAGCTCCTTCTTAAAGATCCTCGACACCATATTCCAGACCCCTTTGGAAATTTTCAGGTCTCGGAAACAGAACCATTTGTTGGTGGAAAAATAATAGATGGGTTGAGACCCAGGGTTCAAGCACAAGGGCCAACAAAGGCTTCGTTGTGGTCTAGCACCACGTCGGCATTTTCAACTTATCCAGGACGAATAAGGTGTCTCACTCGAGACGTGTCGTGACCTTAGTTGAGGGACTAGAATCAGGCGTCAAGATAAACCCCAAGGAACTAACAATGACAATAACTCAAAAATATAACAGTTGGGATCCAATCCTAATGAACCAACATATACAAAGGAGAAATATCAAACAAATGCAAGCATATTAAAAAAAATTAGAAAGCCACAAAGAATCATACACAAGTTGCTCAAATATCCTTGTAACCCTTCCTTCCATTAACACCACGACAACATAACATTACATCAGGCTCGAAGGCCACTTAGATAGGACAGTCATCAACATAACAGAATAGTATATGATCAAGGCAACAAGATACAGAGCGGGCACAAACGGCTCCGCAACAGCATTCCTGTATCGCACAATCTATCCTCCTCTTCTTGGATTTCTCCTTGCGCTTCTTAAGTCTCCCGCTTGCTTGAACTGCCACTTTTCCCTTGGATGCTCTGCATCTTTCCCTTTCGGCTGCCTTTGTTACTCAGTTGTTTCTTGCTTCCTCAGTTGTCTGCTCTCTTCTTCACTCGGCTGTCCTTGTTGCTCGGTTGTTTCTTGCTTGAGTCTACATTCCTTTGGCCATCCTTCCGCCGCTGCTGGTCTTTGTCAGGCTCCTTCCTCTGCTCCAGTTGTCTCCTCCGTGACTTCCCAATGGTTATTTCCAGGCAAAATGTGGTCCACTAGTCAAAACTCAATTTTCAAACGAAGGACCCATCAGGGAGAGAAGCAATGCAGATTGGAGGCTTGGAAGGGACATAGAGAGAGGTAGTGTATGAGAACACAAAATGATGGTCTATGTTTAGTGGGAGAGAAGCATGGGTAGGAAAAAGGGCATGCCGAAAGGCTTTAGGTGAATGATGGATGCCCTCAAGGAACTTGTGTCTCCTAGTGGATAATTGTGCCTTTTATGACAGAGAAGACACTTGTAATCTCTCCAAATGTGAGGGATGAACGAGGGGTCATATGAAAGAGAGAACCAGAAACGTCTATGAAGAAGTTCGCACTCTTCATCATACTAGGGGTTTGTGCGGCAAAGGCGAGGGGGCAACGACATGATTGAGGCGACAGATGCTATGGATGTAGGGATCCAGGGAAACCTCCAACATGGCTTGAGAGAGAAGCTTGTATTTGACAACAGTCATCTCATATTTGGATAGTGTTCAAAGAAAATGTGACACATGCACTATTATAGTTGTATTCTTTCTCAGAAATAAATAAGTACAAAATGTTACATTTACAGCTTTAGTATTGAACAATAACAGTAGCTCACCTCACTAAGACCAGAAAATTTTCTCTGATGTTTAAAGTTAAGTTCCAATCGCTCCAGCTCAGCCTCAAGCTCAGCTTCAACGCTAGTCATATTCTGCATTCTTTTCTGAGACTCTTCAATTGTAGTCCTCTCACCAATCTCACAGCCCACCTCTGGCAATTTATCAGAAGTGGAGGTATGCCTTGTTCCGTGTCCTTCAGCAAAAGGATCCTGCCAGGTTTCCACACAGTTATGAGCTTCACCAGTGAGGTCCTTCACAGTGAGTGAATCATGCATCTTTAGCTCTTCCTCTAGGTCCTCAACCAATTCTTCTGTTTGCCTCAATAAATAGTTTAGCCTCTCTATTTCCTTCCTGCTTGAAATGATTGCAAACATGATGCCAACACCAATTCCAAAACTGAACAGAAGACATCCAGCAGATGTATCTGCAAAAAGGATAAGGCTCAAATCAGTATCAAATTGAAAGTATGACAATATTTGCGAACACTGAGCCGAGTAAGAACTCCACCCAAAAAACCATAAATGTATTTTTCGACACTTTTTTTATTTAGACAATGCAAGGTTACGTGTAACTACAAGTCTAAGCTCAAGGCAAAGCAGTAAAATATAGGTCAGTAGTATGATGACATTCATGAGCACTGAACCAAGTATGACCAAAAAACATAAAGGTGCTTTGCAACAATCTATCGTCTAATCAAAACATATATATATGATTACCATATAGCACATTAGGTAGCATAAAAAGGGGAGCAAATATCCTCTCTTTGAAATAATTTATTTTTTTTGTCTGCACACACACACACATATCAGAATCCATTGAGCAACCATTATCATATAGCACACTATGTAGCATAAAAAAGGGGTCAAATATCCTCTCTACGAAATAATTTAATTTTTTTGTCCACATTTCATTTAATTTTGAAATTTATGAACACACAGGCATACATACATAAAAGTGACACAATTAGGGAAGAAAGGCATGCCACCGAGAGAAATTAGAATGACTTGTAATCATGAATGGCCAGACTACATCTCACTCTCGTAAGAATGCATGCCCTTGGTTTGCAGAGTGGGAACCACATTCCATCATGAAAGCCTTGCTTTGGAGTTAGGAAAAAGAAAATGTTCCCTTAAGCCAACTTTCAGAGGTTGTAGACAAGTGAGAAGAGCTTCCATAAATGCCTTTTGGAACCTGAAGTAATTCAGGAATTCGGAACTCTCTTACAAATCTTCATGATTGAGCTCATGTTGAAAATTGCAACAATGCCTGGACAAACTTTCACATCATAAAAGGGTCAAGTGGCATATCACCAGGAGAACAAATAAAAGGCAGCTGTTGGCATTCCCCAATGCAGCAGAGACAACTTCATCCTTGCTTTCCAAATATTCTGCCACAGTTATGGCACCTTGTAAGGGACTACCCAACTCCCACCTAGAAGAAGAAATATGTTAAGAAGCAAAACCTTTCCATGAAATTTACAGGAAAGAGAACTTCAGCTTTGCAAAAGCCTTGCAAAAAACAGGAAACCAAAACTTTCCAAATAATATTTCTATTCTAGAATTTTTAAAACATGGAAGGTGATGCTTCCAAAATATTGGAGGATGTTCGAAAAGAGAATGTGAGACTGAGCAGTAGATCCTGTAGAGCCTCCACCTAAAACCCAGACACAAATTGATAAAAGATTTAAAACACCTGAAACTTTAAATAAATAAATAAGCAAGAACGTGGAGTTTCAATTGATTAAGGAATTAATATTGACTAGGATATGACTCTACAAAATCTTGGTATGGACATCGATACTAAAAGGGCAGAATGCCAAGAATGCACCACAGTCGAGAAAAAGAAGCAATGAACCGTCACAATGGAGAGCATATAGGAGACTCAGAGAAACCTGGAGGGATGGGATTCATGCTCAGCTTGACTGAAAGGTCCAATGTGATCCAAGTTAGGCAAATCTTTATGAATATCATTTAGAAGTCTAAGATTTTATTCAGAGTTGAACGTAGTCTAGGAGAAGGATAACAAATTTTAGGCCCAGATTAGTTTCTTACAGGAATCTAAATAAAGTTTGAAAGATATAGAGAAGGTCAAATACAAACAATATAAGAATTTTAAGGTTGAGGATACTAATGCACTAGATTTATCAAAATGTACAGCCCTCTTATGGAATAGAAAGACACTACAGATGGAACTGTAAAAAACCAGTTTTTTATTCAGTCAGCTTTTTTAATTTATTTCATTAAAATCTAAGTTGCACAACATGGGGAAATGGGATACGAGTTTCCGATGATACATGATGATGAAACATACTAACATCACATTTACTCATGAATGATCACATAATGAAAGTAGTAATATCCAAAAACAATCTTGATAAATGAGGTTTATTATAAATATATATCCAAAATCAGCCTTTATATGTGAGGCTGCAAGTACAATGCTACATCAACAAGTATCAAACTATGGACAATGAACATATATAGAAATAAAACATGAGCTCAATTTAGTAAACAATAAAGACTAATAGTCTTCAATCTTCATCCTCATCATCATAATCCTTGTCAAAAATAGACGAAACATGCTCAATAGTGGATGGTGGAGCGGAAGAAGATGATGGGCCAATTCCACTTCTAAGCTCCCGGTCGTCAATATTCAGGGCAGCAAGAGAGAGCTCCAAATCAGGAGTTTTTGGATCCACATCCCATTCTTTAGAAGGACCACTACTATATTTTGGAGCCCTATGAGATTCAAGGCGAAGGTTGGAGTGCAAATAAACAAGATCCTCTGCCTTTTGTGAACCCAACCTGTTGTGCTTCATGGAGTGAATAAAACAATAGGTGTTCCAATTCCTTTCTGCTGATGAAGAGCTTGCCACTTGTGAAAGAACACGAATGGCGAGGTTTTGCAAATGTACACCAGTTGCTCCATGACAAATCCACCTCCTAACTGGACTCATGGTGCTTCTCTCCTCCAAAGCTGCTATATCTGAATAATCATCTAATCCTGCAGCAAAACTGGCAAATTCTTCCTTCACCTCCCTGTGTCAGTGTGTAGATGAGTTGGAAACATTATCAAAAGGGATTTTTTCACCCCATTAGCCACCTCTCTATCCTTATGGGGTTCCTTCCTCTTCCCATTGCTTTGAGCAATAAGCTCTTCATCATAAAATCTCGGATTCAAGGCATGTGCTAAAGTGTGCAATGGAGTGTTGAAATTGTTCCACCTATCAACAATGGTTTTCTTGACTAAATCAACAAAATGAGCATCAACAAATAGAAGTTGTGGAGACTCCTGTGAAATGATTTCCATAGTTTTCTCAACCATGGTATCCATGTCACCATATAACTCTCCTAAGAAAGGTTGGTCTTTGTTAGCATTCCAAAGAAGCTCAAATGCAGGGGTTGTGAACTTTAGCAAGAAATCTATCTTGCTCCACCACTCCTCATCAAGACACAATCTACACACCATATACCCCCGCTCTGAATCTATCTGTCTCCAGTCAACCCAAAGTTGACTCACCACCATAAAAACTAATGGTTGCTTAACCTCAACAAGGCCAGCGCAACATTAGTCATTTTGAGGCATATCTTATCTCAACTACTTTCAACAACTCCAATTTGGAGTACTCTCGAAATATTGTTGGAGATTGGAGGTGGTTGGTGATGAATTTAACAATTTCCTTTGCTTCCCATGTGATTTCCTTTTTTCACAGAACTTTATTATCAATCTCCTCTAAGATCAGACTCAGATTATGGACAATGCAAGGTGTCCAAAAGATGTGGTCATACCTCCCCTCAATAATTAAACCTGCAGCTTTGCAAACTGGTGCATTATCCATGATAACTTGCACCACCTTGTTAGGTCCTATTTGTTCAATAGATTTTATTAAAATACCAGCAATGAACTGTGCATCTTTTACCTCTCCTAAATAGTCTTTTGTCTTTAAAAACATTGCTCCTTTTGGTGATATTTATCAATGGCCTACGCCCTGTATATGTCCATCCATCTAAAGACTACGATAACCCCAAAGCTACTCCAAAAAGAACAAATCGGTGATATGATATCCTCCACAAGCTCCTTCTCATTTTTGAGAAGTTGAGATCTGACTATTTTATAGTTGGGCACCTTTTACCCTATGGGATCTTTCTTAACTGACCTTTTCATATATTGCCAATAAGGAAACAGAACAACATTGAATGGGATACCACAGGTAAAGATGCACCTGGCCACTTTGGAATCAGTGTCTTCTCTCACTTGCACATTCACCAATTTAGCAATTATGCTCTCTTGAACTGAAGCAAATGCCCCTCTAGTATTTTTGGATGGTGGTAGTTGTTGTTGAGCCGCTTTCCTCTTCCTTGCTTCAACCACAATCCTTGGCTCAGTGTTTGGAGCTTGAGGAGTAGCATTAGCAAGCTCTTCATGCCTTCTTTTAAGTCGATCAGCCTCATCTTGCTCTCTTTGATATGCCCTCCTCGCCATTGGGTCTATTGTTTTTGGGCAACCTGCAATCCCCTGTCCTCCTCCATGCAAAAAATATGCCTTCACTCTTGGGTAGGAGCCCTTATACAAATTACTGCAAAGATTACATCGCCATTCCCATGAGCCACCACTTGCACATCTTTCAAGCTTTTGAACATGCCTCCAAAGAGGATAATAGTCAACCCTCTGGTTGGACTTGGGGGCTAAGCTTGCACCTTGGTTGGAAGCCATAGCTGCAAAAAAAAAGTTAAAAAAAATTGTTTTTAACATTTTTGTTAGCATAAACCCTCAAAAAATACAAGAAATAATGGGGAAAAACTAATTAAATGAATGCTTCTTACTAAAATTAATTTGTTGTAGTTGAAGCTACCCCAAAATGCCAGAAAACACCAAAGAAAGATGGTTATAGTTGCGCCAAAAACCAAGAATGTTGTAGCCAAAAACTCCCCGCTCTAAATCTGCTTGTGAAATCTCTTTTGCTTGTTATTGAAATTACCCTAGCTGAAATCATTGCTCTCTTCCTCTTTTCTCCTTTCTAAAATTGCTCCTTTCCAAGCGAAATGACTTGGTCAATTCATGTGATGGGGGAATAGGGTGAGAGTCTTTTTATAACTTGCGAGAGACATCTAGAAACATCCACAAATTAATTTAATAGTAATATAAAAAAGTTATTAAATGAAAACACTTTTGACCGAAAACACGCCCATATAGGCTTGAAATGGTGTTTCAAGTCGTACGGGCCACATTTCCACCTCGGGAAATGTGCTTGTATGGCCTAAAACGTATATGGAACGCGTTTCAGTGTTTCAGTCCCGAAACTAGGACTAACACCCCCTTGACCCATGTTCCCTGCAACATAGGGATAAGGTAAGGTCAAAAGAGGTATGTGTAATTCTTGTTCATTTCAAAGTTGTCTCGCAAACTATATTGCATATGATGCTAAGTTCTCTAGGTCATGGTGAAATATTATGAAGATTAAGCTAATAATCTCATGCCCTTTTGAAAAAATAGTAGCATATTAGAGATCATTGATATAACATTTGAAATATCTCCTTGCATATGAAGACTAAGTCTTTATGATCTAGAAACGAAATCATATATAGATGGCTTGTCAATAGCATCTCTAGGGTTTTGCAACTAACTTTTTAGTATGCTTGTAGAATTTGCAATTCTTAAATAGCAAATCTTGAAGACTTTGGAGAATCTAGGGTTTGTAAACCCTAACAAAGGTTTGAGTTAGAAAACTCTAGGAACAAAAACCCTAACTAATTGTTTCTATTGTAAAAAGAAAACCTAGCTCTTGAGTATGACAGGAATGACATCACATGAGGACAAGGTTGATGAAAAGGTCCAAGATTAAGGAGTTGACTCTCCTCAAAGAGATAAGTATTCTACACCTCCTTTCTTTAATTATTATTGTTGCTATTTTATCTTTGTACTTTGTCTTTTTGTTCTTTCATAGTCTTCTAATAAAGGTTGCAGGTCAAGACAAAATCTATCTAAGCTTGACTAGTAGATGGAAGAATTGGAAGAACATGGCAAAGCATGAAGATTAAGGAGGGGGGAGCAGTTTGAAGTATGCATCAAAGAAGCTGATTAGATGGCAGCATAAAGGGGAAGTTCACTTACCTTAGCTGGAAAGAGGGAGCTATAAGATCTTGAATGGATATAATGATACTTGAAGTTTGACAGAAAAACTCAGAAAAGCTTGTGATCAAAAGAAAACAAGACAAATCTAGGGCAATATCCTTTAGCAAGAGGTTGAAGAGTTATGATATTGTTGTCTTGACAGTTGATTGGTTCGATTCAGGAACACATTGATTGGGTTGACAATACTAATGGCAATAGGGATAATATTGATGATTAGGAGCTGATATGATTTCTTGGAAGAACATGAAGCAAAATTCTATGGCAGAAGATGTGGTGATTGGTACAACCAGTTGAGAAGAAGTTTGGCTCCATAAAATATTGTGTTGAACTACTTGACAATATGTTGGATTCAAAGTTGCATGAAGATTGTCAAAAAAACCAGGAAGGTCAAAGTGCTTTAGGATTCGAGAGTATGATGCAGATAGGAGCCAAGAAGATACAATGGATCTTTACGAAAGAACAAGTGGTCGACGCATTGATGAGTATTTTTGAGACAAGCTTAGACTTGCGCTTAAATCTCCATGATTGAGAGGGAGTGAGAATATCCTCCCTGGTTTAGAGGGAGTGAGGATGGACATAGTGTTCTCCACGTGTCATGTATTATGGTCGAGTCTAACAGTCGTAAGCCCAGTAAAGGCACTGGTATGGAGAATGGTGGATTGGATAAGCATTTGGGACTGATATTCTTTGAGGATTTGTGCTTTGACTAGGACTAACCATCGCAAGTCAAGTACATTAATCCAAGATAAGGTTAGTCTTAAGGACAAATATTTCTTGGTGTCAAATATTGTGACAATGGATTAGGAAATAGCCTTATGAGGACATACCTAGTGAATAGCCGGGTGGGGTATGTGCCTAGAGTGGCAGTGGTGTCCAAATTTATGCCTCCCAACATTGTGCTATGATCTAGTGGAGAGATAGAGGCTAAGTAATCGGATTCGTTCATATAGCCCGGCGAACCCAAATCCCGCGTGTCCGATACGATTCTCTTGAAAATCGTATCCTAAAATCAGATTCGGCGTGTCCTATTAGGATTCGTACGAATCCTGTACGAATCCCGTGCATGACTAGCGAATCCTGATTTTAGGATTCGTATCCCAGAAAAGTGCCTCCCGCGGGTTAAAAAGCACGCATTTCCTTCATTCTTTCACATTGTTTGTCATTTGTATTTGCATTGTTTGAGCTGTTTCCAAGGAGATAAGGGTTTGGTCAAGAAATATGGAGTTCGATTCACTTGAGAAAGAGAACTGAATGACTTTGCAACCGTCCCATATCAAGAGAAAAATAAAAGGAACGAACCCTTGATCCTTTCGAAAAGCGAAACTCCAATCCAAAGATCTCTTGTCTGATATACGATGCTCCACAAGTCCGAAGTGAAATTTCAGAACTCGCAATTACTCAAAATGATATTCATTTCATACTGCTTTAGAAGATTAGGAATGATGTCTTTATATAGTCTTTTGAAGCCATGGATTAAGGAACCGACTTAATGTTTTTGAGGAGGAAAAAATCCTATTTTGAATATTTAAAAAGGTTGAAGCCCCGGGATATGATTTTGACATTAGGATACGAACCACATTTGGATATATTAATAAAATTATTCTCGGTCCTTTCTATATAAAAGATAAAAGGACATATAATTTTAATAATATTTCTTTTAACTTTTGACTATATTAAGCTTATATTAAATTTATATTAAACTTTCTTTATTCAATTTTCCTTTGACCTTTTGACTTGATGATCTTGCCAAGCCACATTAACTCCAACATTGATGATTTTGTATGTACTATGCATGCTATAGATGAAGATCTATGTTTGAAATCAATAAATTTGTATCATTAATTAAAATTTGTGTAAGAAATATCTAATTTTTAATATATATATATATATATATATAATAAAATAATATATAACGGATCCTATGTGTCCTGTTCTGGGGGGGCAACGTGTCCGAATCGAACACTACGAATCCTGAATCCTACGAATCTCGAATCCCCGTGTCAGGTGACTTAGGATAGAGGCCATTGCTATTTTGACAATGTTGGCTATGATGATGTAAATCATCATTGATGCTTATCAATCTGGATCCTTTATTATAGAAGTTCTCAACCTGAGAATATCTTGATAAGTCATTATGAATACCTCCCTAGTTAAGAGGGAGTGTTGAAATTGTAACTAGGTTTGGTCTTCATAATTATTGTACTTATGTATTTCATGTAAAAACAAAAAGAAAAATTATTATTATTATTTTATTATCAAGCATGTTCTTCATGCTTTATTTTTGGTCAAAATAAAAAGTCAAAGGGAATGTTCTTCATGACCCTATAAAAGAAGAAAATTTAAATTTTTGTAAACGTCATTTTGTTCCTCCATGTTGCCAAGTCAGCTTGCCCAATAGTCATGTCTCTTCGCATGTGGAACAACCATATATTGTAATTGGCCCCTATCCCTCATCATTTTGGCAGAAATTTGGATTTCCTTCTGAAGAAGATATCTCAAGTCTGAGGCATGGAATCTAAGGCAAATAAGACGAGTTTTCTGTGGCATCTTCTCCTTGTTAAAATACGAATTGCAAAAGGCACAAGATTTTTGTCATGCGAATTATAGAAAGACACTAATATCTCTGAATATCACAGACGTATTGACACTAATACCTCTGTGATGCAAGTTGCAGGAAGACACTAATATCTCTGAATTGATGTGAATTTTTCTATAGAAAATTCAGACTTCCTGAGGCTACATTTTTGTGACAGTTCGGGGCTACTTGTGGCTACTTCTGAGGGGATAATTCAGAGTACCTGTGGCTACATCTCTGTGGATAATTCAGGCTATCTGTGGTTGTATCTCTGTGACATATCAATGATGATGATGATGCAATGCTTTGTGACATATCAGTGATAATGATGATGCGGTTCTTTGTGGCGTGGGAGGCTTAAGTAAACAGTTTGGTTAAACATCTTGTTGGTGAATCATGGCAAAATTTGGAGGGTTGACTTGGCACTTAGATCACTAGTTGGTTGACTTGGCACTTAGATCACTAATTGGTTGACTTGGATTTCTCTTGTTGATGAAGACTCTATAAGGAAAGGATTTCTTGGGTTTTCCCCTTTGTGGAGTTTTGCCCTGGTTTGAAGCCTAATTTCTTGTGTCCCTCGTCTTTTTTTGCATTGTATTTGTGTAATTGCTTGATGATTTAATGAATGAAGTAAAAACTAAATGAAAAATACATACATAAACAATCACAAATAATTATCATGATAAGAAATTCATCTTGCATTCAAATTTCGACGAGTTGATGAGGAAAACTGGCAACACTCAGATTTGCCATTGCTTGAGGACAAACAATGTCAGTACGAGGGGGCTGTAATGTCCCCAAGGGATTAGGTAACCGAAGGGACAAAGTAACCTATCAATCCTCGTAGGCTAAAGGAGAAAACCCCAAAATACCCCAAGGTTGGGCAAGTTTTGGGGTAGCTGGGGGCAAAAAAAGCACAAAGTTGGGGCTTGGTGTGAACATTACTCAATTAATTAAAGAGAAAACCCCTTCACGAAAATCTATAAATACAAGAGGCTTAGAAGCACTTGAGGCATGAATTGGATTGGATTATTTGTCTTGTTTTCTTTGAGCCTGAGGCTCTGAAGTTTTTAGACCCCTTTCTCTTCTTGACTAGTTTCAGTGGAGGTGATCCCACCCCACCTAGTCACCCATTCTTCTTGTTCTAGCATAGCATATTGCCTTTGGAGCAGTTCTAGTCTAATTCTATTTTACAAGGAAGCATCGATCTGAGGTCATTCATTAGTTCCATTGCTGGATAGCGAAGATCATTTATGTTTTTGAACATTACCGACAAGGTTCTTTCTACACAGGTGGCGAAGTGTCCTCTATAAATTTCCTAAGTTTTTAGTCACCGATCTTCCACCTAAGGAGGGATCAAACAACAGAGGTCAGCCCTAAGGCAAGCCCACTTTAAATACAACAAGAAAAGGGTCTATTCTGAGGAGAAATAGGGCACTGAAACCCTTAATTGGAATATCATTGCCTCTCTCATGGAACGTCAATGTTCAAAGTGCAAAAAATCCACGAAATTCTAATCTGTTGATAAGAACAATCTGAAAAACACTTTCTTTTCTTACAAACACAAAATTTCTCTACTCAATTTGCAGCGGAATTAGGAACAGAAATAAAACACAGTCACACAATTCAAGACACGAAAAAAATTTACTAGGGAACCCAACTAGGAAAAACCCTTTGCTTGATGAGAATTTTATTGATAGCAAAAATTGAGCAATTGATCTCTTACAAAATACAACTGTTTCAATCTGAAAGACACACTTGTCTTTCCTGCTTGTTCTAAGCTTGAAACCCTTGCAAAATTGTTGATCTTTGTTGCCCTCTACCAATCTATGCACAAGCTTCTCTTGCACACTCTTCCTCTCGCAAGCTCTATGCACAAACTTGTGCTTCCTATTGCTTGGTCTCACCAACTCGTGCTCATCAAAACAATGATTAAACTTGTGCCTTCATTCCTTCTTTTAAAGGCAATTCAAATGGTTAAAATTAGTGAATTTTCTAATTAAGGAATGCTTTTGATTAAGTTAGCATGAGTTAACTGCTCATGCAACTCATCCTATTTCAAGTCAACCACTTGAAACTCAATCACTTGTGTTTTTCCTCAATTAGCTCACACTAGAAAATCAAGAACTCGGCCTTCAATTTCAACACATCAGTTAACTGCCAACTAACTCGTCCTAATTTTTCAGGACTAATTCCTAAATTATAGGAACTCATCCTAATTTATAAGGAATCTCCTAATTTTTAGGAACTCGAGCCATGCACAAGAAGGAACTTGTTCTAGCTCCTATGATTAAGGCACAAATCAAGGAACCCTTTTCTCGCTAATATTTTCAACACCCCCTCTTAGCGAGGAAGGTGTTCCTAGAAGAACCTCATCCACCTGGATCTATCTTCAACTCTACCAAGTTCTCCGCCACTGCAGCTCCTCCCTCTGGACTAGAAGACTTCCCTGCTTTCTTATGTGGAATGTGCTTTGAAGACTTGTTCTTTCGCACCATGCTTTGTGAGTCCACCATTTCTCTATTGTGAGAACTCCTTGCCTTGCTACTCAAGGTTGCTCCCTCTGAATAGTGATCTGCTTTCAACACTTGGTAAGTCATCCAGCTTCCCCTGAGAGCTCTCTAAAAGCTTTCCCACTAACAGTGTTGTAGTCCTTCACAAGAACTGTGCTTAGGGCCTCTAAAACTGGCTTTCATAGCAAACCTAAAAGTCCTTCATAGGTCTACACTTAGGGCTCCTTTTGACACTTGCTAACTGCCCTCCTCACTGCTCTTAAGATGCCAAACACACACTGTCCAACCTTAACAATATCCACTTAGTAAAACATCAACATGAAACACCAATCAACATACCTCTAGTTGTTCTGCTCCTTCTCAGGTTGTGCTTTCCTTCTGTGATTCTCGGCCCTGGTTAGGACTACTTGTAGCTACTGCTACTATCATGTCCCCAATTAGAAAATTTGTCAAGGAAATTCTCAATTTTGTAATTTTGGCGATTAATATAGTATTAGATAAATAAAACTTAGGAGAAATAAGTTGTGGAGATGTTAAGTAAATTTTTGGAGAAAAGGCAAAGGTTGGGACTTAGGAAAAGAAGAAAATTAAAGTGAAGATAAGTTGTGGAGGTTACCAAAAAGGGAAATCGAACCATGGGAAGAATCAAACCATGGTATCAAAGCATAGTGTGAGAGAAATCGAACCATGGTATGAGGAAGGGAAAGCAATAATAAAAGGAAGGCTAGAGCCTCATTTTGATCATTCTATTTTGGCATTTCATTTCTGATTTTGGAGGGTTTGCTTGAGTTGCTTAGCCAAGTCAACCAGTGTTGTTTAGCACAAGGAATTTCCAAGCAAGAATTCCAACTCTTCTTCAGTGAACTTCGAGTGTCACTCTAGAAGAGAATTTGTGAGCAGAATTTGGTATTTGGAGGGCCGAATTGCAGAGATCTTTCAGCTTGTGCGGGTTCCAGGAGGACGCAGTTGTGGAATTCGTGGCATTTTGGAGAGCTAGCATTTGGTGGATCCCGAGGCTGAAAATTTGCCAAAAGGTTCCTCAGTGGAGAATGAGTTTTCTTGGAGATTTTCAGAGGCAAAGAAAGTTGCTATCAGGAGGGTTGAATTTTTGTCATTAGGGCCTGCACAAGAGTTTTTTTGGGCCATCTATAACGCATAGATTGAAGTGGAGATTTGTGCAAGAGTTGATCTGGGATTTCTTGTTCTTTTCCAGAGAAATTTTGTAGAAGAAATTCCAGCAGTTGAGGGAGGAAATTGGAGCTAATTTGCAACAGATAGGCTTGGTGGGACGCAGAACCCATTTGCTGGGAATTTCGGCCACGGTTTTTTGGCCTAGTCGATGTTTGTTGATTTTTACTGATATTTTGATGGTATCTTAATTTTTCCGATGTTTGCTGACTTTTACCAATATTATCCTAATTTTTACAGTTTTTTGGTTTTTCAAAGCCTTGTCGATTTTATCCCGATGTCGATGTTCGAAACATTGTTTCCGAGTCAGCGAGAATCATCCCAAAAGATTTTTGGGTTTTTGTGGGTTTTGTGAGGAGAGGCCCTGGTTAATTTGGTAAAATTCTCTGAGCACTCTTAAGGGCCAAAACAAAGGGTTGAAACCAGCCAACAACAACAATATTTCCATAGTAGGGCACAATTATTTGTGGAATCCATTCTACCACTTGGGTATGTGAGATCTGTGAGATTTCTATGGGTTTTGTTAGTTGAGGTGTGAGGAGCCTTCCTCTAATTTTCCATAATTTTTGGAGCAGTTTTGAGGGTTCATTTCACAGTTTGCCTCCAGCAACAGCACCAGCATAAATTTCTGAGCAGTGTATTTGGACAAATTGAGCCATTTCAACTAGAGATTTTAATTAGATTCTCACCTGGGTATTGCATGCTTGCAGTAGCAAGCCTAGGTTCTATCATTTCACTCCATTGTACTCAATTCCATCTTAAAATTTAATAAAATGGCATAACACTTTGCCTCATTTCTTTGGTGTACTAATTTTTGTTTGCATTGTGAAATTTTAATTGTTGTAGCTAGTACAACCCTGTTCTTGGCCCAAATTTCCTCAAAAACACTGCGGCTTCCTCTTCTAAGCAGGCTCCTTGATGTGTTTTGCACTTTGGATGTGCTATCTTTATTCTGATCTGGGCTCTGATACCATGTAGAAAATCCACAAAATTTTGATATGCTAAGAAGAACAATGTGAAAAACACTTACTTTTCTAACAAACACAAAATTTCTCTACTCAATTTGCAATAGAATTAGGAACAAAAATAAAACATAGTCACACAATTTAAGACACAATTTTTTTTACTAGGGAACCCAACTAGGAAAAACCCTTTGCTTGATGAGAATTTGTTGATAGCAAAAACTGAGCAATTGATCTCTTACAAAATCCAATTGTTTCAATATGAAAGACACACTTGTCTTTCCTGCTTGTTCTAAGCTTGAAACCCTTGCAAAATTGTTGATCTCTCCTGCCCTCTACCAATTGGTGCACAAGCTTCTCTTGCACACTCTTCCTCTCAAAAGCCCTATGCACAAACTTGTGCTTCCTATTGCTTGGTCTCACCAACTCGTGCTCACCAAAACAATGATTAAACTTGTGCCTTTGTTCCTTCTTTTAAAGGCAATTTGAATGGTTAAAATTAGTGAGTTTTCTAATTAAGGAATGCTTTTGTGATTGATTGAGTTAGCATGAGTTAACTGCTCATGTAACTCATCCTATTTCAAATCAACCACTTCAAACTCAATCACTTGTGTTTTTCCTCAATTAACCCACACTAGAAAATCAAAACTCAGCCTTCCATTTCAACACATCAATTAACTGCTACCTAAATTGACCTAATTTTTAGGCATTGATTCCTAAATTATAGGAACTTGACCTAATTTATAGGGAATCTCCTAATTTTCAGGAACTCGAGTCATGCACAAGAAGGAACCCTTTTCTCACTAATATTTTCAACACAAAGTTATGCAGCTCTAACAAATCTGATTCAACGGGGTCTATTTCTAGATACCTATCAATTGTCTACAACACAATGGAGTGTGTATCGAAGGTAACATCTAGTCTAGAGGCACAGTGGGCACAGTCAAAAGGTAATTTGGGTTTAAGTTGTATGTCTAAGGTAGATTCGGAGATGGCGTCTAAACCAATGGCACAAGCGATCATTGCCCATGGCAATTCTAAGTTTAATTGGGTCCACACGTAAGGATAGAAGAAACAAGGTTTATGGCTCTGAAATCCTAAGATTAACCTGCAGCACATCTACCCTTCGTCAAACACACTAATCTGGGAAATTCTTTGCGGCAGTCAAATTAGAGGAAATACAATGTTCTTATTCCTCAGCGCACGAACGTAATACATCATAAAGGTTGTGTCGTGATAAACAACAGCCAGTCGAGCCTATAGTAGTCAATTCATGATTCCTGTAGCAAACATGAGATATATGGCTCCTGTAACAAGAAGATAGACTTTTGTATGGCTGTTGGAGTAGACTGAGGTTGGGATATCAGTGCGGAATTGAGTCAAACTTAGGTATTTTATTTTAGTAGATAAAGACGTCTATATGGCCTAGTTGTTAAGAAGGAGAAGAATCTCTAGCTAAAGTATTAAACATGGATTATGTTGTAACTTTGTTGTATGGATGTATGGACAATACATCGCACTATTGGGTTTATTGTTTGTTGATTGGAGAAATCAAATTCATTAAATGGTATTTTCATTTGCTCAGTCTATTGCCTCATTGAATAAGTTGGTACTATTCATTAAAGAAGATATCCATTGTATTGAATTAATTGTGTATTGGGAAAAAGGTTTTTGTTGAAAACCTAGTGAAAATTACCCTAGAACTTTACAGATGAACTATCATTGAGATAGTTAGACTAGATAGCCAGTATGCTATAGTAACTAGAAAGCTACAGTGGCAGAGGGAGCAACCAAGATTGTCACAGCAAGATCTGTGGCAGAAAGATACCACCCAGTCAGAGTGGCCGGAGTGACATGGTACAATTGTACATGGATTGAAATGATGAAGTGTGGTTGTTGGAATATATAGATTCAGACTAGGTCGTGGGTGTAGAAGACAAAAAGAGTACATCAGGATGTTGTTCAATTTAGGCTCTGCTATGAATTCTTGGATGAGAAAGAAGCATATATCTATTGCACTCAGTACTACAAAGGCCAAGTATATTGCGGCTTGGTTGGCAAGTTGTAAAGCAGTATGGCTTCAAAAGTTACATGCAAGATTGTTTGATCAAGTTCAAGTGACAACCATGATGACAAGTCGAAGCACAGTAACATTTAGTACTGTGACATGGTGCAAAGGGGAGTAGTATGGCTCCAACACTATTCTACAGACAAGTTGGTTGTTAACAAAGCCTTTGTCCCAAGTTGAAGTTTGTATACTTCAAGGACAAGCTTGGACTAGTTGAGAATGCCTCTATAAGTGAGAGAGAGGGTTGATGTGATAACATCAGGGACAGTCATTCACCCTAGGTCATGTATGTTGGCCAAGATTAGGGAGAATGATCTACTGTGTATAGAAGCCTCGAATTACTCAATCATAGGGTTGAGTGGGTGCCTTTTAGCATCAAGCTCAAAATTACTCTCCAGACAAGTTGAGTGAGCACATTTAGCATCACACTTAGAATTACTCAAGTAGATTGAGTGAGGCCTTTGGGATTGGGACAAGGATTACTCAAATGAATTGAGTGTGTCCCTAGGGTTTCACCATGGGTCAAAGATGTTGACCAGAATCATGGTGAACTAAGACTAGTTTGTATTCATGGTACCATTGGTCAGAGGCACCGACAAAATTATGGTGACTAGTTGATGTTAATGATGAGACATGAGTCAGAAGTGTTGACCAGAATTACGGTGACTAATTGATGTTGTTAATTTACCATGAGTTAGAGTTGCTGACCAAGATTATGGTAATCGAATGATGTTGATGTTCATGATAAATGATGATTTGTTTTAACCTTTTCTTAGAGAAATTTTTCAACAAGAGAACATCTGGATAGTCATTATGAATTCCTCCCTAACTAAGAGGGAGTGTTGAATTTTGTAGCTATGGTCAGTCTTCATAATTCATATTTAGCCCCTCAAAATTATGTGATGTTAATTTTACGTATGTTCTATGCTTGGATCATATTTATTTCAATTTTCACAGTTAGCTCAATATCTTTTCCAGATTAGCAATCACATCAGCATTAAAGTAAACTGCAGATAGAACATAAACATAAATTGCAGAAGACAAACCAAGACAAGAGGACACAAGATGTGGTGCTAGCCAGGGACAAACCCCAATGTGGGGAAACCCTTGATCAATTCTTCTTATATGTTCTTCAATAGTTCAGCAGAGAGAGAGAGAGTACGTTTACAACAAAAGTCAACACTTTGACTTATCTAGATAAGAGCATAGATCATCTCTAAGAAGATGATACATGAGATCAATTGAAGACATGCTGCTTCAACTAATTCTCCAAGGTGACTCCTTCACCTATAGTTGTGCTGCATTTCGTCATCATGCTACACCTCAACGCACTGCACCCATCATCACTATGCTGCATCTCATCACGCTTCATTAATCATCACTGTACTACATTATGTGCCATTGCTACACCATGTTGCCATACTAACCTATGTGTTGGCTGCATCTTGCTTGCTTGTTGTCCCTAGCTTGCTTGTTGTCCTTTGCATGCTTGTTATTGCATGCTAGTTCGGCAGTTCCGGCTTCTGCCCTCTGCGTCAGCTTTCCCGGCAGTTTCGGTTGTTCCTGGCAGTTCCAGTTGTTCCCGGCAATTCCCGATAGTTCTAGCAATTCTTGGCAGTTCCAGCAATTCCGGCTATTCCTGATAGTTGCGACAATTTCGGCTTTTCCCGACAGTTCCAGGCAGTTCCGACTTTTCCCGGCAGTTCCGGCTTTTCCCGGCAACTCCGATAGTTCTGGCTATTCCTGGCAGTTCCGACAATTCCCGACAGTTCCGGTTATTCTGGCTTCTGCCCTTTGCGTCAGCTTTCCCAACTATTCCGGCAGTTCCGACTCTTCCAAGCGGTTCCGGCAGTTCTGGCTTTTCCCGGCAGTTCCGGCAATTCCAGCTGTTCCCGACAGTTACAGCTATTCCGGCTTCTGCCCTCTAGATTAGAGCAGCGTTATCCCTTAGGATCTATCCTCCTACTAAAACCCAAAGACAAGTAGAGAGGAAGAGATCCCAAGTGTGTTGAAATGACTTGAACGCCACCTTTATTTGTACTAAAACATTGAGCACAAGTGGGGTTTATTTGGTTGTTGGCCGACCTTGATGAATTGTCCCATAACGCAAATAGATTCATATCTCCATGAATACTTATCAGAATCGAATGATCTTTAGATCAATCCTACACCTCTCGATGAGAGGGATCCAAGAAAAATATTAGCTTCCATTAATAAGATGACCCACATGGAGTTTGTCCCTAGTTGACAATATTAACACTCCCTCTCAACTAGGGAGAACTCCATTCGTTGATCCATATGTCCAACTGTACTATCTCTGCCATCAGTACCCTACACTGCGCTACTCTGCTCTGTTGAACCATGAAGAAGAAGAATTGATCGAGAATGTTTCATACCATCCTCTACTGACCCGAAGTCAATTTCATCTTAAGAGAGTGTGTCACATCATTCATACTAACCCGAAGTCAGTTTTATTGATCCCAGATCAATATCACAAGAGTGTCTCAAACCACTCATACTGATCCCAGATCAATTTCATTGATCCCAGAGCAATGGAGGTCATCCTAGCATAGGGAGTACAGTAGATACATCGATGCGTCCATCGATAGTACTACTATGGTCCCTAACCCTATTTCCCTGCTCATTAATCAAATGAGAGGTACTTCCCATGAGTCCCAGACTGCATGGGTAGGATGCCTCGACAGGAGAGCTAATCATCCTGTCCACAGGAGAATGAATCATCCTGCCCCACAGTCGCCACGGGAGAACTAATCATCTCAGCCCACAGGAGAACTAATCATCCTGTTTCATAGTTGCTACGGGAGAACTAATCATCCCGGCCCACAAGAGAACTAATCATCCTGTTCCACAGTTGCCACGAGAGAACTAATCATCCCGGCCCACAGCAGAACTAATCATCCTGTTCCATGGTTGCCATGGGAGAACTAATCATCCCGGCCCACAAGAGAACTAATCATCCTGGTCCACAATTGCCACGGGAGAACTAATCATCCTGACCCACAGGAGAACTAATCATCCTGTTCCACAGTCACCACAGGAGAAGTAATCATCCCGGCCCACAGGAGAACTAATCATCCTGTTCCACAGTTGCCACGAGAGAACTAATCATCCCGGCCCACAGGAGAACTAATCATCCTGTTCCACAGTCGCCACGGGGTATCACAGGAGAAGGTTGAACCTGTCATCTTGTACATAGCGCACCACCAGGGGAGGGTGAGTCACCCTGTGGTTGTATGTTGCTCTAGTAAGTACCCCAAGCCCCACAGAGCTCCCAGAGCTCAATGCATGCAACATGCAGGACACTTATAAGAAGGTCTCTCAACGACTCCAAGTCGTTAAGGAAAGTCACAGATTTGACCTTTCCCCAGGGCTTTGACAAAATGTTTGCGACCTGTACATCAGTCTCAATGCGATGGAGCCTCCTCGCTCATCGACTTACCATATCCCAGATAAGACAGTATCTGATGTCTATCTGCTAGAGAAATCATCGAATACGAGATTCTTCAATAATCAAATCCCCCCTCTGGTTGTCACAGAGAATCACAGTGGTATTCATCATGTGTACAAACAACTCACTTAAGAGCTTCTGCAACCATGCAGCTTCACACGAGATCATACTCGTAGCTATGTATTCGGTCTCGGCGGTGCTTATAGCAACCGACTTCTGCTTCCTGCTCATCCATGATATCAAAGCAGAATCCAAAGAGAACTAGCACTAAGAAGTGCTCTAGTGATCCTCCACACTGCCTACCGAGTGAGCATTCGAATAATCATGCAGTTTCATATTTCCGACAATGTATCTCAATCCATGAGAGATTGTGCCCCAAAGATATCTCAGAAGATTCTTGAAACCAATCCAGTGAGGCTCAACCAAATATTTGCTCACCATGCTAACTGCAAAACATATATCCAAACGAAAATTCACCAAGAACATCAACGTGAATCCCAAATCTGGTCCGACATCACTACCATATAACTTCTTAAAGTTAAGATCCTCGAGGTAGTCACAGGCTTGCAGTTTATCATTCCACATCCAGAATCCAACTCCCTCTTACTTCTGCAAATGAGAGGGTCTGCACCTGTCAGAAATAGGTCGTCCTCATTAGGTGTTGGTATGAGAGGTCTATCATCCACAATCTTCAAACAATGGTTTGGATCGGCTTCACTCTTAGTGAATCTCAGCATCATCTGACAGCTATCAATCCTCTCATACTACGCCCGAGGAGTTTTGCTTCAAGCCATAGAGGGCTTTCTTCCACCTGCATACGTGAGATTCCTGATCATCAATCTCAAACCCCTCGGGTTGTTCCAAACCTGTGGACCTGCTACATGAGGGGAATGGTCCCCTTGTAAGATTTTTCTTCGGTACATCTCAGACATGTACTTTCATGCTCTTTTTCAATTCAGGCATCCCTGTCACCATCTAACTCATAGACCTCCGGTGCTATGTGTCAATGGACATGGTCCCCAATGGACTTCCTGCAACTTGATACAACCCTGAACTCAAAAACATTTTTGAAAATTCTATTTTCAAACACGTACCTTTCCATCAATGAGTGCCAGCTCGTAACCTTTGACTTCCATTCCTGAAATGGACACCAAGTTCTTCTTGTGATTAGGTACATAAAAGAGATTCTGTAAATGAATCGAGTTACCCTCATTCAATTGAGGGGTAACATTCCCTACACCCTTTCTGGGATAGGTGGCATCGGCTCCAAGTATAATCCCACGATTGTTTCCATCTCTACCAAATTAGAGAGTGCACCCTTCTATCCAATGAAGTGCGTTGAAGCACTACAATCAATAAGCCAAATTCCCAAAGAATCTAAAGGAGAGGGGCAATACAAGATAACACTTCTTTATCTTATCAAAAACAACATTTGATTCTTCATCCCTGGGGTTCCTTGCTTTCTTTGAAGAGTCGGCCATTTCCTTGATGACCTGCATTACTTGTCATTCCTTTCATCATTGAAGATGTCCCTAGAATGATTGTTATCTTCATCAAGAGATGTGTCTCTGCCATTCGGACACTCCTTCGCATAATGGCCGAACTTATTGCAACCAAGACAGCTGCCTTTCCTTCCACCCTTACATCCGGACTTCCCAATGAAGTGATCTTTAGGTAGGCCATCAGAAACTTTTGTTGTGCTATTCTGATAATATTCTCTGCTTCGACTTCACCCTCGATGAATTTGAAGAGGGATGAGGAATCCACTGATCCTTTTGTCCTTTCTCGAATGTCTTCATTGATTGCTCTTTCACTCTTGCTTGGGCATTGTCTTCACCTCAGCTCTGATACCATGTTAATTTTAGGTATGTTCTATGCTTAGATCATATTTGTTAATTTTAGGTATGTTCTATGCTTAGAGCAATTTATTTCAATTTTCATAGTTAGCTCAATATCTTTTCCAGATTAGCAATCACATTAGCATTAAAGTAAACTGCAGATAGAACATAAACATAAATCGTAGAAGACAAGCCAAGACAAGAGGACACAAGATGTGGCGCTAGCGAGGGACAAACCCCAAAGTGGGGAAACCCTTGATCAATTCTTCTTATATGTTCTTCAATATTTCAATAGACAGAGAGAGAGATAGTACGTTTATAACAGAAGTCAACACTTTGACTTATCTGGATAAGAGCATAGATCATCTCTAAGAAGATGACACATGAGATCAACTGAAGACATGCAGCTTCAATCGATCCTCCAAGGTGACTCCTTCACCTATCGTTGTGCTGAATTTCGTCATCGTGTTGCACCTCACCATGCTGCACCCATCATCACTATGCTGCATCTCATCATGTTTGATTAATCATGACTGTACCCATCATTATACTACATTATGTGCCATTGTTGCACCATGTTTCCATATTGACCTATGTGTTGGCCGCATCTTGCTTGCTTGTTGTCCCTAGCTTGCTCGTTGTCCCTAGCATGCTTGTTGTCCTTAGCATGCTTGCTATTGCATGCTATTTGTCCCTTGCATGCTAGCTGTAACATTGCAGGCTTGGTGTATTTGTTGCTAAGTACCATACAACTGTCCCAATGTTAGTTAGTTGTCCCTTGCACGCTGCTGTCCTTCGGAGACAAATGCTCTGGCTGTTTCGGCAATTCCCGGCAGTTCTGGCAATTCCAGCTATTCCCGGCAGTTCCGGCTTTTCCCTCTGCATCAGCTTTCCCGACAATTCCTGCAGTTTTGGCAATTCCTACTGTTCTCGGCAGTTCTGGCAATTCCAGCTATTCCCGGCAGTTCCAGCTTTTCCCGTCAATTTCGACTTTTCCCCGCAGTTCCGACTTCTGCCCTCTGCATCGGCTTTCTCGGCTGTTCCAGGTTTTCCTCCCAGTTCCAGCTTCTGCCCTCTGCGTCGGCTTTCCCAGTTGTTCCTGCAGTTCCGCTTGTTCCCGACAATTCCGGCTATTCTCGGCAATTCCGGCAGTTCCGACAATTCCAGCTATTCCCGACAGTTCCGGCTTTTCCCAGTAGTTCCCGACAATTCCGGCTATTCCCAGCAGTTCCGGCTTCTACCCTCTGGATTAGGGCAGCATTATCCCTTAGGATCACTCCTCCTACTAAAACTCAAAGACAAGTAGAGAGGAAGAGATCCCAAGTCTGTTGAAAATGACTTGAAGGCCACCTCTATTTATACTAAAACGTTGAGCACAAGTGGGGTTTATTTGGTTGTTGGCCAACCTTGACAAATTGTCCCATAACACAAATAAATTCATATCTCCATGAATACTTATCGGAATCAGATGATCTTTAGATCAATCCTACACCTCTCAATGAGAGGGATCCAAGAAAAATATCAGCTTCCATTAATAAGATGACCCACATGGAGTTTGGCCCTAGTTGCCAATTTTAACACTCCCTCTCAACTAGGGAGAACTCCATCCGCTGATCCATATGTCCGACTGTACTATCTCTGCCATCAATGCCCTGCACTGCTCTGCTCTGCTGAGCTCTACTTTGCTCTGCTCTGCTGAACCATGAAGAAGAAGAATTGATCGAGAATGTCTCATACCATTCTCTATTGACCCAAAGTCAGTTTCATCTGAAGAGAGTGTGTCACATCACTCTTACTGGCCTGAAGTTAGTTTTATTGATCCAAGATCAATATCACAAGAGAGTGTCTCAAACCACTCATACTGATCTCAGATCAGTTTCATTGATCCCAGATCAATGGAGGTCATCCTAGCATAGGGAGTATGGTAGATACAACGATGCGTCCATCGATAGTACTACTATGGTCCCTAACCCCATTTCCCTGCTCATTGATCAGATGAGAGGTACTTCCCATGAGTCCCAGACTGCATGGGTAGGATGCCTCGACAGAGAACTAATCATCCTGTCCACAGGGGAACGAATCATCCTGCCCCAGAGAATCATCCTGCCCCAGAGTTGCCACAAGAGAACTAATCATTCTGGCCCACATGAGAACTAATCATCTTGTTTCACAGTTGCCACGGAAGAACTAATCATCCCGGCCCACAGGAGAACTAATCATCCTGTTTCACAATTGCCACGAGAGAGTTAATCATCCCGGCCCACAGGAGAACTAATCATCCTGTTCCACAGTCGCCACAGGAGAACTAATCATCCCGGCCCACAGGAGAACTAATCATCCTGTTTCACAGTTGCCACAGGAGAACTAATCATCCTGTTTCACAGTTGCCACAGGAGAACTAATCATCCCGACCCATAGGAGAACTAATCATCTTGTTCCACAGTCACCACAGGGTATCACAGGGGAAGGTTGAACCTGTCATCTTGTACATAGTGCACCACCAGGGGAGGATGAGTCGCCCTGTGGTCGTATGTTGCTCCAATAAGTACCCCAAGCCCCCCAGAGCTCCCAGAGCTCAATGCATGCAACATGCAAGACCCTTATAAGAAGGTTTCTCAACGACTCCAAGTCGTTCGGGAAAGTCACAGATTCGACCTTTCCCCGGGGCTTTGACAAAATGTCTGCGACCTGTACATCAGTCTCAATGCGATGGAGCCTCCTCGCTCATCGACTTACCACATCCCAAATTAGGCAGTATCTGATGTCTATCTGCTGGAGCAATCATCGAATACGGGATTCCTCAATAATCGAATCCCCCCTCTGGTTATCACAGAGAATCACAGTGGTATTCATTATGTGTACAAACAGCTCATTGAAGAGCTTCCACAACTAGGTAGCTTCATACAAGATCATACTTGTAGCTATGTATTCAGTCTCGGCGGTGCTTATAGCAACCAACTTCTGCTTCTTACTCATCCATGATATCGAGGCAGAGCCCAAAGAGAACCAGTGCTGAGAAGTGCTCTAGTGATCCTCCACACTGTCTGCCCAGTCAGCATTCAAACAATCATGCAGCTTCATATTTCCGGCAGTGTATCTCAATCCATAAGAGATTGTGCCCCAAAGATATCTCAGAAGATTCTTAGCACCAATCCAGTGAGGCTCAACCAAATATGAGCTCACCATGCTAACTGCAAAACATATATCCGGACGAAAGTTCACCAAGAACATCAATGCAAATGAGTTTATGGAACTCAAAGGCATTTCCCAAATCTGGTCCGGCATCATCACCATATAACTTCTAAAAATTAAGATCCTTGGGGTAGTCACGGGCTTGCAGTTTACCATTCTAGATCCGGAATCCAACTCCCTCTTACTTTTGCAAGTGAGAGGGTCTGCACCTGTTTGAAATAGGTCGTCCTCAGAAGGTGCTAGTATGAGAGGTCTATCATCCACAACCTTCAAACAATGGTTTGGGTTGGCTTCACTCTTAGTGAATCTCAACTTCATCTGACAACTATCAATCCTCTCATACTACGCCCGGGGAATTTTGCTTCAAGCCATAGAGGGCTTTCTTCCACCTACATACATGAGATTCTTGATCATGAATCTCAAACCCCTCGAGTTGTTCCAAACTTGTGGACGTGCTACATGAGGGGAATGGTCCCCTTGTAAGATTTTCCTTCGATACATCTCAGACATGTACTTTCATGCTCTTTTTGAATTCAGGCATCCCTGTCACCATCTGACTCACAGAGCTCCAGTGCTATGTGTCAATGGACATTGTCCCCAGTGGACTTCCTGCAACTTGATACAAACCTGAACTCAAAAACATCTTTTCAAATTCTATTTTCAAACACGTACCTTTCCATCGATGAGTGCCACCCTGTAACCTTTGACTTCCATTACTGAAATGGACACCAAGTTCTTGCGATCAAGTACATAAAAGAGATTCTGTAAATGAATCGAGTTACCCTCATTCAGTTGAGGGGTAACATTCTCTACACCCTTTCCGAGATAGGTAGCATCGGCTCCAAGTATAATCCCAGGATTGTTTCCATCTCTACCAAATTAGAGAGTGCACCCTTCTATCCGATGAAGTCCCTGGGGTTCCTTGCTTTCTTTGAAGAGTCAACCATTTCCTTGATGACCTGCATTACCTGTCATTCCTTTGATCATTGAAGATGTCCCTGGAATGATTGTTATCTTCATAAAGAGATGTGTCTCTGCCATTCGGACACTCCTTCGCATAATGGTCGAACTTATTGCAACCAAGGTATCTTCCTTTCCTTTCACCCTTAGATATGGACTTCCCAATGAAGTGATCTTTAGGTAGGCCATCAGAAACTTCCGCTGCACCATTCTGATAATATTCTCTGCTTTGACTTCACCCTCGGTAAATTTGAAGAGGGATGAGGAATCCACTGATCCTTTTGTCCTTTCCCTACTGTCTTCGATGATTGTTCTTTCACTCTTGCTTGGGCATTTTCTTCACCTCAACTCGGATACCATGTTAATTTTAGGTATGTTCTATGCTTAGAGCAATTTATTTCAATTTTCACAGTTAGCTCAATATATTTTCCAGATTAGCAATCACATCAGCATTAAAGTAAACTGCAAATAGAACATAAACATAAATCACAGAAGACAAGCCAAGACAAGAGAATACAAGATGTGGCGCTAGCCAGGGACAAACCCCAATGTGGGGAAACCCTTGATCAATTCTTTTTATATGTTCTTCAATAGTTCAACAAAGAGAGAAAGATAGTACGTTTACAACACAAGTCAACACTTTCACTTATCTAGATAAGAGCATAGATCATCTCTTAGAAGATGATACATGAGATCAGTTGAAGACATGCTACTTCAACTGATTCTCCAAGGTGACTCCTTCACCTATCGTTGTGTTCAATTTCGTCATCATGTTGCACCTCACTGTGTTGCACCATGCTGCACCCATCATCACTATGCTGCATCTCATCATGCTTCATTAATCATGATTGTACCCATCACTGTACTACATTATGTGTCATTGTTGCACCATGTTTCCATAATGACCTATGTGTTGGCCGCATCTTGCTCACTTGTTGTCCCTAGCTTGCTTGTTGTCCCTAGCATGCTTGTTGTCCTTAGCAGCAAGCATGCTAGTTGTCCCTTGCATGCTAGTTGTAACATTGCATGCTTGGTGTATTTGCTGCTAAGTACCATACAACTATCCCAATGTTAGTTAGTTGTCCCTTGCATGCTACTCTCCTTCAGAGACAGATGCTCTGGCTGTTCTAGCAGTTCCCGGCAATTCCGGCAATTCCCGGCTGTTCTCGGCAGTTCCGGCATCTACCCTCTGCGTCGGCTTTCCTGGCTGTTCCAACAGTTCCCGGCAGTTTCGGGAATTCCGGCTGTTCCTAGCAGTTCGTGCAATGCCAGTTATTCCTGGCAGTTCCGGCTTTTCCGGCTTTTCCCAACAGTTCGGGATTCTGCCCTCTGCGTCAGCTTTCCTGGTTGTTCAGACAGTTCCGGTTGTTCCCGGCTGTTCCTGCAGTTTCGCCTGTTCCTGGCAGTTCCGGCTGTTCCGGCAGTTCCGATAATTCCGACTATTCCCAGTAGTTCCGGCAATTCCGGGTATTCCCAGCAATTCCGGGTATTCCCGACAGTTCCGACTATTCCCGGCAGTTCCGACTATTCCCGACAGTTCCGGCTTCTGCCCTCTGGATTAGGGCAGCATTATCCCGGATCCAAGAAAAATATCAGCTTCCATTAATAAGATGACCCACATGGAGTTTGGCCCTAGTTGCCAATTTTAACAATATTTATTTCAATTTTCACAGTTAGCTCAATATCTTTTCCAGATTAGCAATCACATCAGCATTAAAGTAAACTGCAGATAAAACATAGACATAAATCGCAGAAGAGAAGCCAAGACAAGAGGACACAAGATGTGGTGCTAACCAAGGACAAACCCCAATGTGGGGAAACCCTTGATCAATTCTTCTTATATATTCTTCAATAGTTCAGCAGAGAGTGAGAGAGAGATAGTACATTTACAACAAAAGTCAACACTTTGACTTATCTAAATAAGAGCATAGATCATCTCTAAGAAGATGATACATGAGATCAGTTGAAGACATGTTGCTTAACTGATTCTCCAAGGTGACTCCTTCACCTATAGTTGTGCTGCATTTCGTCATCATGTTGCATCTCACCACGCTGCACCATGCCACACCCATCATCACTATGCTACATCTCATCACGCTTCATTAATCATGACTGTACCTATCACTGTATTGCATTATATGCCATTGCTACACCATGTTGCCATACTGACCTATGTGTTGGCTGCATCTTGCTTGTTGCTTGTCCCTAGGTTGCTTGTTGTCCCTAGCATGCTTGTTGTCCTTTGCATGCTTGTTGTTTCATGCTAGTTTGGCAGTTCTGGCTTCTGCCCTTTGTGTCAGCTTTCTCAACTGTTCCGGCAGTTCCGGCTGTTCCCGACAGTTCTGGCTATTCTCGGCAGTTCCGACAATTCCGGCTATTCCCAGCAGTTCTGGCAGTTCCTGACAGTTCCGGCAATTTCGGCTATTCCCGACAGTTCCAGCAGTTCTAGCTTTTCCAGGCAGTTCCGGCTTTCCCAGCAGTTCCGGCTTTTCCCTGCAGTTCCGGCTATTCCCGGCAATTCCGACTTTTCCTGGCAGTTCTGACAATTCCCGGCAGTTCTGGCTTCTGCCCTCTGCGTCAGCTTTCCCGGTAGTTCCAGTTGTTCTAGCTTCTGCCCTTTGCGTCAGCTTTCCCGACAGTTCCGACTATTCTGGCTTTTCCCCGCAGTTCCGGCTTTTTTCCCAACAGTTCCGGCTATTCCAGCAGTTCTGGCAATTCCGGCTTCTGCCCTCTAGATTAGGGCGGCGTTATCCCTTAGGATCTTCTCTCCTCTTACTAAAACCCAAAGACAAGTAGAGAGGAAGAGATCCGAAGTGTGTTGAAATGACTTGAAGACCACCTCTATTTATACTAAAACGTTGAGCACAAGTGGGGTTTATTTGGTTGCAGGTCGACCTTGACGAATTGTCCCATAACACAAATAAATTCATATCTCCATGAATACTTATCGGAATCAGATGATCTTTAGATCAATCCTACACCTCTCGATGAGAGGGATCCAAGAAAAATATCAACTTCCATTAATAAGATGACCCACATGGAGTTTGGCCCTAGTTGCCAATTTTAACATATGAGAAATAATAATCAGAGATGTTTTTACATGTCAGCTTCAAAGGAGGAAATTTGAATTTTCAAACTAAAAGTTTGGCTCCAAAAGATAAAGTCAGCCCTCCTAATGATCAGGTCAGCTTGACCCTTTAGTGACACTAATTCGAGCTCCTTGAATGACTATATAAAGTCATTTCATCCTCCTCTTCCAGCAAGCAATTCAGATCACTCTTCAACATTCTTACTCTTTTGTTCAAGCAAAAAAGAAGAAAGATAGCAAGTCAAGCTTAAGGATAGATCATCTTTTGAGGAAAACTAAAGTGTATGAGCAGACCAAATTCTGAAGCAGACCTAACATCTAGACAAACCGACCCTCTAAGGCACAACAGACCGAGTTTATGGACAAGTCCAAATTTCTGAGGCTACTTATTTTGTTTGAACAAGATTGACCTAGGTCTGTTCATGGTCAATTTGACCTCTGTCTTTGACTGGAAAGATGAGATTGTATCCTTGTTGATTTGAATGATTTCTCTAAGGAAAAGGTTCTTGGGTTTTCCCCCAAGTGGGTTTTCCTAGGGTAAAATATGTGTGTCTCTTGTTTGGCTGTCTCTTTATGATCCTAATGGCATAAATGTTTCTATTGTTGATGTCTTTTGTATAATTGCTTAGTAATGAATGAGAATATGAGAAAGATTAGATCATTAAAAGTAATTATCAATTTAGAAGACCTGTGAAAAATTCATCAGCTTATACCATCCAGGATTTTCCTTCCCTCAATGTAGGCCCTTTGTTCTTGGGAGAAAAATTTAAACATGATGGGTTTTAGCCTATTGGAAACTACTTTAGTTCTTACTCTATAAATCACGTTGCACAGAGAAAAGGGACACTTTATCTGTTGTGTTGGCTACATTTTCCTTGGGAATTAGGGAGAGGAACATTGAAAAGCTTGAAGAAACTCCCCAAGGAGAGGGATTCTTCCACAACTTCCCAAACATCTCTTCCAACCGCTATCCAACAGGCCTAAAAGAAATGCATTATGAATCCATATGATCCAAGAGATTTCAAAAATGTCATTTCATCAATAGTTTGTTATACCTCCTCATATGTAATTACTCTCATCAAATTGAAATTTTGCTCATGGGAAATTTGAGATGGGATGCAACTTGTAATGTTGTGAGTTGCCTCTTGTTTATCCTCCTGAGTCTCTACTAATAGTTGGCTAAAATGGTTTCTGAGTTCATTCTGAATGTTTTCATGTTTTTCCAATCTTTGCCCTGTTATTGACTTCAAGGAGGTGATTATATTATGATGTCTCCTACTTATCATAGAGTTGTAAAAGAATTGGGTATCCTTGTCCCCCTTTCTGAACTAGTGGATTCTACATTTTTGTCCCCATATGGTTTCCTCTTGATTACGGTGGCTATCTAGGTTTGAAAATATTTCTCTTGGGCTGCTCATTCCTTTGTCCTACCTTCTTTGGCAATGACCACTTGCGAATTTTCCGTTTCCTTTTGTAATTGATTCTATGCTCAGAAAATATTGCCAAAGACCACCTTGTTCCATTTCTTAATTTTCTGCTTAACTTGCTTAACTTTTGTTGGAACTTACACATCCTTATCCTCCAATCCCAATTGGCTTCCTTCCACCAAATCTTGATCTGTCACAGGAATTTAGGGAAACAAAACTTCTCAAAATTGAAAGGAGAATCTAGGGGTGTGGGTATTGTCCCATGAGATGCATAGCAGCCACTGATCCGAACCTGAGCATGGTAAGATTTCTACTTCTATTGATACATTGTTTCGAAAAAGAGACTCTCCAATTAGGAATCAATCCAATCTTACAGCTATCTGGTGTGTTCCTCCCCTTTTGCTGTTCCAAGTAGGAAACCTATAGATTGTTTGGATATCTACTAGTTTGAGCTTGTCTGTGGTTTCTCTGAATGCAACATGTTCAGTTTCTAATTGTTTGTGTTCTCCCCTTTTCTATTGGAGAGAAGTGCTCATATTGAAATCACCTCCTAGAATCCACGAATTAACGTTAATGACTTCTCCTAGCACTCAAATAGACTCCAAGAAGGGCTGCTTTAGGGCTGGGTTAGTTGGTCCGTGGGCATTAAAGATATGTCCCTGCTCTGAAGAGCTAATTACTTTGTAGTTTGCTGAAATAAATCTGAGGGTTTCAATACTATCTTCAAGGATGATCTAACCTAGGCCTGAGAGAATGGCTAAGCCCCCAACGAATCCATTAGCACCAGTGGCTAGGGTTTCAAATCCTACCCAACGCCATCTAGCTATGATTGACATTGTGTTGCTATTACATTTTGTTTCCTATAGAAATTATTATCGAAGGTTGTTCTTTACCTAGTATATTCTTCAATAGAAAATGTTTGCTTGGAGCATTAATTCCACTGATATTCCATGAAATCACTTTCATTTAAAATCTTGGGTTGGGAGGAGAAATACTTCTCTGGGAGCCCTTTAACTCATTCTAGAAGTGTTCCTGCCTCTTCCAGTTTTTGTTTCATTGATTCCCCTCCTCTTTTATTTTCCTCTGCAACCGATTTTTCTTGAGATTGTTAATGAAGTCGCTCTAATGCCCAATCCTCCCACTGTGCTATGGTTCTGGCCTGAAGCACCAAGCTTCATTTTTCCCTTCATGAGCTCCCTCTGAACTCTGGAGCTGTCAAAGTTGAGCCTCGGGAAGGTTGGTTAAGTGAAGCTCTCCGTGCACTGCTATGAGTGCTGGTAGGTCAATCTCCACTGATTGCAGATCCCTGTATTGTTGAGAAATTTCCTCTGCTGAATCCTGATGTACTTCCTCCTCTGTGTCCATATCTAGGTCCTTTGGATTCCTTTTGCTTTTCTCTGGATTCGCATCTTGAGCCTCTGTTTTCCTGCATTTGGGATATTCCTTGAGGAAGCTCATCTTGGAATTCTTCTCATCATTGCCCATTAAGGGTTCCCCTATTTGGAGTTCAGCCTCCCCTAAGAAAGCCAAGATCTGAAAGCTGTTGGTTACCTTGCCTTAGTTGGCTGAGGTGTGTTTGGTAGGCCTTTTCCCTGGTTTGCACTTGCTTGGAATTTTGGTAAAACCCTCCCCATCTGTAGTGTCCTCGGCTTTGCCTTGCATTGTCTTCATATTGCATGGACCGTGACTGTGCTCATGGCACTTATGGCAATTGAATGGGATGTGTTCATGTCCAGCATTTGGCATCCTGAATCCTAAATACTTTTACTAATTGATTCTGGTAAGGATCCTGAAATTTTCATATAAACATGTATTCTCCCATGTGAAGTATATTTAGCATTTTTAGTTATTTCTGACATTTTAACAAAGTTTCCTAGAGTATTCCCTACACTCTCCAAGGTTTCCTCATAGAACTCCTATGCTAGGGAATATACCCTAATCCATATTGGTGCTTCTGTGAAGTCCTCTTTCTCTGGACTGAATCTTTCAGTCCAGAATTGTAGATGTAGACCCACAGAGTTTTAAAAGTACAGTCTTTCAAAATCCTATCCCTGTCCTCGATTTTAGCAAAAATAGCAGTAAAGAAACCCTTGGATCACAGTTTCAGATATAGCTGAGCTTTAGGTTTCCATCTCAATTTAACCCACCAAGTCATATTTCTCTGAGGACTAGATGCCCATAAATTTGCCTATTATGGCATGATCTTTCATGTGTTGAATGCAACTACCAATATTGTGAGAAGTTACCTCATATCTTGGCTTCTCTTTCATTTTGGCTAAGCAACAGCTCTGAAGCTTGTTGTCCTTTTTCCTCTCAGCTGTTTCTCCTTGCCAGGAGCATCAGCATCCACTTGTGCCTTTCCTACCCCACCCATTTCACATGCCATTGTCTTCGAACCCCCTGGACTACATCCTTGAAGGATGTGATATTCAGGGCCTATGGTGGATTGGCTGAAATTTGTTGTGTCAGACCACGGCCCCCACAGAATCTTTTCCCAGTTCTACTGTCCTCACCACTATCTAACCTTAGAGATTCTCAAACCTGCAACTTTGAGCTTGCCATTTTTTCTCCTCCCCACCATCTTGTTAATAACAGGTCATAACTCTTTTGATACTGCTCCAAATTTCTATCATGTCTAGGATCCAAAAAGCTCTGAGTTTTCTCTTGAATGGTGTTGGTCTGGTGTCAATCCAATATCTACATCATGAGTTATTTCCTTCTAAATCTGAGTGCTACTTTTCACCAATGGCCTGAGAAACAACCTAGCACTGGTACCAACTTATATGTGCATGCATCCAAAAGCAGCACCACTACTAAAACTGCTAAGGTAACTGAAAATAACAGCAAATAATATGATAGAAGTGAAGCTCCAATGGCAGAAAATAAGAATCAAAAACAATAGTGGGGCCACTTGCAAAGCCAAGGATGGATTGCAACTGCAAATCCGGATTAAAACTTTGGATTAATTGAGGAAAACTTCTCCAAGAAACTTTGCTTGAATTGAGGGAATGCAAATTCATAGAAGGAGAAAAAGAGCATAGTCTTACATTGTACTAGAGAATGTTTGTGAAGTGCAACTTGCAGCAATGTGAAGCCCCTTATCCCACATGCAAGTAATAAAGGGGAAAGAGGGAAGTGAAACTGCATAGAACCATCAGCCTCAATAAAGGCTATGTTTTAGAAAGTTTTGCTGTAAGCAAGCTGCGGATGACCCACTTTGGCCAGGTTCTTTTTGCCTTATTTACTATTAAAGAGTTTATTTTATCAATTATGTGATGTTGGAAGATTGCTTACCCGTGTGATCTAGTACTCAATTCAGTGTTCATTGTTTTGTTTTCCTGGTTTCAAAAATAGTTGTTACAAAACAGTAGTCTGTAACCAGTCATTGCAGAATATTAACATATAATACTAATCCATTGCTTGAATTGCATATCGTTGCATGGCCCTGTATTCCGTGCATGCTGCATCTAAAACCCTTCTAATCCTTTGTTGCATATACTACAGTTTGGAGACTCTAGGCCTAGGTTTGCATTCTTCACCTTTTCAGGAATTTTCTCTTCCTTCTGTGCTACAGGAAAGTTTTATTTTAACGAAAAAGTTCTATCAGAAGACCCTTGCAATCTAGAGTTCAACTTTCAGAGTTTATTGTGTTTGTTTCCCTAGTTTCAAAAATAGTTGTTCCCTTTATAATCCACTGATTTAGTTGTATGTAGTTACATCTCGCTATTTGAGATTTTAAGCCCTCCCCGGTTCTTTTAGTCAGAAACTGGATATTTTCCTATTTTTGCCTTGTTTATCTGTTGTCATTGTCATCAACATAGGATCATAAAATCATTTGACTAGCAGGTATCTAATATTGGTTTTTAAATTTTAAAAGTGTATCATATAAAATGAAATTGGGAACAGAAGCATTATAATGTAAAACAGTAAAATAAAACAATAATTGACAGCAACTGTTAAAACTGAGGGAAAACTAAGACTACGCTTACCTGGTTTGTCAGATGCAACTTGTGATGATGTACATGGACCATATTCAGACACTTTTCTTCTTTTCTGCATGGCAGGGTCTCCCGGTGTGATGACAAGGTCATCAGTTCTTGAATTTTGACTGCTCACATTGTCTTGTTTTCTACTCTGTAATTTTGCCAGTTGCCCTGTTCTTTTCCCTTGAGATTTCCTTAAGCCTCTGAGCAATGGAAGAGATGGAAGGCCATACGCAGGCTCTTCCTCATGAAATATGCTCCTATTTTCACAAGGCAGTCCATAATTCACACTGGGAAATTGAAGTCCAAGTAATGGACTGACCTCCCCTCTGCTAATTATCCTACTTCCATCAGTAACAATGAGAGGCCTTTGATTTGCAACAGAAGATAAGAGGAAAGAACTAGAAACACTCGATTCGTCAAAATAATAATTTACATTTTGTCCAGTAAGCTGGGCAACAAGACAGCTTTCCAGAGAAGACATTGGCTTCGACTTATTAGATACTTGTAGAGATCTCCCAATAGGCTTTCTTTCCCTGCCAAATCTTGAAATCTCAACTTTTTGTCTCTGAATACTATCAGGTTGCAGCATGTCCCCCCAGCCAGAATCGACCTGCATATCATCATAATCATAATCATGTCCAATTATATCTGCAATATTTTCCCCAATCTCCCTGGGATAAATCTGTTGATGCAGCCTCTTTCCTCGAAATTCTGGAAACCCAAACCGATCTCCATCGTCCAGTTTGGCACAGCCAATCCCACCTGCATTTGCGTCGACATCAAGTTTCTCAGCCTGGCTGACAATGAGATGGGCATTGGGCTTTTGCAATCTATGGTAACTATTTTCCTTTGTGTCTGAGCTAGAGGTAATGCCTGGATCAACAACCAAACGGTCACTGAATGATCCCAATTGTGGAGAGCTTTCTCCTTCTTCTTTCATTGCGTTATAAGGACTCGCTTTATTGAGTGCTTCTCTACGAGTTTGAGTATTCCCCCTGCAATCTGCCCGCTTGCCGGCCCCTGAGGTCTTCAAGTTGTGGCCAAAGTCCATGGACGTATAATCGCCTGCACTCTTCCCATCTGCTGCAATGGACTCTTTGTTTTCCTGTGCATTATTATTATTATTATTATTATGGAGATATTTGGCCAGATAACCAGAGCCAGCAGCGGCCAGAATCATCCACATCTCCATCTTTCCCTAATTGTCCTGTTCCTGTCTCTTTGCAGAACAGAGACAGAGATACTAACCAAATTCGAAATTCAAACTCAAGAATGCCTTCTCTACCCTGAATGAAGAATAGACCATATCTATTACCAATTAAATTCCAAATTAATGTCTGCGATGGGTTCTTGTTTCATTTCATTAAATTCCAAATTGATGTCTGCGATGGGTTCTTGTTTCATTTCTTTCGTTTCTTCCGTTGATGCAGCCTTTGTCTCTCCCTCTTCCATAAGAAAAAGGCGGTTATCAGTCAATAGTCAAATATAGAGATACAAAGAAAAGGAAGCCCATCCTATTGAAAAATAAATAATGAAACCTGAAACAAAAAGAAGAAGATCATCTCCTCTGCTATCAAATGCTGCCCGGGCCAGCCCATCCCATCCCATCTGTCTCACAAATTCAAGCCACGCTTCGCCTCGCTCACTGGCTACAGGAAGCCCTAGTAAAAGAACAACCAGTGCATTTGCATTGGGGATTCCTTTACGCCATTGCATTCAAACTGTTAGGAAGAGAAGATGAAACGTCATGGGCATTGTTGTTATCGCATCCCTATCCCCACGTCTTGGCTTTCAGACTCCGCCACTCAACAGCCAAAGAGGCGTGGCCTCCCCCTGCCATCCGTCCTCGTTATCCTTTCCATTTGAATTGAAATCACTTGTGTTGGTCACAAACAACAAACTTCTATAATATTATGTTCAAAACTCTCAAAAATATTAAAAAATATTTGTGAACTACTATTACTTTGAATGTAATTTTCATTTTATGTTTGGTGGGTAGTGTTGGAGTATTCTTTCCCTTGCTTTCATTGACTGTGTCAATAATACCATGTATTTTAAAGTCTTGAGAGATGAATGGAGACATCTATTACTAGAAGGCATAATGACTAATGTAATCTAAAAGAATGGTTAAGTATAGAAGTAGCTTGTACAAATGAAATGATAAGCTAACCACATGGCAAATTTTAATGGGCAAACTAAGAACAACCCAGGTTCATTATGTTGGACTTTCTCCATACAAAGTTTAGTGAAGCATATTCCATTGTCTATTTCCTTTTTTCATTTTTAATGAAGAAGACAATGTTATGTTTGTTTTTATTCCTGGTTTCATTTTTAATGAAGAAGACAATCCTCTGTTTGTTTTTATGGATAAAGTTAAACATTAATGATTTTGACAAAATAGGTCCCTGATTATCAACAACATTTTGATGAAGTTTTTTAATTATAAAGTTGATATAATGAAGAGGCGGAGGTTTATTGTTTTTAAATTAATTTTATGTTAAAAATTTATATATAATTATGAAGTTGATGTTTAATGTTTTTAAATTAATTTTATGTTAAAAGTTTATATATAATTATGAATTGATATTGTAAGGAAGGAGATGTTTAGTGTTTTTAAATTAATTTTATGTTAAAAATTTATAGATAAATAAATTGGATGAAGTGTTATGTATTAAGATTGGGACACCCTTATGTGTTTGGAGGAGCTCACCCTATGTATTAAGGCATATTAATGTTATGAGTAAAAAAAGAAGGAAAAGGATGAAGGTCACCAATATGGTATGTCTACTCTATAGTTGTGGGAGTGATTTCGGAAGGATGACAACATTGTATGTCATCATGGAAGAGACATGGATTTGATCTTTTATAGCTAGTCTTGATTACAGAGGCACGAGATTTGAGGCAATGAAAGAAGCTTAAAAGTGTAACAATGATGGGGGCCTCCATCATAAGCTTGGGTTCTAGAGCTCCATTCTAATTTTGTTGGTCAGTGTCTCATCTTTATACTCTCTACTTCTCTTTCAACCCTTCAAAGTTTTATTGTTCTAGATTCCTTTATGCAACAAGCTAAACTTGGAAGTCTGAGACTAGCTACTTTTCAGAACTAGGTGAATTCACTATGGATCTTCATTCATTGTTACTGTCCTCGTACCTAGTCTTCTACGATCTTTGGTTTTCAATAACTTTGTCACTAATGGCCCTAATTATATATGGTTGTTATCCTCTCATGTTAATTGAATCAATTAAATTTACCTTGTTTTTTTGGGTATAGCTCTCTTGGATTTCTTCTTCAACCCCTTTCGATGTTTTGGAACGAGCCTAATCTTTGGTTCTCCACGAAATACTAAAAGCCTACCTTGAGGCTCGCTTACTTGCTCCTAACTTAAGGAGGACAACCTTAACTTTAATCCATGTTCAATGACCCTAAACCTTGTGCACCCTTGCTCCTCCTCTTCACAACCAACCCTTTACATTTTCTATCAACTACATAAACCCTTCAATAACAATGGCTAGTAAAGGATTGAGCCTTAAATCTAGCAACTATGGGTACAACAAGCATTCTCCTTCCCAACAAGTACCCCAACACATCACCAAAGTCCAATCTAAAGTCATGAGAATTGTCATGAATTTCCATTGTAAATTCTTTATAGAAACCAAAGCTAGGGTTAACAATATGGAGCATGAAATAACAAAAGAGGAGACAAAATTCCTAGGATTAACTAGAGGTGCGATTTAATGATTGGGAGCTAGACGCTAGATTCTCTAGAAAAAGGGACACCAAAAATTTCAAGTTGATCGAGCTCTATTGGTTGAAAAGGCCTTTATTGCTCAGATAGTGAGTGAGAAAGGCACCCAACAACAAGTCATGTTGCATAAAATGATTGTTATTGGACAAGAAATTTGATGTCATGTGTAGAGAGATAGACACAAGGGTACCCCTGAAACACATGTTATATGTTTTCATTTATGTTATCAACGAAATAGTTCAAACTAAATGCAAGTTTCTAAATAATCTAAAAATTGTCTAACAATTTTCTGAAGCAAAAACCAAGGCATGTTTTAACTATTTTACTCTCCATTTCCTAAATATTATTCCACATGCAATCATACATTTACTTAGAGAATGGTAGGTTAATATTAATAATAGCTAGCCTAACAAAAATAAATAAAACCAATATATAAGTTATTGTACGTGAACAAATATCGTAATGGATAAAACAATTTTATGGTCTATTGTTCAGCATAATTGGAAATTAACTTCATATTGAAATCTCATACCGAACCTACTATTTTGTAAATTGATGTAAATAGTTTATTAAAAAACACAAACACCATATTGATTGTAATAACAATCATTGCCTATCTTATATTATTTCTTAAGTAATTTAATGAGAATGTGTTAGATTTGATACTATGGTTGCGTAATAGAGATCTAGAGTTAAAATGCGTATACATTCATATAAATTTGTTACAATGTTGCTAGGATAATATAAGTGGGCAAGCCTTTTTGGAATATGGAAAAAGTGTTAATAATATATTACAATGTTGCTAGGATGATATAAGTGGGCAAGCCTTTTTGGAATATGGAAAAGTGTTAATAATATACACTTCCACAATAGTGTGGATGTGATGTGAATGGTGGTCCCCATACAAGGATGGTGCTTGTAAAGGAAACTAAGTGCACATCATTATTGAACCATGGAAAAGTGTCATTGCATGTATACTAGTTCCACAATGTTGTGGAGTTGGTGTGAATGATGGTCCTGGTGTAAAAATGATGCTTGCAAATAAAATTGTGTAAATATGGAAGTGTGGATGCATGTACATTAGTTCTACAATATTGTGGAGTTGGTATGAATGATGGTCCTTGTGCAAAGATTAAATTAAGTGCAAACGATAAGAGATGGCACTACAGCAAAATGGTTTTTAGTTGTGAAGTTATATGGTTGATGAATGGTAATGATAATTATTGTTTTGATGGGTTTTATATTTTACTATTCAAAATGAAGTAGTATAAATATTTTATTTTTTTAATATTTTTTGGTATATTTATTTATTATAATGGTGTTTATAATATAGTTAAAAAATTATAAGAATTTTTAAAATGGTAAATATGGTTGTTGAGATTAGACAATCTAGGTGTAATAGCGGTTTTTTAGAATATTGAATATGGATTCAAAAATACAATTTAAGTAATGGAAAATTACAATTTAATCAATATTTACAGAGTTGAATTATTGAAAAATTCAAAATGTAAATTTTTTAGACTTGTCCATTCAAAAGGTCTCTACCAAAACAATTTTAAAAATCATATATACTCATTTAAATTCTTTACAATGTTTCCACAATAAGCGAACTAAACATGCCTTTTTGAAATATGGAAAAGTGTTAATGAATATACACTACATCAATACATACAGTCATATAAATTTTGTTAGGTCCCTATACTACTAGTGTAACCCCTTATTGTTATTAGTGCAACCCCCTTATTATATTGTTGTGCCCATGTAGTCCCCATATTGTTATTATTGTGCCCCATAGAAGCTCACTATTGTTACTGTTGTGCCCTTACATTATTATTGTTATGTCGGCTTTGAGTATATTATGACCTCTTAGACTCCTATATATAGAAATGAAGTCTTGTCATTTGTATCATCCAAGAATTGTTCATTTGTGTAATGTAAAGGAGGTTGCCCCCTCGAAGAGGCTTATTTGTAAGTCTTTGATCTATCTTTTCTATCTTTTTGTGAGTTGGTTTCATAACAAATTCTTTACAATGTTATTGGGATGATGTAACTAAACAAGCCTTTTTAAAATATAGAAAAGTGTTAATGGATATGCACTAGTTCCATACTATTGTGGAGGTGATACAAATGGTGGTCCTCATACAAGAATTGTACATGCAAATGAAACCAACTGCAAGTCTCGTTGAAATACATGAATGTTCCACAATATCGTGGAGTTCGTGTGAATGGTGGTCCTTATACAAAAATGGTGTTTGCAAATGAAACTAAGTGTAAACAATAACAGATGACATCATAGCAAAATGTTTTTTAGTTGTGAAATTATATGGCCTTAATGAATGACAATCATTATCATCATTGTGAGAGATTTTATATTTTACCAGTCTAGATTGATCTTAACTTCAGATCTACCAAGCACTGAGAGGGATTAAATCTCTTTTCACTCTAAATAAGGTTTGCACCTCAAGAGATTTGATCCCTCTCAGTGCTTGGTAGATTTGGAGTTAAGATGGATCCAAGTTGGTCTAATTATTAATAATTAATAATTATAATAATTATTTTTATTTATTTTATTTTTATTTTTATGTAATTTGATCGAGTCAAAATGTTTACATGACACAACAAGACATGAAATTACAAGATATCTTCCATATTGAGTTAGAGAGCACCACCTCTTAGTGCAATCATTCAAAAGTAGGTAGTTTAAACATTCTACTTTTTGAACATTTTTGGGTATATTTTTTAGATCAATTTTGTCCAAAACCTCACAAAAAAAAATTAGAAACACTATTATAATCACCCATATTAGTTGTTGAGAATGCATAATCTAAGTATAATAAAAACTTTCCAAAATACAAAAATAATTATACATTAAAAAAATACAATTTAAAAAATAAAAATTGTAATTTAACTAACAATATCAAGCTAAGTGGGCTTTATTATGGGGAAAACTCCATAGTGAAGCGCGCTTGAGCCAGAGGCTATCTAGGATGAGTGACCTCCTGGGAAGTCCTGGTTACTGGGTGCAAGCCCCAGAAGTGATGATTAACGCTATGTGATTCATTTCATTAGTTTCAATCCCACTTCTTCACCCCTGTAAGCATCACCCGATGCAATGAGTGCTAAGTGAACTATTCAAAAATCATGAGAAATTAGTGGACTATTCAAAAATCATCAGAAATTGATTCGCTTCACTAGTTTCAATCCCACTTCTTCACCCCTGTGAGCATCACCCGATGCAATGAGTGCTAAGTGGACTATTCAAAAATCATGAGAAATTAACTAATACCACTATCTTTCATGGAAATGGTCACACACTTAAATCCCAAAAAATAATATCTTAAACAGTTACATAACTAAATTCAACTTTATTAAAAGAAAAATAAATAAAAATAAAATATTTACACCCATCTATTCAAATATTCATACTAAAACAACATATAAATTCTTCCTTACTTATTTTTTTAATGCATTAAATGCACAATTTCATATATATTAATGTCATTTAAATTTCTAATTGAATAAATATACGAATATAAATTTGAATTATTTATTTTAATTTAAAATTTATTATTATATAATATTAAAAGTATTAATCTATTTTATTGTAATTAATTTTTTTATTTCATTGGATAAATTTAAAAATATTAAAAATATATTTTATCAAATATATAAATATATAAATGATATATGAGTAGTTTTTAAGTGTGAATTTTGAAGTTTAGGATAGATTTTTTATTAGAATTTGGCAAAAAAAATTGTGGTTAAATCTTGATTTGGATTTTGTAAATGGTTTTTTTAATATATATATATATATGTTTACCACCCTAAAAAACTTTTGAAACACTTTGATTATAAAAAATTCACCTATAAAACCTTTATTTTCAATAAATCCCTATTAAATTTTAAATAAATTAAATCAAAAAACAAAAACAAAAAATAAACTTTCTAAAAAATCACACTTAAAAACTAATGTATAAAGAGTTTTTCGTAAGAAGTCACATTGAAGATTTGGGTCGACGCGTTTCGAACCAACAAGTGTGGTTCATCTTCAGGGCACAATGAAGAAACAGATCCAAGAAGAGGGTTAAATAGGAAGACAAGTCAATCTCATAACTAGAAAAAAACGACTATGTTTGACTATGGAAAAGAGATGAGATTGATAATATTTAAATTAATAAATATATATATATAAATAAATTTTAATTTTATTAGTTAACTAACTAACGACTATATCTAATTAGGCTGATAGGCCTTTCCTATGCATCAACAATTGTCAACACTTTCATCCTCCTCCGTTGGATCAAGTGAGACACTTTCAACCGTTGATTTGAAGTGTGACTGTTTTTTCCAAATATTAGTTGAGTTGCCTTCTTGACATGGCAAGATATTTTTACTGCTTTTTCCAAATATTAGTTAAATTGCCTTCTTGACATGGCAAGATATTTTCACTGCTTTTTCTATCTTCGCTGGCTTTTGCCAAAAGCCAGCGTGACTTTTCTGTATTCAAGTTTAATCCATAATGAATTAAACAGTCTTTTGATAGAAATCACTAGATATCAAACTAAATAAAACATTTCAATTTATTTTATATATATATATATATATATGGTCTATATTTTAATAAAGTACTATACATAAACCATTTCAATTTCAATTTTTTTTTGTTCCCATATATATATATATATATATATATATATATATATATATATATATATATATATAAATTAATTACTTATTAAATAAATTATTTTAGATTTTAATTTATATCTATCTTTAAAAAAAACCACAAAATAACCCTAATTAACTATGATAAAAATATATTCCATCATTATTTTCTTTTTTAATCTTCTATCACGCATGACAGCTTAATGGATTTTTCTGATTATTAAGATATCTAATTTAAGATTAACACCCCCTCATTGAAAGCTGAGTTGACACTGGGAGCCTAGATGAACTCATCTCGACAAGCAAATTGGAGGAATCATTTTTCCCTGTGCAAGATAATAGCAGATAAAGCATAATATTTTTCGGACTAAACGTCACACATCTTGCTCGAATTGAACCGTTCAAGCACAGAGCGACATATATCTATTGATATTCACTTACTGCATATAGTTTGTAAATTTGTCTGGATTTTGATAAAAATTTGTAAAGTTTTTTAGGATTTTCGTAAATTTAGATTACATGTGTCAAATTTCAAGATTTTAGATGCTTTTGTCAACACTTTCATCCTCCTCCGTTGGATCAAGTGAGACACTTTCAACCGTTGATTTGAAGTGTGACTGCTTTTTCCAAATATCAGTTGAGTTGCCTTCTTGACATGGCAAGATATTTTTACTGCTTTTTCCAAATATCAGTTAAATTGCCTTCTTGACATGGCAAGATATTTTCACTGCTTTTTCTATCTTCGCTGGCTTTTGCCAAAAGCCAGCTTGGCTTTTCTGTATTCAAGTTTCTGTAATCCATAATGAATTAAACAGTCTTTTGATAGAAATCACTAGATATCAAACTAAATAAAACATTTCAATTTATTTATATATATAGATAGATAGATAGATATAAGGTCTATATTTTAATAAAGTACTATACATAAACCATTTCAATTTCAATTTTTTTTTGTTCCCCATATATATATATATATATATATATATATATTACTTATTAAATAAATTATTTTAGATTTTAATTTATATCTATCCTTAAAAAAAACCACAAAATAACCCTAATTAACTATGATAAAAATATATTCCATCATTATTTTCTTTTTTAATCTTCTATCACGCATGACAGCTTAATGGATTTTTCTGATTATTAAGATATCTAATTTAAGATTAACACCCCCTCATTGAAAGCTGAGTTGACACTGGGAGCCTAGATGAACTCATCTCGACAAGCAAATTGGAGGAATCATTTTTCCCTGTGCAAGATAATAGCAGATAAAGCATAATATTTTTCGGACTAAACGTCACACATCTTGCTCGAATTGAACCGTTCAAGCACAGAGCGACATATATCTATTGATATTCACTTACTGCATATAGTTTGTAAATTTGTCTGGATTTTGATAAAAATTTGTAAAGTTTTTTAGGATTTTCGTAAATTTAGATTACATGTGTCAAATTTCAAGATTTTAGATGCTTTGGAAGTTTTTGATGGGGTTGAATTTATTTTCACCATCAAAAATATGATTCAAACACTACACCTTTTTGAATTTTCTTTTGGCCAATCACTTTTGACCATTCACACAATTACTCATTAAACCTGGCCTTAAATAATTAAGTTAGGTAGTTAAATATTTAATAATAATAATGATAATTATATTAATTTTTATAATGTATTTTTGATAAATCACATTTCAAGTTATTAATTTCTTCCAAACTAATATGATTTATCATCACAACAAAAATTAATTATATTAATATTAATTATTATTATAATACATACATAATAATATATTCCCTTTTGCTATCTATCTTTCAAATGAGTATTTTCTTGCCATTGACTTTTTTGGTTGACTTTCGAGCTTTGAACTTACCGGGATGTACACTAATATGCAGGTGAGGACTTTGACCAAAGGATAATGGAATATTTCATCAAATTGATCAAGAAAAAGCACCGAAAAGATATTAGTAAGGATAGCAAAAATGAAATAAGACATTCAATGTGTTCCTTATAATATAGATATAAACAAAACATCTAAAGAAAAGTAATTGCACAATGATCTAGTTCGAGAAAACAACGTTTTCCACAAATCAATTAATTCTTCTAGAAAAATTCAACAATTCCAATTTAATAATCCTATCGGCCTCTCTTTGTACCTTTTGGGACAATTGTTAGTAATATTTAATTCATTTTTACTTCATCAATATATATAAATAACTAAAAATTAAACGATTAAATATAATATGTATATATTTTACACATATTAATAATTACATTAATTATTCACAATAAGAACCCATCTAAATGCAAAAACCATTGCATTTCCGCATTTGGAGTCAATGGTGAAACAATGGCGTCGTTCCCATAACTCATCATGGCAAATAGTGACACCATTTAAATATTACATATAAACAAATCCTTTTCTTCAAAGTGCACTCTTACAATTTCCTTCCAACATTGTTCAATAGTTTATGGTGAATGAGCACAACTTAGATGTATGTTATGCTTTCAAATGGTTGATCATGAAAATGGCTCTCTTTAATAATGAATACATGTGATTGTAATCATTTGCCCACTGCCAATCATTAGTGGAAATTCTCGAGATGCATTATGTAAGAAAAGGCATATTATAAAGGTTTAGAAGAAAGAATTTAATTAAAAAAATATAAATTAATGATTTAGTTTAATTTATAGATAAAGTTGTATTTTTCAATTTAGTGATATAATTTCAAGTAATAATGTGATTTTTTATTACTTAAAATAGTTTTTTGAATAATAAATAAATTCAACACCATGAAAAATTCTCTGGCCACTCGAATTCTATAAATTAAACAATTTAAACTCAATTTGTTAAGAATCTCTATCGAATTTTGGTTAAAATTAACTAGAAAAAATGTAGTGAAAAAAGTGGTTTCGTCTAATTTTCCTTTTTAAAAATAGTTTTTAATCATAATTTTTTATAATATATATGTGTGTGTGTGTGATTTTAAATAAATTAAAATTTTGAGAATAAAGTTTTATAGTTTATATAGGATGGTCATGGTTACAAGTCTCAGGAAGGGAACCACTTCATTTCGAGTGGTCTGTGGTGGAGAATAGCTATATCACTCTAAGCAAAAAGGATTTTGGCTCCCAATCTTTGGCTCTCTCTCATTATAGGCTCTCAAAGATAGGCATTTAGCCCCTTCATTCTAGCTTGATTTAATGAAATTTTAATTGGAAAAAATGGATAGCCTCTTAGAAGTGTAGGTAGGAAAATTCGACCCCAACTAGGTTGTTTCTTCTACCCACATTGCAGTTGGCGTCCTCTTTCAGTAATTTATTCTCGCAGCTACATGTCTCCAGTTCTAGAGGGTGCTGCTTTATCCTCTTAGACAACAAAATGCCATGGAAATGCCTCATATTATTCATGGCATTCGATTCAAGCCTCCTCCACAATCGAGTTGCTCAAGACGACCTAAGTGTGCTATGATTTTCCTTTTTCGTGTTTTCAATCCCAACATTCTTTGTGTCCAGACGTTGCCACTATCGTTGTTGCAAAAAATCAAGATGCTCTTGCTCCTAGTGGAGTGAGTTGGCTTTCGGGGCAAAGTCAACACTCCACATTAACTATGGGGTCGTCTATTCATCTCACTGCTATTTTCTCCTTCTGGTCAACAACTATGCCTAGGCAACAAGCTAGAGTGTGCAAGGGCATTGCCTACCATCACGAAAGAGGTTGTTCGAGAGCACAAACTCCAAGTTGAAAACTCGTCCACACGATACAGAGATTTGACCCCCCAACCAGTAAAAGAGGAAATCACTTAGGTGGAAAGGGCGTTAGCCAATGAGAGATGCACCCTTATAGATATAGAGGTTCTTGCGTGAGTGGCAAAGTAGGTTCTTGATGTTTGTCACACCAGAGGTCGATATAATAAATACACGTGTATCGTGGACATCTACTGACATCTCAAGTTCCTCTCAGGAAGGGTGCTTGTAGACATGAATGAAATCAAGGAAGATATTATCTTAACTCTTAATCAAATGTAACAACATATGATAGGAATGGATCGCAGACTTGCAAGATTATAAAAGCACATGGGCATACCACTTTATCCTGATTGCTCCCCAGGCAACAACAATGAGCCAATCCATCTCGAAGCTACTAATTTAGATAAATCAGCTTGAATGTCTCTTTATTTCTTTGCCTTTAGTTTTTCTATGTTTCAGTTACGTAGTTTTCTAGATGAGAAAGGCTCAAGAGGCAAAATGGATAGAATATATGTTTTGCGTCTTAAAACTTAACATTTTCTAATTTTTCGATATCTTGAAACAATTGAATTTATGTATTTAATTTGGTTTCACTAGTGGCCAACCATAAGACTTCAACAACAATGAATATATACCTATTATTACAAGCAATTAAAAAATTTACTTCCAAAAAAAATCACAAGATTTATCACATACATAATATATATATAGATAAAATGCTCGAGTATTGTGTATTTTCCTGGGACAAGTACCCACATAAGCTAGAAGTAAAAGAGAAGCAAGTAGATAGAGAATTTTTAGTTTAAAGGATTGATAAATACATGATTTTACTATAAATAATATTATCAATTTATTATCTTTAAAAAAACACAAAATTCTATGATGAAAAACAAATTCCAGTAGTCTTTGAGTGCGACTTTTTATAAAGTTTTTCGGTGATCTAATTTATCCAGAATCCGACAAAGATTCATTGAAATCACAAGTTTGACAAGTGAACTCAAGATTCATTGAAATCACAAGTTTGACAGGTGAACTCTTCACACTCGAATTGCCTGAGGGTTTTTGAGGGTGTTAAATCCATACCAGTTTAAACAATGCAAAACAAGATTTGGCCATAAAATTTTCGCTAGATTCTGACAAATCCACCAACTCCAAAAAATCACACTTAAAAACTATTCCAACCAAATTTACTACTTATTAACCTACTTCATTATTAACTATAAAAAATTCCAACACTTATTAACCAAAATTATTCCAATTAAACTCTTCCATAATAAATAAATAATACCTTAAAAAGAAAACCATTGCCAAAAAAAACCAAAAAATTACCACTCCAAAACGCTTAAAAAAAATACCTCAAAAGCAAAAATCCAATGGGGAAAAGTACATAAAGGTAGAGTTGCTTACCACATGTATTGAATTAATGAACATTAAAATTAGTTGTGTCCTTACAAATGGGATATTAAAGTTTTTCCAGAAACGAAAAAGCATAATTGTATTTATAGCAGAAATATAAACATAGCAGTACATTACAGGATATATGTCTCATATAGATCAAAATAAGCAAAGGGATGGCGAGAACTTGCTACAAAAATATAAGCATAAGCCATACAAATGAGATATTAAAGTTGAATATTAACTCTAGTACAATTTTTTTAATTATAAAACTGTGTGGTAGAAGTGTAGATTGAAAACAAAGCGTTATATAATTTAATTTTATTTCTTTTTATTAAACCATAATGAATTAGTAACCTATTAAATTAAAGAAAAATAAACAATACTTTCATAAACTAAAATATATATTAAAATATAATAATATTTAATAAATTAAAAATAATATTTATATAATATATAAATAAATCATACCAATCTTCCAAAAACAACATAACTATTAAAATTTAAACCTAATTCATATCATCCCAATCACTCCAAATTATTACTAAACCTAACCGGAATTTTAAAAACCGTTACACCAAATCCGTAAAATATAAGCCTCATTTATTCTCACAACAACCACTCCAATTCACATTATTTCTAACGGAAGAAACAACTATTACACCCAACATTTCAATCCACGTGGTTTACGTTAACCGTGGGTCAATATTTTGTTACAACGAGAGGTTATTAAAATATATTGATGCATAAATGTCTTTTTTTTTTACATATTTATTCTTCTAGTTATTCACAGTAATTAAGGAAGAGTCAATGCATAGTTCTGCTCGGAAATGAACTTCTGAACTTGAAAGACTAAACTACCACACAAGTATTGGATCACAGCCATTCTATTTAAGAGAATAATAATTATAAATAATTATTGTCACATTTCTCAATTAAATTGAAGTTTAAGGGTTATCAAAAGATGCAGCCATGTCAAACATATAAACAGTCATATAAAATTTAGAATATAAATTCATCTATTCTTAATTAAAATATTATTTATTTTTAAATATTTCTTATTTATACTATTTATATATGAGGGTTAGAAGTCTGGTTAACGATATATCTCCAACCAAAAAGGAAAAAATTACATATTCAACTTCGCAGGGGTTTATTTGAGAGACAATATACAATGAGTCACAATACAGGTTTTCGAGATTGTAGCCTTTAAATCTTGATGGGGTTCATCAGTGGTTTTCTTTGAGTTGAGTGGGGTAATCTCAAATTATTCACCATCAGAAATGGGCTCTAAAATACTTGAATGAGAAAGGTTTCTTTTTTCATTTTTTTCTTCTTTAGGTTTTAGAAAAAATTAGCATTTGCCCAAAGGAGGGTTTGGGTTTGAGGGAGGCATTGTTTGAAGTTGGGTGGAGGAATTAGGAGTTTGACACTACAACAGTGAAGGGGTTGGAGCTTAACATATACAATTGCTTGCATCATAAATGCATTCAAACATGACAACGGGACAAGAAATTTCAAAACCTGTGGAAACAAATGATCTAGGGCAAGTGAAAATTGCCTCATCAACCAAAGTTGGGAAGTGGGTTTGGGTCAATTCCAAACAATATCGAGGCATTTTAAAACGAATACTAACCCATCTAAAATGGGAGCAAACAAGGAAAAAGTGGTCTCAAAGGGAAAATACTCGGGCCCTTCGCAATAAGAAATATTCAAACAAGTCCCCTTTGCAAGCATGTAGCAACAATAGGCCTAGTGGAAAAGTCATTGATGATTATGCCTTCTATAGTCCCACATCCACACCTCTCACTTGGTCATCTGATCTTTATGTGAAAGAATTGTTAAGTGCAAAAAAGAGGTTGGAGGTTTTAGAAGCTAAAGAGCAGGAAAGAGATCATACAATTCATGTAATAACAGTTGAAAACCAGGCTTTAGCAGAAAGCAATAAAGTTTTGAAGGAGCAAGTGGCATTGCTACAGGAAGCTCTCCTGATAAGGAAGACATAATGGCAACGCATGAAGGCGGATGTGCAAAACATGAAGAAATTTGTAGTGGAGAGTACAGAGGTGATGAATGTGAAACCATCCCAAGATAAAGGGAAAGTGGTTGCCCAAATAAACAACCATGAAGAGATAGCAAGAGAAGAAAGGAAAGGAGGTTCCACAAAAGTTTCCAAAACCTCGGCTCAAGTTATTAGCAATTCTTCTAATAGGGAAGGAGAAGCAAACATTCGGGTTGGCAACATGCAAGATAGAGAAAATGAGGAAAGGCAAGATAGAGCAACAAACATAATTATTAAAGGGGTGAAAGACTATGGGGAAAATGAATGTACTCTTGACCTTGCAAGAGACTTCTTGAAAGACAAACTATTGTGGCAAGGACAAATATGCCAAGCATGGAGAGTAGGTAAGTTTAATGGTGAGAGAGCCAGGCCCATAAAAGTCATCATGCCTAGCTTGCGTGATAAATATATCATTCTAAGCAAGAAGATACTCTTGAGGGGTTCTCGTTTGTTTCTAGAAGAAGATTTAATTGTAATACAACAAGAGGAAAGGAGGGAGAAAATTTCAAAGGTTAGGGCAGCAAGAGATGAGGGAAAGAGAGCATGGATTTATAAAGGTAAAGTTGTGATAGCGCGATTTGGACCTCCTTCCAAAACAGGGCAGCAAGACGATAACAAAGAAGAGGAAACAAACTCTTTAGTAGGAAATCAGGAAGCAAGGTCAATATGGGCAAGCAGGGACAAAGACCTAATTGTGAGTCTTGCATGTGAAAACAAATAGCAATCAAGTCATACCCAGGTTTCCTTAAGATTAGTTTGTTGGAGCTGCAAGGGTTACCCATGGAGACGAGGAATTGGGTTAGGGCCTATTGTGGAAGATAGAGACATAATTTGCATCATAGAAACACATGAGCATGAAAGTTGCAAGACACCTTCGTTTGAAGGGTAATGGAAGATGGTAGTGTGGAACAAGGTAGTAGGGAATGGTAAAGGACACAGGGGTATCATGGTATTAGTGAGAGAAAAAGAAGGTCGTTTCATTCAACTAGAAAAAGAAGACTCAAATAAACAATTTGTTTGGTTTAAAATATTAGAAAATGGAACTCGCATCAAAATTGCAACATGCTATATTGCGCTGCAAGTTTAAAAAATCTACAAAAGTAGATGGCTTGACCACAAAGACACTTTGCAACCCTAAAAGCATATATTGCAATATATTATTAGCTAGGTGAAGTCCTTATAATTGGTGACTTCAGTGCTAGGACTGCAAGTGAGCAAGCTAACATTCTTTGTTGTAAAGAAGATTGTTACCCTATTTGGCTTACAGAAGAGAGTCATCATCAGTGGGAAACAATTTAAGAGGACAAAGTCTATAAATCTCTTTGGTGAACAATTGCTTAGTCTATATGGCGCTTTCGATTTAGCCATTTGTAGTGGCTTGATTAGATGGAAAATGTATGGTAATTTCACTTGCAATACTTATAATGGAGCAAGTGTAGTGGATTATGTAATTTGCCCGCATAGTTTGTGTGAGAAAATGGAGGAAGTTTTGATTGGAGATAAGATTTGGGACTTAAAATCAAATCATAAGTCGATTTATTTAAGTTTCTCTTGAACCTGAAAGAAGCAGTTAGGGTCAAAAACTCGGTGTGTTCAACAAAATCTCCCAAATGGCATAATTATTTTGGCTCCAAAAAATTGTAATGCCTTCAAAATAATGCTAGAGAGGCTCTTTGAGAAGGAGAAAATCTCATTTCATGGCGTTCATAGTCATGAATTAACACATTTAATTCAAAGGGCACTTGTAGAGTGAAAAAGGAGAAAAAATTAAGAAGTCCGAAACAAATTACTTTCCAATTAATGCTTGGTTTGACGGGGAATCCAAAAAGGCAAGGAGAATGTGGAAAGTGTCAAATAAGGATAACATAAATTTCAAAGCTTACAAGCAAATTTTAAGAAAGAAAAAGGTTGATTTCATGGTTTTGAGGAGAGAAGAACTAATCTTCCTTGGGAAAAATAACCCCAAATTATTTTGGAAGGAGCTCCAACCGAGAAAGGTGCAAACTGAAAACAACATTACAACTTCTAAATGGTTCGATTATGCAAGACAACTTTATGAGCAGGATCCCAAGGTCCTCCCTTGGTCAAAACTGATTCAAAACTCTTCACGGTGCAAGAGGTAGAGATGGGTATCAGGAAGTTGGGTGTTGGAAAAGCAAAAGAATTAGTTGAACTCCAAGCAGAGTATCTAAAGTGGGGCTTAAAAACTCTTGCACCTCACATCACAAAATTTTTCAACAACATCATACAACAGGGGTTCCCCACATATTGGACAACTAGTTTGGAAATACCTCTTTTCAAGAGTGGTGACGTCAATAATCCCTCCAATTATAGACCATAATGATAAACCCCTTGTTTGCAAAGTTTTGTGGAAGCATGTTAGAAAATACAATCAGCAAGTGGGAAGAAGAAACAGATAAACGTGCTAAAGGGAAAGTAGGCTTTAGACCTAAACATTCCACAGTTGATCGTAGTATAACTTTAAGGCACATCATTGAAAAAGTCTGGGAGAAAAATGAAGAAGCTTTTTGTTGCTTTGTTGATTTCAGAAAAGCCTTTGACACAGTTCTTAGGGATAAGCTTTGGCACAAAATGGAGGAATTCGGGGTTCCCAGTCATTTGAGAGCAGTTGTGCATAGGTTGTATGAAGAATTGAAAGTCAAAATTAGAACTTCAACAAACATTTCTAAAAGTTTTAGAAGCGATATCGGGGTCAAGCAAGGTAGCCCATTGTGTCCTACCCTTTTTTATTTATATATCGACAAGTTTGAAGAGTGGCTAAATTCATAAGGGGGTGACAATATCCATTTGGGGAAGTTCGTTATAAGGCTTCTTTTGTACGCATATGACCTTATTTTGATTGTTAAACATGCTCTTGGTTTGCAAGAGCACTTACTTTCCCTTGAGCATTTTTGTAGAAGGGTGGGGATGCAAGTCAATATTAGCAAAACGAAAGTAATGGTTTTCTCTAACAAAAGAAAGCATAACCAGCATAAGTTCTACTTTAAAGGCAACATTCTAGAAGGAGTTGCAGATTACACATATCTCGAAATTAACTTCAATGGAAATCTAAGCTCGAATGGTTGTAGAAAGAAAAGAACTTTGGGGGGTTGGAAAGTTTTTTATGCTTTTCAAAACAGGTGTAGAGAGGCAGAGTATGGGACTGGAAAACCACTTTAACTCTTTTTGGGCTTTTAGTGATTACGGTGATTCTCTACAGTTGTGAACTATGGACCAGCAGTACATCCGAGATGCAGTGGAAACAAATTGAGAAAATTCAGAAGCACTTGATTACAAACAAATTCAAAATTAAAAGTGTAGTTCCTTATGCTATCTTGTTAAGTGAAACAGGGGTTGCTCCTATTGAAGCAATTGCTATGGTGCAAGTCATAAGGTATTTAAAAAAAAATTAAGCAAATGGAAGAGGGCAAATGACCTAAGGTTGTGTTCAAAGACATATTGTGCAAAAGAAAGAAGACTTGGATGCGGCAAAATAACAAATGGTTTAGTAAATGGGATATTTGCTTGAGCATGTGTCCCACAAATAGTAAAGAGATAAAATATTTTGTGATGGATAAGTTCTAGATAAGTTCCACAAATGAACTTGGGAGAAGGAGCTAGGGAGAAAGAAGAAGTACTATATTGAAGAGTTTAATCCCACTCATAATCATCAAGAAAAACCACACATAAGGGCCAATATTTCTTGGAGAGCCAAAATTCTTATTGCTCAATTAAGGACTAATTCTCATCAACTCCATTGTGAAACAGGGCATTGGAAAAGGCCAAAAGAAGTGTGGGAGGAAAGAGTATGTAGTTTTTACTCTTCCGGAAAAGTGGAAATATAATAGCATTTCATTTTAGAAAGTGAGGCCTTCAAAGATAGCAGGGAAAGTTATGCAGACATTCTGGCAGCTAGCTCTTGGGATAATCTATTCAACGAGGGGTTTATTAAGAAGTTGGGAGTGTTTATTACGAGACTTCACAGGAAAAGCGTTGAATACAAGAACCAGGTGGAGTAGCAATCTATCCCATAGCCTATTTTTAGCCTCATGGACGTTAAAGTAATTTCATTTCATTTCATATAGAGAATTTGAACTCCGATCTCCACACTTTATCTAGCTAATTACTAATAAGTTTTAAAATTTGAAAAAATATTACATAAATGAATGTTGAAATTAATTAATAATTTACAAATATCTCTAGAATGTTTATTTTTCTAGTTTATGTATGTTTTGAGATTGTTCGTATGATTAATTTGTGATTTGAGTAGTCGATTAAGGGCATCTAAGTTGTCAAAATTACTCACATACTTCACCTAACCTGGACACTTGTGATTTGAGTAGCAGACTAGGGGCATCTAAGCTGTCAAAATTACCGAGGGACCACATCTGAAGTAGGTCACACCAACCCTTAGCATGGCTGGTTTTTTTCACATGCAGTCTCGAACTAGTAACCTTTACACCATAAAGTATCTTAATAGAACACCCTATCCCCCTCCCCATAAACATTATTTTCTTATTTGAATTTCACACTTGATTTTATACTTTTTTTCATATTTAACTTCAATATTTTTGTATAATTTAAATTATATATCTATATATATATATATATATATATATATATATATAATTTCTTAAAAAAAATATTATAATTAGAAAAATATTAATAATTAAAATGTGTAAAATCAAAATATATTATAATTTGTTACTATTAAAAATAATTTATATATTCAAAAACACAATTTCTATAATAAAAAATTACAATTTTATCAATAATTTAATGATTATTATTAATTTTAAATCGTGATGAAGGATGGGAAGCTGGAAAAAGAAAACTACCCTTCTTATAAAGATTAGGTTCTAACTAGCTAGCCTGGATTAGTAGAGAACGTAGCAAACTAAGACTAGACCGCATGCAGAGAAAGAAAAGTAGAACACGTAGCTTGAAAGTGGTAAATTGAGGAAGTGTGTCAAGTGGTAAATTCAACAATGATTAGTAACAGTAACTCAATGATTGAAATAGTCATTTCTTGCTATACCCTCCGGGGGATAGGAACTTGCTCTATGCGATTAGTCATAGTGATTAGTCGAATGCAAGTCATAGCAATTAGTCTGATGCATGTGTTATTCAATAGTAAATACTCGGGACTCAGGCGGTGAGCCAATATCTTATTAAATCAAAATTCTTGTTTGAATCGCGCACTGTATAGCAGATAATTACAATGAAAATCCTTTGAGGTCAACTATACCTATAATGTCACGACAATCCTTATTTTCATATTTATTAGCTGTTTTACTATCCTAAAGGACACAGGGTCTTTGGAGGTGGAGATTCTCCAAGAAACATGTAGATATAGACAAAGATACACTCCATATCAAACCAACTGTGAAGGAATAGTTGTGAGGGATGGAATACCATCTCTCATTAGGACTCCTACATCCAAGTTTACACCTTTATTGGCAAGATCATATGCAATAGAATTGTTCATTCTTAACACATGAAAGCAGCTAACAATAGAGAAGGCTCTTTTTAGATTCTTGATTTGATCAATAATGCTTCACAACTCGCAATCCTTAGGCAAAGACCCATGAATAAGGTGATGGATAGCCAACTGCCAATCTCCCAACACCACCAAATTTTCGATATTTGCTTTTTTGGTGAGAAGGAGCCCTTGCAATAATCCATATACCTCTACCACATAATTTGCGCAATTTCCTAACCTCAAATTATACTCAATTTCAATTTTTCTGTCGAAATTGAAAATAAACCTTCCTACTCTTACCACACAAATTTTTTTTAAAAGAATTTAAACTTACACAACACCTTTTCTTATACTTTACTTAAAAGTGTGATATTTGTTTAAAAAATTAATCATATACCTAAAAATATTGCCCTTTATCATTTTTTAACTAAATAGATATTTACAATGAAAGGTTCACCACTTCAGAAAAATTATTTTATATATAAAATATGCACATCCATAATTATGAAAAGTATTATGACCATTATGTGAGTTAATCCTTCTCTTATGTCTCAACTATGTTATATATGAGTCTAGATTCATCTTAACTCTGGATCTATCAAGCATCAAGAAGGATCAAATCTCTTGCAGTGCAAACCTCTTTTTTGAGTGCAAAACTTGAGGAAATGTTTGCAGTTTGAGAGATTTGATCCCTCTTAGCACTTGATAGATCTAGGTTGGTATATATATATATATATATATATATATATATATATATATATATATATATATATGTTTGCAGTTTGAGAGATTTGATCCCTCTCAGCACTTGATAGATCTAGGTTGGTATATATATATATGTTTGCAGTTTGAGAGATTTGATCCCTCTCAGCACTTGATAGATCTAGGTTGGTATATATATATATATATATATATATATATCTGCAGAAGTCGAGGATATTAACTATCCATAGTTTATTTTAATTTTAAATGTTATCATTCAATCTCCTAAATAGAAGTCAATAACAATTGTATCTAAAGTAAGTTGTTATGAACATCTCAGAGACATATTCCAACGATTTTTCATGGGGAAGTTAAAGCCAATGGTTGACATAGTCTAAACTAAGCAACTCCAATTTTTTCATGCTCACATTTCTCTTGACACTCAATAGTAAAATTTCAAACATTAAAAATAAAAATGAATAACATACAAAACAATATGTAAAATTATAATCTTTGAAGGCTATGTAACAAGAGCAATGTTGTTTTTCCCAAGTTATACCTGGAAGACATGCATCTGCTGAGCTATAAAGCCTTCGTGTAGTTTGTCTTTATTGAGTGGTTTTCTTTGCAAAATTGAATATGAAAATTATTGAGGGTTATGATATTTGTTGTGGAAATTAGGATTTATATTGATCTAACTAAACCAACCTAGATCCATCTTAACTCCGAATCTACCAAGTGTCGAGAGGGATCAAATCTCTTCTTTTTAATTTTTTTGTTGTTGTTGTTGTAAGTATGACCCATGGGGGATTTGAACCAGTGACCTATTGCAAGGAGTGCCTTACTAGTGCACCCATTCACTGATAATCCAAAGCCCCATGAGCTTAATTAATTTAATTTAATTTGACCCAATGAAAATGTTTTAATTAATAATTATAATTATTAAATTTATTTTTAATTTTTTAGCTGTGTTTTATTTTTATTTTTATTGTTATGTAATTTGACCAAGTCAAAATGTTTACATAACATAATATAACATCACATCACATAACATAACATAACCTTATAACATCTCTTCCATATATCCGTAAATTTACTATTTTATCTCAATTTTATTTTAATTATTAATTAATTATTTTATTTTATTTTTAAATTTTATTTTTTCTTTTATGTAATTTGACATTTAGAGAAGAACATCACATGTAAAACCATGGCTTGTGAAAACTTGGAGCCCAAAAACCTCCATCCATAAATTTACGATTTTCTCTCAATTTTATTAAAATTATTAATTATTAATTATTCTTATTATTATTATTTTATGTGATTTAGCCATTAGAATAGAATTCCATGGGCAAAATCATGGGTTGCAAAAACCTGAAGCCTAAAAACCTTTGGTAAATTTACTATTTTATCTCAAATTTATTTTAATTATTTATTATTTATTCCATTTATTTCTAATTTTTAATTTTTAATTTTATTTTGTCAAGTCCCACTAGCACAATTGGTTGGGGATTGGCCTCGTCAGCAAGGTGACCCAGGATCAAACCTCATGGGAATGGTTGTGCCCTGTCCTAGGGGGAGAAGACATGCTAAAAAAATCCAGTCAGCTAAGGGTTGGTGTGGCCCAGGTTGAGTCCAATCCCCAGGTGACTTTGACGACTGAGATGCCCCTAGGTCGCAGCTCCTCAATCCACAAGTCAATCTTGGAGGATCACATACAACTTGAATATATATATATATATATATATATATATATATATATATATATATATATATATATATATATATATATATATATATATATATATATATATATAAGATTTACTTGCTTTCATGGGTTCCTCCTCAGGAATCTCCACTGTGTAAAATTTTCCGTAGTCCACTTTAAGTCTTATTTATAGAAGGACCTTATGAAAGTCATATCTTTAAGGACAATCATATTAGATCTAACTCTTCCTGAAGAATGGTCAAGTTCATACCAGCCTCTCTCTCAAAAGTATCCCCAATTAACTAACACATCTCACCAATTGAGAGTAGTATCCATAGGAGATGGTCAGACTAGTCTCAGATTCCAGACTCCAAACCCATTAAATCGAATTTTGTCAACAAGACTTGACAGAGCACCTATTCCTCTGAGATTGTCAGTTTCTACTTTACGTGCTACTAGTTTTGGTAGTCATGTACAAATGCATAAATCCGTCTCTTCTCAGTCATGTGTATATTGTCAAAATAACACAAAAAATCCCAAAAAGAAATATCATACTATTGATACTCCATCCAGTTCTCACTCACACCATGGTCAACATTCTAATTATCCTGATTGTGTCATGATTCCCACATTTGACATAAAAATGTATAATCTTCCCAAAGAAAAACCTACAAACAGAATCACACTTCCTAAGAGAAGTTTGGAGCCGACAAATACTGCTCCAGAATTCAAAAATGGTTATGTTCAAAGCAATCTTCAGTTTTTGCATTATCGATCATCTTTAGAAGCCGAACCTTCCGAGCTAGTAAAATTTCTCAATTACAATAATTATCAGTCTGCTTGTTTGGCTCAAAACTTAAATGATTTAGCAAAAGACGTTCTTGAAGTTAAAAATCATCTCAGAATGATACACCAGACAAATGGTACTATGTATGCTCAACAAAGTGGCCAAGAGGAGTAATTAAAAGAAATCATAACTCAATTAGGAGTTATCAGTAAGGCAGTGTCTAGCTTTCAAGACAATTTGCCTAGACCTAGATCTCCTCCCAATTATGAAGAAGTCGAAGCTAAGGGTCTGAAGTTTTCTTATTTCAAAAATTCCAAGTCATCTTCTACCCTATCTCTAAAAGTTATTTCTGATGAATTTATAGACACTTCAAGAGTAACAAATGGAGACAGATTAGCTAGAGAAAAGATAGAATTGATTAAGACCAAGTTAGAAATATTCAAGACTTATGAATTCAAGATGGCAGGGTGTAACACCCTCCGAGGTAAATGTGCATATAAACAACATAATAGGAACATAAATACAATAAACATATCAGCCATCAAAATCCATATATCTATATATATATATATATATATATATATATATATATATATATATATATATATATATCAGTACATTTTCACATGAAAATCAAGGGAATGTTTTTTTCAATGATAAATGCAATGAACCAACTGGTGATGGGACTACCACGTTCCAGCCGACCATAGATTTGCTGAGCCAAGTCTCTCTTCAGCCAATCACCCCCATGACATATTCCAAGCATGAATGTGGGACTCATAGAACACATCAAAAAACACCAATCAATGTGGATGCCACCGGAGTTCTCTGCCTACACTATGAGGAATTTGAGCGCCTCCTAGTCTCTCAGGATTTATTGTGCATCCGTATTCTGATCCAGGGATCACTAGGCCCTACACCGAGACATACTCTCCAGGATTTACCATGCATTCCATCTCGGAATCACTAGGACCAACAGAGAGAAAATCCACCTCTTGGCTTTATCGTATATCCCGCCATTCACCGGCAAGGATTCCTAGGCCCACCGAGGCACACAATCTGGCTTTACCGCAACCCATAGTCCTGTTCAAGGGTCACTAGGCCAGTGGCTTCGTGCCTCCTTAATCTGGTTCAGGGACCACTACCACCATGTGTTTTTCAATTCGGAGATCCACCCCACTCAGCTTCGAATCCAATCCAACCATGCCCCACAAAACGCATGAGAGAACCCATCTTATCAAAGCTATCAGAAAATGGAAAAGCTAGGCTGAAAATACTGTCACAGCTGGAAAAACCCATGCCATGGTAGAAAATAAACACATGCAATACCATGCATGCCAAATCTAGCAAGGAAAATACACATGCAATCCCCTGCATGCCAAATCTAGCAAGGAAAATACACATGCAAGTTGATACCTGCAATGAAGCCTGTTGTAGCTACTTGATCCTGCCTTTCCCTGCTTGATCTTTGCTTCCTCTTGCCTTCTTTTCCTTTCTTGCTCCAATGCCAAAGTGCTCCAAGAAAACTCTAAGTAACCAAGAGTATGAGAGAGAGAGAGAGAGAATAATGGGAGAGCTCCAAAACTAAACTGACCAAGTCCTTCCCACTGATCCTCAAAAGCGTTTTTATTAATGAGGCCTCTATTTTCTTCATTTTCCATTAGTTTCCTTCATTTTCCTCCTCACATGCAACATATGACCTTTCACCTCCTTTTCTCTTAATTTCCATTATTTTCCTTCATTTTCCTCCTCACATGCAACCTGTGACCTTTTACCTTCCTTTTCTCCTAATTTCCATTATTTTCATAAATAAATGTGCCAAAATACCTCTTTGCCTCTTTAATGCCTTAGCCATTGCCTTTGCCAATTTCTTTAGCTATAAACAACCAAATGAACACCCCCCAGGATGTCTTGCCCACCATTTAGCTTGGAATACGTGTCCCATCATCCATGGTATTTATATATTTTCACATGGAATTTTCACTAGGGATGTTACAGAACCCTCCCCCTTGGGGGAACACCATCCTCAGTTTTCTATGACACCTATAACCAACATGATTGTTGAAAACAAAACATACTGCCCATGGAGCTTTATAACACAACTCGTTGCAGTATTTACAATGAAAGATCTGCTCAAAATCAAAACATCATGACAACATGACAACATACCGCATAATGGAGCTTTATAACATAGCTCATTATGATATTTACAATAACCACATATACATATACACATATGTACATTTTCTCAACCATCAAATAAAATAATATGAATCCGCAACAATGGAATCTAGAGGCTCACACCTTGACCCTCAAAGTAATACTAGGATCCACCTCCTTCCCAGGAAGTCCACTGCAAATCCAAATCTGCATCCAATGTCCAGTGCTACAATCCCGCGCCACTTGTTCTCTCAGTGAACAGTTACCGGCTCATTATTCCAGGATGCACTCCCAATGTGCATCTGATTCCATTTGGTAATGCTAATGACCAAAACAAATCCATCCATGACCTTCCCTTCTCTGCTACACAGTCCCTCGGGAATCCGGTCACCTCTTCCATGCTGTCACTCACCTTCCAAGTTCCACTAGCACCCCCATCCCAAGCAGTCCATCCCTTGGCAAGGCTTCCTCGCATTGGAAGATACAAAAATCAAGGCATATACCTGCCTCAACACATCATATCGATCATAGCATGCTCATGGAAATCAATGGACACTATTGGGTACCAATGTCTCACAATGGTCCTGCTCCTGAATACTTTATTAGCATGTTGCTGCATGTTCCAATTTCTTTTGTTGTTGCTGCCAATTCTTGCAGTCGATTTCAATCACCCAACTGGGCATTTCATGCATTCCTGTACCAAACACATAACTTCCATTAGATTTAAAATAAATTGAAATAAATTCACATCGTACCTCATTAGTAGTTCGTCAATAAGGTACATTTGCAATCATGTTCGCTTCCCGTCACAACAAGTCAAACTAGCATACTTGACCAAATCAACATATATAAAGATATCACATCACGTTAGCTCAAACACAACCATCATAGATCAAAATCGTAAATCACATGTAACCATCATAAACCAAAATTATAGATCCCATATAATCATCATATACCATAGTCATAAATCACATGCATAATAAAACTGAAATAAAATGATGATACTTATCCTGTCCTCAATCCTTAGCTTCTACATTTGTCTTTGTTCCATACACACTCCTAATCGGTTGCTACACTCAACAAACACCCAGTGCCTTCTCCTCAACCATGTGCATAGACACACAGTGTGCATCAAACACATACAACCACACGACATACCACACCATGCAATTCATGCATCTACACCTAACATACAACACATACACCTACACCCAATGTATACAATACAATGCATCCATCTATACCCAATGTGAAATACCACCCAATTCATGTACCTACATAGAGTACCACACAACGAGTACACATGCCGCAATACCATGACTACATGATGCACATACATAATACCACATGCCCTCAACACAACATGTATGACATGCACACAATACCACACGTGCACTAATACCATATGTACAACATGTACACAGTACCACTTGTACACTGCACCACCTGCACAATGTGTGCACAAAATCACATGTACACGACGCCACCTACACAACGTGTACACAACGCCAAATGTACACTACACCACTGTACAATGTGTACACAATACCACATGTACACAGTACCACATGCACGATGTGTACGTGACAAGTACATAACACCGCATGCTCATAGCACCCTATGTACAACATGTACACGGCACCACATGCTCACAGCACCACTTGTACAATCATGCACACAACACCATATGTACATAGCACCATATATACAACATGCATGCAACACCACATGTACATAGCACTGCATATCCAACATGTACATAGCATCATCTGTACACAACACTGCATATCCAACATGCACAGAGCACCATATGCACACACGCCGCATATACATCATGAAGACAGTACAATATGTATACAACACCCCATATGCAATATTCACACAACCCTATTTGTACCATCCTGTACATAACATTGCATAAATAACATGTACACATGCTATGTATACACAACACCACGAGTGCACACATCATATATGCAACATGTATAACATATACAACGTATGCTCAACAATAGTACCACACATCCAAAACCACACTATCCTTACCAAGAAAACTTGCTTCCGGTATCTCATCCATGCTTATCCTAGCATGCCACAGACCACACTGCTTTCACTTTGCTGATGTATCCTTAAACATTACCCATAATAACATAAACATATGCATAATACATATATACAATACCAAATCATATCCACATGATACTGACCTCGTATATTTGTCATGACTACTCTTCCCAATTGATTCCCCGTAAGACCAGGAACCTCTTCATGTCGTTCTCCTGCATAAGCAACCATTCCTCCACAAGAATGATCCTTGACAACCCTGTCAGACAGTAACATAGATACACGGATACATACATACATATATAAACATTAGCATAAAACAATCATGATCCTATCAGACAACGACATACATACATACACGCATACATATATAAACTTCAACATAAGCATGATCATAAAATAATTACCAGATAACATAAGGTCTAGGTTAAGAGAACTTCCTTATTTATGCACAAGCATTAAGAGCAACAGTTCCCAACATAGCCAAATCATATGACAACTCTGATCCATTTACTTTACCTTTTCTGGTTACATTTCTCATGACTATACTGCTACCATCCATTTACCACAATGGACCTAGCCAGTTCAACCGATTGTCATAGCCTTACCTTCTGCTGCGCTTACTCATGCACAAAGCTTCATCTGGGTCTTATATCATCGGTTGGGTACCACACATCTCTCCCGATTTCCATCAACTTTCCTCTTTCCCAACCAATTCCCAAGACTCAAAACATAAAAGGAAAGACAAGAAACAAACAAGAAGAATACCATAAAAACCAATAACAACATGACTCCGTAAACAAAGTGGTATGGCCATACACTAGACATAAACAAAGACACAAATCAAGCTCAACAATTCATAAAAGACCAAAAGCACAAGACTAACAATAAACACCATGACTCAATCCCCATGGTTCCTAGGGAAAGCTCAACCTGAGCCTTCTTCAAGATTTCATGGAAACCTCTCTTGCCATGCAACTCCCTGCATCATGCTCACACATGTCAACCACATGTTCCAAATATCAAGACAATCATATTTATCAATTTGAAATCAACTTTTACAAACAATCATGTCATAATCCATAGTCATTAGACATAATGCTACAACTATCAACTACATTCAAGTACATATCAACTGTCTCAACACATACATGTTAGTACAATCATCTTAAAACAAAATCATTTGAACACATAATCATATTAAGCAATTCATCAATCATTCAACCACTTGCAAACATACCATGTTAAATAAATCAATTAGATGACATAATAGGCACCAAACACTCAAATATCAAATAGATGACATAATCAACTATGAAACACCAAGTATGATACATAAGAAAACTCATACCTTAGTGTACCTCAGGGGAGGCTATCTTGTCTACATAATCAATCTAGTTAGCGAGATATAACTTTACAACATGTCAACATAAATCATGATATCCATAATAGTAACTAACTAACATGTTCACATTACAAGCTCATAAGCATCTGTCGTTCATGCATAATAATCACATATGTATGATCAGTCTAAATTAGTACGATACCACATCACAAATATGTCATCTCATACCTGAGTATCACAACCATAACCATCTGCATAGGTCAAACCAGGTTAACACAATACATATAACATCAAGATCTTCAATGCAATGAACATAACCATCACACATATGTCCAATCCAAATTATAACATCAATGTCTCAATGAAATGACCCTAATCCTCAAGTTAATAGCATATAACAACAATAAGCTATATATCATACTCATCCACAACATACAACATAATCATTAGGTTATCTAATATAAAACAACAATAGCAATGCATACAACTACAGGTTACTATCATTCCTGACTATCTGACACATGTGCATATAACCACACTAATCATCTAACATCTATCATGAATGCAACCATAACATCAAATACATGTTCATAAACCTAATGTATATAAACCTAATGCATATAAAAATCCTTAACTTACATACCTGCATGTTGAACATACAATACATGTATGACGATCTGCTCTTACCCCAAAGTCCAATGGTGCAACCTCGTTATGATGATCTGCATCTCTTGCTCTATCTTAGCCAACACATTAGCATCATAACAACCAATAGCATCATGATGACCTAAATTGCATACAATGACTTCACAAGGCATGCTTGACCTACTATACATGCATAATCATAACACCATACGCACATAACAACTGCATATACACACATAAAAAATGAGTATCAACCATATACACATCATTCCATCTAGAGTCCAGTCATCAATGCATGACCATATCAACTACACAAACCGTGATCTCAAGCATGACAACGACCATTACTCCATTGTTCACATTGCCACATGCAACCAACAGTATGCATAAGAAATGCCAAATCAACTACCAATACACATAACCGCATGTAGTCAATCATAAGTGATCAATTCTTGTAATCAACCTACAAGACTGATGCATGTAATTAAAATATTCAAAAATGTAACCTAACATACAAGGATGTAAGTAGGTGTCATGAAATCAACATGTAAGCGACATATAATTCATACACAGTCAGTCACATGTTCCAAAAATCAAGACATCGTGTCTATTAATTTGAAATCAATATTCACCAATACTAACAACCTATAAGCATAAGCCTTTACTATCCATGGTCCATACTAAGGTAGGAGGAAGCTACTATAATGGCCCGATCTCCAATGTCCAATTATGGAAATGGGATCTCCAAATCTCTACCAAATTTAACCACACTTGAAAAGGAATTTATTTTTATTTCTCATACATTTGTATGAGACTAAGTCAAAAACATTGCATTTATTCCACTTGTAACATAATAACTAAAAACATGCCACTTTTCCATTTCCTTGCATGCAACTTTTCAAATTCCTTGCATGCAACCTTTCAAATTCCCTACATGCAACTCTTCAAATTATTTGCATGCAATAGGCATAGATCAGCTACATCCATATTATCATAGTACAATACTATCCCATCCAAGAAAAAATAACATTTTCTTCAAACAATTGCCATACTTTTACATTTTCCACAAACAACTACTATACTATTACATTTGCATGTAAGCATTTCTTCAAACACTTTACATGCAAACTAATATAGCAAACTATTTGCATACAAGTAAGAATATATCAACAACAACAATACTACTACACATCAATACTATCCTCAACCACAAACAACATACTCATTGGTGTAGAAATTCCCACTGTAGATCACCTGGTAATGCAATGTACTAAAGCAAAACAATTGATCTACTTCTACAAACAATTTAGTGGAAGCTTAATCGAACATGAGCAACATCAAGCATGAACAGATATAACTGAGAATGAGAAGTAATCAACCATAACACAGAAGATATATCACTGGGGAAAGCACCAGCCTAAAATCCCAACTCTGTATTATCATACAAGTGGAAATCTTGTTCAAGTTACAAAAAGAATTAGCTCTCAAGCTATCCTGCTCTCTCTGCAATCAAACAATACTGCTCACAGACTCAATAGACATAGAATATATCTTCCTCAAGCCCTCCAAGTCTCCTATTTCCTTGTGCAGTTTTGATTGGGGTCCAATGATATCACATGTGTGAATTGGCCTCATCACACTCACTGTAACCTCAGGTCCAACTTCGCAATCCATAAGGAATAATATTCCTTCTGCATGTAAGGAATATTCACCAAGGAATATCCTAGCAACTGCTAGTACACTGTCCCTCCATCTGATCTCAACTGGGACTCTTACTGAACTGACATGCATTAGTTATCCATGAGTGAATACTCAGTTATCTGAGTTACAGTAGTTACATGCATGCAAGCATTAACTAACTGAACTCTCATTAATTTAACAAACTGTTGAATTAATTTAACTGGACTTGACTAAGTTAAACTAAGTCAACTGATTACAACTCAATATTACAACTCATCCTTATCTCTTTAACTGAAGGTTAAATTCCTCAATTAATGGAGAAATTGTTGCATGTCCTCACATAGACTTCAAGTTTGATTTTCCTTAACTAATTAACTCAAGATGAATTAATTAATCAATTTACAAACTATTGTTAATATCAAATTCGAATTTTACTTCCTATGTTTAGTCCAGGGATTGACTAAAATAAGAAGGGATCCCGAAATGCTATTTTTAGAAAAGCTATTTTTAGCACTTTCACTTTTCACCCATTGTTGCTAAGATCACCAATGTCTAAACTACTATTTATAGCATGACTATTTATAGCATCTTCTATTTTTAGCATTTCTTGTTGCACATTTCAACACTCCCTCTCAACAAGAAAGGGATTATTAGCAACCCCGATCTTGTCTCTGTGGAACTCAAACTTGCATTTTGACAATGCGTTTGTCAAAATATCTGCATCCTGCTCCTCGGTTGAAACATACTGCAACATCATGATCCTCTTGACCACACAATCCCGTAGATGATGGTAACAGATATCTATATGCTTGGACCTGTCATGAAACACTGGATTCTTAGAGAGTTTTATGCAACTCTGATTATCACAGTATATCACTGTAGGATCCATCATCTGACCAAACAATCCCACTAGAATCTTCCGCATCCAAATGGCCTCGCATGCTGCCTGACTCGCAACCATGTATTCAACCTCTATTGAGCTAAGTGCAACTGATCTCTGTTTCCTGCTATACCAAGAAACTGCAGCTGAACCAAGGTTGAAGATTCCTCCAGAAGTGCTCTTCCGGTCTGATGGACTACCAGCCCAATCCGCATCCGTGAAGCCTTGTAGCTTCACTCCCTCTATCTGTCTGTACCATAATCTGTATTGTGTAGTGCCTCTGAGATATCTCAGCACATGCTTCGCTGCCTTCCAAAACAGCTTGGTAGGCTGAACCATAGCTTGACTCAGCTAGTTCACCGCAAAGCATAAGTCGGGTCGTGTGTTCACCAGATACATGAGTGAACCCACCAGCTATCAATAAACAGTAGTAGCTACTACCTCACCTGAAGTAGCATCCTCCTTCCTCCAGTTCCCAGCTAGAGGAGTCTGCATGGGCTTGCACTTCTCCATGTGAAAGCGCCTGAGTATCTCATTGGCATACTTGCCTTGAGACACAAATACTTCCCCATCTTTCTGCCACACTTCCATGCCTAGAAAGTAGTGCATGAGGCCCATGTCCTTCATCTCAAACTCTCTTACAAGGTCCTCCTTGCAAGACTATATCAACTGCTCATCACTTGTCAAAATTAGATCATCGACATAAAGTACAATAATCAATGTCTTACCTTCTACCATGATGTGGTAAAGGTTTGCATCTGCTTCACTCTTGGTGAAGCCTAACCCGATGAAATAGCTATCGATCCTGGTATACCAAGCACAGGGTGCTTGCTTCAGCCCATACAGTGCTCGCTTGAGTTGGCAGACATGCGACTCGCGATTGAAGGTCTCAAATCCTTCGGGCTGCTCAATGTATGCCTCTTCCTCAATCTTCCCATTGGGGAACGTCGTCTTCACATCCATCTGAGTTGATAGAGCTAGCATCGATATGATAGATGAGTACCTTGCTACGGGAGCAAAGGTCTCATCGTAGTCGATCCCCTCAACCTATGAGAAACCTCGAGAAACAAACCTAGCCTTGTGTTTCTCAACACTGCCATTAGCTGTCTGCTTTACCTTGTAAAGCTATGGGGAACTAACCACTGACTTGTCCCCAGGTCTAGGGACAACATCCCACACACTGTTCAGTATGATAGAATCGTACTCTTCTACGATTGCATCAACCCAGACTGGTTGCTGCACTGCCTCCTAAAAAGAAGAAGGTTCGGTCGCTACACACTCCCCAACCAGGGCCATGTAGCTAGCGTATCTCTCGGGAGATCTCCTCTGTCAGTGATGAGAGGATGACTTCCCCACATTATCTCTTGCATCCTGCATCAATATGTCATCTTCCCGCAAGCGTTTCCGCCCATCTCTAGAAGACTCTCCAGCAATGGTGGTCTCCACTACTAGATCCTTTGCATGTGGCTGATCCACATCATCAGGAGGCTCCTCCTCCTTTGGAACTAAAAGTTCCTCATCACCATGCAACTTGAGCTCCCTCTCAAGTGACACTTGCATGGATCTCTGCTCGTTGAACTTCAGATCCCTGCGCACTACGGTCCTCTAACTGGCAGGCAGAAACACACGATAGTTGTGGGGTGTATCTGTGTACCCCACAAGTATCCCCAACTCAGCTGTTGGGTCTAGCTTCTTCAGAGCATCTTTGGTCACATGACAGAAAAATCATGATCCAAAGATACGGAAGTGACTCACATTTGGTCGCTTCCCCGAAAAAGCCTCCTTAGGTGTCTTCATCCCCAAAACACGATGAGGAATTATGTTCTAAAGGTACACTGTTGTATTGCATGCCTTAGCCCACAGATGAAGTGGTAGGCTTTGGTCATGCAACATCACTCGAGCTGTTACCACAATAGATCTATTCTTCCTTTTGACCATCCCATTTTGTTGTGGGTTATGGGGTGCCATCAGTTCCCTTTTAATTCCTTCTGCAGTGCAGAAATCTTTAAACTGGTGGGAAACATACTCTCCACCATTGTCGCTACGCAAGGCTTTTACTTTCTTCCCAGATTATTTCTTTGCCGAGGCTTTAAACTCACAAAACCTTAAGAAGGTCTGATCCTTCTTTTGCATAAAGTAAATCCAACATCTACGAGAAAAATCATCAATGAAAATAACATATTACCTTTGCTTAGCAGTGGAGGCTGTAGAGAATGGTCCACATACATCTGAGTGAACTCACTCTAGGATTGCTCCAACTCTACTATCCCGATCATGAAAGGAAGCTTTTGCATACTTACCTAGGATGCATCCTTTACATGTGTCTGTTTGCTCCAGTTTTCCCTTGGGTAAGCCGGTAGAAATTCGCTGCAAGATCTTCAAGGCCCTGTGATGCAAGTGGCCCAGTCTCCTATGCCATAGCTCGTCAACATCTTGGCTTTGCACCACCTCTGCTTTGGAACTTAGTGCAGTACAGTCATCTACCTCCAGCTTGTAGAGATTCTTTACTCGAATCCCAATTCACTTGGTCTGTCCGGTGCCGATATGCCTCAGGAAAACTTTTCCTTTACTAAATACTACATCATAGCCTTTATCTTCTAGCATAGCAACAGACACAAGATTATTTTTCAAACCTGGTACATACTTAACAGTAGATAGGGTGAGAGGAGCACCATGCTCCCTCTGAAACACAATTGTACCTTCACCGGAGACACAATACTTTCCATCATTGCCCATCTCGATCTGCATCTAGAGATCCTTCTCCTCCAATGTATTGAAAAGATTCTTGTCACCCGACATGTGGAAAGAAGCTCCATTGTCCAGGTACCAAACACATCCCACCATGGATGAAACCATGCATGCGATAAGCGAGAAATCCAGCTCAAATTGTGAAGCTAGTGCATCACCATCAGATCCCTTTGAGGAACCCTTCTTGGATTTCTTCTGTGGACAATTCATAGCATAATGGCCCACTTCATGACAATGAAAGCATCGCACCTTTGACTTGTCAACCTTCTTCCCACCATGAGAAGATTTGGATTGGGACGCCTTCCCTTTCCCTTTCTTAGCTTTACTCGCTAAAGCTAGATTTTCTTCATCATCTTGTTTTGATGAAGATCCATCCCTGGTGCTTCGCCTTATCTCCTCCTGCATTAGGTTCGACCAAAGTCGTTCCCAATCTAGCAGTTTCTCTCTTCCATTAACCGAGTCCTGGTAGCTATGCCAGCTCTTAGGAAGACCGAGGAGTGCTAGACTCACCATGTCGTCATCAGCAGTCACGACCCCTACACTTGCAAGCTCATCCCTGTAGGTGGTGAGCTTGTTCAAGAACGTAGAGATTGTGTCACCCTTTTTGCACTTGATCTTGCGAAGTTTTTCCTTCAGCGCCAACTTCCTATGATCACTGCTATTCTGATAAAGGTCTTTCAATGTTTTCCACATCGAAAACGAAGTCTCCTTCCCATGGAGGCTCAAGACAATGTGATCTCGAACTCCCTCCAGGAGGATTCTCCTTGCTCTAGCCACACACTTTTTCCATTCCGCCAGTTGAGTAGCATTAGTCGGCTTCTGGACTTCTTGATCAATGAAGTCCTTTAGGTTGTTATCTTCCAATACTGCCTCCATGCGATCCTTCCAGGCTATATAATTCGAACTGCCATCAAGGGCATATTCGAGTCTTAAACCACTGAACGCCATCGGTGAAATAGATGTGATAAGAACTCAATTCAATATTCAGAAACCAAACTTCGAACTTCTCCTGCTTGTATACTGTTCTTCCTTGATCACCTTTGCTCCGATACCATGTAGAAATTCCCATTGTAGATCACCTGGTAATGCAATGTACTAAAGCAAAACACTTGATCTACTTCTACAAACAATTTAGCGGAAGCTTAATCGAACATGAGCAACATCAAGCATGAACAGATATAACTGAGAATGAGAAGTAATCAACCATAACACAGAAGATATATCACTGGGGAAAGCACCAGCCTAAAACCCCAACTTTGTATTATCATACAAGTGGAAATCTTGTTCAAGTTACAAAAAGAATTATCTCTCAAGCTATCTTTCTCTCTCTGCAATCAAACAATACTACTCACAGACTCAATAGACATAGAATATATCTTCCTCAAGCCCTCCAAGCCTCCTATTTCCTTGCGCAGTTTTGATTGGGGTCCAATGATATCACATGTGTGAATTGGCCTCATCACACTCACTGTAACCTCAGGTCCAACTGCGCAATCCATAAGGAATAATATTCCTTCTGCATGCAAGGAATATTCACCAAGGAATATCCTAGCAACTAATAGTACATTGTCCCTCCATCTGATCTCAACTGGGTCTCTGACTGAACTGACATGCATGAGTTATCCATGAGTGAATACTCAGTTATCTGAATTACAGTAGTTACATGGGTGCAAGCATTAACTAACTGAACTCATTAATTTAACAAACTGTTAAATTAATCTAACTAGACTTGACTAAGTTAAACTAAGTCAATTGATTACAACTCATCCTTATCTCTTTAACTGAAGGTTAAATTTCTCAATTAATGGAGAAACTGTTGCATGTCCTCACATAGACTTCAAGTTTGATTTTCCTTAACTAATTAACTCAAGATGAATTAATTAATCAATTTACAAACTGCTGTTAATATCAAATTCGAATTTTACTTCCTATGTTTAGTCCAGGGACCGACTAAAATAAGAAGGGATACCGAAATGCTATTTTTAGAAAAGATATTTTTAGCACTTTCACTTTTCACCCATTGTTGCTAAGATCACTAATGGCTGAACTGCTATTTATAGCAGTGCTATTTTTAGCATTTCTTGTTGCACATTTCAACAATTGGGGCATTTTATCAAACAGTTTGTACGCAATTAATCATTGAACCATTTAAGCATTTCATCAAACACTTTGCATGCAAACTAATATAGCGAATGATTCAATGCATATATCCTAAATTGTAGTAGTACAAGTTATGGAAATTGCACCATATGATCAACGGTAGTTCCCTCACTATTGTTCAAATTTCAACTTTTGATATTTCATAGATGAAAAGTTATAACAAAATACTAACACAATCATATTTGGTGCACAATTCTAGGAGTATCCTGAAAGCTTGACTTCCACTGGTCATATCTCCTAAAATATAGCGAATAAATGTCTGAAATTTTTAGCACAATATAAGCGGGATTTCCTCTTATTGTGGAAAAAAGTTCAGCTCCTGAGAGTTCCCAGAATAAAAGTTATAACAAAAATGTCAGCGTTACCTGTTTGAGACCTGATTTTAAGAGCATTCAAAAGGCTCGACTCCCTCTGCTCATATATCCTAAAATATTGCAATCCAATATTTGAAATTTCTACCACATAATCATTGGTATTTCCCCTCAATGTGGACGATTTTTCAGCTTCTGAAAGCCTACAGAAGAAATGTTATTGCAGAAATGCCAACTTGACCTATTTAAAGGTGCATTCAAGAAGGTCATCTTCCTTGTATCATAATTCCTAAAGTATTGTGAACCAATATTTGAAATTTTTAGCACATTATCAGTGGGATTTACCTTCAATATGGACAAATTTTTAACTTCTAATATGCCACAGAAGAAATGTTATAACGGATATGACAGAAAGGTCTAAAATTTAAGCTTTGTTCTTCATTTTAGTTATGATAGAGCCCATCCAGTCCAAGTGTTTGAACCATGCTCTAATACCACTAGTAACACCCTTCGAGGTAAATGTGCATATAAACAACATAATAGGAATAGAAATACAATAAACATATCAACCAACAAAATATACATATACATATATATCAGTACATTTTCACATGAAAATCAAGGGAATGAATTTTTCATTAATAAATGCAATGAACCAACCGGTGATGGGACTACCACGTTCCACCCGACCATAGATTGGCTGAGCCAAGTCTCTCTTCAACTAATCACCTCAATGCCATATTCCAAGCATGAATGTGGGACTTATAGAACACATCAAAAAACACCAATCAATGTGGATGCCACTGGAGTTCTCCGCCTACACCGTGAGGAATTTGAGTGCCTCCTAGTCTCTCAGGATTTACCGTGCATCCGTAGTCTGATCCAGGGATCACTAGGCCCTACATCAAGACATACTCTCCAGGCTTTACCATGCATTCCATCTCAGAATCACTAGGCCCAACGGAGAGAAAATCCACCTCTTGGCTTTACTGTATATCTCGCCATTCATCGACAAGGATTCCTAAGCCCACCGAGGCACACAATCTAGCTTTACCGCAACCCACAGTCCGGTTTAGGGGTCACTAGGCCAGTGGCTTCGTGCATCCTCAGTCTGGTTCAGGGACCACTACCACCATGTGTTTGTCAATTCGGAGATCCACCCCACTCAACTTCGAATCCAATCCGGCCATCCCCCACAAAATGCATGAGAGAACCCATCTCATCAAAGCTATCAGGAAATGGCAAGGCTAGGTTGAAAATACTATCACACCTGACAAAACCCATGCCATGGTAGAAAAGAAACACATGCAATCCCATGCATGCCAAATCTAGCAAGGAAAATACACATGCAATCCCATGCATGCCAAATCTAGCAAGGAAAATACACATGCAAGTTGATACCTGCAATGAAGCCTGTTGTAGCTGCTTGATCCTACCTTTCCCTGCTTGATCTTTGCTTCCTCTTGCCTTCTTTGCCTTTCTTGCTCTAATGCCAAAGTGCTACAAGAAAACTCTAAGTAACCAAGAGTATGAGAGAAAGAGAGAGAGAGAGAGAGAATAATGAGAGAGCTCCAAAACTAAACTGACCAATTCCTTCCCACTGATCCTTAGAAGCCTTTTTATTAATGAGGCCTCTATTTTCTTCATTTTCCATTAGTTTCCTTAATTTTCCTCCTCACATGCAACCTATGACATTTCACCTCCCTTTTCTCCTAATTTCCATTATTTTCCTTCATTTTCCTCCTCACATGCAACATGTGACCTTTTACCTTCCTTTTCTCCTAATTTCCATTATTTTCATAAATAAATGTGCCAAAATACCTCGTTGCCTCTTTAATGCCTTATCCATTGCCTTTCCCAATTTCCTTAGCCATAAAAAACCAAATGAACACCCCCTAGGATGTCTTGCCCACCATTCAGCTTGGAATACGTGTCCCATCATCCATGGCATTTATATATTTTTACATGGAATTTTCACTAGGGATGTTACATAGGACAAGAAGACACTAGTGAGTCTTCTAAACATAAAAGAAATGAATCATTTCACTTCTCACATAAATCTCCAAGAACTTCAGGGTCTGATATTAGATCTTAGTCCCAAACCAATCCATTTTCTAAATGGGCTTGTTTCATGTTGTCAATAGAAGCTCAATAAGAAACTACTCCTACTCCTAGTAGCCAAGGATCAACCTTTTTTTATTAATTTTGACTGTTTGAACAGAGATCAAACACTGATCTTACTGCAAAGTATTAATGCATGGGCCAGTAAGAGAAAAGCTGACCTCAAAGCCACATGGAAGGATGTAGTCATACAGGTGACATGGGCATTAACAGGTAATGCTAGACTTTGGTGGGAAACATTGAAAAGATCTGAACAACTTGCAATCTTAGACAATGAAGATCCCCTTGAAGCAATGTTAATGGCATTATCCCATGAGTTTCTTGGTACTCTATCAATAGATTCAGACCATTATGAACAAATGTTCATAAGTCAAAGGTTACACAACCTAGATTTGTTAGATGAATACTATTGCACCATGCAACATTTGTACTATAAAATCCTAGACCACCAAAATATTTCATATCTGCGTCATTATATAGTGTCAATGACCAAAAAGATTCCAGAGCTTGTTCACCAAGCACTTTCTTCTCAAAATGTCTCAATAGATACTCTATCCTTAGCTTCTTTACAACGACATATACTTCAAATTCTTAGAAACGAGTGTGCAGCTTATAAGACCCGTAAGAATGTCAAGAAACAACTAAGTTTCAGTCCTAATATTTGCAACTCTTTCTCATAACTTACCACTTTGGATGCTTTAAGAACTCCTCCAGAAAGAGTTCTCACATATCCCAAAGTCAAAAGTGCAACTGCTCCAAGCCACAATATAGATTCCCTAACCGTTCTAAAAGAAGAGAGCATTAAGAAAGAAAATTCCCCAAGAATAGATATGTATTCAGAAGGAGGTCAAGACTAGCTAGGGAATCAAAATGTTTCATCTGTGGGAGAAAAGATCACTAGGAAAATAAATGTCCAGAAAATAACAAAAGAGGAATCCAGAACAAGATTATGGAGTTTTTCAACTCCTCACATAATCCAGCCGATTGGGATTTAGTCTCTGAATCAAATTTTGAGTTTGAATACTTTTCTGTAAATACTGACTCTGATAGTGACATTGAAAATGCATTTCAAAAAATTTCAGTAACAGATGATGCTACAAGTGAAGGTGATTGTACATATCTCTTTGATTGCCTTATGTTTTCTTTTAATAATACTCAACAATAGATAGCCAGTCTCCAGAGGCAGATGGATTCTCTCAATCCAAGCCTAGTTATCCCAAGGGGACGGATCCAAGAGAAAATTAATGCACTGACTATGGAATCCCAGCCTCATGAAGACCTTGATCCTACATAATGGTTTACAACAGAATCTGCACTAGAGCCCAATAGAGAATTAGGCCACGATGTTGTCCTAACAAACATCAAAATACTTGAAGAAATTCTACGAAGAGACAGACAACAATTGGTCAGCATAGCAGAACAAATTCAAATTAAAGTTCAGAAACTAGACGAACTCAATTCCAAATTTGTATCGTCTATCTTTGACAAAGCACACACAACAACTGGGTTGAATACAGAAGAAGAACTAGTGAAAGAAATCAGTGGCATTGGAGATAGGATGGTCATTCCAGTTTCCATCAAAATACCAGGATTCAAAAGCTACCAGTTAGATGCCCAAATTGATATAGGAGCCATGAGTAGTTGCTGCAAATACAAAGTTATCCCAGCTTATTATTGGCAACCAACAAAGGTACATTTCAAAGCTATTAACAAACAACTCATGAAGATTTCTTATGTAGCTCTTGATTTTCCTATATATATTTCTTCAACAATTGTATATGTTACTCTGTATAATTATGACACTAGATCTGATATTCTTCTTGGTCAAGATTTTGTAAAGAGACACATGCCCATGATTGTTGATAAAGACCAGATCACATTCAGTGTCCAAAATGAGAAAGTATCTGTCCTTGTGACAAATACATACTCTATCAGGATTCCTCCTGATAATGTGGATACAATCACGGAAGCTATTGAAGACCTATCAAAAATAAAAAAAGATTGTCAAACATGTTGAGCTACATGGGCAAGAAGTTCTCAAATATATTGCATGTAAGCTTCAGACAGAATGCACAGCAGAGCATCCTGATGCATTTTGGTTCCGAGAAAAGTACTTTGTTTCACTTCCTTTTAGGACAGGGTCTGATCACAAACCACAAAAGGCCTCAGCCAACCACATGAGCCCTACAGAGCAAAATTTGTGCCAACAAGAAATCAAACAACTCCTAGACAGGAGATTGATTGAACCTTGCAAAAGTTCATGGGCATGCCCAACCTTCTACGTCAACAAGCACTCAGAACAGAAAAGAGGAAAAAAGAGGTTGGTGATCAATTACAAGGCATTAAATGAAGCACTAGAACCCATCAGGTATCCTCTACCCAACAAAGACATGCTCCTTGCAAAAATCTCAGGTGCTAATGTGTTTAGAAAATTTGATCTGAAAAGTGGTTTCTGGCAGATAGGCATAAATCCTCAGGATAGATATAAGACTACCTTTGTTGTCCCAAGGAGGACAATACCAATGGACAGTTATGCCTTTTGGCCTGAAGAATGCACCTTCTGAATTTCAGAAATGCATGGAGGATATTTTCCATGATTTTGATTTTGTTATTGTATATATTGATGATTTGTTAGTTTTTAGCAGAGACATACAACAACATAAAAAGCATCTAGAATCATTTTATCAGGTTGTTTTCAAGCATGGCTTAGTTCTATCTCCCACTCAGGATAAGTTTATTATTGCTCAAACCAAGATCGAATATCTTGGATTATATATTTCCCAAGGGAAGATACAACTGCAACCTCATGTTCTGCAATCTCTGTTAAGATTTCCAGACCAACTTCCAGATATCAAATCTGTCCAAAGATTCTTAGGATGTTTGAACTATATCCAACAATTCTATCCAGAACAAGCTAAGGATACCAGAATTCTTCAGCAAAGATTGAAAAAGGATTCAGTATGGCTACCACAGATGACTGAAGCAGTCCAACACATCAAAGATAAAATCAAGAATTTGCCATCTTTATCCCTTCTAGAACATGATTTACCTTTCATTCTAGAAATTGATTCTTCTGACTCCTATTGGGCTGCTATTCTTCTACAAAAGAATCATAAGAGAGATGAGGTTTGTGCTTATGCTTCAGGAACATTCCATCCTCCCATAAAGAAATACTAGTTGTTAAGAATGGGATTAAAATATTTTTCCTTTTCCTAAAAAGTGTGCATTTTACTGTCAAGACAGATCTCAAACATATGAAAGGTATGCTGCAAAATAAAAAATTGTTAGAACAAGGGAATTCCCGAGTCCTACAATGGGCACTCTGGCTCGAAGGATTTGATTTTGATATTATCTACAAAGCAGGGAAAGAAAACTATCTTATTGATATGATGACCAGAGAAGGAACAAGAGATCTAAAGGTTATATCCATCAAAAAGTTTGAGATAGGAGAAAGTTCTTCTAAAACCCAATCTCAAATCAATTTATGTCCATCATGCCATTATCAGTTCTGCTGGGATTGTTTTTCTCAAAAGATTTTATCACTGCCATCAGAGATCCAGAAAATGATTTTAGAAAAATGTTTCAATTATGAGAATGGGAGACACAGTTATAACATCAACTGGAGCCTCATTAATAATAATCACATCTATTTTGGTCAAGACAGGGCAAACCACCCAACAATTGCTTATATATTTGATCCAAGTATAACTTGGATGGATTATTATGGAATTCTGCAATATGCGAGAGCTTGGGGAAGAATTTTTATTGTAATGTATTGTGAAGATGTTGTTTCCCCTTTCAAACATTGGAGCCAATGGATGGATTTGCTGATGTATTCATTTGTTCCAAGGAAAGATGATCTTGGTAAAGTAAGCCCACATTAGACTTTATCTTTTCTTCATAAAGATATGGAAGAAGGTAGTGTGAGATATGATATCTTTGGATATGATCTTATTTATCAAGGTGAGTATTGATCACCCCTGACAGCTCTCCGACGGGCCACCACTTCAACATCAACATCGATTATTTTGGAGAAATTGGTATTCTACCAGCCAATTGTGATCCTTTTATGGCATCTTCATCCTTTTCAGCTTGCTTTGGACATGAGCCACCTTGGCTCGCTCAAATCATACCTGGAATAAATCTTGATCCTCATCATGAAGTACCCATTGATTTTGATTATGAATATGATTATGACAGAAGTCCGAAAGGACAGGATTGGTAGACTCTCATTTCATCTTTCTCGAATTTCGAGGGGTTCACCCGTGAAGAATATCCTCCGTGTAGTATGGTGCAAGATTTACTTGCTTTCGTGAGTGGTGCACAGTTTACTTGCTTTCGTGAGTGGTGCACGATTTACTTGATTTCGTGTGTTCCTCCTCAAGCATCTCCACTGTGTTTACTTTTCCATAATCTGCTTTACATGCTTTCATGGGTTCCTCCTCAGGAATCTCCACTGTGTTTACTTTTCCATAATCTGCTTTACATGCTTTCATGGGTTCCTCCTCAGGAATCTCCACTGTGTTTACTTTTCCGTATTATTTTTTACTTTCTTTTGTCGGTTCCTCCTCAAGAATCTCCACTGTGTAAAATTTTCCGTAGTCCACTTTAAGTCTTATCTATAGAAGGACCTTATGAAAGTCATATCTTTAAGGATAGTCCTGGATGATTTGTTTTAGATATGATTTGAAATGATCATGTCTTTAAGGACAATCCTGGATGATTTGAAATGAAGAATCTAGAGAAACGAGACTTCCCTCAAAATTCCTATATAAAGGAAGGAAGGGCTCAATATTACTCACTTGTAAATTGATCGGAGTATTTCCATAATAGAAAGAGATTTTTGTGTTTTCAATTATGATCTTGTGAGTCTTTTTCTTCTGTGGATTATTAAGTGGTATCAAAGCCAGTATTTATTATTAGAGCCAGTGGATTATATATATATATATAAAATGTAATTTGACCAAGTCAAAATGTTTACATTACGTAATATAAGTATAGTTATGAACTGACATTTAAAAAATATTCACATATTTAACTCCTAAACATCTAATATCTAACATCTAACGCCTACACATCTACCCCATACTGAGCTATAGAGCGCCTCTCGACACAATTAATAATCATTCTTTAAACTATGAAGTCACATTGATAAAATGGACAATGTAAAAAACACAACTCACCCACACACAAACACACACACACACATATAAAGTAACACTATGCAGTTTATATTATAAGAAATATGGTTTGTAGGCCAAAACCTGTTACATCGATTTCTTCATCTACATCTTCAACTGTCAAAGATTTCCAAAGATATCTTCTTATTTTCCCTCCTTTGGAACTCACTATTCTACATAAGCTATTATATGCGTACACTTGCCAAAAAACTCCTAAAAATTCTATGTATCGGAAAAACATAAATTTACCATTATTTTGGTTTTATTTTGCTCTGACTTCTGGTTTTTCTCGGTGAGACATTTTTCCCTTTCTTCCCGATTCTAAAAACTCTACGTATCGACATAACATAAATTTACCATTAGTTTGGTTTTATTTTGCTATGACGTCTGGTTTTTCTTGGTGAGACATTTTTCCCTTTCTTCTCGATTTGTATCCATCAGGTGTTTTCTATTGATTTTGGTTGAACATTCTGGTTCTGGTTCTTGAGATATTCTTCATCTACTTGGTCTTCCCAAGAGGTTGACTTTCCAACTTTTTGCTTGAGTTCTTCATGCGAGAGTCCATTTTCCACATTATTTAGTTGCTCTTCCTCTTTTCTTGAGTCAGGGAATCCTCTTGCATTTCCCCCTTATTTGTCTTTGGTGCTTCTTCTTTGTCAACACTAGCTTTAGATATGATTTATGATTCTTTTGTCCTCTAATTAGTCCCCATTGTGTTTTCTTTGATAGTGCCTTCTTCATATTTATTTTTCGAGCCTTTCTATTCCTAGAGCTCTTCCTCCTTATATATGTTTAGTGATCACCCTTCGCTCCTTCCCACCAATTTGACCTCTGGTATTTTCTTCGATCCTTATTGTCGTGATGCTTGGGGAAGATTTAAACACATTCCCTATATCATAACATGCTCTGCACCTGAAAGCAACATTTTTGTAATCTAAATTTTGAACCCAAACATAATTTGGGGGTTTCAAAATTATTTCAGCAGGAAATCCCTTACTAAAATCCATCTCCACACAAATGCGACCATAGGTTGTTTTATAATAATACTCGGTATTTAGACAATGACGACAAACTTTTCGAAGAGTGTTCCCCAGAGATGTTAACGCCAGAATGTTCCACAAATGCAATGGGAGATTCAATAGTCTTAGCCAAACTAGACCTATAGAGATTGAAGTTGTTATTGGATTGAAAGTGGGAGACCATGGATGCATGAATAAACCAACACTACCCCAAAACCACAAACCAGATTTGCAAATAACCTCTTTATCCTTGATGTTGTCAAAGACAACTACGAAAAAGCCTCGAGCCATGGGGTAAATATTCAAGTCATTTGATACATGGGACTTCCAAGGTTCATATATCCATTTATGCAGATCCGTCAATCGGAGCCAAAATCCTTTGAGGCAACAAACCAATCCTTGCTCTGAGAAAATGTAATATTCCTACTAGGAACTACAACAATAAGCAAAGGAAAATTTTCACACGCAATAAATAAAATTCAACATGCAACGAGGGCCCACAAATTTCCTCCAAAAATTGTGCAGATCTGGGCCATTTTATTATGTGTAGGAGGAAAGTATAAATCTGAATGGAATGTGTGCACCTGGGCTTGCTAACGCAAGCTTGACAAACCCTAGGTGAGAAAATGTGTTGCCCGAATGCTAAGGAGAACTTCCCCCTCTATTTTTGTGGTAGCCCTGGAAATCTACAACTGCTAACTGGAAAGATGTTGTTGTCTGGCTCCTCTATAGTGCCCAAAAAATTCTAAGAAATTGGCCTTGGCCTCTCCTCAAGAAACCCACAAAGGTCCAAAAAGGATTGAGCCTAGTTCCAACCTCTAAAATTCACCACAATTATAGTGTGTTCCTTAACCAGCTGGGTAATTCGAACCCCCAAGAAATCCTGCTGCCCAAGTGCCCCAAAATTCTAAGTAACCTTCCCCCAAAATTCTCCTTATGCCTCCAAGCCAACTCAACTCCCAAAATCCATGAATGAGCCCTCACAACAAATGGGTCTCACAAAGGATTGCATAGGCCTAGTCTAGTCACTTATGCACTAACCGAGATGAAGGAAATTTGGCCTGCAATGTAGCCCCTCCAACCACTGGACAAACCACTGCAAAATTGCTACTAGAGCCCAAGGGATTGTGCTCCTAAATTCCAAAAATGATGTTGCTTTGTAGCTCACTCACCTCAAAAATAAGTGGTCCTTTTCCTATGCCAAATCTGCTCCAGAATGCCACAAATTGACCTTTAGAATTACCTCTGGAACAACTCCAAAATGCAACAATGGCTCCCCTTAGGTGGCACTCGAAGTCCATCAAAGAAAGAATTGATATTTCCCCTCGAAAACCTCGTGTGTTGAACAACACTTGTAGACTTGGCTCAACAATTCAAGCATGAAAGGTAAGTTTGTTTTTCAAAGGTTCAAAAGCCCCAAAATGATGCATGCTCCTCCTATTTATCCATGAGATTCTATTCTCCATGTTGGCCCCATGCATCGACCCCCTCTTGACTTTCTCCCTCCAAAAGTGCGAATTGTTCCAATGGGTGCGTATTCCCCTTGGGGTGGCCCCCACCATCCACTAAGAGTTCAATTTGATTCACTTCTCCTATGTTGGAGCCTTCCTTAGCCAAAATTTTCAAGTGGGGCCCTCCTAACCCACTTTTCCTAACTTAGTTAGGAACCAAAAATGTAAAAATTGAGCAAAGACAGATTTTCACTTAGTAATATTTGCTAAGTGGGAATGTCACAATCCTCTCCGCCAAAATATTTCTTGCCGTCAAGCAACTGTAGTGATGGGTGTTGAATTATTTTCTCACCCTCCCAAGTGACACCCTTAATGGGCAGGTTCTTCCACCTGATTAGAAGCTCCCTGATAACACCTCTCCTCAATCTCCTCTCCCTAGTCTCTAGAATAACTCAGGCTCAATAACGAAGATGCCCATCATCATCCAACATATGTAACTTAGTTGCTTCTATCAGATGTTGTCTCAATACCTTCTTGAGGCACGAGACATGGAAAAATTTGTGCACCTTACTTCCAGGTGGAAGCTCCAGGTCACATGCCACCTCACCAATCCTTCCGATCACCTTGTAGAGCCCATAAAAACGTGGATGTAACTTCTCGGTCCCCTTCTACTTTAGCGTGGACTGCGTATATGGTTGGAGATGTAATAAAAACAAGTCTCCCACCTCAAAATGTCTCTCAACCCGGTGCTTGTTTGCATACATTTTCTGTTGATTTTGGGTTGTTTGCAAATTATATTTGAGAGCCTTAAGGATGTGTTGGCTCTCTTATATCCAATATTTGGCCCTTGCGTCCCGTCTGTCTCCAAAAAAACGATCAGAAAAAGATAAAGTATCATATCCATATAAGGCTCGAAAAGGTGACATACCAATAGACATATGATATGTAGTATTGTAGCAATACTCCCCCAAGTGCAACCATCTCTCCCAAGCTCATTGCTACCCTGTCACATAGTTTTGCAAGTATCCAAGCCACTTATTAATTATCTCAGTCCGCTCGTCTATCTGAGTGTGGTAGCTAGTACTGGGAGTGAGATCTATGCCCACCAGCCTAAACAACTCCTGCCACAATGCTCCCATGAAGCGACTGTCCCTGTCACTGACTATTGCCTTGGGGAGACCATGCAACTGCAAAATATCCATGAAGAATAGCTCCACAACTTGCGAAGTGGTTTACCTGGTGGGGATAGAAAAGGTGTGGGCATACTTCGTCAATCAGTCCAACACCACATATACTCAATCATGGCGCCACACCATAAGGAGTCCTATGATGAAGTCCATCGAGATGCTCTCCCACTTCCCCTCAGGAATGGGAAGCGGTTGTAGTAACCAAATAGGATGAGTCAACTCCCCCTTTGTTATATGGAATTTGCATCTACGAATAAACACATTTTCCCTAGGTGGGTGACTACACCTAGAACAACAGAAAGAAAGTAGTTTAACCTTTTCCTATAGTAGATAGATGAGATGAAGGAACTTACTTGTAGTCTTTTGCTTCCTTGATCTCTTTTGAATCGCTCCCGTCACTCCCACTTGAACTAAATCCGCTCAAAAGGTACCTGTATCAAGAGAAACAGAAACAAGAAACGATCAAAGCATACATGATCTATCTACTATAAAACAATGGAATCGAAGACATTGAAACACATAATCATCACATATATGAACAATAATATGAGAAAAGGAATAAACTCTTTATTAATGTAGAAGGAAGAGTATCACCCAATATAGTTCGATCCTGTGCCACTCCTCTAGCTTTAGTACAACCCTCGCCACATCAAAAGCACACCATTCCAGCAGCATAACATTTCTTGACATGAAATCAATTCTCAAACCAACAGAGTTTCCTTAAAAACTTCAGATTCTCACCCCCTGATCACTATGATGAGTGCTCAATTTATAGGAAATGGAGGTGGTTTTGTCATAAATGAGGGTATTGAATGGCCTTCAAAACTTGGAGTTAGTTTCCATGGAGCAAGGGATGAGAGGATAGGAGGTTAATGGATCCTTAGCCTATCCAATTTCGAGCTCATAGGAGGATATAAGAGATGGGATCCTTCTAGAATCATCAAGAATCAAGGAATATTTCCAGAACCCTATGCAAATTTCAATAAATCTCACCCAGCGTAGGTCAAAGAGGGCCTAAGTGCACTGCAGTGCAGGCCAGAATGGCCCTGCCTACTCTGCAGCGCAGTTACCCCTGACCAAGGCTGTGCTGGTGTCCCAAGGAGGCATTTCAGGAAGGCTTTAGGCCAGGAAAATTTCATAGAATGAAGCATTCAATGAGTTGGCTTGTCTAGGGCATGTAACGACTGAATTAGGATTTGATGAGCCCTAATAGTACTAATCTGAATGTCGGGAGTTATGTGCCCAAATAGACCTATAATAGTTCCCCCCTAAAGCATGAAGTCAAAAATGATAATGTCGAGTGATATGCTTTACGATGTGACAGAGAGGATCTGAAGCGGACGGTGACCTGCATTGATTACAATACATAACATCATGATTTTTTGAATTTTTCATGAATTGCTGGGGGAAGACTTACCCATGCACAACATATAAACTTTCATTACATGTAGATAAATAGTCGTCTACAAATATATACCCATGATGGAATGACCATCTATGTAAATCCATCGTACAGATGATTTAGTACTCTCCTGAAATTGCAGCCCGGATGGATGAAACTAGACCCGGGGTCTTCTATCTCATCCAATCATTTGCTCAAGTACGAGTCTAACCATGTGAATATGTGATCTGAAGTCGAATATGGGAAGACACTGCCTGATTACCAGCCAATGATGTAAGATGTTAACAAACACGAGAGAGATCACCGATAATGATAATGATTCTCAAGGTACTGCAGTACATTCTGCATGGTGTGAATAAATGTTTTGACGTCGAACACCATACAAAGTCTTTCGGTCGAAGGCCTGTGATGTCAACCTATCACCGGAAGCAAGAAACTTGCCATTGATGTATGCAAGCCCCAAGGTACTGGAAGGGTGTTTCTAAGTCTACTTATTGGATAATGTGCTGATGTCGATAAGAAGTGACTCGTCGCAGGAGGGCTTTGATGTATCCCAATTCAACGACATGAAACGAGTGTAATGATTTTGGAGATCGAATTTGACTGACGATACAAGGTTCAAGAATGTTGGTCATGAAAATGAAGGTTTATGAGTATTACAAAGGATGAGTTTTACTGAGTGACTTCTCTTGAACATGTCGGTGACACTGAATAAATTGGAAGCATTGACCCAAAACCAAAGTGATGGACGGTGCGATAGACCATAGGTATGATAACCATAAAGCAGATAACCAACCCAAATAGTCACAGAGATGAAGTGAAATTTTCATGTTCAAGAGCGACTTACTACCATAAAGTGATTTATTCCTTTTCCCATTTTCACCAGTCATTGCTTACCAGTACCTCTTAATTTTTTAACAAGCTTGAGGAGGATAACATATGCTTGTAGTATAATTCCACCTTTCGAGTGAATCCATCACTATGTGATGTTTAACGAGTCTAGCGAAGGTGAAACTTGGTCTTGTCATGATGGACAAGTTTGTCGCTATTTGATGTTTTAACGAGTTTAACGACAATGAGAACTCAATCATTTTCATATTTAGAGAGTTTGAAAAGGGACAAAAAGAAAACTCCACAAGTTCTTTTTCGTAAGTTTGTCTCTCAAGTCCGAAAAAGCGTAAAATAATACAAGAGAGAACCTATTGACCATGTTCGATCAATGTATTCCTTTTTCGTAAATAATCTATCTCAGTCCAGAAAAGGGTTAAACTTATACTGAGTAGATGTCGTTTCCAATCCGTTAACGAGCTGAAAAGGACAAGCGCTCGGCAATATTTTCATATTTCGAGAGTATGAAAAAAGCTTAAAGAAGACTCCAAGGGGGTTCCTTTTTCGATGTCTAACAAAGCTCAAAAAAGAGATAAAAGTATGCTTTGTGGTCAAAAGTACAATTCACGATCGTGCACATCAAATTCACTATATCAGCTGTAAATCTGTTCAAAGAAACACCAAACAGATTAAACATACCTGTTTCATTGGTAAAAATGGGTAAAAAACTATAGTTTACTCACTAAATGAACATGATATAACCATAAAACAAGAATTTACCAATTCATTTTCACCATTTGATATCTACCATTCAGTTTTGTGCTCTGAACCAGTTTTTACCTCGAACTTCAGCAACTGATTGCGAGAGATTTTGTGGATCATTTGTCACACCGTCAGGACCAGGTAGGAGATCTACCTTTTCTCTTCCATTTAAGTTCATTATTTTGCAGTTTCAAGCAAGTTTTTTAGGGTTTTGGGGTCCCTAGGGAAAATATACCTTGCCCTAGGATCAACGTAGCCTATCACATCGAAAACTACACTGCAGTGCACCCAAACAGAAGGGTACCTACTCTGCAGTGCACTGTCTCAAGGCTTGGGCTGCGCTGGGTGCAGTTGAGAAATTTGTTCCTCCTGTTTTACCCAAAAAATCTTCAATTTTTTGCATGAAATGGATCATAATTAAGCTTATGGTTTGATTTCAGGCTTTGATTAGATCAGAATGACTATTACTTGGTGTAAAGAAATCATGAAGAATAGGATATGGTTGCCCTAAATGCTCAGGGTACTGTTGAGGCCCTCAGAGACTATGGGTTACTCAAATACTTCAAGTTGTCTGGGATGAGGCAACAACTAGAACTATTGCAGTTCTTAGTTCATTCATGGGATCTAGTGGATCAGGCTTTTCACATAGGGGGCAAAGTTGATGAAAGGAGACTTTTGGGGTAAACCAATTTCCCCTTTCTTTATAAAATTCGATCCTGAGGCCTATGGGTTATGGCCCACAAACCCTATCGGAAGCATTTAAATAGCGCTTTGTCTTTAAAGCCAGGACCATACACTTATTCAGGTTTTCCTTTATTAACTCGGGACCATTCATTTATCAAAATACAAAGGATTACATGGGAAAACCCGCAGCTAAACCATAAGGCCTAACTTCAAAATTTATACACCCGCAACCATAATTATCGGCGGGTCCACTCTTGGTCCATTGCCTTCCCGCTATCCTTCTATATCTCTGATCTCCAATCGGCTGATCTCCGCCGTCCATTTCTTCTATGATCCAACGGTTGATGTCTTTTCCGCTCATCAAACTAGCACGACACTCCTCCATCGTTGGTCTGTGCTTAGTGGATTTGACGATTCATAGCGATTTTAGGCAGACAACTTGTGCGAGGATTAACCGCTTGATAAGCGGTTTCCTCTCTCCTCCTCGCTGCTACGTGTCAATCACTAAGTGGAATCGGGTGCCAACCCGAATTACCACTTACCACTTGTGACCTCGCCCGAAATACCATTCCTGTGGCGAAACCACTTCCTTCGCGCACTAACTCTCACACATCTAAGCTTTGCGATGACCATTGATTTCTTCCATCGGACGGTACTCACTCACTTCGGGTTTAGCTCAAGTTTTATCGGGTTTTCCTTTGTTCTGCTTGGACTTAGTGTTTTAACACAGTTTCTCTGCCATTTCTCTGTTACACACGACATCACTCTATACAACAGTTAACTCAATATCTTTGGATCGCCATCGATCCTACAGTGATCGATGGTCGATCAACACGCTTACCACACAGGACTTCAAGCCATTAATGCATATATATATGACATACATACAAGTGCACAATTTCACAGTGAACACACATTTTCCTATTATACGCAACATAGTTACATTCTAAGGAATTTCAGCCTTAGGCACAAGTTCCTTCTCGACTACATTTTGATTACTCTTGGCTTACAAATATTTCTCTATCACTCTCTGTCTATTGCTCTATATCTCCCTTGAACACGCAGGTTCATCATATATATAAGGAAACATTGGATCAGATCACTGTGAAGGATCCGATCACATCCTTTCCTCAAAACTCTTAACTAATCGCATACATGGCAGATTACATTTAAGATAAGTCTTCTAGAGACTTATCGCTTCCATCATTTACTTTGTTTTAAACAGAATTTCCCTGGTTTAGCTCTGATGGTCCATGTCCTCTCGTTCTCCGCTTTGGATTCCTCTTTAATGAAGAGTGTCAGATGCTCAGGTTGTCCAGGATGAGGCAACAACTAGAACTATTACAGTTCTTAGTTCATTCATGGGATCTAGTGGATCAGGCTTTTCACATAGGGGGCAAAGTGCTCCTTATATTGATCGATGATGTTTACTTCCTTAAAGGATTGCCAAGACGTGGTGACCCCATATCTCTTTCAGGTTCTGCCCGTGGGGGTGAATCAATGAGGGACTACATTCGACATTTCTATTGGCCAGGTACATAGCTAGCAAAGATGGGAAGATCAACATCAGGGATGTTCGTGATTTTACTTTGCGAACAATCCTTTCACTATCGCAAAGTTGGCAGGTAGTGCGACACTTCATCTGGCGAATAGATCATATATGCAGTTTGCACTTGAGTGCCTTGAGCCAACTGCATTCAACTGGTGTGAGGCAATTCTCTCTTTGATGAAAGAGAAACTGACCAAAGTAAAGAGCGGTAAGACGAAGAATTTTAGCTATGGTTTGATCTTGATTTCCTTCACCTTAGAGAGAATTCCATTGATGCTTCCTCAACATGTATCACTGAGTTTGACTGGTCCTAGAGATCCATGGATGCAGAGATGTGTTGAGTTGATGGTTCGACATGCTGGTCAATCATGAATCTCATTTCCTCCTACATTCTTCAGTTGGCTCAGTCAACAACACATTTTCATCGTGGAGCATCCACATGCGGGGATGGACTTTTGTGGAGATACAGATTTGAGGCTACTAGTGGGTGCTCAATGGGGTGCTATAGGTAAATTGTTTTGAACAAATGTTTTTAATTTTTAAGTTTCTACATGCTTTTGTGTTTTTGATGTTTCCAAGACTAAACTAAAAATGTTCTCATGCATGTAGATGTTGGTACTGTTTGACCAATGGGTCATCAATAAGAGGTGGCTGAACTAGCTCGGTAGAGCAATTCTCTAGGGTTTGGATTTGACCGAGACACTGGCAGAGTTGCAGGATCATATAGAAGGGTTAACTCTCGATATTCTGGATGTCTAGATCGAGGAGTTACCGATGAGGATGTAACGCCATACTACTGGTGCACCTAGCCGTTGGATGAGGCTATTGCACATGATAGCTCAGGCTATGCCCTATTATCAAAATATATGTTGGATAAAACTTCTTTGATGTACTTGAGCCGTGAAATTGGTTCTTCCAAGCGTGTTCAGCTTCCCAAAGGCTTTTTGGCAGTCTGCATGGGATGTGGAGAAGGTGAGTTGAAGTTAGACCTCTCCAAGATTGATGTTGTAACAGTCTGTGGTGATATTGACTCCATTCCTACATACACAGGTAAAAGAATCATACATCCCCATGAAGCCACAGATGCCTTTCCTCTACTTTCAATTTACGCAGGAAGGCTCAAGATAGTCATTTGGATAAGAGGTTTTTTGGGAGAAACCTAATGTTGGAGGAGAAATTTTGTTAATTTTTATTCTATTGTACTTTGTTTGCATTCGTTGGCAGTTGTGAAAAAGGTCTTCCAGTGGGGAGGCAAACAACGAGAGGCATTTGATGCTTTAAAACAAAATTTCAGTACAGCTCCAGTACTTTCTTTTCCAGACTTGAGACAGTCAATTGAAAGGGATTTTTTGGGATCCAAAAGACTTCTAGTGGGGAGGAGTGATCGGGTGTTCAAAATTAGGCTCAAAAATAAAAGTGTTAGAATCTTGATAAACTTAGCTTCATATTGAAGAGCTCTTCATTCCGATTCCAATGGTGCTAATGGCACTCAAATCCAATCTCACATGCAGAAGTTAGAGGAAGTCAAAGTTTAGATTTGACTTGGACACATCGCAGGATTGGATGATGTGGAAAGGCCCTTCAACGAATGAGGAGGCACCAAGTGGAAAGCTGACATTGGCCCCCGCATGTTGCAAATCGCAATCACAGGCAGGTCGGTGTTAAAGAAATCGGCCCCAGAGCAAGTCAGGGTGCAATGTAAGAATCACAATCACACATCGGCAAAGGGAGGTGTTACAGAATCGGCCCCGACAAGTTCGGGTTGTGATGTGATATTGCAATCACATATCACAACAAGAAAAGTCCCACATATGTATAGGACCACTGGTTTTTTGCAATTGTGATATCTCGGATGCGATAAGGTTAGGCTACAGTTTAATGTCCCGTCAGGTCCGTCGTATTGCAATTGCACATTTCTCAACATGTTCACAGACCATAAGACCTGCCAGACTTCGCCGATTGCGATTTGCGATGGAAAGTCGGTGTCAACGGATTATGGCCTGCCGCACGGAAAAATTCTCGCTCGGTTAGTAGATTTTTGGAGCGAAATTATGGGTTCTTGTCGGATGTGGAGAAATTTGTGGAGTGAATAATGGGAAAACAAGGGGAAGTCATAACTTCTTCAGTTTTCCACCAAATTGGTTGCAAAAATAGGCTAGATAGCCATTTTTAGTATTCTGAACTGATGGGAGTAGGTTTCAGAAACATTTAAGCATTGTAAACACAAATTTGTACACTTTTAAGCATAATAGAGAGGCCCAGACCATTGGAAGCTGGACCAAGGAGACATAGCCCAGGAGGGGTGAACTCCTTTATGATGTGCTTGTTGTAATATGTTTTTGATGATGTTTTGTACATGTTTATGTTGTTGTTCAGTTTTTGGTTTATAGTAAATTGCTCATAAAATTAACATAAAAACTCTTCATTTTACTTGCAAAAATTGATGAATCCTTAAGCACAATGAAAGCATTTTGTTTATAATATAAGGAAGATCTTAGCATTGCAAACTAATATTCTAAATCAGATAAGTATGAGAGAGAGAGAATAATGAGAGAGCTCCAAAACTGAACTGAAAAGAGGTTACCAACTGAGAGAAGCCTTTTTATGAATGAGGCCTCTATTTTCTTCATTTTCCATTATTTCCTTCATTTTCCTCCTCACACGAAACCTCTGGCCTTTCACCTCCCTTTTCTCCTAATTTCCATTATTTTCATAAATAAATGTTCCAAAAATGTCATTTTTCCTTTCCAAAGCCTTATCCATTGCCTTTGCCAATTTACTTAGCCATTAATAACCAAATGAACACCCACGCTAGGATGTCTTGCCGAGCATTTAGCTTGGAATAAGTGTCCCATCAACTGTGATTATTATTTTTGCCTTTATTAACTTTTATTACATGGAATTTTCACCAGGGTTGTTACACATGCAGTGAGAGGAAGATCCTAAGGGAATTTCGCAATCCAATGCAGGAAAATTCCTATTAAATAGGGGCCTAATTCCTCATTGAATAGTGCAAGGAAGTAAGAGCTTAGAATGCCAGGAAATTGGTTAAGTATTGTCCAAGGCTTGTCTAGGAACTGGTGAGACAAATAGAGTAGTGCAGAGGTTGCTCGGGCTTGAGAAAATCATTGTAATATTCTCATATTTTCTAACTAATGCAATATACATATAGCATGGGTTTTTAGTTATGGCTTTCCCTGGGAAATCATTGTATAATGTGTTGATTGAATTATTTCTCGTGTATGCTTCATTATTTCTTGATCGATTAATTATTTCCGCTAATGAGTAGAGTAGTTCAAGTCTATTGTTCTAGTAAATTACAATTAGCAATTTAAATCTATAAGGAATTTCTACATGGTATTAGAGCTAGATTTGTATAAATTTCTACAGCTGGGGTGCCAAGTCACTAAAAAGTCATTTTAGCTCAGGGTTTGGGCACAGGGAGTGGTGGTTCTAAATCTGAGTGTCTTGTAAGCCCTGTAGGATGTCATTTTGGGGTTGGTAAGTTTAGTTTGTTGATTCCACTTCCTTAACTGTACTAAGGAGGTTGAGTCACGTCATAGTAGCTCTCTCTTTCATGTTTACCCTGGTAAGCCGTTGAAATTGGGTAAATGTGGAAGAGTTTACAGGAAGAATGGGAAGAAGATAAAGAACTAGAAACATCGTAAGATCTACAAGTAGAAGAGACTACACCAACAACATCTTGTCATGCATTACTTTTCGTCAATACTCCACAACCCTCAAGATAAAAGGTTATATCAAAAAGAGAAAAGGTAATAATGTTGATTGATCCTAGTAGTACCCAAAACTTCATTAAATTAATGAAACTTCTCAATCACTTTACATATCCAACATCAAAGTGTCAAGTTATTTTGCAAAAGGAGGCACCATAAATTGTTCAAAGAAGTGCCAAAGTATTAAGCTCATTATAGGGGAGTGTTTATTGGATAGTCCCTTTATTATATCCAAATGGATAGTGCTAATGTTGTATTGTGATTTCAATGGTTAAATAATTGGGAGAAATGGCTCTTAATTTAAGGAAAATTTCATGAAAATTCCCTTACAATGCAAGGAAATTGAACTCAAAATTGTCTAAGGGGAATCCTCTAAAGTGATAAGCTCTAGTGACATGATAAAATTGTTAAAAAGGGGGCACATGGTGTAATTGCACAATTACGCTCACTAGATATTCACACATATAGACCCTCTACTTATGTGGATCTTTGTAAAGTAATCTACAAACATTCCAAGGTATTTGGAGAGATTCCTAGGGGTTTTCCACCTACTCAAAATCATGACTATTCTATTGAATTGCAACCAGGAAGTATACCACCTAAATTAGACCTTACGAGTACCCATATGCACAAAAAATTGAGATTGAGCATATGGTTCAAAAAATGTTAAAGGTTGTGCCCGCAGAGGTTTGGTCTGGTGGCCAGTGAACGACCTGTTAAGTCGTCTATGCCGCTGTGCAGGTCACGAATTCGAATCTCGTCTTAACCGAGGGCCGTTCTTGCGGGCTAGGCAGTTCCTCCTAGAGGTTATAGTGGAAGCCGGTGGGGTTCGACCCCATGTAACGCGATTATGATACCACCGCCGTTGCCGATTCCGCTAATCACCAAAAAAGAAACAAATGTTAAAGGTTGGCATAATTTGGCCTAGCCAAAGTACTTTATCTTCACCAATGGTGAAGGTTCACAAAAAGTATGGATCATGGCATATGCATCTAGATTTTAGGGAGGTTAACAAAATGACCAATAGAGACAAGTTTCATGTTCTTCTTACTGATGAATTATTAGATAAATTACAAGGAGCTGTTTTCTTAACCAATTTGGATCACATTTTGGATATCATCAAAACATAATGAGGCAACAACGCATCCTTGGAACAACCTTTAGAGTATATGAAGGTCATTATGAGTTTTTTGTGATGTCATTTAACCTTAAAACTGTGTCTTCAATATTTCAAAGTTTATTGAATTATATTTTCAAACCCACCCTTATTAAATTTATGTTGGTATTTTGATCATATACTAATCTACAACAAATCTTAGGAAAAATATGCACAACATGTTAGCATTGAATAGGTAAATTCAAAGACCATGTTATTTGTTTATACCCTCAACTTTTTTTATCCTTCTCAAGGATCATCTTTAAGAGTGTGGAAACTCACTAAGAAATAATAATAATAATCATATTAATAATTGTTAACACCCACATACAGCAATCAACCTTAATTATGTTGAGAATTCCTTCATGATTTTTTAGAATGTGAACCAAAGGAATCCAAACTTAGCTTTGCACCATCATTTATTGGGATGTAATTAATTTCTAGGTTTCTCATATTTTTCTTTTGGTGTAATTCCATTTCTTCACAATGATTTTTAGGTCATATAAACACATTTGGTGATTGGTATTATGAACGTGCTCTACAGGGGCTCATGTTTTAATGTTATCATGCCTTTAGCTTGTACACTGCTCTTTTAACCTTATCTAAATGGATCTACTTGGCTCACCAATGCAAATTTTAGTGCATGAACACGAAATATAATATAATCCTTTCTATAGTATAGGATTTGGAAAATCCTATTGAATCAATCATCCTACCAATTGTATTTTGGGGAGGGTGGAGAGGAAACACTCATATTTAACTTCTTTAGCATTTTTTTCCAACTTCTCTATTATATCTTGGTTTAGGGTAGACAAATTTGGGCATCCCTATCCTCTTCTTCCTATCTTGGGCGAAAACTTCATGTTGCATTACTAATAGCTCTTTATATTTTCTTACTTTCATACCCATTCCCCGAAAAATATTTTGACATGTGACTCAATTCATGACTAATATGATATTCATTAAAAAAAAATTATGGCCCTAGTTACCAAAGCATTGATCACATTGATTATTTGCATGGGAAGGAAGAGAGTTTGCATGAATATGCCTATTATTATGGGCCTTTTCTCTATATGTTTGCTTCATCATAGCAACAACTATGTGTGGAACCTTCTAGGTGTGATTTTTGGTTGAAGAAGTGGAGTGGAATGGACAATTCCAATAACCTTTAAGAATATTAGAGGATTTTTACGATTGACGGGCTATTACCACAAGTGTGTCAATAATTAGGGTCAAATAGCAACACTTCTAATGACATTATTAAGAAAGGTAGCATTTTCCTGAACTTGAGAAGAAACCAAATGTTTTGATAAACATAAGGAGGCATTGTGTACAACTCATGTCCCGGTCATGCCTAAATTCACAAAAACCTTTATTATGGAGTGTGATTCCTTATGAAAATAGACTTAATGTAGTTTTAATGCAAGAAGGAAGGCCCTTTGCCTTTAAAAAGAACTAGCTTAAATGAAAGCACCTACCCGAACCCATTTATGAAAATGAATGGTTGGCCATTCCACATGCAATTAATAAATAACATCCTTACCTAATAGGAGGTTTAAGGTGAAAAAATACTATAATAGTTTGAAGAACTTCTTGGAACTACTATTATATTTAGAATAGAAGCAAAAGTAGGTTACATAGATGCTAGGTTATGACTATTATTATCTACAAAAGAGGAAAACAAAATGTGGTGGAAAATAAACTTCCAAGGAAAAATAAGACAACAAGGGCTTATTATTTGTTATTTCCATTCCATAATCTGATTGGTTGGAAGAAGCAAGGATATAATGGAAGTAAGATCACAAGGTATGCAATAATATTCAACAACTACAAGAGGTAATGAGTGCATTAGATAAATTTGTGTGGAAGAATGTTTCACCATGGTATCAAGATCAATTTTATTTATGTAAGAATTCCCATGTAAAAAAGAAGGTCTTAGTGGAGTTGCACACTTCTCCTATAGGAGGAAATTTAGGGTCTTTAAAAACTCACTTAGTTACCACATGATCAAGAGGGGTTTTTTCTTGAAAGGTTTTAAAATTAATGTTCAAAAGTTTGTAATTGAATATGTGGTTTTCTAATATAGTATGGGCGAGACAATCAAGACCCAAAGTCTCCTACAATGGTTAACCATGCCAAATCAACATTGGGAAGAGGTTTTGATGGATTGTATTACATGTCTACCTAAGTTCAAAGGAAAGAATGTCATCATGGTAGTGGTAGATCAACTTGGAAATTCCTCTTACCATCCTTAATTTGATGGGTAAATTGGGATTGTAAATAAACATTTAGAAGCGTATCTTCATTTATTTGCACAGTCAAAACTAGCACAATGGATCAAGTTGTTGCCCTTGGAAAAAATGTGGTACTACTTGTGCTTCCATATTTCATAAACAATTGTCCCCATTTATGGCATTTCATGGCTATCATCCTCAATCCATACACATAACCCTTTAGAAGGAAATAAAAGGATCAAATAGTGGAGGACCACATAGAGCACCAACAAGAGATTTTCCAACTACTGAATCACAACTTGGTTATCATGGAAAATAGGATGAAACAACAAGTATATCGACATCGTAGTGAATTGGAATTTTAATTGGGGGATTGGGTGACCCTGAGGCTATGACCATACAATATGATCTCTCTCAAGAATTTGAAGAAGGAAAATAAATTAACATCCAAGTATTATGGTCCCTCCAAGGTGTTGCAAAGAATTATAAATATAGCTTACAAATTAGAATTGCCTCCATCTTCATGTCTACATATATAATTCCATATTTCTTGCTTAAAGAATGTAATTAATGATAATATCCTAGTTCATACATTTTACTGAGATTAACGAAGAAGGGAAATCATACGATAACTAGTCAAGCAACTACTAAATTGAGCCAAATATCTCATTAAGTGGTAGAACCTAATAATACAATATGCAACATGTGAAGATGAATTATTCATGCAAAAAAATCGACATCTAATCAAGTGTGGAGGGAAACACTTGTTTGAAGGGGATACTATGTTGAGCCCTAAATATTGAGTAATTACATTCCCTTAAATTAGTCTTGTTCTTATTGGTTGGCTAAACCATTTGATTGTAATTGCACCCTTTTTCTCCTATATATACCAACGAGACATAGTTTTACAAAACATCTAAACTATAATATTTCTTATAATGGAAAATGAGGTTATCCCCTTGAAGGTATTTCTCATTCATTTTTCTCTCTCTTTATCAAAGTGTGGAATTACTTCTCTTTCTCTTTTTATGCCATTTGGGTATTTTGGTTCATAACAAATTATATAAAATCACAAAAAAATTAACTACTTTGCAACACAAAGGACCTAAATATGAATGGACTAAGGATTCTCTAAGCTTAACAGATTTCTAACTACTGGAAAAATCCTATAAGTACTCGATATGGATAAGGACTATGGATTGTCTGCATCACTTCAAGGAAAGGTTGGGTGTTTGTGATATATCCTAACTTAGTTTTTATTTGTAAATATTGTATATGTCAAGTGTGTTGATGTTGTGACTTTAAGACTTAAATGGAACTGGTTATCAGTATTTAGTTACTGAAAGTTACTTTATGTAAATATGTTTTATTAAGTCCTTAATAAAAATCTAGAAAATAATTTTGAGCTTGTAAATGTCTAAAGATAAATTATTGAGTGAAAGCTAATGGTTGGATTTAATTACCCTTGATGATGTTAGACGTGGGCATCTAATATGAGGCTTAAATTATTAATCATTGAATATTAAATTGATCAATAACTTCCCCAGAAAGATAGGGTGTTATCTTAGGAAGTCGGGGAGAGTGGAGCTCGTTAATGATCATGTAACTACCTACCACCTAATGGATAAGGAGGAGGTAGCTACTAACTTCCAAAAATAATATTGGAAAAGGGTCCTTTTTTGTCCTATACTACAGTTAGACTCACACAGTGTGGAGTTGGTGTGAGGAGGTATAATGGGCAGAAAGGGGAAGGAACATAATTAATGTTGGACTACAATCCATTAGATCTTGGGGCGACTCATGAAGGAGGAATATTCAAGGTTGGGAGGAGCATTGCAGCTCCAACATTATTTTCTAAAGCAAATTGACAAGCTGGTACACTTAGTAACTTATATTTTTAGTAGTTGTTCATGTGTTTTTATTGTTAAAAATTGGTGTGGCAGTATTACAATTATATTACATTTACCATTATTGGAAGAGCTTCACTAGTTGAAGCTTTCTCTTAAAATCATTTCATTTTGTCACATTTACAGGGAAAGAAATGTTGACATAGACACTCTGTCCAAAGAAGGCCTTATGAATGATTTGGGGACTTCGCAAGTCACAAAGCATCTAAATGGTGTTTTCCGGGAGTATCTACATCAATCTTTTTTGGCATCATTATCAGTTACATAAAATCCAAATAAAAGTACAACATATGTGAAACAACCATAAAGACTATCATAAACTAGATGTTTACAAAAAAAGCATAATGTGTCAAAGAAGTAATTGAAAATTGTCCACAACTGTTTCATATATTGTGTAGATATTGATCATGAATATATATATTTCTTTGTAAACCTATAAATATGAATAATGAATATGAATACTTTTGTGTATATTGTGTAGATACTAATACTAATAATGAATATGAATATTGTTTAGATATGGTTTTTTTTTTTGTAAACATCTAGTATATGATAGTCGTGATGGCAGTTTTGCATATGTTATACTTTTCTTTGGATTTTATGTAACTGATGATGACAGATGAAGGTATAGACTTCGGTATGTATATGTACACTATATTTTGGTAATGACCAGTTTTCACTATGGTGTCCTCTGCTAGTGGGGACAAGTTTTTGGAATGCACAATGTGCGTATACTCTATGTAACTTTCTGGATATTAATAAAAAGTTATGATTTTTTTGCGGGAAAAAAGTGTATTATTGTTATATTTTGTAAGTTTTATGAACATACAGATGAAAGAAAAGGAAAAATAGAGTTATATTTATTGAAATTGTTTAGGTACTTCATGTAAACAAATAAAAGTGTAGATTATAGAAAAAAATATATATGAAAGAATTATGTAATTTGTCTATTGTATAGAGATTTTTTGGTAGAACCTATAAAAGGCATTTATCCTAACATGAAAGCGTGAAATAATTGTACATTGACTAATAGGTTTAAATAAAAATCTGAGATAGATTACTTAGGGTATGTTGTCATGACTTTTATTTGTATGAAGATTCCAAATAAGGAAATATTATAACTTTAAAACTAAAGAATATAAAGGTGATGCCAAACTATCCTAATACTTCAAGATAAAACAGAGTTTGAGTCATGGCCTTAATCCTAACATGTTTTAATTACAAAAGAAATGAACATTTAAATCTATCAGGACATATCTCTAAAGAGCAACAGAATTATTTGCATATAAACTTAGGACAATTTTAGTATAATAAAGTAAGTGAACAAAAGAGGGGTTGAAGCCAACCTTTGCAAGTCAAATGATAAAGAGATGAACCCATAAATGAGAACCAAAATTTTTATATAACCTTTATTCATAAATTCTCTAAAAACATGCAAGTATTGAAAGTAACAGGGGGGTATAATGACAAAAATTGAAAAATCGGATAAAAAGGAAAACTATGATTTATGTAATAATTTCCTTTTTAATTGTTAAGCCAAAAAAAACTAAGCATACTATCTAGATCATAAGGAAAACAATAATAACCAAAATGGTAGAAGAGACCTTTATTACAAAGCAATTACAACAATAGACTGAAGGCTTTCAGCCTAGGTCTTTTCCAAAAATTACAAATAGGGCATATTTGCCTTCAATAGTACCAATTTCCCTCAAGGAAAAAGTTTCCAAATAGCTTCCATGATATTTAAATTCAGAGTAAAAACTCTAAAGTCTCATACCCTAGTGAGAAAATCAATTATATAGAGGAGTATGAATGCATCTTACCTATGAGTTGAACCCATTAAAACACTTGAAGAGTTCTAAATTGAGAAAAGAGGAAATGCACTTGTCACTCTAGGGAATAATGTACCTGAGAATTTCGACAGAGTAAAATGTGAGATGAACCTCAACAAAAGATTATATTTTCAAAAAGGAAACAAGAGAATATTTGGGAAAAATTATACCTAGAAAAAAAAATTGATCGAAGTCCCCAAAGGCATTACCTGGAAACCAAAAACAAAAATTTAGTCAAATTGGTTATAAAGGGGTATATAAAAAGTTAATGTATTCATGTAGGATTGTGACCCTGAGTGATAAAAAAAACTTTGTATAAGAAAGTTATGCCACAACATGGCCTAACCATAAATGGCCATGGAAAAATAATTAATCCAAGGTTTTAACAAAGAAAAAATCAAATTATAACATTCAATCTAGGATTCCAATATTCAAACACTAACATGTAAATCAACCAAGAATTAATAAGGATTGTGAGAAATGTATTATTACTCCTTTTAGAAGAAAGAGAGTGTAAATTTAATTGACAAGAGTGAACCTTTGTCAAAATATGAGCCTCCACAGAGAGAAAATTTCTTCCAAGAGAAGGTTGGAAGTCATATTACAACTCAACAATGAACCTGCACACAAATAAAAATAAGAATTAAATTAAAACCTTTATATTTAACTGACCACAAGGGGTTGTATACAAAGAAATGAAATATATATATATATATATATATATATATATATATATATATATATAAAAGAGCTCACTTGAAGAAAAATGGGACGAGGAGAAACAACATTTGTAACAAGTTTAAGCAAGAACAAGAAGCCAAGAAATGGAGGATTACTTTTTCCAGTGATTGTGATAGAGAATTGTTGTGGAAAACATCAAGGAAATACTCCCTATGAAATCTGTAAGGTCAAGAGAAATAGTTGTTTAAAACTATCAAATACAAGCCATTGACATTTCAGAAGAAAATAAGTATAAATATGAAAAATGACCACAAACCCTAATACATACCACTTTGTTCATTCAAATATGTAACATGTATCAACTCAAAAATACCAGATGAGTTTTAGAGAGGGTAAGATTACAATTGTGATAGTAACCGTGACTGGCAAATTCGAAGACTAGTTACATAGCATAGTGGTGCTATGTCTGCAATTCAAATGAATAATGACCAAATGAACTATCGGATGGGGCCACGTGAAGGCAGGTGGACGACCTATGTGTAATCAAATGGAACCGAGCCACGAAAGTCCATGCATTATATTTTATGCCACTTCAAACAAGGCATGAAACAACCTTGGAATAAGAAAAGAGTCCCATGTGGTGCATTGGCTCTACAAGTAATTTAAAGTTTACTTAGGTGAGAGCCAATTTTGAATGACCGTGGGGTAGCATATTTAACAACCCTTATTTTATAAACCATAAAAAATAGGACATATTAAACATATAAGTATGAGAGGAATTGAAGGGTCTATTAACCAATGATATAATATAAATCTTATATGTGTGTGTTTGTGTGTGTGGATTAAGTGAATTATAACCTTGTGGTGGTATATCAAAACATTTATACAAAACAAAATGTGAATCAAACCTTGGGGAAAGTATTCAAACAGTAGAATTTGTGTAAGTCCTATAAAGTACATAAAGAGTAATCGAGCTTAATTATATGTGCATGAGACTATAGTTGAGTGGAATGTTAATTACGGTGACAAGAAAATTCATTATGAACTTGGCAGCATTTGTATTCTAATAAGTCACCAGCTTAATCTATATATTAAAGAATGTCTTAAGAAGAAAAAAAAATATAGGCAGTTCACAAGGCTGTATTATAACATGAGCAAACCTTATGTTAAAACTTAACATTTAATGTATGTCCAAGCATTACAAAAGAAGGTTTGGACCATGAACAAGCTTGTACCAAAGTGTTAAATTATAATACCTTGGAGTATTATTTGAGCACTGAAATTTAGACAACAAGAATATTTATTTTTTTGTCTATTTTTGGGGGTAATTACCTGTGGTATCAAAGTTGTAGGTTATAGCACCAAGCCTTTATGGGTCCTAATTGAAAATATTATTTTCTGTGTAACATACAGAAATAAAAACTACTACCAAAAAGAAAAACTACTACCAAAAAGAAAACCGAGGAATGATTGGAGATAATAATAGATGAACTTTTATAGGACCACTTGAAGGGGGTAGAGAGCATGGATTTGAGCAAGGAATGATGAGGGGAGAAAGTAGAAATCAAAATAACATGAATTTGAGAAATTTCAAGTGGTCTATAATCTAAAACTAGATTTAGACAGTGTTAAAGCTAATCAGGAGAAATTGTCTAAAGCAAGGGATGAACAAGAAGACATAAATGGGTACATACTTAAGAGGTTAGAAGAAAATAGAGGAAATATGAAAGCTAAAAGAAATCATAAGAAAAGGTTTAGAAGTGAGTCTCCAGATAGAACTGAACCTATAACCTCTAATGAGAGTCAAACATCCAAGTTTAATGATGAAATGGAAGAACAAAAGTCAGGGAGTAGTGCTTATGTGTCTAAGAAGAAAAGAATGGTAACCCTATAAAAGGGTGAAATTAAAAACATCAAACCTCTGAATTTTGACGAAGAATTTGAAGTAGGGGAAGAAGCTTGGATTTTAAACATATCAAAATATTTTTGAATCTATAATATCCTTAATAACCTAAAAGCCCGACTAGATACATACCAGTTGACTGGAAAAGTAGCTTTGTGGTGGGAAGAAAACAAAGCAATAAAGAAAATTAGAGGCAAAAATTTGACCTAGAAATTATTCAAGAAGAAGTATTTAACAAAGAGGTATTATGATGAGAAAGCTAGGGAGTTCCATGAGTTAATACTGGGTCAGTTAACAATGGATGAATTTGTGAATAAATTTATGAGCCTATTGCGGATGTGCCATATCTTAAAGAAGAAAAGGAAAAAATTCAAAGGTTTATCAGTTGTTTACCTTTTTCTTACAAAGAAAGGATTAAATTTGATAATTCGAAAACAATGGATGAAACAATAAGAAAAGAAAATTTGTGCTACACCCAGAATAAGCAGAAAAGTGATAGTTCTAAGAGTTGGTTGGCAAAGAAAAATGAAAAATTCAATGCTAAAAAGAAAGGATTTAAGAAACTTGCATTTGCCAATACTTCTAAAAGTGTTCAAGGGGGAAATTACAATAGGAATGTAAATTAGCAAAGAAATTTAAGTCAGGGAAATGGACTTGTAACAGGAACAAGGAATTGGAAAATTGATGAATCTTCAAGGCCACCAATTAAATGTTGGGTTGTAATGAAAATCATCTATGGAGGAATTGTCCACAAAATCCTTTAAATAAGAAGGAAATAGTGCATAATATATAGGAGGCCTCGACATCAAATGACATTTCCTGTAACATTCCAAGGATTAATGAAGTGTTGGATGATAAGCAGGTTGACCATCAATCCACCATGGTAGAGATTCAAGGTAAAATCTTTGGAAAAATTATATCTGTGTTAATTGATCCTAGCTCTAGTTTGAGTTATATTTCTCCTTTTGTGATTGAAAAATGTGGTCTTAAGAAAGAAAAACAAACTAAACCTTGGTTAGTGCAATTAGCTATAGGAACCAAAAGAAGAATTACTAAGATTAACAAATATTGTTCGATAGACTTAAATGGATTGCACACTAAACTTAACTTGAATATGTTTTCTATGGGATCATGATGCAGGAGCATCCAACTCAACATTATCAATGTATTCTAGTAGACATAGGGGTATGGTGTTTTCAAGGAAGTTGGTTTCCTAAGTATTGGATTATGTAATTATTTAATTTTTTGAGTGATTTTAATGAGAATAGGAATTAATTAAATATTGTGAGGCTTTATTGTAAATGTTATTGAATATGGGAGAACATGAGAGATTTAGGATAGCTGAGTGATGAGAGGATTGAGAATTGATTGTAAATCCTAGATTAGGAGTTAGTTCATGATTTTGTGGATTTGAGAGAATCCTTAGGGATGAGAAAGGGATTTTAGGATTTTGTTGAGGGATTTAGGGATTGAAACGAGAAATTGGTTTTAGAACCCCTTTGTATAAATGTAAGGCTAAAGGCATGAACAGAGGTTAGAGAGGTTGAATAGGAAAATATATAGTAGATTGGAGTGTTGTAAGCCTACGGGAATATTTGTAAATCAAAGGCCACAGTAAAGAAGAATCAAGCCAGAGAGACAGAAAGTTCATTCTGTAATTATTTATTTGTATTTATACCTACAGAGATAGATTGGAGTCTGTATAATTGTGTAATTCAGTTGTTAAATGATGCATTAGGTGTCATCAAAGATTGCATAAAGTAAATATATGCAAGTGGAATCATGGCGAATACACTGAGGAAGAGAAGAGGCAGAGATCCCAACTGGAGAACCAAGCGGTGCTATGTGATGATTGTGATATAGAAATCACAGAGGCAAGTTCAAGCGGGTTTTCCTTTGTATTCCATAAAGGGTAAGGCGAGCCATTTAACGAGAAATGTAGCATTAACGACTCCGATAGTTGAAGATCAGAGTCAGAGGGGTGATAACATATATATGTAATGTGACCTGTGAAAGTGCCGATAACTGATTGCGATGAGGTTAAACCTTGGGGACTGTGCAGTGTTAGTACAGAAAACAGAAAAAGGTATGGTTTGTAGTTAATTCCTTTGTTAAAGGGTTTTATAAGGATAAGCGCCAAATCAAGGTTTTTATATGTTAAACATATACTAACCATGTTATGAGATGGAAGTTTATGTGTAAGCGGCCGATGGTTAGCTTAAAGGCTACGAAGGGTTTTAATGTCCCGATAGAAGGAATTGGAAGGTAGGACTTGATACAGTCTTATATAAGGTTTGAGAGTTGTTTAAAGCCCCGATAGGAGGTATTGGCGGGGTGATTGAGTTCCGAAACAATGGAACTATAAAAGGGGGCCTTAACCATCTTTATGATGAAGTGTTGACCTGGTAGTCATATAAATTCCTGGGAAATGGATTTATGCATGAATATGCATACTGTGGGTATGCGTAGGGGTAACCCTACGTCAATTTTGGTATTAGAGCTGAATTATAAATTAACCATTTGGTATAAGGTAGAACAAAGCAATTATGTATGAAAGTTTCTTTGAAAGAGTTCAGAACAGAGATATTTGGAAAGATCTGTATGTAGGCAAGGAAGATAAGATTCTAATCTAACAGCGAAGCAACCAAAGTACCATTGGGAGAATGGAGAAGAACAGTTAAGTTCTTAGAGACAGGGGAGCAAGAATTAAAAATCGATTGCAGAGATAGAAAGAATCCGCAGTGATGTTTGGAGAATGGAGATTCACTCGGATGTGAAGAATGAATGGAGAAATCAGGCAGGTATTGTTTTTATTTAATTCTGATTTGAATTTGTTGACAAAGAAATAGATTGAAGATTGATGGTTGCAACTAATGAAGTATCTCAGCAAAAGGAGATCAAACCTTAAGGAGCAGTAATGGAAGAAACTGGTAAGTATTTCTGAGTGGAAGAAAATTCAGCAAAGGAGAAATTGTTGCTAATAGCTAAAGCTTTGCCAAGATAAAGCCGGAAGATTGGAAGGAAGAATCAGATTCTAAAATTTGATTGGCAGTAGCTGAATATGGAGAATTTGTGCAGTGGAATCATAAAGGTCTGTTGGAACAGATTTGTAGAAATGGTGAGATTCTGAAGATAGTTGAAGAGTTTGAAGATACAACTAAAAGCTAGTGAAAAAGAAGGTCCATTCAAAAGTGCAGGTGAATGGGAGAACAAGATCAGACATAGATCTTGAAGGTAAGATGATATGGTTTTATTTGGATTGAAGATTGAAAGTTATAGTCTTTGTATTGATGTAGAAGTATTGCGACAACTCCCAAAAGAAATTCCATAGAGGATGTAGTAGAATTGCTAAGAGATAAAGGAAGTTGGTGAAAGTTTCTAAGTGAAAGCAGAAATGTGGCAGAACCTTGAGGAATTCCAACAGAGATTGGATAAAGAGGATAGTTGTATTCTTGGAAAATGCAGATGAGTTGAAGCCCAGAAGGAGCAAAGAGAAGTGCTCAAGAGAGGTTCCAAAGATAGAGAACCAATTGCTTACCAAAAGACTGAGTGAGGAGAGCTTGGTGAGGTAAGTGGCAGCAGGGCAGACTTGCTGGTGTAGAGGCTTTCGTGCAACTCATAGTGAATGAGTAAGGAACTCATAGAGATGGAGAGGATGATGACTAGTGATAGTCATAACGGAGGTTCTGAAAGAGATCACAGCAGAGGACAAAAGGAGAAGGATGCCAAGGAAAATGGCATACAGAGACAGTTAAGCAAAGAGGAATATGAGAGGGAGAAAGCTGAGATAGCAGTTCATCTTGAAGTGTTAATGGAGATGTTGCAAAGAAATGAGATGGACCAGAAACATGGTTATGTCATGAGAAAGAAAGTGAAGTGGTAGAGGCTACAAGAGAGGAGGAATCAGCAAGTGAATATGCAGTTAGTAAAGGAGCTAAGGGAACTTGAACAGATTATAGAGAAGCTTGAAAGAGTTGAGCTACAACAAAAGGGAGATGTTGAAGAAGATGTTGAAGTTTCAATGTGTGAACCAGAAAGTGGACCATTACTTTTTGAAAGTGATGAAGAGCTAGAGGAGTTGAATCATATGAATGATTCGAAGTAGCCAGAAGAATTGATGACTGAAGCATCAAGTGAGACCAGAAGGTATTGTATTTTTAAAACTAATGACTTGTGTATGATTGTAGGTTTGGAAGAAGATAGACAATCTTTTAAAGTTGTCAAATATGTGAAAGAATACCTTCCAAAAGATGCAAGTTTTGAAGTAGAATATGACAAGGAGACTGGAAAAGAATCAATTCACTACAGTGGACAAGTGCTGGAAGACATCATTGAAACAGATGATGAGAAGGAGAGACTTGCTGACAGTCTCAAGAGTTCTTTGAGTTTGAATCAGCATACTGATGTGCTGACAGAGGAATTGACAGAGAGATCAGAGCAACATACTGAAGTATTGCCAAAGGAAGAAGAGGTACAAAGACCTTATATTTTTTATTATAATGATTGTCTTAAAATTAAAGATGTTGTTGCATAAGCTGGAACATATTTGGCACAGGTGGGCAGCCAAATGGAAGAAGAAGAGAAAGAACATCTACTGAAGGATGTTAATAAAGATTTAGCAGAGGAAGAAGGACCATGTGATGATGGATCAATAACAAATGAAGAAATGGGAGATTGTGTAAAATTTCCAAAGTTCACTCCAAGTAAAATCATTGAGATATATAGGGAATTAGACTTTCAGAGAAGAAAATTGGAAGAGCAGAGGATGAATGTTTAGGATAGATTGCTGAAGAAGGATGACAAAGAAGTTGTCATAAATAATAATCAAGAAGAAGTTGACAGGTGCAGAAAACAGAAGCAGGAAATTGTTCTGAAAGACAATATAGCAGCAGCAGAAAAGGTGCAAAACAGCAGTAAAGAAGAGGGTAAAGATGAAAAGGAAACAATCAGAATAAGTGAAGAACAAGCAAGAAGGAGAGTTCAGCAATCAAGAGATGAAAACAATCAGTAGACAGAGGATATACTGGACAGAGAAATTGAGTTGATAAGAAGATTAATGATGAAAGTGTCTCAGAGAAAGACAACAGCAAGAAAGGAAAGGAGTGACAACAAGAGGAAAACAATAGCAGACTATGAAAGCAAGGCAAGTGGAGTATTACAACACAAGGTATGGAGACCTGGAGAACAACAACAATAGAACAATTGACAAGCAGAGACAAGTTACAAAATAAAGTCTGGGATCTAGGAGGAAACAATTATCCAGACTTATGACCAGGTGGTCATAAATTTTCTTACATGGGGAGTCTGATGCAGGAGCATCCAGCTCAACATTATCAATGTATTCTAGTAGACATAGGGGTATGGTGTTTTCAAGGAAGTTGGTTTCCTAAGTATTGGATTATGTAATTATTTAATGTTTTGAGTGATTTTAATGAGAATAGGAATTAATTGAATATTGTGAGGCTTTATTGTAAATGTTCTTGAATATAGGAGAACATGAGAGATTTAGGATAGTTGAGTGATGAGAGGATTGAGAATTGATTGTAAATCCTAGATTAGGAGTCAGTTCATGATTTTGTGGATTTGAGAGAATCCTTAGGGATGAGAAAGGGATTTTAGGATTTTGTTGAGGGATTTAGGGATCTAAACCAGAAATTGGTTTTAGAACCCCTTTGTATAAATGTAAGCCTAAAAGGCATGAACAGAGGTTAGAGAGGTTGAATAGGAAAATAGATAGCAGATTGGAGTGTTGTAAGCCTACGGGCAGATTTGTAAATCAAAGGCCACTGTAAAGAAGAATCAGGCCAGAGAGACAGAAAGTTCATTCTATAATTATTTATTTGTATTTATACATACAGAGATTGATTGGAGTCTGTATAATTGTGTAATTCAGTTGTTAAATGATGAATTAGGTGTCATCAGAGATTGCATAAAGTAAATATATGCAAGTGGAATCGTGGCGAATACACAGAGGAAGAGAAGAGGCAGAGATCCCAACTGGAGAACAAAGCGGTGCTATGTGATGATTGTGATATAGAAATCACAGAGGCAAGTTCAAGCGGGTTTTCCTTTGTATTCCATAAAGGGTAAGGCGAGCCATTTAACGAGAAATGTAGCATTAACGACTCCGATAGTCGGAGATCAGAGCCAGAGGGGTGATAATATATATATGTAATGTGATCTGTGAAAGTGCCGATAGCTGATTGCGATGAGGTTAAACCTCGGGGACTGTGCAGAGTTAGTACAGAAAGCGGTAAAAGGTATGGTTTGTAGTTAATTCCTTTGTTAAAGGGTTTTATAAGGATAAGCGCCGAATGAAGGTTTTTATATGTTAAACATATATTAACCATGTTATGAGAGGGAAGTTTATGTATAAGCGGCCGATGGTTAGCTTAAAGGCTACGAAGGGTTTTATCATCCCGATAGAAGGAATTAGAAGGAAGGACTTGATACAGTCTTATATAAGGATTGAGAGTTGTTTAAAGCCCCGATAGGAGGTATTGGCGGGGTGATTGAGTTCCGAAACAATGGAACTATAAAAGGGGGCCTTAACCATCTTTATGATGAAGTGTTGACCTGGTAGTCATATAAATTCCTAGGAAATGGATTTATGCATGAATATGCATACTGTGGGTATGCGCAGGAGTAACCCTGCATCAGATCATATGATATCCTTATTGGCATGGATTGGATAGAACAACACAAGGTATCCTTGAACTATTTGGAAAAATATTTCATGTGTGTGAATGATGAAGGGGTAACTTGTATAGTAAAAGGGGCTCCAAGATCTATTTCAGTAAGGAAAATAAATGCCTTGCAGTTAAATAAATACACCTAAAAGAGATGTGAGTTGTATGCAGTTCAGATTGAAGATCATTTTAATAGTAATCAGAAACCTTCCATAGAAGATTATCCCATCCTAGAAAAATATAAGGATTTCTTTCCTAAGGAAATCCCAGGACTACCTTCATGAAGGGTCGTAAATTTCACTATAGATATTATCCCTAGAGCAGTCCCAACATCTAAAGCTCCATATAGAATGAGTGTTCCAGAATTGATGGAACTAAAAATACAGCTACAAGAGTTGTTAGACAAGAAATATATAAGACCTAGTGTGTCACCTTGGGGTGCACCAGTCTTATTTGTCAAAAAGAAAGATGGAACCCTTAGACTCTGCATAAACTATCAGAAGCTCAACAAAATTGCAATCAAGAACAAGTATCCATTACCTAGGATTCATGACTTGTTTGATTGGGTCAAATGATCTACTGTCTTTTCAAATTATTGACTTAAGATATGGATATCATTAGATCAATATCAAAGCCTAATACATCCATAGGACGACTTTCAAGACATGGCCTAGGCATTATGAGTTCGTCGTACTTCCTTTCGAACTCACTAATGCACTAGCCACTTTTATGTGTCTGATGAATAGTGTACTCAGACCCTATTTAGACAAATTTGTCATTGTGTTTTACTCTATTCAAAGAACAAGGAGGAACATGACCATCATTTGCAAATGGTTCTCCAAACACTTAGAGAAAATGAATTGTATGCTAAGTTTAGAAAATGTGTATTTTATCAAACACATATTCATTATTTAGGGCATGTTATATCTGAAGAAGGGATTGTTGTAGATCCAAAGAAGATAAAGGCCATTATGGAATGGTTAATGCCTAAGGATGTGGCTGATATCAGGTCCTTCATGGGAATCATGGGTTATTATAGGAGGTTCATAGAAGGGTTTTCTAAATTAGCTTACCCAATTACTTCTTTACAGAAGAAGGGAACTAAATTTGATTGGAATAAAAAATGCCAAGATAACTTTGAAAAATTGAAGCAATTATTGACTACTACCCCAATTTTAAATATAGTTGACCCCAAAAAGACTTTATAGTCTATATTGATGCTTGTAAAGAAGGTTTAGGGGGAGTATTAATGTGAGAGGATCATGTGGTAGACTATGAATCTCAAAAACCACAAGATCATGAGTAAAATTATGCAACCCATGATCTGAAATTAGCAGCTATTATTCATGCTTTGAAAATGTGGAGGCACTACCTTATAGGGAGGATATTTCAATTGAAAATTGATAATATTAGCCTTAAATATCTCTTTGGCCATCCAAACTTAAATGCTAGGCAAGCATAATGGTTGGCATTTCTTAGTGAGTATGATTTTGAAATAATACACATTAAGGGAAAAGAAAAGAAAAAAAATAACAGATGCTCTTAGCAGGAAAATAAATCAGATTTGTGTTATTTCTACAAGTAGTTGGCAAATATAATTGACTAAAAAAGTGAAGACAATTGCAGTGTTTGGTGAGGAATATGTTAAAATCAAGGAGAAAATTTAAAAATCAGATTCTCAAGATGAGGAAGGAAATGATTTTTCAGTTAATGAAGAGGATTTGTTGATGTATAGAGATAGAATTTATATACCTAATGATCAAAACATAAAACTGTTTATCCTTGATGAGTTACATAAAAAGCCTACAGTTGGACATATCAAAAGCTAATAACCATGTTAAGAAGGGACTTCTATTGGCCTAATATAAAATCACAAATAGCAAAATATGTAGCAAAATGTTTAGAATGTCAATAGGTTAAAGCTTCTGATCAACATCTGACATGACTATTATAGCCATTGCCCATTCTATAATGGAAATGGGAGGTGATATCCATGGATTTTATCATTGGTTTGTCAAAAAAAGGAAACAAAGTGACTTTATAATGGTTGTGGTAAACAAACTTAGTAAGGAAGCACATTCCATACCCGTAAAGTCTACTTTCAAATCCATTAATATAGCAGATATATTCATGAAGGAAATCTTTAGACTACATGGTATGCCTAAGATTGTAATCTCAAATTGAGATGTGAAATTTACCTCTAAGTTTTGGAAATGATTGTTTGAAGGCATGGGTACAAAACTGAACTTTATCACAGCGTATCATCCTCAAACTGATGGTCAGATGAAAAGGACAAATAAATATTAGAGGAAATGTTGCAAATGTATGTTGTGGATAGGCCCACCAAGTGGGAAGATTATTTACATTTAGCTTAATTTTCTTACAATAATGGTTATCAAACTTCACTAAAAATGAGTTATTTTGAAGTAATGTTTGGGAGACGATGTAAGGTGCCTTTAAGTCGGGATCATACTGAATACAGGTAGGTATTAGGACCAAATATGCTGAAAGAAATGGAGTAAATACTCAAACATGTGAAACATAATCAAAAAATATCTCAGGACCGACCAAAAAGTTATGTAGTTTGAAAAAGAGTTCAAAAAGAATTCAATGTTGGTGACCACATTTATCTAAAAGTGAAACCTAAGAAAAGTACTCTTAGACTTTGTAGTTTTGCCAAGATGTCATGCCGATATTGCAGACCCTTTGAAGTGTTAGCAAGGATAGGCCTAGTTTCCTATCAACTTGTTCTTCCTGCAAGCGTAAAAGTTCATGATGTGTTTCATGTTTCTTTATTGAAAAAATGTGTACATGATCTAGCTCACATAATTTATTGGAATGTTGTACAGGTGGAACTGGAGGGAGAGTTCATGGTAGAACGTCTACAGATACTAAACTGGAGGGAATTCACACTCTGCAATAGGATCATAGCCCAAGTCAAAATTTAGTGGAAACACTTTAGCCTGGAGGAGGCAACTTTGGAACTAGAAGATTCTTTTAAAAAAGCATATCCATCCTTATTCTAAGACTAGGTTGAAGTCCAGAGCAAACATTGGGACAATGTCAAACTCAAATGGGGGAGGATGTGATATCCCCTAACTTAGTTTTTTATTTCTAAATATTGTATATTTCAAGTGTGTTAATGTTGTGACTTGAAGACTTGAATGAAATTGGTTATTTGTATTTAGCTACTGATCGTTAGTTTATGTAAATATGTTTTATAAATTCATTAATAAATTTTGGAAAATAATTCTGAGGTTGTAAATGGCTAAAGAGAACTTATGGATTGCAAGCTAGTGATTGGATTTAATTACCCTTGATGATGTAAGACCTAGGAATCTAATATGAGGATTAAATTATTAGTCATGAAATATTAAATTCATCAATAACTTCCCCATAAAGACAAGATATTTTAGGAATCTACGGAGAATGGAAATCACGTATATAGTAAAGCGTAGGACCATTGTGTAATCGAATGGAACCGAACCACGTAAATAAGGAAATTACACGCGTTATATTCATATGCCCCTTCAAACGTGGAATGAAACAACCTTGGAATAAGACAAGAGTCACATGTGGTACATTGGCTCTACATGTAATATAAAGTTTAATTTGTACAAGGGTCGATTTGGAATCACCCTCGGATAACATATTTAACCAAACTTATTTTATATACCATAAACAATAAGACATATTAAACATATAAGTATGAGAGGAATTGTAGGGCACATCTACAAATGATGTAATATAAACCTTTTATATGTGTATGTGTCTATGTATAGGTGTGTAATATATGTGAATTATAACCTTATCTTAAAGAAAATGTAGGAGGAAGGACAAAACTTTATGGTGGTGTATCACAAGAGTGGATTTTGTGTAAGTCCTATAAAGGACATAAAGAGTAATATGATATTAACTAGAGGTACATAAGACTATAGTGGAGTTGAATGTTAATGGTGGTGAAAAGACAATTCATTATAGATCTGGAAGCATTTGTATTCTAATAAGTCATTGGTTCAAATTATGGATTAAAAATGTCTTAGGAAGAAAAAAAATTATAGGTAGTTCACAAGGTTGTATTATAATGTGAGTATACCTTGTGTTAAAACTTAGTATTCATTTAATGTCTAAACATTACAAAAGAAGGTTTGGACAATGAACAAGTGTTTATCGAAGTGTTAAATTATAATCCCTTAGAGTACTATTTCAGTACTGAAATTTAGAAAACAAAAAGATTCTTTTTTGGTTGTAATTACAATGTTGTGCTAATGCAAGATGGTGAAATGATAGCTTATGCATCATAGAAGTTAAAATTTCATGAAGAGAATCATGCCATGCGTGATCTAGAATTAGTAACAATTATATTGGCTATAAAACACTAGAGGCATTATTTGGTTGAGTGAAACATTGTACTTATATTTGATCATCAAAGCTACAATACATCTTCACATGAATGGATCTAAATTCCAAGAAAAGGTGATGGAGTAAGTTTCCGAACAAGTTTGATTTTAGGATTTAATATCAAGGGAAAGGATAATGTAATGGTTGATATCCTAAGTAGAAGGCTAATAATATTATTCTTGGGGCCCATAAAGTTTGATTTGAAGGATCAATTGTTGAATAACTTCTTAGATAGTTGTATTTAAGGCTAAATCAATACTTCAAAAAGGGAAGAACCTAAAGCCTAAGTTTGAAGAATACATCTTTGAGGCAAATGAATTGTTGCGGTTCCATAAGAGAGTGTACATCCCCTATTCAAGGAACCACCCTCAAGGAGGCCAATCTAATGTGATATTCTACACACCTAGGAGAGAAGAAGATGTATAAAAACATGAATAAATTCTTCTTTGGAGCATGCACGAAACACAAAGTGATCCAATTCAAAACTAGATGCCTTGAATCTTCGCAAATGAAGGTTGAACACCACCAACCACTAGTTTTTCTACAACCACATGGCATTCTAAATTCAAAATGGGAATCAAATCCATGGATTTCATTGTAGGATTTATTCTCACCCCACAGAGGCATAATGCCATTTTGGTCGTAGTTAACAAATTGGTAAAAATTGCTCATTTTAATTCAATGAGGGAAACTTATAATTTTGTTGATGTGGCATGCATATTTATTGGTGAGAATATTCATCTCATGGATTTCCCAAAAAGATAATCTTGCATAAAGACTCTCATTTTACATCTCAATTTTGGATAAGTTTGTAGTTGGCACTTAGAATTTAGTTGAATTTAGCATCATTTATCATGTGAACTAGATAGGAAAACGAAGAGAGTTAACAAAGTTATGGAAGATATGGTTAAGATGTATGTCATGGATTAGTCAACCCATTGTAAGTATTTATCTTTAGTGAAATTCACTTGCAAAAATAGTCATCATGGCCCTATTGATATTCCTCCTTATGGGTGCCTATAGGTAAGACCATGTAGGTCATGGTTGAGTTAGGATAGGTCGGAAAATCAAGTTATAGTGGGACTAGAATTTTTACAGGGGATGGAAGAATAGGTAATTCAAGTTAAGTAGCAGTTAGAGGAAGCACATGATAGAAAAAAGAGTTATGTCAATGCCCATAATATTGAGAAATGTTACAAATTCATAGATAAAGTTTTCATTCATCTCCAGCCAAGAGTACCATTCACTTTGGGAAGGAGACAAAGTTGTCACGTTGATTTATATGGTAATTTAAAATTTTGAAAAGAATTAGACCAAGTGCCTTTCATCTTGCATTGCCATTCCACTTGCATAATTCATGATGATTCCCTGTATTGCTACTATGAAGTTAAATAAAAATGAACCTCATAAACTTCAACGGAGTGAATTGTAGGTTTTTGAGGGAACCTACATGGTTGACTTGTCACATATGTTGGACCAAAGGGTTTGATAGCTCAAATACCATATGGTAGCCTGAGTTAAATTTGAGTGGACAAATACAACCCAAGATCTACTACTTGGGAGAATGTAAAGGTCATGCATTGTGATTACTCTACACTTTTTTCATTTAACTTAGAGAGAAAGGTTCCTAAAGGGTAGATGTACATAATGTCTCAAATTTTGGATTTTAGTAGCTAAAACTATATTATAGCCCATTTTAGTATTTCATTTTCTCAGTATACATTTTTTTAGTTGGGGGTTTTGCTAAAAAATTGTGAATTCTACAAAAATAATTATGGTGCACACATGATGATAAAGGAGCCCAACCTACACACAAAGACAACAAGTGATCTTCCGCAGAAGATCGTCGGCTCAAAAAATCTAGAAATCACACATATAAATTACTGCAAAGTTGATATAAGGGGAAGGAACATAGATATTTATTAACCATATAAGTGAAAGTACATCAATGTATACCTTCCAGCAAATAAGATCCTCTCCTCTAGCTTGTAGTATGGTCTCCTCTCCCAATACAACAGAGCTCTCATGATATAGTTTGGATACCCTCTTTTCCCTTTCCTATTGGAGAGATTATATATGCTCATTTTATCCTACATGAGAATGTATCTAGACACCTAGGGGCTTGAGAAGTTAGGAAACTTGTACAATAATGGACCCCTAGCCAACTGATACAAAAGTGGATCAAGTTGATCTCCTTGGGAATGACAAACTCTAGAAACTTTTTTCACAATTATGACCTTTTTCTCAATTATCTCAATTATGAAATAAATATTATCTCATAATTATAATATTTTGGCAAATTAATTATGATAAATAACTCAATCATGTAATTCCACCCTTTTATCATGGGATAAATCTCACATAAGTAAAAGAAAAGGTGAAAATGGGTGCATTTAAGCCAAACAGCTGAGGTAAGTTGATATTGGGTTTATCTCACTATAATGGAGTGGTAAACGGGGTTATAATAGATGTCGCCTAATGCATGAGGCTAGAAGAGAAACTGATGGCTGAAATGCATTATAATAATACTCAATGCTCAAAATGGGAGGAAGGAGCCAAGACTACGAAGCTAGATCGAAGGAACTCAAGTGTTGAAGTCTCAACTCTGCTGATAACATCCCCGAGGGAGGCATACCATGCTCGCTCATAAAGAGATACTAAACATGGACACCATAAAATACATTGCGGATCCATGACATGAAATGCTAGAACATGGCCACGAAGACATACACAGTGGATCCATGTGACTCAACAGATATAGCATAGCCACCAGCAAATACAATGTGGATCTATGTCACAGTATACATCAGTAGGACTATGAATGCATGACAGATAGAGAAGTTTCGTAGATATTCCTCAAAGTACATAAATGATACATAACTCCAATGCAACCTGGGAAGGATGCCATATAAGAGTGAAATGTCCCTAACCCAGGGTCTTTAACATAACCCCGATGGTACAAATCTACATCATGCGAATAGATGAGTTGATGTTGAGCATGGTAGAAACTGCTTGATTACCATCCAATGAGGTAAACCAGTAACAGACGTAAGGGAATCCACCAATGAGGAAAATGGATCCCAAGGTACCTAGTACAGTCCACTAAGTGTGAATAAATGAGCTGATGTCGAACACCAGTGAACTCAATCAATCAGGAGCCAATGATGTAAACCCATTGTCGATCATGAGGAAGCCTGCCACTGAGGTCTGCAAGCTCCAAGGTACTATTGGTTCCTAGATCAAGCTCCTGGATAATGAGTTGAAGTCGACAGGAGAAGATCGTCGAAGGAGGGTTGTAATGTATCCCCCATCAATCGACACGAAACAAACTAGGATGATGTGATGAATGGATGAAGTACAACTGAAGCAGGGATGGATGACTCAAAAAGGTCAACAGGCTATTGTAGATGGCCGACAAAAGCTGAGACTTCCCTTAAACACATGGTGGCACGACACAAGAGTGACTTTGTAGCATGTCTAATGAGCACCATGTGAAATCATGCAACAAAATAGGAGGCATCGAAGCACGCTCCATATGACTGGAAGAGTAACCGGCCCGAGGATTAAAGAGACTTATATGGATGGTACGACTCCTAGGAAAGATAAAACTCAACTGTGAGATAATGAAACAGATAGGTTCCATGTTCAAGGGTGACACAACTAACGTTTCCATTTTAATGACTAATGGAAAAATATGTTCCCTCCCTTCTCTTTTTATAAGTTCATTTTTTGTAAAGTTTTCCCCCAAGCCCGAAAAAGAGATAAAAGTATACAAGGGGGAACCTCCTATCCATAGTAGACTAGGGTATTCATTTTTCATAACTAGTCTATCCCAGTTTAGAAAAGGGTTAAACTTATACTGGGTAGATGACACTTCAAGTACTTTAACAAGCGTGAAGTAGACAAGTTCACTCGACAATCTTTTCTAAATTAAGGAGTTTGAAAAGAGCTTAAAGAAAACTCCTCTTGGAGGAACGAGTGGTATAGAGGGTAGAAACTGGTTCCGGTAGTGTTGGAACTGCTCATGACATAGTGAGGACAAGAGGCGAGCTAATAGGACCACTCATTGTAGCGGTTCCTCCAAGAAAGGGTAAACACCAAGTGAAAGCATATGGTAGGCCAAGAAGATGATTACGATGGAAGAGAGAAACCAAGGCTCATCATGCAGAAGGAGGAAGAGAGAAACCAAGGCTCATCATGCAGAAGTAGGCTGATAAAAAGTGGCAATCACAAGGGATAAAATAGGTGGAATCCTCTTGGGGTATAGCCAGAAAAGAGATGAAGAAGAGGACATGTGGCTCAGATTCTAGGTCATGGCAGGTCATAAGGAGGGATTCCAAGAAGAGAATAAAAATGACTACATGGACACAAAAACGACAAAAAGGTGCTAACAAGAGTATCCATGACCAGGTAAGCTCTACCACTAAGTGACGACATGCATAAAGGAAAGTGGTTAAAGTCGTAACTTAATGGGGTCAAACCTAGGGAAAAAATATGGCACTGATGGTCAATAATGCATTGGAAATAGTGATATATGACTGACCCCTATATGACAGGTTTGGAGAAATGCACCTAAGGTCCAATGGATGTCGCAATAAAAACACCACCCTATCCTGTAAAAAAGAGATAAAGCATCACACTTCTATGTTCAATATGTACAAGCACAACATAGTCTAGTAGGTCACGTCAAAGTTTGCCCACAGCCAAGCACAGGCCAAGGGTTTCTATACACAAACTCATGGAGGGTAAGGGGACCATATGGCTCACCAATGTGGGGCCATGCCAAAGGAAATCAAATTGCCCAAGGACATGCTAACATAGTCTTACTCTCAAAAATAACCTGAGGACATAAGGGAGGATCAAGACACAAAGATGGTACAAGACTCTCATCAATAGGTGTTAAGGAAGTGGGAAATTCATTAGTAAGTTCGATAGTAGAATCCCAAGACTTGACTTGGTCCATGGGTGGCACTTCCAAGGAAGGCCGAGGAGATGTCCCTTGGGTCAAATCAAGATTTTTTATGCCAAGCTCTACCTTTACCAAATCGGGGAGACTAGAGGGAGGAAGAGGCATAAACCCCCTAGTATTATCAATAAGTAGATCCATGACTACCGAGTTGACAATCCGGGGAGGTTTGTCATCAAGGGAGTCATGTGGAATAGGCAGAGTGACGGCCCGTGTGGGAAAAGGAACCTGGACATATTCCATATTGGGATGGAGTTTCTAACCAGTATCAGGAGGTACTAACAGGACTTCAAGAGAGGCAATCTCTTCCACAACAGGTGGTGAAGGATGCTCACTAGCTTGATCCACTTCCATAATAATAGGCAACACCACCCAAGGATCAAGAGGTCTATGGGGTCCACAGGTGTCAGAAGAGATCATATGCATGGGAGATTTTGAAAAGGATGAAGGAATGTTGGGCGGTGGTAATTGAGAAAAGACCCCAATAAGTGATGAGATTTTAAACAAGCCCGCACCAACACTCTAAAACTGACCAGGTTGATCTTCCACGAGTGGTACAGAATTCCCTGAGGTGGAAATCTGGGTTGGCGGCACACAATAGTCAAGCTGATCGATAGTGATAATTTTGCCTTCATGAGGAAAGAAAAGTAAATGGAAAACATACATGGAAGACATGGCACAAGGAGCCTGGGCGACATCTTCAACAATATTGTATTGTTGAGCAGCCCTAGTAGAAGGATTGTGTGTCGTCTTCATGAGGAAAGCAAAGTAAATGGAAAACAGATAAGACAAATGTGGTCATCACACAAAACCAACTATGGCCAAGCAGTAGGTTGTAATGTAACGTGTTGTCAACAACTTCAACATTAACATATACAGTTCCCCCCCTAACTCAATGGAAAATTTTGGAAGAACCCCCTTAGGTACAAAGTTGTGTTTGTCAAAATCTTGGAGAATCATGTTGGATGTGGTGAGTTTCGGAGAGCCAATAGCCTTCTAGCATGATACATACATGACACACGTGGAATATCCTTCATCCACCAAAGTGCGGTGAATATTTTGATGGAAAATGCACACAATGATTTGAAAAGAAATCTGATGGGAAAGGCGAGGAGCGGCTTTGTCGGCATTAAAAGCGATGAGACTAGAGTCAGACAGGTCAACTCCACCAATGGAAAACAACAAGGCTTTGCACTGCTAAGGACATCTTTGCAAGACCTCCAAGGCAGACATGGCACAAGGAGCCTGGGCGAGATATTCAACAATATTGTAATGTTGAGCAGCCTTGGCAGAAGGATTGTGTGTCGTCTTCCGGAGAACACCCTTGGGAGGGCAATAAATAGGTTCCATAGGCTTATCCAAAGTGAGAGGTCCAGTGGAAGGTAGTGAAGTTGATGAGTCCTTAGAGGGAGAACTCAACTCAGGAACATCATAAGATTTGGCTTGCGTAGTCACATTGACATCTTCCTTGCACATGAAGATGGATGAATTATGAGAAGGATGGGAAGATGACCCCTCATTGCCCCCTTGTGGAGGTCGAGGAGGTTGAGCAACCATCTGTTGTTGGGGTTGTGTAGGGAACGGATGAGTCAAAATGGCAGGATGTTGAGTAGACGGTGGTGAAAGAAGCCTATGGACTTCATCCATTCGAGGGCATTCGTGAGTAAGGTGGTCACCTTGAAAATTTTTACAAGGGAACTTGAATTTACAGCGACGTTCACTAGTGCCCCCTCCCTGAATCTGAGGGTTGGGTTAGGACTCTTGATCATTTTGATTTATTTTTTTCATTTCTCTTATTATTATTTTTATCACCTGATTGTTGGTTATTCTTCGGTTGAGTGGAATTCACCATGAGAATATCGATGGACTACTTAGGAGGGGGTGTTTTAGCAGAGCCAAATGCACTTGTTGGGGCTTGAGATGTAGCAATCAATTTCCCAAGTTGGGTAGCAAGTTGTCTCATAGAATTGGAAACAGACCCAATTACACTATCGGCATGTGGACCAGGAACATGTTTGGGAGGGTCAACAGAAGGCCTAGGGCATTAGGCAACACTTTGTAGAGTGTACCTGATTGTGAATAGATAAGATCCAATTGTTGGGAAGCTAGAATGGCTTGTTCCTTGGTAACATCTCGAAACATTGACACATCCTTGGAAATCTGAGTTCGGAGAGATCGGATGAACCATTTACATAATATCTCATCAAGTAACTTGGTTCTCACCAACCTCTTGCAACAGTACCACTCATGAATATGATCAGAGATTAATGTGGCATTATCTTGCTTAAAATTAGACAAGAGGTCAGAATCGATGTCATACCGAGTGGGTAACTGAAAGTGTGTCAAAAATGTTTGAGCTAGGGAGGAAAAGTCACCATAGGATGCGGTATCTAACTCAATGTACCACTTTGCAGCATCCCCAGTCAATGTACATTGGAATAAATGAAGTTTAACATAATCATCCACCAAAGAATTGGACGAACACCACAAATGATAAGTGGTAATATGCATGGATGGATTATCCCCAAGATTTCCTTCAAACTTTGGAATATCATATGGTAATTTGGCAGGCATGGGTGGCCACCAGGGATCATGATGGATGGGGTCATTAGTCAATTTCTCCAAATCTGGTAAATCAAGAGAAGATAAAAATGGATTTTGAAGTTGACTAAATGGGTCATAGGCAAGAGAAGCCCCTGACCAACTGTGTGGTCCCCCCATATAAGGAGTGGAATGATGCACCTGCTGGTGAAGAAAGGGGTTCGCCCGAAATAGGACTGTTGCAGGCTAGCATGGCTGGTAAATGGATGCTGCCCCTCGGGGTAAGTACTGCCAGAGATAAAAGGACCCCCAAAAGCGTGAATGTTGATGGGGTTGTACCCATGGTTAGAAGAAGGACCACTATGCGTAGTAGGATCGACATAAGTGGGATAACCCGTGTGAGAAATGGTACTGGAAGAGGAGTTGCCCCCAGGTAAACTAGCCCCTTTAGTAAATGTACTGGTAGGTGACACCCCTCCAAAGACTGAACTGCACTAAGCTTGTGACATACAAGAAGCGGCATTGTCCCCAAGCTGACCAGGAACAACTATGACCCCCCCCCCCCCCCCCCCCCAACATATTACTAGAAGTAACCATGCCTAATTGAGGGACAAGAATAGTTGGTTGGGAAAAATGTGGTGCAAAGATTCCTAAACCTACCGGTTGATTAGGTTGAGGTGTCATGGTCAGCATAGGAGATGGTGTGGGCATGGAAGCACTCGAGAAATTTGCAGGAGTCATAGAAGAAACTAGTGGAATGCCCCAAGAAGAAGTGAGAGGTGTGGATGGAGGAGTGGGTATAGCCACACTAAGAGGTGGCAATTATTTCATGGCAGTTGATATTGTTGATGTAGAAGGTAAGGAAGTCTCAGACTCCGCCATAGGGTAAATTACATACAAAGGCATGTAAGTATAGGCTAGTGTGGAACCATCAGGGTTTAGCTGCAATAACTCAGGTCCCAATGGATCGGTCAAAGGTGGGTTAGAAGGAGAAGTAGAATCATTCGCTAAAGTCTCGATAGAAACTAGATCAATACCAAAAGGACCAGGTATAGAGTCCATGACTATGTGTTGGTCTAATTCTTGAGCATCGACAAACATTCTTCATGCAGAAGTAACAAGTCCACCTTGTTCAAGAGGTAAACTGTAAAGACGATGAGGTTGTCGATGAAAAAATTCAGTTAGGGTGATAACTTATAATTTAAATATGAGGTTGTTGAACATCTCAGGAAAAAAAAATTAGCTCTGAAACCCTAACAATGGTGCAAGGGCGATGTTGGTTATGGGAAGGCGACAATTGTTGTTGGGAGGTCATATGCACCACAGATGGTGACACACGGAGGTAAGTGTCAAGGTAGGGAGGGAAACTGGAAGGTAGTTTTCATGAGGACAGGCCGTGTTGGGAATGGTGAGAAAGGGAAACGGGGGTATAGGGACCAGGGAGGATGGAGGCAGGGTTTTTACATTTTGTTTTTGTTAACCGTTTTGTTACCGACAGTAAGAGACTACACGCACCCGCAGAAGGTGAAATCACATACCAGGTTCTAGGGATATTACAAACTGCTAACAACGGGAGAAACCATGGTCAACCAACAGGACTCTATTGATCTGGATCCCGAACCTGTGGACATTTTGTCAGTGTGGGGATTGGAAGTCATAGACCAGAACAAAGAGAAGTATATTTGTCCAGCTGGACTGCCAGGCAAAAAGAGGCAAGGCTCGAGGGATGGATGGAGATAGGGAATAACATTAGGGCTACTGGAGGAAACCATGTGCATGTCTAAACTGGAGAGATGGGGAACAGTCAGGGAGCTAGAAGGGAGGCAGGAGGGCTTAGTTTCTTTGGCAGGCTTTACAGCGGGAGAATCTTGCAGTTTTGAAGTAAGTAACCAGCACTCTAGTCCACTTAAAGTTTTTTCTCGGGAGAGCTAGAATACATTGTTATCTGTTGTGGGTTTAAAGGGCAAGAGCGTTTGAAATCCTTCCCTGTGGAATATTTGGGACCAACAGAAGTTGTAAGAGGGAAACAACTGGACAATATTATCGCATGCAGAAGCCCTCTGCAATTGCGAAGAGAGGAATCTTTCAACCAAGAAGGGAGTCTATTCTTAGAGTTTCCAGGGGAAAATAGATGGGAGGAGGCTCTGAGTGGTTTTCGAAAGACTTTAGAGGCTAGGAGGGGTAGAAATTGCGATCAACGAGGGGTTTTTCTTGCTCCTCCCTCATTAGTGGACCAAGACGGGTTTACTCGGGAAAAGGGTTTTTTAGAAGCAGGGGAGATACCACAACTGGTGGGAAAGGAAGGAAAAACAGGGGAAGGAGGTCTAAACATTCTTAGGAACATTTGGTCAAAGGGGCAGTCAGAGCCACTCTAGGTAGTAGATATCAATGCGGAGGAGAACTTACCAGGGTTTGGGGAAGGGGGGAGGCACAGGAAGATAGGGGAGAAGCGGAAGAAAAATAAGCTAATAAGGAAAAAAGAGATAACCCCAAATTTGGTCCTAGGAGTTGATCTTCAGATCGACGAAGCTATGGAGGCAATAGAAGTAACCTTGGTCAGGAGGGCTAATGGGAAAAAATATTCAACAAACTACATAAAGGAATGGACTGCTAAATGTTGGCAGGAGGCATCAAAAAAATCCTATGAGGTATCAACCCTAGCTAGGGGTTGGTTCATGATCAAATTTTCTAAAAGGGAAACCTTGGAATGGGTGCTAGAAAGAAATTGGAGCTTTGGGAAAAGTCCAATCCTATTTAAAAGGTGGAATCCCTTATTTGATGCTCAAAGAGAGAAGGTGGACGAAATCTCGGTATGGGTAAGACTTCCAGGACTACCACCTCAACTCTGGGTGGAATCAGTTTTCCAGGCAATCGGGAATAACTTGGGACATTTCTTGGAAGCCGACATGTCATTTTTGCACATTGGGGATAAAGGACTAGCTAGAATACTGGTAATTTTAAACCCTAGGGAAGGGTTGGCAGAGGAAATCAACCTCAAGTATAAGGATTTCTCCTATACTCAAATGATTGATTATGAATAGTTGTCGTTCTGATGCCATCGATGTCACAAATATGGACACCTTGCAAGAGAATGCCCTATGGGATTCAAAAGAAGAAGAAGGCATAGAAAGGAGGGGGGAACGACAGAAAATCAAGTGGAGGAGGAAAAGAGGAAGGGAAATCCTAAAGTGAAGGGGGAAAGGATGGAAGAGGATAAGATGCAGTTGGATGTAGATGAAGCAGAGGATATGCAAATTGAGGAGAGACTTGTCCAGGAGCAAGAGCTTCAAGTGGAGACAACTTGGGTAGAGGCAATGGAAGGAGAATGAATGGTTTCTAGAAATGAGTCGGAGGGTGTAGTTCTGGAACCTATCCCTTCTTTTAATTCATCCTTGTTGTCTATTCTCAATTATTTATCAAACCCTAGTCCTTCTAGATTGTTGAACTCAGAAAATATCCATGTTAGAAATGTAAACGAAACCCTGGATAGCATTATTACTTCTATCACTGAGATTCTTCTTAACCGAAGTCATGGGTCAGGTATTGAGACTCCTAGTCTTCCTTGTGCCCTTTCAGAGAAGCCCCATTATAACCTCAGGCCTTGAGAAAAGAAAATTATCCCTTGAGAAGCAGTGGGGGGATTGGGAGTTCAACCAATATCGGTTGGACCTCGAAAATCCAGAGGAAGGAAGACTAACATTTCAAAGGCTCAGTTAAGAGAAAAGATTGACATTGTCGATGGGAAAAAACTATATATTTCATGGCTACTTAGAGCATCACAGAACCCCTCCCTCAGTCTCAAATGATCATTATGTTTTTTAATTGTAGAGGGTTTGCTAGTGCTCCTAAAAAAATAGCCTTGAAGGCCCTTATAAATTCCTATAACCCTGATGTGCTACTACTGCAAGAAACCCTAGGATCTGGTGAGGAGATTAGTAGGGCCTTACATAAAATGTTGCCTGGGTGGGCCTTTCAGTCACTGGATGCTAAAGGCAGATCCGGGGGGTTGGCTACAGGAGTGAAAGAAGGAAGGTTGAAGGTCCTTTCCACCTGGGGATTTGAACAAGCTTTGGGTGTAGAGGTTTACTCACTAGATCTTTGCACAAATATTTTATTTCTAAGCATATATGGGCCATGTTAGGACATGGTGATTTACTGGAACAACTTGTTCTCAAAATATTTCATGGAGAATCTGAACTTGGTAATAGGGGAGACTTGAATTTCTTGTTGGGTCTTTCAGAAACCTGGGGACCATCAGCTCATGTCGACCCTCTGATAGACTTCTTCATGAACAAGATCAATTCGAGGAAATTGATGGACATCAACCTGATCAAACCCACGAAAACATGGAGGAATAGGAGAACACAGGAAGCAAGGGTTGCTAAGAGGCTAGATCGTTTCCCCCTTAGAGAAGAAGTGGTGGCTAGGATTCTGGTATTTAGACATTGGGTGGGGGAAGGAGGAGACTCAAACCATCTTCCCATACTACTAGAAATGAAAGGCCCTAACAAAAATCCTAGTTCCCCATTTAAGTTCAATCTGTCATGGCTTAAAGATGAATCTTACAACAATCTGTTCAAAACCACTTGGATGTCAAGAGTTGATGATCAGGGCAGGGATAAAGCATTTTCGTTCATGGAGAATCTGAAACGTATGAAAAAGGCAACTATTGAATGGGCCAAAATTAAGAAAGACAATGAATAAGTAGAACTAAAGAAAATAGGAGAGGAATTAGATTTGTTGAGCCTGGAAGAGGATGGATATGAAACAGAAGCGAAGAGCGATAGGATCAAGAAACTGGAATCCAATCAAAGAAATATACTCACAATCAGGGAAGAGAAGTGGAGACTAAAAAGCAGAGAAATTTGGTTGACAGTTGGGGATGAAAATTCAAAAATTTTCTAGAACTATGCAAAAGGCCGGAAAAATATAAACACAATCTAGAGTTTAAAATCAGAGGAAGGAAACTCAGCCAAGTCTTTTGAGGAACTATCCCTCCTCAGAAGGAACCACTTTAAAAATCTATTCAAAGCCCCAGCTGAGGTGTCTATCATCGAGGTGGTTAGGATGGCTCAAAACTTCCCAAGGTATATGGAGGAGGAGGATAATGAAATCATCATGGGGGAAGTGACAAAAGGGGAAGTCGAAGGAATCTTAAGGTCGATGCAAAAGGATAAGAGCCCAGGTCCAGATGGATGGACTGTGGAGTTTTTTCAACATTTCTTTGAGTCTATTGGGAATGAACTTACAGGGGTTGTTGAAGAATCTCGGGTGAAAGGGTCGATATATGAACCTTTCAATGCCACATTTATAGCCCTAATCCCAAAGAAGGAGTACCCTTCATCTTTTGAGGACCAAGGTGGTATTCCAGGTTTATGGAGTCGAGGCATATAGGATTCTCCGGAATCTATGTCGTATTCTCGACCGACCCGAAAGCTAACCATTAGACTCTATAGACCAAATAGCCGATAAAGCGCCCACTACAAGCGCTCAGACCGATATCATTATGTAACTAATTTACAATTATTGCAAAAGTAATCACAGTTAGATTGAAACCTATTCTCTCAAGGAACATATCAAAAGAGCTATTCAAGTTCTTGGATGGAAGGTGGATCCATGAAGCAGTGGGGGTGGCACAGGAGACTTTACATAGCATAAAAAAGAGCTGGAGGAAAGGAGTTATTGTCAAAATAGACCTCTCCAAAGCATATGACTGTATTATCTGGTTGTAAATTTGAATGTTATTGACTCACTTGGGTTTCAACATTGGGTTCATAAACTAGGTTATGGGATGTATGAAAAATATCAGTTTTGCAATCTTGATCAATGGGGCGGCCACATATTTTTGTTAGAGCCAAAGGGGCCTTCATCAAGGATGCCCCCTCTCCCCACTACTCTTTCTCCTAGCAGCAGAGGGACTCAGTCAAATGATCCTTGAAGCAAGGAGAAGAGGCGATATTAAGGGCATTGAAGTGGCTGTCAACCTGCACATATCCCATTTGTTGTTTGTTGATGACATACTTCTCTTCAGTAATGGAAGCAGGAGTGAAACTGGTCAACTAAAATAAATCCCAGAACTATTTCTGAAGGCTATTGGCATGTGTATCAATACACAAAAAATCCTCCTTGATACTAGAAGGTTTCTCAAGGGCTGAGACTAGAAGGATAGCAGAGGATCTCCCCTATGAAGAAAAGAAGATGTCAAACAACTTCAAATATCTAGGTTTCCACTTAAAGCCTGACTCGAACAGGAATTAGGATTAGTTTTGGTTGGTTGTGAAAATCGATAACAAGATAAAGCATTGGAGTTAAAAATGGCTATCGAGAGTGGGAAGGCTAGTTTTGATCAAATCAGTCATCATGGCAATCCCTGTCTACTGGTCGGCAATAACATGGGTGCCCAAAGGAATTATTGCAAGGGTAAGGAAAGACTGCAGTAAATTCTTGTGGGTTAGCTCAAAAGAGGACTCTATCCTCCCATGGGTGGCTTGGGAGAAAGTGGCTAGACCGAAGGAATGGGGGGGATGGGGTATAAAAGACCTCACAGCTTTCGCCCCATCTCTAGCAGCAAAATTGGGATGGAGGATTTTATCAACGGAAAATCTATGGACGACGGTGGTCAAAAGGAAATACATTGATCCAATCCCAATTGATGAGTGGATTAGAAACCTGGACAAGAGAAACTCCCAAGCATCTGTGGTGTGGAAAGAAACACTGGACTCGATCAAGATAATTGAACAAGGCCTCTCTTGGAAGGCGGGGAAAGGAGAGCAAGGGTGGGGCAAGACCCATGGGTGGGCTGTAATGAAGGATATTCCCTCTCTCCAAAAATCATCGACGATTTGAAAGAAAGAGGGGTATATAACTTGAGTCAAATAGAGAAGGTTGGTCATTCAACAATCTAGCATCAAGTCTGGTTATCAAGGGGGAGTCTAAATCTCGAACCCCAATGGGAGGAGTAATGGATGCATTTTACTAAGGAACTTTAGAGGTTGAATGTACGACTCAGGAATCGTCAAAACACTCTGAGATGGGTTCATGATCCCACAGGTAGATACTCTCCAAAGTATGGTTACAACTATCTCATTTCCAAGAAGGGATGGGCTAACCCAAAGTGGTGGGAAAAATCTATCTAGAAACTAAAATGTCCAGCTAAAGCAAGAATGTTTTTCTGGTGTATACTAAGGAACAAGGTTCCAACATGGGACAATCTTCAGAAGAGAAATAAGATGGGACCAGGCTGGTGCTCATTGTGCAAAAAAGAAGAGGAATCGGTAAAACACTTGTTCCTAAAGTGTCCTTTCAACATAGGAGTATGGCTCGAGACTTTGAGGTTGACAAAGAAAACTTAGAGATGGGATGGAGAAATTATTAGAGAGGTGTGGCACAATTGGTGGAATGACACTTTGGAGGAAAATCTAAGAAACTTACCTCTAATAATAGCTTGGGGTACTTGGCTGTCCCGGAACAAGAAAATTTTCAAGGACCATGATCCATCTTATGAACACATTGCGATTGAATGTGCATCAATTTATGAAAGCATACCAGTACCAATCCCAAAAACAAATGAGAGGGGGAGTAGGGAGGAACAGATCAGGGGCGATATCCCTTGGGCTTATTTTGATGGGGCCTCTGATCAGAGGAATATTTGTGGGGCAGGAATCGTAATCCACCTAAATGCTCAAAAATCCTTAAAAGCCTCGATGGGGCTTGGAGCAGGAACCAACAATTTTGCAGAACTACAAACCTTAAAACTCCTACTTTGTTGGCTTATACACCTAGGTTTGAGTTTGGTTCAAATTTTTGGTGATTCTTAGAATGTTATCAAATGGTTTAATGGAGACTACAGATGTCAAAACTATGTTGAATCCTTTGTTAGACAAAGTCATAAATCTGAAACAACATTTTAATTCTATTACTGTGTGCCATATTTACAGGAACGAAACATGGTTTCAGACCTCCTATCTAAGGAGGGTCTACAACAGGCTATGGATGGCTGGAGCATAAGAGAAACAGAACAAGATGTGATCCATGTGTCGGATCATCCTCCTTTTGTGCTTTGAAGCTACATATCCAGTTGCCCCTAGTTTTGGGTTTTTGCTTTTGTTTTTTTTCGACCTCAGTTTTTTTCAATTTTTCTAGATGACAGTTGCAAAACCCAAAACAACACCACTAATTGTGATGAAAATGACCCAAAGAGGAAAGAAATTTCTCAACAAGAGGCAAAAAAAAGTGAGCGAGAGCGACAAAAAAAAAAAAAACCAATCAAATCAAAAAATGAGATCTAGAGATGAAAATCAAGCCTCAACCCAAATCATCCAATAAAACTTCACGAACAATTTGAAAGGCTAAGAGCAATGGAATACCTTGGATAAACTGATCAAAATAGATCAGATCAGACACACACAACAGTTGATCAGCAACAACAAACCATGAATCACACAGATCTCCAATAGATCAGCGAAAGACAAGAGGGTCTAAGCCCAATCAAAGAAAAAAAATCATTCTTAATGAAAAGTGACCGATCTAAGGAAATCAAGCAAACAAAAGTAGATCTGGACCAGATCCAGTAGATGAACAGGAGGCCCAGACTGAGTAGGAACAGAGGTAAAATGTTCAAAAATGAACAGTAGATTTTGAAGGGATAAAAGCCTAGATGCTGGCATAGCATGCAAATCAAAGCATCCAAGGACACTCTCAAGTTAACTGCAAGACAACGTCCAAAGGCTTCCAGATGCTTGGAGGGCTCCTTGTGGGAGCGTCTAGGGAAAAAAATCGACTAGCTAACTTCAATCAACCATAAAATCCTCATAAGGAGTCCGTTTTTAGTGATTTTTTTGTTTTGTTTTTGGACTAAATTCCGAGAGGATTCCAAATCGGTGGTCAATTCAATAAAACTCTATACAAAATATTCCAGAATTCGATTTTAATTCACAGATTTGTTCTTCTCTCATACAAAAAAAAAACTCCAAATCTAAGATCATCTCATATCTGAAGCAAATAAAACCAATGGAGATAAAAGAAAATCCAAAAAAATACAGAAAACTCAATGGGAACAAGAGAAAACCAAAAAACATAAAGAAGAAGAGGAGATCTAAAACTAAGAGGGAAAAAGAAAAATTCTCTCATTGAAAGCACCAATTTTGTTGCATTTAATTATGCAAGGAGTTATTGCTCCACAATCTCATGCCCAATTGAGATCACTAGACATCAAAGTAGAATGGCTAAGACAATCTAATAACAATCCCCAATCCAGATGGCCATGCATGTAGTTTCAATGCAATTTCTGATGCTACAAAGTATGAGCAAGTACCTTGCCTCCTCACAGGTTGGTGAAGGGTTTTGGGCCTGATGCATAATCCTTGTGCTCCAATCAAGTGATCTATTTCATCCACTCCTGATCCAAAGCCTACACACAAACACAACCAAACAAAGATGACAAATGATCTTCTGCAAAAGATCGTCAGCTCAAAACATCTAGAAATCACACATATAAATTACTACAAAACTAATATAAGGGGAAGGAACATATATTTTTATTAACCATATAAGTGAAAGTACATCAATGTATACCTTCCAGCAAATAAGATCATATCCTCTAGCTTGTAGTATGGTCTCCTCTCCCAATACAACAGAGCTCTCATGTTATAGTTTGGATACTCTCTTTTTCGTTTCCTATTGGAGAGATTATATAGGCTCATTTTATCCTCGAGGAGAATGTGGCTAGTGTTAACACCCAGGTTGTTCCCTATGACTCCCAAGGGAATACGGCCGGGGTAACCACTAACCAATCTTTGGGTTACAGTTCCTAGCCCAACTGCAACCAGAGAGGGCTCTCTCTTTATGATTTATCTCTGTTATAATTGTGTTTTAGGCTAGCTATGAAGCTTAGGTTTTGTTTGTGTTTTGGTTGAAGGATCTCTTTCAGGTCTTATGATGTAATACTTTGATGATGAGTTTCCATTGGGCAATGGAGTCTAGATGCTGTGAGATGATCTCAGATGTTGAGTAGTGTCCTAACTGCAAGGCCTGTTGTGTATTTAACAGACAAGTTAAAATTTGAGTGATGATATATGTCAACTAGCAGAAATCTGTTAGGAATTTTCTGTTATGTTGGTGAAATGAAAGAGGACGCAGAGCACAGGAGCAAAGTATGAATTCCTGTGACAGTGGTCAATGTGAAGGGTGTATTTGAAAGTGCAGCATTTTAAGAATCACACTTTATGTAGATTACACCTGAAGAAAACACTTAATAAACAACATAGACTGAACTCAGGGTGCTCAGTGAGCAAATCCTGGGAGTTATTCTTTTTCTGTGTTGCTTAATATGGGAAATCAGATAGCGTGTATGGACCTATAACAAAACAAAATAAACATGGAGAAAGTTACAGAGACTTATTGTATGATAAGATACGCAGGGATCCAGCAATCATGAACAGGCACAGAACATCTTCAACACAACAAGCATCCACGAAATTCCATTGCTTTCCTTTATTGACTTTCAGAAAACAATTACAGCATAAGAGACTTTTCAGGAGAAATTTCCAACAACCCTTGCTATATCATGCGAAGGGGTTTATATAGAAATATGTCTACAAAATATCCCAGGTATTGAGTCATCTGAGAGAGAGAAAATATCTTCAGTAGTGTTCAGAAAGTAGGCAAGAAGTTATTACAATGTTAAATGCAGCGTAAATGCCATTTATATCTGTCAGAGGATTGTTTGACTTTAAGGAGTCACTGAGTCGGTTGCATTACTCTGCATTAATCCTGTAGGTACGCATTTACTTTTGCCTGCGTAATGAGTTCTTGGCTTTGCCAGCTGTGGTTCTCCTTTTCTGCTTTGTTGGCTGCTTCATGCGCTGAGTTGGCTCAGTTTTGAATTTATGATGCCCGCGGACTTTATTGACTGTTCTTTTCATCAAAATTGGTAGAAGAAACAGAATTTGATGACTGAGTCACTGTTTACAAAATTCTCTGGATAGCATTTGTCCACCATTCCTGTGTAGGGAGCTGATGCTTGAGGATGGCCTCCATTGTCTCTTCAGCTTCTGTGTATTTGAAAAAAGTTGGGGCTACATCAAACAAGTGATTAATTTCATTCATTATAAAAAGTAGATTTTCTATCTTACTATAGAAAATCTGTCCTGTAATAGGCCCTGTGTCTTCTGAAGTGCTGGCCTTCTCATTGACCTGTGCTGAGGCAAAAACATTTACTCTTTTAGCATACTGTTCATGGGTGAATAATTTCCCTCCGCTGTTCAGTAAGCTAGGGAGTCCTCTACTCTGCAACACTTGAAACTTCTCCATGAACTTATTTACCTCTGTCTGCATATCCTGGGTTCTCCTGTCCAATGTCTGCACTAGACTTCTAAGAGTAAGAACCCTCTTGATCATTTGGATAGTCTCAGTTCTATTTGCAATCCCCATGATGGCCAACTGAGAACTTGTCTTGTGATTGAGCACATTGATCATTCTTGTAGCAACTTCAGGCATGTTTCCCAATAAGGCCCTTGATGTTCGGATTTCTCTCTGTGCCTTTGGAATGAGCTCTAGTTGCTCATGGATTGTCTCGATGTATGGCCATTGGTTGTTGATGGATTTACCAATATTGGACCATATCATTGCTCTGATTTCTGCTATGATTTTATCTAGCTTGAGCTCATTCTCAAGCTCCTTGATCCTGTCTTTAAGAGCTTTGATTTCCTTGGCCTTTTCTCCCACCTCTCTCTTTGTCTTATCATGCCTTTCATTTACCTTGGCCAGCTTTTCCTTAGTTTCGTTCAGCTCTGTCATCTGGGCTTCCAAAATTTGTATTTCATTCTTTAACTTCTGCATATCTAGGCTCTGATCTGTGCTGATGGGTGCTGCTGAGGTAGATGTGGCTGTTTGTTCAGCCTGCTGAGGTGGAGGCACCGTAGTAGGAACAGTCTCCTCAAGATTTATGACCTGTGGAGGGGGCTGAGATGTTTGCCCTTCTTGTGCTTGTTTTGATGATGTTTGTGGAGGTGCTTGTGCAGCTTCATATTGCCCCAATTTTTCTTGTGCCTTGATAAGCTCTTTGTAAATGGAAATTAGCAGGTCAGTAGAATCCTGCTCATACCTTTGCTTAGCTACCTCATCAGTCTGTGGGTGGATAGTGGCTGGAATTTTGATCTTCTTTCTCAGTGCAGCCATGTCAGCATCTCTAAGTTTCAGGATCTCTTGTATCCCTTTGATGTCATTGGGATTGTGCCCAATTTCTACAATGATTTCCTCCAGGGCTCTTATCCTGTTGTCTTTGGCCTGAGAAGAGGCCCTCTCCAGTTCTAGCTGGGAAGCTGTGGCATTCAGACTGCTTGTTAATTTATAATTATCCAAAGTTTTGTCGGCCAATGAAGCATACACCATTTCTCCAGTTTGCTTATGCAGCTCAATTTTGTCCATAGGGTGTATGTCTTTGGCAAGTACCTCTAGATTGGTCCTAAGGTAGTCAGCAGTGGATTGTGGCCGGAGTGCTGTAGGCATAAAGTGACTCATTGTCAATTTGCCTTCACTTACATCAAAAGCAGACATAAGTCTCTGCTGATTGGAAGGAGCCATGTTTAGCAGGTGATTGTACAATTGTACCTTGATAGGGTCACTCCTTCTCTTGATGTCTATGAACTGCTGCTTAATGCTTACTTGTCCCTCTTTCTGCTGGCTGGAGGAGCTGACCTCCCCTCCCATGGTCCTGTCTTGTTCCTGCTGGAAGGAACTTGCTGAAGTTTCTCTGCTGGGTGGGCCCATGCCCAATGCCTCTCTTATTGCTATATCCTCCTCTGGAAAATCATTGAGTCTCTGCCTTTTCTCTCCCTGGTCTATAGAGGATGTCAGGGGAGTCTCTCTGTCTCTTTTTCTAAAGACAAATGTATCCTCCTTTTGAGGGGTTTGGAGGACCGAGGCATCAAATGTGGTGTCTTGTCTTGTAGGCAATGTTCTTTCAGTGGTCTGAGGAGTCTCCACTGTTTTCTTTTGCTGGGCAGGCTGCTCCTGCCCTTGCTCTTCTTGCTGTTGTTGATCTTGCTGTTCTGATTCTTCTTGCTGCCCTTGCTGCAGCCCTTCTGCTTGCTGCTGTTGGTTTTGTTGCTGTTCCTGCTCTTCCTGCTGTTCCTGCTGCTCCATCTCTTTGCCTTTTTCTGCGATGTTTTCACCAGTTCTTGTAGCTTGATGTTGGGCAGTTGAAGAGGAGGCTGCTGCTCCAGTTTGTGTGCTTGGCAGTGAGGGGACCTGTGAATAAAACTCAAGGTCAGCCATCTTCTTGAGGTTTCTTAGAGCTCTTTGATTAAGCTCTTCTTGGGTCACATCTTCTTCTAAAGTTCCTCTTTTCCACTTGCTTTGGTTGGCATATTTTTCTAAGTTAGGAAGGCTATAATGTCCATAAGCAGATAATTTGTATTTGAGCCTCCTCATTGTAATGAAGTTATTGGGGTCATAGGGTTTCCATACGAAGCTGTATTTGAGACCAAGGCACAGAAGTATTCTATCTGCCTCTCTCCACCCTTCATCCCTCTCATTGAGAATTAAATGGCCAAGTTGATTTCTGATTTTTAACTGTGCCTTCTTACCTTTTCCTGAAAAGTGGAACATATCCACATAACCAAACTGCCTGAAGTATTCCAAGGCAAGTAGCCTCATAGGCACAAATCTAGGTAGTTTAAATGGGGGCAACTCACACCCATATAGCCTGATAACGGTGTGGTGTTGGTAGAAATACCAATCCCCAATACTGTATGCTTTTGATAAATGCAGGAGTCTTTGCATTTCGTCTGTCAATCTGGGAGGAGGTGAACCCAACAGTAGAGTCAAGGCTGGATGGATGAAAAGATCAATAAATTCGCAGTAGGTGTATGGAGAACAGCTTACTATGTGAAAAACGGATGTCCAATACACTACTGATCTCAGATTGCCCTGTGCATCTACTCTCTTCTTTGGGAAGGAGAACTTATCATGCTGGAAGTATAGGAGCAGATGATATAGGTACGAGGTGTATCTAAATACCCTTTCTCTTGATAAATTCATCAATTGATCATGCATCTTATCTGATATGTATGTGGCATAATCATAGTGGATTGGCTTCTTTCCTGGGGAAAACATAAGCATAATTTGTAGAACAGCTTCATCCACATACTCCACTGAATCATATCCCAAGATGGGACTGATCATGTCAACAAGGTCTAAGCCCAACTGGTTGAGGTAGAGATAATGGATGGGAGGAATTTGCACAGTATCAGCTTTGATGAAAATCTGATTAAGCTTTGTGATTTGTGCCTCTGTTATCCTGGCTCCCTGTACTATTAAATCAGCTAATGACAGAGGGACCAACTTTTGATCTGTCTGGAACTGCAACATCTCCCTGATGGCTTCAGGGGTAATGAGGAACAGAATTGAGCCTGCAGAGTCTAGCACTGCCCTCTGGGATGCATCATAGTGTTCAGCAACTATGTGCACAAGCTCAGGGAATTGATTAACCTGAGGAAGCTTGAATATTGGGAGGAATGAATCCCAAATTCCCAGGATGTCTGTCCCCCTCTCATGTTTGATCTTTATTTCATTTAGGATTTGCAAATGAAACCTGCTTCTGCTCAACATCTCCTCTGATATCTTGTAGTCCAAGTCTGCTAATGCTCTGGTGTCCAATGTTTTGTTAGGGACATTCAAGGGAGCCACATTGAGGGCTATAGGAGCTACAGGGGGATCCATGACTCTTCTTTAGGATTTCTACTTGTTTCTACTTGCTCAAGAACTGTGTTACTATGCAGAGTAACACCAACAAGATTTCTTTGCACAGAAATGAAAATGCCTGGGAAAAAGGTGAATGCAAGGTCTATAGCAGTTCAAATACTGTTTGATAGCAGTTAAGACCAAAGTTTAGCTTTCTCTGGCGTTTTTTAATGGTGAAATTTGTTTTCAAATGCGCCTGCTGCGATTATGCAGACAGGGCCTAGTTTTTCAATAAATTGTAGCTGGGAAAAGGCTCGGCTGGTGTTTTTCGAGGTGATAATTGGAAGTTTAAAGCTCTGCCGAGGAATTCAGTGGTGAATTTCTAATTTTGGACTCTCTTTAAGCTTTCAGAGTGTTTAACAGAGAATTGCAGGCGCACAGAGGACAGACGATGAAGAATACCTGGTGAAGTAGTGAGCAAAGGTCGTGAATGCAGGTTGAAATCGTGCGCTGGAGGTCTCCTGGTTGATTTAGCAGGTTGACAGCGAACTTGGACGCGAGCGCATGAGGCAGAAATAACGACGAATGAGTGAAAAAAGAACGTAAAAACGCGATTTTGGCCATAATATAGACTTTTTAATACTTTGGCGCCTTTTTACGATGACGTCAGCAGGACGTCATTGGTGGGGTCAAGGTCGGATGACGTCATGCTGACGTCATCGGGTGACGTGGCGGGGTCTGGTTGGTCCACAGGGGCAGTGAGATGGCAGGACAGGTGGACCAATGGCAGGGCAAGGGGCTGACGGGGCAGCGTACCTGGGTGACGGGGCGCTGACATGTTGCTGACGCGGCGATGACGTGAGCAGGCGGGATGGGGAAACCGGAACCAACAGTGGTTTCGTATCGCACCACTTCCTGTACGGGGGCGGTATCGGTCAGTTGTACCTCCGACGCATCGTGGTGAGGGCGCGTGGCAGCGGAGTGACGTCCTCAAAATACGGACGTCGGGAGATAAGCCTCGTACAGCGGATGAGGTCCGACGTCAGGGTGACCGTTGGATCTGCAGCGGATAATCGGACGGTGGTTGGACGACTGAGATGACAGGGGGATAGTACGCTTAACTGTCAGGCGTCGGACAGGCTCCGACGCGATCAGGGCCGTCAGATCTGGAGGGCCTGATCTAACGGTCGTCGGAGAGGTGACATGGGCGGCACATACGGAAGCGGGCGGGGGCATAAAAATTGGTGTTTTGAACGATTTTCCAATGTATTTTGAAAACAATTATATGCGCCAAACCTTGGTTATATGGCGGAAAGTGGGTTTTTGATGCTTTTGCCCTTTGAAGCGGGTAAGGGTGGGGATTTAGGGCTTTTTATGGGTTTTTTATGCGCAAAAGGGGTAAAAATAGGGAAATTAGCTCATGAAGGGGAAGGGGTAGTTGGCATAGGTTCATCAACATGACCTGGTGTCATTTGATCCCTGACTCGAGACTTTATTGGCTATAATGCCAAAGGGGGTGGGTATTTATAAGATTTTGGGATTTATACACCTTGGTGTTAGTAATATTAGGGAAAAAGGGGATATAAGGGATTTATATAGTAGGGTTAGTGTTAGCATGGATGAGAGGGTAGGTGGAGGGGAAACCATTGAGTTTATGTGAAACAAACTTGGTTTTAAGAGTAGATCAAAATGAAAAGATCTTTAGACAAGAAATGTGGCTTTTTAAAGATTAAGAACCACCATGAAACCTTAGTCTTTTCCAAGAGTCTAAGCTGATGGGGAATGTTAGAAATGAAATTGGAGGGGAGTGAGGGAAGTTAGTCATACTTCCTGCTGTGATCTTTTGCCTTGCTGCCCACCATCACCATTCTTGCAATGATAGGGATAACCTTTCTGCAACCCCAACTACCTACCCAGCTACTTACCTAGCATTTTTACTTCTTCTTGGAGGGTGCACTTGGACTTGCAGACCCTTACTTGCCTTTTCTTTTCTTTGGCTTTTTCTTTTGCTTTCTCTATCTACTTCGACCCTTATCTCTTCCAAGGTCCCAGATTAGGCTGTTGGGAGCCTTTTCTTCTCTACCTAAACTAGTTGTCTGCCAAGATTCAGCTGTTTGGACAGACTTCTTTCTCTAGTCTATAGCATAAAATTGAACACATGGCATGATCCAGATTAAACTGTTGGATCATCCATCAAAATTGAAATAAGGTCATCAACATTGAAAACACTTTACACACCCTCTTGCTCTCTAGGAAATATGGGATCTTTGTGAACTCAAAGCAGAGCATATTTGGATTTTCTCTTGCCAATCATGAAATATGAAACCTATTGGTATAGGTATCCAACAGCTAGAAAACTAGGGGCTTGAGAAGTTAGGAAACTTCTACAATAATGGACCCCTAGCCAACTCATACAAAAGTGGATCAAGTTGATCTCCTTGGGAATGACAAACTCTATAAACTTTTTTCACAATTATGACCTTTTTCTCAATTATCTCAATTATGAAATAAATATTATCTCATAATTATAATATTTTGACAAATTAATTATGAGAAATAACTCAATCATATAATTCCACCATTTTATCATGGTATAAATCTCACATAAGTAAAATAAAAGGTGAAAAGGGATGCATTTAAGCCAAACAACTGAGATAAATTGATATTGGGTTTAGCTCACTATAATGGAGTGGAAAATAGGTTTATAGCAGGGTGAATAAATGTTATATAATTTAAAGCAAGGTTGGACACCTGAGTTATGCTCCATATGAAAGCATTATCAAAAAGATGTAAAAGGAACATCAGAGGAGTGGAAAATTTTGGTTGAGGAAAGGGTTAACTCATGCATCCATGATTGATCCAACATTACAAGTATACACTCAAGATGATGGACCTCCATCAGTTGGTCCCATGGCAGTCTTTCTCTCTATTACCACCACTATCACAAAAACCAATGAGTTGAAGGGTTAACCTTGGATATGTCACCTCCCCTTAGGGGTTGGAAGCACCTAATAGGTTTGAATCAACTAGCCACATCTAACAAGGTAGGGAACACTTTTACAAGACTTGGTCTAATCAGATATTTGAAGGTGATCCCAGTTTGATGTCTTACTATGCCCTTAAAAATTAAATATGGTCCACTATGATATTTTATGGTCATTGTCTCTAATTAGTGTTTGCTTTCACTAGAGCTTGAAATGGTTTTTCTAGGTGGTACTTCATAGAGAAACTGAGGCCTTGAGGGCACACCTTCTCCATCGTTACTCCACATAATGCCTAGTCCATGCTTAACTTATGGTGAGCATTAATGACCGTGTAGATGCAACCTTACCCCTCTATAGTAGAGCGTTGGGAAATTTAATGATTATGACATTTAATTAACATTGTTGAGCAGCCCTATATTCTAAAATACTTAGCTCATCTTTCTTAGTGTTGGATATTCTTGATGATGTACCAGGCAAAACCAGCATGGCCCAATGATATCCTTGACATTGTTTGATGGGCATGCCTTGATTCAGAGTCCAAATGATGATGATCATCCCCGGAATGATCAGGGATGGATTTTACCACCTCATGAAGCCCCAATGCTAAATAGATATTGCACCACGTTGTCTTGATGGCACCCATGGAGATGGTGCATGACATCCAAAGTTGAATTTCGGACATATGGAGATGTTCTGAGGCTTTATTTGAGCACTTATCCTCAATTCATGTTTGATTATGATGCTTAGAGATGCATTACTAAGAATTTGGAGCTTTACTAGCATTAAAAGGGCATGATGTTGTGCTTAGTAAGATTTTTGACCCACACATGCCTGCAATTAGTGGCATATTTTATTGTATTGAGTTATTGTGTTGGCTTGCAATCCATTTTCTTCATGTTCACTTAAAATTAAACTTGTCATAGGGATTTTATACAAATTAATGGATGTGATTAACGTCATATAAGTAGAGGATCGCTACATTCTTGTTTCTCATCATTACATGTGGATTTTTGCCTCCATTCGAGAGCTTGACTTAGCCCATATGTAACTTTCTACTTGTGGAGATGTGATATTTTTGGAGCTATTGTTATTGGCAATAATTTGTGAGATGTGATATTTTGGGAGTTGTTGCTATTGATAATAATTTGTGTCTTGGGGATGTATTTTTGGGATTGAAAGATGGTTATTTGTTGGAAGAATTGTCATAGTAATAACAGATTTTTATTGTTTTTCAAGTAATAAAATTATGCTAGGGTTTTTCTTATTCCATGTCTAAATGCATATATTTTATGGAAAACCTTGCTTGATTATTGAAAATTTGTCTTCCTTGAATACCATAAAGGACCTCCTAGTGAGATTTCCTCTATTTAATTTCTCCCCTCATAAAAATATGGTTTGGGTTTATCAAGTGAAAACTAGGATTTTCCCTCTTACTCCAAGCAAATAATATTTTCTCTTAAATTTAACCCTAAAGACTCCATCACCCATGTACGAAAAGGAACTTGGAATCCTCATGGTAGTAAAAATTTATAAAAATATTTATAATTTCTTCAAAAAAATAATATCTAAGTCCTTTAAGGGAAGTTGTTAGGGCTAGGGCATAAGGTCAAATTCAACTAAGGGTTCTATTGAACAAATGTTGAGGCTTTAGTGGCTTGAATTTGTCATTATTGATCCTTGGCACTCAAAATGTACCATTTTTCATGATTGATTTTTTCCTAATACGACTGACATCATCTTCCCTATGCAATTTGTGCCCTAGAAAAACCCTAACCTTAGCTATGACTTCAACTTAGGGCTTAATTAGAAGGCTTTCTTTCTCCTTTCATTTATTATATCATTTGCACAAGTTTTCTTGTTGTTTGTATACCTAGGCATCCCTTTGTTTATCCATATCTTGACACCCTAGGTCTCATGTGCCTCTCTAGGGATTTGTATATGGTATGTTGCTCTTACATAGAGAATTGTGCCCTTATCCATTGAAGAAGCACCTTTACTTATCCTTTGATTCATATCGTTGTAACACCCCCTTTTTCACCCTCTTGTAACTATTGTCTTGTACACTGTTATGTAAACTAATGCAAATTAATATGAATTATAAATGATGACTGGACTGAAAGTGGACACGAATTTAGATCCTGTGGAGGAGAAGTTGTGGGAACTTGCTCGGGAAAATAGACAAGAATTTAAGCTTGCATTTAATTGGCCATGATAATCTCTTTTATTCAATTAATAAGTAGTTGGATAGGTATTTAAGACTGCATATGGGTGCTTGGTTGAGGAAGAACACAAATGTATATTTAATTAAAGCAGTGTACGAGAATCGATGAAAAGGACGAGTCATGCCATTGTCGTGGCAAGGGTAGCTCTAGTCAATACCCCATAGAATGGCATGCTAGAAAAATAAGGATGTTGGGAAAACATAGGAGAAAAAAGGGTGTGCCTCACTCGAGTGAGAGGAGAGCATGTAGACACAAAATTGAAGAGAAGAACAAAGGCATCAAATAAATGTTGCAAATCATAAAAAAAGGGTGGTGTTGATCAAAAAAACTTGTACAACAAAGAGGAAAGACACATTTGAAGAAAAGAGGTAGCAGGTGGAGCATCGGGAAGGTGCTATGGATACCTATGTTCATGTTCAAGTGGAGACTTAGATCTTTGTATTATAGAGTGTTCTTATCAAGTGGAGCCTTGAATAGGGCTATGGACTCTTGAGTATTAGTTAAATAGGTGGAAGTTAAGCTCTTTGGATTTCCATAAATCCTATCAGGTGGAATTCATAGTGTGATATGGATTCCTACATGAGATAGGTGGAGGAACTGTTGTTCTAGATTCCTGAAGTTCAAAGTGGGTGGAGATGCTTGGAACTATAGATTTTTGTAGTGTTGTTTGGGTGGAGCACTAGATGTCCAATATTCCCTTAACTTCCTGCGTGGTGGAGCACTAGATGTTATGGAGTCCCTAAAATTTTTGTGGGATGGAGCACTAGATATTATGGATTCGCTGAACTTGTTGTGGGGCGGAGCACTAGATGTTCCTGGATTCCCTCAACTTGTTGTGGGGTGAAGCTCTAGATGCTCTAGTTTCCTTGAACTGGTTGTGTTGGGTATAGGGACTATGTGCTCTGGAGTCATGGATGCTAGGTGGAGGCACTATGGACTACAAATTCCCATGTGCTTGTTCATGTGACTGTTGTTGATTTATTCAAACACTTCACTCCTCAAGCTTTGAATCTAGCTTGGGGGTGGTTAACTGCAGGAAAGAAAAACACTGCAGTTTGCCTATGGTTGGGAGGAGAGTTGAAGTCCCTCTCCCAGTTTCCATTCATCTAACTATTAGATTAAGTGACTTTCTTGCATGGTAATGTTCATCTATGTAATCTAAATATTACTCACGTTGTTACATGGTATTGGTTGACTCTATGTGCTACGATATAATGTATTATGAGCTGTTATCTTGTTTGTAAGGGAAAGATAAGTCAGTCCTGATGATGAGTCTTGGTCTAGGCTTGAAACGTCGACAAATGAAAAGATGAACACTGTGGATTATCCGAATTCAATCACTCAAAAACCACTCCACAGAAATCTACAATCCAAAGTCTTGTGATGTTGAGATATTCATGTACGGATCATTTATTTATGCTCTTGAATGGATTATGTAATAAAAGGTGCATGTTAATGGTTAATTTACCAACAGACTGGTTGCATGTGTATGTTCCCTTTTTATGAGCCTGTGTCAATGCTTGATTGACATTTGTGCAAAGGCTGAGAAGGCCTTAGAGGAATGTTAACAAGACTTGGTTGATGTTCCCCTAGGATTGATTGAGTGTTAAAAATTTGAGTAGAATGTAATGGAGTTGTGAATTCCATGAACGAGATCTGAAGGGCTTCATTGTTTTTTGTTACATCATGGGAGTAAGAGGCGAACTAAGAAAAACCACTAAGTGTTAGTGGGAATTTCATGGGGATTTTTCTCATTATTTAATGCACTGATTCATGTTGTGTTGTGCCCTTAGTAGAATAGGGGCTCATTGTTGGTTAGGAGTGTAAAAAAAGGAACTTGGTGGAAAGGTTTATGTCACATAACAAAGGAATTATCATTCACGTCACTCCTCTATTTGGCGGTGGCCTTACCCTTCTCTCAATGTGAAGGGAGAATGTGATGATGTAGAGGTGTCATATGAGGGGTCTACGGCAAAAACCTCATAAATTTCCATAATAGTGAGGTGTCATAATACACAAGGACCCAAGCCCAGCTAGGACCTAGGATGGAGTCCTCGTGGTAGGCATGAATGACCCTTTGGATGACGGATGGAACTTTTGGAGGAGGCCACGACCCAACATGATGTTATCACAGTTTGCATATCTCGAAAGGTTCAATATATGTGTTTTACAAGTTACGTCGTAGTTGAAAAAAGGTGTGGAACAAAAGTATTTCCTATCATTTGGCAGAGAAATTTTGTCGCATCATAGGGTTATTTCATTGTTGTAGTGGTTTAAGTCATGGAGGTTGCAGTTAAAAGAGGCCGAGGATAGGAAATCCACCTGATAGTTGACATGAAAAATCACCATTGTGTCGTGGGGACTTACCAGCTTAACACCAAAGGATTAATGTGAAGGTGTTGAGGCTCAATGGCATGGTGACGTGGTTGAAGCCATGGTAGGTGGGTTGCGGGTGTTGTGGCAGTGCCACATAAGCTGGTCAGGGGTTCCACATGGCAGTACTTACTAATGTGGTGAGGATTTATTAGCCAAAATTTGAATGGCCATAAATTTTGATCTAAGTTTCAGATTTCAATAAAATTCATATCATTGAAAAGCTCTATGTAGTCTAAAGTTAATTCCATTAACTATGGGAAAATGGAATTTTGTAACCCCATTTCCATAATGAGACCATAGAGGTCAAATAGGGAAAATTAAAACTTCTAATTCAATCTGAAAAGTCTAAGAGGGTGGGAGGGAACATTACAAAGTGGTATTAAAGTATTAGGTTCAATATCGAACCTCTGGAGATATGTTGGGACTCTAACATAGTGTGATAGTGTGTTAGGATAACATTGAGTGTGATACACATATTAGTTGATATTGCATGATGCTTGTAGCTTTTGATTGTGATATATATGTGGTGTGGGTATTGATTTTGATATGATTAATGTTTCTAACATACTTGTTGACTTGAGGTGTGATGTTTCGGATAGCTTTATGCCAGCATACTTATAATAATAATCCAATTTGTTGGGTAAGAATATGTTATTATGTTTTGGATTTTCTAACAGTTGAGTGTGTATGGAAACACATAAGAAGACACCAAGGACAAAATATAACAAGGGATGGGTACCATAATGGTGAAATATAGTAATAATAGGTCCTAGTATGGTGATGAAGAGGATTCAATAACGAAAAGAAGAAAATAAGACTCTCCTGATTGGATGGATACTCTTAGAAGTCTAAAGATTGATCTAAGGAATTGCAAGGCTATGATTGAGAAGATTGTTAGGGCCCAGGAAAAACAAGTAGAAGTGAATGCAGTTATACTACAAAGCCTGTCATATCTACAGAGATAGAAACAATATGAGATAGGACCTAGTTATAAGTTTAAATAGAGTCCATCAAAACTTGGAAGACAAGAATTGAAGGATGATGATGTAGAAGGAAGCAGATCCAAGAAAAGACATAGGCAGGAAAGTGAAGACACAATGAGGGGTGGAACTCCTCTAAGTACTCCAGAGAGGAGGATGGACAGTTATGATTAGTTATCTAGTGTTGGAACAAAAATACATTACCAACAAAGAAGGAGTGGAAAGGATTTTGTGCCACAACAGTTCAAGTAAAATCTTCCTACATTTGATGGAGAGCTGAAGAAGGAAGAAGAAATAGAGGTGTGGCTACTAGGGATAAATAAGTATTTCAGAGTCCATAATTACTTTAAGAACATGAAAGCAAGAGTAGCCATCTTCAATCAGAAGGGCAAAGGTAATATATGGTGGGAGAATTTAAGGAATGTGAAGGATATTAGAGAGAAGGAATTGTCTTGGGAAAGGTTTGAGAGATACTTGAGGAAGAAGTATCAATCTAAAGAATATTATGATAAAAAGGCCAAAGATTTTTATGAACACAAACTCGAGTAGTTGACAGAAGAGGAATACACTACCAAATTCTTAGAGTTGTTAAGATACATGCCTTACAGCAAAGAGGAGAAGACAAAGATTCATAGATATCTCAGTATGCCACCTCAAGAATTTAGGGACATAATATAGTTCAATGAACCAAATACATTGAAGGAGGCTATTAGGAAAGTGAAGAACTTATATGAACAATAAAATCATAAGTAAGAGTTAAGAACCGATTGGAAGGCAAAGGGAAAACTTGACTTTAAAGGGAAGGGACAAAAGTTTGCAAGAGGGAACATGAGGTCGACCACTCATGGTAAGGAAGAGTATCAATAGAAGCATGTTGATGCAACCAAATACTAGTTCACTAAGCCCACTGAAGTTGAGGCTGAGAAGTTCAAAGGAGGTCCCATGTAGTGTTAGACGTGTGGAGAGAAACAACAAAAGAGAGACTTCCCACAGTTGCAGTGGGATAGCCCAAGAGAATGCAATGTATAGGAGACCAAAATAGTGAAGGACATGGCTCAAAGCATGCCACGGATTTATAGGCATTGAATAACAAGCAAGTCAATCACTGGGCATTTGTTATCTAGATGGGAATTATGATTCAGACCTTGTTGGTTTCAATTTCATAAAGCCAAGCTCTAATCTCAGTGACATTAGCTCCAGGATTTTAGAGAAGTACAGGTTTCCAAGCACAACCAATGATAGATCATGGCTAGTCCAATTAGCCATAGGCACCAAGAAACGGGTTGAGCAGGCGGTGGGGTCGAGCCTAGTTGTGGCAGGTGGCATGCTCATGATTGTGAACCTAAATTTGCTACCATTAGGTTCATACAATGTCTTGGTTGGTATGGACGGGTTAGCTTACCATAGATCCAAGGTGGATTGCTTTTACAATTCAGTTGAATGCCTTCGTGGCATCGAAGAAACAATATCACTACAAGGGAAAAAGAAGTCAGCAATAGTTAGGCAAATCATAGTGTTACAACTAAAACAATGTAATAGAAATGGGTGTGAATTGTTTTCTTTTCAAGTGACTAGTGATCATGACGACAACATTAGTTGGGAAGGATAGCCCATTTTGAAGACATTCTCTTAAAGAAATTCCAAGACTGCCACTAAGGAGAGAGATTATTTTCTCTGTGATATATATATATATATATATATAGAATGGTTAATTAAGTAATAATTAGTATTGAAGAGACATGTCTCTATGGACATAATCGTTTGTAAAAGGGTACCTACCTAGCTATATATATGGGACCCTCAGTTTTAATCAAATCATCTCATATCAATTCTTTTATATAATATTCCATATATATTTTATCCTCAATGGATGTCTTCGTGTATCAAATGTTTTGAAGATTATTGTAGAGTACAAACTTTGTTTGCAGCATTGGTATCAGAGTTGTTTGATTCTCTAGCCGCTTAACCATTGCACAGAGCCAATTTGATCTGGGCTTTGGTCATTAACCTATCGTTGACTTTGTTGCCGTTGTGATTGAAGTGTTTCACTACACAAAATTTGGAGTTTCTCCATTTTTCCAGCTTTGTCATTTAAACCTTTGACCATTATAAATAAAAAATACAAATTATATTATATATCTAGATATAAATTTAAATATATATTAAAAAAAATTAAAACAACAAAATTATATAGAAGAAAAAACAATTAAAAACAAAACAAAACCAAACAAACTTCCAAACAAACAAAGTGCACCCTGATCGAGGGCCAACACCAGCTGCGGCCGCCATACATTGTCACAGTCGTCGGAAATGACCACACCATTGCCCTGGTTCTGTACGCACCGTTGTTTCTCGCTTTCGAGATTTCATACACTCGCTACCATTTGTTTCCACCACTTATTTATCTCATTGTCCATATAATACATACCAATATGATTGAAGTATAAAACGTTAAGTGCAAGGAGCATCAGCCAAACACTGTCGAAAATAAGTTCCGGGTACTGCCATGGGAAATTCCTTTGTTCTCTTATTCGTATACAACCACACACCATAACCAAGTCTATACCTCTGACATCGACCCATACAATTGAATTACATGCAATTTGTGTTGTACGCAAAAAATTCACGCCTTATTGTACAATCACAACTTAGACAATATACAATACTTTTAAAGAATATAAAATAAGTATTCAAGTATTTTAATTATAAATAAAAGAAAGGGATAATTTGAAGTTAAGAGTAGTTACTAACAAAGAGGTTTATATATATATATATAAAAGGATTAGGAAACCTTATCAACATTTTATAAGAAGAGGTAAAATAAAAATAAAAATAAAGGAGAGAGCAAAAAGAATTTAATAAAAAGTTTGAAGTTATTTAAAAAAATGGTTTAAAGGAAATAATAAATATTTATTCAATATAGCAAAGGTGTAAAGTAAAAAGATTATTTGATTTTGAAAAAAAATAATATAGGATTATAAAGAATTATAAAAAAATTAAAAGAGTCATTTTCTGTTGATGTCAAAGTATTGTTTGACGTAAAATTATCGACAAATAAAATGGAGTTTAAGTCAAAAATGAAGAAAGGAAAATATCAAGGAACCTCATTTAACTATGCTTCAATGCTATTTAGAATTAAGGGAACTCTAGCAAGAAGATATGTTACTATTGTTATCTCTCCTATCGAAAATAAAAACTATATAAACCCAAAGATTGCGAACCAATTAGTTATTCTTGAGTCAAATATAATCGAAAAAATAAAATTAGTTTTTTTTTCAAAAAACAATATGACATAACCAATTTACAATTAAACATGGGGATTATATATTTATATCACAATTATCAGTTCAATCCCTATGGAACAAATCAAGGTGACATTATTTTGGGGTCATCCTGGATGGAAACTCTAGGGTATTTCATCCCAAATACAAGAAATAATTTTTTGAAATTTTCATACAAAAAGAAAAAAAATAACAATACCGGATGGTACATTGAAGCCCAATTCAGTAACACCAAAAGACATACAAGATATTTCAAAAGTAATTTTTTAAGAAGGTAAAAAAGATCTACAAAATATGCAAAGATAAGTTGACAAAATCACCAGTGAAAAAAATGAAGACGTTTCTCAACTTAAAGGCCATAGTGAAAAATTACTAACGCAAATTAAGAAGGACAAGAAGTCATTGGAAGACAAGGTACAATAGCTTATTGAGAAGGAAGTGTTGAATTCTTCAAACGAAGAAATTCAAGTTGAAGAAAAAGGAATGAATATTGATCTTGTGAATATCACAACTCAAGAAGAAGACAAGCCATTTGAAGATAAAACACAGTCATATGTTGCAGTTCAGACAATGAAATTTTTTAAGTAAATTTTTTATGACCAACTCAACAACATCAGTACCTGAAGTAAATCAAGAAATTGCCACACACTCGGTAAGGGAAATTCAAACCAAAAGAACTCCTTATCAACATTTGAATCACAAGAGTAGACAACTTAATCAATCTATGAATATGTATCACTCAAAACATAAACAACAAGTTTATGTTCCAAAGAATGTTAAAGTTTGCACGATCCAGTCATGTTATAACAATTCATCACAAGTTTTCAGCAACCACAAGATTCCACAAAAGATTGATTTAGGATGGCGCGATCCTTTCTCAGTACGACAATTTTGTTTATCACCCAAAGGATCTTATCATCATGTATCAATGAAGATGACAACTCGAAGAAATTGGAAATATACAAAAATGATTAAACAACAAAGAAACAAATGACACACCTTGTCAGCAATAAGCTTTGAAGATAAAGCTCTTTGAAGAGGAAGACAATGTTATGAAAAATAATATATCTATATATATATATATATAAAACGATTAATTAACTAATAATTAGTATTAAAGAGGCATGTATCTATGAACAGGACCATTTGTGAAAGGGTACCTATCTAGCTTTATATACGGGGCCATGGGTTGTAATCAAATCATCTCATATCAATTATATATATATATATATATATTATCCTCAATGGATGTCTTTGTGTATCAAGTGTTTTGAATATTATTGCAGAGTATGAACTTTGTTTGTAACATTCTCAATCAAACTACTACTAAGATTAGGGTCAGTATCCAAAGCCCCATATCAAATGAGTACCCCATAATTGGTAGAGATTGAGCTATAGCTAAGATAAATATTGGATAAAGGGTATATTAGGCCCAATGTGTCGCACTGGGGAGAACTTGTATTGTTTGTGAAGAAGAAGAGTGGTACATTGAGAATGTGCATAGATTATAGACATATCAATAAATCCACAGTCAAGAATAGATATCCTCTGCCAAGGATTAATGATCTATTTGACCAGTTGAGAGGAGTTGTGGTCTTCTTAAAGACTAGATTGAGTTTCGGGCACCAATAGGTACGCATCAAGGATGAAGACATTTAAAAAATAACCTTTAGTACTAGGTATAAGAACTATGAGTTCGTAGTCGTGTCGTTTTGGCTCACAAATGCCCCAGCAATACTTATGTGTTTGATGAACAATGTTTTAATTCTCTGTTTGGACATGTTTGTGCTAGTTTTTGTTGATGATGTCCTAGTGTATTCCAAAACCAAGGAGAAGCATCAGAAACATCTAGTAGTGGTGTTGTAATTGCTGAGACAACATAATCTCTATGCTAAACTCAACAAGTCAGCCAAAAGAAAAATGAAATCAACAGGATTAAGGAGAAAAATCAGGATGTTGAAAGAAAGGATCATGTTTTTTATTAAATGGAACGAGAAATTGCTTGTTTAAAGGTGAAGGAAAAATAAGTAGAATGAAGAGAAGAGATGTTGATGTATCACCGTGTGAGAGAACTAGAAGAAGAGAAAATTAATCTAAAGACTAAGCTTAAAGAAGCCAAAAGAATTGAAGAAGATTAGAAGTGTTAAATTCATAAGAAAGAGGAGGATTGCATGAAACGAGAAAAAGAAATCATATCATTAAGAGTTGAAGTAGACAAACTGAACAAAAGGATGAAGAGCATGTAGACTTTGGACGATATCCTTAATTTTCAAAGATGTACATGTATTAAAATAGGTATTGGTTATGCAGGTGAATCTTCATCTAAAGGAGAGGAAAGCTCCAAGCCCCCACAAAGAAAAATTGACAAGAAGCCTGACAGCAAGATCCCTCAAAGTCCAAGTGAAGGAAAAAAGAAGATTAAAGGTGATCCAAGAAGCAACGTTGAAGTAATCAAGGACAAGGATCAAGGAAGGGTTTTACCCCCTCCAAGAAAGAATGTCTATATGGGATCTTCTAGACAAGGCATCTCATCCAGGTACCCTATCATATTTAATAGTTATTTTTATTCATGTTCTAACTATGGGCATATAGCTAGGGAATGTGGAATGTATGACAAGATAGATTATTAAAAAGACATTATCAAAAACCTAGAAGCAAGTTTACATGATTGCAAGACAAATTTCAAAATGACTTTTTGAATAGAAAGAATATGTCATTTTCTCCATCATTCAGGCCTAACATTGAATGTCACAAATTCCATAATTATGGGTATATATATTGTGATTGCAGGCACAATATGGAATCTTCCAAGAAATACAACCCTGACACCAGGTACAGGAAGGTCTGGAGAAGAAAAAAAGCAAGAATATAAAGTGAATGGAAAAGTCTTTATGGTCATGCTTTCAGGATTATTAAAAGGTCATGATGAATCTGTTGGGTTGTGTTATATTCTTTCCACGACTAGCCCGCGTAGTTAACCGGGGGGTTAGAAGGGGGGCGGAGCCCCCCTTCGTTGCGCTGATTGCGTAGTGGGGGGAGTCACAGGGGGTTTGAGGGGTGCAGGTAACCCCACTCTATGGGATCCGAGGAAATTTTGGTTTTGGACCCTATATTAGTTTGGGCAGACCTACCTATGGTTTTGTGCATGTTTTTCGCACATGGTTTTGGACGCGATGGTTTTCAGTCCATGGTTTTGGACGCGATGGTTTTCGGTCCATGGTATTGGATGCTTCGACATGTATAAAGATGTATTGTAACATTGAAAGGAACATAATGAAAAATCAAGCTAGTAGTCCCAGTTTTGGGATCCAGGGGAAAATTTCTGTGTATATGTGTTTTATGTGTTATGCTCTCGCATTGTTTATTTTCTGTGTTTTAGAATTCGTATGCATGTAATTTCTGTACAGGGTTAAAACTTACATTTGGTATCAGAGCTATTTTGGCTTCAAGGGGATGCCTTTGTTGCTGAGGGTTTTTGCTCGGGCCTGTGGTAAACCCTGTTCATTGGGAGATCTACGAGATCAATTCTAGTGGTGAGAGAAGATGGCGAGCAGTGGAAAGATAGAGATAGAGAAATTTAATGGTCAGAGTTTCGAGTTATGGAGACTCAAGATGGAGGATCCGTTGGTGGATAAAGATCATTGGATCATGGTAGATTCGGGTACTAAAACAACGGGAGTGTCCGATGAAGAATGAAAGAAGTTGGATTGGAAGGCAAAGAGCACAATACAATTGTGTGTCTCGGATTCAGTATTGCTGAATGTATCAGGGGAAGCTAGGACAAAGGCTTTGTGGGAAAAGTTAGGGACTTTATACCAATCTAAGTCTCTGGTGAATAAACTGTTCCTACGAAAAAAAATATATAACCTGAGGATGAAAGATGGAGACTCAGTGACAGAGCATCTGAATGCGTTTAATACTGTGGTAATTCAGTTATCATCTGTTGATATCAAAATTTCAGATGAAGATAAGTGCATTAGTTTGTTGTGTTCTCTACCAGATTCGTGGGATAGGCTAGTTATTGCAATAGGTAATAATGCAACTGCCTTGCAGTTTGATGAAATAGTCTCATCCTTGCTGACGAAGGAGATGAGACGGAAAAATATGGAGAGCCAGAATGGTGATGCCTTGTCTGTACGAGGACGGTCCTAGAATAAAAACAAAAATAAGTCATCGAGTGGGAGATCTAAATCTTCAGGAAAACCTGTAAAGGCGGTGTTTTGGAAATGCGGAAAGGAAGGGCACTACAAAAGGGACTGTAAATCTAAAGCTCCTGACAAAGGAAAGGGATCTGATGATGCTCCTTCTGCAAAGGCGAAAACCACCTCAGATGAAGGTGGGGATGTGTACTTGGCTTCTTCAAGTACACATGTAGATCATGAGGCATGGTTGATTGAATTAGGTGCATCCTTTCACTTCACTCCCCATAGAGAGTGGTTCTGCAAGTATGAGAAATACGATGGTGGTGATGTCTTCTTAGGGGATCATAGGAAGGCTAGAATCGTTGCTTGTGAAAAAGTAAAGTTGAAGTTGCAAGGTGGAAGGGTTAGAACACTTCCGGGTGTTCTACATATTCCTGCATTGGCCAGAAATCTGATTTCTATAAGCAAGCTAGATGATGCAGGTGTAAAAACAGTGTTTGAGAAGGATACCTACAAGATGGTTCGAGAAGCACTGGTATTGATGTGAGGAGTTTGGATTGGAACTCTGTGCAAGCTGCAAGGTAGCACTATTGTTGATGGATGCAATAGTTCTGTGGTTCCTGAAAGTGGAGCAGAAAATCTAGTGGTCTATGGAGAGAAGACCATGTTGTGGCATCAAAGGCTTGGACATATTGGAGAGAAGGGCCTTCGAATGCTTCATGGTAAAGATATGGTAGAAGGTATGAGTAATAGCTCTCTAGATTTTGATTTCTATGAAAATTGTGTATTTGGGAAGCAGAATCGAGTGAGTTTCCCCTTTGGTAGTTAGAGGGTGAAACAAATATTAGAGCTTGTGCATAGTGATTTGTTTGGACCTGTGAAGGTTCCATCACTGGGTAAGTCTATGTACTATGTATCATTTATAGATGACTTCTCAAGGAATACATGGATATATTTCCTTGAGAAGAAATCTGAAGTCTTTGACAGGTTTAAAGAATTTAAGGCTCTGGTGGAAAACCAGACAGAGAAGAAAATAAAGGTGCTGAGGATAGATAACGGTGGAGAGTTTTGCAATAAGGAATTTGAAGAATTATGTAAGAAGTGTGGTATAGCACGGCAGAAGACTACTCCATATACACCTCAGCAAAATGGAGTTGCAGAAAGAATTAACAAGACGTTGATGGAAAGAGCAAGAAGCATGCTCAGTGGTGCCGAGTTAGGATAGGAATTCTAGGCAGAGGCAGTGGAGACATCATGTTACCTGGTCAATAGATCAACTTCATCAGTATTGGAGGATAAGACTCCACAAGAGGTATGGACTGGTAAGAAACCCTCTTTTTCACATCTGAGGGTATTTGGATGTGATGCATGTGTACATGTTCCAAAGGATAAATGAACCAAGTTGGATAGTAAATCTGAAAAAGTGCATCTTTATTGGGTATAAGGATGGTTTAAAGGGTTATTATAAGTTTTGGAACCCAGTAACAAGGAAGGTTGTGTATAGCTGAGATGTGGTGTTCAGAGAGCTGAAAGATGTTATTAAACATGAATTCCAACCAAAGGAACCTGAGAAGATAGAGTTTGAGCTAAAGGAGGAAGAATCAGACTCTACAGTAGAGGAGGAATTAGAAGATGAAGAGCCACAAACTCCGGGTGTGAGAAGATCAGTTCGAGAAAGAAGGTAGCCAAAAAGGTATAGTCCATCTGCTTTCTGTTCAAATTTTGCTTTATCTATTATTGATGATGATCCTAGAACTGTGAAGGAAGCAGTAGATTCAAAGGATGGAAAACTCTGGAAAGAGGCCATGGTTGATGAAATGGCATCTTTGCACAAAAATGAGGCTTGGGATCTGGTGGAGTTGCTGGCTGGAAGGAAACCCATTGGCAGTAAATGGGTGTTCAAGAAGAAGACAAATGCAGAAGGAAAGATAGAGAAATACAAAGCTCGGTTGGTAGCAAAAGGTTATTCCCAGGTGCCGGGAATTGATTTTGGTGATATTTTTTCTCCTGTTGCCAAGGTGACTTATATTAGATTACTTTTATCTGTTGCTGCTTCTTTTTTATTTTGAGGTAGAATAGATGGATGTGAAGATAACATTTCTTCACGGGGATCTGGAATAGGAGATCTACATGAAGCAACCTGAAGGCTTTGCGGTGAAGGGTAAGAAATAACTGGTATGCAAGTTAAATAAGTCTCTGTATGGGTTAAAACAGTCACCAAGCATGTGGTATCAGAAGTTTGATACATTTATACGGGGACTTGGCTTCACCAGAAGCAAAGTAGATCATTGTGTGTATTTTAAATTAATTGGTGACCGTGTTATTTATCTGGTCTTGTATGTGGATGATATGTTTCTGGTTGGAAATGACAAAGAAATTATCCAGGATTTGAAGACCCATTTGTCCTCCAAATTCGACATGAAAGATCTTGGTGCTGCAAACTATATTTTGGGCATGGAAATTAAAAGAGATCGGACAAAGAGGAAGCTTTGGTTAAACTAGAGGAAGTATGTCAAGACAATATTGCAGAGGTTTAATATGCAGGATAGTAAACCGATGAAGGTTCCTATTCCTGTAGGTGTAAAGTTATCTGTTGAACAGTGTCCCAAGACACAAGAAGAGGAAGAGGACATGTCCCATGTTCCATATGCAAGTGCAGTCGGTAGCCTGATGTATGCGATGGTCTGTACTAGACCAGACATTGCACGTGCAGTGGGAGTGTTGAGCAGGTTTATGTCAAGACCAGGGAAGGAGCACTGGACAGCAGTGAAGCGGGTTTTCAGGTATTTGTGTGCAACTAGTGATTATGGTTTGTGCTACCAAGGAAAACCAGAATTGGACAGAGTGTTGGATATTCATGGCTTTGTTGATGCAGACAGGGCTAGAGATCTGGATCAGAAAAGATCTACAAGTGGGTATGTGTTTAACCTATTTGGAGGTGCAGCCAGTTGGATGAGTAAGAAACAATCTGTAGTGGCACTATCAACTACAAAGGCAGAATACATGACAGCCACTCATGCAAGCAAGGAAGCAGTTTGGTTGCAGAGATTGTGTTCAAGTATGGGGTTAGTACAGGGAGCTATAAGGATAGACTATGACAGCCAAAGTGTAATTTTCTTGGCAAAGAACCCTACATATCATTCAAAGACAAAGCACATTGATGTTTAGTATCACTTTGTGAGGGATATCATAGAAGACAAAAAGGTGTTTCTAGTAAAGGTGGATACTTTGAAGAATATTGCAGATGCATTGACAAAATCTATGAGCTCTGAGAAGTTCTCTTGGTGTAGAGAAACAATGGGCATTGCAGGGGTGGATAAATGACTAAGCTCTCTTGTGGCCCTCTGTGGAAAGAAAACAACAAGTGGGAGAATGTTGGGTTGTGTTATATTCTTTCCACAACTAGCCCACGTAGTTAACCGGTGGGTTAAAAGGGGGGCAGAGCCCCCCCTTCGTTGCACCGATTGCGTAGCAGGGAGAGTCACAAGGGGTTTGAGGGGTGCAGGTAACCCCACTCTATGGGGTCCGGGGAAATTTTGGTTTTGGACCCTATAGTAGGTTGGGCGGACTACCTATGTTTTTGTGCATGTTTTTCGCACATGGTTTTGGACGCGATGGTTTGCGGTCCACGGTTTTGGACGCGATGGTTTTTGGTCCATGGTATTGGATGCTTCGGCATGTATAAATATGTATTGTAACATTGAAAGGAACATAATAAAAAATCAAGCTGCTACTCCCGGTTTTGGGATCCAGGGGAAATATTTGTGTATATGTGTTTTATGTGTTATGCTCTCACATTGTTTATTTTCTGTGTTTTAGAATTCGTATGCAGGTAATTTCTGTATAGGGTTAAAACCTACAGAATCTACAATGGAAGATGTCAAGGTTCAAATGATTCGGCAGAAGAGTTTGTTCATACTTTATTCTTAATGATGCAGTTTGAAGACTCCTTGTTAGTTGAATGCTAAAAAGGGGGAGTCTAAGGAGAAATGGTTGCACTTTTGAAGATCCATTCTTTGATAGGATGATAGATGGTAGTGCCAAAGCAATAAACAGTAGGTTTGGAAAGAATAATCATGGATAGAATTGTATAAGGTCTAATATATGGAAAATTTTTAAAGGTGTGGCAAGATAGAGGGAGAAAGATAGTTTATTGCAGGAATCATCAAAGTAATATAATCGGTTGGGGAGGAGAGAAGTAGTTACAGGAAGACAAACATCTTGCAAGTAGTAAGAGGAAGTCATTTCGTCAATGGGGTGAACCCTTTGCCATTGATGTTAATGGGGTATAATAATCAGGAAAGGAAGCATGAAGTCAAGGGGAGTAGCGATTATAGCGGGAGTATGTGTTGCCATCAATGACAAAGGGGGAGACTGTTGAATTGTGTTGTCATTAATGTAAACATTGATTCTTGAACACTCTTAATATTTGTTTGGATTGCAGTGACTGAAGCTCCAAATATTTAGAAGCCTTTGAAAACCCTAGAAGCCTCGTACTTGCTGAAATTTTTTAGGATGAAGATTAGTTGGGTACTCCTAATATCGCCTTCATTAGATGCTCCTCATCATGTTGATTCCAATGATATGTTACACGCCATGAGATTCCTCATGGTTTGGGAAATATGCTCAATAAAATATGATGCCCCTCAAAGTCCCCAAAGGGAGATGAATGGGAAACATATTATTATATAGTTTATGGCACATAGATTTAATGAAGGGGTAAAATTATTATTGAATTCAAAAGAAAATTTTACTAGTATTTCCAAATATAAAATGGTCCAAAATTTAGAGGGAATTTTTTACTCCAACTGAAATTCAATTTTAAAAATTAAGAATGGGTTTTTTACTCAATTTAAAATCCCTCCAAAATAAAAATAAAAAATTGAATTTTGGATCTTCCCTCCAAGTCAGATTCAACAAGGAGATAACTTAAACAATTTTCTCTCATTCATGCGCAAGAAAAAATTGTATACATTTACAGCCTTGAGGAAAAGATCTGTCGAGGAGGAATTTTGGAGAGGTTTCTTTTTGGGGGGATATATTTTGTTCTTATGGGATTCACTAATATGGAACGTACCTTTATTTCTTTTATTTTGATCTACGATGCAGGTCTTGGTCTGCAATGGATATACTCTCTTGACATTTTCAAATTCTCTAAGTTTCAGGTCTGCAGTGACAAAAATATATGTAGTGAGTGATATCTTTGTGGTGCAGCCTCTTTCCCAGTATGATTTCCAATCTACATGTATGAGACAAGAGACATAATAGAGGGTTTGATCTTTAGCATTGTTTCTATATTCACCTGTCCTTTAAGGATTGATAGCATGTGGTTATGATATGTGAATGGAAGTATGACATAGCTGATGAGATCAAAACAATGGGTGCACACTCCTTGTGGTCAAAGCATATAGTGTGCAGTTCCTATGGATCGATTTGTGTGAATTTGTTAATGAAAGGCGTTGAACAGATTTTGAGAGAGATGTGTGTTGACCTCTGCACTAGAGAGAGTTTTCATGAGAGTGATCAATGTCATTAGACATAGTAATGGAATCAAAGTGATGGTATATTGATGTAGGTTTTTGCGTATTATTTTTGGGATCAAGTGCAAATATAGATGTGAAATGTAATGAAAATAGTGTGCATGGATGGCTGGTAAATGATGGTGTGTGCTTCCCTGTATGTATAGTTGAAGCAGAGACAATATGCAATGTGCATTATTGAAGTAAAGATAGTATCTGTTCCTAAGGATTAAAGTGCAAGTGACTTGTGTGCAGAACAAAGAATGTGACCGTGATCAAATATTGTGAATCGTAAGTATTGTGGATCAAATATTCTAGTAAATTTTTGTGTGAGAGTGTGTGTGTGTGTGTGTTGATCAGATTCATTTATATACTGTATTGTTGTTGGAACTAGGGTTTATAATAGTTATTATATTGAGCAGAGAATGAAGTGTTGAGTAAGAATGCATATATTGAATGTTTCTCTGATGATGTTACTGTTGAGTAGGGTTTAATGTTGAGCAGTGTTATTTTTCGGTGTTTATGCTGAGTAAAGAATGCAATTAAAGTGTTGAACAAACTCTTGTTTCAGTGAACTTGCCAGAATATGATGATGCCAATATTTTTATCTAGTATTTCTTATGGCTAAATATAATGCATTGTTGTTGTAATATTGCTTGATGAACCAGAGTGCCTTATGGGCAAATTCTTTATCAATACTGACTAAGTATTTAGTGATGTTGTTGATGACAAAGAGGTTGTTGCTCAGTTGTTTCAGTATGCTTGTATGATTGATTCTTATTTGAGTTGGTACATTGCAGAGACCACTTTAATGCCATATGTTGCTTAACAAGTGAATGATTTGTTTGTGATCAAATAAGCTCTTGTATCTTTTTATTGTTAAGAAGATAAAGTATCGTTGAGAGTGTTGTTAAGTGAAAGGTATTTTGTAATTGAGTTTGCAAGTACAGTGGTTTCTCCTCAAGGACTTGTTGTGGATCTACTTTATGTTGTTAGGGGTCGTCATTGAGTACCTAGGGTTTGGTAGCTTGATGTAATGATTGAAAATCATTATTAATTCAATTTTTATGTGTTGAATGTTTCTTATGTGTGAGAGCAGAATTGTTTGTCACAAGCAAAGCTATATAGGGTTTGATAGAGGCACATTTAGTAGGTTTATTTTCATGTGTGGACTATTGATGAATGGCAGTGCTTATTGAACCAGGGTAATGCCAGTTGGAGGTTTGATGATAGGTTGATGACTTGACAATTTAACAAGTAGAGAATATTGTTAACAAAGAGCATAGAGAATATAGAGTTGTCCGACTAAGGTTTGGTACATAAGCAAATTTGATTGAAGCATATTTAGTTGACCAAATATTGTATTGCAGTTTATATTGAGTTTGAGCATAAGTGGATCCAGTTTGAAAATGAGATGAAATCATGGTCCACCATGGTGAGCTAAAGGTTGAAGCCTTTAGGGTAAGTGCCAGCTTGTTGAGCAGAGTGGCAAGGTGGTGCAAGGCGAGAGAGTGGAGTCTCCTTCAGGCTGGAGCCTGAGAACACTTCAGTGTGGCAGGCTAGTGTTAAGGCAGGTGTTGGGTGTGACTTTTATACATGTTTTCTACACTTTCTTTCCCCAATTTCGATCCTCTTTTCCTCCAGGCCCATGAAACTTCACATGTTAATCACCCATTTTCTCATTTATATAGCCTATTCCACTGTCATGTTATTTTTCCATGTTTTGCTGAATAATACGATACTATATTCCTTTTTGTGGCTAAATGGGGTGAGAATTGGAGGAGTATTTTGGAAGCTCTTCTCTATTTCAGGTGTTGCTTGTGGGAACAAGGTTACGGAGTGAACAGGCCGCGTTGATCAGTTTCATAGCAGGGTAGAGTAGTTTGTTGTTACACCCTGTACGTTGTTACATACTGAATGTTGTTACAGGCTATTGTTACACCACGTGCTGATATAAAGGATTGTTATTACACCAAGGGTGTTGTCACCATTAATTATTGTTACATCCTAAACCGCTATTCGACCGTAGGATGTTGTTGCACTAGAGATGGAAAAGTTGTGGGTATTATTCCACACAATAGCTATTAGGTGTTACGAATTGTTTATTTTAGATGAAACAAACCCAAGTGGTTGCAATCTTAACCAATGTATCTGAGAAGTATTTGTATTTAGAAATAGGTTGTAACTACTTCTATTTTATGATCAGCATGAGAATCATGAGATTCTCATGACTGATCTATTCCTGATTTCGAGCATGTAATAATTATAAAAGAAACTTGATTTCCTATGTACAAGGACGGCATAGAGAAAAGCACTATTACTCTGATCTTGTAACTCTGAATTATTTTTAATATCAAATTCACTACAGTGATGTTGTTACTGCTCTTCATCTGATTTGCTAACTAATCTCATGTTATTCTTGCACCCATGCTAGGGAGGAAGGGCCCTCCTCTTTAGCAGGGACTACAGCAGTAGAAGTAGTGTACATTATTGTTTCTTTTATTGTCATATGGTTTTTTGTTGTTGTTGTATAAATTGTGAAATACATCCACTTTTGTTCCATATTATATTATGTTGTTACATTGGTTTGATTAACATAATGATAATGACCAGTTGGTGTAGTCATTAGTTTAATGTGTGGCGCGCCCTTACTCTGGTAAATGTGAAGTGTGATTTCAATTATGTGTAGTGTTTTAATTTGTACATGAACGATTTAATTTCTACAATTAATTCCTCAACACCTTTTACTGTTATTTCTATTTTTCATTATTGGTTGTAGTGTATCGGCACAGACAGTGTGAACTCCATTGAAACAGCAAGACCTACCCTGGGTTGACAATTAAATGTTGTAGTCTCGGTCAATTAGGATTGATTAAAACAACACTACATTTTGGCATCGTTGTTGGGGATGGAAGTTGATGATACAGTGAACCAAGTTGTTTGTTTGATGATAGATTGTTCCTAGTCCACAAGCATTGGGCGGTAAGACGAGAGGTAAGAACCTGTGAATCGCTCTAACACACCTGGGTGAGCTCAGCGTTGTGATCACTAGGTAACTTAGGTTGTGGCATTTTGGTGTTATGTTTAGCGTGTCTTCATCTCTTCAGTTGTTGGGCAATAAGACGAGAGGTAAGAACTTGCGCATCGCTCTAACATACCTGAGCGAGCTCACCACTGTCAAAGACTGAGACACTTAGGGTGTGAATTAATACACATAGGGTCCATGTGTGCAACCGTAGGAATTATAGAAATACCAAAACTACCCCCCCTAATTAATCACAGGAAAAACGAGTCGTAAAAAGGAAAGGAATAGTGTAGATTTGGGAAGGAAAATATTTATCCAGGAACTAATCTCCAAGGCAGAAAAAGAACAATCAAGTTCTTAAAGGGACGCAAGGAAAACAGGGCCACAAAAAGTTGTTACTCCCATAACAAGGACAGAAACATCGGATTCCTCTATCTCGATGCCATACCATTCTAAAGCTAGCAACCACACCCTCAAGATTAAGCAGCCAATTCAGGAACAGCATGGGGAAGCTAGTAGCCAGAACTTTAGGACCAGACATCAAAAACCTGAGACAGGAGAGCACCTATTGGTTTATCAATATCCGGATTCAGGTAGTGTGGTGAAACAACCAGCCCTGGAGTTACCTGAACCATCAAATGCACCTGCAAGACAATCACAAGAGTAGTATGAAGAATGACTATTACAGCAAGGGTTAGAAGGATTAGCAATGGGAGACAACAATGACAACAAGGCTAAAACAGATGCTACTGTCACCACCTTTGGGTTCCCAATTGGGGATATCATAGGTGAATCTCCCATGAAAACTATTCCTTTATGATCCTTACCATCCTTTCAAGGGATGATTGTGGAAGACCCAAACACCTTATTATTTGAATTTGATGTCTTATGTAGGAGTTATGACTATATATCAAATGCTCAGAAACCGAAATTATTTCCTACCACTTTAAAAGGAGCATCCTTGAGATGGTTCATGGGGTTAGGCTCTTCTTTTATTCGAACATGGAGTGATATGAACGAGACATTCTTATCAAAATACTAAGACTATTGTAGAACCAGGGACTTAAGGGAGGAAGACACAGAAGGAGGATGAGAGCCTGGAGGACTATGTAGAACGGTTGCACTATAATTTGCAGAGATCTACACACAACGATTTAGACCGTGAGATCTTGAAGACCATATTTATCAGAGGAATGAGGGATGACTGCTTTGATACCATAAACCTACTAGGAAAAGGGGACATATTGCAGGAACCATTCATTGAAATTGTAAATCTCTGTCTAAGATGCTCTAGAGGATCGTCTAAGGGGAGAAGCACAATTCGAGATTCCTCTGTTGGAATACAAAAATCTGCAAGCAGAGGAGTAACCAGAGCAGAGATCGGGAATTTGTTCGAAAATTTCAAGAACGATATCCTCAGTACGCTATCTGCCCAAATAATGACAGCACACATCAAGAAAACACAAGAAGAAGTTGGTACACCTTTGGTTGTGTTCTGCCTGAATTTCCAGAAGAAACATCCCTTGCGGGAATGCGAATTGAATAGCATTAACTTGTGCAATATTTGCAAGCTGGAACATTCGATAGGTCAATGTCCGAAGCTTCCTAGACTAAAAGCAGTGCTTAGAGATTCAAGCGAACAAGTGCAGTCCTCCTATTTCATCGCACCAAGCAGCCACGACCTCCAGGTATGTCCCAAGACTTTTCTTCATTTAATTCGTGGAACAATGCATATAATACTAAACAATATCCATGGAAATATCTTGCTCCTTATTTACCACAGTTTCCTTCACCCTGGAACCAGTGGTATCCATCTCCCTCTATCCAATATCCTCCATCTCAACCATACCCTTGGAACCAGAACTAGAGAGGAAATGCCAAGAATACAGCTTTACCTGGATTACCAATGCAACAATAGCTACAATTACCTCCTTTCCAAACTCCTACTCCTACACCACCTGTGCGACCCCAACTACCTGTGCAACCTAACCCTAACCCAAATAATAAAGCAGCTCAGGGCATAGAGGCTCTGACTACCTTCCAGACCTACCTTATTACCCCCGTGGGGATTAATGAAATTCAATTGCAGTCAGGTAAGGTAATTAAACCAAATCACTCCCCTATCATTATTGAGGAGGAATGTGAACCTTCCAGAGGAGATATCGTAGGTCCTGAGGTGGTTGTTGCACCTATAACAACCAATGCAGAGCAAATTTTTACGTCTATAATAGCCAACCCGTGAAGGACTATTACTCCTGCAACAGTCAACTTGGGTAAGGCTGATACACCTGTAATAGCCGACTCAACTGCTATAACTCAGAATCCTCTATATCCTCAAAGATTAACTGAGCCTAGAATGGCCTCATAGCCCAAATTTGATTTTCTTATGGAGTTGCAAAATTTGCATGTACGAATTCTGCTACTGCAAGCTCTTAGAGAAGTACTTATTTATGCTAAAACAGTACGAGACTTGTGCATAAAGAAACTTGGGAGGAAGCCTAAAGACCTTGCTACCATACATATGGGGAAATTGTCTAAATTAATATCTTCTCAGCCTCTTCTAACCAAGTATAATGATCCAGGAAACCCTATGGTTATTGTCTACATTAATGACCATCACATTGATCGATCTTGGGGATGTCATTGATGTGATGACAAAGGACCTCTTTACCACCCTGGGGCTACACGGGCTTAGACATACTACTATTGTACTTGAATTAGGAGACAGGTCCCGAGTTAAACCCGAAGGGGTGTTAGAGGACATAGTAATCACAATAGCCTCTTGGAGGTATCTGGCTGACTTTCTTATCTTACAACCCAAATCCAACTTGGGGGGGCATCCTTTGATCTTAGGGAGACCTTGGCTGGCCACTACAAATGCATTTATAGGATGCAGATCTGGATCTATGGTGATCTCGAATGGCCAGGCTACAAAGAATCTTAATCTTTACCCCCCAAAACCAAATGTGGATTTATATAACCCCTAGTGGGATGAGTTTGAGCCCGAATCGGATCTTTCCCTACCACTCCTCACTCTGGGGAAAGCCCAGTACTTCAAGGATGAGACAGAAGATGACATCATTAATGGTTTTATTAGTAACTTGCTTTTTTTTTCCTCCATTGAAAATTCAAAGGAGGAAGAGGAGGTAGAAGATATAGATTTTAAACAAATGAGAACCACTCTAAATATTGATAGCAGTCTAATTGAAATAGAACCAAGAAAGTTTTTGAACATTAACCCCAACTTGAATGCTGAGCAAAACCAACTACTATTACAACTGTTACAAAAATACAAAAAGGAATTTGCATGGGACTATACAGATATGAAAGTTATCCACCCTAACCTGTGCCCTCACTGTATTATTTGAAGGATGGTTGCAAACCAGTGAGACAACCGCAGCACCGCATGAACCCTGCATTGAAGGAGGTAGTGAAGGAAGAATTACAAAAACTCTTGAGTGCTAACTTTATTTATCCGATATCTGACAGTCAGTGGGTGTCTATGCTTGTCATCATTCCTAAGAAGAATGGCAAGTGGAGAGTCTGTGTGGATTACAGAGAACTCAATAAGGACATTCAAAAGGACCATTGTCCTTTACCATTTATAGATCAGATCCTTGATACCCTTTCTGGAAAAAAAATCTTTTCATTTCTAGATGGTTTTAGTGGTTACAACTAGATACAGATTGCCCGGAGGATCAAGATAAAATGAACTTTACTTGTCTGTGGGGAACTTTCGCATACAGAGTACTCCCTTTTGGACTCTGCAACGCGCCAGCAACCTTTCAGAGGGAAATACTAGGAATTTTTTCTGATTTTTTGAATGACAGCCTTGAAATCTTCATGGACGATTTTACACCTTATGGAGATGCTTTTGAAACATCATTAGTGAATTTAGAAAAAGTATTGGAACGTTGTGTACAGAATAATGTTGCTATGAGCATTAAAAAATGTCACATGATGTTGACTGAAGGGATCGTGCTATGACACTACATTTCTACTAATGAGATCAAGGTAGACCCTACTAAAATAGAGGTAATTCTGAAAATTCCAAATCCCAAGACGCAAAAAGAGGTATGTAGTTTCTTGGGGCATGCAGGGTATTACAGAAGATTTATAGAAAAATTTTCAAAAATTGCATCACCATATCTTTTCTTAAGAAGGATGTCGACTTTTTGTGGACAGGAAAGTGTGAGCGGGCCTTTTTGAAGCTAAAATGTTGTGTATCAGCAGCTCTGGTTTTACTAGGACCTAATTGGGAGTTATTGTTTCACATAGATATAGATACATCTTATATTGTTGTAGGTTTTGTTTTGGGCCAACTGGAGGACATGAAACCTTATGTTATTTACTACATAAGAAAAAATGTAACTTCGACTTAGCTCAATTACACAGTGACCGAGAAGAAATTCTTAGCAGTTGTGCACGCCATCAATAAATTTCGACATTATATCACCGAGTATCAAGTATTTGTACACACTGACCACTCTATCATTCATTTCTTAATGAACAAGCCAATTACCAATGGTAAATTACACGTTGGTTATTGTTGTTACTGGAATTTGATATCACAATTGTCGATAAACCTGGAAAGATAATGTAGTAGTTGATTTCATTTATAGGTTAACTATTGATGACAATTGCATTCCTAATAAGGATTCTTTCCCTAATGTATATATCTATGCTATTTCTACTTACTCACCTTGGTATACAGATATAGCCAATTATCTTGCTGCAAGGAAGTTTCCACAGTATTTGTCCTCCAAGGAGAAGAGAAAGATCATACAGCAAAGTGCTACCTATACCTAGATAGATGGGAATCTCTATCACACTGGACCAGATTTCTAGATCATACGTTGTGTTAGAGAAGATAAGATCTTTGACATCCTTAAGGCTTGTCATGAGGAACCTTGTGGAGGGAATTTCGCAAACAAGCGGACAAGGTACAAAGTCCTTTCGACGGGGTATTATTGGCCAACAATATTTCAGGGTGCTAAGAAGTTCGTGAAAGAATGTTATAGTTTCCAAAGAAAGGGCCAACCACTACAATCAGATGAGATGTCGTTACAACCCCAAATTTTTTTAGAACCTTTTGAGAAATGGGCCCTAGATTTTGTGGGACCAATTAATTCTTCATCCAAATAGAAATCTTACATCTTGGTCTGCACTGACTATGTCAAAAAATGGGTTGAGGCAAAAGCACTAATTAGAGCCACGGAGCAGGGTGTTTCATACTTTCTGTTTGAAGACATATTTGTCCGTTTTAGTATACCCAAGGAGATAGTCACAGATGAAGGGCTCCAGTTTACATCCCATATGATCCAGAAGTTGGTTGAAAAATACAAAATCCATCATAGAATCACAACACCTTATCATCCACAAGCGAATGGCCAAGTGGAAAGCACTAACAAAGTCATTGAGGGGATTCTTACCAAGACCGTGGCCAGTCACCGAAGGAATTGGGCCAACAAACTTCCAGAAGTGTTGTGGGCATACAGGACTACATGGAGGAATACCACGAGATTCTCACCATATGAACTTGTGTATGGTAAAAATCCCTTATTCCCTATTGAGTTCGAAATCAAGACACTAAGAACAACATTGCAGGTAAATTTAGATCTCACTACATCACAAAAGCAGAGGTTGAACCATATTAATGAATTGGAGGAGAAACAGCTAGCTATTATCCAACAAACAGAGATTATCCAACAGCAGAGAGCTAAGTGGCATGATAGATTCATCAAGAAGAAGAAGTTCTAGAAAGGATATTGGGCTCTCTTATACGACTCAAGATTCAAAGACTTCAAGGGTAAGCTTTGCACTAGATGGCTAGGTCCCTATGAGGTAGATGCAGTCTTTGACAATGGGACTGTAAATTTGGTTACCATTGACAGTGCGAGGACACCATTTCTTGCAAATGGGCACTATCTTCAGTTATATCACAAACCTGCTTCAAGGGATTCATTTGTCAACATTGTCACAAATTCGGATCTTCAGATTACAGGAACAAGGGAAAGCCCCCTTATGCTGCCAAAATTCTAATTTTTCAATAAGTGTAATAGCTGAAAACCAACTACTATTAGCGGCCATTACACCTTCAAACTCTTAAAAACAACACACACACACATAATAAAACAATTTGGCTGTGAAAACCTTTTTTCAAGCGTAGATAAAAATTTTTTGTAGCAGTTGAAAACCACTTTGTGGAGGACATTACACACTCTATAACAACATTTGTTATTTCAAGAATACTCTACAATAATGTTGTTACACGACCTTTTTCTTGTTTTTATCTTTTGTGAAAATTAATAATACATAACATTCATCTTGGTTGTTACATCTGTAACAGCCGATGACTTCTAGAGATAATCTGAGTAAATTATTTATTGCAACAAACAGCATGCATCATCATGGTTTGGAAAGAAGTTGTCTTGACCGTCGGAGTTAAGTTCGCATGCCTCACCACCAACGTCTTCTCCCCACGTCACCCAGGTACATCATACAAAGGTAATATCATTATCTTCTTTTATTTAGTAATTATGGCAATTTAACACGATATCCCTTTTGACGGCTAAGGTCAACTGTCACATTTAAGCCAGGGGGGACGAATTATATCGCAACATGACCTTTGCATGACCTATGAATATTTAAAAGATGAAATTAAAGCATGGTGATCTAGTAATCATTGTCACTTAATGATCGATCATACCAAAAAATGGAATTGTACCTCCGACTAGACCTCCCATAACCTAGCATTAATAAGGTAACATTATTGTGCAGTACGAACCATGATTGCAAATCTTAATTTGAAATTCTCACCTGTGCCACCCTACCATTTACCCCCTACTGGAGCATTGCATCCCCATTCAGAGTGCTTAGAGAAGTGGAGAAGAATAGTTGCAGGCTAAAATAGCTGAGTAGTGTGTCGACTGCTCCGGAACTTCTAAAGGAGGGAAAAAGAAAGGAGAACAACATTGAATTTGTGTAGTGATGGGTGGAGCAGCAATTTAGCATGAACCAGGGTCAACAGAGGCTTTGGAGAATTGCCCCGAAGCATGTCATATTTTTAAAGACACAAGTTGGTTTGAGTTCTTCCAGAGGCTGGAGGGATCAGACGGGGGAGTTGCCATGGAGTTCGTGAAGAATTTAGAGAGAAATCAGACAGAGGTTAGGGGATTAAAGCTGGAGGTTACAGAAGAGGTGATTTCCCGAGTGACGGCATTACCAGTGGAAGGAAAAAGGTGGTTTAATAGGAAAGTTAATGACCCCTCCTTGAAGGAGGATTTCCTCCAAGAGGAGGAACAACTGGTGAAGAAAGGGAGGGGGATTGACAAGTTGTCACTTCCCCAGCCATGGGATGATGTTTCCCTTTACCTCATCAAGTACATCACCTATGAGGGAAGGGAAAAAATTGTATTCAATTACCACTTTTCGTTGCTAAACCACCTTCAACATCAACAGTTGATAAATCTTCCCTACTTTTTGTTGGGAAACATCAAGCATATGGCCATGGCCATAAAAACAATTACGCATCCAGAAACATGTGTCACAAACCATGGCCTCATCAACCTTATTATGTTGGACTCCCTAAGTTTCCAGGGCATGAGTTGGGAGGAATTCATGAGGAAGAAGGCCAGAACTACCCGCATGAAACAAACTAGGATGTCTGAGGAAGTTGTTACAGCAAAAACCAAGGAGCATCCCCAACCCTCGAAAGTAAGGGTTGGGAAGAGGCCAATTGACAAACCAATTGGTGATAGGAGACCAAAGCATAGAATAAGGGTTAGTGGGCACCCAGAGTCCCCATTCATGTCTAAGAATAACGAGGAGGCGGTAGAGCAGAAGGATGAGGAGCAGGCTCAGCCGCAGGAACCTTCCTCACCTGGTAAGTGAGAAAAAGAGAATAGAGAGCTACGGAAACAACTAGCAGAGGAGAAGGTAGAGGCAAGAGCCTCGGGGTTAGACACTTTGGCCAAGGCCGTAGACAGGGCCAGGAAGGGAGATGTCCCGGGTGCTTTGTGCACGGCTTGTGCTAAGAAGCTAGTGGCAGTGCAGTATAGAGTCTGTGTAGCGGACACCATCTTGAGGGAAACACAAACTGAATCCTAGGAAGTTGACAAGAAAAACCCATTGAAGATGTTGTTGTTACATAAGAACCAGCAACTAAGACGGCGCAGTCCACAGAAAACAATTTGGTAGATGACACACAGGAGCCCTTGGTTGACATTGTTGTTACATAAGAACCAGCAGTAGAGACGGAATTCAACCAAGGGAAGGAAGAAGAAGTTGATATCCATGAACCTGTGATTGACACTGCTGTTACACAAGAACCAGCAGTGGAGATAAAAGCTTACCAAGGGAAAAATGATACACAAAAACCTGTGGATGACACTGTTGTTACACAAGAACCAGCAATGGAAATGGAAGATAATCAGGGAGAGAAAGAAATTGTTACACAAAAATCCATTGATGGAATTGCTGTTACACAAGAACCAGCAGCTGAAATGGAGCAGTTTCACCCTCGGGAGGTTGTTACACCCTCGATTGTTAGTGCATGTGGGAGAACACCGGGTCCTGACGAAGGATGGTGTTCTAAAAAGATGTTGTTGTTACCAGAGCTACAGAAATGGAAGCAACAGGCGCTCTCTCTACAAGAGGGGGTGATCTTGCTCAAGGCACACAAAAGGATGATGGATTCCCTCAGGGAGAAATGGTTAAAGGAAGAATGGGAGAGAGAATGGGAAGCACGGAGACATAAGGAAGCCATGAAGAAAAAGGACGAACAGTTGCAGTTGTTACAGTGGCAGGTCCTGGATCTGACAAATGACAAGACAAAGCTTCATGATCTTTCCTTGAACTTGCTAGCATGCAGGCGGCCTTCCCCATCATATCTAGTGTTCCTCTGGGAACGTTATTATTTATTTTAGTTAAAATTAGTCTTTAAGAACAGGTCTTATTTGGGTTCTTCTACCCAAACTTTTCTTGAGATTTTTCGCACTTGCAATTTTGATGAACAAAGCTTGCTTTGCGAGCTATTTTTGCATAACATCATGTGTGAGTATGTCAGCACAAAAATGGTAGCAAGTGTCTTCTCCTATATGGGATATTTGCAATTGCAAGATTTTCTTTCATTTATGAGAAACCAAATTGAATGGCATCTAGCCATGAAATTAGCTGAAACTAATGAAGAAAGGACAATGTTATGGGTCATAGTAGAACCAGTGATGGTTTATGAACTCAGGCATGAGTTTAAGTTGTTCCTAAGAACCCTAGAGATCAAGGAATAGTCAGCCACCTATAGGAAGAGGATTGTGAGGATTTGCCTCAATTTGCATGCACATATGAAGAGTCGAGCACTAGCAGGATGCCTTAAGTGCACTGAGGCCTGTAGCGCTGAGTTGTAAGAAGGAGATCCTTTTGAATACAGAAATTTTGTGGGTGTTGTTACATGGGTACCCGAATATGCTCGAGTAGTGCAGACATTGGGGGCATCCTTGATCGAGCTCAAATTTAAATTTCCTTTGATTTGGTTACCAATAGAATAATATCATTTGGACTACCCCTATGTGATTATGAAGAAGAATCTTGGCCATGATAGTTGATGGCTACTCAGGGGTACAGATCTTCGGGTCAAGACACTACTGGTGCTTACAGTTTTACAAACTTGCATCGGGGGTATAGCATGAGAAGCTGAGGTTCTGCATGGCCACATGAAGTTGCTTCAATTAAGGGGAGATGTTGGGTGTGACTTTTATACCTCTTTTCTACACTTTCTTTCCCCAGTTTTGATCCTCTTTTCCTCCAAGCCCATGAAACTTCACATGTTAATCACCCTTTTCTCATTTATACAACCTATTCTATTGTCATGTTATTTTTCCATGTTTTGCTGAATAATACGATTCTATATTTCTTTTTGTGGCTAACAGGGGTGAGCATTGAAGGAGTATTTTGGAAGATCTTCTCTTTTTCAGGTGTTGCTTGCAGGAATAAGGTTACGGAGTGAACAAGCTGCGCTGATCAGTTTCAGAGCAAGGTAGAGCAGTTTGTTGTTACACCCTGTACGTTGTTACACCTTGTATGTTGTTACAGGTTGTTGTTACACACTGAACGTTGTTACAGGTTATTACACCACGTGCTGATATAGAGAACCGTTGTTACACCAAGGATGTTGTTACCAGTGATTGTCGTTACATCCCGAACCGAGGTTCGACCGTAGGATGTTGTTGCACCGGAGCTGGCAAAGTTGTGGGTATTATCCACACAGTAGTTGTCAGGTGTTATGAATTGTTTATTGTAGAAGCAACAGACCCAAGTGGTTGCAATCTTAACCAATGTATCTTAGAAGTATTTGTATTTAGAAATAGGTTGTAGCTACTTCTATTTTATGATCAGCATGAGAATCGTGAGATTCTCATGATTGATCTATTCCTGATTTCGGGCGTGTAATAATTATAAAAGAAACTCGATTTCCTATGTACAAGGAGGGCATATAGAAAAGAATTGTCACTCTGATCTTGTAACTCTGAATTATTTTTAATATCAAAGTCACTATGATGATGTTGTTACTGCTCTTCATCTTATTCGTTAACTAATCTCATGTTATTCTTGTGTGCCTTCTAGTGAGGAAGGGCCCTCCTCTTTACAGGGACTGCAACGGTAGAAGTAATGTACATTATTGTTTCTTTTATTGTCGTATGGTATTTTGTTGTTGCTGTATAAATTGTGAAATACATCCGCTTCTATTCTAGATTATATTATCATGTTACACTGGTTTGATTAAAATAATGATAGTGACCAGCTGGTGTAGTCATTAGTTTACTGTGTGGCGCGCCCTTACTCTAGTAATTGTGAAGTGTGATTTCAATTTTGTGAAATGTTTTAATTTCTACATGAATGATTTAATTTCTGTAATTAACTTACCGACACCTTTTATTGTTCTTTCTATTTTTTATTCTTGGTTGTAGTGTATCAGAATAGACAGTGTGAACTCCATTGAAACAGCAAGACCTACCTTGGGTTGACAATTAAATGTTGCATTCTCAGTCAATTAGGATTGATTAAAACAACACTATGGCAGGTTGGAGCCTATGTAAGGCATTGGAGTGTCCTTCTAGTTAGAGTTTGTAAACAAGGTGTTAGAGCATCCTTCGGGTTCAGAGTGTCCTTCCAGTTGGGGATGGTAAAACAATGTGTTGGAGCATCCTTCAAGTTCGATCCTGTAAACTAAGGTGTTGGAGCATCCTTCCAGTTGGAGCTGGTAAACCAGGGCATTGGAGCATCCTTCAGGTTGGAGGTTGGAACCTCCTTCAGTTGGAGTTGAAAATATTGGAAGTTGGACCTTCTTAATTTATGTAAATTATTGAAGACAAATATTAAGAGCATTCAATGGTTTTTCTTACAGAAGGGTTTCCACCTAACAATCTCTTATACCTGTTGTCTTTGATATTATGCATTGTTGAATGGTGTTGTTGATTTATGTTTTTTTCTTATGTTAATAATGATTAATTCTCTGTGAAGTTAAAATTAACTAAATGTAGAGAAATATTGATTCACCCCCTCTTGGTCTTTCCAAAAATGGCTTGAGATATTAGTTGAATATGATTTTGAGAATAAGTACATTAAAGCAAAGGAGGATAGAGTAACAAACATTCTTAGCTGAAAAGTACATTTGACGCATGCTTCAGCAATAGGTATATGTAAGGCCGATATAATATCCAGAGTTAAAGACGTTGAAAATGAGGATGAGCGGCATTTGACCATCAAGAATAGTTTACAGTAGCAGGAAAAGCAACCAAAATATTTAGATTATGAGCTTGGAGAAGATGAAGTCCTTCTTTATCAAAGTTGTATGTATGTGCCAAATGTATAGGAGGTGAAAGAGTTTATTATGAACGAGATGCATAGGGCGCCTTATGCAGGACACCTAGGATATCATAAGACTATTACAACAATCAAGAAGTAGTATTTTGGCCTGGATTAAAAAAGGATGTAGCAACCTACACAGGTAGTTGTTTCAAGTGTCAGAGGGTTAAGGCTAAACACAAGTGCCCAACAGGCTTTTTATAACCTGTACCCATTCTCAAGTAAGTGGGATGTCGTATCAATGGATTTTATTACGAAATTGCCCAGGACAGCTAAAGGGTGTGATGCATTTTGGTAGTGGTTGATAAGCTTAATAATAATAATTATTATTATTATTTATTATAATGAATAAATAACTAATTATTAATAAATAAATAAAACTATTATTATTATTATTATTTATAATGCATTATTTAGGTTTAGATTTTATAATTTATGATTTTAGTTAGCTTTTTTTATTAATAATTTTGTTCATTTAGTATTTATTCATCTTCCCTTTTGGCCCTTTGACTCTTCTTTCATTCATTCATTCACTGTCCTAAAGATGGATCCCCATTGGGAATTGAAACGTTGACAAAATTCAAACTATATTGTGGAAAATCTGAATCATCTTTTTCCAAGCTTACCAAAGTTGCTCATTTCGTACTAGTAAAATCGACGCATAAAACAACTAATATAGCTGATATTTTTATGAGAGAGATTATCAGGCTGCATGGCATGCCTAGATGATTGTTTCAGATAGAGATTTGAAGTTCACATCATATTTTTGGATTGGATTATTTATGGGGTTAGGTACTAAATTGAATTTTAGTATTGTGTATCATCCTGAGTCTGATGGATAGATTGAGCGTGTTAATCAAATGATTGAACATATGTTGCAAATTTATGTCATGGATAAACCATTAAAATGGGAAGACTACCTACATCCGGTAGAGTTTGCATATAATAACGAATATCAAGCTTCATTAAAAATGAGTTTGTTTGAATCATTATATGGCAAGAGATGTCATAATCCCATGAGTTGGAGCAATCTAGTGGATAAAGTTATAGTTGGTCTAGAATTGCTAAAAGAAATGGAAGAGTAGGTTGTCAAAATTAGACAGAATCACAAAGTTGCGCAAGATAGGTAGAAAAATTATGTGGATAAGAATAGAGTGCACAAAGAATTTAAATTTGGCGATCACATGTTTTCAAAAGTTAGACCACAAAAGAGCTCATTAAAACTGGGCAGTTGTGCTAAATTAGCAACGGGTTATTGCAAACCATTTGATATCCTAGATAGGATCGGTTCATTTGCATACAAGCTTGTTTTTCTTGCATTCATGCATGTTCATGATGTATTCCATGTATATTTTATGAAAAAGTATATTCCTGCTATTGATCACTCGATTGATTCACATATGATCCAAGTGGAACCAAAGGGAAATTTCTAGATATGGCTTATATAGATATTGTACATGATGGTTAAGGTGCTCCAGAACCAATCTGTACAATCGACCCTACTCAATGCTGATGAGTATACATGGGAGCAAGAAGATGTAATGAGGGTAGAGTACACTCATCTGTTTTACTAATGCGCGTGCACAAACACACATCACATGCAACACTAAGGACAATGCATAAAATAAAGTGGGGAGGAATGTAATACGTCTGCCAATTTATGATGTAAATATGTGTACCTTGATATTAGGTTGTTGAGTTAGAGACAGTTTCGCGGGCTTGTGTTCCTATGTATTTATTTTTGTATATTTTGGGGCCAGTATGCCTAGGATTTTTTGTTTGTTTGGATTATGTGGCTAAAGGCACAAGATTGTAAATACAATGTAATATATATATATATATATATATAGATATACAAATAATATGAAATGGGCGGGTTGTGAAGCTCACTCCATAGTAAGAGTATGGGGGGCATGCAACTCTGTGGTGACACGGGGCAATAATGTTGGATGACGAATCTTGGTGATGTGGACACTTGGGGCCCACATAGCTTCAGAGTGTGCCACATGGCTTAGAAAATTCATGCAGTATGGGAAATACACACACAAACACTTGCCTATAGGCCTCATTATGATTATTATTATTCATTATGATTACTATTATTCATTAGTATTATATTATTCATTATGATGATGATTATAATTATGCTTCAGATGATGCTTGAACGTCGATTCTAAGCAACTAGTTGGTGAGCCCTGAGCTTGGGTTCTAATACCTGCTAAGAGTTGTTTCGTTTTATGGCCTGGAGGGTGCCTAAATAGACCTTGAGAAATATGATTGTTGGCTTGGCACTTTGGAAATTGATGTGGTCTGAAGGGTTCCTAAATATCCCTAGAGCAACATGATTGTTGGGTTGGCACCTTGGAGGTTAATATGGCCTAGAGAGTTCCTGAATAGCCATGGAGAAACATGATTGTTGAGTTAGCACCTTGGTCATGGAGGTATCGTTATTACCGATTATTTTTGCCTATGGAGTTACAGACTCGGCTTTGGGATGACCCATGGTTGATATCTATGAACCACATGGTCTATGGCAGTGTGTAACGGGAGAGCCTATAGCTAGTCAGATTTTCTTCCAAAGATAAGTGTTCTTGATGATGTTATGTTGAATGGTTTATGGCTATGTGTTAGGATTTTTGAAGTCATGCATCTCTATACCTATTTCTTATAATTATGAATTCATGATTGGAAACCCTTGAATTGGAGTTTTGTATGGACGCATATAATTCCTTTATGTTTCATTGCATGTACATTTGAATTGGTGTTTAATGTGATGTTTAATTTCCACTAATTAATAATTATGGTGTGGATATTATTAGTGATAGGTGTAAATTTGGCATTATGGAAATTCTGCATTTGCATCGACCACAAGAACCTAGTTCTTTGTTTCCATGAATCGTGTGAATCGGTGTTAACATGCTAGCACCACCCAGTAGGAAGTTGGGGATGTTACACCACAAAAATTAACCACTCTTTGGCCCATAACTTTCTTCAATTTGGAAGACCGCAATCTTATATAGCTAGGATATCATAATCATAGCATTGGAGGCATCTAAAGGGTATTCATGTTAGTCTAGAGACTAGTCAATTGCACAAGTGCTCTTTTTGAATGAAACACTTTCAACCAACCCTTCCTTCATGTTTGTGTGAAACAAGACATGTACAATAATCAGCGAGCTAGTTGCAGGTGTTAGAGTCGGTCTGTTCATCCCTCCGTCAGAGATCAAAAACTCTTTGTCGCATTTCATTTTTAGGTGTCTCATTCAGTCCAGTCATTTGCATTCCATTAGGAGCATCGATTTTCTGACGGAACGGTCTTGTCACTCATCTCCCTCATGTCATGTATCTGTTGGTCCGTGTCTATACATCAAAATCAATTTTAAAGTCATTCACAGTCCTATTTGGTCTCTTGGTCAGCAAAAGGGTCATTTTAGTCATTAGGTCTAGGGTTTCATCTTCAAAAAGTCTAATAATGTCCACAGGCACATGAGGGAGGTTCAAAATCAGTTTTCATTGCAAAATTTCATCGTCAATATGTTTGATCATGATTCTTCTTCAAAACTCTATTTTGAAGAAGAAATCATCAAATTTATGGTTTGTAATAAATATGTAATTTTTAAAGTTTTTCAGTCATGAGGTACTTCAGGCGTAGCCCTGGTCATCCTTTGCCGAAATTACATGCCAATCATCCCTGCAAAAATAGACAGAGTTTCATCATTCAGCCAAAAAATCAAAGTGGAAGCAAAAACAGAGTTATGTGAAAGTGCCAAAGTCTGCAACATTACAAAAGTGGGTTTGCCAAATGAAGAATCAAAGTCCATGCCATAGGAGATATTCTTGTGCTTCAATAGTTCATTTACATGCAAAAGAGCAAATTTGGTGAGTAAGTGTGAAGTGTGGGTGAAAATTGCACTAGGTTTCTCGGCGCGGCGCACTGGGCAGGAGGCGCGGCGCACCCATCAGGCGCGGCGCACTGGGCCTTAGTCTGCAGTGCAATTTAACACGGGCGCAGCGCATTGGGCTGAGTGCGCGGCGCATACAGCCAGGAAGCCCGAAAATTGCCAAATTCGCTCCAAAATCACCCAAAACGTATGCCTTGCCATCGATACAAGTAGGTTGAACTGCTCTCATGGTTTTTCATCCAAGATTGATGGTTGTTGATGGTGTTTGATGAATGGTGAAGTGTGTTAAGGAAAGCAAACACTATCTCTTCAAAATTTGCAAAGGAGATTGCTACTAGGGTTTTGTATTTGGTTGTTTTGCTCATCACTCCCTTATTGCATATTTTCCTTGTTCTCCTTATTCCCTAAATTCACATACCCCTAATCCCAAGTTCCCTTTCCCAAAATCCCAAATGCACCAAACCCTAGTCTCATACTTAAAATTCCCAAACCCTAATGGTTGTCCCAAGAGCTTCATGTCACCATTCGGCAGAGTGTACCATCTTCCAAAGTGTTTTCATCATCAAGCCAAGTTCCACTGGGTCATTTTATGCCTTGTTCATGCTTCAATTGCGCCTAGGTAAGGTCATTTCCCTCTCCTAGGGTTTTGAAGGAAATTTCTCTTGGATGGTCAAATCACCGGCAAAACTTGTATCCTGATGTTCATATACCTTCCCCTATCCTTAATGTACCTTATTAAACACTTCCCATCACTGAGATCCCCCAAATTCCTCATTTTCGCACAAACCCTAGTTTCTTGCTACAACTTGACAATTTCCTAATTATCCCTTTTGGATCCCTTACCCTCACTCAATATTTGGCATTCCACTTTCCCCTACTTCCTAACATCCCTCCCTACTTCCAAAAATTTTCTCAAGAATTTAGAAGCCCCTTATCCCCTTCATTTCGCTTCATTTCGACAAATCCCTTGTTCCACACATCAGGATAGGTTTTGCTCAAATGATGTTTCTGAGCAATAAAAGATGAATTTGGAAAAAATGAGAGATTTTTTTGTCCAAAATAGGCCACAGAAGAAAAACCTCCTTAAATTTTTACACAGGTGTCATGGTTTTAGAGAAATGTCAAAAATACAGTCGCCTCGGGAGAATTGATGCACCTCTGAAGTGACCTTGGGAAAATCAAGTTTTCTCCTAGCTTGGTTGGCCAAATGACTTTCTTGAAATGATAACTAGACACAAATAGATTTCAAATGAGCTATCATGAGCTCAATTTGGAGTTGAGGAACATCTTCAAAAGTTGACTGCAACAGCACTCTGCCTTGAGGCAGCCTCATTTGGCACATTTTGACCAGTCTTGGGAGATTTAATTTTTGACAGGGCAAATGAACTCTAAATTGAAAATTTCCAATTGGGTTTGAAATTAGACTCAAATAAATTTCCAACGAGCTATCCTGCACCCAATTTGGACATAGGGAAGGCCCTCAAAACTAGTCTTAAAAAAGGCGCTATGCACAGAAATCTTTAACACAGGGTTTTCCTCCCTATGTGCGCCACGCCACGTGGCACACGCTTTTGCTAGGGAGCTCCAAATTACAAAAAAATTGCATTTATGGATTTGGCATGATAAATTATGTTTTCCTACCTATGGCCAAGAAATTTGGGCAGGTTTTGAGCCCTCAAAAGGTCAAAAAACACTCAAAAAATGACCTCACTGCCCCTATTTTGACACACAGGAAGCAGTCTTGGGAGATTGGATATTTGGAGGGGAAAATGGACACCAAATCCAAAAATTCTACTTGGGTTGGAAATTAGACAGGCAGGGCTTTCCAACAAGCTATCATGAGCTCAATTTGACTTCGGAAGTGCCTCAAAATCAGCTCCAAAGTGGCGCGACGCATAGAGAATTTGGGCGCGACGCATAGAGAAATTTGGCCTCATTTTCACTCTTCAGCTTAGAAATTCGCCCAGTTTTGACTAGTTTTACTTTTTGATGTTACTCTTGATCTTTCATGATGTAATTTGATGACCATGATGTAATATTGGCACATTTTTACTTGTTCTAGAGGATTCATTCACTAAAAAGTGAAAATTAAATGAATGAATCAGTTTCCTAGCATATAGAGGCAAGTTGTTTGATTGCCTAGATTTCAGTTCCTTGTTTAGAATTGGTTGAAACAGCTCCTAGAATGATGAGCTCGACCCCTAGAGGCAAGGGAATGGGTTTGGCTTGTCTATATTATGTAATTTCTAAGTCATTTTCATGGTTGGACACTTGGGATTGCTTGGCACTCTATTGTACATTTCATTTCTGCAATTTTGGCAAAGGAAAGACCAGGGTTTTGCAGCACTTGTTGGGATCCTTGTGGCTCTATGTTTTGATGGTGTTTTTCTCTATGTATTTGTAAGTTTCACTAATTTTTATGTGTATCATTTTCCCTTCTATTTTCTTCTGCAATTAAACAAATGAGTGATTAAGGTAGAATTCATTGGACTGCTATGCTCTGCCTTGAAACTTTGTTTAATTCTACATGTTTTCATCTGTTTGAGGAGGACTCTTGAGACCCTCTTTCCCTCGTTAGCTCCTCACCAGTCTAATCCATCCATTCATTCAATCCAAAGCATCAAAACTACTGCCTATCTTGCCCCTACCTGAACTCTGCAAAAATCTGGCCTCATCCCCGGACCCAAAATTTGCCTGTCCCTTTTTTCCAACAAAACCCCCAAAAACTCAAATAAAAACTTTGCACTTCATACCTAGCCTAAGATCAGTTTTTAAATCAGACATCTCAAGCCCCATCGATTATCTTTCACTGAGATTGACCCGAAGAGAGCCCTCTCCTATCCTTGTAGGGCTAGCTACGAGGCTGAACGTGGTTTGATGTGGACCTAGAATCTTACCTTTTCAGCCTGAGGTAAATCTAGGCTCTAACAACAGGAAAATAAATATCTACTTCATAAAAAATGCCACAGACAATATTTACATCCTTGAACAAATGTAGTGACCAAAACTCCACTCTTAGGCTCACCAACTCAATTAAAATTAACATATGAATTACAACTACTCACTAGTTAGGATGAAAAAAATAATAATAATAACCTAGCCAAGGTCCCCAATTTTCTTGAATTCAAACCCCGAGCACTTTATCCCTCAATATTCATCCAAGAAAATGACTAACCACCACTTGCTTGGTCATGGCCAACACTTTGTTCAATTTTATCTCCTCTCCAAGGACTAGATTGGCAGGGGAACTTGCTTCATCACACACATTTTGTGTTTACTAAAATATCTCATTGCTTCCACCATTAGAAGCACAAGTAGAAATTACTTCTTCAAGAACCTCATCACACCTAACTTGAATTTCCTTAGAAGGAACCAAACCTTCAATAAGACTACATCTTCTTAGGGTATCCAAATAGAAGAAAGAATCGATGAAGCCCTTATCCACCTCCAAAGAAACAACATAGGAAAGGATAAACTAAAAATCATCCACATATTTTTGTGAAAGCAAGGGTGAAACAAGCTTTGCATCAAGGTAGCACCAGAATCAAGATTGTCATGATGAATGTGCATTGACTTCAAGTTGACAACAAACCCTCCCTTAGATCCTGAAACATTGCAACAATTATCCATGCCATGTACTTGGCACTATCCTCCAATCAAGTTATAACTTTTGAGTACATTTTATTAAGAGATCCATTGAAATCATGGTTAGAGGTCGACAATTCATTTTTTTGCCACCTTTACCAAACTTTCCAATGTCTCATCTTCCAGACCAACAAGATCCACCCTAAGGTTCCTAGTCCCCAAAGGATAAGGGTAACCTTAAACATAACGAAAAAACAAATACCACACCCTTTGTATGGATCAATAATTGACTAGATCAATATCAATACTAAAAAACCTTATGCTAGAAAAAACTTGCCATTTTACAATATGGCGAACAATTCTAGTCCAATAAATTAGACTGGTAGTTGAAAGAACCACCTTTGTTACAACAAATAAGGGAATAATACGTTTAATAATTTCAATGTTGTCATGTTGTATGTTGAATCATAATCCTTCTATATTCAAATGTAAAACCAACCTATAGAATATTGATAGCATTAGAGACATTGTCACAACTAAATTTAAAGAGAAACCATGATGCAATGAAGAAATAGAGAACAAGAGAAAATTAATGTACTATAAAGAGATTAGTTTTATGTTATAGCTAGTTTAAAGAAGAAAATCAAAACTATTAAACTATTACATGATGAATAGAAATTGGGTGTTTGACAAATCTAAAATGCCGCGAAATGAAATTAGTTACCATATTTGTGATACTAGAGGGTGGATGATGGAAATTGCTTTCTCTTACATGACCTATATATCCCACATCAGAACTATTTTTAAGATATTTGTAACACCAACGATCTTCATAACTTCTCAACTCATTAACACCAAGAAGATTAAGAAAACTTCTCTGGAATATTTTAGATCATGAAAACAAAACACTAAAAAAAACAATAATTCATTACTATTCTTTCATAAAATTATATAGTTCAAATTTAATTTCAATGAATATTCTGTCAAATATTTACTAATTAAAACAATCAATAATATATCACTTAATCAAATTATTTTAAAAAATAAAAAAATCACATCTCAAAATAACTGGATCCAAGCATTCTAAAACCCATCTTGCACTTATTCCTAATAAATTTCTAACTTTAATTGTCCACGGGGTCTTGGATAGACAATGATCGGGTGCTTTGTTAAGGCACTCCTTGACGTGAAGTCACTGGTTCAATTCCTCGTCTTGATAAGGGTGATATACTGGACATGATGAATATGTAGTCTTGCAAGCTTACAAAAAATGGAATAACTATTTAGTCAACCTTCAAGATTAATAAATAAATAAACAAGTGTAATATGCAGCGTTGTTTCTTAGTGGAAGTTATTGTTATTAAGACAAAATGAACTCTAAGATATTTCAAAAAAGAATTAGGCAATAAATCCACCCAAAAAAATCATAATAATATGAACTTGTGAAAGATTAACATTTGGAAAATTTGTAAACATTGTGCAAACTCTACAAAAGATTAACCCTTATGAAACTTGCACTAACTTTGAAATCACGTGAACTACTTTTGTCATTTCTTAATTGTCTTGTAGATACTAGCGTTATTGAAACTGTTGGTGTATTTACAAATATAAACCTAATTGTTTTTTTTTTTATATAGAAACGGTTATGGGGTGTTTATATTCATCTTGGCCTGAATGCTGAAAATATGATTACATTAAGGACTTATGTGTCCTGTTGCATCTCTCTACTGAGAATGAGAGTGCAGCTGAAGCTTGAAGACTTCTTCCTTGATAAGGGATTTATGTTTTCAAATTCAAAGATTTTTCCCCACTTGAAGATACAAACAAATTTATTTAAGAGTAAGCAGTAAAACATGACAGTAATCAGCTTATGGGATGGGTTCCCATGATTCCTCTTCGCCTTTCATCTTGACCCCAGTAGAGAGAAGGGCAGCTTTGTTGGCTTCATTGTCCGCCTCTTTATTATGAGTTCTCAACACATGATAGTAATTCAGCTTCTAAAAAGGGTTTTCCAAGCCCTTGATTCTGGATATCAACCTTGCCAGATTAAGATCCAACGCTGGGGAGTTTGAAATCATTGTGTTTATAATGATCTGGGAGTCGCCTATAACAATAGCTTCACTTATATTTAGTTCTTTGAGGATCTTGAGGCCTTGAAAGAGGGCCAAAGCCTCAGCTTGAATGCTGGTTGAAAGTCCAAGCCCCCAAGCAAAGGAATGAATTTTTTCCCTAGAAGGATTTACCACAACATCTCCTGCACTGGCTTTGCCCGGATTGCCCTTTGCTACCCCATCAAAGAAGAGAGAATGTCTTGATTGCACTTTGAGCCATTCTTGAAAATCTATTTCAGTTTTCCTTATTTGCCAGTCCTGAAGAGAAGGAGCGGTTTTTACTACTGGTTGAAATTGCAAGTCAAGGAATGATCCCCAAGCAATGTCCTGTTGGTTGAGATTGGAGTCATCTTTTATATCCGTCAAGCACTCCTTAATATGGCATTTAATTTTGATTTCTAAGACCTTGTGATTCTGCATAGTGTTTCTGAAAATTCTTCTATTCCGTTCAAGCCATATCTGCCAACAAAGAATCTTTGGAAGGATATCCCATGCAGTTTTGATTACCTGATTTTTAGGAGGCTGGACAGGATATCTGATTGCCCAATTTGAAAAAAGTTCGGCAGTGGAACAAGGCAGCTGAAAGTTGGGATCCAAATTATGAATGAAGGAGAACCAGATCTGCTTAGAAAATTTGCACTCAAGAATTAAGTGGACTGTTGTTTCTGCGTTTTCTTTGCACAGCAAGCATATGGAGGGACCGTGGAATCCTTTCCTCTGCAAGATGTCATATGTTAGAATTCTGCCATGGCAAAGAAGCCAAGTAAAGAAATCAACCTTGGGCCATGAAGGGAAATGCCAGACTCCTTGCCAAGGAGCTGGGTCGGGGGGGACGTAAGGCCTCTCATTCAGCTTGATGTATCCCATGGAGATAGCATAGCCTCTGTTATTCGACCCCCAGCCTTTCGAATCTCTTTTCCTCATGTGTGTGGGCGCCAATCCGTGAAGAAGATCAAGTAACGTGGACAATTCTTTGAGTAGATGAACCAGCACTTCTATGTTTTTCCAGCCTGCCCAAACAGATTCGCTCCAATGGGATCTATCCCACAACGTACACAGACCCTCTCTGTCCATCTAGCATCGCAGCGCTCTAATGGAAGCTCTATCTTCAATAGGGTCCTTATTCATGATTTTATCAGTCCATATATTTATCTTTTTTCCATTGCCTGGGATCCAGTAGGAATGCGCTTTGATTAAGGGAGCAGCTTTAACAAACAGGTTGAGGAAGGACGAGTTGGGCATGTGAATCACATTGTCTAAACAGCTTGAACGTGGACCTCTGAAATACTTTTTCCAAAGAGCCAATTGGGCCCAGCCAGGCTTGGGCACAATGATCCTCCAGACGATCTTAGCTGCCATAGCCACATTCTGCTAACAGATATTTTTGAAGTTCAATCCACCCTCCCATAGAGGCTTGGAGATGGTTTCCCAGCTGATGAGGGGAAACTTTTTTCATTCTGTTTTCCGCCCTTCCAGAAGGACCTGCGCATGAACTCTTCCATTTTTTTTAAAATGGTTGCTGGAGCGAGAAGCCCAGCAAAGTGGAATAGAGGAAGGCTGGTGAGAACGGATTTTATTAGAACAGACTTGCCTGCAGAATTGAGCCAGGAGTAGCCCCAGGCTTGGATCTTGGACTTGAATTTTTCAAGCTGAGGGAGCCAATCTTTGCTTGTAAGTCTCTTATGAAAAACAGGGAGGCCCAGATATTTGAAAGAGGTCCAAGAAGAGGAGGCTGCAAAACCCAAACATCGAGAGATAACGGAGAGCAATCTGGGCGTAGTATTCCAGCTGAAGATGTGGCATTTGTTCTTATTTACAATGCTGCCTGAGACCTCACTAAATTCATCCAACACAACTTTAAATTTAGAGGCAGAGGAGAGAGAGGCATTGCCTAAAAGCAGAGTGTCATCCGCAAATAAGGCATGGTTTATGTTTTTAACCCCTCTTGCAATACAGAGTCCATTAATTTCTTGATCTTGCATCTTTTTGTCTAACAGAAAACTGAGAATAGAGGCTTGAATGACAAAAAGCATAGGGGAAAGGGGACACCCCTGCCTAAGTCCTCTCGAAGCTTTGAAAAAATCAGTGGCTCTTCCATTTACAAGAGGAGCAATCCATGGCTCTAAGATGCATGCCCGGACCCATTTAATGAAGTTTTCCCCAAAACCAAACTTGCTCATGACTTTTAAAAGAAAACTATGATTTACACGATCAAAGGCATTTGCTAAATCGAGTTTGATCACCATACCTTGTTCTTTTCGAAGAAGACTAGAGTGGATTGCCTCTTGAACTAGGGTGAAGTTGTCCTTAATGAAGCCTCCTTGATTCTCCGGAATTATTTTGGGAAGAATGGGCTTCAGTCTATTTGCAATTACTTTGGTGATTAGCTTGTACCCAATGTTGCATAAGGAAATCAGACGGAATCTACTGAAGTTGTTGGCGCCTTTTTCCTTGGGTATAAGGGCTAAGAAGGCGGAGTTTGTACTGCCTCCTATTTTCTGAGCATTCTGGGACTTTTGGATCATTTTGAGAAGGTCCTTTTCAACAATCGGCCAACAAGCTTGAAGGAACCTGGCGGAGAAGCCATCCGGCCCCGGGGCCTTGTCCGGATCCATCTCAAAGAGGGCCTTTTTGACTTCATCTTTAGTGATTTTTTCCTCAAGTAGCCTGTTCATACGAGGAGTGATTGCTGAAGGTATGACGTCTAACAGATCTGGATGATGGGTCGGATCCTTATCTTCGTTGTACAAGTTTTGGAAGTGAGAAAAAGCTGCTTTCTTAATGTCTGCAAAGTCCTTGTGAATGTCGTTATCCTCCTTGATCTCAGAGATGGTGTTGAAGCATTTCCTGGCCTGGGCTTGTTTATGAAAAAAAGCAGTGTTCCTGTCCCCTGCTTTAAGCCAGAGATTCCGGGATTTTAATCTCCAGTACTCTTCTTCAGCTAGGCAGGCCTTATGAAAGCTCTGTTGCAGCTGCGTTTCTTTCTCTAATAGCTCCTCTGTGACTGTAGCGCTTTCCATATAAGTTTGATGAGAGGCAAGAGAGGCTTTAATAGCTTTCCTTTCTGTAGCTGGGTTGGACAGAGATTTGGCCCAACGTTTTAGCACTCTTTTTACCCTTCTAAGCTTTTCCTCCCAGATGAAAAAAGGAGAACCTTTGACGGCTGATTCCAACAATCCTTGACTGTTTGCATGAAGTTTGGCTCCTTGACCCAAAGGGGGCTAAATCGAAAGGGAATAGGACCAAGATCTAGATGGGCAAGGAGCTCTAGTTTTAAGGGCTTGTGATCCGAGACACTGCTAGCGAGAATGTGCATTCTGGGTTCAAGACCTAGTAACAGATAGGAGCTTTGAATGAAAAACCTATCTAATCTGGCAGCAATATGTCCAGGTCCTACTCTTTTGTTAGACCAAGAGAACTTACCGGAAGAGGGTTTGATATCCAGCAAGTCCCAGTCCTGCATGAGATCCTCCGCCCATTCCCTTGCCGGATCTCGAACTGCACTTCCTCCCCTTTTCTCAGACGAATGAAGAGTGAGGTTGAGGTCTCCAGCAATAATTATGTTTTCCAGATTTATCAAGTCTGCTTGGTGCCTTATTGAATCCCAACAATCCTTTTTTTCCCCGATGTTGACTGGAGAATATACATTGAAGAGGCAAAAGATTTCCTTGGTGTCCAAGTTCTGCATTTTCAGCAGCAACCAATGAGTATTACTCGCCTCACAGATGACTGTAAATTTGTTGGCGTTCCATAGAGTGCCAATCCCTCCCGAGGCGCCCCGGGCAGAGATTGCTCTTGCTTCACTTTTAAACCAAAGTTTCTTGCATGCTTGCAGGAAGACTATATCTTCCAGCTTAGTCTCCTGGACGAGAAGTATGTCTGGAGTTTCAGTTCTTATTAAGCTTCTCATGGCTTCTTCCTTAACTTTTCTCCCCATACCTCTACAATTCCAGGAGATTACCTTCATTATTTATGTTTTTGATGGGCTCCCTTGGAGCCTTGGGGCTGACTTTTCAACATCTTAGGCTTTGAGGCTAGCAATTTTTCCAGAGTTGGTTGGCTGCCCTGTAGCTTGTCTTTGTAAGTCTCCTGCTCTCTTTTTTCCCTGTCAGTTTTACGACCTCTTGTAGATCTTCTTACCGAGGTTTGGGATTCTCCTATTTCTCCTTCCTCCTCTGACTTGTCCATTTCCTGCTCTTCTTCCTCAGCTTCTGAAGTCATACCTTTGGGTTCTTCAGCTCCTTTGCTGGGGGCTGAGGGAGTATCTTTGCTTGGAGAAACTGGTTTTTGGGTCTCGATCTCCAGAGTATCTTCTGTCTGTTGGCTTAGAGGATCAAATTTGTTTTCTTGCGCCTTTTTGGGAGGGGGACGTTGAGCATTAGCCTGGAGAGAGCCTTTCCCAGTGGGTCCTCCCAGTTTCTGCCCTTTGTGGTTGAATTTTACTCGCTTGACTTGATTCCAACCCTCTTCGTTCCCTTTTTCTGGCTCTGCGTTGGACGGACAATTTCTTGCAAAATGTCCATGAACATGGCATTTCCTGCATTTGAATGGCAGTTGCTCATAATCCAAGATCTGCACATGAGACCAGCTGCCGACTTTGATTTTGATTGCCTCTGGGAGACCCACCTCTAGATCTACTTCTACGCAGATCCTAGCACAGTCATACTGATCCTTGTTGTTTGCCCGATCTATGAATTTCCCGAGAGAGTTGCCGATGTGTTTCAAGGAATCCCAGTTCCAGCAGTGGACTGGCAGATTTGGAAGACGAACCCACACCGGGACAGCCTTGGGAACATCTACAGCCGGATCAAAGTCCGGAGTCCATTTATTCAAGTAGAGGCCCTGAGGGCCCATGAAATACGGCCCATTTTGGAAGATCAGATCTTTGTCTTCTTTGGAGGTGAATTCGAAGAGGAAGTACCCTCGCCCAAGAAAGTAAGAGGTAACACTTTGCTTGATCAGAGGAGCCCAGTTCCTATTGACCCATTGCTCAGTAGTTTTTGGAGAGGGCCAAAGTCCCGTGAATTGGCCAATGAGACCACGATCAGCCAGAGATAAAGCTACTTGAATGGGTGTCTCTGGAGGTAACGAGATCTCAGGAATTTCATCGAGCTTCTTAACGAATTTTGATGCTTCGCTTCTTTTCTTCGGAGGCAGACTGGCCAGAAGCAGGTTGAAAGCGTCGAAGGCAGGTGCAGAAGGCGGATCCTTGAAATGTCCCTGCGTCTCCATAGGATCGGGCCTGAGGCCGGCCGCCGCAGGGGCAGCCATGCAGCAGGAGCCCAACCCTAGCCTAAAATCTTGAACACCCGCAGATCAGAGTCAAGCCCTCTGCGGGCACGCCCGCAGGGATCAGCTGCTGGAGAGAGCGGGCGCGGGCGCGGACTTCAGAACCCGCGAAGTGCGGATCTCGCTGCAGAGAGGGAGCCGAGTCTCTCCAATGTTATTGCTCTAAACCTAATTGTTACCAACAACATAGAAAGATTATTAAATTGAACAACCAAAGCAATTACCTAAAAAGACCTCCAACTTGTTCTCATCTTCTGCATATGACCAAATTGACAAACACAACACTTACGAGAAAAGATAAGATGTTTATTGTTACTTGAGTATACTTTTTTTATTACATATATTTTAAATATATAAACATTTATTTCATCTATTCATTCATTATATAATAACAATAATTTAAAATAAAATTATAATTTAATTGATTTTTAAAATTTTTAAAAATATAAAATTACATGTTGAATACAACAATAAGTGTAACAAAATAAGAATTGAAAAGTAAGTATTAAAATAAGAATTTCAGGACTTTAGAACATCCACTCTAAATATATATGTTTTAACATGAGTAGCACGCACCCTCTTGTTAATGTCGTTTACATACAATTGCACATTACATTGTGTGAAGCAACTATTAGTACTTCCTGTCTTAGCCACAGTTATTAACGAAAATAGTTCATTATTTTAATCATTTAATATATTATATATAATTGTAGGTACAATATTATTACTTATAATTATTGTTTGAAGTTT